>OZ024881.1:17201403-19601403 GCA_964017185.1 Rugalucina vietnamica | reverse complement strand
AAACAATAAACAAGATATTTTGATAAGGTCTCAATATCTGAACATTGAACATTTTATTTACAATATGTATTTTAAAAGTTTTGGAAATTCCAAAACAAATTAATATAGCGGTAGGAACCATCCCCTTCCTCATTATATGTTCACTGCTCTTCAAGGATCTCAGTTCCAACTGACGTCAATGGCGACGTGGCCCCAAAAAGAATCAAGTTAAGTAGCATTGCTTCATTTATGTACCTTTCAAATTACATGTCACTGAAGTTGCACTTAAACATGTAATTCTTCGCTCATTTTCGATTAACATGCATTTTCATAAATACGATTGTTGCTATGCTGTAGGCCTTATAACTGCATAAATACCCGCGTCATATGATATTAACAGGCGTATATTAATGAAGAAAAAAAAAGCCGTGTATATGAATGAGGCTGTTCGCGTGCGCGTGTGCTGTTAATACACCGCATTTATTTATATTCCTTGCCGGGTGCCACTTAAAGCACGTGCTAATAAAGCGAAACTGAACTCCGCCAAGAACGAGCATAAGAATGAAATCCTTTACACGTATGACAATGTGACGAGACTGTAAAATACAGTTCACCATTATTTCTTTTGTTGTGTGCGGTGCAGGACATTGTCAAACTTCTCAATTATACGCATTGGTTTACAGTGCCGTACATTTTGATATTTCTCCCATTACTTACATTGCTCCGCGATAGACACTGTTAATACTTCCTCAATTATACACATTACTCCGCGGTGCCTGACATTGTTAATACTTTCGCGATTATACACATTACTCCGCGGTGCCTGACATTGCTAATACTTTCGCGATTATACACATTGCTCTGCGGTACCAGACATTGTTAATACTTCCTCGTCCTGGGCCACTTCCCTTCTTCTGCACTCTTCAATCAGGACACACGGCTTCGTTATGGCGTTTAAAATGGCCTCACGCACTCGAGGGATAATGAGCAAAGTTAATGGAAGAACCGCTCTAAGTAATTCGTGAATGATTTTCAAATATAGGTACGTTAGAAGACTTGAATGACTCTCCATGACAACTAACTCATCAATGAGCTCTACCAGAATGAGATCCAAAAGTAAGAACTGCGCGTTCAAGATTAATATAAAGATAAACCACACGTGCGCACGCGCTCGAACAAGAAGCTCGTGCACACGCAAGCTATGTTGCATATGGATGCCGCCATGACTGGAAGTCTCTAATTGAGCTCTCAGGAAATAACTTTTGGAGTAAAATACAACAGCCGCGATTGTCAGGCCAAGAACTACCAATCCGGGTAACCAGTTCAGTATCACGTGAATTGTCACCTGACCTGCACGATTTCCGTCCATACAATGGACGTCCTGCATTGAGGGTAGAATCATATCAGACAAAACAAAAGCTAAAATCCACGTAGCTCCAAAGACGAGAGTAAATCGTCTAACGGTGGTATTCAGCCAGAATTGCAAAGGGTAAAGAATAGTGAAGACTGTTTCGGTGTTGATGAATATGAGATGGAGAACACGAAGAAGTCCGAAGGCTTTCCGCGTGTCCTCGAGACGACAGATAGCGTAGACGCTTTCTTCAAACCCTTCTGAAAGAAACACAAAATAAATTTCACTGTAATGGAAACATCAAACTGTCGTCGATGGACGAACAAAATAATCGTGAAGAAAAGCTTAAGTGATGTGATACGCTGCCGTAGATTGCTGAGAACATTTTTAATTTCCGCGTTCTATAGAATGGTTTAAAAATGCTTTACTATTGCATAAAGATTAATTTAATGTACAATAACGATATTTTATTGTATACATGATTTATTGTGCACGTTCATTCAGACAATGAACATGAATCACCATATGAAGCATTTGTAAAAGAGCACTACTTTAAGCACACTACATGTACTTACCTGAATGTGAAAATGGGGTAAACACCAGCGCCTGTATGACGGTCTCTAGAGCCAGACTGTACACATACCAACTCACAGATACCGCCCGAGTCTTTGCCGAGAAAGTCGTCAGAAGGATAGTAAAAGCTGCACAGCCCAGGACGATGGTCAGTGTTAGAAAAACTTGGGATGCTATATTAAAATCAGGAGCTGTAATATCCTCTACTTCATGGTCATGGGGAAGATTGTAATCGTCGTATTTTTCAAGAAATTTCTCAAGATCGTCGTAGTAGATGTCGTCGTATACAACCGCGGGCGTCGTGGCCATGTTAGCAACAATCTAGAATAATAATGGTAATATGCACTACGGAACAATTATTATAGTCAATTGTGATAGTGGAACTTTGGATTTCAAAACAAATCTACGCACATGGTAAAGTTTGTGTTTTATTTAAGAAAACGGTACTAAATTCAAAACGGGGCCATGAGCTTTATTAAACGACTCCAATTTCAAAGGCAGATGCATTCTGTCAACTACACTTCCGAATTCCGGACATCTGCAAGGACAAAATAATTCCAAACAATTCGCAGGACTAAGAACGCGCGTATGTCCTATTCCATGAAGTGAACATTTGTAAATCGTTTTAATTTGAAGACCATGCCTACATTTGTGCCGATTTTCATGTTAAGGTAAAAGTTAGCAATGACCAGGAACTGGTACAATCAGTGTCCTCCCCTAAAACACGATGGGAATAATTGACAATTATCCTTTACTTGAATAAATAAATAAATAAATAAATAAATAAATAAATAAATAAATAAATGAATAAATAAATAAACACATAGATAAATAAACATACCTGCAGTATGATCTTTGTGCTGATTCTTTATTTCTTTTTTCCCCTAAAACAATGGACTTTATGTTCCTCGTCAGAATCTGGAGCATGGCACTTAGAAAATACAGTGACTGCTCAAAAGCTGGCAACAACTAGATCGGATTAAAGTGCCAACTTGACGAAGAAGTTAGCTCTTAAAATGCATAAGATGCTATCGTAAAATGTAAAAAATATTTCCGGCTTTACGAGTGTATGTTATAGGACAGCGCATGACATATACTCTAAGGCGTCTCTTCAATGTGCATTTACAATGTATATAAGAGCTGTCTTTATCTATTAGCTTGAACATATACATACATGTATAATTAAGAGAGTATACGGTTTCATGCCCCTGCTTGAGGTATACTATAGATGTAATTCAGAGACTGTCAAATCTCCATTAGAAGCTCCTTTTGGTCGCATTCTGTATTTCTAGTAGGGCGTACGACTGCGCGACGGTCCAATTTAACTTATGAAACTTAAGAATTAATAAGGCAGGAAAAGTCTACTTGACATAGGTTATTTAGTATCACATCGTGAACAGTTTCGCCAGTTTCGCACTGTTTCAAGTTCAGAATCAAGGCGATAACCCTTATTTACTAGAAAATTTAAGACTTTTAAAATGTTTGTAGAGAATGCTTGGAAATCTGAAGAATCCGTCTATTGACATAAACCTAATGTCATCTTCTTGTATATATCTTTTCGACAGGCTGCATAGGGGTTGTGCAAGAGATAAAAGAAGAATAAGCCTGCCTTGCCAAGCTGCTTTCAGTTGCACCGGCCAGTTCTTCCAGTGGAATCGATTGGAGCCCCTCATAGCTAATCATAACATCAGGAAAACATGTCCATGAAAAGTATACCCCCTTGAACCCCCAGGGGGGTACTCTCATTTTTTGTGGATACATAGGCGAGGCCCCAGCTTCTACCCCCAAACCCAAAAAATTACTGAGATTTGCTGACCACCCCCCCAAAAATACTAGTCCTAT
The DNA here is from genome assembly GCA_964017185.1 of Rugalucina vietnamica. Classification (NCBI taxonomy): domain Eukaryota; kingdom Metazoa; phylum Mollusca; class Bivalvia; order Lucinida; family Lucinidae; genus Rugalucina; species Rugalucina vietnamica. Next base: position 19,597,658 of record OZ024881.1, on the reverse strand, counting down.
CAGGCATACCCCAAAAAATACTTGAACTTTTAGCTTACCCCAAAAAATTACATATTCATCTTTTTTATGCCTATTGATGAAATTTTATCACATCCATATGATCTAAGCTGTTGGTGGGACGTTAAATCCCAAAGAACACGTCACAATACAGTTAGTATATGTAGGAACTAGGAAGTACGAGGGAAAATCCAAAATAACGTAAACTTTTGCCGTAGCTTCAACATACGTAGATAAATTTTAGAAAAATGTATATTGCGATAAATCAGAACACTCGTTTAACAAGATGAGATAAAACAATTACACATGTCATAAGTATCTGAAACACGCCGCGCCATTTTATAACCATGGTGACGCATAGGCGGCGCACGCGAGATTTCGGTCGTGCCAACACAAAAACCGAAAATAACTAAATGTAGACAAAACGGGAATATTCAATGAATAAATCTGTTGTGTAAAAATATTCCCATTGTGATTCTGGCGATAAAATACAGTAGCATAACAAAGATGAAAAAAGAAACAAAAATAACGCGCGTCAGTGGTAACGTAAATGCGTAATGCGCTGACCGTATGCAGACGGCTGATGATGAGGCGATTTTGAAGCAATTTAAAGTAAGAATTTGTTTCGAGTTTTGAATACTGACGTAAAAATTGTGAAGTACAAAGCACAATACGCAAAAAAATCTTTTATCTATGGTACATGTTGAATAGATGTCCGTGAGCGCTAAGAGGGTGTTAATTTCAAAGTGAATAAAAACGTCAACGACGTCACGAAATCAAAGATGACGTGCGCCGGGTAGACCATAGTGACCTGTTTGGTTTGACTGTATATTTTTAACGGGTCGTTATTTGCCACGATATTCTAGACATATTCCGATTTATGTTCATGTAAGCATTTGAATGAGTTGTATACAAGCTACAGCGAAAGTCTACGTTATTTTGGATCATCCCCCGTAAATACCAAGTTGGATAAAATTTAAAGATTTTCAAAGTGTAAGTCTTAATGATGGTTTTGATTCCATTTGATTTGCAATCCAAACAACATCATCGTGATCAAGCTTCCAAAATTTCACCGAGGCCAGTCATAAGGAATGGTCGCAAACAAAACTGAATCTTAAGGCCTTGTAAGACATAAGTGTAAGCCACTCTTATCTTTATAGAAATAAAGAGATTTCCCAAGAAATGTGCAAAACCCAAAAAATTACTTAGAATTATAGATGACCCCCAAAAAATAATTCAGAAAAGGCATGACCCCAAAAAAATATCCATAAAAAGCTCACAACCCTAAAAAAATAACTAGTTTTTCTGAAAACCCCAAAAAAATACGGAAATTCAAAATTTTGACCCCAAAAAAGTCAGCCTCGCCTATGTATACAGAAAATTTCAGAGTACCCCCCCCCCCCCGGGCTTGAACCCCACTTTTATATAGCATAGGGGTATAACTATTTTTCTTATTTTTGCTCCAAAACCATAGATTGTGGGTACTTGTTAGAACCGCCTCGCATAATAATAAGAACAATATCAAAAAAATTCTGCTGAAAATTTTCAGTTATTACACCTTAAGAAAAATCTTTATCATATATTTACTACAAAATATGTTCTTTTTGCATATGCGATACAGACAAGAGTTACGTTCACGTATCGCGGCACAGTATCTCGAAAGCCGTATCCGTTCAAAAATTGATAAAACCCATATCACTCCCTAGGGAGAAAAAACCATATCACCAAATGATTGGCTCACATACCCACGTGACCCATATCATCCCTAGGAAGAAAAAGCCGTATCACCAAATGATTGGCTAATAAAATTACATTCGGAGCACTCGGCTCCTATTGTATTGAGTTCATTAGGTAATATTTACATTTTTCTAAAACCTCCTTAGATGAACCATTAGATGTTCATCTGTGTTCATACTTCCATGAACAACATTGTGTCACGCGACGTGACGTAATCCAAACTTGACGTCAAAAAACATGACTTTCGCCAATCTGATTGGACGTTGTAAACGTCGATGCCGTTCCGCTGTTTGAACACACACTGTGTGTAGATTCTCTGTTTGCTGGTTTTTGTGACCGCCTTGGTGATTTGTCAACAAGCGATAGAGAGAAATGAATGTAAATATAAGCAATGAGTTTAATTTTTCTGTTGTTCATGGAGCTATGAACCGCAGTGGGTCGCTAGCAAAGCTTACATGAACCCCTTCGGGGTTCATTCACTTTGCACGCGACCCACTGCGGTTAATAGCTCCATGAACACCAGAAAAATGAAATTCATTTCTTAAGTGTACCGCAGGCATTTTAGATTTGTTTTGATTGTGGTTTTATGTCACAGGCAACAGTATTTTGTCATGTCGAGACGAATTTTCGATTTGTGCAAATGTGGAAATAATATGCGCTCTACTGCACGCTTTGGCGGTAAATAAAATAAAATATAATAAAATGAAATAAAACAAAGAAAGGGAAAAAATGGTCATGAATTAAAATATATGATAAAAAGATTACGGTATGACAATTTTCATATCGTACCCACGTATCAACCCGAGAATCCCGTATCAGCCCTCGACTCTCGCATCAGCCCTCGGGCCTTCGGCCCTCGGGCTGATACGAGAGTCTCGGGCTGATACGGGATTCTCGGGTTGATACGAGGTACGATATGAAAATTGCCATATGATAATCTCTATATATATTACATGGGTATGTTTCCGTCATGAAAATATCGAAAATATAGAAAATTTGGTTTCGTTGCAGATGTTGCTAATTTATGGATTTCTGCCGCACTATTCGAAAAGAATAACCATAAGAAAGAGCGTGTCATGTTTTACTCTAATCAATTTTAATATAATGCTGCATTGTCCGACGATGAAAAAAAATCATTCATTTATTTCAACAGCTGTCGCATCTCGGCTGTACCGTATTCAATATAATGAACGCTTGATAGTCTGGTACATCTTTTTTGTGTGGCCTAAATAAGGCATCGTCAAGAAATTTTAACTAATATACTAGAATCGTCGCCATAAATATACATTGCTCATTAGCAAAACACAATTGCAATGCCCCTTTACAGGTAATTATACCCGCACATGGCCTGAACGCCAATTGGTTACAATGAGTTTAGGTGAAAGAAACGTACACTGGCTTTCGCGCGATATATCAGCCATATGTTTTGAAATTGAAGGACATCTGTTAGTTCCGGTGGCCTTTCTTAATACAGAACACATCTATTTTGCATTGAAATTAAACCTGCATGCAAAGCAAAGCACCGGCCGATATGTCTCGACTCGTGATGTCTTAAAATTAACTTAAGGTGCTCATTCATCTACTTTTCTTTGTGTTCTGGGCATACAAAGTGCATTAAGTAGATGATATATGGTATGTAGTAAGTCGAAATAGATACTCCTTGCAAAATCAATGCCATCCCAAAACCAAGTAAACAAGCCCGTTATTTAGACCTCCAGTCCCAGTGCCAAAGATGACTTGTCTATATTTTTGTTTACCATGCGTTTGGCTCAAACACTGAAAAGGTTAAGTAAAACTGTTCGGTTCATACAGAATACAGAGCCTTGGAAATTTGATCTTTAGGTCTGGATTTCACAAGAACGTTTACTTAACGATTTTTTATACATAGACAGTATTGTAAATTGCCAGCACGCAGTTATGGATTTCTTAATCATAGCCATTGCATCTTGCGTTTCCCTATCTGTGGTAACGGATGTTCACTCTATACACTATGATGTACAAGGCCTGGTCCGGTTTGAACGCAATTTGATAACTAGTTTAGAGGATTATTTCAAACGACAGGAGAAAAATGACGTCACATTCGATCATGAGATTACCAGGTAAGAATGAAGTTTTACCTATGTGTATATGTATTTTAATCAAATATGAAAATAACCAAAGAGGTTTCGCATGACGTTTGGAGAAGTTTTTTTTTTATTGCACATTCATTTTATAATGGCATTGTAATACTTGGTCCGCTATGCCGCTGAAGAATATAAAAGTTAACACTGAAATGCAACTAAGTTGGAGCAATATGTTGTTGGTGCACTCTACTATATTGACGTCAATAAAAAACGCCTCATCTAAAATGTTGCATAACTTGGTCAATAGCTACACAATAAAAACGAAATTTGCATTCTCCTTATTTTTAGTTCTCTCTCATGGTATAGCATAAACCGAATTTGGTTAAGATGCGCAGTTTTCTCAAAACTTGCGTGGGGGCACCATTTTTAAAAATACATCCTGACGTCATTATACAGACGTTTTTGACGTGAAAATTCTTGAAAGACGTGCAAAGTCTTTTACAAAGTTTAGGACATCGAAATTTTGAAACGTAACATTACTGGACTACGTGAAGTTGAAATACTGAAAATAACATAGGGACTTTTCACAAGAAAAGAACAGACGGAACGAAAAAATGATACTGTAAGTTTCTGGCGTTCCAAGTGACTCCATAGTCCGGAACCATCGCTCGCTTTGGTACAAGATTCCCTCTATCGATTTTTGTGACCGTACCTCTTTCGCCGACGCTTCTGTAGCAAAATCTTTTTAAAGTCGACGTCCCTTATGCTTACGAATTCTAATGATGGAACATTTCAGAAACGATGTCGTTATATTCGGATGCACACCTTGAGTTATTTTTCATAACGTAATCGCATTATTTCAAATGAATAGCCAAGAATGGAGCAATGGTATTCTGACGCTTATCTCGCTAGACGTAAAATACACGTTATCCGTAAGGACGTTCGTTTCACGCTGAAAGGCAGGAGAAATAACAATAGAAACTATTCTTTGTCAAATAGCCATGCCAGGATAGCCTTTGAAAATTTTTTGACCATTTTGATGGCGATTACCATTCATTAGCTGCAGTGACGTCAATAACGATAGAGAACGAAATTATGTTTTCAAAAAAAATGTTTCAATAACATACACATGTATGGCCACGTATTGATATCCCACTCTATGGCATATTTGTTGGTATTGCAAAGGAGACTTTCAGTAATCGAAAGAAGCGATGCCTGATAGACCGGTTCATACACAGAATAGGGATTTTGCGAGGGGTGTGCGTTTTCAACAGCATGTCATTTTTCAAGCAGCTGTCTGAATAATTCCATTTCAGCATTTCGGAATGCGTAGAAGGTTAGCAAAAGATATGACTAATTTTTAAAATAATTCAAGTTCTTAATCTTGGTAGTATCACGTGTCAAAATTGACTGAGGCGTTTTTTTGCTGACGTCAGTATATATCCCCCCCCCCCCCAACCTCTCCTTAAAAGCTTGTCGTTATTTTTGAAAACGAAAATGCTCACATAACTTGCATATCATCTTTAATCTTTAATTTCAGCTTCGTAAAAGACCTTCATCTGAAAAATGAAGTATTCACATCTAAACCCTCGACCCAGTTTGAAAATCCAATATCAAAGTACCACGTGACAAAGCGGCTCGTCAAGGATTGGTCAGTTGTTAAAGAAAATCTCACGTGCCTCGGACAGGAATGTCCCCTGCTCACTGGCGAGGATGGTAGGTTTGAAATATACTGCGATACAAATAACGATTTGCAACGATTTCACAAATTTAAACCCGAGATTCTTGGGTTAAAATAGTTTTAAGATTATTGTGCTCGACACAAATGTCATGAAAAGCTTGAATAATGCTGTTTTGATTGTGCCTTGATAGCTGACTCGAAACGTGGAATGTACTTTTACGAAGTTGAATCTTCAAATTGGAAGTTACTTGATATTTACTTGGATTTAACAATTATTATCTTTTCCAGTGTTTAAAGCTGTTTTCAAAAGAGAAAAGAGAGCTTTACCCACCGACAATGACCTTGAGGCAGCTGCTTTGACCTTGCTTGATTTATGGGACATATATGACCTTGACCTTGAACAATTAGTCAAAGGAAAGATCCGTGATATTCAAGGAGAACGGTTATCAGCAGATGATATTTTTTTCGTCGCCAGTACCGCAAGGGACGCTGGGAAATATTATGGCGCCATTAAGTGGTTTGAGTATCTGCTATTGATGGTTAGAAATGGTGACATAAAAGCGTCCTTTAGAAAACAAAATCTTTACAGAAAATTGGCTGCAAGTTATCAGGAGGTATGTTTCTTTTTACTATTAGTAGCATTTCATCTTTTAAATTTTTATCAGAATATGTGTTCGTATAAAGACGAACTTCAGAAGTGATAAATCATCACTGCAATTTGGGATATGTTTAAAAACGCAAATGAATACCATTGAAATGTCCATTGTTTAGAGCACTAATCTCAATAAATCAATGAAAATTTTAAGTTTTGACTTTCGAAAATGTTCAGGCTATTCTAGATTGTAGAATTAATAGTTTGTGTGTGCATTTTGCTCTCTTAGTTTCACACACGTCTTGACTTATGTGTTTTGAAATCAATTCTTCGATTTTCGTTACAGTATGGCATGTCAAACAAAGCAATAGCAATACTAGAGGCGTACAAAGAGGAAGGTATGTGTAAACCTTCACTTTTTGTAATAAAATCCAAATAAAGACCTCGTTCCCACAGACAATTTTTCTTTGACAAAGTAGGTTCGTCGTAGAAAAATATGCTTGTGTAAATTCAATTCTGTGGCGAAGCTTCATTGTCAAATATATGTGACAAACATGAGCGAGCTCAGTAATAAAAGTAAGTTTCTGTGACAAATAACCTTCGCCAAAGAAAAGTTGTCCGTGGAAACTCGGCCTAAACAACTTGATCAGAAATACTATATAGATTACTATACACACCTTCAGAAGTGTTATTACTTGTGCAACAACCAAAAAAAAAAAAAAAAAAAAAAAACACCTGATACATTTATACATGTACGTAGAACAAGACACAGATTAACCCCGTACCACAGTGTTTTTGTTTGCGTTACAAGTTTTCTGGCAACTTGAAGCAAATCCCCCTTAGTACTGGTTATTATTAAGGAAGTGATAGCATAACTGAAACATTGACAGTGACGCTTAAAAGAAAAACAAAAGAGAAGATAAACGATCAAACAAAGCGACACATAACTTATGCCTTGCTCTTGCTTTATAGATCCTGAGAACACTGCGGTGGCGGCTGATCTCAAATACTATACATCCTTCGACAGACCAGACAAAACGGAGCTGAAACGGTTTGAAGATACTAAAGATGAAAAAGATTCTGAAAATTACAGGAAACTGTGTCAGGCTTCTTTACAGGTATTGTTCGCATTGCCCAGTTTAATTTTGTAGTCGCTATCCGTGTGTATTACTACATGTATGTGGTGTCCGTATGCAACGAAACAGTATTTAAATAGGTCAAAATTCACAACTTTTCAAACCCCAAAGAACCGTTGCAAACCCGTATGTTCTTTTTGACGTCCGGTATATCAATACAGATATTTGTAACGCTGATAAGCATCAGAAAATGGGACCAAGAGTGTCTTGGCTTCCTAAGTTCGCTCATTTTAGAAATTCAAAAGAATTTTCATTTGAAGTTGGGGTAATTGTTGACATTATGGCAAAAGTTTCAACTGAAATATCTAGCCATTGGTGATTCCGTATATGTAGGACCTGTAGATTAACCCTTGCAAACATCATCTACGCTGTCTCCATTTGAGCCGCCTCATGGGAAAACCAACAATCTGCATAGGCGAAAACAAAGACGCAGATCAGCTTCGCGGTCACCGCGAAGCTGATCAGCGCCTTTGTTGTCGCTACTGGGATAGTACAATTCCTCTTCTACTTAAATCCGAAATTTCAGGCTTCTAGCTCTTTTCTGTGCTTGTACAGGCCGGTTTGTGTCGGACCTGTTCGGAAACCACATTGTTGGTTTTCCCACGAGGCGGCTCAATTTTGTTAATCACCTTTAGTTTCACCTTTTTACCTCTTCGCTGCTACATTCTGAATCCTTCCAATGACAATTTCTTATGGCAGCTAGCAAACATGGCAAGTGAGATCTAAGCTCTTGGTGCATTAGTTTGTTTTTCGCTTGTCATTCTGTTTGCGATAGTTTTGTTGTGTTTTAGTGTGTGTTTGTTTTTCTTACTGTTATCTAATTACTTTTGCCGGTCATTGGCGATTTAACATAGGCAGAAGATGGGTACATGATATATATACCCGTGTGGACCATCATGCCATTACTGTTAATGTGTGTAAGAATCATGAACCCTCCCTACCTTTTAAGTCCGTACACAGTTGATTTTTTTATTTCAGGTTACACAGTCATCAAAAAGACTACACTGCTACATTCAGCCCATGTTTGGAGCATACGGTGTGTCAAGGCAAGAGGAGTTGTCACTGCGACCAAAGATCATTTTGATATATGACTTTATTAGTGACAACGAAACCAATGTTCTATTGAAGTATGCCGACAAAGACTGGCAGGTACAGAACGCTATAGACCTATCTTATCATGTTTACATGTCAGACTTAAAGTTCATTTACAATTCAGATATAATGGTAAGATCCTTAAAAAGAAGTAAAACTATACAAAATGTGAAGGTGTGCCGTATATTGTATGATTTCGAGTTATGGACCCTCGTCAGTGACCCTTCACAAATTGGCAAGGAAAGCGTGACACTTGTTCTGTATATATGTGCTTAGGTATTTCTTTCGCATTAATGGTGTGGCGCAAATTAAACGCGAGTCCATTCAGAAGTTTTCCTGACAATGATTCGCAGAATCTTCGTATTCGTATACATAGAATAAACTGTTTCATTGTATTTTCCCAGGCACAAAAGACCCCACAAGAAATTTCTTTTCGACCTGATTTGAAAGAAAAGGCAAAGTAAGTATTTGTTCTCAGTATATGAGCCTGTGTGTGAGAAAACCCGAATTTCGGTTCCGACCAGGTCTGACACAAACCGGGCTGTACAGTCACAGAAGATGGTCAGAGGCTGGAAATTTTGGGTTTAGAAAGTAAAGGAATTGTACTATCTGTGTAGCGAAAACAAAGCCGCTGATCAGCTTCGCAGTTACTGCGAAGCTGATCTGCGCCTTTGTTGTCGCCTATGCAGATTGCTGGTATTGGCATGCAGTGTCTCATATACACATGGAAATAAGTTAGGGAACACCTGTAATAATGTGACTACCAACTTTGGACTGTATATATCCTTCTTTGTAAAATTTATGAAGAATGTTTTGACAACTTGTCAGAATCTATGGTCGCCAAAGTAGTTTCTTTGTGAAAATGGTTAGCATCAAACGTAAACTGCGGCGGAGAGCGGCCATCTTTGATTCAGAAAATGTTTGCTAAATTTAAGAAACGCACTGCTAATATTTGCGATAACTTCATTATTTGAACTCACATTGTCGCAATTTCTCGTAAGCAAAAAGCTGAAACATTGTTTGTGAAAATTTGATCATAAATTCTTCATTTTCTGACCGACTATCGGCGGTAGGTCCATACTTTTCTGGGGGTAGGTTTCATGCCCACGTTTTGTTCTTTTGGTATACATTTTCAGGTTGTAAAGGTTGAGCCAGATATTCGATAGGAGTCCTTACATGTTTAGACATACATGTTTAGACTCCTTTAGGAGTCTAAACATGTATGTTCTGGTTATAGTGTCCTAGCTGAATTATTCTTTTACGGCTTTATTTGCAAAATATTCAAGAATTTAGCTGTCCATAGAACTCAATGCAAACTGTAGATTTTGTATGATTAGTTGGTTTGAAGATGAAACATGAAGTTTTAGGTCCGAAGTCGTTTATTTATTCAGAACAATCAGATTCAACATTTTATTCCTTTTTTGCTTTCAAAAATTGAGTTTTGCGGAGTGCAGAAGCAAAAAGGCAAACTTGTTTTCAGTAAAAGTGATGTTTTTCACATATGGCATATTGTCTCCGCCGTAGCACAAAGACAAAATGATGTGAATTTCCATAAATTGGTCTGTAGCTAGGCCAAGGTATGAAATATATGTGATAAAAATTTCAGTATCGCCCGAAAAAAGGAAAATGGATTTTTGCAAACTTTCCCCAAGGGCTAAAAGTGTTCCCTAACTTATTTCCATGTGTATATTTAAGTGCACGATGAATGTAGATTGTAACTTAAAGCAATATGCATGATATCTAGTTTTATCTACCCGATATTGCGCCATATAGCCCATACTATTTCCCTTTGAATGTTTTCACTGCTTCTAAAGAATCTAGATTTTATATTTTATTAATCAAACAACAATAGTGTGTTACATGTAAATAGTATGTACATGTAAAGATTCAAAGATTCAAAGATTCAAAATTTATTCTGTAAATAATCCAAAACATATAGGATCATAACAGACATGACATGAAAAACCTATATGTAATGACGTCACTAAAGTACATGTACTAACTAGTGTATCAAACCACTCAATCTCAAAAATTCGTCCATACTGCATGGGGCCCCACACAGACCTCTGTGTTACATTTATGCATCCCAGAAGTATATAAAAGGCCACAAACAACGGATGACATGACATGTATGTCAACCCTTTTGCATTAGTCCTGTGATTATTAATATTTGAATAACGCAGTATATGAATCATATTTACAGTGGATGGTTCTGTGAGAGGCGGTCAGGAACGCCTTTTCTAGATGTTTTATCCCACAGGATAGAAGCAATAACACAGATAAAAGTATGGCCATTTCATGGTATCCACAGCAGTGAATGTTACCAGGTAAAATCTTTAAAAATGACTTCACTTTATGATAGTTCGTCTCTCACTAATGAGAAAGACCATCATTATTTCTTGAATAGTGCTGATGTGTGTTGGTGAGTTCTTTGATGGCTGACTAGGCCAATTCTGGCTCTAAACTGTCGGTTGCAAGTAGAGCAAGTCAATGTCATAGAGTCTGATGGTGGCACATTTGTTTTGGCTTTGCGCTCTCTTCGCTTTCTTTCAGCTTCACAGATTCTCTTCTTTTCATAAAGAGCTGCTCCTTTGTTGATGAGACCTCGCCACTTTGATCGCTCCTGTGCAGTCTGTTCCCAGGACCCCATTGGTATTTCGAAATCCTTCAGAGAGGCTTTGAGGGTGTCTTTGTAGCGTTTCTTCTGGCCACCTTGAGAGCGCTTTCCCTCCTGTAGTTCTCCATAGAAAACTTTCTTTGGAAGTCGCGCATCAGGCATTCTTATAACATGGCCAGTCCATCTTAGCTGTGCTAGCTTTAAGACTGTATGCATGCTTTGCATCCCTGCTTTCGTCAGGACCTCTGTGTCTGGAATCTTGTCCTGCCACTTGATTTTTAACAACTTTCTCAAACAGCTTAAGTGGAAATGGTTAAGTCTCTTTGCATGGCGTTGGTATACTGTCCAGGTCTCACATGCATACAAGAGGGTTGGCAGTACCACAGCCTTGTAGACTTTCAGCTTGGTGTCAAGCTTGATTCCATTTCGCTCCCAGACATTTGCACGGAGTCGTCCGAATGCCACTCTAGCCTTTGCAATTCTGGCAGTGATCTCATCATCAATATGCACTGCTCTGGAGAGAGTGCTTCCCAGGTAGGTGAACTTGTCAACAACTTTCAGTTTTTGCCCATTCACAGTGATGGTTGGTTCATTATATGGCTTTCCGGGCGCTGGTTGGTGTACAACCTCTGTCTTTTTTGTGCTGATTGTGAGATCATAGTTATCACATGACTGTGAGACTTGATCCATGGCTCTTTGCATTTTCGCCTCTGTGCTGGCATTCTTATCCATATCATCTGCATAGAGGAGCTCATCTAGCACATCAGTCTGGACCTTAGTTTTGGCTTGCAACCTTCTGAGGTTGAATATGTTGCCATCAAAACGGTACCTGATTGGAAAACCAGTGTCACTGTCCTAAAAAGCATCCATAAGCATGGCAGAAAACATCATGCTGAACAGTGTTGGTGCCAGAACACAGCCTTGTTTGACCCCATTTGTTACTTCAAATGGTTCAGAGAACTCTCCATCATTTTGCACACGTGCCTGCATGCCATCATGAAACTGCCGCACCATTGCTATGAATCTGGGTGGACAGCCAAACTTGGCCATGATTTTCCAGAGTCCATCACGACTAACAGTGTCAAAAGCTTTGGTGAGGTCAACAAACGTCATGTATAGATCTACATTCTGTTCTTGGCATTTCTCCTGAAGCTGTCTTGCTGTGAATATCATGTCTATTGTCCCTCTGTCTTTTCTGAATCCACATTGACTTTCTGGGATAAGTCCCGTCTGATCAAGATGAACATTCAGACGATTCAACAGAATTTTTGCAAGTATCTTCCCAGCAATTGATAGGAGGGAGATGCCTCTGTGATTGTCACAGACTTGAGGATTTCCTTTCCGCTTGTATAGGTGGATTATGGATGCATCCTTAAATTCTTGTGGGATAGCCTCCTTTCTCCACATACAGTGAAACAACTCTGTCAGTTTCTCTGCCATGGGTAGCCCCCCAGCCTTGTAAACTTCGGCAGGAATTGCATCTGCACCTGGGGCTTTGCCAGATGATAGTTGTTGAACTGCTTTTCTTGTTTCCGTAACGGTAGGAAATTCATCTAACAGAACATTGCACTCTAACTGTGGAAGTCTGGCGATTGCATCCTCATTGATGCTTGATGGTCGATTAAGCACACTATTGAAGTGTTCTGCCCACCTTTCCAAGATAGCTTCTTTATCTGTGAGAAGAGTGTTTCCATCTGCACTGAGCAATGTGGTGGCTCCAGAACTCTTTGGACCATAAATGGTTTTCAGTGCATCATGAAATTTCTTCATGTCCTTTCTATCCGCAAAAGACTGAATTTCTTCTGTTTTCTTCCTCAGCCAGGAATCTTGCATGTCCCTAAGCTTGGTCTGGACTGTCTTACAAATGTTGCTGTAGGCTGCTTTCTTTGATACTGAGCTAGTATCATCTTGATGTGCCTTGTGCAATCGGTGCTTTTCTTCAAGAAGCCTCTGAATTTCGTCATCATTCTCATCAAACCAGTCTTGATGTTTGCGAGATGGATGGCCTAAGGTGCTTGCAGCTGAAGAAAGAAGAACTGTTTTATGGAAAACTGTCCAGTTTTCTTCGGGGTCCTCTGAACTGAGATTCATTGCATCCAGTTGGTTGCAAATGTCTGTTAAGAAATCTTGTCTCATGCTGTCTTTATTCAGCTTTGAGACATCCAGTCTCTTAGGAGCTTTCTTGCCTTGAGGTCGCCTCGCAGGCTGTATTCTTAGGTTGAGTTTGCTGACAACCAGTCTATGATCTGTCCAGCAGTCTGCACCACACATAGTCTTTGTCACTTTAACATCCTGCCTGTCTGTTCTCCGCACTATGACATAGTCTATGAGATGCCAGTGTTTGGAACGGGGATGCATCCAGGATGTTTTGTTCCTATTAGGTAGACGGAAGACTGTGTTGGTGATTAGAAGGTCATGTTCAGCACACTTCCTGAGAAGCAAGAGACCATTGCTGTTGCACTTTCCAACCCCTTCTGGACCTATAACTCCTTCCCAGGTCTGGTGGTCTGTACCCACTCTGGCATTAAAGTCGCCAAGAAGGATAAGCTTGTCTGTGCGGGGTGTTGCAGAAATAACATTGTCTAGGTCATCATAGAACTTGTCCTTGACCTCATCTGGATTGGTCATTGTGGGTGCATAAGCACTGACAATAGTTGCATGTTTATTGCCTGACAGAGGAAGTCTCAATGTCATTAGACGGTCATTAATGCCTTTTGGCAATCCTGACAGCTTACCAACAAGTTCTGTTTTGATGGCAAAGCCAACTCCTGCTTCACGCCTCTCTTCACTTTTGCGTCCACTCCAGAAGAAGGTGTATCCAGCACCAACTTCTTTGATCTCCCCAACATCTGCGAACCGAGTCTCACTCAATGCAGCTATCTGTATATCATACCTCCCAAGTTCTCTGCCCACAAGGGCCGTTCTACGCTGTGGTCTATCTGACCCAGCATTGTCCATTAAAGTACACACATTCCATGCGCCAATCCGTAAGGGAATTACTCTAGCTTTTTTCTTTGTATTTCGACCGCTTAAGGGGATCCCCGCTGATCGCGGTTAACCAGCCAGGGGGTTTGAAGCAGGCAATTGTTTATGGCACCTTTTCTAGCCCCTTCCCCATGCTACGGGGGTGAGCAGTGCGGTCCTAAATAGGTCTGCTCAGTCGCTCAGCCGACTGCCGAATTCTGCTTACTGCTTCTCCTCACAGAAAGCGACCATTAGAACTGAGCCGCCTGTGTGCAGGTCTGCAACTACAGCTCCCAGTGTGTCCTACACCTGCTGCTTCGCCACTCGCCCATCGCCACAGGACTTTGTAGGTATGTGGGTGCAAGTGTGATGAAATTGTTGTGTATGCAAGTGCTTGTTTGTTGAGAAATAAGATGACATGCGCTATGAAATTGGATTATAGTGAGGAAGAGGTGCGCAACGTCAACCTCACTCTCTAGTCCTCGCCCAGCTGCGCCCAGAGGCAAGACACAGGTCAAGACGTCTGGAGTTGGGTTTGGATGCAGTGGATGACCGTAACATCTTTAGTGCCTTGTCACTCTCTGCATGTTCCACAACATGTTGCTGTATCGCTTTCTGAACCGTTGAATCAGGTGATTTCTTCCGCTCCATCTACCGAAACAGTCTTTGCATATCTGGACTAGGCATATCCAGACACACAGGTTTGATTTTGGAGTTTCCTTCTCCTAGATGAATTGCTGGCCACAGCTGAAGAGCTCCATCTACCCTTCCTTAGGTTTTGTTTAGAGACCTGTAAACTCCTAGGAGGACTGTCAACCAAGACTAATGAGTTCCCCCTGCCCAGCTAGATTTTTGTGTAGAGAACTAGCTTAACTCCTAGATGAGTTGCCTTCCAAGGCTAACGAGCCCCATCTGCACCGCATGACAACAGGTAGTACTGATTACATGTTACAGTAGCAGTTAAACTGACCTGACCTGCACTTCACTTCACTTCACTTCACTTTATATGTATGTGCTTTAAAACGTGTACTACTCAGAACTAGCAACAACTGTTTTCAATGATTCCGCTTTCTACAAATACGCCACGTACTCAATATTTAATTGATTGATTGATTCTTTAACATATTGTGTTCTCACTATATTGACCAAAATTGTATACTTTTGCAGTTTCGGCGAAATCGGATTGGTGCTAAAAATACAGTTACGCAAGATTACTGGGTATGGTCTCTCTCTCTCTCTCTCTCTCTCTCTCTCTCTCTCTCTCTGTGTGTGTGTGTGTGTGTGTGTGTGTGTGTGTGTGTGTGTGTGTTTCAGATCAGACAAGAATGAGTAAATTCCAATAAAACATTACCCTATATTGCCTTAGGTTTTGCCTATGCTCAGTTTGAACCATAACTTAAAGTTTGATAGTATTATTATCAAGAGGTTTCCCTAGGAGCCGGGTGTTATGCCCATTTCAATGGTTTTGCCACAACCCGTAGTTCCGCTTACTATGGCGAAATATGATGTTTACTAGTCTATCAATTTATATCTTCAACAGAACAAAGAAGATGCAAAATCGAGACCAGACGCCGTGAACCGTTATGCAACAATAAGATTACAGGTAAAAATATATTGTAATCCATTTAGTTTTTCCCACCTCGGGTTTTGGACTGGGGATTTCTTTCTGATTGCACCATTTCCTGATCATTGCCTACTTTCACCTTTTTGTACTAGTAAAAAACTGAAGTTAGATGATCAAACATCAATAACGACTTTTCCACTCAGCTCTGTTTCCTCGAGATTAGACTCAATCAGCATTGAACCGTTTCGTGGAACTGATCTTTACATTTCTATACAAGTAAAATTCGACACATTTTACGAATACAAGGGCGCGCTCCCTCTAGCTGATTCATATAACATTTCTAGGAGCACATACCAACTTACACACGTATATCGTCTATGAATCTTGGGTCAATTGTTCAAAATTAACGATGTCGTTAGTTAACGATTCGTTAAAATTTCAACGAAGTTTCGAACAACTGGGCCCTGGTAAACAGTAGTTCAAAACTTCGAGCTAACAAGTTTTTTTTTATATTTTAGCTCACTAGTACGATGCTTGGCGGGGCTACATTATTTCCGAAAATTGGACTTCATATACCTAATATAAAGGTAACTGTTTATGTTTTGTACATTAGCTTGAATGTTTGAAATTGTTTACAAGGTTTTACATCTAACAAACAATTTATATAAAATGTTTAAATGACACCAGAAAAATATCTTATGAGCCACCGCATAAGAAAACCAACACATTGCATAGGCGAAAACAAAGATGCAGATCAGCTGTGCAGTAATTGCACGGCTGATCAGAATCTTTGTTTTTTTCTACACAGATCGAACAATCCCTCTTCTTAAATCCCATATTTCAAGCTTCTAGGCTGCTGCTTTGACTGTACAGACCGGTTTGTGTCAGACTTGGTCGGAAACACAGATTGTTTGTTTTCTCATGCAAAGGCTCATATCAAAGATGCAATCGGTATTCAAACTTCATTAATGATGCTGCAGAATTTTAACAGTCATGTTGCTCGCATAATAATGTTTTTGTTGCCAAGACTCTCTATCTGTAGACGCTATCACTAATCTACCTATTGTCTTTCAGAATTCGGCAGTCATATGGTGGAACTTAAGGGATAACGGGAATCCCAATCTTAAGTCTCAGCACATCGATTGTCCCATAATATCTGGTGCTAATACGGGTAAGGGTTGCTATCTTTAAAGTTTTACAAGTGCATGTATTTTCCTTAAGCAAATCTTTACGGTTAACATATTATTAAAATAATTACAAATCAAAATATTAAAAAATAAAGTCACAACCGAACTCACGTTTGGAAAAAAATTTGAATTAAAGAAATGGTAATGTTTCCGTTATTAAATTTCCGTTTTGACCGGATGTTTCAAAATTTAACAAACGCTGCTATGCCATCTTTTTGTGATAAAAGTCATATAATTTCTTTCTAATTTCAGTTTTATCAAAGACAGTATTTTATAGAAACCAAGTGAATACAAGAAAATCGACAAGAAGATAACATGAATACTTCTCAGCAAACACAATATCATGACTTCAAGACAAGATTGTTTTCAATTGAAAGCCCAGGCCACTACGAAAACTGTTAATATACGTTTGTTTTTATCGTTATTTAATACATGTACCTTAGTCTATTTCCGAACGATACAAACCATGAAAACATATTTGAGCCTGTGCGTGAGAAAACCAACAATTTGGGTTTCTGACCAGGTCCGACACAAACCGGGCTGTACAAGCACAGAAGATGGCTAGAGGCTTGAAATTTTGGATTTAAGAAGAAGAGGGACTGTACTATCCGTGTAGCGAAAACAAAGGCGCTGATCAGCTTCGCGGTTACCGCGAAGCTGATCTGCGTCTTTGTTTTCGCATAGGCAGATTGTTGGTTTTCTCATGCACAGGCTCATTTCAGAAACAAACCAAAGCATGACTTGTCTACAGGGACAGAAAGCAAATTAAAACAAAGGCCCGTTTCCTATGTTTCACATCTGAATCTCGACATGTATCATTTTGATAACTTTCGCATGCCACGCCATTAATTATTTAGATTTCATTACAAATATTACATTAGACATGCATTGTGCTTCTTAACAGTGAAATGGTTTAATGTTGTAATTGTTCTTTGATATAATAAACATGTGATGCATGCTTATAAAATGCATTGTATGTTTATTTGATTAAGATCTGAGAAAACCTGACAAATAACAGACAAGAGCAAATTCGGTTGTATAAACATAATGAAACAGGTATTATTTTGTTATTACTGTTTTTACAGCTCAATTTGACTGTCTTCTGAGAGATACTTTAAACCGTTTTGAAAATCCTAGTTTATTTCTGAGTATTATGTTAACATTATTAAATTACGAAGAAAAAATTCTAACTATTATCTGACTGTTATGCTACAAAACATCATGTATTGTTATATAAAACATATGGCTATCAAATCTGCATTCATTACTATTCGACAAGCATATCGTTTGCAGTTTCGCTTTCTGCATGAAAACAGTCCGTGAAATGCATTCCCCTGTAATCCCAACTATTTATAATATAGTGAAACGTGGGTAAATAGGTGTATACTATTTTTCTTATTTTTGATCCAAAACATAGATTGTGGGTACTCGTTAGAACCGCCTCACCGAGGCGGTTCTAACGTGTACCGACAATCAATGTTTTGAACAAAAATAAGAAAAATACCATTTTTAACTGAATAGTTCCAATTTTTACAGCTGTTGTATATTGCATATGCGCGTTTTCGTTATGTTGCAAAAAGTCAAACTGACACAAATTAAATAAAATTTATTTTCATTTTTAGTGTTTACTGATTGCGCTGAGATCTCAGGTGAATACTGGAAAGACATTAAAGTCAAATGTGCTGTTTATTGTGCATTACTGATATCAGCTATTTTATGCACCTGTACAGAATTTATCATTAAACAGTTCTGATAACCGATCATACACCAGGGACTAGTCTGTCTGCTAAATTAAAAAATTATGCCCTTGTAAAAGTCCTGATACACGTGACGCCGTTTCCCGAAGTTAACGTCTGAAAAATAAATAAAGAAATGAATTCATGTGTATGGAAAACCAATTCCAATATTGGTCGAATGTAAAACCTCAGTGGCCCTTAACATAGTCCTTTATTTTCTAAAAGATATATCATCTCAAATAATTATATGGCCCTCAAAGGATAAAATGCAATTGAAAATGTCCATATATTCCATGGGTCAACGAAAAATGGAAAAAAAAAGTTTATAGCGCGAGCAGTGTGCTCTTATTGTACTATATTAGACAAATCGTCACTTATATAGATTTTAATTACGTTTCAATAACTACTTAATTTAACTTAACCACTTAAAGAATAGCATGACTTTTTATTTTGTACGTTTAAAAATGCTTCTTACCATAGTTAGCTTATCGCTAGTCGCCTTTCTCACGTGCGTGCATTCAAACCCGTCCCCTTTCTGTTTCTCTACTAAGCTGTCACCCTCTTCAGTGAATATTACCTGCAACAGTTAATCCCATATATATTTCTGAGCTGCATACCGTTTAAAATTTTAGCAGAAATGCAAAATTTATCGTCACAGTCATAGCGGCAGCCTTTTGATAGGATTACAGTTATTGCATATGTAATATATAGAGGATATTTACTTTTTTGAGGTGAATACCAAATATATTTCATCGAGTGAGTTGAAAATTTAGATGTTTTCAAGTCACGAGATGAAATATATTTGGTATTTACCGATAAAAAGTAAATTTTCTTTTTATTTTATACAATACACGGGCATTTTCCTATTCACAAAGCAGGCGGTGAAAATGCAAAAACCAAAAATTTTTGAAAACACAAATAATTTTGGTACCACATTGTTCCTAAGGTTCTAACTAAGAAAATAAATACCCACACTTTATGTTTTCGTTCGTAAATAACGGAGTTATAGGCATTTGAATTTCTAAAGTGAGGCACATTTAATGACGTCAAGTGAATGGAAACGTCAGAAGTAATCCGAACTCTACAGTGAAAATATCGGCTGATATCAATCACTAGTGAAAATATCAATATCAATTCTGCAGTGAAAATATCACTTTTATCCATTTTTGATATACATTAATTTCACTGCTAAGTATAAAATAAACAGATTTTTTTTAAGTTGTAAAAGTTGAAAATTTTCAGTAGAAAAAGTTCGATATTTTTCTTATTTTTGCTCAAAACATCGATTGCGGGTACACGTTAGAACCGCCTCGGCGACTACCAACAATCTATGTTTTGTTACTATATAAAAGTGGGGTTTAAGGGGGTAAACTTTTCATGGATATGTTTTCCTGATGTATAGCATCCTTTTCACACACACACACATTTACTACATGTTTGATTGAGTCTACATTGGAAGAAGGAAAATCATTGGAGGGACGCTACTGAATTTTAGGCTAAAAGCTTGCAAAATGATAATAGGAGAATGAGTTTACCAGTTTAGGCCATCGAGCCACACGTGAAAGAATCATAAATGGATTAAAATGATTAAACGAAAAAGATAGATGAAGAACAGGAAAATGATGATGATGATGATGATGATGATGATGATGATGATGATGATGTACAAGAAAAAGAAGAAAAAGAAACTTGAAAAGAAGAACAGTCAAGAAATAATAAATGTTTTAGAATATTATTTTGTAATAATTTTATACCGACTTTTAAGGTCCAGGTATAGTGCACATGTATTTATTTTACATACTTAAGAGGGGTACGTACTTTGATTGGTCGCCCATCCAGGGTCACTGAATCTGCCTCCTGTCCAAGGGTAAACTTGGACTCCCGATCCCCTATAGCGGTTGACGTCACAAGAGTCCAGTTGTTACCATCCCGGGAGAACTCCTGGGTCATGCCCGACCCCTCAGATAGGAACTTGTTGGCCTCGGCGATTCTGTCCACTGAGACACCTGTAGGTAAAGATCATCTACAGTATTTCTTCCTAGTAAAGAGTTGGTATCTTTGAAAAAAAGAACGCTATTAGCTCTGGGTGGAACAAGGAATGGTACATCAGATGATAAAGTTTTTATTTATTAATTAATTAATTTATTTGTTTATGTGTGTGTGTGTGTGTGTGTTGAATAAGGGCCCATCGAACCATAGACTCCGGTAGTATACAAAAGCCAGTCATAGTCTTTTTAACAATTGTAAATAGCATATGCATGCTAGAGTAATAATAGCATTTTTCGTGTCCCTTATAATGTTAAGCATCAAAGAAAATAATTTGCATCTGGGAAGAAACCTTATTTATAAACTATGCAGCATCGTTCATAGTAATTTAGCGAAATTCCAGTATTCGAAAAACAACAAGAACATACACTCTGGCATGCATTTTTCGTAATTACTGAATAAATTAACGTGCTGTTCTGATACTTGTGAACAAATACCCCATCATGTATTGAATTGAAAAAAAAAAAAAACAAAAAAAACAACAAACAAACAAACTCCAAATGGCATTGAAATCGTATTAAAAAGTTTGTCTCGGTAAAGTGACGGCGAATATTAAGGTTATCATCTCAAAGCGCAGTTTTGTCCACTAGTGATGTTCCTCGACAGCAAAAGCAACTTGCCCTGTTCATGGTATAAATGGTTGTCTTTTGCATCAATGTCAGTCGGTTATTTACCTTTATTATTCAAAGCCGCGCGTAGTCGCGGCCATAGTCTATGAACAATCAAACTGAGGCGTTGATGTCGATTCTAAGGGCGACGACGCGGCGTAACTAGTACGGGTGTCTTGACTACTAGCGTACATGTAAATAAGATCACAACCGAGATGAAATCAAGTACCACAGGCGCAGTTAAACCAAATTTTTAAAATACATTGTACCATAGAACGTTTAGATTTGGCGGAGACATCACCTGCTATATACATGTAGGTTGTGAATGTTTTACTAGAAAAAAGTGCCTTGAGAGGCACGTATACCCCCGGCTGGTAGCTCCCCACCCCCACCCCTAAGCCCACCGCCCCCGACCCAGACATGCTCACTGATACTGACAGATTGAACCTCAATTCTTGAATTAAAGAGAGCACCCTAAACAAGTACATCTTAAAATTTGTATTTGCAAAAAGCACTAAAACTATTGGGAGGGGGTGTAGTAGAATGACAGATCAATTATAGGGCAGTATACAGAGCTGACTTGTATACTCAATCTAGGACTTGATCGCGGACATTGAGGGTCAGGTCCTCGGTCCTAGAAAGAAAATTGAATGTCATTCTTCAATAATATACTGATCAAAATAAGTTTATTCCTACTATATTATTGTTGGTTATTTTTATATGTGGGGATATTTCTTAATTTGTGTTATGTATCAAATGAGAAACACATTAAAGAAAGGGTTTACGACAAAAGTTTACTTAAAAATTGGCTTGACGTCGTTTAACGTCATTTTATCAATATTTATACCATTCAAGTGCCCACGTTTTTGGTGCTATCACATTTAACCAAACTTGCTTTAAAACATTTGTTTGGTGTCAGTGAAGAAGAAATCCGCTCAATGTTTTTGCAATTTGTTTCATTAGACACTCGTGAGAGACTACGTTATTTTGACGTTTATTTGCCTTATTTTTCAATGTGCCCCTACACGTTCAAAACTTCTCAGTTTAGATACTTTCTTTTTGAATGACTCTTCTCTACATATCAAGAGCTTCTGATTATAACAAAAAATTCGTCTGTACAATTTTGTATAGTCTACTGAATAAGAAAACCGTGTATAATTTTGCGTGACTGACGTGCGTTTACGCTGAAATGAATCAAATCTCAATCACTGCATTTTAAAAGATACATAATCGAAATTGTTTAAGAGGTGTTAAAATTACAAACTGACGTTCTCAGTAAAGAACACAGACGACTATACGTTTAACGTCAGCTTTGACGTTTCAGTCACGTTATGCGGAAATCAGTGTTTTTTCGCTGGCTTAATCCAATATTTAGACACTGTTTAATGATTCAAATGACCAAAGAGAATAGAAAATGATTTTATCGCTGACCCAAACCAAAATGATTTCCAGCCTCGGTTCTAAACCGAAATGATGACCTTTTCAGTCACTACCTTTTGACGTCATTTGTAACGCGTACACACATTTATTTGCACCAAATTTCAAGCGGAAATAAAGCTTTGACATGTATTCATTTGTGTTTAATATAGAGATGAAATTTTTAAGCGTAAATGCCGATCTAACGCTTGCTAAAAAGTCGTGCTTTTTCAGCAGCTTCATGTGTGAATTTTCAATGTGACCCCTACTTGCAACCAGGGTCGATAGGTCTCATCTCGGCCTATCGTTTGCCGTTATCTTTGTGTAACAAGGATCCGGAGGAATGGAAGTAACTTTCTGAGAGGGAGAATCTGCTCCAGGTGTGTGATACCTCAGAATATTTTAAAAACATTATAATAGGAATAAACTTATTTTGATCAGTATATTAAAAAAAAGTTAAGATGTTCTAGATTTTGACCTCTAGCCCCACCCCGGGCATATGCATGTACCCTAGAGTCTAATGTCATTAGAAACAAGGCAAACCTTATATAGTACCTATGGGACAAGTATGAATGATTTCTTAACATGGTGGTTAAAAAGTACAGAAAATACAATTGTTAAAGAAGTTCTAGATTTTGACCGCTACCCCCCCCCCCCCCCCACACACACACACACCGGCACATAGACCCTAGAGTTTGAAACTTCCATGGTACCTATGGTCTAAGTATGAATGCGTTCTGGCAAGACTTAGTAGATGTAAAAAAAAGACCAGACTTACAGAAAGTTTATCATGGTATATATTATAAATTAATGCGTCCTAGGTTTTGACCTCTAGCCCCACCCCTGGGGATGGTAACCAGGATTTGGTGACATTGAATATGAAAGCAAACCCTAAAGGGTATCTATGAACTATATAAGAATACATTCCTATATAATTGTTTGTTAAGATAGAAACATAAACATTGTAAACAGCACATTTTAAAGGTGACCTAGATTTTGACCTCCAGCCTCACCCCCGGGCATGAACCCTAGGGTCCGAACTCATGGAAACAAAGCAAACCCTATAGGGTACCTATGGTCCAAATATGAATTGTTTCTGACCATTAGTTCATGAGATATACACCTCTAGAGAAACTTTAACCAAAACTTTGACATAAATTCTACGAACGTTCCGGAAGTACGAACGAAGAAACGAACGAACAAACGAACGAACATACGAACGGACGAACGGAAAAAGCGAAAACTATATACCCGTCGGCATAAATAACGGGGGTATAAATATACTGTATATAACCTTCCCGAAGAGTGATCAAGTGGGTTACTCTTGAATATTGTCACGATGTTCAAACTCGTTTACGGTTTCAAGGGTACTGCTATCTAACGACAAAGTACATGTATGTGAAAGCACACAATGATAATCATCAAGCAAAACTATCTGTGGGAACAATCTACTAATATTCACACAAACCAACTATAGCAGGAGATATCGCCTCTATAGAAAATAGACTTTATATCGGAAATACAAACAAATGTTGTAACAAGTATTTAAAATATATTTAAGAATTTTACTACTTTTAAACCAAATTAAAATAACAGTGCAAGATCCTTTCGTCTCAGCTATGATCAGATGCAAATTTTTGTTTCACCAGTTTTCAGAGGTGTTTTGTCAAAGTTGTACCCTTGGCTTTGTTTCACTTTTCCAATATAATATATATTGTCGAGTTTCGGAAAATTTTATACCTTTTTATCATTCTATGCCACAAAATTCCGTTATATCCAAAACACTATTTCAACTTAAAAAATGTTGAAATAGGAAGGGGGGCTAATAAGTCCTTACGTAGGAATCAGATTTGGCCAAAACTTAATATAAGTAAAGCTAATGTGTATATCCTGGTTACAAAAAAAGTTTGAACAGAATCAGATCAATACCTAGCTAGAAAATAAGAAAACAAATGTTTTCGACATTATAACACTATGGGACCTATCTGTTGCCACGGTCACCAGACTTTTGATTCATTCCACCCTATAGTCTATTAAAACTTTTGTCCCCATAAAAATATGCGTCATGTAAAATTTGATGGCTCTGGGTTTATTGATTTCAGAAATGTTACATTTTTGACCAAATTATAATTTCCATAATTTTACATTGTCATTGGCGTTGGTATAATACCTCCGTTTGGCACATGTCTGCAGCATTAGCAATCATGGCATAACTCAAAAACAAATAGTCGTAACCCATTCAAATAAACGGCAGAATAAAGCGGATATGATTGCTTACTAGCCACAGACTATTTTATATGCACATGAAGTGTCAGTTTCAATCCCCATACCCATTAAAAGAAGCAATCTTCAAGTGAGACAGTATAACACCTAGTGTTTTGGGGGGGTATTTTTGTTATTTAAATAATTTATACTGAAAAAAATTGCCTTGTCCAATCAACATTAAGCCAATTGATAGATACTTAATCCTGACATCCTGCAGTTCAACTTAAGTATGTTAATGTTAAACTATTTTTACACAACCGCATAACAATTTATGAATTTAAAATTGTCATCTGATCTTGGCTGACCCATTTATAAGCAGTTAAATATGTAAATTATAGAGTGGTGGGTTAGACAGATGATGTCAAGTACCTCATTAGTTATTACGATAATGTCAAGAGCAATGCGAAGAAAATATGCATACCGATTGCTTTCAAATATTCCTCGAAGTTTTCGCAGTGTTGAATCAACCATTTGCCAAGAACGCCGGCCATTTTAACTATAGTTTAATAAATACAATGCAGGATCCGTCTTGTAAACAAAGTACGAGTCAATCCATGCAGTGATGAAGTGTGCTAACAATATGAGATAAACTTCCTGGTGAAAGTATCTGCATTTATCATGTTTATATTGCTAAGTAAAATACAATAATGCATGAGCTTGTGCATTGATAATCGAAACTAAGCATCATGGCAACTACTTTATTGATTAGTCAGAGACAAGTCTTTAGTGTTTCTTGAGAAGTACATGTACTTTTATTTTGGCCAGTGAATAAATAATGCTTTATTAGAGAAAAGCATATGTATGCACATGCTCTCATATTAACCGTCCCCACAGGCATGCCAGCGATAACGCATACCATGTATCAACATCTTCGAGTTTCATTTTGACCCAGCGCCGATCTAAACAAAGACTGTCAAACTTCAGGTCCTTCTCTATGGACAAAGATTGTAATGTCGTGAAAAATGGCCTTGATTCTCCTCCTTGGCGCCTAATTCATAATTTTGCTATTATTCAATATCATCGGTAAGCCATCAAAAACAACAGGAGGGATTTTAAATTTTGAATTCATTCATACAAACATTGTATCATCTCAACTTGTGCTGTTGCATGCATTCTTTTTACCATACCTGTACTTTGTCGTCATTACCAATACGTAACATGACAGATGTCAACTGTCAAAGTGAAGTCGTCAAAGCAAATGCGATGGAGAAAAACAATGATTATGGTTTTGTTGCAGCAAATTTAGACAAACATGCAACGGTACTGGTCATCAGTTAGCTGAACACACTAGCAATAAAATTCCAAGCAGCAAAAGATCACTGACCATGGAGTATACGTTATTTTGAAGTTATTTTGTAAAGCTGGTGTCCATCGTCTTACAATAGGCAAAGTCTGTTAAAAATAATCTTCGACTTTATAATTTGATATACAACTGTCTGTGAAATTTTCCTTATTGCGTTTGCTTTACGTAGCAGTTCGATTATTGAATGTTGTTTGCCGTTGACGTCAACATTGTGGATGGCCTCTTTTGGTGCCAGAAAAGAGCACAGAAAAGAAATGAATACAGATTTCAATTTGGCGATGCTCAGAATAACCGTTAAATCATTTATTTCAATTTGACGTTAAGTCATTGAAATAAGCGTACCTCTTTGTCGATGGCGAATGTGTTTATTTCTTCTACCGATTTCAGGTTTAATGTGCACGTGTTCAGAAGGTTTAAACTTAAGGAATTTGGCTAAAGTGTGTCGCTCCTTTGCCCTTTGGTTACAACAATTGATAAACTCACATAAATAGACGTCAAACGTTTGCTACGTCACTTTTTTATTCAAGTTTGCTGTATTTGCATGCCCATGCATAATACCATGTCCTGAGGTTATAAAACTTTTACCATGAGACTAAATTTATTATGCTGATAAATGTTATCAACTATTGTTGGCATTTTAACATTTATCAACAGGATAAATTTAACATTTATCAACAGGATAAATTACAGAGTCTGACTTTGATTATCGAAACCTGAAAGTTCTACATATTTGGGCTATTTCAGTATTTATGAGCAGTTTAAAAGTTGTACTCAGCTGGGTTGACCATGAAAATATTTTTATAACCTGAGGGCCAAATGTATGCGATAAATTGCAATTTGAGGATTTTCAAACCAACGACAGGACAACAATTTAACTTATTTCCCCCATTATACATACAAAATTGTGTTTGAAGCATGCAACTTCGAGGTATGAGGTATGAGGTAGAAAATATAGATCAAGGAAAATTGTTCATTCCTAGATGTGATGAACCAGGATTAATCCATTATCTAAACCCAATGATTGATTGTTTATTATTACATGCCACATGGTTAAGTTAGAATGAATTTATCTAAACTGGTATACACCTGTAATTTTCCCCAGATATACCAGGAATATAAGCCACGTCGTGTGCAAATGCTTAAAAACAAATTATTTTCTGTAAATCGTAGCGTCGTATCCAATATTTTTCTGACAAGTACTTTAAGTCGGAATTTTAGTTTTTCAAACAAATCAAAATGAACTTTGACGGTGCATTTCCCGTATAAAATCATTCGAGTCAGTGATTTCGAGTAACAACGGTCTGTACTAGGGCATTGGGCTGTCCACGATACCTCGCCACGTTGTTTAGTGTCTAAATGGCAAAGAGAAACATGACATTTTTGACACTGCATACCTTTTTTCTTTACAGTGGCCACTTTTCTGCAGTATAGATGTACAAGTACGAGTATATGTCTGCTGCTTGACACCGCGCGATGTTGCAAACCGATTCATATAGCATGGAGCCGACGTCCCGACATTGCGCAAACTTAAAATGGAACATTAGGTAAAATAACAAACAAACAAACATAAACGATAACGAGACTAAATCAATCAAAATGTAGAAACAGAAGAATATAATATTAAGAAATTCATACCTAAAGCTGCCATATATTCCCGAAAATTTTCGGCATGTTCGATTTTCCATTTCCCTATAACACTTGCCATTTTCAGTTTAGACAAATCAGTTTGCAAGAAGATCAGAAAGTCAGAAACTAATCTGATACAAACACAAACACGAATGTTTAATATATTG
This sequence comes from Rugalucina vietnamica, assembly GCA_964017185.1. Lineage (NCBI taxonomy): Eukaryota > Metazoa > Mollusca > Bivalvia > Lucinida > Lucinidae > Rugalucina > Rugalucina vietnamica. Next base: position 19,569,861 of record OZ024881.1, on the reverse strand, counting down.
CCAAATATTAATCAGATGAAGCGGTAAGAAGGGCAACTTTATTATTTCATGATATATAATTATTAGTTTTCAATATAGTTCCATGGAATAAAATGAAATATCCAAATCAAAAAAAAAAAAAAAAAAAAAAAAAAAAAAAAAAAAAAAAGTCCAAATAGCAAGATGAAAAGTAAAAACAACCTAGATATTCTAGGAATTAAAAAGATGCTTATCGATATAAGATAACAAAAAAAGCCCAGCTGCTTTAAAGGTATTAACAGCAAGGTGAAAAATAAAAATCTAGACATCATGAAAACATGTCCGTGTAATGTATACCCCCTGAACCCCACTTTTATATAGCAAAACTGGGGTATGCAGGAGTATACCTATTTTTCTTATTTTTGCTCCAAAACATAGATTGTGGGTACTCGTTAGAACCGCCTCAGCGAGGCGGTTCTAACGTGTATCCACAATCTATGTTTTGAGCAAAAATAAGAAAAATATCAACATTTTTCTGGTGAAATTTTCAATTTTTTGTACTGAAAAAAATCTCTATATATTGCATGGGAAAGTTTTCGTAATGTGCTTAAAAGGTATTAACAGCAAGGTGAAAAATAAAAATCTAGATATTCTAGGAATTCAAAAGAATAAATGGTAATTTCGCTGTCCTAGTAAATTATAACTTGGATTAACACTGCATATCACATTGCTATATAATAATAATTATCTCTGTATTTCTGGTGTCTTTGGTTGGGATTTGAACTTATTTCGATCAAAAGTTTTTATTACATGTGTTCGCCAGTTGAAGTGAACACTATGTTTGTTTTTATTTAATTTTCTTTCTTTATGAAGTCGAGGATGTCCCCAGGAAAAATAGTTTTCGGCGTTGTTCCCAGTAAAAAACGATAAGCGGTGTCCCAGGAAAAGTGGTTTATCTTCATTATACTTGTCCCCAGTAAAACGATAATCGGTGTCCCAGGAAAAGTGGTTTATCTTCATTATTCTACTGTTTATCGTGCCTGCCTCTCTTTCGTGCTCATTGCCTTTCGTTCCAGTTTCTCAGTAATCGCTCAACCAATCAAAGCCAAATTTTATATGTAGTATCCTTAGGATGGGGAGTGAAAGTTAATATAAATAGTCATGGTCACATGACAAGATGGCCGCCATGGCTATAAATAACAAAAACTTTTAAAAATCTTCTTCTCCAGAACCAGAAGGCCTATGTTTTTGAAACCTGGCATGAAGCATCAGGGGGAGGAGCTCTACAAAGTTTATATAAATCGTGACCCTGTGAAGACCTTGACCTATTTTACGACAAGGTCAACATAGGTCGCTCATGCATTTGAATGGGGAAAATTGTCAAAATGTCATTTGACGGGAAAAACTTTATGGAAATGGGCAAATGGACTGAATATTTATGATTCTGAAAAAAAGGACCCCAGGGGCAGGTCTGCCCCACCCGGGGACAATATACATGTATATGACCATAATATTCAAAGATCTTTTTCTCTGAAACCGTCTTGTTGAGTATTCTTAGGAAGGGAGAATGAAAGTTTATATAAATGGTCAAGGTCACATGACCAAGATGGCCGCCATGGCTATAAATAGCAAAAAAAAACTTTAAAAATTTTCTTCTCCAGAACCAGAAGGCCTATGATTTTGAAACTTGGCATGAAGCATCAGGGAGAGGAGCTCTACAAAGTTTATATAAACCATTACCTTGGGATGACCTTGACCTATTTTATGGCAAGGCCAACATAGGTTGTCCATGCATTTGAATGGGGAAAGTTAGTAAAATGTAATTAAATGGGGGGAAATTTGCTGGGAATATGCAAATGGACAGAAGATTTATGCTGATGGAAAAAATGTCCTCAGGGGGTTGTCTGCCCCCACCTCTGGGCTATACGAGGGGGATTCAAAAAGTTCGAGGAAAAGTGCTGCCAAATTTGTAATTGTCAAGGGAAATTTACTTTCTCTGTGCATGTTGTAAATTAACATATAGTTTACATATGCACAAAATTTGAACAAAATCGGATGAAAATTAGGCGTTAAATCACGTGCGTTTCTAAGGGAGCAACATTAAAACCGGCCCAACGTCATAACAACGTCATGATATACGCATTCATGCCGCTGTTGGCTAGCTCGTGTGTATTTTACGAATTCGACTCTTTTCTTACACGCCGATCATTTTCGACAGTATGACGTTATTTGACGTTACGCTGCGCGAGTCGACATGGACGCTTTTCTGGCCGTGTAGAAATCATGCATACTACTTGTTGATTGCCGTTTTCTTACTTTCCTTGTTGCCATATGCGCTTTCTGCTCTTAGCAGTGTTTCTTTCTTTTTTTAGTCCGCTCCAAACACACAATTTATCGAATACCGTTCTTCCCTTCGCATTTTAGGCATACCCACTAAACAATATGGCCGCTGTACGCCCAATTGACGTCACACACTTATATGACGTCATGTGCTCACCGCAAACATATTGAACTTTGCTCATACAAAGTTTGGTGAAAAAGCACGGTAAACTATCATATGCAACGGCATCATTAAACATCGACTTTTTGTAAAAATGAACAAAAGTGGGCCGGTAATCATGATGTACGGTTTCCATAGCAACCGCTGTTAACAGTGTTTTCATGCCAGAACAGCAAAATTTGCTGTATAAGTACAAATAATGTTTGTCTATATAACTGTAATAGTTTAATTCAGCTGATTTAGAAAATAAGAATATGGTGGCACTTTTCCGCGAACTTTTTGAACGCCCTTCGTATGCATGTATATGACCATAATATTCAAAGATCTTCTTCTCTGAATCCACTTTGCCAATCAAAGCCAAACTTCATGTGGAGAATCGTTAGGAAAGGCGAGTGAAAGATAATATAAATGGTCCAGGTCATATAACCAAGATGGCCGCCATGCCTATAAATAGTAAAAACAATTATAAATCTTCTTCTTCAGAACCAGAAGGCCTTTGATTTTGAAACTTGGCATGAAGCATCAATGAACACAGCTCTACAAAGTTTATATAAATTATGACCCTGGGATGGCCTTGACCTATTTTACGGCAGGGTCAGCTTAGGTTGCATATCCGGCCAGTTCTCAGGTGAGCGTTTACAGGACCATTGGTCTTCTTGTAACTTCTTGATATTGAAAGTTACAGTCCGGAAATGTCAATCAGTTGTGTTCTGTCATACAACAAGTCAGTTAAAGACGTCGTAGAAAAAATAAGTAAAATCAGCTCGTCTTCGACTCGCCGTATTTTACTTATTTTTCTACTGCCAATCGTTAAAACCTCAATATCTTATCTCCCAATTTTATTGCGTCGTTGCTTACTTTTTCAACTCAAAAAACTGAAATTTACAATCAGCCAAAGCATTTATTTAAACAGTTTCTTCACAAGTCAAGGGCCATATAAATTTTGCTAAATCATTAAGTATCTATCCTAAAAGAAAGAACTTTGTCGATAATAAACTCAACTTATGTTCACCCTGACGTGATAAAGACTGCCCGTCCATTGGGTGTAACAGTCCCTTTATATATTTATTTATAAAAATGAAGTGAGTTTGTAGTACAGCGGCAATCATCTTTAGTCTCAAAATAGATGGACACAATTGCTTCGATCCCAACCACATCCGTTGTATCCGTTAGTTGCCCGTTTAACCGCTTCGACCGCTGAATTTCCATTAGCTGTTCGGTACCTGTACGTTCGCGAATCCGGAAAACCGGATAAGTCTAGATGTTTAACGCACAAGTACCGCCTGGTAGTGATGGGCCGATGATCGATTATAATCGATAGTCAGTTGGTTTGGGCTTCCGATAGAGACAATCGATAGTAAAATGCAGCAATCGATTGTAATCGGTTTCAGTACTCTGGAAGTAGAAAATTTTACTTTATGCATTTTATATTTGCCAATTTTTAGGTTAGCTAAAAATTTCAAAGTATGAGGTAGATGTCACACATCACTATGTTCTAGAAGTCTTAAGTTGGCATATATAGCTCCATTGGAGAAATTTCTTTTTTTTTTTTTCATTTTCTTCAGAATATCAGAACAGTATATATGTAGGTAAAATTTTCTAAATGCATTACATCTTATGTTCATGTAAGTGGCATTGTTCGAAATAGATATTCACAACTGACAGAGACTTAAGGGTGCTCTCTCCTTGACACCTCAGTCTGCTCATAAACATATGGGCAATTGCACAATATACAGCTGGTTGAACCGATTGCACAATCGATAGCTAGTTGGTTTAGTCCTTCCGATTATAAACCGATAATCGATAGCAATTTCAAACCGATTGCCCAACACTACCGCCTGGTCAACCTATACGTCAATTTGCCGTGTTTATGACGGTTTACGGGTATTTACGCAGATTTTCTGGGGACAATAACGGCGGCAATTTTGATTTTTCATCTTTAATCGTGTTGATGTTGTATAGAAAAGCAAAAGACATGCCAAAGGGACTACAGAAGTATGTTAGTTTTAATAATACGACATACAGCTGGCGATTGATGCAAGCATTTAGGGATGATTTCCAGTACAGAACCAACGGGTGGTCATTTTTATTAATGTTTCATATATTACCGACTTTAAATTGATCAAATTTTGATATGGATTACATGCTGTTCTCTTCATTCATGCACAATTTATTGCCTGGTCTTGCAGCATCGAAATAGTGTAACAGTTTGAAAGTGTAAACATCGATTTTATGAAAGTGTTTTAGCAACTTTCCACATTGATCGGTACTCGAATATATTCTTCAATGCCTACTCCTAAATCGTCCCTACCCAAACAAAAATATTCTGAAATGAATCACATCTAAATCATATCTAGATCATGTTTGAATCACTTTTTGTGATCCGTTTATAGTATTTATTTGTGATCCGTTAAATAAATAACTAATAGATCACAAACACTTTTTAAAAGTGATCCGTTAATGATTTATTTGAATGATTTGTTTGGTATCCGTTTAAGCTTTATTCTCTGGGCCAATGATCTGATAATGATTTGTTAATTCTTAGGTTTGTCTTTATGTGATATGTTGTATAACTGATATTTTCGAAGTGATCGGTTAGTGATCCGTTATATGATTTTTCCCACAGAAAGAATGACCGAAAACATTCTCTTGGTCTAACTTACATCCGATTGGTACTAAGTGTTAAATGCTTTTGTCTTGTTTAATACGTTACTGATTGCGGCATGCTTCTTCGTATTTGGACTTCATAACTGTTAAGTGAATATTGTATAATGTACAAACATGTAAATACATGGATAACGGGAATAGCCTGTAATATTTTGTGTCACCTGACTCAACGAAGTGTAAATTGTAACAGCCAACTGCGCGCGCCATTCAAACTCTAGGTTGAAAGTCAGTGTGTGAAACATCCAGGGAGAACGCTAAAGAATACATTTGCCTGATTGTTAAAGTGAATTATATGTTGGAATAGACCTTGACTGGTAAGTTCATATACTTTACCACCTTTTAATGCATGCAGGCACCTCCAGATAGATTTTCATAGATTTATGTATACCTTTTTACTGGGATGTTTTGAACAAATGATTGTGACTTCTTCCACAAAAACAGTCTTCTGAATCTGAATCAACATTTGGTTACAGTTGGAATGTACGTTTATACCATGCGATGAATATGTATACTAAACCTAAAGAGATTTCGATTTTTCTGCAGACATTGATACGTCTGTACACATTTTTATATATATGCATGCTGCCCAATTATATGTTTTTCTAATGGACAAAATTAGAAAGTATTTGATTTTCTCAGCAAAGCCCAGTAACTCGGCTCTATATTTTAGAAGTAGACACAAAAGATTGTTAAATAGTTGAACTTAGAGGTGTAGACTAACGAATGTGTGTACTATGTATGCCCTTGACCTAGCAATAAAAGTGTTCTTTGTTCCAAGTGATTTAATAATGATCCATTTGTGACCCTGTAGTACACGATTATGCATTAATCTTATGCTGAAAGTTAGTGATCCGGTAATGATTGGTTACAATGTGATTCAAAGGTGATCCGTTAGTATGATCCAGTAATGATTTGTTACAATGTGATCTAAAGGTGATTCGTTAGTATGATCTGTTGATGATTCATTTGTGTTTCATTAATGATCCGTTTGTGATTGTTTAGTGTGTTGTTAGTGATTTAGGGGATAACTGTATTCAAATTTTTCATTTGGGGCGGTATATCGTCGGATATACGGGCGGAAATTTTGTTTTACGGCGACGCGTTAGCGGAGCCGTAAAACATGATTTCCGACCGTATATTCGACGATATACCATCCCAAATGAAAAATTTGAATATTGTTATCCCCATTCTAATGTACTTTTTAACTATAAACATCGAAAAATGCTTTGTTTTTCACGAAATGTGAGCGTGACGAGCGACGTATAACCACGACGTTAACCAATCAGAAGCGACGTTGCTCATGACGTTAGGTTTCCGACGGTACATCGCAGAATATACTGTCGCAAATTTTTGACGTTATCCAATAAGACGTCGCGTAACATTCTCGAGTGCATTAGAATATGAGATGATCCGTTGCGCAAAACGACCGCCCCAATATATTTACTTAAGTGATCCGTTAGCTCATTTGCATGGCAAATTTAATCACTAACAGATCATTAATGAATTATGATTCAAGTATGATTCATTAGGGTGGTCTTATGTCCATTTATTTTTGTTTGGGTATACTATGTGTATGTTTCCATATATTTCCGTATATCCAGATGTAGACGAAAAAGAACCACCCCGTAAGACTTGCGTAATACAAACAAATGAGCCGCCCCATGGGAAAACCAGCAATCTGCATAGGCGAAAACAAAGACGCAGATCAGCTTCGCGGTAACCGCGAAGCTGATCAGCGCCTTTGTTTTCGCTACTCGGATAGACAGTTCCTCTTCTACTTAAATCCGAAATTTCTAGCTTCTAGCTCTTTTCTGTGCTTGCAGCTCGGTTTGTGTCAGACCTGTTCGAAAACCACATTGTTGGTTTTCCCACGAGGTGGCTCAAATATTTAACAAGCATGTATATAATTTTAAACTTAATATTTATGTAAAAGTATAATAATGATGGTGAAGGAACCAGGCCCTGCTTAATAAGCAGTGAAATATGTAAATTAGGATGGTTGGTCAGACAGAAGTGAGTTTTAATTAAAGCATTTCCTTAGACAAGCTATTTTGTCGTCCTTATTCATAGTAAACGAAAACTGAGTTTGTCAAGTACTTTGTTAGCTATACCGACTTAAAGTATCATGTAACGAGCATTTGTTTTTATATTAATGCTAAGAAAATACGTACCAATCGCCTTCATATATTCCTCAAAGTTTTCACAGTGTTGGATCAACCATTTACCAAGAACACTGGCCATTTTAGCTACTATAGTGTTCAATAAATACAATGCAGGGTCCGTCTTGAAAACAAAATACAAGTCAAGTGAGTGATGAAGTGTGTTAACAATGTGTAATAAAGTTCCTGTTGTTAATGACTATCAGAAGATATATAATTACTAAGTAAAAATACAATGATACATGCGCCTGTGCATTGATAATCGAAACTAAGCACCATGACCAGTAGAGCACAACCGTTAAATCGAAATATAATATCTCCTTTTTAATATAGTATCTAAAACTAGATATCATATCTGAATCTAGATATAACACAAAATATTTGAATTTACATATAGTATCTCCTTCTAGATATATAACTCTACATCCGGTTTATCTGTACTTCGTTTTACATATTATATCTAAATTGACATATATTGTCAAAATATCTCCTTTTTAATATAGTATCTAAAACTAGATATCATATCTAAATCTAGATATAAACACAAAATATTTGAATTTAAATATAATATCTACTTCGAGATATATAGCTCTACGTCCGGTTAAAATATATATTTCGTTTGACATATTATGTCTCAATTGACATATATTTTCATAATATTTCGCCCCATAGCAACATGTATACGTAATTTGTAGTCAGGATGTTTCCGTCGGTGTTCCTTTATACCTCTCCACATCACGCGCAAGTAGAGCGAGGTGACGAGGTAAAACGAATTGAGGCTTATCTACCTTATCTACGTACAAATGTAATTTGTTGATCTAGATATTCTATCGATTGGAATATGCCCGCAACTTAGTCTGCAACTAACATGGCCTAGTTCAACCTGGCGACGGACAAACATCTTAAATATCATCTTGGTGGTGTTTAAACGATTCCGTGTGTTCAGGTCAGTTTTTATCTGACAGTCAGGTCTGAAGAATAGGTCCACTTGGACTTAACAAAAGGTCACAAAGTCTGTAGCCTCGTCACAATATGTCCTTGTCAGCAGTTTGTCATGGAAGATTGTCGTGGGACCTCGGCTTAAAGTCTCACCCGGAGGAGTGTAGAAGCATGGGATCGAACTCATGACTCCTTTTTTACAGTGCATTTAGCTTATCTGCTGTGCCTTGGAGGACAGTATTAAGCGATGTCTTGGTACAATACATAGGTAGTTGCAGTCTAGTGCAGTCTAGTGTAGCATCCCCGCTACGGAACACGATCATCGAGTAGCTTATTTTTGAAAACTCCAATCATGTGCTAGAACTCGCCAAGATACATGAACCATCCCATCATATGAAGCCTTGCCATCGGTAAACAAGTTTCCAGCAATCATTCTTATATATTTTCCTTCTCTCGTTTCAATATGTCAAGAGATGTTCCAATATATCAAAAAGCATCAAGACGCAGGAAGCATAAATTCAAATCGGTTCACCGGCACCAGCACCATTCCTATAACGTGTTGATGCTCTATACATGGATGATAGCCTTGTTGAATCGCATTTTTTAATTTCACATCTGTGTACAAATAGGTACCAACAAGGCACATTTTGCAAGTGTGACATTTGTGTATGTTAAATTTCGATGGCGGGGTGGAGGCGGTGAAGTTAATACTAAAATTTCAAACGTCTTCTGTTTCTGACGGTAAGAATTCATATAACGTCTGTGAAGAACTGGTACAATTTTTTTTCAGATGTGTGGAATTGACAAAAATCGGTACACGTTTTTGAACCACAAATTTCACATTTCGTAAAGTTCTTATGTGAATTATTGGTACCAAATCCTCCCAGCCGGCGAAGAATTGGTAACGATTTGGTATGTAACGAATTTCATTCCATTTCACACGCATGTGAGATATGCGCATGTAATCAAATTTCAAGTACTGTTCGTACGTATTCTTCACACTCACGAAAACCACCCATCTGAAGTGGTTTTGCCTTCGATTCCAATTCTTCAATATATAGCATGATATGTGAACATTTAGTACCAAGCTTTCACACCTGAGTAAAATTGATAACAGTTCTTCAAAGATGTGATGAATCCAAACCAATTCTTCACACGTCAAAACACTGACTCGTCCCGCATGTGGAAATTTCATTTTGGTACAAATTTTTCACATATGAGAATAATACCAGATATTCAAAGATTTTATGATTAAGTGCCGCCGATTTCACACGTGTGAATTATGCGGTTCAACAACGCTTTGAAAACGTATATAAAAGGTGCAAAGCATAAACAAGTAGGACTACAACAGAAGTACCGCATCGGAGCGGTCAGTAATATGAATGTTCTGGGTGGTATAAACAGTTTTATATATTTTACATTACCTTTGTTGAACTAGAGCCACAAGATAAGCTTTTCTTCTCGGTCTGATACAAAATGCATAATTTTGCAAGCACCGGGCAACATTATAATGTGTAAATCCGTGGTTTCCTGCAGATAGTACATTAGCATATAACCCAAACGCGCACCGGGCGTATAAAAAATCTCAACACGCTGAAGATTTTGGACGTATGAAATTAATTTGTTTCTTAAACTCGTTTTAGCAGTCACACATTAGAACCGTGACTGCCAGACGGATGACAAAAATCTCAAAACGCTGAAAAAGAAGTATGTTTTGTGTTACGTCCCAGACACACTAAACAGGAGGCCCCCACCCATTGGGGCCTAGATAAATAGATGGGCTGCTTGTGCCTCCAGGCAAAGCTTGTTCGCTGCTGACTGACCATCTGATTACTGGTTAACCGTTCAGGTCTGAGCTTGCCCAGGAAAATTGGTTTCAAGTCCAAGTCAAACCGTCCACATATATAAGCCTTTGTGGCTTTGTTGGATGGCTATATTTTAAACATGTTTTGGATGTCATGATATCCTCTTTGGTTAAAAGTCCCATAAAGTGGAGGCAACATCCCGACATGACCTTAGCTGTTGACTGGGACGTAAAACATCAATTCAAACAAACAAACGAATACTAAGCAGGCGCTATAGGCGCGCAGCAAACGTTAAACGCGCGTCTCATACACGCTTGAGGCACGTTACTGAAACAATATTTCGTAAATTTTAAATCGGAACGCGCATGTAACGTACACTGGCGTGTCTAAAATATGCACCAAACGCGTTCAAAGCGTATTCAACGCGCCTGTAACGCGCGTGGAACTTATTCAAAACGTATTATTCTAAACTGGCTAACCTGTTGTAGATGGTACTAACCGAGCGACGGTGGTTTCCAGCTTAGACACACGACCGATTCTCGCCGAACTTCGAGAAAATTCTTAAGCATGCTTAAAAAGTCTTTTGGAGCGTGGAGCGCGCACCGACCTACAGCGACGTATATCAACGTACACCTGGGCGTACACCAAGCGTACAAAGCGCGCATGTAACGCGTTTCTAGCGTGTCTCCGATGTGCTCCTGACGTATATTAAATGTTACATTTTTGTCAACACACCCGGCGCGCGTTTGGCTTATATGTTAATGTGTGCCAGCTATTTTCCTCGTTCCCTGCGTGTTGAGGCATCGTTTACTGTCCTTCCATTGGGGCCTAAAAGAAATAGATGGACTGCTTGTGCCTCCAAGCAAAGCTTCTTCTCTACTGACTGACCATATGATTACTGGTTAACCGCTCAGGTCTGAGCCTGCCCAGGAAAAGTGGTTCATGTCAATCTATCCACACATACAAGCCTTGTTGGTATAGTTGGGTGATTATATTCGAAGCGCTTTTTGGATGTCATGACGTCCTATTTTTTTATATAAGTCCCATAAAAATAAAGGCAGCGTCCCGACATGACCATTAGCTTTTGACTGGGACGTTAAACATCAATTCAAATAAACAAACAAACAAACATAAAATAAATACGGAGCGAGGTGACGTAGTGGTAAAGCATCGGAATCCGAATCGAGAGGACATGGGATCGATCACCGTGGAACTGGCAGCACCGTGTTGTCCTTAAAAAGGCATATTAACTCCTCGGAGGACGAGGAGCCATGCAAATAATGTACCATCGCCATGTAGCGTAATTGCAACCGAGTTTGACGGTCTCTTGTCGAGTTGCATCATGGTACCGCTCTGGCTAGTGTTGATTCGAGCCCCGCGCCGAGCATTTGTGAGAAAAGTGTGAATATGTTGTTCGATCCCGGGATTCGATCATATAGGATTATTGTTTGAATGTGTTGCTCTACGTCCGAGTCAACATCTATGGTCATATTGGGATGTTGCCTCCTTTCAGTGGGACCTCTACCCAACAATGGGATGTCGTGACATGCTTAAAAATACGTGCTGAAGAAATATAACCAAACAACAAAGTCGCATCGGCTTGCCGTCCTTATCCGTTTAGTTTAGTTAAATTTGAGAGATCGCTCGCTTCCGTTGCAGTCACGCTCTCATTGAACAGTCTGTTCGTCGAGGTAAATGTTTGTTGCCTGGCATTGTGGTAGAGTCACTCTTTGAAAGAAAGAAAGAACGAAAGAAAGAAAGAAAGAAAGAAAGAAAGAAAGAAAGAAAGATGATTTATTTACATACAAAGAGGTCCCCGGTGAGATCGTACCGGTGAGATCGTACGTTACGTTGTCGTGAAGAGCCATTGAGCAAAATTTTAAGCTCCCTTGACTTCTGGTTGACATATAGAAAGCGTTGGCTCCTTCCCAATATGACTGAACAATTGCTGATATGGACGTTAAGTCATATAATCTAACCAGTCCAAACATTTTATATATAATTAACACTTCTTGAAGTTTCCCTAGCGCTTTATGTAGTTATGTTCAGCAAGTAAAATAGTGTTTACACATGAAAATCGGACGACGAGCATATTCAAATCCAAACTGTACATAACTTCCTTGGTGAACTTTTCGATGACGCTGGATTTTTTGTTGGAAATTTGTTTCTGCTCAAAATTCAAAACTTCCCGCTATGCGAAACTATGAGAGACTGCGCATGACGCAAAATGATCACGTGTTCAGATCAAGAAAATCATATCTCGATCTAAATATATAATGATATTTAGATTGACATATTATATGTCAATTTAGATATATTATAATAGGGTATATTTCGTTCGAAATATATGGTAATTAGGCATATCTCGTTTTAGATATTGTATTTCGATTTAACGGTTGTGCTCTACTGATGACAGATTCATTGTTTATTACAGAAAAATCAAAACTGTTTCTGGTAATAAAATGCACTTTTATTATGACTAATGAATAATTAATTTGTAAAAAAGACAGAAAACGTGCGCGTGCTCTCAAATTAACTGACGCTTCTTAGGAATGTCTTACCAGCGATGACACACATCCATGAACCGGCGTCTCTGGATGAGTTCATTTGACCCAACGGCGATCTAAACTCAAGCTAGCAGACTTACTCCCTGGTCATGTGTAAGTATCGGTGAAAATTTTGCAGTTCTTAGAATTCGAAATTTCGTGAAATGGCCCTGATGTGCCTTCTTGGTGCCGAGTTAATTTGCTATTATTCAATATCATCGTTAAGCTATGTTTGTTAATCATAACATGTCGTGTCCAATTACATCAAGTAGCATATCAAAATAATGCACTTAGCGAACGTCCTCAATGTTCGACGCCTATTCATTATGAAAACATGCCCATGCAATATACAGAAATTTTTTTGGTTGTAAAAAATCAAAAATGTCATTAGAATTTTTCTGATATTTTTTCTTATTTTTGCTCAAAACATAGATTGTGGGTACACGTTAGAACCGCCTCGGCTATCAAAATTTTTCTGGTGAAAGTTTCGATTTTTACAACCAAAAAATTTTCTGTATATTGCTTGGGCGTGTTTTCGTAATGGCGAACATCCTCAATGTTCGACGCCTATATCTGGCGACTCTCCGGTGGTTTTGATGAGTCGAGAAGAGCAGTTTGATGAAGTCATTTGTAACGAATGGTTTTGCCCATTGTAATCATTTGGGTGTGTCTATTCCCGTTTAAGGGACACCAGGAATGATGTTTAGTTTCGCCGTTCTCCAGCGAAGCTATAAACAATTTTGAGAATCCTTAAATCGCTGTTTTGTAATTTTCGTTTCCAGCATTTTTGTCACTGTGACATTTAATAAAGACAATGGCAAACGTCTGTAGATGATTTTAACTAAGTTAATGTATTATGTCGAGGCGGTTCTAACATGTACCCATAATGTATGTTTTGAGGGAATCTGCTGAATATTTCAGTTTTGAATGGAAAAATAGCTGTACACTCACCCAAAGTTTTAAGCGGTCTTTTAGAAATTTATAAATTTTGATTAAAAATAATATTTTAAATTATTTCTAAAATCACATTTTAGTATGTTATATTGAGAGTTGCCTATCAAAAGATGATCCAGAAATATCCAGTCGTTATTATTTTATCGTCGGTAACATAATGACACCCCCACTTTACGAGTTCGCAAGTGTAGCCAATTATCGACTATAGCTGATGCTTGATATTCTCCTATTATGTATGCCCGCCATTTGCATTGGTCACCACTTGTAATTGGCCAAGTGACTTCTAGATTGGTTTGGAATATATTCAACACCTGTTGGAAGTTTCGTTATATTACAGAACTACGAGGTTTGGCAGAAAAGGGTGTCATACGAGGCCAGAATTGCCATACATACGTGTTCTTTGTGATTAAAAACCTTCAGAATTGAAACGTTCAACTTCGTAGTGTCCGTACATGTAGTTGAAAAGGTAGAAACTATAGATCATGCCGGAAAATTGTTCATCCTAGATGTGATGAACCAGCGATTAATCCATTATCTAAACCTAATGATTAATTGTTTATTATTACTTGTCATATGGTTAAGTTAAAAGGAATGCATCTAAACTGGTATACACCTGTAATTTCCCTCGAAACTCCTGGAATATGAGCCAAGTCGTGTGTAAATGCCTAAAGCCAAATTATTTTCTTTATATCATATAGTGTAACGCGAAACTCGAAGATATCGTGTATGATCGTCTGATTTGCATTACTTTGATGTACATTTCAAGCGGAATTAAAATGATCTTAGACGGGACATTTCCTTCGAGGCAAAGATTTCGATCAGCATTCGAGTAGCAGCGGTCTGTACTATAGGGTAACACTGCATTGAGGTGTCCACGATACCTTGGTCCATTGTTTAGTGTCCATATGACAAAGTGTGTTATTTTATTTCTGTATACAATATATTGGGACACTGCATACCGCACTGTTTTACAGTGACCGCCATGCTAAAGTATAGATCTACAAGACTGGCATCAGTCCACTAGTATAGCTTATATATAAACGCTTAATATAAAGGGTGTTAAGAAAGTTCGCTCCGCGCAAAAATTGCTTTCCTGATGGCTTGATTTTCATGCTTAAAACCTAAATGATTACACAAAAGTCTTTAATTTGGATGTATATGAAAATATAAAAGCAAAGATGTACTAAATCAAATACATGATCATGAACAAAATGGCCATCAAATTATACTAGCTCCCATTTTCTAACCTTGAACTTTTACACAAAACTGGGGGTATACTAGAAAATATCTTTGTCATTCCAAGATAATAAAAAAGGGGAAAAACCCTCTATAATTTGATGAAAAAAAAAAACTAAATGGATTACATGTTCGCCATTTGTAATAATTTTGTGGTATCTTAAATTATAAACCTGTAAAGAAAAATCAAATGTCAAAGTTTTTACAGAAAATCCCTAGAAATAATTATACATTCTGTGAAGGCACTCGACATTAGACAGCGTTTCCACTGCTATGCTGCATCTGAGAACACAAAAGATTATTGGAAAATGCATCATTTTATTAGTTTTTGTCTATAAAATGCTTATGAATCATGTGATAAACTGAGGAATTAACTTTCTCAACAATCCCAGTTGACAATCGAGTTGAACAATTTCTGATACACCATAAAAAATTTTAACCATCCTAAACTTTTACAGTAGTATTTGTGCAACAAAATATTCTGTTTGCCATATATTTACCAATTCTGTATGCATTTTTTGAGACAATTTTGGGCTCACTCAGAAGAAATTTATTGCAAGCAGGATTTAAAGCCTCATTATGCTTTTCCATTTACTTATGAGTAAACCAACATAATAAGCGCTGCATTTTTATCTTTTAACTTTAACTGTTTTAGGTGAATTATCAGAAAATTGACATTACATTCTGGTGGCCATTTTGGAAGTCATCTTGGATTTCCATATGAAGAATCCACATACAGACTTGGCACCTAGACCTAAAAGATTGCCCATTCTATGAACCTCAAAATAAAACCATCAAACCTTTTTAGCGGCAGATGAAACGAAATTTGTGAAGCTTAACCTACCCCTACATCCTTGATTTGCAAGCCTTGAATGTTATCATGTACCCTTACGTTATAAAGATGAGAATATTTCTAATTTGATACCATAACCCTAGCTAACACCCACGTTGAACAATTTTCTTATATAGTGAATTTAATTTTAACAATAAAAGAACCTTTTCTGTAGTGTGTGTTAGTGCAACAAACTTGTTTGGTTTGAGCAATGGGCCAGGTAGCATATCTATACAAAATATTCCATTTTTGTGACAATTTGGGCTCACTCAGAAGAAATCTATTGCAAGCAGGATTTAAAGCCTAGTTACTTCAGTGTAAACCAACATAATAAAATCTGAAGTTTTATCCTAATTTTAACTGTTTTAGGCGAATTATCAGAAAACTGACGTTTTGGCGACCATTTTGGATTTCATCTTGGATTTCCCTGTGAAGAATCCGCATACAGACTTTGCACCTATGCCTTAAAGATTGCCCATTCTATGAAACTCAACATACATAAAACCATCAAACCTTTCTAGTGGTGGATGAAACTAAATTTGTGAAGCTAAAGCTTCCCGGCCCTACCCCCTTGATTTGCGAGAATCTCGTCATGTACCCTTACATTATAAAGACGATGATATTTCTAATTTGATACCACAGCTGACGCACAGGTTGAAAAAAAATCTTATATACTAAATTTAATTTTAACCATTAAAAACCTTTTCTGTTAGTGTGTTTGCAACAAAATATTGACTTTGTTGTTTGACCAATGCGCCACGTAGAAAATCTGTTTAAAATATACCGTTTTTGTGACACTTTTGGGCTCTCTCAGAAGAAATCTATTAGTATTAGGGTTTTAAAGCCTTATAATGCTTTGTAAATTACTTCTGAGTAAAACAACATAAAAAGAGTATATTTGTGTAGATTTTTGACTCCTAAAGGAAAATTCAGCTTTTTCGCGGCCATTTTGGACGCCATCTTGGATTTTGTATGAAGAATCCACATCCGGACTTGGCACCCAGGCCTTAAAGTTTGCCCATTGAATGGTCTACAGCATGAAACTATCAAACCTTTTATGTGGAGGGGGTGGAACAAAAATTATTTTTGCCCTGCTGGCTTTTACTGCGCTATTAACCAGGAGAGACATGATATTTTTTCTTGTAAACATGAACATACGTGGAAGTATATGGAGTTTTCCAAAACGTGATACTTTTGTGCAGCACCCAGTTTCGTTCTGTAGGATATACTTTTGTCCGCCTTCCGAAGTGTAACAACGCAATGACTACCTGCACATAATTCCCTGCAGGTTCGAAATCAATTTGGGCCGACTTGTCCCTGTTTCAGTGTAGGCCATCTACCGTGAGGGCTACGCAATCATATGACAATCACGAGGTTGAAACAAAACAGACTTTCTGACAGACAGATCAGGCAAAGGTAAACACATTTTTACCTTATTTTAAGTTTAGACACACGGTCTGTCATGCTTTCATTTGAAAACCAAAGGGCCTGCGCTGTTATTGTCCGTCTGATGTCTAAGGATTTTAGATCCGAAGATGCTGTGAAACTGCATGAAGTTGAAGGAAATCTGACCTGTTTCATTGAAGCATGACAAGACAAGTTAAGGCTTTTCAAAGGTGGGGTATGAAAGACCATGCCGAGCCCGAGCTGCCGAGCTGAGAATTTTGATTTCATATTTTTTTCAATAATTAGTGGATAAATATGTTCCCATAGTAAAAATCATTTAAAATTAAATTTATGGTATGAATATTTTTTTAGATAATTTGCTAAACAGCGAATATTGAGGGTATTTTCCTCGGGTGCAGGACATTTCGTCTAAACCCATTTCGTCTAAATACCATTTCGTCTTTAGAAAGGACATTTCGTCTAATGGACAATTCGTCTAAATGACATTTCGTCTAAAGGACATTTCGTCTAATGGACAATTCGTCTAAAAAATCAAGCAAGTGCGACATTTGGTCTAAAAAAAGTTAAGAAAAATTAAGAATTTTTAGACCAAATGTCGCACCCCACTTTAAATCAATATTAAACAATGTGGTAGGTCTATATTTGTTTAAATCATTTCTTTTTACACAGATATTAGTGCAAATTATATTTTTCCTTCGGTCCTGTTAGATCATTCTGAGTATTTAAAACATATTCTAACACACCTCGCCTATATAGCCAATGGTAAAAAAACGTGTTATATTGTGAAACAATTTCACTGGGCGAATAAGCGTGACGTTACTTTGCGGCATTTGTGACGTCAGCTATCCCACAAAGAAGCGTTAGACGGTGAAACGTCGTTTTAGCGCACAACAAACGTAATAAGTGTGTGTAAATACCAGCATTACAGTCAAATATTTGGCGGGATATCTGCAATGCAATGGCGGAAAACTGAACGATATCGACGGTTTCAGCAACATTTATTCCGTTTATTGTGTGTTAGAATCAAAATAGATCAGCTCAAGTGCGTGAATTGTTGAGTAATAATTTACTGTTTGGAGGTCAGTTGTAAGAAGATAAATCACTCGCGCTACGCGCTCGTGATTTTATCTTCTTTACAACTGACCTCCAAACAGTGAATTATTACCAACAATTCACTGCTAGAGCTGATCTATTTCTTAATTCTAAACAATGTTTTTTCATTATTTGACCTTGCACAGTATGCAGGAAATTGCACAATATGGCCCATACTATCTGCCTTTGACTGTTAAATTTTATTATACCATTTTAAATATTTAAATATGAAATACATGGATTGTCTATGGGATTGGCTACAACTTGAGCCATTAAATGCCATGAAATCGATATCCAATAAAATGTTGTTCAAAAATATTTTCCTTATCATTTATGTTTTAGACGAGTTTTAGACAAATTTTAGACGATTTTAGACATTTTTAGACGAATTTTAGACGAAATGTCATATTAGACGAAATGTCCATTAGACGAAATGTCCATTAGACGAAATGTCATTTAGACGAAATGTCCTTTAGACGAAATGTGTCCTTTAGACGAAATGTCCTTTAGACGAAATGGCTTTTAGACGAAATGGTTTTAGACGAAATGTCATGGATCCATTTTCCTCGTTGATCTGGTATGAAAGACCCAGCTGAGATATCCCACCTGTTTCTCTATGAATGACCAATATAATGAATATAAACATACCTTTTGGTGTACATATTCCGTCCAAATAACAAAAATCCATTTAAGTTCCAAAATAATATCACACATTAAGTCTATCTTTTGAAATAAAACATATTTCCAGCGATTATCACAACTTCCATTCGAATAATAACAAAGCTATTAAAGATGGCTGCCATTAAACCGTATCGGATTTAAACCAAACAAAACGCCCAACAACTATTTTCGCACCTGAATGGTGTTCAGGTATTATTGATTACCACCCCATTAAAGGGGCCATTAAAACGATTAGAAAGTAATTAATATGTGATACCTGGATCAGTGCATTATTTTAATTATCATGATAACTGATCACATCATCACTTTCAGTGATCATCATTAATTAATTATCATAAGGTAACATTAATGTAAATTTTATTAAAAAGGCTGTCATTAAAGGTAAGAATGTCAGCAAGTCCTAGTCACACCTCCACGAGTCGCAATGCTATGCTCTTTTTTTTTTTTTTAAAAAAAATGAAATACAAAGTATGTGCAAATGACTAGCATAGACATGGCGCGGTGCCGGCTGGAAACTAAAGATAAAATTTTATCTTTAGGCTAACGTGACAGGGCGTAAGAGAAATCAGTCTGAATCTGAATAAGTCTTTGTAAGGCATGGCAACTCATAAACAAAACTATTTGGTTAGTTATAACTAATTATTTTTCCTGAACATAACTCAAAATTCAAACAATGCAACTTGTTCGTATCTGGGTGTAACCCGGTCTCCTAGAACAGTACTGGGGTTTACCCTAGGTCCGTTTCGGTTTATTTCTGCCCATTGGTTTTTTCACTTTACCTGTAAAAAATCGATTATCCGACATATTGGATTATAGACAAAAAAGGGAAAAAAGCCATTTAAATTTGTAAATATATTAACTTTCCTCAATATTTTGTGATGATTATGATGGATTTAACACATGTAACATTTGGACTCAGCCAAAAAAGGTATACTTTTGCTCTAAAGGAACTAATTGACTAAAATTATAAATTTTGTCAGCTGGGTCTTTCATACCCCTGACGGAGGGGAAAATGAAAATAAAATTATAATTTTGTTAGAAATTCAAGAAATGTCTATTGCTGAAGCTTTTATTTAGTGAATATGAATTACCAAAATCATCTTTAGTAAAATCCAAACCTTAACTTTGACAAAATATGAAATCAAAATTCTCAGCTCGGGCTCGGCAGCTCGGGCTCGGCATGGTCTTTCATACCCCACCCTTTTCAAAAGAAAAAGATAAATTATCTAACTGTCTCTGTATACTGCCATACGCCCTCGCGGATATTACTAAAATTTCTACAGTCTCAGCAGTAATCTATGAAAATTGGCCTCAGTAATATATTGAAGTTCCTGGGGGTACTCGCCTATAAAATGGGTATGTTTGTGCCTGGCAAGGTTAAAAAGAAGGGGGTTTACAGAACTGATCAAACTTAAAAAGTGTGTGCTTTCAGAACTGTAAAAGTTGTGCTGTTAGGGCTGATTGAGCTGGAAAAATATTTGCATTCAGAAAAAGTGGGTGCTTTTAGATCTAAAAAACTCAAAATAAGGGGGCTTTAGCAGTGCACATACCCATACTGCTTAATCAGTTAATATGGGAGTATCTCCCCCACCCAGGTTAACGCCACATAGGTATGTTATAATCATGAATAAGTTGCTCTTTTCAGTGTGATCAAGATGATCTCACTATGTCAGTTGATGCTTGTTGTTTCCATGGCAACTATGTCTATGGCAGGAAGGTGTAATATGCCACCCAGTTTGTGGTGTTCTACAAAAGAAACTGCAGAAAATTGTGGGGTAAGTATTATATTTATCTTTCTTTCAATTCATGTTTACAAAGAAGTTGAAAATCATCAAACAATGTATTGATCTTGGAGGACATGAGTACAGCGGACAATAACAGATCAGTCACACAGTAGTTTAAACAGACAATTATATAAATGTACAAGGCTGTTGTTGATGATGGCTGGTCATAGCTAGCTATCTATAAGTTGTCAACAATATGTGAAATATGTAACATTCTGTGCAATTTTGGGTCTTGTGGAGGTACAATGTTGACGTCACAAAATGTGAAACAAACTTTTTCCAAGGCCAATTAATTTCTAAACCAATCAAAACCACTAAGAAGCAACTTGAGGGTGGTGCACGTTTTCTCTATTTTTCTCATTAATCATTAGTGCTATTTATTAAAGCTTGTAAAAATGTTAAAAACTAAATTTCCGACTTTGACTCCACAAGACCCAAAATTCCAGATACTGTTACAATTATTTGCACAATTAAATCCACCAGAAAAGACATACAATCCATGAAAATCATAAATTTCATTAATTTTAAAAGTCAGCAACATTCAAAATCATCAAGCTTAATCTATATTTTAGACCAATACAATAGAAAATGTTTTCATTACCATTTAAACCAAGTTTTAGGTTGTAAGAATGTGGTTTGATTGGTTCAAAATTTTTACATGAATGTTAGTACATGTATGATGACTGTTGCAGGTTCTAGAGCAATGTACAAGAACCCAAACCCCAGACAGGTCTGCAGGACCTGTCAACCTAACCCTGTACTTTGAGTCCTTATGTCCAGACTGCAAAAGATTCTTCAAAGAACAGTTGTACCAAACATACATGGCTTTGGGGGATAGTGTTGTGAATTTAACACTTGTACCATATGGTAATGCTAGAGTAGGTACCTTTATAATTCTTGAAGGCTTGAAAAATTGATTAGTTCACTTAATTTTCATTTCAAATATAGCAAATATTTTCTTTTAAATAACCAGATTGCATGGAAGTGTGACTATGAATATTAATTGCATTTGATTAATATGTTGGAAATATGTACTAAACAAGCTAGTTGTCTGGCATATTTAGTGTGTTTCAAAAATCTCATTTGTTAGTGATTATGCCAAACTAAGAAAATAAAGGCATTAATTAGCAATAGACCAGCTGTGCAGTCCAAGCCACCATCTGTCTTCTGGGACAGTACAACTACTGGATTTGTGTCAAATTCAGATAGCAAAATTACAATAGCCAGTTTTTCCCTCATCTTTGTAAGCCGAAGATAGTAAGTCCTTATGCGCGAAAGAACAAAAGTGGACCTAGTACCCTTGGCTTGCAAAGATGGTTTTCCCTCAAAAACATATGATTCTCTTTTGTTATGTAGGAGAGGCAGGATCCATCTGGTAAATGGAAGTTTGAATGTCAACATGGCCCAGAGGAATGTGTGGGAAATTTAATTGAGGTATACACACTAGGTCCTATTTACAAACTCAATTATAGATGACAAAGTACTTGATCAGCCAAAGAATGAATTGTTTCATGGCATCAAATTTTGGGTCATACATACTTGATATTGAATGAGAAAGGTGAACCATACCACAGTTTGGGTTTCTAAAGCCTCATTAGTGACCCAGAGAAGAATCAAAATTTATCAATTCCTTATCCACCTACATGTCATACATGTTCTGAAACCCTTACATGTAAAGGTATAATAAGGCACGTTTGTCACCTCACTAACTGCAGGATTTAATGATTGTTCTCAATGTTCTGTATTTTCCCCCTAGACCTGTGCCAATGTTTTGGAAAAGAACAAGACAGCATCATTCCTGTTTATCCATTGTATGGAGATGTCAGAGTATAAACCAGAACAGGCAGCTAAACAAGTAAGTAAAAAATAAAAATGAAAACTGAGGTCCTTTAAGGGCATTTTTTCCATCAAGAAAACGTGTCTGTGTAATGTAAACCCCCTTAAACCACACTTTTGGGGTGTTCAAGGATATACCTATTTTACTTGTTTTTGCTCTAAAACATAGATTGTGGGTATACATTAGAACCCCCATGGTGAGGCAGTTCTAACAGACCTAAAATCAATGTTTTGAGCAAAAACAAGAAAAACGTAAACAATTTCATCTGATTTTTTTTCTCCATTTTTACAGCGTCAAAAATTTCTATATATTGCATGGGCATGTATCTGTAATGCATTGTTCATTGAATTATTTTATTACATGATAACACATTTGAGCCACCGCATGGAGAACTAACAATCTGCATAGGCGAAAACAAAGGTGCCATTGTTTTCACTACACAGATAGTACAGTTCCTCCTCTTCTTAAATCCCAAATTTCAAGCTTCTAGCCTGTTTCTGTGCTTGTACAGGCTGGTTTGTGTCTGACCTGGTTGGAAATCAAATTGTTGCTTTTCTCGTGCACAGGCTCATTTATCTAATAGATAACATATAACAATAGAAATTGTGATGTGGTCTGTGATAACATTGTTAACATATCACAAATCTAATGTTTAAGTGACCTTAAGGTCATGATAGGATAATTTAAGTGCAGGCTTTTCAGTTAAAAATATGTAATACTTTTATGCATTGCACTTATCTGACTTTTTTAAGTTTCCATTAAGATCTTTTTTTCTAAGTTCAAGGTGCTGAATTGTCCTAAGCATGTCCACACGCTTTGTTTTCCAGTGTGCCCCTCAGTACCACATTGACCTTGACAAGGTGATGCAGTGTGCCAACGGTAACCAAGGCAATGACCTTGAACACCAGATGGCAGTACAGACCAACAACCTTGATCCTCCACATCAGTATGTCCCCTGGGTAACCGTGAATGGGGTGAGTAGTATTCAAGATGTTTACATTGCTGACATCATGAGAATGTACCTTCAAAAAAAACTTCAACAGAATTAAGTCGAGTTTGACAGAACAGAATATTAGTATACTTCCAAAATCATTTCTTTGGATGTATTTGCATTTATTCATATTAAGATATTGCATATTTTTTGTGTAACAACCCTGATGATGTCATTGTGACATCTTGATATTTTACATCCAATTTACATAAACAAATAATCATGTGTGTAGTACATGTACCTGCAAAACTCAGTATAATTATTCCCTTGAAATTGCTTTATCATTGATTTTAATATTTGCAACTTTGTGAGAGCAGATATGTATATGTATTAACCTACCATTGTTTTTCAAAGCGCAATAGCCTAGTGGTAGAATGTCAAGACTCTGAACCAAGAGTTCCTAGGTTCAAACACCACTGGCTCTGGCTTGTGTCCTTGAGCAAGACACATTTCTCCCCAAACTACTGGTCAATGCCAAAGAGGTGGTAAGTCCATCCTGATTAGACCAAAATATTATTGACTGGGATATTAAATCACAAAACAAACAAAGAAAAACATTGTTTTCAGGTTCATACAGAGAAAATGGAGCATCAAGCTGAAAGAGACTTGCTGTCCCTTATCTGTGATACATACATGGTAAGTTGTACTGGGAATTTGTTAGTTCCAAGGAAATAGGGTAGTTCCAAGGGAATTGGGTAATTCCAAGGGAATTAGGAAGTTCCAAGGGAATTTGGTAGTTCAATGAGTATCAGGTAGGCGGAAGGGAATAGGTTAGTGCCAAGGAGAATGGGTAGTTCAAAGGAAATTGGGTAGTTCCAATGGAATTGGTGATTCCAAGGGAATCGGTAATTCCAAGTATGTAAAGGGAATAGGGTAGTTCCAATGAAATTTAGGTAGTTCCCAGGGAATTAGGTACTTCCAAGGGCATTGGTTAGGTCCAAGGGCATTTGGTAATGCACAGGGAGTGTTATAGTTCCAAGGAAGTAGGGCTGTTTCAAGGAATTTGGATGGTTATCAGTTATAGATTAACAGTTTGGTAGTTTGTAAGAGTATCCATTCTAAGGTTATTGGGTGCCGTTGATGTGTATTTCAGGGTCCATTGAATTGATTTTGTACATTTTCATGTAGGTTGGTTTTCCTAATGCATTAGATATCAACTTCCACAGCATTCTTGTTCAGATATTCAATATGAATCCATGAACAGATATAGAAAAGATTTACAGTTTCTGATGACCTATCATACAAATTTGTGTTCAAAGTACAGTATGTCTTTACTGGATTAAATTAAAATTCTAATTAGTACCCTTAACTTCTGACAGTATATATCTCGCTTAATCATCAATCCAAACCAGTATTTCTATAGGAATGAATTTTATTTTTGTTGATTTTATCGATGTGTAAACTCAGGCGAATCACTCACAAACTAAATAAAGCCCGAAGGGCTTTATGAAAACGTTTGTGAGTGATTCGCCTGAGTTTACACATCGATATAATCAACAAAAATAATAATTCATTCCTTATAATTCCAACTTTGTCTCACTACACTATATTTGTCTACATTGATTTAAATTTTTAAAGCCAGCGGAAGGAAAATAGAGCAAAACGGATCTTCATGAGGCAGCCATCTTGAAAATTTCAAAAGCATAAAACTCACTTCTCGCAATAAATAGAAGCTATAACTGGCTTGCTATAAGCAGGCTGTCAAAGCGGGAGCTTTAAAACGCGCCCCCACCCCCCTTTATTCAAAATTGTGCTTTTGGGAGAAAATATGGCCGTTTGGACCGATAATTTTGAACTGGGGCTCGGAATATTAGAAATTCAATCATCCAATTCCAACACACAACAGCAAGATTAACACGCTTACCGTACTATGTTCTGTTAAAAGAAAATGCGTCCATATTAATAAAAATTCCAAATATTCATTTCGACGCCTTCAAAACGCGTTCATCCATTGTTTTTATGACGTTTAGATTTGATGACGTCAACGTTTTTGAAAAGAAACGTCACGTTATCACGTAACGTCGCACCGTTTTTAAGGTGAAACTGAGTATTCTTACGCATTGCTTTTATCGAAGTATAAAGTCTTCCAAACAACCAATCAGAATGTAGGAAATTAGTAAAGTTGGAATTATTGTTGTGTAAATGCTCAAAAGGGAATTTAGTGCAGATTCCATTAAATATTAAAATAGAAGAAAGAATAAAATTTAATATAAATCTGACACATTTATTTCATTTTTATTATTTTTAGGGTCCCAATCCTGATGCCTGCAAAAAGCAAGAATGGTTGAATTCTAAGAGGAACAGATGTTTGCGAGACTAAATCATGTGACCCTATATTGTCAATAATTATTTGAGCCTCCACATGAAAAAACCAACAATCTGCATATGCGAAAACAAAGGCGCAGACAAGCTTCGCGGTAACCACGAAGCTGGTCAGCGCCTTTGTTTTCGCTACACAGATAACACAATCCCTCTCCTTTTTAAATCCAAAATCTCAAGCTGCTAGTCTGCTACTGTGTCTGTACAACCTGGTTTGTGTCGGACCTGGTCGGAAACCCAAATTGTTGGTTTTCTCGTGTGAAGGCTCATTTATGAGATAGCTATAAACGATCATGCCACAATGACCTCATAATTTGATCCATGTTATGAGAAAACCAACAATGTTGTTGCCGAACAGGTCTGACACAAACCGAACTGTACAAGCACAGAAGATGGCTAGAGGCTGGAAATTTAGGATTTATACTGGAGAAATTGTACGATCTGTGTAGCGAAAACAAGGCACTGATGTGGCTCATTTTTCAATAATCTGTGAAGATGATCTGCGCCATTGTTTTTGCATATGCAAAATGTTGGTTTTCTCATGATGCGGCTCATTTTTCAATAATCTGTCATCTGATAGATGTGTGATTATTGTTATAATCTGTGATAAAATATTGATATGGATTTCTGTGCAATATTACATCTACGAAAACTTGCCCATGCAATATACAGAGATTTTTTTAGCTTTAAAAATTGAAAATTTTCAGCTGAAAAAGTTTGATAGTTTTCTTATTTTTTGCTCAAAACATAGATTGTGGGTACACGTTAGAACCGCCTCGGCGGGGCGGTTCTAACGAGTACCCACAATCTATGTTTTGGAGCAAAAATAAGAACCAGAGGACCAATGGTCCTGTAAACGCTCACCTGAATCCTGAGATATATACCAATAAACTTGTTTGACTACAATGGTAATATACATGTATATAACCCCAGGGCCAGATCAGACCAACCCCTGGAGTCAAATTCTTTTTCAAATCATTAAACTCCAGTCCATTTGCCAATTTACTGCAAGTTTTGCCCTTCAAATGACATTTTAACAATTTTCCCCATACAAATGCATGGGCGACCTAAGTTGACCTTGTCGTAAAATAGGTCAAGGTCATCCAAGGGTCACAATTTATATAAAATTTGTAGAGCTCCATTGCCTGATGCTTCATGCCAAGTTTCAAAATCATAGGCCTTCTGGTTCTGGAGAAGAAGATTTTTAAAGGATTTTGCTATTTATAGCCATGGCAGCCATCTTGGTCATGTGACCATGACCATTTATATATACTTTCATTCCCACTTCCTAACAATGCTCCTCATAAAGTTTGGCTTTGATTGGCCAAGCAGTTTCAGAGAAGAAGATCTTTGAATATCACTGTAATATACATGTATATTGCCCCGGGGTGGGGGCAGACAGACCCCTGGGGTCCAAATTTTTTCAGAATCATCAATCTTAAGTCCACTTGCCCATTTCCTGCAAGTTTTTCCCTACAAATGACATTTTAACACTTTTCCCCATTCAAATGCATGAGCGACCTATGTTGACCTTGCTGTAAAATAGGTCAAGGTCATCCCAGGGTCATGATTTATATAAACTTTGTAGAGCTCCAGTCACTGATGCTTCACACCAAGTTTCAAAATCATTGGCCTTCTGGTTCTGGAGAAGAAGATTTTTAAAGGTTTTTTCTATTTATAGCCATGGCGGCCATCTTGGTCATGTGACCTTGACCATTTATATAAACTTTCTTTCCCCCTTCCCAACGATGCTCCATATGAAGTTTGGATTTGATTGGCCAAGCCGTTTCAGGGGAGAAGATGTTTCATTATTATGGAAACATACATGTATATAGCCCCGGGGCAGGGGCAGACAACCCCCCAGGGGCAAAAATTTTCCATTAACATTAATCTTCTGTCCATTTGCCTATTCCCAGTAAATTTTACCCATTAAATAACATTTTCCCATTTCAAATGCATGGGCGACCTAAGTTGACCTTGCCGTAAAATAGGTCAAGGTCATCCTAGGGTCATGATTTATATAAACTATGATGGGCCCACGTCCCCAATGCTACATACCAAGTTTCGTGGAAATCGGCCCACTGGTTCTGGAGAAGAAGATTTTTAAAGGTTTTTGCTGTTTATAGCCATGGCGGCCATCTTGGTCATGTGACCTGGACCATTTATATAAACTTTCGTTCCCCCTTCCTAAGGATGCTCCACATGAAGTTTGGCTTTGATTGGCCAAGCGGTTTCAGAGGAGAAGATCTTTGAAATTGTGAACGACGGACGACGGACGGACGGACGACGGAGCATGGGTATACTATAAGCTCACCTGTGAGCCTTCGGCTCAGGTGAGCTAAAAATAGGTATTCCCCTGCATACCCCAGTTTTGCTATATAAAAGTGGGGTTCAGGGGGGTATACATTACATGGACATGTTTTCTTGATGTGTTGAATACTCAGTGATGACAGTGTAATATCCAACGATTAGTTGTTTGTAATGCCCCAGTCAACAATTTTTCAGTCATGCTGGGACAGAGCCAATGCTTCCTGGGTTTAACCAGTACTGTAGGGAGTTAATGTGTCTTGCTCAAAGACACAACACGGTGATGCCTGAGGGGATCAAACCCAGGACATCTTGATTCGGAGTCAGACGCTCTATCACTACGCCACCCTGCTCCCTCAATGATTAGTTGGTATTTTGTTAAAATTTAAATGTTGTTGTTGTGTAAAGCTAGTAAGCAAACAGCTTTCACATTCAGGTCTCATTGGATGGAGACTTTATGCAACAAATTTACAAATTTTGCCTGAGTTTGCATATAATCTGCACAATTGTTGTGCGGTATTTTTTTACAATGATTGCATGATAGTCATGTGACATTTGTGAAAATGTCTTAAGACCTTCACATGAACGTCACCAAGATTTAATTTCTTCCAATTTGCAGTTTGTTTTGGCAACAGTTGTGCAACACCTTCATGAGTTTTGCAATAACTTTTTCCGCATAAAAAGTTTAATATTGTTAAAAACTTTTGTGAAGAATTGGCAACTTAACAGGCACACACATGCAATGATATTGCCTTCTTGATACTTTCACGACATTTCACAATACAGCTGCATGCAAGTGAAAGGGGGCTAAAGAAAGTTTATTAATTAAATGTTGTGTGTGTATGTGTCATCTGTTATGTAATTTAAAAAGATTAGAAAGTATTTGTTTTTATTCTATCGTTTCCAACATGTACATAGTTAACATCAGGGCTGAGAAAAGAAGGTGGCGTGCTATAAGTGCTATGTCATGACATCTCAATTTTGGGTAAAAGTCCCACCAGTTGAATTTTGTCAAATACATGCAGTATATACTATGGTTAAATCTCTCTCAAAGGCAACAGATTAAAAGAAAATCTATCTTATCACAATTATTTTATTCTTAATTTTATGATTGGTCCAGCAAGTGTACTTTTACTTTGTTTTAAGATTGCCAAATGGTCCAGCTCATTATAACCAGTCATTAACTTTCCAGTGAGTAGGTAATACATGATACTGCAGGCATATCTGGTCCAAGGAATATCCTGTTTGGTCCTGTTTATCAGCTAAACTGGTCCAAGCTTGGCGGATCAAAGGAATAAACTGAGCCTTTTAAGAATTTTATCAAAGCACATTTGACTTTTGAAATGCCTTCAGTGATGTTGGTTGGTTGGGTGCTTTATCTGCCACTCAAATAAGGGGATTATACATGTATAGATATGGGAACTTGCTTTAAAGTCTCATCCAAAGGACTGGGGAAGCCCGGGATCGAACTAAAAACTCCTGGTTTACACAGCAAGTGGATATACCACTACATCACAGAGGCTTCTCTTCAGTGGTGTGCTCAGATACTATCATAACTCTATAAAATGCTCAATGTTTGCAACTAGAGACTTTGTCAAGAGTCTTATAGGCATATCCGCAAGCAAAGTCACTTGAATCTTTTCCCACAGATTTACAAAGTGTTTTCTGGTTATCTCACTGGTGGAAAGAATGAAACCATACTTTAACAACGTCAAAGCTCTGTATGTGTTGAGAAAGCTTCTATTGAAAGAGGTTGCATTTAGAAACACTGCTTTTCCATCGACTAAACTCATATCTGATACCAGAGATTCAACTGCTTGTAAAATTTTCTGCACGGTAACAGCAAACTGGACATTTCCTATAGCAGCCAATCTTCCTTCTTGGTCTGAAATTTCCTCCCTTGTTTTAGAGGCAGTTATCTGCCCTGAAAGCTCTCCCTTGAGATGGTTCAGAAGGTGCTTATCTACCATATCAATGAAATCTACTGGTTCCCTGTATGTATTCATTTCTCCTCTATCAAAAAGCCTCTCTTCGAATTCCTGAAATTAAACATTGAAATGAAATTGCAATCTGATCAGACAATATCAAGAAGTTCTGTAACCAATTCTGACTGCCATGAATAAAATTGCTAGCTGTGTTAGTGTTTAATGTCCATGGTGAATGTCCAGATGTTCATGTATCCGAGACACACTGTTTCTGGACAAGCCTTCTGTAGGCAGGGTACCAGTACTTGGGGCAAATTGCTTTAACCACAAACTGAGCAATGCTATTCTTGTATCAGCAGGAGAGGAAGAATGGCTGTAGATATATTTTCATGCCCATAGGCGTACCTCCTTATATGCACAGTACGCATGTGCTTAATGTAAAAAGTTAAAAGTAGCTAAAATTATTGCATTTTTTGTCATTATGTTTTTAGATACAAATTCACCTTTTTGACCTTGGTGCGTATAACTCGATATTCTCTTGTTACGTCCTTGATGCCCAAATCTTCTTGAAAGAATGATGTGAGGATCTATCATATGTCTGCTTTGTTATGAATCAGGCAAGCTAACAATTGAGCTATCATGCCAGGTAAAGTTGATTGTGAATGGCCAAAGTTCTAATCTTGGTTACAGAAAAGAGAAAATTGAAATATAAAATTCAGGCAGTACATGTATATCCAAACATACATTAGTGCTCTCTGTTTTCAATATTTATTTATTTTTTAAGTTTAACTTAACTCCCATACTTCACTGCTGTCTGTATCTTCTGCAATTAGACCAATCAGAAAACAGATACACTCCTCCATCTTTATGTTGCCATGGTAACTCAACAATCGACCAATGAGAAGATCCAGTGAGAGGTAAGGGTGGATTGGTGCTGTAATGTAAAAAGAACTTTTCTTCTGCTTGCCTTTGCAAAATACTGCAATTTCTTTTATTAAAATTTCCGCTGGTTTAAGCTAGTTTAATATTTATGTGGAATTGCAATTTAGTCACTGATCAGCAGAGTTGGAGTGTGAAAAAAAGTTTTATGACCTTGGGGCCCGGAATGGTCACCAAAACTGACAAGATGTAGCAACCCACCTTTTAAAGATTCATCACAAAGAGAGAGAATTCCAGTAGCTGTGTCCTTGACATCAAGGTCATCCTCTTGTAAAAGGTCAAGGATATTTTTCCAAAAATAGAAGGTCAGGCTCCCTGGAAAAGTCAATCATGGAATTTATCATAACATAAAAACATTTTTATCTGACAACACAAGTGATTTGTAATTTCAAGTGTGTTGAGACGTTTGTGTGATTTGTTGTTGTGAAATCATTGTAACCACACTGTACCTTGGAAAGCTTCCTGGAAGCAGGTAATGAAACGGAATATTTAGTGCCTATTCTTTTGCCAATAAATCATGACAACTTATTCTTCTTGAAAATTTTCACCACAAAAATGTGCCTGATGCATATATCTGTCTTGGGTTTGCTGCTACCCATTTACAAAACAGCATGTATAATGGGGATACAATCACTTTATCAGACAGTAATGTGGCTTTGAGTGCTCACTGTGTATTTATACCCTGCGCTATGAATTACATTAACAAGCACACACAACAGCATCAACACAATTAAAACTTGTTTGTTTTTAGGTCAATTTTATACATGATTTACTTAAACAATTAGCTACTCTGTTTTTTTTCATCTCTGGCTAACATAATAAGTTGTCCACTATACTTTCAACTTTTTGACTAATATCAAGAGAATATGAAAAGAAAATAAAATGAAAACCAATAGTGTTTTTACCTAGAATATCCTTGCAGAGTAGGAACTCAGCATTCTGGGCTATTGCCTTCACACAGGCTAATTGTTTGTCACTGTTCTGTTCTGTTCCACAATGCCTCTGGATCATGCAGGCCCATTCTTCTATCAAATCAAGCTTCTTTTGAACCTGAGTATCTGTAGCTGAGGAAGGTGGTTTGTTTTTCAGCTGCAGAAAGAAAATTTTCTAAATTGATAAACAAAAGCAATACAGGTTGTGCAGGACAGTCTGTGCATGAGTACATGTACCTCAGAAATGACACCAAAATCTGTATCTCTGAGTATCAAACAAAATTGATAAGCATCGCAGTGTTTTTCATTGTCTACTTATTTCATAAAAGAAAATCTAACTCTAGCTAGACTGTGTAGATAGGAGGGCTGTTGTTCTACAAGGTTGGAGGCACATGTAGCATGTTAACTGGTAATGAAGTGATGAGACTAACACTTGACATGCACACATGAACAATCATTGACCATCAAATTTCTGTTGTTGTTTTTTGAGTGTTTTCTTTTTGTTTTTATTTTTGTCTTTAGGGCATTAAAGCAACTTTCTCAAACACACAACATGAAAAAATCAATGTTCAAACCCCAAACCTCTTGATCGGGAGCCTAACACACTATGAATCTATGGATGCAAATCCATACTCACTATCATAATATCCCTTGACAACCTTTCAATAAGGAGTCCTGAGTAACCAAATAGAGCTGTGATCACCTCATCTCTGGAAATATTTTATGAGCATTGTAATATGAAAATTTGGCATAGAGGTATTCTATGAGGTTGACATTCAACCTATAAACCTAGTAGCTCAGATATAAAAACCAGAGGACCATTGGTCCTAAGAACGCTCACCTGAAGCCTGATCTTGGAGTATTAAGTCATTATGAAATGACCTTGACCTTGAATACTCACACCTTTATTGACTTCATAAGTTGTCTGCATCTGCCAAGTTTCAGGTCTCAGGCTGCAATTATAAGTTTCCAAACCCAGTGATTTTTGAGAAAACCATAATCTTAATTTTGATATTTAAATGACCTTGTTTGCATCTACCACTTTTCAGGTCTCAGGCTGCAATAATTTTAAAAAAATCCATAGTTTTCACTTTTTCCCATGTAAAAGCCTAAGTTTCCAAAATTGACCTAGCTGTGAAATACGTCAAGGTCATTCTAGGGTCATCATTTGATCAAACTATGATGGGCTGGAGTCCCAAATGCTAAATACCAAGTTTTGTGAAAATCGGCCTGTAGGTTCTGGAGAAGAAGATTTTTGAGTGGTTTATACCATATATGGGCATGGCAGCCATCTTGGTCATGTGACCTGTATCTTGTGATCAAACTTTTGTTTCCCCTACCCATGGATGCTCCACATAAAATTTCACTTTGATCGGCCAAGCAGTTTCAGAGAAGAAGATCTTTGAAATTGTGGACGACGACGACGGATGGACGGACGGACGACGAACGGACACCGGATCATGGCCATCCTATAAGCTCACCTTGTGAGCCTTCGGCTCAGGTGAGTTAAAAAAAAAAAACAGCAAATTATTTCAAATGATTATCAGCATGCAGAAATTAATTTCTTCAATACTACAATATGGTCTATATTTCAATTGAAAAGTATTGATCTGTTATCAATATATTTTTGACAACTTTGACCACATAATCTTCAACAAGTTGAAGGAGGCTAGTAAACGGCAGAAAATAACCATGCTATAAATGTAATCATTCAGCAAATTAGCTCAGTGGTATACTTAACTCACCTCTTCTGATGCTTTTCCTTCTCCATTATCTTTTCCAAAAGCTGAAAATAATCATAAAGTTTTCTTGAATGATCTATTTATACAATATTTTCAGAAAAATCCATAGTAAAAGTGCAGAAACTGTATAAAAATTCTAAACAGCCCATGAATTTTTCAGTCCTATGACATACATGTGCATGTATATTGCCCCCTTTTCAGACCTGGGTTAATCTTATTCGTTAATCACGATTACTTTTATTCGATTGAAATTTTTTTCAATCAAAAATTATTCTGTAATCGTAGATTTTTAAGATTGAAATTATTCTTATTCTTATTCGATTACTTTTCAAAATTGCCTGTAATCGTGATTAATTTAACGAATAAATTATGATTGATTTTTGAAATTTCTCAAAAAAAAAAGGGTGAGTCTGGAGAAGTATTATAAAAGATAAAACTTAATGAAGTATGTTCCCTGCAGGAAAAATGTAAAAATCCGAAGAGAATTTTCTTTATTCAGTTATGGAAGAGATTATGGTTTCATTGACATGGGCACATAATAAAGTTATTCATGCATACTGATCAACAAATTTATCATTATTAAATTTTTTCTTTTCATCTTTGGGTATTTTTTTTTTATGGAAATCCTCTCTGGCATTTTCCAAATCATTTCAGAACTCTTTTTAGAACACTCCTTCTTTTTGCTTACATTTCTTTGACCTCACCATGCTTATTAACATAATTATGTTAGACGCATATAAACATTCTAAATATGTTTTTAGAAACCTTTTGCAAAAGTTTAAACCTATTGTTACCTGGTAGAACTTAAAATCACACCTTTACAGATTAACTAATAAACTGATGCCATATGGGTTATGTTGTCAAAACACCCTAGAGCAAGTTAGTGACAATATACAAAGGATTAACAGAATCAATGTCTCTCTACCTATAGAGAGACCATGACAGAATAAACAACTTTGACAGTATTATTATATAAATTGATGCCAAAATTACTGCAGCATTCAGATCTAGTAACATATTTTGGTACAATTTGGAGTTGCTACCCAAATAAACATACACACAGCATCATGAGACCTAAAATTATGTTTATGATTCACTGTTT
Source organism: Rugalucina vietnamica (assembly GCA_964017185.1). NCBI lineage: Eukaryota > Metazoa > Mollusca > Bivalvia > Lucinida > Lucinidae > Rugalucina > Rugalucina vietnamica. The sequence goes on along the minus strand of OZ024881.1, from coordinate 19,535,207 downwards.
TGTAATGTCTTAAATCTTAAGATAAAGTGCCCAATACCCAAGAGGATTCCTATATGCCAACATGATACCATATACAACGTACAGTCAAAATCATAACTGCGTAATTCAAGACTGGCTAGATTATAAATGCAAAACTAATCGATTGATTATTCGATTACTTTTGCAAATCAATTGTAATTGTAATCGATTACATTCAGGAAAAAATTATTTTTAATCGTAATCGTTAATCGTAAGATTGAAAGTAATTGTAATCGTTAGTGATTAACTTTGAAAGTAATCGATAACAGGTCTGCCCCTTTTTGGACTTACAACTTTCTGTTGCAAACGGATTTGTTTCTTCTCAAATTTATGATAAAGGCAATGGTTTTTGGATGGTGACATTCCTTGCCGTGCTTCTTATGGTGTATTCATTTAATAGCAACTTATTCGGTTTGCTACAGTCTGTAATCATGTCGCGGACTTCAGCATGTGAAATAAATGTTTAACAGCCAAACTTTTCCAGCAGGGCTATCGGTATCATAAACTCTAAAAACATTTTCTAAATTTTATCACAGACACTATGACATGATTTCCAAATTTAATGTTGGGCTAAAGACGCTTTTACATGAGGGCCTTTCAGAATCAGAATTTTAAGGTGACTTGGTTTACAAATTTAAGAAACTTATAGGAAGGAATGATTTTTCTTTTCAGATCAGAAAAATCATAAAAGGTTACAGACTGTTATAACTTGAAAGTTGTGCGACAGTCTGCATGCTTAGTTTTTAACCCAATCATGGTTGATATCTATGCTGCCTTCTTTAATTGCAGGGGGGTGGGTTGGGCGTCAGACTTTACCATGGCCTCGACATAAAGCTATTCATTTTAATTGGTTGGGGCCGGAGCTTCTTTTCTGTTGCTTAGCCCACAGGGGTTCATCTGGTGCTTTTCTTTTGCTCTGGATTTCAGTATCCTATCATATTATTTTCAACTTTTGTAATTTATAGAATTATTCAGGTATTAAAATCATAATTACCTCTTCAGTTGAATATTTGCACATATGATCTTGACCTAGGCTTATAGGGTGAAACTGTAAAACCTCAAAAACCTTAAATAGAGAAGAAAGATTTTAGCATCAAAAACCTAAACTGTAAGAACAATGGTCAGAGACATACACTCAGGACTAGATCTGACAATGGTGATGTTATAGCCATAATATTCATTGAGATATTTACAAAATGTGGAAGGTTTGAAATATGAACGTTTGAAACAATTATCTCATAAACATGCCATTGTAAACTGTAATGATGACATTAAGACATTGATGACACTGAGTTTTTTTAACCATAGATCCAGTGACATACAAGCAAAACTATAGCTGGTAAATTCCATGTTGTTATAACTATGTAGCAACATAAAACATCTTCTCATGAAATTTATGCTGATTAAGGCAAGCACTCTGCATATCCAGAAAATTTAAGACAAAAGGATAAAATGTGTACCTCTGTCAAGCATTCATGATATAGTTCTTTCTCAGTAACCATAGAAACCAATTCTTCGTAAATCCCTGTAGACGACTGAACCACATCATACAAATAGTCAGCTTCATTGCTAGTCAACAAATTGTCTACTTGGCTTGAACTACAGGAATCTTCTGTATCTCTTTGTAAAGTTGATGCTTGCTTTTGCTGGAAACAGTCTTTTATAATCTCCAAACAACATTTTTGTGTTTCATAACAAGATGATCTGAGAAATTTCAAAATCACTTTCTCTGCAACAACTACCTCAAACAAGCGTCCACTGGAATGATTATTTGACATGAGCATGTTGAACTCTGTTTTGCACTTATCACTTTCTGTTTTGCACTCAGACTTTTCTGTTTTGCACTCAACACTCTTGTTTGAAAGTTCTATATTCTGAAGCTGCTCTAGGCACTTTAAGCTTAATTTGCATATTACTCCTTCATATTCTGTTAAACCAGGACTATTTTCCCAGTATCTTCCATCTGTTTGCACTATTTCAAACAAAACAAGTTTGGTCACATGACTTCTGATGTCATTAATCACTTGGTGTATATTGTCCTCTTCTACTTGACAGCTGCTAACCAGGCAGCACAGATCACTGGTTATTTCTAATGTTTCTTTTCTGCTCAGTAGACATGGGTTATCACTAAAAAAAAGAACCTAACAATTATAAATATAATAAATATTTACAATTTAAGACTTGAATGCTAAGTGATTAGCTTATTTTTCAATCAGGAAAACAATGTCCATGTAAAATCTACCCCATTTATATCCCACTTTTATATGGCAAAACTGGGGTTTGCAGGGGTATACATATTTTTCTTCTTTTTATTCCAAAGCATGTATTGTGGGTACTTGTTAGAACCACCTCGGCGAGGCGATTCTTACATGTACCCACAATGTATGTTTTGAGCGAACATATTGACACATTCAAATTTTTTTTCAATGAAACATTCATTTTTTTTTCTTCTGAAATATATCACTGCAACAGATAATTCCGTGTATTGCATGGGCAAGTTTTCGTAATGACTATGGCTACACATATATTTCATTTATTTTGCAAAATGTATTTATGACATTGAAAACTTGTTTTTATAAAATATAGACACACTATCTAACAGCTTGATTTTTTTCCGACCACAACCATTCAGTATTTGATGGAAGAAGGATACTAACCTTGACAGCAATATATCACAGATGTTCCTCCATTTTGTCACTATCACAAAGCATAAGTCTTGTTGCAGAGTAATAGGCAGAGTAGGAATAATCTGTAGGAGCTGCTTTATCTGAACAGAGAAAATTTTACCAGAGCTCTAACTCAGTAAATTGAAAGGTAAAAATAGATTTTTCAAAGTGACATAACTCCTATGCAAGGTTGCCTTCTTTTTCCCCGGCCTAAAATCAGGAATACACATTTGATGGTCAGGAAAACTTTTTTGTTATAATGGAAGTCATTACATGTATTTTGAACGGGCATTTCACTTTATGTAAATGAATTAATACAAGATCTTTTTTTAACAATACAAGATCTTTACCTGCAACAGAATTCCATGTATATGATTCTGTCTCCAACCCTGTGAAGTGTTGCTAGGCAACACGGTCAAAAGGTCATCAAATACAGCAGTTACATGATCTTTATCAACCAATGGCTGAAGAGCTCTGGCAGCCATTATTCTGGTCTTCAAAACTGGACTATGGCTGCATCTGAAAGTAGACATGGCAAAACTTGGGCACTATATTGCAATAGGAAGAGAAAATGCATGCACAAAATCAGAGTATTTTGCTTGTTTGACAAGTAGCATCAATGGTACAATATTTGTCTTGCATGTTACTGTCCAGAACTTCAGGTTCTATTTCTAGCTGCCTGGATATATGAGTCTATGGATAGAATATGACCGGAGATGCCACAAATAATCAAAGATCCGATGTATGCATAGTTTTCATTATAGAAAAATTTAATGGTATTGCAAACTGTTTTGTGAATGCCTATTAACAACAGACTTACTTCATGACATAAGGTATAAAAGCCATCAGGTTGAGAGCTGTATCGGTTCCCTCCATGGCTGATGGGAATAGATGGCCAAGAACCATGAGGACGGGATACAGTGCTGGATGGAGTTGGAAATTACCCCCAGTTTCCATGGCAATGGTTGATTCTGCTAGTTGGTCAAGAAGAAACTGATACAGAGATGGGTACCGGTGGAAGAATGTCCTTCCTGTTTGGCTGAAAATAAACAGTTATGTTAAACAAATAATCTATTCAGGCAATGTAATATGCATACTATCAAATTGTTGTTAATGCTAATGATTAAAGTATGAGCTCAAACAGCAAACCAGAACTTTGACCTAAATATACAGTTTGCCTATATTTGACTATATATATCTGACACCTTATCATACATGCAATAGTTCACTTGCCTACGTCTTGAGTATATAAAACTTTTTGTGCTCAACTCAGCTAAGACTACACATCTAGCCACTTTGCATTTTGACATTTATTTGTTAACAAAAGGTCCTCTGTTTTTTGGTGTTCAACCCACAGCCATACGTTCTTTCTAACTCTGTCATTCAATAACATGGCCAAATATTTTTTTATTTAGAGAATTAACAGTTACCAGTTTTTTCTGGACAAGTATGCCTCATCTTTACTCCTTTTCACTCCAAATATTCTCACCATCATAGCACTCATAAGCAGGGTTGCTGAATTCCTCACCTACATAAGACCAAACAAATCTGAGCTGATGCATAAGAAAACCAACAATTTGGAGTTATGACAATGCTCGACACAAACCAGGCTGAACAGCCACAGAAGCATGCTATAAGCTTGAAATTTCAGATTTAGAAAGAAGAGACATTGTACTATCCGTGTGGTGAAACAAAGGCCCTGAACAGCTGTGCAGTTACTGCACAGCTGATCTGCGCCTTTGTTTTTGCAAATGCAGATTGTTGGCATACATGTGATACATCTGAGAAGCCATATAGGGAGATTTACTTTTTGAAATAAGAAGAATGATTAAACAAAGAAGGTAATTCTTAATTTCAAATACGGAGATCTGAAATTTGAAATAAGGAGATGTAAAGTTATATAGGGAAATTTTGAAATTCCAAATAGGGAGATTTGCTGAAAAAAATAGGGAGATCCCTCCGAAATAGGGACATATCACATGTATGATTGTTGGTTTTCTGATATGGCAGCTCTTTTCTTACTTGGCATTTTACCTCCACAGTCAACAGCTAACTGAATGGCATTTTAGGATGGTCAGTTATCCTAGACACATTGTTCCTAGACCAGCCTCCCAGAGGCAGGTTATAAGTGCTTAGTGCACATTTCTCTCACTGCGAACTGACAAATGATCGATTTGAACATTAGGAGGAAGAATGGCAGTAGAAATATTTTCATGACGAAACCTTCATTAAAGAAATGTTCTGACTGTGAGAAAGGATCACAGGTCTAGGTTGTTATGAATTTAGTAGACAAGCTACCAATCAAACTTTTGCACCCATTCAAGAATGCAAAACTATGTCAATATGCACCCGATCAAGAATGCAAAACAATGTCAATATGCACAATTAATCAACAGAATCAATACCCTTGAATTTTAATGCTCTACAACTGAACCATTAGACTCTTATAAATCAGACATCATCAAACAACTTTTTACTGACAGACTGACATTTAAAGATGTAAACTTAAGTCTTCATTATGGCTCAAGTTTTCATTATGGTACTTACTGCCCACAGTGGAGATTTGAAGCCCAGAACTGCCACCTTCAGGCCATCAGCTATATATGGGGCAACATCATCGCCTAGTCTGGTGTCTTTATACATGGCTCGTAGGATATTCAGGGCATGCACCTGGTATCATAAAATGACTATCAAATGACAGTAAGCCTTTACAGGGTTCATACAGAAATGGAAAAGGAAAATTCCAGGAGTTTTCCAGGATATTTTTCAAGGATAAAATATCATCGATGAAACCTCTCACTTAACATTGTTCTTCATTCAGATTTCTCAGATTTCAACTTTGTAGAGCCAAAGAATGAAGTAATTTTATTGGAGGTGTAAAATTCTTTGTGAGCAGCGTTAGTAATGTGATTATTACACTTTACATGTGTTTCAAAGCCTCTCCCATGTTTGAGACGTCAATAATTCGATCACAGACCACACACAAGGCTTTTAATTTATCTGATAAAGGGACAGATCCATGTGGCGTATTCGATCTCTGTAGACACGTTTCCGCTTCGATCTCATACTTTAAGGATCTTTAAATCTTCTTGGGAGGTTCAAATTTTGCCAACTTTACAAGTTTTCTTCACCGAAAATACCAAAACAGATGATAGTCACACTTGATTTTGCGGTCACGTGTTTTTAAACGGCATGGTGATAAATGCCAGTTACTACCGGTTGCAATGAAATCAAATATGAATCACACCTCACTCCGTTATAAAAACGGCGATTTTTTATTTGTAAGCGAGGTATATCGTATTTCTTCGATATTTTCTCGAGATGGAAGTTTCACGAAATTCAAGGATAAATCTTCATTTTCAAGGATATTTTTTTGAAATTCCAGGAAAAGTGGCAGTTTTTTTTTTTAATTCGAGGAGTTTTCAAGGAAAAAAGTCAAATTCAAGGAATTTTCCAGGTCTGTGCCAATCCTGCTTTAGATAAATTGGGGAAGTTTTGAAACATGTATGGTAAACTGCAGAAAATTTATGATGCAAAAGTGATTCGTTTGACCCATTCTGTTCTTTAGGCTGCTAATTTTCAACTCTACGCAATCTGCATTTAAGATAATGTTTGTGACACTGGTAACTATAGGGACTGTCAAATATATTTTAATCAAAGTTTTTCATTTTAGAGCAAAATAAACAAGATATTCAGCCATGTATAAAGTAAATTCAATAAAAAAAACTATGAAAAAATTGTCATCATGTACCTTAGAAGTACTATTTTCCACTGTATCCAGGTCTTCACAAGAAGCAAGGGCCAATAATTCTGTCATTGTTTCCTTGAAACATAGCCTTCCAGTTGAAGTTGGTTCTGTTGTAATCAAGGCCTAAATTACAGAAATCATATTCTACATTGCAGATATGAGCAAATATTAAACATCATATTATTTCTATCAAATTCATTACAAATTTAGGTTTTCAAGAATGATGTGCATTAATCTTCCATATTTTCATACCATTATGTTTACAATGCATTTAAACAAGTGATCTGATACAGTATTAAGAAACGGAAAAATTTACTTCATGTTTAAGTCACACATAGATAACTTTTCAGTCTGTTTGAAAGTGGCTTTATTAATATCATTTTTACCAGCCTTTTGCTTTTAACTTTATTCACTTTATTTTAATTGTTGAACATCCAAGACACAATTACATACAATACAATTTATCCAGGATCTGACAGTAAGCCAAGGGCTTGTCCTGAGGTAATTTCCTGTTTATAGGTACTATGATATACAAAAGTATTAAAAATGGTAGCATTACGAAAACTTGCCCATGCAATATATAGAGATTTTTTTCACCTGTAAAATTGAAAATTTCATTGGATTTTTAGAAATATTTTTCTTATTTTTGCTCAAAACATAGATTGTGGGTACACGTTAGAACCGCCTCGCCGAGGCGGTTCTAACGAGTACCCACAATCTATGTTTTGGAGCAAAAATAAGAAAAATAGGTATACCCCTGCAAACCCCAGTTTTACTATATAAAAGTGGGGTTCAAGGGGGTATACTTTTCACGGACATGTTTTCCTGATGGGAGAATCAAAATTTCAGAAAATTATGTGCATGCATGTTTATATAGAACTTTCATGCAAGATGTATACAAAGAAGAACAGAGAAAAGACAACAGTCTTATGACACTTTATACATGTACAATCCCTCTTCTTTGTAATCACCTGAACATAAAAAGGGACCCCAGCACTTCTTCTAGTTGCACACAGTTTAGACTCCGGGTCACCTGACTTGATCTCCTGCATCACATCCTTCAACCAATCACAGGGCAGTCTATGTAGGTCAGATATACTACTCCTGGAACAGTCCAAAATGTCTACATTCATATCACTTCATCTAGTCATAGGTAATTCTATGTAGGTCAGTTGAACTGCTCCTAAAATAGTTCAATTAAATAAATGCTGAATCCAAGAAAGTTTAATTGTGTCATTTTCAATATAACAAGGCTACCAAAGTGTATATTTTCTTGTATGCCAATCAAACTATCAACAACACTGTCTGATATTTGATTTTAACTGTCTAAAATGAATCTAAAATACTTTCATATTTCAAAGAATTTTGCTTTATGAAGCAACAAAAAATAGAACTCAAATTTCATTACCTCCAAAGCATGTCAGTGACCTTTACAAATCCTGCATAGGCCAGCTCAAATGCACCTCTGTGCTTAGATTCTAATAGCTGAGTAGTGAAGTATGAACCTATGTCTAAAATCTGAAAGAAATGTAATCTATAAAATGAGTTTCTACATAAGAAAACCAACAATATGCATATGCGAAAGCAAAGGCGCAGCTCAGCTGTGCAGTAACTGCACAGCTGATCATCATTTTGTTTTTGCTGCACAGATAGTACAAGCCCTCTTATTCTCCAATCTGAAAATTTAAGCTTATAGTCTGTGTCTGCAACTGAACAGGCTGGTTTGTGTCGGATCTGGTCAGAACCCTAAATTGTTGGTTTACTCATGTGAGGGCTCAAATTATCATATTAGCGGGACATGTCGAACATTGAAATTTTTATATGATATCATTTAATATGAAACCAAATGACATTTTAATAAGCATCAAAATTCAACCTCTTCAGGAAATCATTTATTTTCAGGAAATCATTTATCTTTTAGAACATGCATGTATGCTCTAGTTTGTGCTTTTGGCATCAATGGTTTACAAATCCATTCAACAGTTTGAGCAATACTCTCCTATTTGTTTGATCCGTGTGAACATTTTACAGTGTTTTGTCTGAATAATTTTTTGAGCAGTAAGACCATCTTCCACAACCTACAGCATGTCATCTTATGTAAAGCCCTATCGTTAAATGATGCAGCTTTCTCTGTGATAGCAGTTTTACAATCACTGACCTGTCTTTGAGTCAATAACCCATTTTGATCATCACCATCATTAGTCTCAACTGGTACATCTTTTGTCAGCTGACCCAAGATCAGTGATATTTCCTTTACACTTCTCCAACAACACACAACTAGGTACTCGGGCATCAACATCACTGTCTCATGACTTTTATTTATCCTGTCTTCTGATTGGTCAGATATTGGATGTTTGGTTGCATCTGATTGGTTAATGTCTGATCTGCTTTCTGGTTGGTCAGGTATCTGCAAACCTGAAGCTAAAAATCAAAACCTTAAAATCAGAAATCAAAACTAAAATAGCAAAGCAAAAAGCCATTCTTTCCAACACAAGAACGCCGCGGAGGTCGATATCGCACCTTCATTGGGCAAAATAACTAAAAACGTGAAATATAGGTCAAGGGCACCACTTCAAGGTGTGCTCTGAAAGGGTCAAGGACAATTACTATACTAGGTTGCACACTTGCAGCTATCACAGGTGCAGAGAAAACCAAACTTTGACGTAAAGATTAACAAAGTCAATGGACAATGAAATATAGATCAAGGGCACCGGGTCAAGGTGCATGCTTGAAGGGCATGTCAAGGACAATTACTATGCAAGCTTTCACACTCGCAGCTATGATGGATGCAGAAAAAACAAACTTCCACATGAAAATTAACAAAGTCAATGGACCATGAAATATAGGTCAAGGTCAGCAGTTCAAGGTGTGTGCTTAAAGGGTATGTCAAGGACAATTACTATGCAAGGTTTGAGACTCGCAGCTATCACTGATGTCGAGAAAACTAAACTTCGACGTAAAATTTGCAAGAGTCAGTGGACCGTGAAATATAGGTCAAGGTCAGCAGGTCAAGGTGCATGCTTGAAGGGCATGTCAAGGACAATTACTATGCAAGGTTTGAGACTCGCAGCTATCACTGATGTCCAGAAAACCAAACTTTGACGTAAAATTTGTCAAAGTCAGTGGACCGTGAAATATGGGTCAAGGTCAGCGGGTCAAGGTGCGTGCCTGAAGGATATGTCAAGGACAATTACTATGCAAGGTTTGAGACTCGCAGCAATCAACCAAACTTTGACGTAAAATTTGTCAAAGTCAGTGGACCGTGAAATATGGGTCAAGGTCAGCGGGTCAAGAAGCGTGCTTGAAGGGTATGTCAAGGACAATTACTATGCAAGGTTTGAGACTCTCAGCTATCATTGATGTCGAGAAAACCAAACTTCGACGTAAATGTTGACGGACGAACGAACGAACGTACGGACAGACAGAAATTTAGACTCCTATATCGCACCCTGCTATAAGCAGGTGCGATAAAAAAACCTCTAATAAACAGTTCATTTTAAAAAGACTTCCTGGACTATGAGTTTGTTAAATTGATATTTTTTCTGCTCTGTTTTTATTTTCTTTCTGAGTCTTTTTTTAAATATTCGCCAAAGTAGTTTCCTCAGACATTGTAATTAAACAACAATTATGCTGTTCACTTAAAACACCTCAGCTATAGGTATGCAAAGGCATGTTTCCTTCAGGTGAATAGTGATGGACAACAGGAGAAACAATTTCTGATATTTCGCAGAAATAAATCAGACCAAATCAGAAGCAGTAAATAGCGATAGGTCTACACTGTTTGCAAAAACCAATATGAGCCTTTGCATAAGAAAACCAACAATTTGACTTTCCGACCAGGTCCAACACAAACGGGCCTGTTCAGTCACAGAATCAGGCTAGAAACTTGAAATTTTGGATATAAGTAAAACAGGAGTTGTACTATCCGTGTAGTGCAAACAAAGGTGCTGATCAGCTGTGCAGTTACTGCCCAGCTGATCTTCGCCTTTGGTTTCGTGTATGCATATTGCTGGTTTTCTTATGCAGGAGCTCATATGTCTGTCACAGTACCTTTCAATGCATCTACAGGTATATTCCCTTCTGGTGAAGAGTTATGGACAACAGGGGAGACAATCTCAGATATTTCCAAGCAAAGGGAGGTAAACTGTGATAGAAACTGTTTCCACAATGAATGCTGTTTTCTTGGCAATGTGCTGGAAAATAAAATGTTAAAAATGAGGTTTAAAATTGTCCCAGCAATTTTTGTGAAAAAATGTGATGGTTACAAAAGCCAAATACAGCTTCTTAAATATGGTGACAAACAGATATCCACACTTAGCAAGAAATATACAATTTCAAATGCCCTCATCAAAACATGCATAAGACTGTCTATGATGTGTTTGTTGTCTGTACTTTAAGAAACATCCATCTTCATATGCTTGTTTTATTCAAATACAAATGCTGATCATTCTAGTTTCTATATTCTAAATTCCAGTTTAAGCATGCCTTGATGTCTTGCCAAACCTTTGAGGCAGACATACATGGCCTATACAAACCTGAATTTAATATCAGCAAGACAGTATCTCATACACTGCATTGTGGGATAGAGTGGACAATTTGCAGCAGCTACAATCAAATTGTCTCTTGCAACATCAACCTGTTGTTTCAAGCTATCCAATAAAATCATCAGCAACAACAGACGTCTTCCAGCATCATTGTCTTCAATGACAAGGTCAGAAGCTCTAAATATAGATTTACTTTTCTTCTTAATGTCTGTACTGTCATTCAAATCTAAAGCTTTAAGCTCTGGGACATGGGCTTCAGGGCCAGCCTCCTTTTCATTTCTCCCAGCCTCATTTTGAATACAAGCCTCATTTTGATTTTGATTCAACTTCCTGTGAAGACTGGTTCCATGTTCCTTCATTGTTTGAAGTACAAATGGTTGGTGCAGAAGAACCTTGAGCAGGTAAGCAGCAGTTGTGCTATCCTGGGGTCTGCTACTACAAGACAGGGACAAGGCCACATCAAATAAGTTTCTAGTTTCACTGCCATCCTGTTAAAAAAAAATATAATGAAATTACGGCAGCTTTAGGCATTTAAGTTTCAAGCAGTCTGTCCAAAGATGTGAAACATTTGAGCAGTAGTACTAACAGTTACACATCATTAGCAGAGCAGCAGCATAGAAGTTTTCCTGACAGTCAAATAAGTTTAAACTAATTTCAATAACGATAAACATTTTTTCCAGATCATGTTAACCAATATTTTGAGCTTATTTTTTCATAAACAATTAATATCCGGTATAAACATGTGTTTAAGTTGAAATTGACCAATTCGAAGCAAGACAAAACTTTCTAACAATTACATTTGTCATTGACAATACCATGCCTTTTAATAGTATACAAGACACTCTTAAAATGTCAGCTCCGTAAGGTGTTAGTAAATTTAAACAAATGTATAAATGATAATATAACAGTCAGTTTAGCACTTACTATCACCATCTTTGAGGGTCCATGTTTAGAACAAGCAATCAATATTTCTGCAGCTTCTCTCTTATTATCTTCAAAGGTATCAGTGAGACAGTGTAGCAGTTTCTGGATATCGCAGTCTTCTATTGTGTCTAAGAATGTATAGTCTTCCAAAGCTGAACCTGTGAAAAAACTTAAATTGAAATCGGCAGCACAAGCAAGGCATACAGTTTAGCCATGAGAATTCAATTTTATATTAACCCCACACCATTTTTACATCTTTTTTAAAGCCTGAGTATCAAGGTTAAAACTTACTATACCTCTGATTTATTATTACTTTAAAATTAAGTTTGCATAATCAGAGGACCAATGGTCCTGATATTGCTCACCTGAGATTTTGTCTTTGATGAATGACCTTTGGCTAAGGCCATGTTGGCCAACATAAAATGTAAACTTGACCTCAAATACTCACATAATTATTAACACTATAAACTGTCTGTATCTACCAACTTTCAGATCTTTCTGGCAATATTTGACCTTTCTATTTAAATTAACATTTTAATAGGTCAAGGTCAACCCAAGGTCATGATTTCTATAAACTATGAACGGCCAGAGCCCCCAATGCTACATACCAAGTTTCATTGAAATCGGTCCACTGATTCTAGAGAAGTTGATTTTTAAAGGATTATAACACATATATTGGCATGGTGGCCATCTTGGTCATGTGACCTGGACCATTTACACTCCCGGTAAAAAAATAACAACATATTCCGCGTTTCTCCGCAACCATGGCAAACGCGAAATTTTTATTTCTCGGAGAAACACCGCGAAATAAGCCAGGTAGACGAAATCGTCTGCGCGAAATTTCGCGGTGTTTCTCGGTGAAATTTCTTGGTGTTTCTCCGAGAAAGGTAATTACCTGGATTTATCGATAAAACTCTTTTTCTCGGAGTTTCTCGGAGGAATTTAAAAGACAAATGCATGTTTATAATTTTTGAATAAATATAAAACAATACATTAAAAAAAAATAATATTTTAGGTATTTGCAAGTATGAAACTTGCAGATGTTACGTATTTGTTTAGATGGCTTATAATCCACATAGATATATTCTTGATTACATTAAAACTTATGATGACCTTTGTCACTTGTGTTGCTTTTTACATCATCCATGATTATTCGATAACAGAAGAATGGAAGCGAAAAAATCATTTAAAAATCAAGGGCGTCATTAGAAATTCGCGCCTTGAGCATTGTCCTTTCCAACAAAGAATAAAATTACCACACTTCTAGTGACTATGTGGATATTCAGAATCATTTTCATTGAATGAATAAATAAGTTTAATGACATTTGATCAAAGGTATTTAATTATGTACAATAGCAATGATTTAACAGGCGGTTTACTTTAATTATGTCAGGATAAATTCAAGTCAAATAACATGAATATACCGGCCGGAGATCGAAATCGCAACTTTTTTTTCGAAGCGAACGCACTATCTATACATGTAAAACCATCGCGGCCTGTCTTATTAAATGTTCGGACCTTACTTGTCCGCCAGCATTTCTTGGTAAGCTGTTAACGTAACCGTTAACACATATTCAGATTATGGTTCCATATGAATCGCAAATAATTTGAGCATTCGTACATGTACATGTACATGTATATATACTTGTATGTTTTAGATCGAGACTACATGTAGTAGGAAAGAATTTGCATCAACAGTTATTCTCCATGAACAACCACAAAGCCGTTTAAATCATGAACTTATGGGATCACCTAAATTGACACCCTTTCACCCGTAATATTGCATGGTATAAACATACATAAATGGTCAACAAAATTTACAGAAATCACTGTTGACTGATTTGGCCAAGTGGTAGAATTTGCAGCATTACCAGGAAGTGTGTTTCGGCATACACAATCATGTCCTTGAGTCACATTCTCTAATGAACACGAAGCTGACACTGCTCCTTCACATGATAAGGAAGCTGTCTGCCTTAAAGTGAAATAAAAAGTCAAGCAAATAAAAATGCCGACCGTGCAGCCAACACTGTCATATGACTTACTCCCAATTGACGGCTAAATACTTCACGTAGATATGAATAGACATGTCCTTACATTGCTATTCACGCACATGCATTTGCATCATTAAAATCAATCTTGTTCAAACATTTTACATCAGGAAAACATTTCATGGAAAATGTGTATCCCATCAAAAGCAAAACTGGGGTATGCAGGGGTATATCTATTTTTTTTTTATCTTTTGCTCCAATGCATAAGATTGTGGGTACTAGTTTGAACCGCCTCACCGCCTCGGTGAGGGGGTTATAACGTGTACCCACAATCTATGTTTTGAGCATGAATAAGAAAAAGCAAACATTTTCTACTGACACTTTTCATTTTTTTTTCATCTTTAAACATCTCTGTATATTGCATGGGCATGTTTTCGTAATTTTAAAGTTACGGTATATGAAATTATTTCTTTAAAACATCATCGACACAAAAGGCAGCAACGCTTTCGGAAGGAGAGATCGGAAAACCTCATAAATACATTTACATGTTTGTTATACCTTGTGCAGAATTGCGGTTTGTATGGAACATTGTAAATGTACATGTATATACAGTCGAGAAATTTTAATGGTCTTAAATTTTTATTTCGCTCCCTCTTTAAATCTGATTGATATTATTAGATGAAAAATGCATTATGTGCAACAAATACTTTTGTATAGGATATGTCACACAGTGCATCAAAGTAAATCGCTAAAATATACAAACTTTTCTTTACATGTATATGAATTTGGGACAATGTCGGTTATGAAAGTATTTTTCTTTTATTTTTCTTTTACGTATGCACCATTATTTTGTCGTCATTTGTGTTACGACATCGAGATATAAATGTGGATGCATCAAACATACAAAACATACATACTCAAGTATCTGCAGTTCATAGCGTGTCGGATGCTGTTTCGGTAGTTTTTATAAGTGAGGGGTTTACAAATACGAATGTTGTGTAGCCCATTTCGAACGTCAGGACATCCCAAACTTGTACAGTACCATAAAGCGACGAAAACGTACCGACATAACCGTGGCTGAGGACAAGGACGTTAGTAACAGCAATATTGCGCAGTGATTTTTCTATTCATGCACATGCATATTAAAGTTTGTATACTTAGACGGTCCCGGTAATTTTTAAAACTGAGACTTTGTGAATTGAGTAAGTGTTAGGTATATAGCGCAGTAAACCACCCTTGGTGGATGAGCATGCTTTTCCATCGACGGGGTTTGCTGTGGCTTGGCTCGGCTGTACGTTACATGTAACGTACAGCCACGTTACATGTAACGTACAGCCGAGCCAAGCCACAGCGTACAGAAATATCAGATTAAAGAAGTAGGGGGATTGTACTAGCCGAGTAGTGAAAACAAAGGCGCTGATCAGCTGTGCAGATACTGCACAGTTGATCTGCGCCTTTATTATCGCATGAGTATAAGTCCAGCGTTCTCATGACGCAGCTCATATAAAAGTTGGGTATACATTACATGGACATTTTATCATGATGTGTGTAAATATGTTGAGGAATACCTCGTACAATGTATATGGGTTTAAAGCACATGAACATGTAAATGCGTTTGTTAATTTACTCGATTAATTATCAATTAATTTATCAATTATCAGTAATTGATAAATTGTCTTTACTTGTCATTTTTCACCATGTATCATGCACTTTCCTATGCACTTGACATTTCGGACCGCACCTTGTAAAAACATGCCGCCAACACAAAATGTTCATGGCGGAGTTGTCGTTATGCATGGCAATAGGTTTTGCGTTTATGCATTTAGCAAGAAAAACAGATGCTTAAAAAAGTAAAGTGTATAAATTGTTTTCTCGTTATCCGCCTTCTTCTTATGTGAAGATTTGGTCATAAATTTGGTATGAAAAAAGTGTTTATGCGAACAGTGCCCCTGATAAACGAGTGATTTAGAGGTATTGACAAAACTTTGTGCTAGTTAAATACTGTGTATCCTTATCATCGAGAATGTTGTAATTCATATTCATATAGGAGTTAGGAGATCGCTGCAGGGTAATCGGGTCAATAAAAAATTTTACAATAGCTTGCTCCATAAGCTGACAATGTGATGAAATTATGCCATTTCATTCTACATGCACGTTTCCATAGCTTGACATACAACCAGAACCAGAAAACATTTATTTCATTACAATATGAATTCAAGAATGCGCAAAATGGTTACCTATTATACTCGTACATGTTTATGGCCTATTACTTTTATGTTTCCTAGCTCAAACAGATAAAGACATAATTGAGATGAAACAAAGTACTTCTTAATTTGTATGTCAAATGCGAGTCGAGTCATGCCTGACCAACCGCAACGGAAACCAGTGAAGAAGATAGTGGAATGTTTGCTCAGTAATAAATGTGCCTTATTAAAACGTGTCAAACTGTTAGAGGTGACATATACAAAAACGCTTAAAAATACTGATCAGTTAAAGGTCTAAAACTTCTTTAATTATTAAAAATATGGTAAAATCGATTTTCACAATCGTGCACAATATTTCTCCGAGAAACACCGCGAACAGGTAAATCTGGACTTACCTGTTTTCGCCGGTTAATACCTGCGGTCGCGGTGAAATTTCTCGGTGTTTCTCCGAGAAATCGAACTGAACGAAACGTGAAATATCTTAATGAAAAGAGAAATTTAGCGTTCTTTCTCCGAGAAAAATAGCTTAGGGTCCTCCGAGAAAAGAGGAATATGTTGTTGATTTTTTACCGGGACTGTATATAAACTTTGGTTCCCCCTTCCTAAGGATACCACATATAAAATTTGGCTTTGATTGGTGAAATGGTTTCTGAGAAAATTAAGTTTTAAATTTAATATGTAAATGACTTTTGGCCAATGTCAAGAGATGACCTTGACCTTGAATACTCATAGGACTTCATAAACTCAATAAGTTGTATGCATGTACCAACTTCAGGTCACAGGCCACAAAACTTCTTGAAAGATCCAATGTTTTCCATTTTTTTCCATTGAGAAGCCTATGTGACCAATGTTGCCCCTGCCATAAAATATGTCAAGGTCAACCCAAGGTCATGATTTATACAAACTTTAGTTCCCCCTTCCTAAGGATGCTCCACATGAAGTTTGGCATCGATTGTACCAGGGGTTTCAAAGGAGAAGATCTTTGAAAAGTGAGAACAACGACAACGACGACGGACGATGGAGCATGGTCATCCTATAAGCTCACCTTTTGATTCTTCGGCTCAGGTGAGCTAATAAAGTAGAGTATATTTACAATGGCTAGATACCTTAGATTTCCTCAATCAGGATAATATTTCTGTGTAACATATACCTCCTTATACCGCACTTTTATATAGCAAAACTGGGGTATGCAGGTGTATACCTATTTCTTTTTTTTTAATTTTGCTCCAAAACATAGATTGTGGGTACTTGTTAGAACCACCTCAGGGAGGCAGTTCTAACGTGTACCAACAATCAATGTTTTGAGTATAAACATTTAAAAAAAAAATTCCATTGAAATTTTCAATTTTTACAGCTGAAAAAACATCTCTGTATATTGCATGGGCATGCTTTCATAATGTCTTT
The DNA here is from genome assembly GCA_964017185.1 of Rugalucina vietnamica. Classification (NCBI taxonomy): domain Eukaryota; kingdom Metazoa; phylum Mollusca; class Bivalvia; order Lucinida; family Lucinidae; genus Rugalucina; species Rugalucina vietnamica. The sequence continues at coordinate 19,517,711 of OZ024881.1, read as the reverse complement.
CAAAAGAAAAGAAATTTTATGTTACATAGGAACTACATATAAAACAGAAGCGCTGATCAGCTAAGGGTTTGAGGTTAACCTTTGTTTTCATTTTTAAACATGCAAAATGATTTTGTCATGACATAGTCAACTAAATTGATAAAACAGAGTTAATGTATCAATTTTTAAAGCATACAAAGAAAATATGCTACCTGAGTTTCTTGATGAGCCGTAGGCACCCAAAAGGGTAGACAACCCCCCTAGACAGGTAGTTCTTCTGGCAAAGGTGGCCCCAAGGAATAAACCCGAGAACAGACACTGCTTTAACCAGGCCAAAAAATCCTGTAATGCAACTTAACATGCACAAATGCTCATATGAGCCGCATCATGAGAAAACCGGATTTTTGTATATGCAATAACAAAGGCGCAGATCAGCTGTGCAGTAAATGCTCAGCTGTTCAGCGCCTAGGTTTTCGCTACTTGGATAGTACAATTCCTCTTCTATTTATAGCCAATATTTCAAGCCTCTAGCCTGCTTCTGTGACTGTACAGGCCGATTTGTGCCGTACCTGACTGGAAACCCCCAATACTGGTTTTCTCGCATCACGGCTCCTATTATACTGATAATCAGAACAAAAATCAAAAGGGTTAATTCATTTAAAGAAATACCTTCCTTTGCAATCTTTAATATGTTTACAACTTTGTCTTTTGGTAGCCATTTAAAAGTGTTAAACTATTTATAAAACAACAGCAATACTAAGAGAAATTTTTAAATGAATGTCAGCTTAAGATTTGATTTATAAAACAAAGTGAATTCAGTAATGACACACACATAAAAGCCGCCTCATGAGAAAACCAACAATCTGCATATGCGAAAACAAAGACACAGAACAGCTTCGCCGAAAGCTGATCAGTACCTTTGACTTAGCTATACTTCCCCTTCTTCTTAAATCCAAAATTTCAAACTTCTAATCTGCTTCTGTGACTGTACAGTCTGATTTGTGTCGGAACTGTTCAGAAACCACATTGTTGGTTTTCTCACGAGACCACTCATAAGTTATTCGTCTTAACTAGCAACTCACCCTGTATCTTGTCATGTGACTGAAAGCTTCTGAATCATTGGTGGAAATAACAGCTCTTTTCAACACAGCAAAACTCTCTCTCATTCTTGATAGCAACTGAAAACGCATTTATGTTTGGATTAAAGCCCACAACACATCTGAGTCTTCTTCAATGAAGCTCATTGATTTTCCCTAATTGCTGGTTTTGACATAAAATAGCCAAAATGAAAAAAAAAATCCCTCAAGTTTTCACTTTTTATCTTCACACTGAAAACATGTCAATTACTTCTTTCAGTGGTAAATAAACAGAGACATGCACAAGCAGTCTTTTCAAATTTAATGTACGGTATCATAATTGTTCTAACTAGCGCAGATGCTCCAATAACCTCACACAAAATTGACTGAACACAGCAATAATTATTATTCAATAATCAGCTCTCTAAATTTACAGTCGTTGTGAAAGCCAACAATAGCTGTAAAGCATTCAAAAGGTTCAATACATGCCACAGAAATCTAAACATTATGTCATTAAGTATCACACCAAGAAAACCATACCTTCTTCAAGTGTGACAGGAAATGTTGTCTAAATGACGGCATCTGATTATTCAGGTTGTATGGTATAAATCCTTTAACTAGGTCAAGTTCAAGGTCACTGATCAATTCTGTAGTTTTCTGGTTTTCACACAGAAGAGCAAATGCATCAAGACGAACCTGCAATGAAGACATTCATAGTTGCTCATTAAAAAACATGATTATGTTATACACAGAGCATGTTCAATGACTATCTCAATTTTTAAGACTGCTCTTGCTTAATAAGTTTTTATCATGGATTCACTTATAATTGTGCACTGTATATTTTCATAAAAAATGGTTGAAAATTTCAGAACATTTGCACCAGCTAAGGAAATTTTAAGCAAATAAACAATTAACAAATGCATATACATGTACCTACTCAGAATGCATTTAGTTGAGCTTTCCAAATTGTTCCTTAAAGTTAATCAGAATAATTCTAAAATATTGGTAAGCACATTGAGCATTTATTAAAGAAGAATACAGCTGAGGTTCTGCTACAATGCATTTGTCTACAATTACTCATACAGCTGGGAGACATTGGAAGGAAAACAAACCTGGTCATCTCTGCTACTCAGTGCCTGTCTCAAAACATCAACCTCCACAACTCCATACCATAAATCTGATTGGTTGGTATTTACAGTTTCACAATTTGATTGGCCATCTTGGCTTTCATTTGATTGGTTGATACTGCTTTTCATTTTTGATTGGTCAGTGGCATTTGTTGCTGCCTTCTCCAACTGAATCTTTTCTTTTGCTGACTCTTTACCCTGATTTTCAGCAAAGTTTTTCCTAGACTCTGATTTTCTCTCTTTAGCCCTTCTTTTCTCCTCTCTATTCGACAATCCTTGAAGTTGTCCCAAGGCTCTGGCTCTCCTCAGGCAAATAATCATAGCTTCTAGCTGATGGTCCCTTATGCTAGTGTTTGACCCTTCAATGAGGGAACCAGATGACAGTTTGGAAACAATATGCTGAAGAGTAGTGGATCCTGTTTTGAGTAGCTTGGGCAGGACATACTGTAAACAAAATTTACAAATCATATCAAAGTGTGAGAGTGAGCATGTAAAACCACCTCCCTCAATTGGGAAATCACATTGTGTACTCAGAATTCTTTTATGCAATTAACTAAAAATGTAATTCCTGCAGTCAAACTGTCAAAGTACCATATACTTTTGCATTTAGGTTAATAGGAATTTAATCTAGCGCTTTATTCATTTTATGAGCCTGAAGGCTACTAGTTAGTAAGTCTCCTACAATATTAATAACTCATTTGCTCACAATGCTACTGAATAATATGTGCTTCAGACAAAAATAATTTGTCTTTGATTTTGGCAGGTCCTGGTCAGTTTTTCTCTTCTTAATGCTGCACATTTCATTATGAAAACTTGCCCATGCAATAAACAGATATTTTTGAGCTTTAAAAATTGAATATTTTTAGCTGAAAATTTTGATATTTTTCCAATTTTTGTTCAAAACATAGATTGTGGGTACAGGTTAGAACCGCCTCTTAGAACCGCCTCGCAGAGGCGGTTCTAGCGAGTTCCCACAATCTATGTTTTCCAGCAAAAATAAGAAAAATAAGTTTACCTCTGCATACCACAGTTTTAATATATGACAATGGGGTATAAGGGGGTATTCATTACACGGTCATGTTATCACCACACTTACCTCAACTATATGTTTTCTCTGTGTTTTATTGTTACCACACAAGACTGAGAGAACTGGGTCAATCCAACATGGCTGCCAGGAGTCTAGCCAATCAGAATTCAGCAAAGACAACTCAGTGATGTGAATGCTGAATAATTTCTCATACAAATCACTTGCCTGCAATAAAAAATGAATATTCTGATATTCTTGTCATTTTTAAGCAGAGAAGTTGGCCATAGATAAGCAGTCTGTTCACTGTCTGCACCATTTACATTTGGTAGTTTCATCTTTTCATGCAAGAACAACATTAAGGTTATAATTATCTAGGTTGAGACATTTAAAAATCTTTTTTAAAGCATTTGATGTATTTGAAAGTAGCTTTATACATGATATTAAAAGATGTCTTAAAAATCTATGACTCACATATTTTCAATGAATATCAAGTTGACCAAAACTGATTAAAAAATAAGCAAGCCCATTTTCCTTTCTATTTTTTTTTATCTTTTTTTTTATTTTATTTTTTTATTTTTTTTTATTTTTTTTTATTTTTTTTTTTTTTTGAAACTATTAAATTGTTGCAAAATTGTAGATTGTAGCAAAAATTCGTATGAAAACAAAATCGTAAAACTTAAAAACCACAAAAATAAGATGGGTTATAAGCAGTTAACTTACATAACAAGCCAGTGTTTGTTCCTTCAGCTGTTCTAGGACATCAACAGCCATCCCGGAATGCAACTCTAACATCCTGGTACTTCCAAGATGGCCGACAAGAACAGCCAAAGTGCCATACTTTCCTTTACATGACCAACTCACTTCATGGATGATAGATTTGGTTAGCTTCTGAAGGAATTCATCATCTTTGGGGAGTTTTTCTGAAAGATTTTAATGGAAGAATTATGAAAATCATCACTTATTTTCTATAAACAATTATATCAAGTAACAATCTGTAATACAAAACTTGGTCATATTCTTAGAGGAACATTCTGATTAAACAACAGATTACATTGTACATGTACAATACAGCCTCATTTCTAACATTCTGAGAGAAAGCCACAGTGGTGAAGTGGTTTAACCATTCACATTTTCTTGAGATTTAGAATCCAGGCTTTCCCAGTCTTTCAGATGATACTTTACATGGAGGTCCCTACACTATATCACTTAAAATGTTGAGTGGGACGTTAACACAAAATTCAACTAACTATTCATTCTAAATATTAATTTAGGGAGTGTAAAAAACTCATATTTTCACAATTGGGCAATTGCTTGCCAAAGCTTTGACCACTAGAACAGTTTTGATTACTTACCTGTTTTGAGAGAATTCAAATGTACTGCCACAACATGTTCAAAGGTATCTTTAACTGTAAATCTGACAGCCTAGAATGAATAAAAGAAATAATATATGTATATAATAAACATCAAATTAGAGTTTTATACTTCTTGTATGGTTACAAAATTTACCATGGAAATAACGGTAAATTTCATAGTTGGAACTAATTTTATATTATAGCAAAAATGTATTTTCATACACACTCTTTGTTTTTGCTACACAGATAGTACAAACCCTCTTCTTCTTAAACTTGAAATTTCAAGCTTCTAAAGTGCTTTTATTAATGCACAGGCTGATTTGTGTCAGACCTGGTCAGGAATTCAAATTGTTAGTTTTCTCAAGAAAAGGCTCATTAAAATATTTACATCTACAGAATCCTCCCAGGATGTCCAGATATAATCCAGGATCTGTTGTATCTCACTGCTCTCTCCTTGTAGTCTTGACAGAAGCTCTGGATCACAGTCAGTTCTGTTGATCTTAACATACTGACTGGAAATAAATATGAAATTAATCATGGTGTGACAATGTGCTATAGACAGATTTGAAAATTTCAAAAGTCTCCCCGTACATCATCCATAGAGCAGGTTATATTTGTCTTTCTAGTACAAAAATTGTATGTTTTGAGCCAGCTTTTAAACAATGTGTTAATTTTTTGAGCCTGTTTAGGCATGTGTCTTTTAGACTTCCCTTGTGTAAATTTTTGAAACTGGAGCTATCCTCACCGGTTTGTAAAGGGTCACTGAGGATGATTCATTACCTGGAAATGCCCAACATGGTCATTACTTTCTGCCTTTGAACCTTGCTTCCAAGGTATTTGTTCAGTGGATTCTTGTAAAATTAGTCAAAGTAGCATATACAGTGATGGCATTTGCCGTTGCTGTAGTTGGCTCACACTACATTTTAACCATTGTATTTGGTTGATGCTAGCAGACCAATACCTTGTTGGGAAAGAGCTAGTCATCTTGCTCTTCATGCATGTTGTAATATAAGAATCTTACATGAGAGTCAGGTATGGATAGACAAATCTGTCCCGAGGGTCACATTTTGGCATCACGAGGCTCAACAAGTGGTGCCACACTGTGACCCGAGGGACAGATTTGTCTATCCATACCTGACACGCATGATGGATTCTTTTTCTTGCACGCCTTAATGTGGAGAAGCTTGATTTTAATACTATTTACCTAGAAACATGCTACAATAGCTGTGTCCGCCATTTTGAATTTAAACGTTTCGACGTCATTGTGACACGTGCGCTTAGCGACGAAATTACGTGACGTCCTTTACAACCTATGTTAAAAAAGAACACTTGAACGCAGGGTGCGACCGGGTGAGATAACGAGGGTGAGATAAGAATTTCTCACATGGGGTAAAATGTAGGATTTCTCTATCTGGTGTGCAAGAATGCCCTTTCTTACCCACCTAGTGACTGCAATGGGATTTTAAATTTAATTGTTTTCTTACTTCTCAAACCTTTTCAATTTTGTTTCATCCATGATGAACCACGGAAGCCTACCTAAGTTTCTGTGTAAGAAGACATACAGACTTGGCTGTCAACAACTTAGTTCCCACATCCTTACACCTACAATAATAAACATAGAAATAAACTGACCCATGAAAACTTTTTAGTGATGATTTGATTAGATCAATAAAATCTTTATTTCTTTTAAAAGTGTTCTATAAGAAGCTATTTTTCCAAGGTACCAAGAATAATGACTGGCTACACAAGTTATCATATTTTGTCTATTCAATGTTAACTATTGAGGACATACTTCTTTAACAGCCAGACTTCTGAGTAGGCCAGTCTGGGTCTAATGAAATTGATATGGATTCACATGACGACTAGAAAAATTGAGCTTACAAAAACAGAACTACTTCCATAAGATGCAAATACATGTACTAATCAGAGTGCTCCTCAAAATGCAAACCTTTTATTCAATGTCAGAAGTTCCGGCAGTAGTACATCGATCAGAAGACATCTTTGACCATCAAACTTTATCAGCATACTCTCCATTGATAACATAGCCAGGAAACCATAGCATAAACACAGGTAGGAGGAGTCTGACAACATACACTTCTCTAATTGGCTGAGCTGAGGTAGGTAGGAGGAGTCTATGATGGTAGTCTTCCCTGATTGGCTTTTAATCAGTTCTTCTTTCCACTCAAAGCATGAGTTTGCATCATGTGATCCTTTGAAAATTGTCTGCAAAAGCTACACAGGAAAGGAAAAATTGTCAGATATCACACCAGTCCAACCTAAACCTGAGGAAACACTTAGAAGCAATTTACTTAACTTCTCTTGCCACAGGATTTTGCATTTTTGATACAACCTGACATTGTTGATAGCAAATCACAATCTAAAAATTCAAATAATCACCATGTTTTATATACTTATTACCCTCTAATGTAGGTATAATTCAAAGTCTGAATGGTTACATGTCCATTAAGCATTAAAATGTTTACTATAATCACTCTATACTAGAGGACCAATGGTCCTGTAAACGCTCACCTGAGATCTGGGATAGATACCAATAAACTTGTTTGACCATTATGGGCATGGGCCACCTATACTTACCTTGCCATAAAATAGGTCAAAGTCATCACAGGGTCATAATAAAAATATATTGTAGTACTCTAGTCCACAATGCTACATGCCAAGTTTTGTTGAAATTAGTCCACTGGTTCCAGAGAAGAAGATTTTTGAAGGCTTTTTACCATATATGGACATGGTGGCCATCTTGGTCATGTGACCTGAATTATTTATGTACACATTGGTTCTCCCTTCCTATAGATGCTTCATATCGAATTTGGCTTTGTTTGGCCAAGCGGTTTCAGAGAAGAAGATCTTTGAATATTATGGTGACATACATGTGTATTGTCCCAGGGTGGGGGCATACCAGTCCATTTACCCATTTCCTTCAAGTTTTTCTCTTCAAATGACATTTTGGCAATTTTCCCTGGGCCATCTTTGTTGACATTGCTGTAAAATAGGTCAAGATTTATATAAACTTTGTAGAGCCTCCTGATGCCAAGTTTCAAATTCAAAGGCCTTCTGGTTCTGGAGAAGAAGATTTCTAAAGGTTTATGCTATTTATAGCCATGACGACCAACCTGGACCATTTATATAAACTTTCATTCCCCTTTCCTACCAATGCTCCACATGAAGTTTGGCTTTGATTGGCCAAGCAGTTTCAGAGAAGAAGATCTTTGAATATTATGGTAATATACATGTATGTTGCCCAGGGGTGGGGGCAGACCAGCCCCAAGGGTCAAAATGTTTTCAGAATCATAAATCTTCAGTCCATTTGCCCATTTCCTTTAAGTTTTTCCCTTCAAATGACATTCTGACAATTTTCCCCATCCAAATGCATAGGTGACCTATGTTGACCTTGCCGTAAAATAGATCAAGGTCATCCCAGAGTCATGATTTATATAAACTTTGTAGAGCTCCTCTCTGATGCTCCATGCCAAGTTTCAAATCATAAGCCTTCTGGTCCTGGAGAAGAAGATTTTTAAAGGTTTTTGCTATTTATAGCCATGGCGGCCATCTTGGTCATGTGAAGTGGACGATTTATATAAACTTTCGTTCCCCCTTCCTAAGGATGCTGAACATGAAGTTTGACTTTGATTGGCCAAGCGGTTTCAGAGGAGAAGATCTCTGAAATTGTGGACAATGATGAACGACGACGGACTCTTGAGCATTGCCATCCTATAAGCTCACATTGTGAGCCTTTGGCTCAGGTGAGCTAATAATTAAAAAGTGACTGCATATAGCTGTATTAACCACAACGGCAACTACTTTGACGACAGGGACAATCACTCTTACAGTATTTGAACTTACATATTTCACCATAAGATGATCCTCCTTGGCAAAGAGAAATTTTAGCCACAGAGCAATATTCATGGCGCTTGTGGTTCTACAGTCTAGGAGAAAGGCATCTGAAAACAAACATTGCATTATGGGTACATTAAAAACCTTAATACGTGGACAAAGTTATTCTGCAATTGAAACACTTCAACACAATAGGTGACCCTAAAGTTAATTTGGTCCATTGTGCTATGTGGAAGGATCCCAAAAAAGTACTAAAATAATCCAAAAGCACATGTATTATAATTTTTGGTGTTCGTTTTACAAATATTTTTTGAAAATTAAAGACGCAAGTCACGCAACATGCTAAATTTACAGTATGGCTTCATTCCATTTTAACAGGTCATTTTGTTTGTGTTCAATAAAGCTCGTCACACACGAGATGGAGCTACCAGTTGAGCTAAGCCCACTTTTTAGCTCACCTGAGCCAAAGGCTCACAGGTGAGCTTATAGGATAGGCAGGGGTTCCGTCGTCCGTCGGCGTCGTCCACAATTTCAAAGAAGAATATTTCTGAAGCTAGTGGCCTGGGCCAATCTTGATCAAATTTGATGTGAACCATCATTGGGTTGGGGGATTGATTGCATTAGGTTTTGGAGCAGATTGTATCAAAATTGTGGTTTCCATAGCAACAGATAGCTCTCATAGACTTACAATGGGAAAAACTAAAAGCATCTTCTTCTCTGGAACCACTAGGCCCACAGCTTTGATATTTGGTATGTGGCAATAGCTAATGGTCCTCTTTATAAATTGTGCCATTCATGCCCGTGGGGTCAAATTTGGCCTCGCCCCGGGGTCAATAGTCTCCATAGACTTACTATGGGAAAACATTAAAACATCAATATCTCCAAAACCAGTAGGGGGATCTTGATTAAATGACACACACAGCATCACTGTGTAGTAGGAAAGGTTACATATTGTTTTGGGCAGATCAGACTGGAACTCTGGTTGCCATGGCAACATATATGTTTTAATTGAAAAAAAAAAATCTTGTTCTCTGAAATTACAAAGCCCAAAGCTTTGATATTTGTGGTATTGGCAATGGCTAATGGTCCTCTACATAAATTGTGCCAGCCATGCCCCTGGGGTCAAATTTTGCCACGCCCTGGAGGTCGATACTTTCCATAGGCTTACAATGGGACAAAATTAAAAAAAATCTTCTTCTCTGAAACCACAAAGACCAGAGCTTCTATATTTTGTATGTAGCAATGTTTGGAAGTCTCCAATATAAATTGTGCTAATCATGCCCCTGGGGTCAAATTTGGCCACGCCCCGGGGGTTGATAGTCTCCATAAACTTACTATGGGAAAACATTCAAACATCAATATCTTCAAAGCCAGTTGGCGGATCTTGTTTAAATTATACACACAGCATCACTCGGCAGTAGAAAAGGTTGCATATTGTTTTTGGGCAGATCAGGCTGGAACTCTGGTTGCCATGGCAACATAGGAAAAAAAATCAAAAATCTTCTTCTCTGAAATCACAAGGCCCACAGCTTTGATGTTTGGTATGTGGCAATGGCTAATGGTCCTCTACAACAATTTTGCCAGCCATGCCCCTGGGATCAAATTTGGCCATGCCCCTGGGGTCGAGAGTCTCCATAGACTTACAATGGGAAAAACTAAAAGGAACAGAGCTTCTATATTTTGTATGTAGCAATGTTTGGTAGTCTCCAATATAAATTTTGCCATTCATGCCCCTGGGGTCAAATTTGGTCACACCACGGGGGTCGATAATCTACATAGACTTACCATGGGAAAACATTAAAACACCAATATCTCCAAAACCAGTAGGCAGATCTTGATCAAATTACACACACAGTGTCACTGGGTAGCAGGAAAGGTTGTATATTGTTTTTGGGCAGATTGGACTGGAACTCTGGTTGACGTCATTAGAGTTGACGTCCCAATTTTACAATTTTGCACGATGACACTCAAGTCAAGAATTTGGCAATGTATCATAAAAAGAATTTTTCGCTTTTAACAAATTGTGCAATATCAAGTAAGTGCTGTGCAGATATCGTCGGATATCTGCACACTTGTTACTCGGCTTTTATCCCTAAGTTTTAATCATTTGATATTTATAGCTATATATTAATAGGACATATTGTCTAAGTTCTCATAGCAGTAATTTTGTCAAAAATGATATTTTCACAATAAAATTTCTTCATGCAAATGCCCAATGGGTGTACAATATGTAGGCATAATATCAAATTGTTCCATCAAAAACTGTAGTAGGAATTGATCGGCCCATGAATGCCCTTACTAGTAAAAGAAACATGGAAAAGTGTCTAAGTTCTCACAGCTGTCATTTTGTCAAAAAAAAAATAATTTTCATAATAAAATTTCCTCATGCAAATGTCCAATTAGTGTACATCATGTAGGCAAAATATCAAATTGTTCCATGAAAAACTGTAGTAGGAATTAATTGGCCCGTGAATGCCTTTATCTGTAAAAAAGTAAGAAAAATTGTCTAAGTTCTCATAGCTGTCAGATTGTCAAAAATTACTTTTTCGCAATAATACTTCTTCATGCAAATGTCCAATTGGTGTACATCATGTAGGCACGATATCAAATTTTTTCATTCAAAACTGTAGTAGGAGTTGATCGGCCCGTGAATGCCATTACCTGTTAAAAAAGTAAGAAAAATTGTCTAAGTTCTCATAGCTGTCATTTTGTTAAAAATTATTTTTTCGCAATAAAACTTCTTCATGCAAATGTCCAATGGGTCTGCATCATGTAGGCATAATATCAAAAAGTTCCATCAAAAACTGTGGTAGTAGTTGATTGGCCCGTGAGAGCCCTTACTTGTAAAAAAAACTAAGAAAAATTGTCTAAGTTCTCATAGCTGTCATTTTGTCAAAAATTAATTTTTGGCAATAATATTTCTTTATGCAAATGTCCAATGGGTATACCTCATGTAGACATAATATCAAAAAGTTTCAACAAAAACTGTGGTAGGAGTTGATTGGCCCGTAATTGCACTATCTTCACCGTATACAAAAGACATCAAGAACTATAAAGGGAAGTAACTCAAAAGGGACTGGCCCCTAGCCCCTTATTTTTGCATGTACATATTTGCCCCATAGATATGCAGGTGCCTGCAAAGTTTCATGAAATTCCATCAATGGGTGTCCAAGATATTAAAGAAACAAAACGTTACGGACGGACGGACGGACGCACGCACTCACGGACGCACGTCCCTCCGGACGGACAGACAATGTGAAAACAGTATAACCCCCTTAAAACTTCGTTAATAATGAATAATTATTTAAAAACAAATCACCAAAAAATATCAAAAACCTGGAAAAAAACTAACAGATGTATTATATAACTGCTTTAAGAATATACCTGCTCTGAGAATGTAAACATCTATCTCCATCAACTGTTTTGAAACTCTCTGAATGTCAGATATGCCATCTGTGTCTTTCACCTTGGTTTCCATGGCAACAGCTGATCTCTGGCAGATTCTGTTGGCCAACTTGACCGTTTCTAGGCAGTTGTGCATTATTTCATTCTGCTGGACAGGGGATAACTTGACACTGAAATCATATACAAGAAAAAAAACAAAAACAACAGTAATCTGGAAGTCAAGAAAACATTTTGAAATTCTTAAATACAGGATAAAACTTTCTTAAATCTATTGCCATGAAATCTATATCCATAAATCTAATTCAGCTTATATGCATGGAGCCAGTCAATATCTTTACCACACAATTTCTTGGCAAGCTTATCCCCTCCGAGTGTCAACTTTGGGTGCATAGGGTAATCATTATTAGCTCACCTGAGCCGTCAGGCTCACAAGGTGAGCTTATAGTATACCCATGCTCCGTCGTCCGTCCGTCCGTCGTCCACCATTTTCAAAGATCTTCTTCTCTGAAACAGCTTGGCCAATCAAAGCCAAATTTTACATGAAGCATCTATGGGAAGGGGGAACCAATGTGTATATAAATAATCCAGGTCACATGACCAAGATGGCCGCCATGCCCATATATGGTAAAAACCCTTCAAAAATCGTCTTCTCCGGAACCACTAGACCGATTTCAACCAAACTTGGCATGAAGCATCGATGACTCAAGTACTACAATGTGTATATAAATCATGACCTTGTGGTGACCTTGACCTATTATACGGCAAGGTCAACATAGGTCGCATTTGCATTTGAATGGGAAAAATTTGTTAAATTGTCATTTAAAGGAAAAATCTTGCAGAAAATGAGCAGTAGGACTGAATATTAATGATTCTGAAAAAAATTGGGCACCAGGGGCTCATCCGCCCCCACCCCGGGGCAATATACATGTATATTATCATAATATTCAAACATCTTCTTCTCTGAAACCGCTTGGCCAATCAAAGCCAAATTTTACATGAAGCATCTATGGGAAGGGGGAACCAATGTGTATATAAATAATCCAGGTCACATGACCAAGATGGCTGCCATGCCCATAAATGGTAAAAACCCTTCAAAAATCTTCTTCTCCAGAACAGGTGGATCGATTTCAAAGAAACTTGGCATGAAGCATCGATGGCTCAAGCACTACAATGTGTATATAAATCATGACCCTGTGATGACCTTGACTTATTTTACGGCAAGGTCAACATAGGTCGCCAATGCATTTGAATGGGGAAAACTTTTAAAATGTCATTTAAAGTCATTTAAAGTGAAAGTCTTGCAGGAAATGGGCAGTAGGACTGAATATTAATGATTCTGAAAAAAAAATGGACCCCAGGGGCTCATATGCCCCCACCCCGGGGCAATATACCTGTATATTACCATAATATTCAAACACATCTCCTCTGAAACCGCTTGGCCAATCAAAGCCAAATTTTATGTGAAGCATCAATAGGAAGGGGTAATCAATGTGTATATAAATAATCCAGGTCACATGACCAAGATGGCCGGGATGCCCATATATGGTAAAAACCCTTCAAAAATCTTCTCCAGAACAGGTGGATCGATTTCAAAGAAACTTGGCATGAAGCATCGATGGCTGAAGTACTACAATGTGCATATAAATCATGACCCTGTGATGACCTTGACCTTTTTTTACGGCACGGTCAACATAGGTCGCCAATGCATTTGAATAGGGAAAACTTTTAAAATGTCATTTAAAGTGAAAGTTTTGCAGGAAATGGGCAGTAGGACTGAATATTAATGATTCTGAAAAAAATTGGACCCAAGGGGCTCATCTGCCCCCACCTCGGGGCAATATACATGTATATTACCATAATATTCAAACATCTTCTCCTTTGAAACCGCTTGGCGAATCAAAGCCAAATTGTATGTGAAGCATCTATGGAATGGGGGAATTAATGTATATATAAATTATCTAGTTCACATAACCAAGATGGCTGCCATGCCCATATATGGTAAAAACCCTTCAAAAATCTTCTTCTCCGAATTTTGAGGACCGATTTCAAAGAAACTTGGTATGAAGCACCAATGGCTGAAGTACTACAATGTATATATAAATCATGACCCTGTGGTGACCTTGACCTATTTTACGACAAGGTCAACATAGGTCGCCAATGCATTGGAATGGGGAAAACTTTTAAAAAGTCATTTGAGGTGAAAATCTTGCAGGAAATGGGTAGTAGGACTAAATATTAATGATTCTGAAAAGAAAATGGACCTAAGGGCTCATATGTCCACACCCCGGGGCAATATACATGTATATTACCATAATATTCAAACATCTTCTCCTCTAAACCACTTGGCCAATTGAAGCCAAATTTTATGTGAAGCACTTAGCAGGATGGGGGAACCAATGTGTATATTAATAATCTAAGTCACATGACCAAGATGGCCGCCATGCCCATATATGGTAAAAACCCTTCAAATATCTTCTTCTCTGAAACCAATAGATTGATTTTAATGAAACTTGGAGTGAAGCATCCATGGACAGAATATTGATTATTCTGAAAAAAGAAAACAGCCCAAGGGCTTCATCTGCCCCTGCACTGGGGTTAAATACCATAATATTCAAACATGTTTATTGGTATATGCAGCAGACTCAGGTGAGCGTTTACAGGACCATTGGTCCTCTGGTTTCTCACGAATGTGAGTACATGTTAGAAATGCCTAGCTAAATATCAAATTTAGTCTTATCTACACCGTATTCCTAAAATTTGTCACATTTTCAGCTAATACATAATTTCAGTGAACATTGCATTGGAATGTTTTCATTATAGAAGGAGTAGAGGAGACAATGACAATAGGAATGCTTTCAAAAATTTAACCAATTAGTAAATTATTCTGTAAACATAGCATTTTTTGTGGTTTAAATCAGCCTTTTTAAAGTCTATTTACCTACCTGTATGTGTAGTAGAACTGTTTCAACAGCTGTCCCAGGTAGGCAAGTGCCTCCACACAAACTGACTTCAAACATTCTTCACCTTAAATACATGAACACAAGAGCTGTAGATAATAATTGTCCCAACATGCACAGTTCTCATACAACTCTGTATTCAATAATGTTGTATCAAAAGGAGTCCTTGGCAAAGGCCTGTTTCATGGCTTTCATATTTTCTTATAATACATTTATAATAATAGTTTACAAAGCTATGAGACTGTGAGATGCATGCAATTTATTGCATAAAGAAATGCTTCAGATACTGCTGTCTTATGGTTTTCAGCAACAGACCCATTAACGACTATTAAACTTAAAGGTTAAGCTGAGATGAGGTTAAATCAATCATCTGGCTACATTGACAAGATAGATATGACAGCAGAACTAAACTAAGTTTCCACCCCATCATATACACTGTACATGTCCCTATAGTCCAGGTTATGTTCTTATCACACATACATGATGGAAAACAACAGCCAATTTGAAAAGACAGAAATGCTAAATTTTGCATATGCCAAAACAAAGGCGCAGATCAGCTTCACAGTAACTGCAAAGCTAGTCAGCGCCTTTGTTTTCGCTACATGGATAGTACAATTCCTCTACTTTCTAAATCCAAAATTTCCAGCCTCTAGCTGTCTTATGTACTTATAAAGCTTAGTTTGTGTCTGACCTGTTCAGAAAACCCAATTGTTGGTTTTCTCGCGTTGCAGCTCATTAATTCTTACCCAGAGGAAAATTTTCAAGAAGTGCCGATAAAGTATCAACATCATGTCTCAATCTATGACAGTCTTCCAAGCTGATTGGTTGATTTGAACCTTCTCCTTCGCTGATTGGTTGATTTGAATCTTCATTTATTTTGATTGGCTCACATAAATCTCCACTTCCCCTGCACATTGGAGGCCGGATTGAGTCTCCTCCTTCCCCACTGATAGTCTGAGTCAGTATTTTTATCAATGAGCATTTTATTGCAGATTTAACTGCATCTCCTTGTTCAGCACTTGATATTCCTTGGAAATAGCTATAATAAAGATAGCAAAATGTTTACATGCTATACAGTGTGGTTCCAATGGTATCTTTCGAAAGGAATTATTGTGAGCTACTTTGATTATCAACTAATTACTATACATGTACATGTAGTAGTTTTCAATTATTGAGCCCTAAAAAAGTGCCCAAAAATTTGAAAATCACACAGCATTTGTTATTTTTTTGAATATCATTTTGTTTATTTGTATTGATGTTTAACATTCCAGTCAACAATTTTTCAGTCATGTTGGGATGAAGTGACTGCTTTCTGGGTTTTAACCAGTACTCTGAAAAGTTAATTTGTCTTGCTCAAGGACACAACACAGTGTCACCTGTGGGGATCTAACCCAGGAACTCTTAATTCGGAGTCTGATGCTCTACCATTACACAACTGGAATATTGTTGTATTGTTGTTGTTTTTTTGTTTTTTGTTGTTGTTGTTTTTTTTTTTTTTTTTTTTTTTTTTGCTCCTTCTTCTTCCTCCTTTTTTCTCCTCATTTTTTTCATACAGGCAGACTGATGAAATGACAGGTATAATGGTCCATTTTTTTTTCTAAAATAGACCTCTTTTTCAAGAAAATTCAAAATCTCCCAGTAATGTACAAAGAATTTTCCTATATATTCTAAAAAAAAAAAAAATAAAAAATAAAATAAAAAAAAATAATGAATTGTATTAATGAACTGCACCTATATATTCTATAAATTTTTCCAATACCTCACTGAAATGAATGAAAAAAACTCCCTCATGCCAGTTTCAAACTCATCAAATGTATGCACAGATATATATTTACATTGTTCTAAAACCTCCTTAGATGAACCATTAGATGTCCATCTGTGTTCATACTTCCATGAACAACATTGTGTCATGCGACGTGACATAATCCAAACTTGACATCAAAAAACATGAATCTCACCAATCTGATTGGACGTTGTAAACGTTGATGCCGCTCCGCTGTTTGAACACCCACTGTGTGTAGATTCTTTGTTTGCTTGTAAATGTGACCGCCTTGGTGATTTTTCAACAAGCGATAGAGAGAAATGAATGTAAATATAAGCAATGAGTTTAATTTTTCTGTTGTTCATGGAGCTATGAACCGCAGTGGGTCGCTAGCAAAGCTTACATGAACCCCTTCGGGGTTCATTCACTTTGCACGCGACCCACTGCGGTTCATAGCTCCATGAACACCAGAAAAATGAAAATCATTTCTTAAATAATGCGTTTTTGTATACTGTAACAACCTGATAAGAACTCTTCTAACAGGACTCTTGGATGTTGATATGAAGAAGATATGGACTAGAAACTGCACAGCAAGTTGCCAATCACTGCCAGAGCCTTCGTGGGTCTGTGAATTGTAGGGCTTCTTACTGAGGGATTGTAAAATCTGCAAGCATCAAAGAAATATGAGCCACCTCATGAGAAAACCAACGTGGTTTTTTAACAGATCCGGCAAACCGCGCTGTACAAGCACAAAAGATGGCTAGAGGATGGAAATTTTGGTTTTAGAAAGTAGAGAATTTTTTTTTTTTTTTTTTTAACCTGAACCCGTATATAAACACCTTTTAAAGCCCGGGTAGCCTTAAAAGTTTCTCCAGTCCATTCTTATATAATATCTTTCTCGCTATGATCATACATAATGTGCACTACCCTCTCATTCCTCATCTCACTCTGACAGTCTGGAGTCTGTCAACAAATATATAAATATGAGCATATATAACTGTGTTTTGGTAGTGGTAGGGTGACAATGGGCAAAAAAGGCCACTATTTCTAGGGGGTACCTGGTCATCCGGTATAACAAAACGTATCATATATCAAAATGTTCAGCAGGGACTGTAGTATATGGAACTGCCGGCATAAATTGGCAAAACTGATGGCGAGCTGAGAAATCCAAGATGGCGTCCAACATGGCCGCCAAAGTTAAAAATCCAAATTTTAGGGTATACATGCATTTCACAGATTTCAGGTAAACAATGTACACAATATTTTGAGATTTTCTAAAACTTTAAGTGTGTGAGGCATCAAAATATGCAAATTTGATAACATTTCAAGGCAAACTGGTGTTTAAAATTCAACTTATATGGCCTTGGGGGTCGTTTCTGAGGCCCACCAGAGACAAAAATAATTTTTAGCATGAAAATGAGTGATTTGCTTGGCTTTATTTTACTTTCATCAAAGAATAAGTTTGTCTTATACTAGAATCTGGTCATTTTAGCCACAATTGTACATTATTTGCAAAGTTATTCAATATTTACTTACCCCACCCCCTTATTTTAGATTTTACATGGTTTCAGGTATTTCCCAAACTGCTGTTAGAAATAACATGTACTGTGTTCCTTACAGCATGCAGTCAGCAAACTACACTCTGTTTGATTTTATTGCACTGGATTCAATACAAACATGCTTTTTAATGAACAATTTATAAGATATTCAAAATGAACAACATCCAAGATGGCCACCAAAACTTACAGTTCTTTACATTACATTCACCAATATGATTTAGATGACTTTGATGTGTCAAAAGTGTTTGGTTATTGTTTCTGTGCTGCTTGAAACTTATTTGTACATATAAAACCAAACTTAAAGTCATTGATAATGGCATATAAGATGTTTTAGACAAAAACTCATATACAAATCAATACATATGTTTAAAACATATCTGGAAGAACAAGAGCACCTAGTTCGTTTTTTTTTCAATTTAATATGATGTGGGTTCTTATCTATTCCTGAGAAATTTATATTGACTCCAATAAATAAAATAGTCTGACTGCAGTTGTATATTTTGAGAAGCAAGTATATGACGTCAATTTTAGAGGAAAATATATGACATAAAAATGGCTGCTGAGCAGTTAAATGACATTTATATAAGGCCTTTATCTTCCATATGACAACAGTAATCACATTGTCAGGTTTTCCATTTCAAACCATGCCTATTTTGTTCAGTCTCAAACCACTAGTGCATGCTTTTGATAAAAGTACATTGAAGGTCCATTCATGCCGTACAAAAACACAAAACCTTGATTCATCCATTTGTTTTTAGATATGAAGGTCCATTCATGCCGTACAAAAACACAAAACCTTGATTCATCCATTTGTTTTAGATAACCCTGCCATACTGTATGTAATGTATGATGCACCAGAGTTCTTATGAGGGAAATAGGGATAATTTTATTTACCTTGTGTATACAGTTTTCCCCCTGTGTTTATGTTTATGTTTAGATCTTGTCTTAGGTTGGTTACGATTCATTTTAAGGGTTTAATGCTCAACACGCATCATTATCATATTCTATCTTATATTGATAAATTGGGTTCTCAATGCCTATATCATGCCTACATCATCAGATGGATAGCCTCATAGGGGTGATATGCAATTCTGATTCAACTTTAAACAGTGTCTTTCATGAAATTATCTGTTTTTATCTGTAACTACTTCTAAGACGGTACTTGGATGGATCAAACAGATTATTTCTTATGTACAGAGGTTCCTGATAAACAGTTCTTGAATGATTAATTATGAAATAAAAATTGAAAGGGAGATCCTTTAAGAGCAGTGAGCAAATAAATGAAAAATTGGATGGACCATACCATGGTTTCAGCTACTTCAGCCTCGTCAGTGACCCTACAGATTTGGCAACATGGAGCCAAAGAGAATTACTGTAAAAATGAACCTGTTTATAATGAGTATGTATGATAAAATTAGAAAGTATCACACAGCAAAGCCAATAAGACATGCAAACATGCTTTTGAAGCAAACAGGTCACTACATTTTTTAAATTTAAATTGATTTATTCAAATAGTACATTTAGATACAATAAAAAGACTATTATATTATGCAGTCAATTGGAATACATTATCCATCATATGCTGCAAAACCAATTTCCATAATTTGGGTACAAGCAAAAATGATTTCAGCTACATTTGTTTCTATATTTTGGAAACATACTGTGCAAATACACCCTTGATATATTCACGCCCTGTTACCTACATACATGTAGTTGTTACCTATATTTGTTTAATAAATACTTATTCCTCAGTCATGAGGACAGGGTTTTCCATTCAACACTAACAAACAGCCACAAGATAGATTTCCAAGGGTGGTCGGGTGGGACTTTGGGCCCCACTCAAAGTCCCACCCATTGGAGCCCAAAGAAATAAATGGGCTGCTGATGCCTCCAAGCAAAGGTTCTTCCCTGTTGACTGACCACCTGATTACTGCTTAACCACTCAGGTCTGAGCCTGCCCAGGAAAAGTGGTTCGTATAACCAACCATACATATAAGCCTTGTTGGTTTAGCAGGGTGGTTATATAATATTTGAAGCTTTTTGTGGATGTCATGACGTCCTAATTTTGGATAAAGTCCCATAAAATGGAGGCAAAGTCCCAACATGACCATAGCTGTTGACTGGAACGTTAAGCATCAATTCAATCAATCAGTTAAAATTTTTCACAGCATCATTATGCAAGGCATCGGTCTCAGAATCGAGAGGTCCTGGGTTCGAACCTCACTAGCAGTGGATTGTGTCATCTAGCAAGCTACATAATTTTCTTCTCATAGTACAAGGAAGTGGTGGCTATTACATATTTGCATGTAAAATAATACAAAAATTGCTTGTATCCTTCTGGTCATGTCAGAAAATGTTGACAGGAACATTAAACCTCAAATATACAGAAGCAAACTGACAAGCAATGATTATACATGTATGCTCTACTGAATGTTGGAGATAGGTAGCTGTGTTAGATAAAACAGGACAGGGCTATATACCTGTTATGCAACATTGGCCATGGTCAACTTGTAAGAATTTATCATAAATTTTTGGGTCAGAGCTATTACATATTTGCATGTAAAATAATGCAAAAATTGCTTCGAAATAATCCATGTTTTAAGCAGCGTGCAGTTTTCAAAAATTTAAGAGTTTGAATCAGTTCCTGACTGGAAACTCCAGTTTGTGCCACTTTCATTTATAACTTAATAACAAATACGATACTCTGATGTTTACAAATGCTATACGGGTACCTCCTAAATATTTTCCATAGTACATTTCAAATTGCAAAGACATTACACAATTTTGGTGATTTTTACATGATTCCTGCATGTATCTGTCGGTTACACACTCTTAAATAGAAACACTAGTGATGAAATTGTGAAAAAAGTACAAGTAGGCAAAGATCAGGAAAAGGCGCAATCAGAAAAAGACTCCCACTCCAAAAACCAAGGTGGGAAAAAACCAAACCAACAATCAGGTACTTATACCATGAAAACATTTCGTAAGCCGAATGAGCAGCTATTTTCCCAATAGGTGGCCACTCAGTTACCTTAACTTAACTAAAAATATGCAAACACACATAAGGCGCCAACAGCACAAAAATATTTTAAACACCAAGACATAAAACAAAAAGAACCACCACAGAAGTATCGACTTGGAACGATCAGTAACACAAAGTTACTGGCGGGTTTAAATCGATTTTACACGGCCGTAACCTCACCCTCAGCTTCTGCAGTGGTTCATAACATTTAGTTAGTTCTTCGGTCCTCGTGGTGAATCTCTAACTAGTAAATGAATCATCAAGAACAAACAAATAAATCATGATAAACATCCTGATGAATCAAAAACCAGGACTCACAGATTCAGTAAGCTGCCCGACGATGGAGATCCCTGGGCGCCAAATAACTTACTAACTCCGGAGCTAAAGAAAAACATCAGTTGGACCCCGGTGGGCCAAGCAACAGACAAGAAGCTCAGGCCCCAACCAACTAAAATGAATAGCTTTAAGTCGGGGCCATCATAGAGTCTGACGCCCGACCCACCGGCGTGCAATTAAAGAAGGCAGCATAGTTATCAACCGTGATTGGGTTAAAAACTAAGCATGCAGACTGTCGCATAACATTCAAGTATGCAGAAAAAAACTCCTAGTTTTGATGTTTTGTTTTTATGAAATGTAGACCCCCCATCCCCAATGGAACTTAATATTCCAACAAAATAATGGACAAAATATGCAAATACATGTAGCTTTGCATGAATATCTTAACAAGACACGGAAGTATAGACCTCAACAAAAAGGAGCTTAATAACAGTGTTCTGGGCTGCTTAAGTACCTGGTAGTTATAGGCAAAAACATACTATTTCATGAAAGACGCTGTAGAAGAACCGGAATTGCATATCACCCCTATGAAGCTATACATCTGATGCTGTATGCATGATATAGGTGTTGAGAACCCAATTCATGAATATAAAACAGAATATGATAATGGTGATGGTTGAGTATTAAGACTTTGACATGAATCGTAACCAACATTAGACAAAATCTAAACATGGACATAAGCAAAGGGGTAAAACTGTATACACACAGTAAATACAATTATCCCCATTTCCCTCATAAGAACTCTGGTGCATCATACATTACATACAGTAAGGGAAACCCTCCCTAAAAACAAATGTATGAATGAAGTTATTGTGTTTTGTACGGAAATGACAAAAAAGGATTGGTCGTTGGTGCCGACACGATTCTTGCCCTGAAAGCAACCAAATTGTTACAATATATATATTTTTAATGGACATTCAATGTACTTTTATCAAAAGCATGCACTAGTGGTTTGAGACTGGACAAAATAGGCATGGTGAGAAATGGAAAACCTGATAATGTGATTACTGTTGTCAGGTGGAAGAAGAAAGCCGTATATACTCGTATATGTCACTTTATTGCTCTGCAGCCATTTTTGATATCATAATATTATATTTGCCTCTCAAACTGACACAGTAATATATACAATTGCAGTCAGACTATTTTATTCATTGGAGTTTATGAAAATTTCTCAGAAATAAATAAGAACCCACATCATCTTTAATTTTAATAAAATAAGAAACAAACAATGTGTTCTTGTTCTTCCAGATATTTTTGAAACATATGTATTGACTTGTATATGAGCTTTTGTCTAAAACTTCTTATATGCCATTATAAATGACTTTAAGTTTGGTTTTATATGTACAAATAAGTTTAAAGCAACACAGAAACAATAACCAAACACTTTTGATACTTCAACGTCATCTAAATCATATTGGCGAATGTAATGTAAAGAATCGTAAGTTTTGGCGGCCATCTTGGATGTTGTTCACTTTGAATATCTTATAATTGTTCATTAAACAGCATATTTGTATTGAATCCAGTGCAATAAAATCAAACCGAGTGTAGTTTGCTGACTGCATGCTGTAAGGAACACAGTACATGTGATTTCTAACAGCAGTATGGGAAATACCTGAAAACATGTAAAATCTAAAATAAGGGGGTGGGGTAAATAAATATTGAATAACTTCGCAAATAATGTACAATTGTGGCTAAAATGACCAGATTCTAGTATAAGACAAACTTATTCTTTGATGAAAGTGAAATAAAGCCAAACAAATCACTCATTTTCATGCTAAAAATTATTTTTGTCTCTGGTGGGACTCAGAAACGACCCCTAAGGCCATATAAGTTGAATTTTAAACACCATTTTGCCTTGAAATGTAATCAAATTTGCATATTTTGATGCCTCACACACTTAAAGTTTTAGAAAATCTCAAAATATTGTGTATATTGTTTACCTGAAATCTGTGAAATGCATGTTTACCCTAGAATTTGGATTTTTAACTTTGGCGGCCATGTTGGACGCCATCTTGGATTTCTCAGCTCGCCATCACTTTTACCAATTTATGCCGGCAGCTCCATATACTACAGTCCCTGCTGAACATTTTGATATATGATACATTTTGTTATACCGGATGACCGGGTACCTCATTTTTTTAGCCCTGATTGTCACCCTACCATAGTGCACGACTCATCCAGTCAACCATTCTTTTATATAAAGTATATGTATATATTTGAAACGATACAAAATTCTTGGAGTGATAAAACATCTGATGAATTACTGTTGTATTAAGTTGATAATACTGTTCAGGTTATTTTTAGCTAGGCAGCCACAGCCAAGAGGTGGGGAGGGGGAGGGGCACAGGACAATGATTTGTTAGATGTACGTGTTTTGTTTTGTTTTTTAATCAATCTCTATAGATGTTTGGTACTGCTTGTATTTAATTAATATCGTTAATTAATTCTTGACATAGGCTCCATTGGTTTTGAAACTTAGTGACTTCATTATGGTTGGAAGCAATATGAAGGTGTACCTTGTACATAAATTTAAGTTGTGTTTTAAAAACATTCAGACTTACTGGTCTCTGTTTACAGCGTGATAAATAGATGAAATATTTTGCATACAGAAGAATGAATTTTACTACATATGGCAGATGCTGCTCGTTCTGTCTACCAAATACGAAAAATTCTTCAGAAAATGTGTAAATAATACTATAGTCATTCAGCCATCCGGTTACTGCTTGGATAAATTGTTGTGTTGTTTCACATTTCCACAGAAGATGAATTATTGTTTCATTATTTAGTTTACAGAAGGTGCATAGCGCATCATCCCTTATTTTCATTTGAAATAGGAGTTTATTTGTTACTAAAATGTTATGATTGATGCTGATTTGGAACCAAAGAAGTGCTGGGTATTTTGTGATGGTATAAGGGTAAGTGTAAATATGAGACCAGTCCTCTGCTGTAAATGTATAGAGTTTATTCCAGGTCAGTTGACCTGTTGGTATGTCTTTGTTTTGATTAAGTATATCATACATAGTTTTAGATCCTTTCTTTTCCTTTATGAATCGTAGAATCTGGGATGGTATAAATGGATAATTTATTTTATGTGTTATATTTACCTTAATTGTTTTTAAATATTCTTTGACTGATTTTATTGTTCCATGATACTGTAGGGTGTTTGAATTAATTCCTGTGTTTTCTTGGAACTCTTCATGGGAGTAAAATTCTCCATTCTCATGAATTAGATCATTTAAAAATCGTATTCCTTTATCAAACCATGTTTTATAGAAAATATGGGATCCTCCTATTTTTATATTAATGTTATAGAATAATGGGGTCTGCAAAACCATGTCATCTTTTAAGTTTATGTTTTTATTGATATTAATAAATGCTTGTAAGACATCTTTCCAGAATTTGTTGTATGTCTTACTGAGAAAATTCTCTGCATAT
Organism: Rugalucina vietnamica; assembly: GCA_964017185.1. NCBI lineage: Eukaryota > Metazoa > Mollusca > Bivalvia > Lucinida > Lucinidae > Rugalucina > Rugalucina vietnamica. The sequence goes on along the minus strand of OZ024881.1, from coordinate 19,492,822 downwards.
TTAATGTGACAACTGCACAGCTTTTCCAAATCAATCTCCAAATATAATAGGGTTTGCCATTTGCTGTTAGTGGTAAGAAGTCTTCTAACCCATGTTGCTTTCTGAGCTTCAATAAATGCATTCAAGTTTACCATTTGCAACCCTCCCTCCCTGACTTGTTTAGTTATGATAGAAGATTTTATTTTATTTGGTTTATTATTCCATAAGAAGGTATACAGTATATTGTTTATATGGTCTATTACCCTTTTATTTGGGTTAGGAAGAGATGAAAACAAATGGTTAAATGCTGAAATCATGAAGGTTTTTATAACTGTAATTTTTCCTATTGGTGACAATGATCTTTTACCCCATATTCTAGCCATGTTTTCTAGATGCTTTATTTTGGATACATAGTTTTCCTTAATCATCTGATCTAGATCTGTATTAAAAATTATACCTAAGACTTTAAATTTATTAGCACCCCATGAAAGCTTCCATCTTGTCTTGATTGCACTAGTACTAAACTTTTTGGAGCCAATCCATACAACCTGTGTCTTATCAAAGTGAATTTTTAGGCCTGATATATTTGCAAAAAATTCTAGTTCTAAGAGTGTTTGGTTAAGAGATTCAGTTGACCCATCTAAGAAGATAGATGTATCATCGGCATATTGTGAGATTTTAAATTCTGTACCATTTATATGTATACCTTTGATATTTTTATTTTGTCTTATTTTTATTGCCAGAAATTCTGCACAGATGATGAAAATATAGGGGGAAAGTGGGTCGCCTTGGCGACATCCACGTCCTATAGTGAATGAGTCTGACATATGTCCACATTGTATTACAGAAGAAGTTATATTATTGTAGAAGGTCTTGATCCATTTACATATTGTAGGTCCAAATTTTAGAAATTTTAGAGCTTTTTGAATAAACGACCATGATAAAGAGTCAAAAGCTTTTTCAAAGTCTATTAGCACAAGTAGTCCAGGGATATCATTATGTTCGGTAAAGTTCATTATGTCATATATTAAGCGAGTGTTTTCTCCGATAAATCTCCCTTTTATAAAGCCTGTTTGATCTTTATCAATTAATATATCTAGAACTGTTTTTAGCCTATTTGCTATTGCACCTGACGCTATTTTGTACACAACGTCCAATAATGTCAAAGGTCTCCAATTTTTAAGCAAATTTTTAGCTTTGTCTTCTTTAGGTATGCAAGTTATGAGTCCTTGGCATTGGGTTATTGAAAGTTCTCCTTTGTGAAAGCCTAAGTTTAATGATCTAAGTACAAAGTAACCAAGTTGTCTCCAAAATGTTTTAAAAAATTCTGCAGTGAAACCACTTATTCCTGGACTTTTAGCCGATTTCATTTGATGTAATGAATTACTTATTTCTTTATAAGTTAATAAACCCTCAATATTATTAGCCTGTTCTTTGCTTAGTTTTGTCATTTTTATTTCTTTCATGTACTCCTCTAATGCTATATCTTCTAAGTCGTCATCTTTTGATTTGTATAGGTTTTCATAAAAAGATTTTGTTTCTGCCAAAATGTCTTCTTGTTTATTTATTTTAGTACCGTTACTCAGTTCTAGATTTGTTATTGTTTTTGATACATAATTGTGTTTTTCTAATGCGCAAAAATATTTTGTTGGCTTTTCTCCCTGATCTATATATTGTGCCCTGGATCTTATCATATGTCCTTTAAGTTTTTCATGCCTAATGTTAATTAATTCATTTTTTAATATATCAAGTTCTTCATCACTGTCACTTTGTTTCTTATTTTCTATATCTGCAATAGTCTTGATTAGATTCTTTTCCCTAGCTTCTCTATTTTTGTTCTTAAAACTTGCATATGAAATTGTTTTTCCACGGATTTCCATTAAAAGTACGTCCAAAAATAGCTGATCCTCTATAGTAAATTGTAAATCTTCATCTGGTATGTTATCAATTCCTTCTAGATCATAAATTGGTAAGGCATATTGTCTCTTAACTTCTTTTATCTTTTCATTTATTATATTCAAATATTCAATATCGCTTAATAAAGAGCTGTTATGTTTCCAGTATGATTTACCCTGTATAAAGTTAGTAAAGTTTAGTTCTAATGTTACCATTGAATGGTCTGATCTATAACTTGGCCAAATTTCTGATTTTTTAACAAATTGTGAAAGATTTTCAGAGATTAAAAAGTAGTCTAATCTTGCTTGTTTGCAGGGACTTTTCTTTCTCCATGTGAATTTTTTTGTAGTAGGGCAATTTTCTCTAAAAGCATCAATCAAAAATTTTTCATTTATTAAATTAAGAACTTCATTTCTTGCTTTCGCATTATTTATACCTTTATAATTATAATAGTCCAGTTCTGGATTAATAACACAATTATAGTCGCCACAAATTATAATATCTGTATTGCCAATGTCGTCGATATATGATGAAATTTTCTTGAAAAACTCGGGATTATCTACATTTGGGCCATAAAGATTTATCAATGTAAGATGTTGATTTTGAATATCAAGATTTAGTATTATAAAGTTACCATTATTATCTATTATTTTCTGCTGTATTTTGTAGTCTAAGTTGTTATTAAATAGAATTGCAACTCCTCTTGCATTCGACTTAAAATTACTGAAAATACTGTTACTGTTACCCCACTTGTCAATAATTTGGTATTCATTTTCATCTGTAAAATGGGTATCTTGCAGGCAATATATATCATAATTTTTATCTTTTAAATAGTCAAATACATCCATTCTTTTTTCAGAACTTTGAAGGCCTTGTACATTATATGACATGATACGAAGATTAGCCATTTTTAAAGTTGGTAAACATTGAATAATTTATGTCCTGTGCATGAAAAAAGGGGTCTGTGGTAGTGGCTGCCAAGCATTTCAATACAAAAACAAAACAAAAATCAAAGGTACAAAAAAATATCAGTGGTGAAAGTAGAGATTTTTTATTGTACCAGCCGTGTAACGAAAACAAAGGCGCTGATCTGCCTCTCTTTGTTTTCTCATAATTATGCAGATTGTTTGTTTTCTCATGAGGTGGCTCATATAAGCTGTTTAATCACGATAACCAGACTAGTTGGCTATAGTCTGGAATTTTCTACTAACAATAGTTACAAGAGTATACTATTATGGGTCGCTTGTCTTTGATTTGTTTAATACTAAGTGTGATATGAATGAATCTAAACATTCATGCGACAAGAATTTCCATAAATTTTTACAGATTCTAAGATATAACTTAAAATTCACACAAACATTGTGAAGTTAAAGGGTTTTTGGTGTGTGTTTTTGTGAAGAATAGAATTAGCTACTGAGATATTATGAAAATTGAAATTTCACAAGAATAACATGCCCATGGGATGTATACCTTCTCACCCCCTACTTCTATGTAGTAAAACAGGGTAGTTACTAGTAAGGTATATATCTGTCAATCACACAATCTATGTTTTAGCAACAAGTTAAAAAATTTGTTTTAACATAAACCATCATTTTTCAAAGCATAGCTTTTGTTATAAATACATGTACAGTACCTTCTTGAGACTGTCTATCTGCTGCCTCGCATTTTCTGCTTTCAAGACTTCCACAAGGGCACATAACTCAGACTGAAAGAGGCTTTCTTGTTGGGCACAATCTAGAAAACAAATGAGCTGCTGAATAAGAAAACCAATAGCAGGCATGGGTGAAAATAAAGGTGCAGATCAGCTGTGCAGTAACTGTACTGCTGATTAGTGACTGGATCATAGCGCTTATTATGTCTCTTCTTTCTACATCTGAAAGTTCAAGCTTCAAATCTGCTTCTATGGCTGTACAGTGTGGTTTGTGTGGATTTAAAATAACTGAGCCGGATATGGCACTAAAATAAGATGTTAATTTCTTATATCTCTGCTTGATTCTATCATACATTATCTATCTTATGTGAAGGCTAAAATTTAAAACTTCCTATTTGACATGGAAAGCTTATTGCTATTGTTTGAGAAGGCTCAAGGTGACAACTAACAGTGAGCTAACTGGGTGAGTCTTGAAACCACAGATCTAGCCTCATCACAGTCCTAGAAATTATATAACATTATTATATACATGTACCCAAGAAATTGTCCCGTTCACTTTGCATTGCTGAAAACATTGAATGTTTTCCCATATTCAACAGTTTAGTCTAAGAATGTTTTCCATGGAAACTTATGTCATATTGCACGGGTCCAAGGAACGTTCTGTCATATTGTACGGGTCCAAAGAAGCACGTTCCCGACGGGACTACTTTCACAAGTTGGTCGCCATTGAAAAAACATCTGTTAACCATTTAAGCCCCTATCTCACTGGGATGCGACAAACGGAGACTAGTTCACAAATAGTTCGCGACTATTACGGGACAAAGATTAGCGATATAAACAAAACTTTCATGTTGCAGTCTTATTGAATAGACATTTATGCGACAAATTCGCGAATTTTGGTCTAATTTTGAAAATATATCTCACGACTGTCGCGCGATAGTCGCGCGACTGTCGCATGACAGTCGCGCGACATTCGTGAGAGTGTCTCACGACTTTCCCGCGAATGTATCTTATTTTCATTTTAATTCGTACGACAGTCGTGCAACATTCGTGCGAGTGTCGCACGACATTCGTACGAATGTTGCTAAGTTTTATTTTCTCACCAGATAGTCACGAGTTTTTCGCATGTTGTCTCAAGACTGTCGCACGACTGTCGTGCTACACTCGCACGACATTCGTACGAGTGTCGCGAAAATTTCGCATTGTAAATTCGCCAAAATTTCGCGGCGACAGGTTCGTGACATTCCCATGAACGTCACACGACCGTCGCACGACAGTCGCGCGACAGTCTTGCGAAATATTTTGGGAAAAAAATTTGCATCCAATTTTTAAACATGTTTAAAACCTTCGCGACCAGTTCGCGACACGTGAAAATTCTCACGACTAAATTCGCGTAACAGTCGCGAGGAATTCGCGTGCCAGTGAGATACTAGCTTTAGCTTTTCCATTTCAACTGAACAAACGGCAAAACTAGAAAACTTATAGAATGCGTTGCACATTAAATACACAAAACTTCATCTAAAAACAAATACCTGTAATTTTGAACAAAAAATACAGCTTTGGCACTCCAATTTTCTAACATTTTCATGAATTTTTCGACAGCAACTTTGTCAAAAAGTCACTTCGACATCATCAATTTTGATGCAATGTCACTTTTCTTGCTTTAACGTTGATGGTTAACATTTCTCGCGAAAGGCGGAGCTTTGCGTGTGTAATAATATGGTAATCAGTCGTTAGAAACGATACTTTTTACATAAATCTGAATAGTTTACTGGTGACACGCCAAATGACATTATTTCACCACATAAACTGTGGTCAAATGAAAGGTAGAACAGGCCTGGAGATGCAAGGAACAAGCCTTTGAAATCCCTCCATTGCTTATTAAATATAAAAGGGTTATTGAATGAATATGAACTCGTTCTGAAGTAAATATTTTATGATATATTCATTCAATTACCTATAAATACTGAACAGTTAAATGTGCCCCCACTCTTACTTTGACAGACAGACTTTTTCTGGCTAAAGATTTGACCAATCTAAAACCATAAATTAAATGTACAAGGATGTAGAATGTTTTTTTCTTTTAGTTAAAGCTAATACTTGTTCCAATTCAAACAGCCATTTACCTGTTACACGGCTAACAAGGGGCCGATCAATTTTGCTTTCCACATACAAATCTTTAGTTAGATTGAATGCTGGCATCATGAGCAATTTAAAGTAAAATATTGGCACTTTTTAAGCATTTGTTGCAAAAAGATAAAATTTCACGTTGCTGTCGATGGAGGTGGCCATCTTGTTAACTATTGACACGGGCAGCGTATGAGCTGTTCGTATGGAACTCGTGTTTTAGGAAAGAGTCATTTCGCTCCCAGTGTAACAGTTCATCCCAACTACTACACATACCATTTCGAGAGCCAAGTGCACTTAAGTCCAATAGAGACAATAGGTTTTAATAAATAACTGTCTGTAAACAACTTTCCAACTTGGTTTATTTCGAAGGTTTTTTTTTTATTTATTTTATTTTTATTTTATTTTATTTATTTATTTATTTATTTATTTATTTATTTATTTATTTATTTATTTATTTATTTATTTTATTATTTGTAGAATTGACACACACAATCGCGGGCACACACGCACAGAGAGAAAGAGAGAGAGAGAGAGAGAGAGAGCCAAGGACTAATTTCCCTCCTGGTGAACCCCCCCCCCCCCCCCCTGGTGAAATATTGTCAATTTGGCGTATCACCAATAAACCATTCAGATTCAAAGACAGAGAGAGAGAGGTGGTGTACGTAGTGATAGAGCATCGCACTCCGAATCGGGAGGTCTTGGGTTCGGTCCCCACTTGCAGTACCGTGTTGCCCTTGAACATGGCACATTTACTCCCCAGATTACTACTTGATATCATATCAACGAAGCATAAGAATGCTTTTTGACTTCAAGTCCCAGCTAACAATATTTCAGTATTGTTAGCGTATATATTTAAATAGCGTAGTCATGTATCGTGTCTTACTGCGTCTAAGTATCTAAGACTTTCATTTCTCTCCATAATTTCGCATGGTTTACTTTTCTTGCGCCACGTCCTTTCTCTGTTGCATAATTGAGTCCACGAATTCCTCGTGCAAAGTCATCTTAGTTAATACCAGTAGAAAAAAAAATACGAAACGAACAGTGACAAAGTCGGTAAGAAACGTTTCGCTTATTTTAAGTTTTTCTATCTCAATTATTAAAATTTTTAAACTGTAATAACTTTTAGTTGGGTGGTACTATATCTGTATCTGAATAGTAATAGCGGTAGAATCCAATTCTGGCATCTACAACCGCGGTGTGTGCGCTATATATTTGGTAATATTTTGGAACATTTAAAATGCGTTAAAATAAGATACAAATTATTATGAAATAAATTATACTATAACTGTAAATGTATCTGGTACACATATGATCACGTATACGTTTTTATTTTCGTATTATAATGTTTTATTATAAAACAGAGTCAGTGGTCTAAAAAAAAAAAAAAAAAAAAAACACGCGTTGATAGTCAAAACTCGATGCATGTAATCACCCCATGTCCGACGAAAACCTGCCCATGCAATATACAGAGATTTTTTGAGCTTTAAAAATTAAACAAAATCAGCTGAAAAATTTTGATATTTTTCTTATTTTTGCTCAAAACATAGATTGTGGGTACACGTTAGAACCGCCTCGCCGAGGCGGTTCTAACGAGTACCCACAACCTATGTATTGGAGTAAAAATAAGAAAAATAACCCCAGTTTTACTATATAAAAGTGGGGTTTAAGGGGGTATATATTGCACGGACTTGTTTTCTCATGTCATTCTCGTCTTACAGAAAATGAAGGCCCAGATTATTTTACTATGCAGTGTCCTCTCCGTGGTACTTGCTGAGAGGTGGCTAAGTTTATACGGTGAGTACAAAGTATGCTACACGAGTCTGTTTATGCTTTGTTTGAATTGATGCTTTACGCCGAAGTCAACGGTGAAGGTCATGTCGGGTCGGGACGTTGCCCCCATTTCATGGGACTTTTACCCAAAATGACGATATCATGACATCCAACAAGTGCTTGAAATATAACCGCCCCACTAAGCCACAAAAGGCTTATACGTATGAATGGTTTGATTTGAACCAATTTTCCTGGGCAGGCTCAGACTTGAGCGGTTAACCAGTAATCAGATGGTCAGCCAGTAGTGTATAAGCTTTGCCTGGAGGCACAAGCAGACCATCTATTTCTTTGGGCCCCAATGGCCGGGGGGCGGGGGGGGGGGCTTTCTTTAAGGGGCGAAAAAGGGAGAGGAAGCTGGTTTAGTGGTAGTGCGACGCATTTCGATCTATTATTAAACAATGGGGTCATTGGTTCGAATCCTTCCTGGCTATTTCAGAGAACAGTGGCTCCTTCCTCACATGATTGAAAAATTAACACACTATAATAATAATGCATCTATCAGTGTTTTCCCCCAGAGGGAGGGCGGCGGGGATGCAGGGGAAATTTGACAACAAATAAACCCCAACCCCTGGGAATTAGACAGAGCATCAAGACCCAGGGGTGGGGAATTAGATGATTCATCGAGAAATTCTACATAAAATATATAGCAAAATTGACCGCCCGCCCAGGGGGGATTTAGACACCAAATTTTAATCCATGGGTGGGGAATTAGACCTATTTTTTTTTTCAAAATTGTCTAATTCCCCTTGGGTATCCCGCCGTTCCCCCTCTCGGGCTTAACATTGATAGGTGCATTAATCTATCTAAGCGAGACGACGATCTATTTTTACTCGCCTAAATGACTTAGTGAGTCTTTAGTATAATTGTACATGTTCCTTCCGAGCTATGTGTTTGACTGCCATACGCAGAGCTTTACAAGGGGAAAATCATTGATTCAATGATATTAAAACGATTCCGGACATATGGTCCAGAGTCTTAACACTGCCTTGCTTAACTGTCATTGAGCAAAAACAGCATTACAAAAACGGACCATTTTTTGAGCTGTAAAAATTGAAAATTTCATTAGAAAAAAATGATATTTTAATATATGTGCTCAAAACATTGATTGTGGGTACAGATTAGAATCGCCTCGGCGAAGCGGTTTTAACGAGTACCCACAATATATGTTGTGGATCAAAAATAAGAAAAAAAAATAAGTATATGCCTGCAAACTCCAGTTTAACTGTATAAAAGTAGGGTTTAAGGGGGTACACATTACACGGGACATGTTTTCCTCCCCGTAAATTGGTTGAGTTGAAGGAAGCGGCGTCACAGAAACTTTGATTGTATTAATCCTTCATTCCAAAGAAACAATAAAAATACCGATTTAGACAATTAAAAAGTTCACGAGTTATAGTAGCCACCAAATGGACGTCTTAATCATAATCTGAAGCATGTTTTTCTCCCGATTTCAGCGTGTGATCCCGTCAATGGGGATTATTCTATAATCAACCCGGACCCTGCGAACATTCACCGAGCGCAAGTTTTGAATAGTGGTACCGATTGTCAGACCAGTTTTACTGATGATTACAGGATTTTTAACGTCACAAACTGCCGAGCACAGGTAGGTGTTGTGGACGTGTATCATTTTGGCCGCGACTCGAGAAAACCGGCCTTCGGGGTTACCGACCAGGTCTGGCACAAACCGGCGCCAGAAGCTTGAGATTTCGTTGTTGTTGTTGTTGTTGTTGTTGTTGTTGTTGTTGTTGTTGTTGTTGATGTTAATTCAGTTTTACGAAAGTGGAACGAGGTATCGAAGTGGAGCGGAGTGAAAACTAGCCAGCTGATCTGCATATGTAAAACAGCAGTCACACATTAGCGTATAAGTGAAACGCGCGCCGGGCGTGTTGAAAAAATACAAATTTCCACATACGCCAGACGCACGTCGGAGACACGTCCAAGGCGCGTTAAGCGCGCGCTGGGTACGCTTGGTGTACGTCCGGCGCGCGTCGCTAAAAGTCGGCGCACGTTTCGCGCGCGTTTGGGTTAAATAAAATTTTAAACATGCTTAAAAATTTTCTAGAAGTTGGGCGTGTGTCGGGCGTGTGACCTACACGCTACAAGTACGTTTCACGCGCGTTGAATACGTTTCGAACACGCCCAGCACACACCGAGCACACGCTTCAAGCACGTCGTATACGCCACGTGCGCGTTTCGATTTTAACCGGATGCTGGTTTGGGCGAGTGTGGAACGCGCCTGTAACGTGTGCCAAGCGTGCTTGGAGCGCGCATGAAACGCATACAGCGCGTCTGTAGCGCGTGCCTAGCGTGTCTGGGACGTACAACAAACGTACTTCAAAACTTTGAGATTTTTATACGTCCGGCACATGCCGCCACGCGCTAATGTGTGACTGCAAAAGCGAGTTAAAGGAACAAATTAATTTTATACGTCCAAAATCTTTAGCGTGTTAAGAATGTTCATACGCCCGGCGCGCGTTTGGGTTATACGCTACTGTGTGACTGCTGTTTTAAACCCTGTATAACTCGAGTTATGAGAATAAATTTAGAATTTCGATTTAAATACTTTATATACCACTGTGAACCCTGGTTTGGTCCTGTTGAGTCCTGGTTCAACCATATATGACCACGGTACTCGCCCGCAGAGCTCTATTGCATCAATACCGGGAAACACAGGGACATAAAATCTGGCACGACCGACAGTCACTGGGATTCCATCGTAGACATCCGTGTAAAAAAGTAACATTTGGCTGTACCATATTAAAACCGGGATACACCGGCCTGCACCGTGACGACACCGTTGTGGAACCGGGGTAACCCGTGACTCCACCGCGGTTGGACCGGGTAATAATAGCAAACATTCCAGTGTACGAAAATATTTTTTCTTTAAAATCGTAGAATTGAGACCTACATATTTTACAAGTATTTTAAGAGACAATATGAATTTTAATTCAGACTCTCAACCTGATGTTAGATCATGGATCGACGCTCTCCGCTGCAATAATGGGTGGTAGCGGCTCCGATGTGTTCCTGGCATCGTGTGACAAGAAAACTTACGGAGTCGTGACGGAAATCATTGGCGAAGCCAGAGTGTGAGTATGACACAATTGTCACATGATATTGAAAGCTAGAAAACTTAGTAGTACGCAATACATGCCTCTCAAACACTATCGTTTTCGCTACATGCAAATCACATACTATTCCGGAGCGGAGGTCTCTCTCGATAATCTCACTACTAAGGCTAGCTTTGGGTTAAGCCCCGCACGGGCCATAACTTTTCTGCTTTCTATTCGTGCCACGAACTGACTGACTCATCTCCATATTAGTGAAATAATATTGAAATAGACGTAAACATTTTATTTGCTTGAAAAGTAAGTAACGTTAGAGTAAGTCAGAAATGCAGTCTTTCTATACAAACGGACCAGCTATTGACCCTTAGTGTTCTGGTATTTCTTATAGGGTGGACCTGAGTACAGACGCCGGGTTTGACGAAGAGTTCGTGGACAGTGCCCCCCAGGTACAGGTGGTGTTGAAGAGTGCACAGGCTGCCGTGGGGTACACGCTGTTCACGGTCGGCTACCCGATGACCGTGGAACTCATTGGACCAGGTTTGTCTACTTTACCTGTAGAATTAACCATTTCGTAAGTTATAAGTTCACATCCGATAGCGAGCGAAGAGTGTGGCGGTAATTGCATAGTTGGTAACTCAAAGCCATCTTAAGCTTAAGATCAACTTACGACCAACTTTAGTATCTCTTAAGGATTATGGTGAATAACAGAAAAGGACCTTAACATATGGTGGCAACTTAATAGTATCGTAACTTTGGCGTCGTCTTATCTTACGAAGTGGCACCTTTCATCTGAAAAAGTTACGATAGCTTGAGTAACTGGAAAAGCATGGGCATAATTTTTAAGGTGGTCATCTTAAGTATGTCGTAAGTTGGGGAACTTACGATGCATTGAGTTACTGGGTCCTGGTCGAGAGGCCAAGGGTTCGAATCTCACTTGCACTTAATCTCTCCCGTATCTGGTAACGTGACTCTCGAAAGCGTTTTAATGGCATACTCATATTTATGCTGATGCTGATTTATGCTGATCAAGTGATGCTGATTTATGCTGATCAAGTGATGCTGAGTTATGCTGATCAAGTGATGCTGATTTATGCTGATCAAGTGATGATTTACGCTGATCAAGTGATGCTGATTTATGCTGATCAAGTGATGCTAATTTATGCTGATCACGTGATGCTGATTTACGCTGATCAAGTGATGCTGATTTATGCTGATCAAGTGATGCTGATTTATGCTAATCAAGTGATGCTGATTTATGCTGATCAAGTGATGCTGATTTACGCTGATCAAGTGATGCTGATTTATGCTGATCAAGTGTTGCTGATTTACGCTGATCAAGTGATGCTGAGTTATGCTGATCAAGTGATGCTGATTTACGCTGATCAAGTGATGCTGATTTATGCTGATCAAGTGATGCTGATTTATGCTGATCAAGTGATGCTGATTTATGCTGATCAAGTGATGTTGATTTATGCTGATCAAGTGATGCTGATTTACGCTGATCGAGTGATGCTGATTTACGCTGATCAACGGATACTGATTTATGCTGATCAAGTGATGCTGATTTTCGCTGATCAAGTGATACTGATTTATGCTGACCAAGTGATGCTGATTTACGCTGATCGAGTGATGCTGATTTACGCTGATCAACGGATACTGATTTATGCTGATCAAGTGATGCTGATTTTCGCTGATCAAGTGATACTGATTTATGCTGACCAAGTGATGCTGATTTACGCTGATCAAGTGATACTGATTTATGCTGATCAAGTGATGCTGATTTACGCTGATCAACTGATGCTGATTTACGCTGATCAAGTGATGTTGATTTATGCTGATCAAGTGATGCTGATTTACGCTGATCAAGTGATATGATTTATGCTGATCAAGTGATGCTGATTTACGCTGATCAAGTGATACTGATTTATGCTGATCAAGTGATGCTGATTTACGCTGATCAAGTGATGCTGATTTACGCTGATCAAGTGATACTGATTTATGCTGATCAAGTGATGCTGATTTACGCTGATCAACTGATGCTGATTTACGCTGATCAAGTGATGTTGATTTATGCTGATCAAGTGATGCTGATTTACGCTGATCAAGTGATATGATTTATGCTGATCAAGTGATGCTGATTTACGCTGATCAAGTGATACTGATTTATGCTGATCAAGTGATGCTGATTTACGCTGATCAAGTGATACTGATTTATGCTGATCAAGTGATGCTGATTTATGCTGATCAAGTGATGCTGATTTACGCTGATCAAGTGATGCTGATTTACGCTGATCAAGTGATACTGATTAATGCTGATCAAGTGATGCTGATTTACGCTGATCAAGTGAGAATAGATAGCGCGTGCATTCTCCTGATACTGGCACGCGCTTTTGTTTCTCCTCTTATTCAAGAGATATATTTGTATCCCAATTAGTAGGCTGTATTCGGATAGGACCCTGATGTCATTAAATGGATTTAAAACTCGTATAAGCCTGGCGTCCTTTTTATGAGACATAAGCAAACAGTATAGCCCCATATGTGACGCCGCGTTCTGCGGCGTCCCATCTGGGGTTGTTCTGTTTGCTTAGAGGAATTTCATCGGAAAAATGGAATAAAAATTGAAAATCCTACCTGAAGCCCCTAAAAATGAAAGTGGACTCACCCAATTGATAATGATGGGAGAATCTATTCGTCAAATATGGGTTAATTTATTCATCAGGTTTCTATTCCAGCTGGAACTAAGATGTTACCAAAGGAGTGTGTTGCTTACTCTGGTCACGTAGAAGATGATGGCACAAGATTGAACAAAACAACAATACAAAACGGGTACGTTGTCACATCACTAAGCCGCATAATTAAACCTGTTCTCTAAGTTTTCAACCAGACCCGCCGACAAACTGAACTTTGTCCAAGGTCATTTATATAAAATTTATTTTATCAAAATGACAATGTGGTTTTCTCAGAAACCATAGGCTAATTAGTAATGAAAACCAAAATTCATGTTACGTTTAAAACACACGAAACCAAACGATGATTTTTGTTTTTTTTTTCCATTTGATAATTTGCTCTTCTAGAAAGTAGCGTAACTTAGCGAGCAAAAGAAAACATGACCACACACGCTCTAGTAATGTTTCGTTTTATTCTTCGAAATAGATGCTCCCTAGACAAATCCTTGGTGTATGATTTCAAGGAAGATTATACGAGTTGGTACGCCGAGGGTCTGCCGGATCTTGGCGAGTTACCGGTAGCAGCGATATTGGATACAGAGGGGCAGGCCAGCGGTAGGTTTATGTCGAAAAATCATTACGAAAACTTGCCCATGCAATATACAGATTTTTAAAATTGAAAATTTTCATTAGAAAAAAAATGACATTTTTTCTTATTTTTGCTCAAAACCTAGATTGTGGGTACACGTTAGAACCCGTTAGAACCGCCTAACGAGTACCCACAATCTATGTTTTGGAGCAAAAATAAGAAAAATAGGTATACCCCTGCATACCCCAGTGTGGGGTTCAAGGGGGTATACATTACACGGATATGTTTTCGTGATGTCATGGACGAAAGTAGTTTAGACGACCGCCTGGGGTCAGTTTGACCTTTGATCTTTAAAGGTCAGAGTTCACTGGCCCCAAGCAGCATTTTTTACATTGATGTCTATGATCACTTACATAAAGCATTAAATCAAACCAACTAAATCGCACAATTTGCAGAATGTAAATCTGCATGAGTTGTGAAATAGACTGGCCGAGGATTTATAAACTCCATGCGCTACATTGGGTATGCCTCTTTCCTCACTATACGATATTTATTGATCAAATCGCCTTATTGTAGTCGGCTTGAAATGCTGGGAAGTCGAAATAAGAAAGACGCACGACGTATCATTGATTTTGATATGCAGCTAAAGAGCCCTCTATACTACTTAAGTACGATGCCATGACATTAAACTGGGATGTTAATTTCGTCTTTCAGAGGAGCAACCCTACCTGGCAGCCAACATATTCGCCTTTCGGTGGTCTAACTCGAATAAAATGCGGTTCCATTGTGACGTCATATTGTGCCCAAGCGAGAGTGAAGATTGCGACTTCGTAAGTTTACTTGAGCCGCGTCATGAGAAGACCAACAATGTGGGTTTCGAACAGGTCCGACACAAACCGAGCTGTACAATCACAGAAGATGGCTGGAGGCTGCACATTTTGGGTTTGGAAAGTACAGGAATTGTACTACTCGTGCAGCGAAAACAAAGGCGCCGGTCAGCTTCGCAGTCACTGCGAAGCTGATATGCGCCTTTGTTTTCGCATATACTTGGGAATCTGGTTTTCTCATGACGCGGCTCATATGCATAAAAAATGCCAGGAAAACCCGATGACGAGATGTTTGCGAAACTAGACAGACATCTTACTGTATCGTTGGATATTAAAATTCAAACAATGTTTTCCATCCACAAACTTATTGGTAGGATAAATGATTACATTGGGATGACTGAACCCACGTAATTCACCTTATTTCATGCTTAGTTGTTGGACATGAACATATACATGTGTTAACGAGACTGAGCAGCTGGAACGCGGTTGACTGGTGATTATGTGTAAGACTCCTGTGCAAGAGGACCTGGGATCTTAACCTTCATCGTACCACTGGTGATTGAATCATTAAAATTTGCTCTAAAAGTGGGGAATAGCCGGGCTAAAGTGCGAGGCAATTACGTTTCAAGTGTCCCCGCAGGGCAGGGGAAATGATGGGGTTTTGACAGTAGGATCCTTACCCCAGGGGAATTTTCTATTGCCAAGGGTGGGGCAAAGAGCAAAGTTTTGACCTCCAGTTTGCCCCCTGGGGGTGGGGCTCATAGCAGGGCACTGAAAACTGAGTCATAATACCCGCCCTTCCCCATAGGTTGGGGAGCAGTGGTTACAAATGACTGGTGCATAGTATCTATATGACAATACTGTATTGCCATGTAGACACTTATTTATAGCTGTAACTTCAAGCACATTTGGTTGTATCCCCCTCCCCGCAGTGCATGATATGAGCCTCCTCATGGGAAAACCAACAATCTGCATAGGCGAAAACAAAGACGCAGATCAGCTTCGCGGTTACCGCGAAGCTGATCAGCGCCTTTGTTTTCGCTACACTGATAGTACAATTCCTCTTCTACTTAAATCTGAAATTTCAAGCTTCTAGCTCTTTTCTGTGCTTGTACAGGCCGCTTTGTGTCGGACCTGTTCGGAAACCACATTGTTGGTTTTCCCACGAGACGGCTCATATAATTCTTGGGCGAGACACTCTTGGCTCCTCATATGGTACCCAGGAAGAAGTGGATCCGTCCTGACATATGGTACCCAGGAAGAAGTGGATCCGTCCTGACATATGGTACCCAGGAAGAAGTGGATCCGTCCTGACATATGGTACCCAGGAAGAAGTGGATCCGTCCTGACATGACTCCAAACTTGTTGACTGAGACGTTTTTGAAAAGCCATAACAATTCTAAATCGCGTATCCATTCACAATCTATTACCATAATATTTATGGTTAATCGACTCAGATTTTAGACCATTGTTTTCTTTATATTTTCAGTCATGTGACTAGCTCGTTGTTCCCGAAGCATGAGCCCTCACGGACGATGCTGAAGACAGCTGCGAATGTATTTGTTGTACACATGTATTTGTTTTGAAATAGTAACATAATGTTGAATACATGAAACGAGTTGACTATAAACATTATTTATCAACCATGTAAAATAAGAAAACCAGCAGTTTGGGTTTTCGACCCGGTCTGACACAAACCAGACTGTACAGTAACAGAAAAGGGCTAAAAGCTTGAAATTTCAGATGTAATAAAATTTTAATAATTCGATTTTGCACATCCTGATTACAGATATTATGCCATTTCAAGATTTCTTACTCGAATATTGTGCTTCCATCGTTAAGTATCTTCTTATATGCAAATTGTATGAGCACAAAAAAAATCTCCCAGCTTAGTTGATCCTGAGAAAAGTTTTATAACCCTCACGGCCTTTTTAGCTTACCTGAACCAAAGGCTCACAGGTGAACTTACAGGATCGGCAGGCACCAGCCGTCCGTCCGTCGTCCGTTGTCGTGCGTTGTCCACCATTTTCAGAAATCTCTGAAATCTCTGAAATCGGAAGTGTGATTATTATTATTATCTTGAATGTAAATATCCTTCAACCACTGGGAGCACCTCGGCTGTCACCGAGGGACGTCAAGATAACCACAATGGTAGAACTATACTGCCCGCCACCAACCATCACCTTAAAGTGCCAGTCCCACTGAATCGTAAGCAATCGTACGATTGTCTAATCATAAGTGCATTGATAAGACTGCGTATGCAAAATTTGCCAAACGTTTTCCAACGTGATTTGCATACCGGGGTAAAAGAAATGATCCCCAAATGAATATTAAGACAATCATATAGCAATCGTAAGCGATCTTAAGCGCAGTGGGACCGGCACTTACAGTAACATATTTACTGTATAGTGGTAGAGCGTCGGACTCGAATCGAGGGGTGCTGGGTTCGATCCCCACAAGGGTCACCGTGTTGTGTCCTTGAGCAAGACACATTAACTCCCCAGAGTACTGGTTAAAACCCAGAAAGCGATGGCTCCGTCCCGACATGACTGAAAAATTGTTGACTGGGACGTAAAACCTCAATACAAACAAACTATTTACTGTATTCCCATCATTGAACGAATGTTTATTAGTAATCCAGGTATCATGACCAATGTGGTTAAAATGCCCATATATGGTAAAACATCACATGTTCTTCTCTGAAATCGGTAGACCTACTTATAGATACCGCATTATCGTAGTAGATTCACGTCACAAATTAAACGTAAATTAATAAATTAATGACACTTCTGTTTCTATTGGTCAAATACATTCATTTCATATTTGTTATGGTAAATAAAAAGTAAAACTGAGTAAATCTGCGACGCGAGTCTAAGTTACGATAATGCAGTATCTGTAGTATTGGGGACTAGTGACAAGTGATGTGTTTATATAGAAATCTTGAACCTGTGATGATCCTGACCTACTTTACGGCAGGGTCAACTTAGATGGCCAATGGATTTGAATGGGAAAATCTATGAACATTTCATTTGAAGGGGACAACCTGCAAGAAATGGACTTAAGATTTATGATTCTGAAAAAAAAAGGTTCCAGGGGTTGGTCTGCCTCCCCCTGGATATATTACCATTATTCTCATCAAAAGAATTTTGCACCAGTTAATAAATTTATTATTACTCTTTTTTTCATTTTAAAATGTTTAGTTTAAATCTTTATTTGTTTCAAATAAACTTTCAAAAATGACACTATCTTAAAGGGCTGGACTTCGTGAATAACACCACACCACACCACACCACACCACACCACACCGCACCGCACCGCACCGCACCGCACCGCACCGCACCGCACCCAAAATTGACCTTGCCGTAAAATAGGTCAAGGTCATCATAGGGTCATCATTTCAACAAACTATGATGGGCTGGAGTCCCAAATTCTACATACCAAGTTTCATAAAAATTGGTCTGCCGGTTCTGGAGAAGAAGATTTTTGAAAGGTTTTTACCATATATGGGCGTGGCGGCCATCTTGGTCATGTGACCTAGATTTTGCAATCAAACTTACTTTTGTCTCCCCTACCCATGGATGCTCCACATTAAATTTCACTTTGATTTGCCAAGCAGTTTCAGAGAAGAAGATCTTTGAACTAATCACATACCTTCATCTACTCCATTAGTTGTTTGCATCTACCACTTTTCAGGCCTCAGGCTGCAATAGTTTTCAAAAAATCCATAGTTTTCACTTTTTCCTATGTAAAAGCCTATGTTTCCAAATTTGACCTTGCCGTAAAATAGGTCAAGGTCATCCAAGGGTCATTATTTGATCAAACTATGATGGGCTGAGGTCCCCAATGCTACATACAAAGTTTCGTGGAAATCGGCCCACCGGTTCTGGAGAAGAAGATATTTGAGTGGTTTTTACCATATATGGGCATGGCGGCCATCTTGGTCATGTGACCTGGATTTCGCGATCAAACTTTCGTCTCCCCTACCCATGGATGCTCCACATAAAATTTCACTTTGATTGGCCAAGCAGTTTCAGAGAAGAAGATCTTTGAAAAGTGTGTATGGACAACAGACTGGCCAAGGTCAAGAGATGACCTTGACCTATATTAATCACATACCTTCATCTACTCTATTAGTTGTTTGCATCTACCACTTTTCAGGCCTCAGGCTGCAATTGATCAAACTATGATGGGCTGTAGTCCAATATGCTACATACCAAGTTTCGTGAAAATCGACCTTCCGGTTCAGGAGAAGAAGATTTTTGAGTGGTTTTTACCATATATGGGCGTGGCGGCCATCTTGGTCATGTGACTTGGATTTCGCGATCAAATTTTCGTCACCCCTACCCATGGATGCTCCACATAAAATTTCACTTTGATTGGCCAAGCGGTTTCAGAGGAGAAGATCTTTGAAAAGTGTGTATGGACGACAGACTGGCCAAGGTCAAGAGATGACCTTGACCTAAATTAATCACATACCTTCATCTACTTCACTAGTTGTTTTCATCTACCACTTTTCAGGCCTCATGCTGCAATAGTTTTCAAAAAATTCATAGTTTTCACTTTTTCCTATGTAAAAGCCTATGTTTCCAAATTTGACCTTGCCGTAAAATAGGTCAAGGTCATCCAAGGGTCATCATTTTATCAAACTATGATTGGTTGAAGTCCCCAATGCTACATACCAAGTTTCGTGGAGATCGGCCCACCGGTTCTGGAGAAGAAGATTTTTGAAGGGTTTTTAGCTCACCTGAGCCGAAGGCTCACAAGGTGAGCTTATAGGATGGCCATGATCCGGCGTCCGTCCGTCGTCCGTCGTCCGTCCGTCCGTCGTCGTCGTCCACAATTTCAAAGATCTTCTTCTCTGAAACCGCTTGGTCAATCTAATTGAAATTTTATGTGGAGCCTCCTTGGGTAGTGGCATTGTAATTTTGTTCGTGATATCTTGGTCACATGACCATGATGGCTGCCACACCCATATATGGTAAAAACTACTCAAAAATCTTCTTCTCCAGAACCGGTGGGCCGATTTCCACGAAACTTGGTATGTAGCATTAGGGACTTCAGCCCATCATAGTTTGATAAAATGATGACCATAGGATGACCTTGACCTATTTTACGGCAGGGTCAATTTTGGAAACATAGGCTTTTACATAGGAAAAAGTGAAAACTATGGATTTTTTTTAAATCTATTGCAGCCTGAGGCCTGAAAAGTGGTAGATGCAAACAACTAATGGAGTAGATGAAGGTATGTGATTAATTTAGGTCAAGGTCATCTCTTGACCTTGGCCAGTCTGTCGTCCATACACACTTTTCAAAGATCTTCTTCTCTGAAACTGCTGGGCCAATCAAATTGAAATTTTATGTGGAGCATCCATGGGTAGGGGAGACGAAAGTTTGATCGCAAAATTCAGGTGACATGACCAAGATGGCCGCCACACCCATATATGGTAAAAACTACTCAAAAATCTTCTTCTCCAGAACCGGTGGGCCGATTTCCATGAAACTTGGTATGTAGCATTGGGGACTTCAGCCCATTTTAGTTTGATAAAATGATGACCATAGGATGACCTTGACCTATTTTATGGCAAGGTCAATTTTGGAAACATAGGCTTTTTTATGGGAAAAAGTGAAAACTATGGATTTTTTGAAAACTATTGCAGCCTGAGGCCTGAAAAGTGGTAGATGCAAACAACTAATAGAGTAGATGAAGGTATGTGATTAATTTAGGTCAAGGTCATCTCTTGACCTTGGCCAGTCTGTCGTCCATACACACTTTTCAAAGATCTTCTTCTCTGAAACTGCTGGGCCAATCAAATTGAAATTCTATGTGAAGCATCCATGGGTAGGGGAGACGAAAGTTTGATCGCAACATCCAGGTCACATGACCAAGATGGCTGCCACGCCCATATATGGTAAAAACTACTCAAAAATCTTCTTCTCCAGAATCGGTGGGCCGATTTCCACGAAACTTAGTATGTAGCATCGGGGACTTCTGCCCATCATAGTTTGATAAAATGATGACCATAGGGTGACCTTGACCTATTTTATGGCAAGGTTAATTTTAGAAACATAGGCTTTTACATGGGAAAAAGTGAAAACTATGGATTTTTTGAAAACTATTGCAGCCTGAGGCCTGAAAAGTGGTAGATGCAAACAACTAATGGTGTAGATGAAGGTATGTGATTAATTTAGGTCAAGGTCATCTCTTGACCTTGGCCGGTCTGTCGTCCATACACACTTTTCAAAGATCTTCTCCTCTGAAACTGCTGGGCCAATCAAGTTGAAATTTTATGTGGAGCATCCATGGGTAGGGAGACGAAAGTTTGATCGCCACCCATATATGGTAAAAACTACTCAAAAATCTTCTTCTCCAGAACCGGCTGGCTGATTTTCGCGAAACTTGGTATGTAGCATTTGGGACTCCAGCCCATCATAGTTTGTTGAAATGATGACCCTAGGATGACCTTGACCTATTTTACGGCAAGGTCAATTTTGGAAACATAGGCTTTTACATGGGAAAAGGTGAAAACAATGGATATTTTGGACACTGTTGCAGTCTGAGACCTGAAAGTTGCTAGATGCAGACAACCAATGGTGTCAATGAAGGTAAGTAATTAATGAAGGCCAAGGTCATTTCTTGACCTTGACCCAAGGTCATTTAAATATCAAAATTAAAATTATGTTTTTCTCACAAATCACTGGGTTTGGAAACTATTGCAGCATGAGACCTGAAACTTTGCAGATGCAGACAACTTATGAATTCAATAAAGGTGTGTGAGTATTCAAGGTCAAGGTCATTTCATGATGACTTAATACATGTACTCCAGGATCAGGCTTCAGGTGAGCGTTCTCAGGACCAATGGTCCTCTGGTTACCATATATGGGCGTGGCGGCCATCTTGGTCATGTGACCCGGATCTTGCGATCCAACTTCAGTTCTCCCTACCCATGGATGCTCCACATAAAATTTCACTTTGATTGGCCATGTGGTTTCAGAGAAGAAGATCTTTGAAATTGTGGACGACGGACGACGAACGGACGGACGGACGCCGGATCATGGCCATCCTATAAGCTCACCTTGTGAGCCTTCGGCTCAGGTGAGCTAAAAACATGCGGCAGGTTTTGGTGTCAAAACATTTCATAGTGATCTAAAATTGATCGGAATATTGATTTTACTCAATATTTATGAAATTTTATCAAAAAATGCAATGTTTTTTCAGACTGTGCAAATTCAAAAAGGTAGGTTTGAAATTTAGTCAAAATGTCATTTAAAAATATGAAAAAATCTAAGTGGAGCAAAACGTCATTTGAGGAGTATATTCTGAAGCTGCAAGTTTTATATACTCACGGACTTAAAACGCAACTTTTGCATTATCGACTAGATCTACATTTTTTTTTTTTTTTTTTTTTTTTTTTTTTTTTTTTTTTTTTTTTTTTTTTTTTTAAATTTTTAAATATTTGAAAATATTTGTTGATATTTGAAAATATTTGTTGAACTGAAGAGTACAATCAGTCTGCTTCACTTCAATATCAAAAATGAAATGCTAGTGTCCGTGATGAACGCCATAGAGTATGGTTTTACGTGTTACCCAAAATTCAACAAAAATGAATTGCATAATTGGTCAATGGGGACGAACATTCTTCCGGTCCAACCTAAATTTTTGGAAAGAAACACCAAAATCCAAACAAATTCTGTTGGTTGGCTTTCATTTGCATTAAAACGTGGTAATTGCGTCAGTTCAACATTTATCAAGAAAATTTAATTTTTACGTGTAAAATCGAAAGAAATTCAAAATTTTTCGATCACAATATATAAGCACGGGACTAACATAAGATTCTTAAAACTTTTTGCGCTGTAATCGAATGCCTCTGTGCATTGAGCACTTTACGTTTGACGTGAAGCAAAAGAACGATTGCGCCTTAATTAAAAGACATTGAAAGAAAGTGCTTTTTTTTTTTTTTTTTTTTTTTTTTTTTTGTGCTTTAGGTGGCTAGCTGTCACAGGAGATGGTTTGCAATCACAAAATCCCTTTCTTGTAGCCATTGTTAGATTTTCTTAAGAAAAGTTACGTCTCAATAGCATTGAAGCAGCTTTAGCAAAGAATTTGGCGAACAAATTTTTATTGATGAATATTTACATTTTTCTAAAACATCCTTAGATGAACCATTAGATGTTCATCTGTGTTCATACTTCCATGAACAACGTCGTGTCACGCGACGTCACATAACGTCAAACTTGACGTCAACATACAATGCTTTTGCCAATCTGATTGGACGTTGTAAACGCCGACGCCGTTCCTGGTTCCGCTGTTTGAATACACACTGTGTGTAAATTATCTATTTGCTTGTAAATGTGATCGCCTTGATGATTTTTCAACAAGCGATAGAGTGAAATGAATATAAATATAAACAATGAGTTTAATTTTTCTGATGTTCATGGAGCTATGAACCGCAGTGGGTCGCGTGCGAAGTGAATGAACCCCGAAGGGGTTCTCGGGGTTCATGTAAGCTTTGCTAGCGACCCACTGCGGTTCATAGCTCCATGAACAACAGAAAAATTAAACTCATTGCTTATATTTACATTCATTTCTCTCTATGGCTTGTTGAAAAATCACCAAGGCGGTCACATTTACAAGCAAACAAAGAATCTACACACAGTGGGTGTTCAAACAGCGGAACGGCGTCGACGTTTACAACGTCCAATCAGATTGGCGAGATTCATGTTTTTTGACGTCAAGTTTGGATTACGTCACGTCGCGTGACACAAAGTTGTTCATGGAAGTATGAACACAGATGGGCATCTAATGGTTTATCTAAGGAGGTTTTAGAACAATGTAAATATCATATAATGTTTATTTTATGATTCAGTTTAACTTTAAATCAGTTTTAGGCTACTGATGTAGCGCGTTGCGTTATTAAAGTCCGTCATTATATGAAGGTCTAAATAAATCACATGACCAAGATTACCACTGTGCCCTTTCGTGGTACAAACATTTCAAAATCTCCGTAACCGGTGGACCGAATTCAACGAAACTTGGCATGTCATGCGGAACTAGAGTACTACAATATGCTTATGAATGAGGGCCCTTTGATGACCTTGACCTAATTTACATCAAGGCCAATATAGATTGACTATCGGAAAACTGGTAAAATGTCATCTGAATGGAGAAACTTACAGGAAATTAGCAAATGGACTGATGACATGATTATGAAAGCAAATGGACCCCGGGGGATAATTTGTCCCTGCTCCTGGGGCATAAACTGTATATTATCATAATATTTAAAATTCTTCCCTTCCAGTGAAACAGTTTGGCCAATCAAAAATTTCATACGAAACTTCTGTAGGAGGAACCAATATAAATAATCCAGATAGCTTTGATATATATTGTGGACTCGACAATGGCAAATCACCAAGAGGCCAAACTCTATTATTTCAAACAATACCATGGAAATGTTATTCTATTCAGTTTACAAGTAAAATATCTCGGCTTTATATGAAAACAAAATTCGATTAAAGCGGCCCCCGTGGCCGAGCGGTTAAGAGCGCTGTCTCTTAATCACTCAATCATCTCACCGCTGTGTCTGGTGTGGGTTCGAGCCTGTGAGACAAGCCATGTTCTGCCTGCGGGTGTGTCAGGTGGTTTTTCTCGGGGTTCTCCCGTTTTCGCCCACCTACTGATTGGCCCGTCCCATATGAGCTGAAATAATCTTGAAAGGGACGTAATACTGAATTAAAAAATGCAATCATCAAAAGGGAGATAATTCCGTTGATATGACATCTTGTGCATTAGACAATGGCAAATTCGATAATGGCGAATCTAATATTTTACGACAGAAAAACATATTAAAGATTGGATTTTTTACGCACAAAATGATATGATGATTATTGCGAAATCACAAAGTTTTTCACCCTGGTCCGGGACCTCACGGACAACGGCAAAAATGCACAGGCTATGGCAATTACAACGCCCAGTCAACAGTTGGTTTAAACAATATTTATTCATATAATTCTACACATACAATTTACAGGTTTTATGGTACAGGATTTGGTAAAAAGCTATTATCTTATAGACATCATCTCCTGAATAAGTCAACAGTTGTGGATGCTCATGACCGGGGACACGCTTGAAATTTTAAATTGAGCCTATTGCAACAAAACTTGAAATGCAGCATGTTAGACGAGAAATAAATGCGTGTACAGTAAATGACGTACCTCTGATCACAAGTTGGTTTGGTGTCCCGCATGTTCCACCCTGCAGGAGTTGTGCTGCGCATTTAGCTAAAGCCGGGACCAGAAATGTAACAATGTAATAATTGTTACATTTTGGGCAGTTTGTTACATTTTGGGCCGACAGCGACGACCAGAAATGTAACAATCATGTAACAGTTTTTTTGTTTTTGTTACACTTTGGGTCGATAGAGTACCTATGTAACAATGTAACAACAGTTACATTTTGGACAGTTTGTCGCTGTCGACGCTGTCGGTCCAAAATGTAACAAAAATATTTTTTACAAAATGGGATATTCTAGTTGTCCACAACCCATTTTGTAATAAATAAACAGTTTAGTCGTATATGATTGACTGTCTGATTTCGTAGGTAATTGAAAGTGACGAACTTGGGTGCATGTCGAAATACGAGTTTTTAGGACAAAAGCTATCGATATGAGACAGCTATCATACTGAAAAATTCTCTGTACTTATCAGGCTCATCGACAAAACACATGTATAGATTTGTCCTTCCCAAGTGGTAACAAATGGCCAAAATCCCGGGCCAAAATCACGTACTATTTAAGTCTTGGGTATTCAATGTCTGATTATATAGACTGGTTCTCCTGATGTACCCCGCATACAGTGTACTTTTCTTTTCAAAACTTTACAAAGGAAAAGGGTTAGGAAACGCTAGTAGTTTGGAAGAGAAAGTTTAGATTTTGTTACATTGTTACATTTTGGGTCGTATATGGAAAACCTAAATTGTAACAATGTAACAACACGAATGTCTTGAATAAGAAAAAAGGATAGAATAATTTATTCTTTCATCAGTTTTGGATATAACTGGAAAAGTTTCGACATGCGATGGTAGGGGATAGTACTCGTTGGGAAGTCATTTTCTAAGTTTTAATTTAAAATATTAAGTCTTAATATTATAGTTTGTTGAAAATGTGGATTGAGTGAAGAAATTTTTTTAATAAACGTGTTTCCCTTCATCGTCTTTGACGGATAATAGATGCTAAAGTGTTTGTTTAAATATTCATTTTTTTTTTTCAAAAATATGCCACTCATCGACCCAAAATGTAACAAAAATTTTGTTACATGATTGTTACATTTCTGGTCGACGTTAACTGCCCAAAATGTAACAATTGTTACATTGTTACATTTCTGGTTGCAACAGTGCTACCTTAAATCTGCCCTGTGTCCCACAGGGTACCGTTCTCGGTCTATTGTTGTTCTCCTTGTACATAAATCACATATCCGTTGGAATTGACTCAAATTAGGCTGTTTTGTAGAAATAATCATCACCCAATGACATTTCAGATACCATCTGATAGTATAGAGGCCTATAAATGTACATGTAGTTTATGTCTGATGAATGTGTGTCAAAGTTTGCTTCGCTCGTGCGTTCTATCCGAACCCCCGGGTGAAAATAGTGTAGGCCCGGTATTCCGAGGGCCCTGTAGTCCGAGGGTCCGTTAGTCCGAGGGCCCGTTAGTCCGAGGGCCCGATGGTCCGAGGGCCCGATAGTCCGAGGGCCCGATGGTCCGAGGATTTGACAGGGGCGTTAAACTGAACTAAAAAGTGTGCGTGCACGCGTGCGTGCGTGCGTGCGTGCGTGCGCGCGCGCGTGTGTGTGTGTGTGTGTGTATGTATCATTGTGTAAGAATGTATCTGTATTCGTGTATAGGTATGTATGTGTATGTATGAAAGCACGTGCGTGTGTGCGTGCGCGCGACGTGTGTGTGTGTGTGTGTGTGTGTGTGTGTGTGTGTGTGTGTGTGTGTGTGTGTGTGTGTGTGTGTGTGTGTGTGTGAAAACCTTGGAAAATGTTGCAGATCCTGATAGTCCGAGGGTCCGATAGTCCGAGGCCCAATAGTCCGAGGGTCCGATAGTCCGAGGGCCCAATAGTCCGAGGGCCCGCTAGTCCGAGAATCAGAATATTGGTATTGGATTTATTCCATAAATCCTCGGACCATCGGGCCCTCGGACCATCGGGCCCTCGGACCATCGGGCCCTCGGACTATCGGGCCCTCGGACCATCGGACCCTCGGACCATCGGGCCCTCGGACTACCGGGCCCTCGGACTATAGGGCCCTCGGAATACCGGGCCACAACCGGTGAAAATATGTCATTTGGTGTGTCACCAGTAAACTAGTCAAATTCAGACCCCATTTATGGCTCTAATCGTTGCTAGTTTCCAAAAATGGCAAGCCGATGCACCTTCAAGACAGTGAATTTGACAGTCACGTGCCCAGTTGCCACGACTGACCATCGTGTACATTGCACGAAAACCACGTGCATAGTTTATATGCACTAAGCTAGTGAGGTGAATAACCCATAAGACAGAGAGAATAGTCAGAATTCTTCAGATAGATTAGAAACAACACAGCACAGCAGACTAAGGTAAAGATTTTTTTTAATAATCAGTACGTTTCACCATTATTTGCATTTTCATAATTGTGAACAGTGACAACAGCACGGCTATGTCAGCAATGACACTCCATGATACACCTGTACATGTATAGTCACGTAATTTCAAGTTGCAACGACACCGTCAGCATAATAATGACACTTTATCCTAGCATCTATATCCAACTAACACTCCTTTGATGCCAGCATATTCACGGTCAGTTTTTAGCAAAGGGTCATTAGCGTTGGTTGTGCATGTAATGGTACAATGACTCGAAAGACAGGACAGTTAGTCTGTTAGTACCATATGATTAAACCCCCGTGTATATATAGATGCCTGCCACTTTTGAACACCTCCGTTTTCTCTTTGGGGATTACGGTGGCTCAGCGCTATCTCGATATGACTAAAATATTGACTTCAATAATACGCGGCAACAAAAAAACTGTTCTACTCTTTCAGAAAATGGTATTTCGAGTCCAGATTTTGGCAACAGCGTGTCTTGTTGGAATGGTCTTGTCCGATTCCAAGTGGCTAACATACGGTAAGTAGTTATACCATTGCCATGCTGTTCTGTGTAACCCAGGGTTCCAACAAGAAAGTAAATTTAACAACCTATGAAAACGACATACGTATTGAAATTTAGCCCTTTGTATTCTATATACCATGTGCCTGATTGCCGCTTAAGTCAACAGTCAATGGATACGTGTGATTCAATCCAAAAAATCAAGATGGCGTTAAAATGGTCGTCCTAACTACATGTTTCGCTATAATACATTGATATAAAATTTAATTATACATTTGATACCTCTATTTCTTTGCCATTACTGTTATTTCATTACTGTTAAAATTTCCGGGCTGTATATATGCAATTTATCGTTTTGCGTCCTGTTTAGTATGCAACCCGGAGACAGGCGACTATTCCGTGGTGAGCCCTAATTCGTCCCACTACCGGTATGCCCTCGTGGAAGGGAGTGGGGATGATGATTGTGCCTACAGTTTCTCTGAGGATTATCGAACTATGAATATCAGCAGCTGCAAAGGCAATGTAAGTCAAAACAATCAATTTTACTTTGTTTTCAAAACATGTCCGTGCAATGAATACCCCCTTAAACCTCATTTTTATAGATAAACTGGGGTATGCAGGGGTATATCTAATTTTTCTTATTTTTGCTCCAAAACATAAAATGTGGGTATATGCTTTGAGCAAAAATAAGAACAATATCAATTTATTCAGCTGAAAATTTTCAATTTTTAAAGCTGAAAAAATCTGTGTTTATTGCATGGGCACGTTTTCGTAATGGTGGAGCGCGGCGGCTCTAGTAGTAGAGCGTCGGACTGCAAATTCAGAGATATTGGATTTTTAGTCCCGCATGGTACCGTATCATGGTCTTTTTGCGCTGGCTCGACTTGACTGAAAAAAAAATGTTAATTTGGCTGTAGATGGTATTACTAAAATAAAAGATGTTATTATAATACAATTTTTAGAAAACGACCAGGCATACATTTACGTTTGCCGATGAGTACGACTTGACAAATTCTGTATATTATCAAGGCAGACATTGTGGACAAGTTCAAGACTGTTGTATACACATAGAAAAAAATCGTAGATATGAAATACCAATTTAGCCATTTCATTTTTGTACCATGCGTATCGATGCACCAGAAAGGAAACGTTATAGCAATATAGGTTATACACCAGTAGAAAATATTCTGTTTACTTTGCTATGCACGTTACATCAACCTAACTCGATCGATTAATGTTTATTTTTAGCTGTAGTAAATTTTATATTGGCTGCGACACAGGTAAGATATTTTTAGATGCGTAGTTTCCCAGTATCCCGCTCGACCTTGAAATAAATATGTCAATATGTCAATAGGCTTCCGTAAGGTTCGTTACGAAACCCTGTTTATAAATTGTCATATAACCATGATGAAAATAAGATTACTTTTTGATTTGATTTCGAGTTTAATGTCCCACCAACAGCTTAGGTCATATGGAGACGGGACGTCGGTTTATAGTTGGAGAAGCCCGGGATCGAACTTTATTCTGGACCCTGGTATTTAAAGGAAACACAGACCCAAATGCGACCATTGGCACGCCTTGTTTCCTAACTCGCATTCAAATATTAAGAATATACCAGTGGTATTTTGTCCGCAAAGGTGCTTTGTTTAACTGAGCACATACAAAAGCATCAGGAAAACGTGGCCGTTCTCGGTCATGATGTCATGATACAATGTTGATGATGAAATTCCGTTTATGTTGCCTACTTAGATGTCAGACTGACATTTGAAGGACAAATAAAGGTTTGGCATAGGAGGAGCATAGAGTAAAAGTTCAATACCAAGGAATGATTTCAAGCGCTTTCAATGTTAGTTTTCATTTGAGTTAGTGTTTCTTTTACGCAAATTTTGATATACATATACAAAACGCATGACAGTGTCAAAGAAGTTTGAAAGTATGTCCTCGTTTTCTATGGCTGCCGTGCGCTTTTTATGGCGAAATTCCACGATATAAAGTAGTCACACGTGAAAGCTTAAATCTGCATTGGTCTATGCAACTTCGTCTTAACACGCAATATGGGATAGTCTGAAACAGATGCTGTAGCATATTTGTGTGCACAAGCAGATGGTCGAACGTTACAATCGCATCATCTTGACACATATTCGTGACAAATCCATCGTTAATACGACAAATAAAAATTAAAACTGAGATCCTTTAAGAGCAGTGAAGACATTAATGAGAAAGGGGATGGGCCATACCGCGGTTTCGACTATTAAAGTCTCGTCAGTGACCCTTTAGATTTGGCAACATGGAGCCAAAGAGAATTACTGAAATTTTACAACTTTCAACATGGTAGTTGATACAAAGACTAGTATTATCTAAATGGGACCAAATATATTAAACATTGGTAAGAGAAGCTAGGTTTAGCACCAGGTCGGTACAGATACCATGGGAGCAAGTGTGCTGTCGACCGAGCCATTTGTAATACGCAAAAGGTTACTTTCGTGCGAGTATGACGATATGGGTTTCATGTCTCGGTATGTCGACAGCCGACTCACCTGAATTATACATACTCATTGTATGTCATTGTACGTCTGTCGATATACTTGTGTAAAACCTCGGATCCAATAAACATTATTTTGAATCTGATTCAATCCATATCTACACTGCTTGGTAATATCTGAAAATCATACCCGAGATTCATAAATGATTGATGCCGGAAAATTTAGATAACGTGAATATCCACATTCCGAAACTAATTTCACAATATTTCCAAATTAACCCACCGACCTTGATGCGTTTAAACGAGTCACTTGGTTGATCTCAAACGAATAAAATGCATATGTCCATTATGATTTCATAAAACCTCGGGGTTTTCCCGTTTTTATTGTGATGTTTATATTGAAAACAGATGGACAACTAACAATATCAGTCCATAAATCGGTCCATCGGACGATAAACTGGTTGATCTAGGACTTACCACTTCACTTGTCTAAACAGATCTTATCTTATTCAATTTGAAACTTGATGACAAATACACTGGTCAATATCCATTGTTAAATAGTCATTCCTACAGGTATGTTTACAAATAGGCCTACTCAATGTTTTGCCATCCAGTGATCTATCTCTGTCCTCTTCAGTAAGATTCTGTTGGTATCTTTTATTGGTGTTTTACGTCCCACCTAAACAGTACGATCATATTGAGACAGGAGTTCCGGGCGATTTGAGCACTATTAATTACACTTAGCATAGTTGTCACGAATATAAAACTATAAGACATGAGCTTCGACCCCAGAGATTATTTTTGATATTATCTTAATATTTGTTTACCATGGTTATGATGGACATTCTAGTTGAAACTTGTCTTTATGCCTTTTAAAGTTATTCCCTTTTGAATTTCAAGAGGGAGAGAAATGATAATAAATAGTTGTATCTGTTAATTAAAAAGCCGACATGCCAGCGACAAATGAATCAGTGTAAAGATAAGTTGAATGTTAGTTTTGTCAGACTGGTAATGGCTTAACATCCCAGTCAACAAATATCCATTTGTGTCGAGACGGAGACATAGCTGCAGGCGAGTTAATGAGTCTTGCTCAATGACACGACACGCCGCCGCATTTGGGGGTCTCGATACAAAGTCCGATGCTCTTCCCCCAGATCACCCTACGACACTGTTTCACTACGCAAAACGTCTGTCAAGTTCTATGTGGTTTTACACGACAGCTGGGTTAAAATTTACACTGTTTCTAGTCTATGTCTTCGTTTAACACAGCCGTTAACACAACAAATCGTTCGGTCAATTCGATTAGCTTTGGGGTTTAATGTCAGACAAATCTTCATGTTGTCTTACGGAAGTTCAGTTCCCCTCTTTCTAATACCATCAAGTATTTGAAAATAAAATCTGAAACATGACATCGCTGGGCGAGAAGTTGTCTACGGAAAAGCCTCATGTGCAATATGGTGTTCAGAAGCTGGGAGAGTCCATCACGAAAACATGTCCGCGTTAACCTTTTATATAGCAAAAATGGGATATGCATTAGATTGTGGGTCTCGGCGAGGCGGTTCTAACGTGGTTCGACATTCGATGTTTTTAGCAAAAATATTTAAAATCTGTATAACGCATGGGCAAGTTTTCGTAATGTGACACAGTTACTATATACTTATGTTGTTGGTGTGCATGAGCCAACAAGCGGATGTCCTGACGGCAGAAATGTGCTAATATATGAGCCGCCTCATTGGGAAAACCAACAATCCGCATAGGCGAGGCGGCTCAATTATAACCACCAAGTAACAACTATGACTTTTATGTTTGGGCAACGATGGCTGATCACACATGCTAAATATCTGATTACATTGTAAACGAAGCAAACTCAAGGTCATCGATCCAAAAATACTTCGTTGTCACTCTCTGGCTAAAAATAAATATAAGCGCGTATAAAGTATCAAGGTAATTTAAGGTCGATCGATAGTTAAACGACGATATCGAGGGTATATTGAAAGTAAACAGAATTATTTCCTCAGGCTTAGCAGAACGATGTTCCATACGTGAAAACTCGATTTTCTGAAGTACAGAATTGATCCGAGAAAATTTGCCGAAAGTTAAGATTCCAAACATGACATTTCGCCTTCACTTTTTCTATGTGTATATATTGCAGCTTAGAACAGTCCTATTGAGCAACGAGCATATTCCCAACACCTATAATAAGACGAGTGAGGGAGGGAGCAGTGCAAACGAATACTTGTTATCATGCAATCTTTCAAACTTCATGGTACTGTCTCAAGTTGTTATTGAAACCAACGTGTAAGTACAACACTACCACACCGGGGCCAATTGTTCAAAATTAACGAGGTCGTTAGTTAACGATTCGTTAACATTTCAAACATGAATATTACAAATACACTGTTATTTTTCGTTGATAAATTTGAGAATCCTTTGCAATGATTCTCACATTTTATCAACAAAAATAACAAAGTGTTTGCTTTTGAAGTCGATATATTGTTAACAAATTGAGGGCTTCACGACAGCGTTAAGCTAACGAAGTTTTGAACAAGTAGGCCCTGGTCTTTTGTTTGTAGTTGGTGTCCGTTATATTAAGCGACACTGAGGTCGTGAGGGAGCAAGGCACAATTATTGGAGGCAGGAGGGCACAATCATACGGGGTATCATGTGATCTGTCAATCTCCTCGTTACGGATAGGCCTGGCGAAAATAGAAATTGAAGCTAGCGTGTAAGTGAGCCGGATCTCTAATTTGCACGTGTTTTGTGTGGCTTTCTACTGCAATAGTATATTTGCCCGGTGCATGAGGTGACTGTTTTCTGTATCGTAGCAGTGTATTTTCCCAGCACTGTGTAAAAATATGAGAAAAAAAATATCAGTGAAGATTTTATTATGCTATTGATAAGAGTATAAACAAAGTAATTGCTGTAAATTTATCATTTTTCGTGAATAAAGTTTTGACTGCCATCTTGGCAGCAATCTTTGATCTTTCGGATACAAGTGTGTGGTTCAAGGATTTCGCTACATGTTTTCGTACCAGTCCTCTACATTCTAAATACAAAATTTCCAGCCTCTAGACGGCTTCTGTGACTGTATAGGCCGGTTTGTGTCAGACCTGTTCGAAAACCACATTGTTGGTTTTCCCATGAGACGGCTCACACGTTAGATGAAGGGAAAGCCAGGTGGCCTAGTGTTAGGCCTAAATATGTCTGACCGGACCGACAGGCACGAGGTACGACTCCTTATTGGCACAGGGTTGTCACTGAGCAAGACGCATTGACTCTGTAATTCTGGTCAACACCCAAAAACGGTGTTGCTACGTCCTGACATGACTGAAAATTGTTGACTAGGGCAGGAATTTTTATAGTTTTTGACCGGCGTGTAGCTCGCAGTTTAGTCTACTCATCCTGAATTTTTCTGTTTCTTTCAGTGTAAATAGCCCGGACTTTGCGGACGCTGAGGTGGCGGTATCGATTCGAGACCTACAGGGTGTCGAAGGGTATTCTCTCATGACGATCGGCTATCCCCTAACTGTCCAGCTGACAGGACCGGGTATGAGTATGAGCCACGACGTGAGAACAGGCGTTCGGGGTCTCCGACAAGGGGGACGGACATGTTCCCCCTCGGACATTTGCCCCCTGTCCAAAAATGGCATGTAAGGACATTTGCCCCCTAACTCATCTAAGGGTTTGGACATTTGCCCCCTCATCAAATGTATAAAGGTGGACATTTGCCCCCCTCTCCCCAGCCAGGGGATGGGCACATAGACAGTAACATCCTCTTAGAGCTTTTGTCGCAAGAGCAATTACAAAGTGATTCGCTAACCTAATTAGGCTTAACATTGCCTATTGTCAATTTAGAACTATATTAAAATAATGTTTATACATGTAATTATTATTTTACAATTAAGTTTAGTACTATACATGCTGATTAAAATTGTTTTGAAATTACAGAATATTATAATTATTAGGACTCACTATTATTAACATCACTCAATTGTATGATTTTAATTTGATAACGTGTCAGTGAAAATTGCACTTGCCCTAATAATTGTAAACCAAGCTTTAAATCCATTGATTAGGTGTAAACAGGGAGGGGGCAATTGTCCTAGGTATGCACATTGATGAGGGGGCAAATGTCCAACTCTGCCAATCAGTTAGGGGGCAAATGTCCTTACATGCCATATTTGGGCAGGGGGCAAATGTCCGGGGGGGAACATGTCCTACACTCCTCCGACAAAGTCCGACGCAAACAGGTCTTTGCAGTGAAAAAAGGTCTAGAAACTTGAAATCTCAGATGGGTTGTAGTTATCTTTGCAGCGAAAACAAAGTCGCTGATCAGCTTTGCGGTATAAGTGTTCTGTATAAGCATGACAGTGAGGAAATACCGACACAAACGCCGAAAAATAAAATCATTCATAACATTGAACAATGGTTTGTTACACATATTTGCTGAATCCCTAAATAATATGAGCCGCGACGCGAGAAAACCAGATTTTGCCTGGGCGAAAACAAAGGCGCAGATCAGCTGCGCAGTAACTGCACAACTGATTTGCGCCTTTATTTTCGCTACACGAATAGTGCAATTCCTCTTCTACTTAAATCCAAAATTTCAAGCTTCTAGCCGGCTTCTGAGACTGTACAGGTCGGTTTGTGTCGGACCTGATGGGAACCCAAATTGTTGGCTTTCTCACGCACAGGCTCAAATAATGTTACGTCCTCTTTTCTAGCTGGCTCGTCCATGTTGCCGAAACAATGTGTAGCTTACTCCGGAGAAGTGAGTGAGGACGCGAAACAGAAACTCGTCTTGACAAACGGGTGAGTTACAAAACTACAAGTTACTATTGAGTGTCACACTCTCACGAGTTGAAGTCACGACATGCTACGAGTTGGTACGAGTTCTAAGTCACCGCTTGTTGCGCAGGTTATAAGTTATGCTTGGAAAGTTATACAGTACTATTAGACAGCCATATTGCCGAGTGATATTACAGTCTGCTGGTATACTTCGTAGATACAAGATACAAGATACAAGAATTTTTATTTAACGTCGGTTTCTATATAACAAGCAACATTAGCTACATGAGCTATTTTCCGACAAACAATAGTATAAAAATAACAAATGTAAAACAGCTATAGAAAAAAGAAAAAGTATCATATCATAATTAAGTTTGATAAGAAAAAGTGGATATAAACTTTTAAATCAATGCTACGGCATAAGAACGCAAATTATATTGCACTTGAATTAAATTGGACAATGACTGAAAAATTACATGAAAGACACAGATATAGCTAAATGAAAATAATTAAATCATAGATGAAATAAAAATTGAAGCATGCAATTATAACAACATACAGAGCTGGAGTAGTATATTACATATATACATATATATATGAAATTTTTTTGAAAAAATCCCTATAATCATGATGCCCTTGAAACCGAAAATTCGAAAGCAAAACAAGACTTTTAAACAGGTTAATGTTTACAATCTTGTTACGAAAGCAAAAAGTTTCAATGGCAGACTTAGGGCTGGCCGGAAAAAGTTTTCATAAAATTAAAGAAAAACAAAAAATGAGAAATTGGGCATTTAAGAATAAAAAATGTTATGCTGTTGCCCTTCCCTGCTGTACGGGCAGTCCACACGAGCACAGGAAAGGCAACACCACTGCATTAAGAAGACATGCAAAAAACAAGGTATAAAATAAAAGCAAATTTGACAGACAAACATAGCACACAAGCAAAATAAGACAAAAGCGAACTAAACAAAATGGCAGACAAAGCATAAGCAAAATAAAATGACATGAAATAAAATACACACATTTAAAACCACACAGTTTACTAACCTGACCTTCTTAACTGCCACACATGGCGCAGTTGCATCTAGGGCCTACCCATGTGCGGATCAGACCCTGGAACTCACGGAAGCTCCCTGCTGTTCTAAACTCATTGGGTAAACTGTTCCACACACGGGCAGACTCGAATCTAAATGACCTCTGCCCATATGTGACAGTTTTGACTGTAGGTATCTTGACTGTGTTTTCATACCTGAAAGAATATTTAGATTGTTTAAGTTCTACAAGATCTCTGAGGTATTCAGGTGATAAGTTATTTATACATTTATATGTTTCTGCAGCAATGCATCTTAGTCTACACATATGAAGAGTTGGGAGCTCAACCCTATCCAAAAGACTTAAATAGCTAGAGGTATAATCATTAAAAACTATTCTGAGAGCTCGATATTGAAGCTTTTCTAATTTCTCTGTGTTTGCCTTGCTACAGAAATGCCATATCAAGGGACAGTAATTAAAATTTGATTTGATAAAAGATTTAAAAATTAAAAGTCTAGTAGCTTCAGACAAAAATTTGCTGAGTCTCTGTAAAACGTTCAACTGACGGGCTGCCTTCATACACATGGTTTTGATCTGACTATCAAAGTTCAACATGAAGTCCAGCTCTACACCCAAAAGCTTAACATTTTCTTCACATGGGATATCGACACCCGCTAATGTAAAATGCTTCACCTTCTCGAAAGTTTTCATTCCAACTGCGACAGCCTGGAATTTATCTGGGTTTGCTTGCATCTGGTTGGAATCAAACCAGTCGATCAAGGTGAGCCCTTCCTTTTCAAGTATCTTCTTCAAGGTGTCAATTTCCCTGTGCCAGTACGAGACAGTGTTATCATCTGCATAATTGTAGATCTTACACTTAGTGATGAAATAAAAAATGTCATTTATAAAAATGTTAAAAATCAAAGGCCCAAGAATTGAGCCTTG
The DNA here is from genome assembly GCA_964017185.1 of Rugalucina vietnamica. NCBI lineage: Eukaryota > Metazoa > Mollusca > Bivalvia > Lucinida > Lucinidae > Rugalucina > Rugalucina vietnamica. Next base: position 19,455,797 of record OZ024881.1, on the reverse strand, counting down.
AGGAACTCCTTTTATGATTTCTGCCCATGAGCTAACTACGCTCCCTATTTTGACTCTTTGAGTTCTGTTAGCGAGATAATTGGCCATCAACCTACAGGAGCTGTCAGACACGCCATATGCCTTGAGCTTTTGAATAATTAGATCATGTGGCAGGCAGTCAAAGGCTTTTGACAGGTCCATAAGGATGGCACCTACAAACATATTCTTATCCAGCGCCTCTTTCCAATCTTCCACGATGCGAAGCAAGGTAGTTTGACAGCCGTATGAAGTTCGAAATGCTGCTAAATAGGTGTGGAAAATTTTATCAAAATGGGCTGTCAACTGGTTTCCGAGAAGTCTTTCATAGATTTTAGAGAGAGAGGGGAGAATACTAACAGGACGATAATTTTTTGGTACAAAAGGATCATCCTTTTTAAAAATTGGGGTCACTTGGGCCTTTTTGAGCTGTGAAGGGAAGGTTTCCTTGCTTAGCATCATGTTTGCGATATTGCATATTGGCAAAGTCAATGATGGCATGGCCGCCTTGATAATTTTGGGCGGTATAGAATCTACTCCTGTTGCTTTTTTTGGATGAAGTTTTTTGATACAAGTAGATACTTGCTTTTCTGTGATTGGCTCAAAATTAAAGGTTTGATTGAAATTTTGCTCCTTGATCTTTTTAATGCTTGGATGGTCATCATTTACTTTTGAAGTGCTGTTTATACCGATGTTTTTGGCAATATTGATGTAGAATTCATTCATTTTTTCACTGACAACTGTTTGATCGGAAATCAATTTCTCATCCTCTTTCAGTATGATGCTAGGATCATCTTTAATAGTGCTTTTCTGAGATAAGAAGGGTTTGATGGTTGGCCAGAAGTCCTTAGACTTAGGCCCTCCACCACACCTTTCTAGAAAATACACAGAAATTGATTCCCTTTTGATTTTTGTTTTCATGTTTCTGAGTTTCGTAAACTGTTTCCAGTTTTCAGAAGTTTGGTTTTTGTTAAAGCTATTTCTAGCTTGACGTGTTTTATATATGATCTTTCTATAGTTTGAGTTCATATATGGTGGGGGATTTGGTTTAGGTGTTTTTTCTTTAATTGGGGCATGCTCATCGATGACCTCTTTGAGTAGCAATTCATGAGCCCAGTAAATATCATCAGCATCATCAAAGATGTGGGCAACATGGAAGGGTACTCGTGAGAGATCATCGTTAAGCTGTGCCTCATCAAAATTCTTGTAACTTCTAAAAGTGACTTTCTTTTTTACCATTTTGTTGCATGACTCTCGCAGTGAAGTGGCAATCATGTTGTGACAGTCACTGAGGCCACAATTGAAATTTATGGTATTGCATAAAAGAGTCCTTGAATTTGTAAGGACCACATCTATCAGGGTTGGGGACTGATTTTTTGTAAAGCAAGTTGCTTCTTTCACCATACATTGAAGATTAAAATTGTTCTAGGTGGCCTGCCTAGGAAGAGTGTCGCTAGGATATCGTCTTTAAATTATCTTAGCTGTTGATCGTGGACCTATTTAAATGTCGAAATGCTCATTTCATCATCATGAAAACCTCCGTGGTGTAGTGGTTAAGTCTAGTAAAGTAAGGGTTGCAGGTTCGAACCCGCTGGGCTTCTCCCGTCTCCATATGACCATATGATGAGACTAACCAATATTAACCCATTTTTTGTAGATGTTCGCTGGACAAAGAGCTGATTTTCGACTTCGAGGAGAACCTGGGAAGCTGGTTTGACCGGGGACTGGAGATACCGGAGTTACCCATACTGATGACAGAGGGGGAGGGGGGAGAGGAAGGTGCGGAATATCTACAGTTTCTTCTTAATATGCTTTAAAACAGTTTTTGCAAACATTATATATATGAGCCGTGACGCGAAAAGACTGATCCGACACAAACCAGCCTTTGCAGACACAGGAGAAAGCTAGAAACATAAAACTGGATTAAGCAAGAAAAGTATTATTGTACTATCTGTGTAGCGAAAACAAAGGCGCGGTGGCCTAGTGACTGAGCGCCATGCTCGGAAATGAAGACGAGTCCTGTGGTACCGTGTCGAGTCCTTGAGCAAGGCAACTTTTACTCCCTTAACGTTACATGAAGGCCTACAGGTTTTAAAATAATCCAGCAGACGTGGCTCCGCCTCTATATGACAGTTATTGTTTGGGATATCAAACCTCATTTACAAATAAACAAACAAAAACAACTCAACTTGATACACTAATTGCAGCTTAATAATAATAATAATAATAATAATAATAATAATAATCTTTATTTAAAGTCGCATACATATACACATGGAAATAAGTTAGGGAACACCTGTAATAATGTGACTACCAATTTTGGACTGTATATATCATTCTCGTAAATAGTATGAAGAATGTTTTGACAACTTGTCAGAATCTGTAGTACCCAAAGTTGCTGTTACGTGAAAATGGTTAGCATCAAACATAAACTGCGGCGGAGAGCGGCCATCTTTGATTCAGAAAATGTTTGCTAAATTCAAGAAACGCAGTTGCTAGTCTTTGCGATAACTTCGTTATTTGATCTCACATTGTCGTAATTTTTCTTAAGCATAAAGCTGAGACATTGCTTGTCGAACTTTGATCATAAACTCTTTATTTTCTGACCGACTGTCGGCGGTAGGTCCATACTTTTACGGGGGTAGGTTTCATGAACACGTTTTGTTCTTTGGGTATGCATTTTGCAGGTTGTAAATGTTGGGCCAGATATTCGATATGATCCTTTAGGAATCTAAACGTGCACGTTCTGGTTATAGTGTCCAAGGAGAATTATTCTTTTACGGCTGCTTTATTTGCAAAATAAACAAGATTTTTGCTTTTCATAAAAATTAATGCAAACTGTAGATTTGGCATGATTTGTTGGTTTGGAGATTGAGCATAAAGCTTTAGGTCTGAAGTCGTTTATTCATTCAGAACGATCAGAATCAACATTTTATTCCTGTTTTGCTTTCAAAAATTGAGTTTTGCGGAGTGCAGAAGCAAAAAGGCAAACTTGTATTCAGTAAAAGTGGAGTTGTTCATATATGGCATATTGTATCTTCCGTAGAACAAAGACAAAATGTTGTATATTTCCATAAATTGGTCTGTTGCTAGGCCAAGGTATGACATATATGTGATAAAAATTTCAGTATTGCCAGAAAAAAGGAAATTTGATTTTTTCAAACTTTCCCCACGGGCTAAAAGTGTTCCCTAACTTATTCCCATGTGTATATATCAACAATCAACATAAGCTCTGTAGAGCTTTTTATTGCGACTAACTAAGAACATATAAGAAATTATTTACATTTTGAGCTGTGGAAATGTGACTTGCTCAAGGCCACAACAGACGACGCCCCTGGCGAGGCTTGAACCGGGGACCTCTCGGCCCAAAGTCCGATGCGCTACCAACTGCGCCAGTCCGCTTGGACGCATAAGCTTGTTCATCGGTGCTAATGTTTCTTGATGGACACAAACAGAAAATGTTCCATGTGGCTTGTTCATGTTAATTTCTTCCAGAATCCCAGCCAGTTTTAGCAACACACATGTACGCCTTTCGGTTCTATGATTCCAAGAAGATGATACTGAGTTGTGATGTACAACTGTGTCCCAGTGAGGAGGCCTCGTACTGTGATATGGTTAGTATCATGAGTATTTAGCAACACACATGTACGCCTTTCGGTTCTATGATTCCAAGAAGATGATACTGAGTTGTGATGTACAACTGTGTCCCAGTGAGGAGGCCTCGTACTGTGATATGGTTAGTATCATGAGTATGGTTAGTATCATGTTTCTGTAATAGGAGTTATCTTGATCATTTCACGATTGTTTTTCGTGTTTTAAGTAAGCGTACGGTCATTAGCCGTACTCAGAAGTAGCATAATTTTATGGGTGGCAAAAACAATAATGCAGGCGTCATACCTAGCCGATTTTAACACGCGATGGACACACGATTATGAAAAGTTTCAATTTCGGCGGGGATCGTGAAGACATCGGGCCATTCACGAGTGCATCGTTACCCATCGTATGTCCATCGGGAGACTTTTGAAGCCATCGGCATCACCATCGCGAGCGGCACCAAGATCTTTGACATGCCAAAAAATACAGGAAGGACACACGATGGTTCAATTTCGTGTTGAATTCGCGAGTGCATCGTGGCCTTCGCAAACCCATCGTGAGGCCATCATATGACATCGGGACTACATCGTACTTCTGTCGTGTGGTCATCGGCACCATCGGCTAAGTTTTGATACACGAAGGCAATTTACAGTGGAGACGCAATGCTGCCCGATTGTGTTACGAAGGCAACACGACATCGTATAGCCCTCGCAACGCCATCGTATAAGCATCGTACCTAACAAAAATTAGAACACGATGGCATCCCGATGGAAACACGATATTAACCAAAACTGCATTTTCTGCGTTTCCAATATATCCTATAAGGTAACGTTGACATAACAAAAATCAACATCCACACACACGCGGCCTTTTTCTCAGAAAATCTTAAGTTCAGTACTGTTGATTCTATTCTGACAAAAATCATGGTGTATTTCGAAGACAAGACAAACAGGAAGAAGAAGACTGCAGCACTGCTTCTTTACACGCAACTGGAACATGATAAAATCATCTCGCAGGACCATCTCTTACAGGTATTTGGTTTGTTTATTATTATGTTGTCTTTCAAGCAGCACTCTGTTTTCTTTCTAGTAGAGCAGTACCCACTGCAGTTTTCGACAAACGAGTCTTTTATCTACATCTACTATAAACTCAAGAACAGTTTTGTGTCGGTTTCATGCGAAAGATAGATTGAAATACAACCAAACTGTCACCGAGAAATTTGAACAGTGTTGTAAAGTAACTGACAATACAGTAATGGTAGTAATTTTTACCGTGGACGTCAACAACGAAATCATATGGGCCAAGATCTGATAAAAGGGGTCTTATGGCAGAAAAATCAAAATTAAGATTTTAATTACATATGAAAGACCAAGTTTCTCTGAGTATTTCCTGAAAATTTGAAGAGATTATCTTGACAAATAGCAAAGATATGAACGTTGAAAGGTGTGCAGTTGATGCAATCTAAACATGACGTCATAAAACTGTTGATGACGTTTGGACGTTGATGGCGTTAACGTCTTTAATTCACTGTAATTAAAAGAAGGTAAGACTTAAATTCTCGAAATTCTTTGTGTTTCGTGAAGTTTAACATTTATACTACTGCACAGACTATGCAATAGGCACGAATTCACAAACTGTTTGACAAAACATGCAATACATGCAATACAAAGGGCGGACTTGGATTTTAAAAGGAGGGTAGTCCTTATGGCGCAATGGTTGCCATGGCAACATACATGATACAAATAACGTTTGACCATGTGAAAAGTATGTGTCTTGGATTGTGTTACAATAATAAAGCTGCATGAAATAAATATCAGAACATGCCAAATATTTGAAATTTGGATATTTTTTAAATTTTAATAGCATAAAATGTACTTGAATGCCCGAAGACACCTTTAACCAGATCCGCGCTCAATTATGTAAATGAAATATACCTTCTCAAAAGAGACCATGTTTGCACGCGAATGAAAGGGTCTCGTTCAATCTCCCGCCTACAATATAGACACCGTGTATTTAAGCTCACCTGAGCCGAAGGCTCACAGGTGAGCTTATAGTGTACCCATGCTCCGTCGTCCGTCCGTCGTCCGTCCGTCCGTCCGTCGTCCGTCGTTCACAATTTCAAAGATCTTCTCCTCTGAAACCGCTTGGCCAATCAAAGCCAAACTTCATGTGGAGCATCCTTAGGAATGGGGAACGAAAGTTTATATAAATGGTCCAGGTCACATGACCAAGATGGCCGCCCTGGTTATAAATAGCAAAAACCTTTAAAAATTTTCTCCATAACCAGTAGGCCGATTTCCACAAAACTTGGTATGTAGCATTGGGGACGCAGGCCCATCATAGTTTATATAAATCATGACCCTAGGATGACCTTGACCTATTTTACGACAAGGTCAACTTAGGTCTCCTATGCATTTGAATGGGAAAAAATGGTAAAATGCTATTTAATGGGTAAAACTTACTGGGAATATGCAAATGGACAAAAGATTAATGTTAATGGAAAATTTTAGCCCCTGGGGGTTGTCTGCCCCTGCCCCAGGGCTATATACATGTATATTTTCATAATAATGAAACATCTTCTCCCCTGAAACCACTTGGCCAATCAAAGCCAAACTTCATATGGAGCATCCTTGGGAAGGGGGAAAGAAAGTTTATATAAATAGTCAAGGTCACATGACCAAGATGGCTGCCATGGCTATAAATAGAAAAAATCTTTAAAAATCTTCTTCTCCAGAACCAGAAGGCCAATGATTTTGAAACTTGGTGTGAAGCATCAGTAACTGAAGCTCTACAAAGTTTATATAAATTATGACCCAGGGATGACCTTGACATATTTTACGGCAAGGTCAACATAGGTCGCTCATGCATTTGAATGGGGAAACGTGTTTAAATGTCATTTGTAGGGAAAAACGTGCAGGAAATGGGCAAATGGACTTAAGATTGATGATTCTGAAAAATTTGGACCCCAGGGGTCTGTCTGCCCCCACCCCAGGGCAATATTATACAACTATTTCATACCTTCCTTTGTAACAGTCAAAACTATCACCCCGAGGTGCTGTGGATGACCCGATGAACTGTTGCCCGAGGCCGAAGGCCGAGGGCAACAGTTCATCGGGTCATCCACAGCTCCGAGGGGTGATAGTTATGACTGTCACACAGGAAGGTTTGAAATAGTTGTTTTATTACCCAACTCAACGTTCATTATTAACTTCATAACAGACACATACTATATTATGACAAGACTGGTTGTAACATTAAATGTTAAAACTGAAAATATGGTTGGAACATGTTTATATCCTGGTTTTGTTGTATAGAACATGTTTGCTTGTTTGATTCTGATTTGCTTGTTTGTTTACTATTTTATTTTTTTTTTTGTAAGTTCTGCTTGTTTATTTTGCACTTAAGTTGATCGACTTGTTTGCTTATCTTACTAATTTTGTTTATTCTGCTTGTTTGTTTGATTCATTTTTTGTTTGTATGCTTGTTTGTTTGTTTGTTTGTTTGTTATGTTTTATTCTGTTTTTGTTTGTTTTGCTTGTTTGTTTGTTGTTTGTTTTAAGTTACTGTTAGTTTTTTGTTATTGTTTTCTTATATTATTTCATGTGCTTATTTGTGATTGATGCCTGGTTGGATTTGTTTATTTTATGTTTGTTTGCTTGTTTTTGTTTGTTTGAACATGTTTTGTTTGTTTGTTTGATTCATTTGTTTGGTTGTTTGCTTTTGATTACTTTTTCTTTGACAATATTTGCAGGTATGGCGAGGCAGTATAAAAGCATGCAAAGCATGACACATGACTGGGAAACAGTAAAAACTGTTGCACATGAAACAGTTCGTCACATGACATGAAACAGTTAATTGAAACTGGTTTAAACTGGCTTTAACTGAAATTGTTTAAAAACAGCATGAAATGTTTTATTTCTCTTTATATAGTATGTTGGGTAATAAACATGTTTGTTATATGACTGAAGGAATTCCTGTCTCCTGATTGGCTCATTTAGTATTAATAAATCCTTATATTTCTCTGAAACCAGACCAAACTGATGAAAACCAGATCAAACCAGTTCCTGGAGGTTAATTATTTTGACAGGTTTTCTATATTAACCTCCAAAGTCTATATTACGCTCCTGAGTATCCAAAAATAGCACCAGATTGAAATCAACATGGGCTTGATGAAATTTACATGATTTGGTGTATATGTTTAAAACCTGCCAGTTAGCTATAAATAGCCTGAACTCATTTCAGTTCATGAAATCTACATGCTTTGCAGTAACACACTTTTACAGGTAAACAAAGCACTGGGATAATTTTGTTTATTTTTCATAAGAACCCATGTTGTTGGTACCCATTGGCATTGCCTCGTCATGGTGATTCTTATGAGTATGAGTACCCATAATATATGTTTTATTAAGAGCTAACAAAATTATCTTTCAAACATGTTAGTCTAGCCTTCTTTAACATCTATGATTTTGTTTGTTTATTTGTTATAAGATAAACATTAAAATACTTGAAAAGTCATATAACAAAACAGTTATTGACTTCAATTTCGGTAGATGTAAGGATTTATCTACCCTCAAAAGTGATATTCACCTCGGCCTCCGGCCTCGGTGAATATCACTTTTTTCAGGTAGATAAATCCTTATATCTACCTCATTGAAGTCAATAATTGTATAATATTACAGTGATATTCAAAGATCTTCTTCTCTGAAACTGCTTGGCCAATCAAAGCCAAACATTATGAGGAGCATTGTTAGGAAGTGGGATTGAAAGTGTATATAAATGGTCAAGGTCACATGACCAAGATGGCTGCCATGGCTATAAATAGCAAAAACCTTTAAAAATCTTTTTCTCCAGAACCAGAAGGCCTATGATTTTGAAACTTGGCATGAAGCATCAGGCAATGGGACATCTACAAAGTTTATATAAATCATGACCCTTGGATGACCATGACCTATTTTACGGCAAGGTCAACTTAGGTCGCCCATGCATTTGAATGGGGAAAATTGTAAAAATGTCATTTGAAGGGCAAAACTTGCAGTAAATTGGCAAATGGACTGCAGTTTTATGTTTTTAAAAAGAAATTGACTCCAGGGGTTGCTCTGACCCGGCCCTGGGGGTTTATACATGTATATTACCATTCTAGTCAAACAAGTTTATTGGTATATATCTCGGGTTTCAGGTGAGCGTTTACAGGACCATTGGTCCTCTGGTATGGACTGGAGTTTTTGAGTGGAGTCATGGACTGGAGTATTGGAGTGGAACCTTGGGTGGAGCTGACAGACGCAATCTTCTTCCCACGCCCTCTTCCTGGTTTCGGTAGCATTTCCAGTTTTATTTTGTAAAAAAAGAAACTGACAAAGCTGATGTTTTCTCAACATCACTTTTTAGTCTCATTAATTGATTTTTACATAACATCGGGAAGTGTCGTTATGCCTTCGGGACACTTTCGGGAATACATTTTACATCTCACGATGGCTTCACGACATCGTCAAGCCTTCGCATACCATTCGCATCAACATCGTATGCAAAACTACCACTTCGTGTATCGTTCGTGACTGCATCGGGTATAATCGTGTGTCCATCGTGTGTCCATCGGTAGGCTTCGTACATGCTTCGGCTCAACATTGGCTTTTTACCAAATTCGTGACAAAAATCGCGCGAAATTGAAAATTTCATGTTCGTGTGGCCATCGTGTGTCAAAATCGGCTAGGTATGACGCCACCTTATGGCTATGGTGCATGTATGTATATTCGAAGCTTGCACTGACTACGGGCAGCGAATATCGACACTTGTCTAAACGAGCTTCCGGTTACGAAAACTTGCCCATGCAATAACATATGATATATAGAATTTTTTTAAGTAATAATAGTGGAAAAAATTGGATTGCTTTAGTATTTTGGCTCAAAACATTGTGGGTACACGTTAGAACCGCCTCAGCGAGGCGGTTCTAACGAGTACCCACAATGTATGTTTTGATCAAAAATAAGAAACTAGGTATACCCCTCCAAACCCCAGTTTTTCTATATAAAAGTCGGGTTTAATGCCGGGGTATACATTTCATGGACATGTTTTCCTAATGTTGTTTCTGTCGGGTGGATTTCATTTTTGATAATCTATTAACCTGATTTCTTTCCTTTCAATTTCAGTCCTGTTCATGAAGGGGTTACTAAAGGAGCAGCAGCAACACCTCAAGAGTTCAATTATTAGTGTATTATTTTTGTTGTCCCCCGCCTTTTCGAAGAAAAGCGGAGGGACATAGTTTTTGGCTTTCCGTCATTCCGTCCGTCCGTCCTTCCGTCCCCCTATAGGAGTATGTACCTTGTGCAAGCAACTCCTCCTACAGTTTTATTCCGATTCTTTTGAAACTTTACAGATGTCTTGACTATGCTTTGAAGATGTGCATGTGATTTGGATATAATCCTCAGATTAATTTTTGACACTTTTTTCGCAATTTTAACTTAGTCATTTTTCGGACATTTTGACAATGAAAGTGAATGGACGGTGGGTACCTTTTACAAGCAACTCCTCCTACAGTTTTATTCCGATTCTTTTGAAACTTCACAGATGTCTTAACCACGCTTTGAAGATGTGCGTGTGATTTGGATATAATCCTCAGATTAATTTTTGACACTTTTTTCGCAATTTTAACTTAGTCATTTTTCGGACATTTTGACAATGAAAGTGAATGGAAAGTGAATGGATGGTGGGTACTTTGTGCAAGCAACTTCTCCTACAGTTTTATTCTGATTCTTTTGTTACTTAATAGATGTTTTAATCATGCTTTGAAGATGTGCATGTGATTTGGATATAATCCTCAGATTAATTTTTGACACTTTTTTCGCAATTTGAACTTAGTCATTTTTTGGACATTTTGACAATGAAAGTGAGTGGATGGTGGGTACCTTGTGCAAGCAACTCCTTCTACAGTTTTTTCCGATTCTTTTGAAACTTTACAGATGTCTTTACCATGCTTTCAAGATGTGCATGTGATTTGGATATAATCCTCAGATTAATTTTGATACTTTTTTCGCAATTTGAACTTAGTCATTTTTTTGGACATTTTGACAATGAAAGTGAATGGATGGTGGGTACCTTTTGAAACTCTACAGATGTCTTGACCATGCTTTAAAGATACCAATGTGGTTTGGATATAATCCTCACTTTAATTTTTTTCTCACTTTTTCGAAATTTGAACTTAGTCGTTTTTCAGGCATTTACACTCGGAAAGTGCATGTGAATTGGATATGTGTTATTCTAAGATTATATTTGTGTAACTAAACTATCAAGGCGGGGGACATAAATTCTCTGAATTTGCTTGTTGATTAGTATTTCAAGCAGAAATAAATGAGCAAAATACTACTCGTTCTTCAGTTTGCAACTGTCCTTGTCCTGCTTCTGTGGGTGTGAGCCAAAGTTGTTTTCTTGACCAACTCATAGCACATGGGGCTGTCGTGACATCCAGGCATGATCATAATTGTTAGCTATGTGCGAGCAACAAATAAAACAAACAAAATTTCTGTGCAACCTCGTAAACGATAAAAAAAAATCGCCGAATCGCCGAATTGCCGTCCATCTTTCTAACTTTCGTCAAAGTACATGTACATTGATATCAAGTATACGTGTATTTACAGTGCCAATGTTAAGGCGGCCCCCGTGGCCCAGCGGATAAGAGCGCTGTTTCTTAATCACTCGATCATCTCATCGCTGTGTCCGGTGTGGGTTCGAGCCCCGCACTGGCCACATGTGAGTCTAGCCAAGTTCTGCTTGCGGGCGTGCCAGTTGGTTTTTCTCGGGGTACTCCCGTTTTCGCCCACCCACTGATTGGCCCGTCTCATAGGAGCTGAAATAATCTTGAAAGGGACGTAAAACTGAATTAAAACAAAACAAAAAAGGCAATGTTAATGAGCCATGTCATGAGAAAACCAACATTTTGAATAATGCGAAAACAAAGGCGCAGACCATTGACTGCGAAGCTGATCAGTGCCTTTGTTTTCGCTTATTGGATAGTACTATTCCTCTAGTTTGTAAACCCGAACTTTCTAGCCTATAGCCATCTACTGTATTGGTACATCTCGGTTCGCAAACCACATTGTTTTCTCATGGCGCGGCTCAAATTATGAACGTGTTGTACAGTTTTAAAAACTGGCGATTCTGGTGGATCTTAGACCTGTTCTTTTAATACCTCGATAGATCAGCTGGCGTACCTTCAATCATGGCCCCACTCCCCCGTTCAACTTCGCTTAAAGTTGTCACGAAACACCGACAGGAATATCCCGCATAATACTGACCTCAAGTACTTTCCGCGTGGGATAGACATTTGACACCCTGACACGTGAATTGTTTCTATTCCCAGTGCCTCAGTGATCCTTCAAAACACGTAATTACTCGATCATGCAACATGCTTAACTAAACATTCTAGATATGCAGAAATTCCTGCTAATGATTTCTTGGAGATTCTAGAAGACAATCATGCCTTACTCAATATTATCCTCGTTTCAAGAAATCTAGTGTTCTGTCGTCAGTTAGGGTGTAAAACAACCTGTGACCACAAAGGGACTCAGAATATTAAATAGATAAAAAAAATCATTAAACTTGACGTATTTTTTATGAGCAAAACGCGATTTTCATGTGTAGGCCGCTTGTATAATCAGTTTGGTCTGATATTTTTTTAGTAAGCATTGGATGAATCATTTTCTCAATGCGACCAAGACGTACAGAATTGCGCTAATGAAATGGGCTCGTCACTAGCTATTTCTAATACCGAGCCTCGTCGCATGACAAACTTTTTTGCGTTTTCGAAACTGTCAGATCGATGCAAAACAAACTGCTCAATTAGCATGACAGAGAAGGAATGGTCTTAATATTGGATAACAGCATTAACTAAGTATAGTGATAACCGTACTGCACACGTATACCAAGACCGTGAGCCAAAAAACGCACTAGGGCCGTGCCCTTGCGAAGATGACCTTCACATTTGCTTGTCACCCATGAAAGAAAACAAAATGTGAATACGTAACTTGTGTTTAATATATCATCTTTCAAGAATCTTCTACATGCGGAATATTCTGAGAAACTTCAATTAAATCTAGAAACTACTTGAACCACCATTTATTATTTTACTTCAATTAAACACAATCATACATGGAACTTATAAATATCTTGAGGACACAGATGTCAGCGGGAATGTCGTAAGTTTCTTTTCTTTTCTTTTCTTTTCTTTCTTTCTTTCTTTCTTTCTTTCTTTCTTTCTTTCTTTCTTTCTTCTTTATATCCTTTCTTGTCTTTCCTTTTCGTTTTTTCTTTCTACCGTTTCTTTTCTTTCTTTCTTTTTTTTCTTTTTTCTTTTTTCTTTTTTCTTTCTTTCTTTCTTTCTTTCTTTCTTTCTTTAATTCTTTCTTTCTTTCTTTCTTTAATTCTTTCTTTCTTTCTTTCTTTCTTTCTTTTCTTTCCTTTCTTTCATGTCTTGATTTTCTTTTTTCTTTCTTAGATATAAGCGCTGCATGAGAAAACCAGCACTGAATTTGGGATTCTGGTCAAGTCCGACACAAACATGCCTACAGAAGATGGTTAGAAGCTTGAAATTTTGGATTTTAGAAGAAGGATCTTACTGTCTGTGCAGCGAAAACAAAGGCGCTGATCAGCTGTGCAGTTACTGCACAGCTGATCTGCGCCTTTGTTTTCGCCTTTGTTTTCGCCTATGCAGGTTGATGGTTTTCTCATGCGGCAGCTTGTATTGTATTGTATTGTTAAAAGCATTATGAAAAAGGTTTCGAATTTTCGCTGAAAAGACACCAGTACACGCCAACATCGGCGTGTTTGTACAGACTTTTCCTGAGTTGTAAAAATTGAAAATTTTCAGATTAAAAAACTTTAATATTTTTCTTACTACATTACTACATAGATTGTGGGTACATGCTAGAACCGCTTCGCCGAGGCAGTTTTAACGACTTTCTATAATTTATATTTTAGAACAAAAATAAGAAAACAGGTATACCCCTGTACCCCAGTTTTACTATATAAAAGTGGGATGTAAGGGGGTATGCATTTCACGGACGTGTTTTCCTGATGAAACAATTATTTTCAAACTTGATTCCAAACATCTGAACAAAACAGTTTACTTATGGTCGCTATGTTACTACATAAAATGGTGCTGAACGAAAATCGGTTACAGGTGATGGACGAAAAAAAATGGATTTTAGAGGGTGCATGTTGTTTAAGAAACTTAAAAGAATTAAATCAAACATACTTTCTATTAGGAAACAAAGGCGGGGACAACTGAGTTGTTATCCTGTGCGGATGAATATCCGTATAGTGGTGATGGGGTCAGCGTTCGTGGGCAAGACCGCCATAATCAGACGCTTTATTACCGGTAGCTTCCCTCAGAGATATGTACCGACTATCGAGGATATGCATCGGGTCACAATGAATGAGGTACGTCATGTACTGAAAATTTGATTTAAACACCATGTATGCATAAAGTAGAAGAAAAGAAGAAAAATAATAAAATGATGATGATGGTGATGATGATGATAATAATAATAATAATAATAATAATAATAATAATGATGATGATGATGATGATGATGATGATGATGATGATGATGATGATGATGATGATGATGATGAAGCAAAACAAAAGGATGAAAAAAATGTGTTAGTAGTTTTAATACCATAAATATGGGGCGATTCGATCCCTCACCCCGCAAGTGGTTAGAATTGTCCTGGAAAGTGTCACTAATTAAGACGTGTGTCTATCAGTGGCTTATCATATATCATATACTCACCAATCTATCCGATAGCATAAGTTTAGAAATGGATTTTAAAGTGAAAATAAATACATGAGCCGCTGCAAAAGAAAGCCAACAATTTGCATATGCGAAAACAAAGACGAAGCTGATCAACACCCTTTGTTTTCACGGATAGTACAATTCCTCTTCTTAAATCCGAAATTTCAATGTTCTTGCCTGCTTCTGTGCTTTTACAGCTCGATTTGTGTCAGATTTATTCGGTAACCTTAATATTGGGTTTCTCATGGCGCGGCTCATATGTTGGTACTAATTTTTGCAGACCCATTTGGAAATTCTGGACACTTCCGGTGCTTTTGAATTTCCCGCCATGAGAGAGCTAGCAGTCGCATCAGGTAAATTTAACAGCGTCTTGAAATGGCATTTGAAATATCATTAGTCCCCCATGGTTTGCCTATGGTTTCGCACAAATAAGTTTTAGAAATAACTTTGCAGAGTTACATATTGCATGTACATGTATACTGGTCAAAATAAGTTAGGGATCAAACTTTTAAGGATGCATTTTTAGGCCAATTGATAATTAATCATTTTTTATTTATATGGTAGATTAGCAGTTTTATCGCACTTACATATGCCACCAATTTTGAAATTGTGCATCATCTGACTTAAGCACAGCTTTTCTTTAAAGCACACTACCTTTAAAACCAAAGTGATAAAAAGTCCATAAAAAAACTGATTCCACAAAAAATTCAATTTTGCCAAATTCATGAAAAAATTGCGAATTTGCACGATAGTAATCAAGATTCACTATTTCTATGGTCAGCCAGCTTAAAAAGATTGGAAATTTCTAGCAATTGTAAAAGCTTTGCACAAACAAACGTACACATCATCAATTCTCTGTGGGAATTTCAAACCATTTTCATTTTAAGGGTAGTCTGACATTAAGTCTGGTCTTGTTGAAGGCAAAGACTATTGTTTCATTCCTCGAGTGTACAAAGCTTACAAAATAAATTACCTTGATGATAGATATGTGAACCGCAACGCGACAAAATGTACCTTCGGACATTCTAGCGTTACTAGTAGAAAACAGCACAAAAGACGTAAAAAATATGCAATGTATGGTATATAAATAACACTGTATTTGTATTCTTTGAACACCGGGCTACCGAATAAATGAGTTTTAAAAAATATCAATTTTCAATATTATTAGTTATCTGCCCTTGTTTTAGCTCATAATATACTTATTTTCCTATATCTAATGTCCAACGGTAACCATAGCAACCATAGAGGCACAAAAATAGACAACATAATTTTGGCAGACTGATTGTAAGGATGATATATGTCTATATATAAACAATAAATTCTGGTCAATGCTTAAACAATTTTAAGCAAATGCATCGAGTTTTGTAGGCACTACTAACATGCAGTAATGCAAAACGTAACTTTGACGTCATTTTTCAGGACAATGACGTCTGTAGGGTTCATACAGTGAATTTGTCATAACTTGCAAATTAACTCAAACATTCCGGTCAAATAAAGACTATAAGACTCTAGAAACATTATACCTTCAAAATAAAATTGTTTTTCTAATACTCAAAAAATTATCCGAAGGTACATTTTCTCGTGTTGTGGCCCATGTTTCATTTTACCAGCTGTTCGAAATCTTGTAGAAATTGCATATTAAAAGTTTGATCCCTAACTTTATTTGTCCAGTATATATCTTTCGCAGTGGCTAAGACGGTCTATGTATCAAGAGGTCTTGCGTTCGAAATCAAACTACCACCATATTATGCCTTGGGAAAAATTATTTTCTCTCCATGTAACTGGACAAAAGAAATTATAGGGGTCCGTCTCGACATAAAAAAAAATAAATAAATAAAAAAATACATGTACTCGAGTAGTGGACTGTCTCGACATAATGAACGGGGCGTTTAAACAAACATTTCGCCTAGTTTCCGTTGAGCTCTACATATTTTTTTTTTAGGTCATGCCTTTATAATTGTTTATGAAACCTATAACGAGGAGTCTTTTGAGACAGCGAGAAGGTTGGCAGACTTTGTACGTGAAAAGCGAGGGTTTACGGTACCCGTCATCATTGTCGAAAACAAGGTGGACCGGGAGGTTTACGACAATCGTAAAAAGGAAGACGTAAGTAAATAGGATGTTTTAATACGCTCGCACACACACTATAGTATAAATTACAAAAAAAATGATCTAAAACGTTTAAAATGAAAGCCAAAAGAAGCCTCAATATATTGTCCCAATTGTACTTTTTGAATATTTAGTTTATATAGAATAAAGGTAGAGGGGTAGATCCTTTGGAAGGAGTGGCAATATTAAAATTTAGAAGAAAGATGAGCAAATAACGCTCACTATAATGTATTTCAGTAAAAATCTACCAGTTTTAGGCAATATATCTCAAAATTTGGATGTAAAATATGTTTTTTCCATTTACCAGGTCCGCAGCCAATGGGAATGTGAGTTTCACAGAGTGTCTGCGAGATTTGGCACACAGCGCGAGATCTCTGCTATCTTTGAAGACGCTATATGTCACGAGCAGATAGCGAGAACTCTGAAGAGGAATCCACGCCATCATTTCTGCCGCAGCCCATCATTGCATATACTCAGGTACATCGCCAATCATCATCAGGAAAACATGACCGTGCAATGTATACCCCCGTATACCCCACTTTTATATAGTAAAACTGGGGTTTGCAGGGGTATATCTATTTTTCTTATTTTTGCTCCAAAACATATATTGTGGGTACTCGTTAGAACCGCCTCGGCGAGGCGGTTCTAAGGTGTACCCACAATCTATGTTTTGAGCAAAAATAAGAAAATGTTGGAAAAAATCTACTGAAATTTTAGATTTTTTACTACCAATAAAATCTCTGTATATTGCATGGGCTTGTTTTCGTAATGATGCTGTGAGAAATGAGACGCCTCGTGGGAAAACCAACAATGTGGTTTCCGAACAGGTCCAACACAAACCGGACTGCACAGTAACCGAAAC
This sequence comes from Rugalucina vietnamica, assembly GCA_964017185.1. Lineage (NCBI taxonomy): Eukaryota > Metazoa > Mollusca > Bivalvia > Lucinida > Lucinidae > Rugalucina > Rugalucina vietnamica. The sequence continues at coordinate 19,438,433 of OZ024881.1, read as the reverse complement.
AGGCTAGAAGCTTGAAATTTCGGATTTAAGTGGAGGAGGATCTGTACTATCCGAGTAGCGAAAACAAAGGCGCTGATCAGCTTCGCGGTTACCGCGAAGCTGATCTGCGCCTTTGTTTTCGCCTATGCAGATTGTTGTTTTCCCATGGGGCGGCTCAAATAGATGGACTGCCTGTGCATCCAGGCAAAGCTTATATCTGTATAACTTTTCCTTTGCACAGGGCAGGCTAAGATTTTCGGAAGATCTCAGTCTGCCATTGAACTGCCAAGGAAAAGTTGTAGTCAAACTATTCATACCGACAATCATATATTTGGGAGATTATGTTTGATTTTAATGCACATTTCGCAAGTCATGGAATCCCAATGTAAAGCCCCTGTCACACGCTCACAAGTTGGGCCTACGAGTTAAGCTCCGCCCAATTCTTTTCGTATGCAACTCGTATATAGATAACTTGCCATGTGTTGGCGGTTGTCGTACATGTACACAAGTCTTCTCAACTCGTAGCAACTCGTAGTAGCTTGTCGTGGAAAGGCTATGAGAATTTTAAAACGGTTTAAAATTCTCGTAGCAACTCGCAGCAACTTGCCGTCTAGATGGGTGGAGATTAAGTTGTACTGATCCCGTAGCTTATCGAACAGAACTCGTAGTTATGTCGAGGGATGTCGTGCGTTCTCGGCGTCCTGTCAAAGATAGTGAGTTACATAAAAGTTGCTACGATTTTGAAGGCGACTTCTCGCGAGTTACTTCGACATCTCGCGAGTTTACTACGGCATTCCTACGAGTATCCACGACTTATACCACAGCGATGTCGAATATAACTCATAGGACATTATAACTCGTGGCAACTCGAGCGACAAGCGGTGAGTTATGATTTGCGCTAACTCACAGCTCCAACTCGAGAATGTGGGACAGCTTCTAAACTTTTCCAACATAACTCGTGGCAACTCGCTGTACAAGCGGCGACTTATAACTCATACCAACTCGTTGCATGTCGTGGCTTCAACTTGAGTGTGTGACAGACCCTTTATAGGTAGAAGAGACAATGCTCCGACATAGCCATATGCATGGCTGTTGATTGGGACGTAAATCAACAAATCAAACAAACAAACAGATTTAGTTGTCCCTGGGAAGATGTATGTTTTAAGGATGTTCGCTGCCAATGAAAAAGTATTCAAACTTTTTTTCTAACCATACTTTTTTGATTCCAAAATACAACACAAGACATGTATTTGAAAACAAAATAAGTATAGAGTAGTGTGCATTTTTTTAAGTTACAGGCATCTGAATGAAACCTCTGAACGCCATGTTTTTAATCTAGTAAAATTATTTTAATTTTTAATTCTTTGAAACATACCTGTCTCAAACAAAAGTTCACCTAGAATGCTTTCAAAAGTCATAATATTTGCGTAATTCAGACTATTTTAGACCAAACGCATAGAAAAAATTGCAACTTGAAGTGGATGACAAAATTTTACGAGTCATTTTCCAACCCTACCCCCATACTTGAAAAGTCGGAAAAAATCAATATTTGAAATGTGCCAAACACATATTTGTAGAAAAATATAGGGTAGTGTGCATATAAGAGAGAACCAACAACTTGAAAATCGCCACTTTAAGCCTTTTTTCGGCTGTTTTGTTTCTTAGAGCCCATCTTATAAAACCATCCTAAAATTAAAAACTAGCACACCAAAGACCGAAAGACTGACTTAGAAGACCATGTACACATATACTGCTGCTAAAATAAACATCGAACTAGTGCAAGTAATTTGAAGATGTGTAATATTCAAGTTTAATCTACCCTACCCCCTAAATTTTAGTGACAACTAAAAATTTCTGAAAAGTTGCCGAAAATGGGGTGATATAATGAAGTTCCTTAGATTGACAATTTTCATGTCTCATTCAACAGTGGAGGAGAGATGCCCAATTGAGTATCACTGACCTAGATTGCTTTGACAGGTAAATGTTACTATTAATAGCAATTTGATACTCAATTGGGCATCTTTTTGTCATCTCAGAAAATCGAAAAAATGTATCACAGTTTTTAACCGATTTTCACCAATTTTGGAGAGCTTAAAGATGAATAAATTTCCAAACTTTTGACCGTTCAGATATTCTTTTAATTGTCTAGAAAAAAAAGTTATTAAGGTTTAAAATCAGGATTTTTTTCTGATTTTCTGTGATTCCTATTTGGGAGCTAGAAAAAAAGTGATGCCTATTTAGGAAACAGTGATTCCTATTTAGGAACATATAATAAGATCTATGATTCCTGAATGGGATACAAATAGTTTGTTATGCTTCCTGTTGAAGAACTTTGTTTACCAGAGCCTCACTGACTTAACTGTCATGTTATTTTCTGAATGCCTTTCTGTATAGTCTGATTTTTTTCAATGTGCAGGGCGGAGCCTGTCAATTTTTGATTGACAATGACAAAATTGACCATTACATTTAAAAATAGGTAGTTCTCACTTGGATTGTTACTTTTGCCCACTTGTTATTGTTGAACCAATCAGTGTCAAAATGTAACCTCATGCACTGAAAATGAGAGGTAAACACATACTGTCACAGAAAAATATTCTGCACTACATGACTGTATTTATGTTTGACCGTATTGAAAATTCCCTTAGTAAATGCCTGGTTAACACTCTTGTTGTATGACTCTCTGTTTTTCCTTTCAAGTTAAAAAACTTTAATTCTGATGCAAGTAAATATCAAATGATGAATTACTAATTTACTATATGAAGGCGGCAGAAAAAAGTGCAATAAATTACTGGAAGTCACAGTATGGATCTGTAAAGTGTCGTTCTGTCATACTACACGTTTGTTGAATTTGGCTGACAGCTCAGTCAAGTGAGCGCGAATCTGTTGCAGCAGCAGCAGGAAGAAAAAAAAGCAATAAACGGTCAAGTTGGTCAAGTTAGCTGCAGCGAAACCTTTTGTCACCTATTGTTTTCGTTTAAATATAGCTATTAGCGCAGTAGCAAAAAAGATGAATTCCACAAACACGCCTTTTCTATCTCTCCCTATTACCCAAGTTACAGACAAAGGTTCCCTGTCATCATTAAAAGAGGAAAATATTTGTCGACAACGTTTTTTGTTTTTGTATGACTGTGAGAGCATTAGAAAACGGTGATGAATACATTGCAAACATGATTTTTCCTTGCCGCCTGTGACCCGAGTTCTGGACAAAAGTTCCCTGTCACTAACATTAAAAGTGGATTTTTTGTGGCCAATATTTTAGCTCACCTATGCCCTCACAAGGTGAGCTTATAGGATCAGGGTACTTGAGCCGGCGTCAGTGCATCCATTTGTGCGTTCATCCGTTTACACTATCAGATATGACTATCTCTATGACCATGCCAAATACGATCAAATTTTATCTGAAGCATCACTGACTTGGGGAAATGATTGCATTAGATTAAAAAAAAAATCTAAACCACAAGGCCCATTACATAGCTTTCATATTTAGTGCAAATCAGTGTATAGTACTCCTCTTTATCAATTCTGTCAATTGTGCCCATGGGATCCATTGTCTATCTTGAAGCTTACACTGATGAGTAAATCACTAAGGTGAGGTACGGGACAATTTGGACTCTCGTTTTTGTTTAAGTCTGACTATGAGCGCTATAAGAAACGATACAAACAGACGTTTTGTATCCAACCTATTACCCAGTCTATGGACACTTTTACTGCTGGCAGGAAACTTTTGTCCATAAGCTGTGTTATGGGTGGGATGGAAGAGCCTTGTTTGCGGCATAAGTATTCGTTTCCTATAGTGCTCACAGCCAGATGAACCAAAAAAAAAAATATAAAAAAATTGGCAACAATATCCATCACGTTGGTAATAGTTCTGTTGCAGCATTCATTATCGTTTTCTACATAGCGATCACAGCCAGGCGAAAAAGAAAAAAAAATATAAAATAATAAAAAAATGGTGACAAACATTTCCACTTACATGGAACTTTTTTTTTGAACGTTGGTCGTAGGTGACGTCGGAAAGACGTGATTGTGGCATTAATTGTCGTTTTCTTATGCGCTAGCCTAAACAGTTTGCAACAAACATGTACACTGCAAGCGAAATTGCTGCTTACTTGACTGTTTTTCGCTGTAGCAAAATAGCTGCTAACTTGACCAATTGCGCTGCTAACTTTACTGTATTTTGCTGCAGCAAATTTAATTCTTACGCTGCGAGCAAAATTGCCGTTAACTTGACTGCTTTTGCTGTAGCAAAATTGCTGCTACATGTAACATGACCAATTTTGCTGCAGTAAAATTGCTGCTAACTTGACCGTTTTTTGGTGCAACAAATTTGCTGCTAATTTGACCGAGCTGACCTTGTAGGAAAAATAAGTAAAATCAGCTGGTTCTCCAAATCGCTTTAATTTTTCGAATGGTACTTAATTGACCTTCTACTGCGGCCATGTACCATCAGTTAAGCAAAGAGTTGTTGACAAAAATAGAGGCATTGGCTAACTTGATAGAAATATTTGAGTGTAGCTGAATGGTTATATTTAAGAAACAAAATGTTTATGTTTTTGTGTGTCTACCATACACTTCACCTATTTTGAAATCATTCAGGTAAAACACAGGTATAGCACAAAGACAACAAGCACAGTCACCTTTACCTCAATTATACATTGTCAGCTCTGGGACCCTTTCTCAACAATGAAATCATCCAAGGCTGGGCTTAGCTAAGCCCTGCCCTGCACATTGAAAAAAATCCAAGTATATCTCATATCGATCAAAGAGATGCTCCACATTCAACCTTTTTTCATTTTAATGGCCAGAGTGTATTTTAAGTTCAGTTTCACAATCATTTATACAAGCGCGTTCAGTTATTGATATGCCCCTGCCATATTCAGAAATAAATTGACAACTCTTCTTGCTTTTGAGCAATCTTCACTGGCAAGAAATAGACATCTGGATGAATTTGTTTATATAATGTGTTAAGTGTGTCTATAAATATTTACTCTGTATATAAAACTTCCAGAGTTTGTGATGCTGTATGCCTTCTTTGATTACATACTATATGGAGCCAAATTTTTAACAAAAAATTCGCTGATATTCGAGTTTCAAAGATACCACAAGGAACCATGGTTAATGGTTTGTAATTTTGTTTGTAAATTACGAAAGAATAGTCATTTTTGTACTACGGCCGAAAATATGGTGTCTTTATGAGCTCTATTTACAATGTAACACCGCTGATTTTCATTCATTGTACATTTTAGAATTTCATAGAAGCGGTTGTTACAATATAACTTAGCATGTCAGTGTTTTTGCAAGAAAACTAATATTCTACTAAGACGGTTTTACGACCAAAGCTTGCTTATGGGTTCCTTCATGAGGTAAGCATATCTTAAAGTACTCTGGAGTCACCCATGACTTTGTATTCTGTCAAAACGTGGTTTGGCATTTCATGATACAGTTTCATGATTGTTTCACCGAGGGGCTGTGGGCTAAATTTATTGTTAAGCAATGACACATATCTCCTCTTCGTGATATTCGAAACCTCTTCTATAGGGTTTAAGTCATGGAAATCAACATGCCAGTAAAGGATGTCAAAAACTAGTAGTATTAATACAGCTGTACAAGGCAATATTCTTTGTATTCATCCTTAATCCGCAAAATACATTATTGATATTAGAAGAATGTCTGTCTGTGAATGTCCTGGTGATTCCCTTGACTTAAAGCATATACAAGAGGATTTAAATATCATGAATATGAGCAGTGAGACATAGCCGAAGTATAAATGTTTCTCTGTGAAAGTCCCAGTCCCCTATGGTATTCTGTGCCAAGAAAACAAACCATGAATTTTATGATGAAATGCCAACCCACGTTTTGTCAGAATACAAAGACATAGGTGACTCCATAGTACTTTAAGGACTTATGTGTGGTCACTGTATATATACTTATTCGCAAATGAGCAGTGAGACATAGCCTAAGTATAAATGTTTCTCTGTGAAAGTCCCAGTCCCCTATGGTATTCTGTGCCAAGAAAACAAACCATGAATTTTATGATGAAATGCCAACCCACGTTTTGGCAGAATACAAAGACATAGGTGACTCCATAGTACTTAAAGGACTTATGTGTGGTCACTGTATATATACTTATTCGCAAATGAGCAGTGAGACATAGCCTAAGTATAAATGTTTCTCTGTGAAAGTCCCAGTCCCCTATGGTATTCTGTGCCAAGAAAACAAACCATGACTTTTATGATGAAATGCCAACCCACGTTTTGGCAGAATACAAAGACATAGGTGACTCCATAGTACTTTAAGGACTTATGTGTGGTCACTGTATATATTCTTATTCGCAAAAGAAACACGAAAATAACTAATACGCTTGTTTTTCTTTCTATATCGCCAAAAAAAATTTTAAGTGATATAAATATTAATAGTCCCGTTAATTCGCTTTCACAAAATTAGAAAATCATGACGTTAAGACTTACGCTTGTCGCGTTACCGCGAAAAAAAAAGTTGTCACCCATTTCCATAGCTACAGGGTTAGGATACCTTTAATTACCTTGCAAAAGTTTACAAACCGATACCAATATTCGAAAGTCACGTTTGAAACGAAATCAAATCAGAAAATTTTATGTCTTTTCCGACGCTTTTTTCTTGTACGTGACGTCGTTTTTATTTTTTGACGTAAATTGGTGTTTTCTAGCAAGCGAATAGACGTACTCAAAATCTTTTAGTGCCATAAGATAGCTGTTGACACACTGAACAGACACCTACAGAATCACAATTTGAAAGCCCATAGTGTGTCTGTAGTAAACAGCAATGACGATCTCAAAACAATAGGCTGACGTCAACAGAAAAACGCGACCATTGGGAGCGTTGACAAGCAGTATTTTTCCAATCTTTTTGTACTTTTTCTTTAGGTTAGACACCCGGCTACTACTTCACGCCATCTGTTTTCAAATCGCATTAATCGTGAATGTTTTAGATTCAAAATCGTAATACACGAGATCGTACACTAACGTCATTGTAACGTCTTAATGAAGAATGCTACAAACTTTTAATTTTGGTTGGTTATTGCTCACTGAAAATACTCAAAAGTTATATCACTGAAAATTCCATCACAATGATTCTTTTCAAGAAAATGGTGTTTTAATATTTTCGCATTTCTTTTACGGATAAGTATACATGTTTGAAGATTTACTTGTATAAAAAAGCATTGTTTATTTTTGTCAACAATAAGTATTATATTCTTTAGCATGCTTTATCATGGGACTGATGAATATGTTGCAAATACATGGATTTGTGTATACATGATTGTGAAATGAGTGGTCAGCTCAGAGCAAGTGAGTCATTTTTCAGTTACGTCAAGGTTGAAATCGTCGGACCCATTTAAAAAAAAAAAAAAAAAAAAAAAAAAAAAAAAAATAAGCCAGATTTTTCGATGTAGTCATTGACTTCAGTCACATAAGAACCTGAAACAAAAGGCATGTCATCTTTCAGCACACAAGCCGCCCAAAAAATTTTCCAGAAAAAAAAACATGTTTACACTAACTTTTTCCAGAGAAATACATTTCCATGACCCCAAAATAATCTTTAATTTTTCAGATTATGTATCCTAGACATGAAGGCTGTGTGTAATTTTTATTCACATGCATTCCATTTTCCAGGAAATGGGTCCCACGAAAACCAGTTACATTATCAATTTAAGACCAAGCTATTTAAAATTTTAAAAGAATAACTATATTTAGTCATTCCTTGTATCTGTGACATCTATTAGCAATAAATGCACATCATCATTTGATTGACAGATTAAAAAAACACAGTAGATGTCTGTTTAACATACCCCACCCACTCATGTCAATATTGATGAACTCTTAAGGCATGCTTACCTCATGAAGGAACCCACAAGCGTAAAACCGCCCTGATAGAATATTAGTTTTCTTGCAAAATAACACTGACATGCTTAGTTTTATATTGTAACAATTAACCGCTTTACCATGAAATTCTAAAATGTACAATGAATGAAAATCAGAGTGTAACTTTGTAAATAGTGCTAATAAAGACACCAATTTTCAGCTGTAGTACTGACAAACATGGTTATTCTTTCATAATTTACAAACAACATTACAAACCATTAACCATGATTCCTTGTGGATTCTTTGAAACTCAAATATCAGCGTTTTTTTTTTTTTTTTTTTTTTTTTTTTTTTTTGTTAAAAAAATTTGCTCCATATGTTATGTAATCAATTTAGGCATACAGCATCATAACTCTGGAAGTTCTATATACAGAGTAAATATTTATAGACACACTTAACACATTATATAAACAAATTCATCCAGATGTCTATTTCTTGCCAGTGAAGATTGTTCAAAAGCAAGAAGAGTTGTCAATTTATTTCTGAATATGGCAGGGGCATATCAATAACTGAACGCAATTGTATAAATGATTGTGAAACTGAACTTAAAATACACTCTGGCCATTAAAATGAAAAAAGGTTGAATGTGGAGCATCTCTATGATCGATATGAGATACAGAAAGGTATTCAGAAAATAACATGACAGTTAAGTCAGTGAGGCTCTGGTAAACAAAGTTCTTCAACAGGAGCATAACAAACTATTTGTATCCCATTCAGGAATCATAGATCTTATTATATGTTCCTAAATAGGAATCACTGTTTCCTAAATGGGCATCACTTTTTTTCTAGCTCCCAAATAGGAATCACAGAAAATCAGAAAAAAATCCTGATTTTAAACCTTAATAACTTTTTTTTCTAGACAATTAAAAGAATATCTGAACGGTCAAAAGTTTGGAAATTTATTCATCTTTAAGCTCTCCAAAATTGGTGAAAATCGGTTAAAAACTGTGATACATTTTTTCGATTTTTTTGAGAGTACTATAAAAATGACAAAAAGATGCCCAATTGAGTATCAAATTGCTATTAATAGTAACATTTACCTGTCAAAACAATCTAGGTCAGTGATACTCAATTGGGCATCTCTCCTCCACTGTTCAATGCACATCATCAGTATGTATCCAAATATAAAATATTAGGAAAATATCTGCAACCGTTTACGAGATATTCAACAAAAGAAAAACCGGAAGTTCCGAAATGTCAAATGTTAGCAGCGAACATCCTTAAATAAAATCCCGCAATTATGTCAGAAATGGAACCAATACCGACGAGACAATTAAAAAAAGTAGTATGAAAAAAATGACTGATGCTAAATATGAATAATGTCGTTGTGTGTAGATAACTAGTATGCTAGTTTTACTAATTAGTAATTCTAACACACCCTGCCTATAGAAGCCAATGGTAAAGTGCAGTGATATATTGAGTGATAATCACTGGGCGGATTAGCGTGACGTTACTTCGCGCCGTTTCGACGCCATTTTGATTAAATGATGACGTCAGCTATCCCGTAAGTCACGTTACCTTGACGTTAGACGGTGTAACGTCATTTCAACGCGTTCAAAACGTAACAAACATATGTAAACCTTTGCGGTACAGTCAAAAGTTTGGCGGGATTTCTTCAGTGCAATGGTGGAAAAGTTAAAGAAACTGAAGGTTTAAAATGGTTTTATTCCGTTTATTGTGTGTTAGAATCGTGCTCGTGATTTGCTCTGCTTTACAACTGACCTCCAAACAGTGATATAATTATTACTCAACAATTCACTACTAGAGCTGATCTATTTCTTAAGTAAAATATGGTAATATAATTATTATTTATCATTATATTATTTCAGAAAACGACTATTCAGCGTTAGTTCTCACACCGAAACTGTGAAAAATATAAAGAATGAGAAAGGGTCCCGAAAATCGAGACAGAGTGGGCGTCGCAGTGCTTCAAATCCAACAGAGAAAAAAGGTGCCGGGAAATCAGACCTCAGATACTTTTTGTGCCTTTCGTGATATACTTATGTGACGAAGTAGCAGTTAGATACACACATTCATATGTAGTATGGCTAACGTTCACACATATATACATGTTCCAGAATGGGTATCATGCAGCAATGAATATAACAGTTGTTTGCAGTGTGGATATTTTGTCTGCGCCGCACAAAATGTGATAAGAGCCAAACTAAAACACTCATTTTATGAGTAGGCCTACAGTAAGCTATATTAGTATAAAATGTCTAACGAAAGTCTTTTAGTTCTGAAAATCCTCGTACACCACATTTTGCGCCTGCTAATCGACAACCATATCTCAACGATTCCTCTACATCTGCTCCTCGGCAAAAAGCGAAGATTGTCCCAGCAATAAAGGTATCTCCTGCGCCTATAGTATCGGTCACGTGATTTGGCGGAAACGCTGGTGACGTCACAAGCACGTCTTCCGTTTTTGCTGCAGCCCCGTCTTCACCCCATGGGCAAATTATTGTAGCACCTTCTTTACAACTTGATAACAAACATTTGACGGTTTCCTCCTTAGACGCATATCCTTCCGCGCGCCCGTAGTCCTTGCTGACAAAAACTACATCCGCCTTGTCAAATAGTTCCTGCTGCTTGGGACACACTGAAGGCGGGAACTCGATCTCAACGGATACTTTTATTCTCTCATTTTCGTCTTTGTTGCCATTGTATGTGCTTATGATATCTATCATTTTAGAGATATCTTCAATATTTTCTCGTCCCTCGAAATGAATCCATTTATAATGCGTTAGGTTCAGACCCCCAAAATCGGATGACTTTAGTTCTGTCACGTTCTTGAAATCTGCAACAATTGTTCTGCTTCCCGTTTGCTCACTGACCCAGATAAAAGTCACAGGAGGTTTGTGAAAAGCGGGGTCTAAAACGACAACATTCTCTGAAATAACGTTGTTTTCTCTGAAATCATTTTTGATAAAGTCAAAGTCCTTGTTCTTTACAACAGTTCCGAAGAACTCCGATTGAGCACCCAGAAGACCGAGAACCGTAGCGCTATTAGCTGCATTACCTCCCCTGCTAAGATAATGTTCAGACGCCATTACTTCCTCGTCCTCATCCGGGTATTTACCAACCATACAGATGTAGTCAAGGGCCACAACTCCAACAAATAAAATTCTCTTTCTTGACAACCCGTTGACCGACTCCTCAATCGCACTCTGTATCATGTTCTCAACAAATAACTCAATCTTCCCCATTCCTTCCCGCAGAGAATCCATGTTGATCTTTTTGGTTTTTCTAAAAGTATTTATCCGAAACTTTTTTTTTATCTTCTAAACTTTGAAGACAAACGTCCTGTTTTTCAACAAATTCTTCTCGTGTTTACAATTTTCATCGGATGGGCGGTTATGCAGGTTTATTTAATGTTACAATAAAATCTGGCATGTAATAGTCCTTTAGAGGTCACAAGTCTAAATTACTAGGTCTTGTTTCAGATATATAAAACCAAAGTCCCAATTAAGTATCATTAAACAGTCGAACAGACACGCACAGTTTTGCAGATGATTATGGACTTATTTCTGTATAGTCCGCTTCAATGTATAGAAGTTGTGACACCCGAAATTTTGTTATAATTACTTAAAATATCACTTTTCAAAGCATATATACTTGTTTTATACATCCAACAGTTTAAAACTCATCTAAAACCACTTGATGACTACACGTACATTTAATATATCAGTTTAAATTGCTACCAATTTTATTTGATTAGTTTATGACACGAGAGATAAAGAATGCATTAAACATTGTGAACTACTTGCACCAAATATAAAATTCTTACCAGTATAAAGATAAGCAGAGGAGGGTCCTCAGATCGCTCACCTGAGATTTGGCCTTTGAACAATTATTCTTTTTGACCAAAATGACCTTGACCTCAGTGAGTACTAACATAACTTCATTAACTCAACTAAGTAAGTTGTCTGTATCTACCATTTTTCAGGTCACAGGCTACACTTTTCCATTAAATAGCAAATGTGACCAAATCTATCCTTGTCTTAAAAAGTCAAGGTCAACCCAAGGTCATGATTTATACAAACTTTGATGGGACAGAGCCCTTGATGCAACATACCAAGTTTCGTTGAAATAGGTCCACCGGTTCCAGGGAAGAAGATTTTTAAGGTTTTTACCATATAAAGACATGATGGCCGTCTTGGTTATGCGACCTAGACCATTTATACTAATTTTGGGTCTCACATCCTAAGGGTGCTCCACGTGAAGTTTGTCTTTGATTGGCCCAGCGGTTTCAGTGGAGATGTTTGAACATTGTGGACGACACCAACTACAACGACGTACGACGGAGCATGTGTATACTATGCTTTCACTTGACCTTAATTTGACAATCCCTCTCTCTCTCTCTCTCTCTCTGACCTCCTTCCATCATCTCACACACACATTGACTCATTCTACCCCTGTCCCGGGGCTAAATACATGTATATAGCCATATATATCAAACATATTCTCGTATGAAACGGCTAAGCCAATCAGAGCCAACTTACACGTGTTGCTTATGTAGCTTCCCTGTGAAGACGGAAGTATATTTTATAAAGTCTCACGACCAAGATGGTCACCATGCTCCCATATATGGCCAGAACACGAACTCCTAATATCTTGAAACTTGGCATGAAGGATCAGTTTCAAGTTCTACATCGTTTATATAAATCATAACATTGGATTGACCTTGACCTATTTGATGGAAAGGTTAACTTATGTAGCCTATATACATTAGAATGGGGGAAATTGAAAATTGGAGAAAACTTGTTCGGACTAGGAGAACAGACAGAAAATGTCATTGCTTATGGAACAGGTTAGAACCCAGGGGGTTGTCTGCCCCCTGTCCCAGGTCTAAATATATGTATATGGCAATTAATCTTTATAACTTGTATATAAAATTATTATAACGTAGTATTTCCACAGAAATGTATGTAGTTTGTACATTTTCGTAAATTCCGTTTTCCTCCAGAAACACAATATGCATTCAGTTAAAGTAGACCTTGTGACATACTAGTATACTTAAACCACTAAAGAAAGTTGACACATTTTGCCGATTTTCGAAACACAGTATAATCACTGCCCATTTTTTTTTTTTTTTTTTTTTTGCCTTTGGTTTCGTTGCATAATGCACCAGTCATTTGTATCCCCCCCAGGGCCAGGGATAACGCCGGGACACAGCGGGGCAAAAATGCCAGGATTCAACCTCTGATGAGTCCCGGCAGTGCCGGGAATGCCCGGAGTTTTAATTTCCTGCAAGTACACAGTCAATTTCATTCAGATGAGATATTAGTTGCATTTAACAATTTAATTACTTTTATGACCCTTATTTAATTTGCAAATGAACCTGTACATTTACATGCAGAAATTCAACCCCAAACCCCATATTTCAATTTCATCATGCAGAACAACTCCCAGCTTTTGTTCCACATTAATGTTACCCTCCGGGGAGCCGGGGCTTTTAGTAGGGATTTTTACCACAAATCTGACCCCACTATTCCCTAGGGGAGCCGTGGATACAAATGACTGGTGCATAAATATATAGTAGCCGCTGATGCTAATTCGCCACATCAACGATCGATCAAACAATGACGGTACCCCTCATATTCAAATTCGCAAAATTTATGGAATCTAAAACACTGCTCGCGGAGCCATTTTCGTTGCCATTTTGATCATAACTTTCTTCATATAGACATTTCAGAGCAAAAGAAAAAAAAACTTTGTTAGGTTTAGAAGCAGTCGTGTAACGCTTCAAGTTGTCAGTGTCAGTTTATATGTTACGTAGTTGTAGTCATGCGTCAACCTTTCTCAGTCCAATTCGCTTTATGAACTTGAATTTATGAAATGCAGGACTACTTCCGTATATTTTGAAACTGCATGCTCTTAGTCAATTGTGCTTTTCTTGACATTTGTCGCCCTGAATAAACTCTGAACCAACTGCAAGGTCCACAATTAAATTTTGTTAAAATGTATCACACAGCGACATTGCACCCTAGCACAGAAGCAAACGCTTAAACACGTGCAGCGTCAACACAAGTGACAGCTATTGTCTAGATGTTACGCTAGTTCTTACTGACGTTAAAAATGGAATATTCTTAATTTTCCGTGTAATATTATAACAGCAAACCTAAGACATGTTGCTTTAATATGCATTATAGTTGGCCTCCCAAGCCCCCCAAATATTTTTCTGTTGGCATTTTTGAGTACATTTTGGCATCCATGCCTAATGTGTACCTTAATGTGTAACAATACACGCTAGGGTGGATGCCAAGTCTGAAAATGCCCCAGAGTCCCAAAAATAGGTCAAAGGTCAACTAAGTGCAAAATTTGAGATATTTCAACATTATGGCAGTATCTTATGAAATATTTTCTTCTTTTTTTTGTAAAAAAGCCCCAAATTACATCTAATGCATTTGTATGATGTAATCAGTTACAATTGTTACAACAAAGTAATGCAGATTTAGGTCAAAGGTCACTTTAGTGCAAAAAATGCTTATTTTCATGCCCTTTTATAATTGCCTGTATAAACATAACTGTCAGTGGTATTCTGATGAGGATAAAGTTCTTTTATGTACATTTTGTATCAATTGTGTATAGAATATGATCGTAGCAATCATTTGATATCAATTTCAGCTCTCTGCAGCTTTTGGTTGCTGAGATATTGTCAATTTTATTGGTACACTCCCCTGTATTTGTCTGTGTTTTTTCTCTTATATCTTAATATAATAAGTTTTCTTAATTTTTGCAACGGTATAGTCAGCTTGGTCATTTATATTATTACATTTTTATACATTATTGTCATAACAATCATTTGATACCAATTTCAGATCTCTAGGACTTATGGTTGCTGAGATATTAATGTTTCCGTTGGTATACCCCCTCTATTTTTCTGTGATTTTTATCAAATATTTCAAGTTTTCATCAATATTCAAACAACAAGAAAGTCAAACTATTCATTTATTATCGCATGTTTATAGAACATTAACATAGCAATTATTTGATATCAATTTTACTTCTCTAAGACTTTTGGTTGCTAAGTTATAAAACATTTTGTTAGTATACCCCATCCACTTTTCTGTGGTTTTTCACTAATATTTAAAGTGTTTATCAATATTCGAAAATCAAGAAATTCAGAATAATTGTTTGTCTTACAACATGGTTATAGAATATTATCCTAGCAATCATTTGATACCAATTTCAGTTCTCTAGAGCTTTTGGTCACTGAGATATTAGCAGTTTTATTGGTTAACCCCCTTCATTTGCCAAGGATTTTCCTCCTATATCTTAAGTGTCCTTAAATATTTGAGAAACAAGATAGTAAGCTTGTTTATATACCTTATCACATGATTATAGAATATTGTCATAGCAATCTTTTGATACCAATTTCAGCTCTCTATGATTTTTGGTTGCTGAGATATATACGTTTCCGTTGATATACCCCCTCTATTTTTCTGAGATTATTGTCTAATATTTAAGTTCTCATCACTATTCGAAAAACAAGAAAGTCAGATTTTTTATGTGTCTTATCACACTATTATAGAACATTAACATAGCAATCATTTGATACCTATTTCAGCTCTCTAGAGCTTTTGGTCACTGAGATATTAGCAATTTTATTGGTATACCCCCTTCGTTTGCCACTGATTTTTTCCTATATCTTAAGATTTTTTTTAAATATTTGAGAAACAAGACAGTCAGCTTGTTTATATGCATTATTACTTGGTTATAGAATATTGTCATAGCAATCATTTGATACCAACTTTTGCTCTCTATGGCTTTTGGTTGCTGAGATATATACATTTCCGTTGGTGTACCCCCTCTATTTTTCTGAGATTATTATCTAATATTTAAAGTTCTCATCATTAATCCAACAACAAGAAAGTCAGATTATTTATGCATCTTATTATACTATTATAGAACATTATTATCGCAATCATTTGATACCTATTTAAGCTCTCTAGAGCTTTTGGTCATTGAGATATTAGCAATTTTATTGGGAAACCTCTTCGTTTGCCAGTGACTTTTCTCCTATATCTTAAGTTTTCTAAAAAAAATTGAGAAACAAGGAAGTCAGCTTGTTTATATACCATATTATATGGTTATAGAATATTGTCATAGCAATCATTCGATACCAATTTCTGCTCTCTATGGCTTTTGGTTGCTGAGATATAAACGTTTCTGTAGGTATAACCCCTTCACTTGCTGTGATTTTTCTCTAATATTATATTCATCAAGATTCCATCTATATTCGAACAACACGAAAGTCTGATTTTGTTATATATCTTATTTCGTGGTTTTAGAATGTTGTAATAGCAATTATTTGATACCAATTTCTGCTCTCTATGGCTTTTGGTTGCTGAGCTTATAAGCATTTCTGTAGGTATACCCCCTCCATTGTTCTGTGATTTGTCTCTAATATTGAAAGTTCTCATCAAGATTTGTACCCCAAGAAAGTTACATTCTTTCTGTATCTTATCATATTATAATAAACCATTATCATATCAATCATTTGATATAAATTTCAGCCCTCTAGAGTTTTTGGTTGCTGAGATATAAGCAATTTTGTTGGTAGACCCCCTTCATTTATCTGTTACTTTTCTCTTATATCTGAAGTTCTCTTTAATATTGAGCACTAAGATAGCCAGTTTGTTTATATATCTTATTACAGAGTTATAGAACATTGTCATAGCAATCATTTGGTACCAATTTAAGCTCTCTAGGGCTTTTGGTTGACAAGATATAAGCAATTGTGCTGGTATACTCCATTTTTCTGTGATTTTTTTCTAATATATAAAGTTAGCATTAATATTTGAAGACCAGGAAGTCTGTTTGATATTTATATCGTATTATGTGGTTATCAAGCATTGTCAAACCAATCATTTGATACCTATTTCTGCTCTCTCAATGTCTATCAGTAGGCAAGAAACATGTGGTAATATAGGTGTACCACACTACTTCCTCTGCCTATTAGAGGTGGGGGTGAACACTCTATGATTTTACGTGACACACATGGGCAATAAAGAGATCCTCTGACCAAACTGGCACCCATGAGCATTTGTTCTAAGGGTGTAAGGTACATCCTGTAGATATTCCACCCTTAACCCTTCAAATGGCAATAGATTTTCCCTTTGTATATCTTGATTTTCGTCATTTTCATTAATATTCATGAAAATGCAAATGAGATAATTATTATTTAGGCCCATGAGTCATCAACAAATTTATCAAATAGTATTATTGGTACAATAACAATAAGCCAATATGCAAATTAGATATTTTCCATTACTTATCATAGGAAAAAAAGGGCTATGTCTAAGCTTTAAGATGAGACCAAGTTCAATAGTCTAGGATTACAAATGATTGAGATATTTTCAATTTTCTATCTGTACCCCCATTATAAAAACGCAAAAAATGAATATTTAGAGTACTTTAATAGAACATAGCATAAAACGCAGACGCTTCCACTGGCAGAAAACAGGGTCTGATAGCTTTTTCAATGTACTTAAATTAGAAAATCATAGTGTAGAAAATCACCTCTGGGGGAAGGGGGTATGGGTAGCTAGTAGAATAATATTAGTTATCATTACAGGTTTTGATATTTTTGCACTCATATGACTTTTGACCTAATTATGTGACCCAGAGGCAATTACAGACTTGGAATATACCCATATGAGTTTAAACACTTATCAATGAATAAAATAAGAACATGTTGCCTTTAGTCAGTTCATGTTTGATTTAAGAAATACTTGATTATTGTAACGGGTGTTTGTTATTTTGCACTCATTTGACTTTTGACCTAATTCTGTCACCCAGGAGCATTTACAGTCTTGGCATCCACCTCTATGTCTTTGGAGACATGTCAAGGAATGACATGAGTACAAGTTACCTATAATCAGTCCATTATTTTCCAAAACAATAATGTCTATTTTCATTTTTACCGATTTTTGCTATTTTGCACTCGTTTGACCTTTGACCTTGTTCTGTGGCCTAGGGTCATTTACAGACTTGGCATCCACCCATACGAGTTTGGGCACATGCCAAGGAATATTATGAGCATAGGTAGAATAATGTACTCAAAAATGCCAACAAAACCAAAACTAAGCCACTTTTTTGGATTTGGACTGCCAAGTATTATTTAGCATACAAGTTCTCTCATTGTATTGATGACTAAAATAAGTACAATATAATCCGTCAGAACCACGTGTATATCACGACGTCAACAACCGATACAACAGTAATTGCAATATTTTAAAACACTGGCATTGGCATTATCGACGTGAAAACAGTTTCAAACGTATACCCCTGCGGCTAAAATTGTTTAAAACACCAGTCTTGACGTTGGGGTTTCATTAATAAATTTTCTATAGAAATAATCTTTGTTGTACTAATGTTTAAATAAACATTTGTCTTTAATTCCGTACACGCTACAAATTTTGGAATCGGAAGCTATGGTAATTATCACCACGATGAGGGGGTTGTTTCTGTTTAGAATGCTGCTAATTGTAACTTTCTAGAAAATTGATTTTTTATTTAAGGACTTATGTGCAGTCACTGTATATACATGTTTGAAGATTTACATGTATAAAAAAGCATTGTTTATTTTAGTCAACAATGTTACATTCTTTAGCATGCTTCATCATGAGGCTGTTGAATATGTTGCAAATATATGGATTTGTGTATACAGATTGTGAAATGAGTGGACAGCTAAGAGCAAGTGGGTCATTTTTCAGTTACTTCCGGGTTGAAATCATCGGACCCATTTTTCTTAGCTTTTTGAAAAAAATAAGCCAGTCTTTTCAACGTAGTCATTGACTTCAATCATATAAGAACCTGAAACAAAAGGCATGTCATCTTTCAGCAAACAGTAAGCGCACACGAGCCGCCCCAAGTTACCCACTTTGAGAATTTTCCAGAAAAAACATGTTTACACTAACTTTTCCCAGAGAAATACATTTCCATGACCCCAAAATAATCCTTAATTTTGCAGATTATGTATCCTAGACATGTAGGCTTTGTTTTAATTTATTCAAATGCATTCCATTTTCCAGGAAATGGGTCCCACGACAACTAGTTACATTTTTAATTCTAAACCAAGCTATTTAAAAGTTTAAAAGAATAACTATATTGAGTCATTCCTTGTATCTGTGATGTCTATTAGCAATATTTGATTGACAGATTAAAAAAAAACAGTAGATGTCTGTTTAACATACCCCACCCACTCATGGCAATGTTGGCAAATCCTTAATAGGAAAACCGTATTCCCCATCATGCCAAACGAGTGCCTCAAACCAAAGGTTACATGTATCCGCTTTAAATTCGCCAGTAACTCACGAAATCTCTTCTTCAATAATAATTTTCCATAAACAAATCTTCTAGACAGAAATGCGCCAAGCGAACTCTCACACCCGGCAAAGGCTTGGCGCACCTTAACTTTGATTTTAGTTTGACCCCAGCCCTGATTAAAATATATTTCTGTGCGCGATAGCTCTAGCAGCAGAGTGTCCGATGTTCATTCTGCCGCTGATGTAAGAAGAGGATGACTTAATATGGTAAAGTAAAGGGCGGAGGAAACAAATAAAGTTCACATCAGGATAGCGAATCCGTGTAATGCATACATGTATATAATGTACACCCTCATACTCCACTTTTTATATACCGCATCGGTTTTTAGCTCACCTGAGCCGAAGGCTCACAAGGTGAGCTTATAGGATGGCCATCATCCGGCGTCCGTCCGTCGTCCGTCGTCCACAATTTCAAAGATCTTCTTCTCTGAAACCGCTTGGCCGATCTAGTTGAAATTTTATGTGGAGCCTCCTTAGGTAGTGGCATTTCATGTTTGATCGCGAAATCTAGGTCACATGACCAAGATGGCCGCCACGCCCATATATGAAAAAAACCCTTCAAAAATCTTCTTCTCCAGAACCGGTGGGCCGATTTCCACGAAACTTGGTATGTAGCATCGGGGACTTCAGCCCATCATAGTTTGATAAAATGATGACCCTTGGATGACCTTGACCTATTTTACGGCAAGGTCAAATTTGAAAACATAGGCTTTTACATGGGAGAAAAGTGAAAACTATGGATTTTTTGAAAACTATTGCAGCCTGAGGCCTGAAAAGTGGTAGATGCAAACAACTAATGGTGTAGATGAAGGTATGTGATTAATTTAGGTCAAGGTCATCTCTTGACCTTGGCCAGTCTGTCGTCCAGACACACTTTTCAAAGATCTTCTTCTCTGAAACTGCTTGGTCAATCAAAATGAAATTTTATGTGGAGCATCCATGGATAGGGGAGACGAAAGTTTGATCGCAAAATCCAGGTCACATGACCAAGATGGCCGCCACGCCCATATATGGTATAAACCTTTCAAAAATCTTCTTGTCCAGAACCGGTGGGCCGATTTCCACGAAACTTGGTATGTAGCATTGGGGACTTCAGCCCATCATAGTTTGATAAAATGATGACCCTTGGATGACCTTGACCTATTTTACGGCAAGGTCAAATTTGGAAACATAGGCTTTTGAATGGGAAAAAGTGAAAACTATGGATTTTTTGAAAACTACTCCTGAAAAGTTGTAGATTCAAACAACTAATGGTGTAGATGAAGGTATGTGATTAATTTAGGTCAAGGTCATCTCTTGACCTTGGCCAGTCTGTCGTCCATACACACTTTTCAAAGATCTTCTTCTCTGAAACTGCTTGGCCAATCAAAGTGAAATTTTATGTGGAGCATCCATGGGTAGGGGAGACGAAAGTTTGATCGCGAAATCCAGGTCACATGACCAAGATGGCCGCCACGCCCATATATGATAAAAACCACTCAAAAATCTTCTTCTCCAGAACCGGCAGGCCGATTTTCATGGAACTTGGTATGTAGCATTTGGTAGTTCAGCCCATCATAGTTTGATCAAATGATGACCTTTGGATGACCTTGACCTATTTTACAGCAATTTCAATTTTGGAAACATAGGCTTTTACATGGGAAAAGTGAAAACTATGGATTTTTTGAAAACTGTTGCAGCCTGAGACCTGCAAACAACTAATGGAGTAGATGAAGGTAGTGATTAATTTAGGTCAAGGTCATCTCTTGACCTTGGCCAGTCTGTCGTCCATACACACTTTTCAAAGATCTTTTCTGAAACTGCTTGGCCAATCAAAGTGAAATTTTATGTGGAGCGTCCATGGGTAGGGGGAACGAAAGTGTGATCACGAAATTTGGGTCACATGACCAAGATGGCCGACATGCCCAACTATGGTAAAAAAAACACTCAAAAATCTTCTTCTCCAAAACCGGCTGGCCGATTTACGCGAAACTTGGTATGTAGCATTTGGGACTCCAGCCCACCATAGTTTGTTGAAATGATGACCCTAGGATGACCTTGACCTATTTTACGGCAAGGTCAATTTTGGAAACATAGGCTTTTACATGGGAAAAGGCGAAAACACTGGATATTTTGGAAACTGTTGCAGCCTGAGACCTGAAAGTTGCTAGATGCAGACAACTAATGGAGCCAATGAAGGTAAGTAATTAATGAAGGCCAAGGTTATTTGTTGACGTTGAACCAAGGTCATTTAAATATCAAAATTAAAATTATGGTTTTCTCAGAAATCACTGGGTTTGGAAACTATTGCAGCCTGAGACCTGAAACTTTGCAGATGCAGACAACGTGAAGTCAATAAAGGTGTGTGAGTATTCAAGGTCAAGGTCATTTCATGATGACTTAATACTCCAAGATCAGGCTTCAGGTGAGCGTTCTCAGGACCAATGGTCCTCTGGTTATATACCGCATCGGCGAGGAGGTTCTAACGTGTAACCAAAATCTATGTTTTGAGCAAAAATAAGAAGAAAAGTCCAAATTTTCTAACTGAATTTCAAATTTTATATCATTAAAATTGCAATATATTGCACGGGCGTGATTTTAATTTTATATCATTAAAATTGCAATATATTGCATGGGCGTGTTTTAGTAATGAAAAGAAGAACAACATGGTCTCCACTGATGTTTAATATCACATGGTTCGGAGTAGGTATCTCAAATACGAAGAGAGCACGCCAAATCCAAGGCCTGATTCATGAGCCAGACAGCCATCTGCAAAAAATGGGATATTATATGAGCCTGTGGGTGAGAAAACCAAAAATTTGGGCTCCGACCAGGTCTGACACAAACCAGGCTGTACAGTCACAGAAGATGGTTAGAGCCTGGGCTGTAAATTTTGGATTTAGAAAGTAGAGGAATTGTACTATCAGTGTAGCGAAAACAAAGGCGCTGATCAGCTTCGCAGTAATTGCGAAGCTGATCTGCGCCTTTGTTTTCGCCTATGCAGATTGTTGGTTTCCCCATGCTGTAGTTCATATACCATCCGCATCATGAGAAAATCGACTTTTTCATTGGCGAACAATGACACAAAAATATAATAATATTTTGTAGCTTCTGCACAGCTGATCAGCGCCATTGTTTTCGCTTCTAGGAAAGTACAATCCCCCGATTTCTTAAATTGTTTTAACAACAGTTTTATAGATCCGCAGCACATAGAACTGGGGGCTTTTTGATACTTAAAATTATTCTTAAGCAAATTTATATACGCATATCAAATTTTACGATTACGTCAAAAAGTTACGTATTAGGGTATGTAGATGTATCCGTTTTCGAGCACAATACGGCGTTTCTTTTACCCCTGGGGTGACGACAGAAATTGATTTGTTTGTTTTTCATTTGTTTGTTTGTAATATAGTTAAGTAGCATATAGGCATTTTTATTCAGTTTAACGTTCTTTTCAAGATTATTTCAGCTCATTTGAGAAGGACCAATCTGTGATGTTGTGACAGACCCTCCCCGCTCCCTCGATTTCAACAAGTCCAAAACGTTGTTCTTGTATCTTGCTCAAGGACGCAACTCGGCGTTAGTGCGGCTCGAAAGAAGAGCATATAGATCAATTCAGAGTCCAACCTACCACTAACGGCCAATGTACTCTGTGAAATTTGGTATTGGCTCCCAGACATGTTTTTCCTGCAACTAAAATTTCCCTTACCTTTCATCACTTTCTCTCGGAGTAATTTCCTCATTGTCGAGCTGTCGCTGGAAAATCAATCAATCAATCAATCAATCAATCAATCAATCAATCAATCAATCAATCAACCAATCAATCAATCAATCAATGAACAAGTCCAAGTTTTTTCTGTCTTTTGTTACGTCTCGCAATCAACAACACATGAGACGGAAGGTGGCCAACATATTAAAATGAAAAGGCCAAAATGCTTATTCAAAATCGGTTTTGTCATATTTTTATTAGTCGACAGAATTTAAAAATATTTGCGGAACTTCTTAAGACTTATGGGTTGCAAAAGGATGACATGGTCATATTTTTCTTGAGGTGTTTCAGAAAAGAGAGATTTTGAAAAAAAGTAGTTTCTGAATGGTGATATATGGGCAGTAGATCTGTCAAACAAATTGTCGCCATTACTGCCACACAGTGCGGAAATACTCCGCTAATGCCTACACATGATAAATGAGGCGCTACCAGGAGGGGGGGGGGGGGGTCTTTGCTCCCTGCTCCCTGAAAAAATTGACCCTTCTCCCCAGCTCCCTGATTTGTTTTTCCTCAGCTCCCTGAAAGTTTTCTTCTTTTGCTCCCTAAATCCCCGCTTGCTCCCCAGATCCCTTAAAATATTTGATAGTGCTCCCCAGCTCCCTGAAAATAAATGACCCTTCTCCCTGAAACCCCCAAACCCCTGGTAGGGCCTCATAAATATGAAAAACAAAAATGAAACCTTTTTTCTGTATCTTCCGACTGAGTTTTATCCTGTTTTTCTTGTGATGTTTTGTCTATTTCAGCTTCAGCTTTCAAGCCTTCCATTATCGCTTCCATGTAGTCAACTTTAAAGCAGCCATCTTTTTTGTCCTGCCACGTGAGCACCATTTTCATCCAATCAGGTCGCATGAAATTTTCAAACCCAAGCGGTCCACAAAGAAGAGCTCGTAAAAGAGAATCAAAACATACATTATTATTTGCAACAACCTTGACCTGCTCCATCTTAAAGTAGTCACTGTCATTCCTTTTGCTCTTTCTTTTCTGTGTACAAATGAAACACCCAAACATTTCCAACATTTATTGGTTATCATGGTGCAAATCGGAAAATCCTGAACGAAATCACAGAAACAGTCCCCTGTTTGTTGCTTACATGAGATAGCACGGAGATGAAATGCAAAAAATGCTGACAATTTTGTGACCTAAATTACTTCCAAGCGATAAAAAATGAATGTGAAACTAAAATGTTGATTCCGCTTACTCTGTTCTAAAAATAGATCTTTCTTAGTAGCCTTGACCTTGCCCTTGTCTTCAAACGATTTGGCTTCAGCATAGATCTTGTTGCACAGTCTCTCCTGAATGGTTCGAACTTTGGTGTTCTCGATGAACATTTCAACTGATTCTCTGCAGCCTACCTACAGTGCAAAAGCCGATATGTGCAACCAAGAGAAAGTGTCAGCCATTGCATTATATCTTCCTGGAAAGTGGGTACACTGATTATTTCTAGATACAGATATCTATGTTCTGTTGTGTTGCTTAGGATGGACATTCTACTGCATATTAATCTGTGGTAATAATTGTGTGGATACCCTTGGTCACTTCTAAAGTTGATTTTACGGATTATCAGTTCTTTATATTTACAGTTTTCTAAAACCTCCTTAGATGAACCATTAGATGTTCATCTGTGTTCATACTTCCATGAACAACATTGTGTCACGCGACGTGACGTAATCCAAACTTGACGTCAAAAAACTTGAATCTCGCCAATCTGATTGGACGTTGTAAACGTCGACGCCGTTCCGCTGTTTGAACACACACTGTGTGTAGATTCTCTGTTTGCTGGTAAATGTGACCGTCTTGGTGGTTTTTCAACAAGCGATAGAGAGAAATGAATGTAAATATAAGCAATGAGTTTAATTTTTCTGTTGTTCATGGAGCTATGAACCGCAGTGGGTCGCTAGCAAAGCTTACATGAACCCCTTCGGGGTTCATTCACTTTGCACGCGACCCACTGCGGTTCATAGCTCCATGAACACCAGAAAAATGAAATTCATTTCTTAAATATTTACATTTTTCTTAAACCTCCTTAGATGAACCATTAGATGTTCATCTGTGTTCATACATCCATGAATAACATCGTGTCACGCGACGTCACACTTGACGTCAAAAACAATGCTCTCGCCAATCTGATTGGACGTTGTAAACGTCGCCGCCGTTCTGCTGTTTGTATAAACACTGTGTATAAATTATCTATCTGCTCGTAAATATTATCGCCTTGATGATTTTTCAACAAAAGATAGAGAGAAATGAATATAAATAAATGAGTTTAATTTTTTTGATGTTCATGGAGCTATGAACGGCAGTGGGTCGCTAGCAAAACTTACACCGCAGTGGGTCGCGTGCAAAGTGAACATCATAGCTCCATGAACATCAGAAAAATTAAATTCATTTCTTAAAATGATGTACGTAAATTATGCATGTAATTGGTCACTTACAATATAACGGTCTTTGCTTCAACAAAAGTTTGAAACAGAAGAAATCTAAAGCAAATGCAGTAGATCTAGATACAGTGAAACTAAAGATGATTAAGAAGTAAGATAATGTTTTATTTTATACTTAGCAGTAAAATTAATGTATATCAAAAATGGATAAGTGATATTTTCACTGCAGAATTGATATTGATATTTTCACTAGTGATTGATATCAGCCGATATTTTCACTGTAGAGTTTGGATTACTTCTGACGTTTCCACTCATTAACTCATTGACGTCATTAAATGTGCCTCACTTCAGAAATTCAAATGCCTATAACTCCGTTATTTACGAAAGAAAACATGAAGTGTGGGTATTCAATTTCTTAGTTAGAACGTTAGGAACAATGTGGTACCAAAATTTTTTGTTTTCAAAAATTTTTGGTTTTTGCATTTTCACCGCCTGCTTTGTGAATAGGAAAATGCCCGTGTATTGTATAAAATAAAAAGAAAATTTACTTTTTATCGGTAAATGCCAAATATATTTCATGATATCTCGTGACTTGAAAACATCAAAATTTTCACTCGTGCTACGCACTCGTGAAAATTTTGATGTTTTCAACTCACTCGATGATATATATTTGGTATTCACCTCAAAAAAGTAAATATCCTCTATATATTTAGTAAAACTTACATGTTCTATGATGATAAAGAACAGAAGCTGATGTGTAATTGTGTAGCCTGCTGTCATCTCAGTGGTCATGTAGTTCCAGCAATCACTAGTTATATTGCATTGTGGCAAGAGCCTGTTTGATTGAATATGAAAAAAAAAACAGCTTTAAGTTTCGTCAGGAGCCTATAATCGCTCGTGAGAGATGCTCCTGGTCTCGTATACCAGTGGCAAACCAACAATCACTTTAAATACTGCACTGTGGCAAGATAAAAAAAAGAACAAAATATTGTAGCCAGAAAGTTGCAAATCATGTTTATGGTAATAGTTTTTTCCAAAAAAAATACCCAGCATGCCAGACGAACAGCAACAGCATCAAACCAGGAGGTAACATGACAATTACTGATAAGCCTGTTGCTGAGCCATCTGAAGCTTAGAACATTACTTCAAGAAGAACCAGTCTTATTGGTGAAATAGCTATTTTTTCTTTACATCACAGAAACTTCTCCGTATGAAAGCTACCCAAGATTTGCACCGTTCATATGATAAAACTTGGGAAAATCAGGGGTGGGTATATATATATATATATATATATATATATATATATATATATATATATATATATATATATATATATATATATATATATATATATATATATATAAAATCATACATTGTGGGTATATGTTATCATCGAATGGATAAGGTGATTATGACAGATACTCAAAATGCATGATTGTATGAACAACAAGTGTAATTAATGCAAAACTACAATCAAAATCAGGTAAATTATAAAACACTATGCAAATAGTCCTGCAGATTTATGGGGTATTTTATCGGGACCCGGAAATAGGGTTCAAACTTTTTTTCTCGACTGATTCTTGTAGCCAAGACCTTGCCCTTCAAGAATCTGAATGATGCCACCTTGGCATCATTGAGCATTTTGAGATAATCAAGATGGCGTCCAGAATGGTCGTCAAATATATATTATCACTTGTTTTGCTATGTCAGGGACTTGAATACTTGTTTCTATTTACCACATTTGGCTGTAAAACTACATTTGAAGTTGTCTGATAAATCACACACCTAATAAAATGATTTCTAAAAAATAAAGATGGCATCAAAGATGGTCGCCAAATAGAATTTTTGCACAGAAAAGAATAGAATGTGCAGTACATGTGTGTTTTTGTCTTCATTTTATCCTGTAAGGTAATCTTATACATGTATTGTATTGTCATGTGCATATATGACTTAAGACCATTGATAGAACACTATGAACCTAAGATGGCATCTAAGATGGTTGTTTTTTATATGACAACAGCCTTATTAGTTTGGCTGGCATACGCATTTGCTATTTATTAAAGTTATTTCTAGACCGTATCAAATGCAGGACCCACAGCTATAATCTTCTCTGGTGTAGTGGTTAAGCTATCAACCTGTATGCCAAGGTTCTTGGGCTCAAGCCTTGGCTTTTTCTAGTCTTTTGAATGAGACTTGAAACTGAGGTTTCGGCTCCACATGACCTTAGCTGTTGATTGTGGCATAAAAAAATCAATCACCAAATACAGAATGATAAGTATTTACCTTTGGACATATAGACACATAGCCATATATTCAAGCTATGTTCAACATAGTAAGGCTAATATAACATATTGTTATAACACTAATAGACAATATGCTCAACTTTCATAAAATGATCAAAGTTTAGCCTAGCAAATGCATATATGTTATCAGCTTTATTGAAAATCTTTAAAATTTTAATGTTTCATTGTAGATGTCTTACAGATAATGCTACTTTTGGTGATGATATGACTTAAGCGTGGGAAATTTAGCCTTTGGTTGCCAATTTCACATCAAGCCATAAATCTGACGTAGATGTTTCTACTTTGCTACCATAACATCCTCCAAATGTGGTCATTTCCTTGATATTATCTGGTAAAGACTAACTAAGTTCACCAAGCTTGTCAGGTAAAAAGCCCTTCGAAGGTGTTTTCAGACTGACCCCTTTCCTATGCATCAACAACAATTGGTTAGCCTATCACATCCTGGCGGAAAAGAGCATTACATGGGTTGCAAGAAGGAAGGAGACCACGGTCGGATGTTCTACCATTTAACCCCAATACATTTAGTCCTTCTCTCCTTTAATGTCCCTTTTATAAAGAGGCTGCATTTAAACTTGCATTTATTTTAGAACTTTTATCTTGAGAAATGCTTATACGTCTGTGTATGAAGCTTACACATTTTCCTGTCTGCTTGCATTGACTTTAACCATATTAGTTCTTGCTACTGTTACACAAGATGTAGGTCTTAATCTGATCAGTGAGTGTGCTTTTCATCAGTTTTGGTGAGTGTGCTTTTCATCAGTTTTGACATTGTCTACTACATGTAAGCACCCTTTCATGAAAGTTACCACAGGCATATAGACCAAGACCCAGCATTTTATGGCTCTATTGAATGTAAGAGTAAATTATCTATTAATGAAAATGGATGCGGCCTTCTTCCCCTTGAAACGTTAAATTTCATTAGCCAATCAGTCTCACATTGTGCAAGGCTATTCAGGTCATCTAGTAGAATCTGCCAATCCATAGAGAATTAATATTCCTACACAAAACACAATCTCCATATGACCTGATATTTTCTGGAAGATCATTAACGGAAATCAAGAACAGGACTGGTCCCAAGACCAATCCTTGAGGGACACGAGATAAGACCGAAACTGGGTTTGAGGCTTGGCCATCTGTTTTGATAGTGCTCAGCAGGCCATGAAGCGATCCACTTGAGAGTTGATCCTCTAAACCCATAGAAGTGTAGTTTGTAAAGTAGTCTCCTATGTGGTACTTGTTGTAGTTCACAAACGACCTCATATATAGGAGCTGTGCTTGACACACGTTTATTCAGATCAAGTCCGAACCGGTTGTTGCACTTGCGTCATCACCAGTCATTAGCTGGATAACGAGCGAACCAATCCTTATAGAGAACCGCATGTAAATCTGTTGACAGCATGTACCGACTGCTTCTGCATGCTAAGAAAAAACGTAAGATCGTGAACAAATGTTGAAATCGTGGACCTCCCGAGCCCATGTCCCCAGGAAACATTACTGCATTAACAGAGAGAAGATCATTCAGAGCTTATAGCCGTTTGATATAAAAATCAAAGGCAGGTCTTACGCGATTAAAACACCTTCTAGGCAGAGCCTCCCGAGGACAGAGTGGATGTAATGAGACCACTAGATTGTCCGGGTTAAGGTAATATGTCTAAAAATAAGGGTTCTTTTACACCCATGCTGCTGTGCTATAGATCTGGGTCAAGTTCAAAGAAGGATGCCCTCTGTTGTGCTGCGACCAGATACCCTGTAGGGCCACTGCTTTTATCCCATAACTAGGACTAAATGATCGCAAGCTTTTGTAAAAGCTTATGCTTGTGACTTGATATAGTTTGATTATGGTGGCCATCTTGGGCATCATCTTGGCTCATTATTATCATGCTAGAATAAACACTAAATCATGCTGTTCACAACGTTAAATGAGCATTTCAGACACATGGCATTTGGTATATGCAGCACATGAATGTTGTTTTCATCAGAGAATATGTTTGGTTTAAATCAAAATTATGGCGGCAATCTTGGTCGTCGTCTTTCTTCGTTTATATGATATGGGGTCCTAGTTGAAACCAAAGGACATCACTATTATGTGAACTACAAGAAATGGGCATTTCAAACACACGGCACTGATTATTTGAAACATATGATTGCCGTTTAAATAAGAGAATACCTCTTATAGTATGATTATGGAAGCCATCTTAGCCACCATCTTGCATTATTGTTATTATGTGGGTATAAGAACTTAGAACATTTTAATTATGGTGTTTACAACATAAAATAAGCATTTAAACATGAAGCAACGGGTATATTCAACTCTGGGGGTTTATATTCTTGCTTATGCCGACCATCTTCGATGCCATCATGATTTTCCCAAAACGCTCAATGATGCCAGGGAGGCATCATGCAGTTTCTGAACAAGCATGGTCTAGTGAACTGAGAACCACAATTAAATTTCATGTGGCACCGTCTTCCATGTTATGCTGATGGCAACTGGACTAAAGGCTTAGCAAAGGAAATGACTAAGAAATCAACTTCAGTAACATCTTTGCGACAAATTTAAAGTTGACAGCCATCTTTGACAGCATCTTAGACACCATCTTGTATTCCAAAAATATATAAAGGAAACATAATTTCTAATCAAAATCACCTTATATACAGATAAATGTAATATTTTCAGTATTTAAAGTGTACCAAATTGAGATAACACTGATCATTGTCATTTAGTATTGCATTCTGGCAGCCATCTTTGAAACATTTTTGATATATATGACCATGCTAGCAGGAAATGGTCTTTGACATTCATTCTATAAAAATATGTCAAATATTTTTGCCCAGAGTGCAAATAGAAGCTTTATTATGATCAGCCCAGATATTGAGCCGCCATATTGGACGCCATCTTTTTTTTTCAAAATGCTCAATGATGCCAAGGTGGTATCAGTCAGATTCTTTAATGGTAACATGTAAGCAACAAGAATCAGCCAAGAAAAAAAAGTTTGAACCGCATTTCCGGGTCAAGCTAGATATCTGCAGGACTAAAACGAAGGTGTTTCCGTAATGTAAAATCGTAGAAGTATTTATATAGATTGTGGATACAAGTAAATATCAATTCAATAGTTCAGTCAGTTGGTGTCACATTTATGGGGTATAAATGACTCAGAAATGTGAGGTTGTAAAATGGGCCATAATGTATTAAACATGTGTAGTGACACCAACTGTTTTTTCAAACTCAACTTTTCTGCTCAGCTTTTACAAAAATGGTGTCTCCAGTCCTCTAGAAATATAGAATTACATCACTTTTCCACAAAGAAGTTCATTTAAATGAGAAACTATTGCCTTGACAACAGCCACAGGCACTAAATCCTTCACCATTGTTGACAATGGCTGATAGTCTCAAACCCAAAACAAAACCTTGCAATTCATTTTTACTTTTATTGTTCTATTGCAAAACATTGCATAAAATAGTTTTTTAAGTAGTCAGACAGTCAAATTAAATGCTAGAAAATTGTTCAATTTGAAAAATAATAAAAAAAAATCAAAAGGTCAAATAGTCTCAGAGCATGGGTCAAGCAGTGACCTGTAAGTGACCTCACAGGTTCCCAGCTATGCAATGGACATGGCCACTGAGCAAGGTACCAAATCCAATATGGCCACTGCGCAAGGTATGAAAATGAAGTAAACAAAATTTATTTTGGCCTGCGCTTCATTGTGCTGCTATGTATTCATTTCAAAGTAGTCAGATGTTGTTTCTAACATACACAGCTTAGTTCTATCACATACGGATTGATTCGGAATGATAATAAGAAAAAAATCAATTTTCAATCAAGGTCATCGCAACAGAGATAATCATCGAAAATGGTACTTGCTGATGCATTTATCCATTTATTTATTGATAAGATCCACAAGAAAGAAAAACATCAAAATTCGATTTTAATATCAAAACCACGCACTTCCAGTTGACACAATTTGACTAAGAAAAAACCATGGATTATCCCGCCTGATTTCCGGTACCCGGCTTTTACTGAAGTCACTAACATGTGTAACAGTCTTACTTGCCGTTTTCCTGGTATGTTCCCAGCATCCGGCTGTAACATGTGTCACCCTTTTCCTCATCATAGTCAGTGCGGGAACCAATTTTCACTTCCGCTTCCTGTAGTGACGTAGGCAAGTATGGCGTAATGTATGGTTTGTTGATGGTTTGGATGAACCTGGAGGTTTAATTTAAAACCCAAAATAGAATGAATTTAATGTTAACATGACATTGTTTAAATTAAGATGGTTACATCCTTCTAGGTCATTACACAATTTTACTTTTCAAAGTTGATATGGTTTACCAAATGCAGAGTGCTCAAATCCCCTGACAATTATTTCAAAAAGCATCTGAGCCTTAGTAGCAAACTTGCAGCGAAATTTTATGGTTATAAGTACTTTTGCATTTTTGCATATGCGGAACAGGGAACAGAATTGTGATTAAAAGCACACGTAAAAACGCAGCTGTCGGCGCCATTATTTGTTGCGGCGAACTGTTTGTAAAGCGTATCGCCCATTCTGCAAGTTAAATCCCATTACCTGGGTCACTTGCCTCCACGTAGGCCAGGCTCTTTACCTATTATAGTAGGATGGGTCACTTGCCTCTACGTAGGGCAGGCTCATTACCTGTTATAGTAGGCAGGTTCACTATTATAGTAGGCAGTGTCATTATCGGTTATAGTAGGCAAGGTCATTTGTCACAACGTAAGCCATGTTCATTACCTGTTATAGTAGGCAGGTTCACTAGTCTCCACGTAGGGCAGTATAGTAGACAGGGTCACCTGTCTCCACAAAGGACAGGCTCATTACATGTTATAGTAGGCGGGATCACTTGCCCCCACGTAGGGCAGTCTCATTACCTGTTATAGTAGGCAGGTTCACTAGTCTCCACGTAGGGCAGTATAGTAGGCAGGGTCACCTGCCTCCACAAAGGGCAGTCTCATTACCTGTTATAGTAGGCGGGATCACTTGCCCCCACGTAGGGCAGTCTCAATACCTGTTATAGTAGGCGGGATCACTTGCCCCCACGTAGGACAGTCTCATTACCTGTTATAGTTGGCAGGGTCACTTGCTAACACGGAGGCCAGGCTCATTATCTGTTATAGTAGGCATGGTCATTTGTCACAACGTAGGCCAGGCTCATTATCTGTTATAGTACAGTATAGTAGTCTCCACGAAGGGCAGTCTCATTGCCTGTTATAGTAGGCAGGGTCACTTGCCTCTACGTAGGGCAGTTTCATTACCTGTTATAGTAGGCGGGGTCACTTGTCTCCACGAAGGGCAGTCTCATTACCTGTTATAGTAGGCAGGGTCACTTGCCTCCACGAAGGGCAGTCTCATTACCTGTTATAGTAGGCGGGATCACTTGCCCCGACGTAGGGCAGTCTCATTACCTGTTATAGTAGGCAGGGTCACTTGCTTACACGGAGGCCAGGCTCATTATCTGTTATAGTAGGCATGGTCATTTGTCACAACGTAGGCCAGGCTCATTTAATTATCTGTTATAGTAGGCATGGCCATTTGTCACAACGTAGGCCAGGCTCATTATCTGTTATAGTAT
Organism: Rugalucina vietnamica; assembly: GCA_964017185.1. Lineage (NCBI taxonomy): Eukaryota > Metazoa > Mollusca > Bivalvia > Lucinida > Lucinidae > Rugalucina > Rugalucina vietnamica. The sequence continues at coordinate 19,405,210 of OZ024881.1, read as the reverse complement.
GCGGGGTCACTTGCCTCTACGTAGGACAGTCTCATTACCTGTTATAGTAGGCAGGGTCACTTGCTTACACGGAGGCCAGGCTCATTATCTATTATAGTAGGCATGGTCATTTGTCACAACGTAGGCCAGGCTCATTATCTGTTATAGTAGGCGGGGTCACTTGCCTCTACGTAGGGCAGTCTCATTACCTGTTATAGTAGGCAGGTTCACTGGTCTCCACGTAGGGCAGGCTCATTATCTGTTAATATAGTAGACAGGGTCACTTGCCGCCACGTAGGACAGGCTCATTGACTGTTATAATAGACAGGGTCACTTGCCTCGACGTAGGACAGGCTCATTGACTGTTATAGTAGGCAGGGCCACTTGCCTCCACGTAGGGCATGCTCATTACTCGTTATAGTAGACAGGGTCACGCACCTCCACGTAGGGCATGCTCAGTCATTACTCGTTATAGTAGGCGGGGTCACTTGCCTCCACGAAGGGCAGGCGCATTACCTGTTCTAGTAGGCGGGGTCACGCGCCTCCACGTAGGACAGGCTCATTACTTAATATAGTTGGCGGGGTCAATTGCCTCCACGTAGGACACGCTCATTACCTGTTATAGTAGGCGGGATCGCTTGCCTCCACATAGGGCAGTGCGCTATCACAGGTGGTTCCCAGTCGTTCATCTATTGACGTCAGACTGTTCAGGATTCTGTGGTCACATGACTTCTCTCGACACTCACGTAAAGCCTCCCGGATCTGTCCTGTAATCAGTCATGGCCATTCATATAACGCTACTCGTCTTGCTAATTAATTATACTCATCAAAAGAAGTTTTGCACCACTTAGATTTTTTCATATTAATACGTGACATTTTAACTAACACATTCATAACCTAGCTTTTTGAATTTGCACAGTCTGAAAGAGTTTGATAATGTGTGTGATAAGACCACAAATCGTTGCGGAACGATTTTAGGAAAAATTGAAAATTCCGATTTTCTGTAAATGCTGAAAATTGGAAAATCGAAAAAATTCCACAAAAAAATGCCACAGCATTAAGAACACATTTTTGTTTCCAAATTTACACACAAGAGCTCCAAAGCTAATGATTAAGCCTAAAAACAATTTAAAAAATTTTAGTAAAAATTCATTTTTTAACAAAATTGCAATTTTTGAGAAAAAATGATAAATATTGGTAAAAAATGAGTAAAATCGAAATTCACTTCAATTTTTGATCACTATGAGATGTTCTGACACCAAAACCTGCTGCCTGTGTTCTTTCTGTTAAAGGCAATCTCATGTCAAAGATGCTGCATGAGTACTTTTTTGATAATGCAGCTTTTAAAAAATTCTGAATTTGGATGGGTTGAAAACCAGTACGATGCTGTCCCCTGGAGTTGCGCACTTAAGCATTGTTTGACCGTTTAGATTATAATAGAAGCAATTTCTGAATAAAACGAATAGTCCCTTTTTTGAATGAACATGTAATGCATACAAAATTACCAAAAGAAATAATGAAAATGTCAAAAACTTTTCTCAGAATTTCATCACAAGTAAATATCCCTGACGTCAAAGGTCACATGGAGTTGTGCACTTGATTTATTTGACGTCATTAGATGGCTTTCTTCAAGAAATATGGTATTTAAACAAATGTTTTGTGAAATTTGTCATTTCTAGTTGATTAGCCACAAAAAGATGGAATAAAGCAGCCCCATGCATAATTGATTTGGCCAATGCAATATACTGGGTAAACAAAATGTCTTGAAAGTACGTTTTACATAATTTTCTCCTTCTGTTCTGTCCCATCTATGATAATTTTTATTTTTAGTTCATTTAATGAAGTAAGCTGACAAAATGTTACTCACAAACAAATGTAAACTTTCATGCCTTAGACCTGAGACAAGAAACTAAGAGATGCGCAAGTCCATGTGCCGCGCAACTCCATAAAGGCCCGCTCAGACCACAACGTATTAGCCAACGTATGAGCAGCGTATGAAAAAAACATCCAGTACGTTATTGTACGTTGTCATACGCTGTTCATTCTATGCTAAAAATCCGGAAAATGCTCTATCTGAACGTATACATAGCGTATGCTTAGCGCACGGAACGTATGTCTAACGTATGAGTAGCTTATTCATAACGTATCTCTGGCGTATCATGACTTATAACAGCGTATAACAGCGTGCGCCCAGCGTTAGCATAGCGTTCATGACTTATAAGGAGCGTATGTACAACGTACGTCTCACGTATTCCAAACGTATTCCAGCGTGCTTCTAACGAACTTGACGTTCTTCAAAAAAGGGAGTCAAACATATATCCAGTAAAAATGGAAAATAAATAAATAAATAAATAAATAAATAAATAAAAGGATTTAAAATGACCAATGTAATCTACACACCTGATTCTTTGGGTGCATTTTGTGGATTTCTTATATCGTTTCTCAGAAGAATCATTTCCTAATTAGGTAGAACTGAGTTTATGGGTCACTTAAAAAAGTACGAAAATCATCAATAATGACAAATAATTGAATGGAGCTGAAAACTTGCATGATATAACACATTTATAAACTATTCTTAACAGGGTTGGGGTAATCGTAATCTGTAATCGTAATCAGCTGTAATCGATTACAAATTTTGAAGTAATCAGTTGTAATCAGTAATCAACCATTTTTCTGATTACAAGTAATTTAATTTAATCAATTACATTGGAAAAATGGCTTGTAATCATGATTACATTCTGATTACATCTGATTACAATTAGATAAACTTTGGCTGGTTTTATGTTAAATGTTAATGTGCATCAATGGTATACATGAATATGGGCAAAATCCACCCCCACTCCCAAAAACAACATAATTCATGAAACTTGTCTTTCTTGTTTGCAATTGCACAGGCAAAAGATGTTATTGTAATTTACACTTAAAAATGAAACTTATTTGATATACATTTTGATGCCTTTTGCAGTCTGATATGGAAATTGTATATTCCCTAAAAATTCATATTATCTAACAGTCTTAGCTACAAATCATATTACAGCAATCACAGGTAGCAATATCCAAGTATTTCAACAGCCTACAACTTAGTGATTCTTCTAAAGCTCAGTCTAATGCACCACTTAGGTTATAAATAAATATGGCTGTTTCACTTTAATTGGTTTGTTGGTCTATTGAAAACAAAGGTTGTTCAGGGTGTGAACAATTTCTCTTGTTGAATTAATTTGATTATACATTTGAGTCAAACAAATTTGAGATTTACCTGTGACTACACCTGTACAAACTGTGAACAATCAAGATATGTATTAATAGTCATTTCAACTATATTTTCTTTACAAATGGGGCATGTTAGTTTAACCAACTAGAAAGATCATTGAGTTACTGAAGTTAACCAAAATTTTAGCTTCTTCCAGATTGGTTTTCAAGGATCAGGGCATGTTTATTATTGTGTCTGTTCTCGGTCACTGCTTATTGTTTTACTCATGAAAGGTCTTCCTTCTGACTGAAAAAAAAAATATTCATTAGATGCAGGTTTATATTTTGCAAGACTTTCATGAATTAAGCAATTTATCGTACTTGCCTGCTGGATAAAATTCAGCAAAATAACAAAAACTTGAAGACAAAACCTATTAATTTGTTGAATATTAATTTGTTGAATAGTATGTTTTGTTGACGGTTGTTTGGCGTTTAACGTCCCACCAACAGCTAAGGTCATATGGAGACGGTACCTCGGTTTATAGTCCCATCTGACGGACTGGAGAAGCCACCTGCGACCCCTGGTTTACAAGGCGAGTGACATAACCATGGCACCACGGAGGCTTCTTGTATGTTGTGTGATGGTTTATCCATCAAAAAAGGTCATGGCGATGGGATCTTGGTTTAATATCAATGTCTGGTTCACCAATTCATGTCTGGTTCGGCTTCCAGGTAAAGGATATGATCATTCTCATAGAATTTAGTTCAAATGATACTTTTAGTGAATTGCTTTTGTTTCCACCTAAAAACCCAGTGAAAGACAAACAGCTACTTGTATTAAAGAAACCAGATTAGAAAAGATGTTAATTGTCATCTTACCAAAGTAATCAAAAGTAATCTGATTACATTGTCAAAGTAATTGTAATTTAATCGATTACATTCAAAATCTAATGTAATCAGTTGTAATCGATTACAATTTTTGGACAAAGTAATCTGTAATTTAATCGATTACATTGCAATGTAATCGACCCCAGCCCTGATTCTTAATTGTGCAATAGATCATCGTATTCGATACATGTATTTTAGTGACTAAGCTTCCATGCACACCAAAATCGAAACAAACAAATTGACACTGCCTGTATTATTGTTTTACTTGAGTAGGCCTAGTAGAAACATATATTATGATGCCATGATAAAGTTTTTAAGATTCGCGTCTGTTTCTGTTTCAATCTTTTAACACTTCTCACAGCTAAGGAAGTCTCCCATAACAATTTCTCAACAACTTTTCGTTTCTACAAAATGTAATCATTTTATATACACGTACTGAAAATAACCAGCATATTGTGGAATCTACCTGCTTAAATTTTCAGAACTTTTATATTCGATTTTGTATTAAGCATATTTCGAAAAGGTGACTTTAATATTCAACAAATCTTTGACACTTTATATGTCGATAATTTCTTAAAGGGTCGTCGAATATGAGCTTTGAAGGCATCCAGTTCTTACAAAAATATTCTCTGAACAAGCGATAATATATAACAGTGAATACAATTTAGCCATACACCCAGTTGTGCAATTTGTTGTTGGCCGAGTATATTATTTTGATGCTTCCATGTGGCTATTTAATCATTAACACAGTCCCTATTCCTTCCGTTTTATACATAAAATCCCGAACGCTGACCAATGCGCTACGCGTAAGTTGTGCATACGCTGAGTACGTTCTTCGCACGTTTAAAGCATACGCTGCGTACGTTCCGAGCACGCTGCTCGTACGTTAGCAATGCGTTATGCATACGCTTTTCATACGCCAAACAAAAATCCAGGTGAGCTTTGGCGTACGACAACGTATGCGAACGTATGAGTAACTTACAGGTAACGTTCATGAACTTATGCATAACGTATTCGTTGCGTACGCCTAACTTATGAGTAACGTATTATCAATACGTCGGCATACGTTGGAAATTTTGTGCATGCACAAAATTTCTGGGTGTACACGACGTACGACAACGTATGCCAGCGTATTGTAGCGTACCCCTAACTTATGCAAAACTTATGCCGAACGTATGCAACGTACACCAACGTATGGACAAAATATCTCATACGTCGGCATACGTTGGCGCTATACGCTGTGGTGTGAGCACCCCTTAAGACTCAACTGTACCTCCAGTTAAACATTAATGGGTGCTGCATACTGCATTTGAAAGAAAAACAACCCATTTTATTGGAGAGATGAGTTACAAAGCATTATCTTACAATTTAAACAAAATCTCAAAAATCGTTATTTTTGGTCAAATAAGAGCTGTCGCAGGACAGCGTAGCTCGCCTGACTTGTGCTTTGCCACTAAATCTATTAAAATCTATGTCCCATGACATTGATCTCAAGGTCACTCAGGTGGGTCATGATGGTACAGCATAAAACTTCAGACCAATATCTACCAACATGCAAAGTATGAACTTGATCCATCAACATGTTCAAGAGATATAGACTTCTAAAAACTTTAACCAAAAACTTTAACACAAAATTTTGAAGTCTGTGACCTTGACCTCAAGGTCACCCAGGTGGGTTGTGATGGTACCGCATAAAACTTCAGACCAATATCTACCAACATGCAAAGTATCAACTTGATCCATCAACATGTTCAAGAGATATAGACTTCTAAAAACTTTAACCAAAAACTTTAACACAAAATTTCTAAGTCCGTGACCTTGACCTCAAGGTCACCCAGGTGGGTCGTGATGTTACAGCATAAAACTTTAGACCAATATCTACCAACATGCAAAGTATCCATCTACAACTTCAAGAGATATAGACTTCTAAAAACTTTAACCAAAAACTTTAACATTTGAGCAACGCCGACGCCAACGCCAACGCTAACGCCGACGCCGACACCGACGCCGACGCCGGGGTGACTGCAATAGCTCTTCCTGTACTTTCGTACAGGCGAGCTAAAAATAGTGTTTTTGTAAAAAAAAAATAATTTTTAGTTTTTTGCTTTAAAACTTTTAAAAAAATGTCTAGTATAGATATTTTTCAAATAAACTTTTAAAACTTCCTTTGATGAGTATATTTTAGTTACACAGTCCCAGAAATTTCTTGTGTGTGTTTATTAAATTTCGCTAGTTCTGGCACCATAGCAATCATTCTTGTGACCTAATTTTGCTTCAATTTCGACCGGAATACTTTTAAAGTTTTTTTTTTTTTTTTTTTTTTTTTTTTTTTTTTTTTTTTTTGTTTATTCATGTAAAAGTCCCATGAAGATACAACTTGGAAATCCTTTCGATCAGTCTTCAATGCCTGTATAACCTCATGCATTGCTTTGTACATAAGTATATATATATATTTAAGTTTGTTTTTGCACATAAAATGTTATAAAATACTATTTATAATGCACACGCATGTAAAATATCAAATTTTCAGCTGATATCTATTTGAACAAACAGATAACGTTCCTACCTTGCCCTAATCTAAGTCCAAACAAACCGTCCACATTTATACTACTGTAATCTTCGCTGAAAAATTTCACCCCGTTTTCAATAGCTTTAAAAACGTCCCCAATTTCGACGTCCAACTTCGGTAAACGCGCCCCAAAGACGCCCGCATACAGGAGACACGCGAACGTCAACGTCCGCGATATCATTTCACGTTGTTAATGTTCTAATATTCCGTGAAACTGAATGGGAAAAGAACAGGTGATTTTCTATGTCACATATTTATATTGAAGGAAAATGGTTTTATCTCTAAGGTGTGCATGGTTTGACAAGCGAATTTGTCTTTCTGATGACGTGTTGAGGTCGCACAACTAAACGGACCCGCAAAACTAGACAAAAGCATGCCTGCCAAGCGTCGCTATTGTCATATAGGGAAGTATTTCAAGAACAAAGGTATACCAGGTTTTATTTGTGGATTCTGTGCGCTTAGTGAGTAAGGGGCCATGTCCGTCCGGATCGAAGCAAGTTACACATGGTATTTAAAATGATCTCCAATGTCCAGGCCAAATTATTGTTTCTATCTTTAACTAGAGGGATTCTTTCTTCTTTTTTTAGTAAAAATAATTGAAAAGTAATGGCAATCCACGAGGTGTCAAGTAACATTCATAAAGTCAGAACAGTATAATCATTCCAGCTACTCAACACTGGTACTGACGTAAATGGAATCCGAGAAGGGCGTGTACTTTTAAATTGTCGTCTTCTGACCAGAATCGACATAAACTGTCTTTTCAGATTCATATTTTAATCATTTCGGCAGTTGGTAATTATTTCATTTATGACCTGGATTTGTTACACTGCCCCAACAAAAGTTGCGCATGGTGTTGATATATAAGCCACGTAATGAGAAACCCAACAATGTGGTTTCCGAACAGGTCTGACACAAACCGGCCTGTGCAACAACAGAAGATGACTTAAAGCTTAAAATTTCGGATTTATGTAGAGGACGAATTGTACTATCCGTGTGGCAAAACCAACTTGGCGCTGAGTACTGTGCCTTTGGTTTCGCATATGCAGATTGTTGGTTTTCTCATGAGGCGGCTCACACATACGAACATGGCGAAATGAAGAAAACAAATGCATGGAAAACAACTTATGACATTAAAAAAGGAAACAATTTTAACTGTGGTTTCAGCCCACAACCAAAATCTAGCGCCGTCCCATACCCCTTCCCGGGATCTTAGAAACCATTAAGAATCAAAAGAAAAATATAAAAGTAATCTAAGTAAATACCAAATGACCAGAACCGGTGCAATCGGAGCCTTTATGGTCAAGTTTTGGAACAGGTAGCCTGGGTTCCAGTCTGATCATTTTTTTTTTCTCTCTCTTTTTTATTTTTTTTTCTGTTTCTTGGTCAAAAAATGACAATAGCTACGGAAATCAATGACGGCTACCTACACCTTTGATGTGTAATTTTAGAACGTACTAATAGAGAGGATGCAGATGACATCACACACCATGAGTTATCTTTCTTGCTAGAGACACCCAGGCTGATTTTCAACACAAATTTAATGAACTTTGAGCCAAAATATCTTCCTTCTCTTTCAGAAATTTATAACATAACTTTGATTCTTTAATTTTCATATGGCGAAGGAAAAAATATTATGAGTTCTTAAGTCCATGTAACTATTAGTTGTAGAGAATTAATGTGGCAAAAATGATTAAAATTGTGCTCAGAAACCTGCCTGGTGTCTCCAATATGGCGAATCAAGGAAGAATAATCTTGCAGTTTTAGTGCCCGCTATGCAACCTCTCAAGTGTCGAAAAAAAGCATTAAAATAATGTTTGGAAAAATAATAATATTGACGACTGGACCCAGGCTATGGAACAGGTGGAGTGGGGGATAATGGTGGATGCCAGAAGTACCCAGTAGATATAGTCAACCATAATAATTCTACTATAGCAAGCGTTGGCACTCAGATGAAAGTTTGCGTCGGCCAAAATGCGCTCAACTGTTGCAAAAACATCAGGAAAACATGTCCGTGAAATGTATACCCCCTCATACATGTACCCGGATATCACAATTATATTGGGATACGGACATTGAATCGTTTCAGAAACAGAGCAATTTCACCTTGTTCAAAGAGACAGAATATTTCCTTTTCACTTGTTTTTTCTTTCATCGTTCAGTCAGTTCCATTAGAATTTCAGAATATTAACTGAGCCGCCGCATGGGAAAACCAACAATCTGTGTAGGCGAAAACAAAGGCGCAGATCAGCTTCGCAGTAACCTGATCAGCGCCTTTATTTTCGCTACACGGATGGTACAATTCCTCCTCGAATTAAATCCAAAATTTCAAGCCTCTAACCTTTTTCTGTGACTGTACAGCCTGGTTTGTGTCAGACCTGGTCAAAACCAAAATTGTTGGTTTTCTCACGCACAGGCTCAATTATGCTTGGTTCTGAGAGCTTAATTGGAACAGATGGTTAATAAAGCATTGTTTTAATCATGAAATCTCAATAATGATAGCATTTATGATTTTCTGCAAATTGAAAGACACGCGTTATTCATACTTAGACGTTTCATTAAAGCTTGCTTTCCAATTAATTCGTAGACCAAGCAATACATGTACTACGAGTTACAAATTGACAAAGTGGAATAAGGCATATCAATTAACACACGCACACACCCATTGGTGTCATTCTGCTTCTGTGTCACTGATGTAAACTGACACATACCGTATTCGTTCTAACTATCGCACATGCTCCGATAAGAGAACACCATCACGGTACGTTTCCGGAAACACGTGCATAAGCAAACACGGCTCCACTAGCATATTTGTATTTTACAATAATTTTACACATTAATACGGTATTAGCCGCATTAAAATTTAATCTTTGAATGTTCAAACACTATTTTAAAACGAATGGAAATAAAATATAAAGGTTTGATCCTTTGGAAGCAGTAAAATATTCAAAGGGAGATAATATGGACTATATTGCGCAATGACATTGTCATTGATATTTTGACATGGTTATTGATATTTTGACATGGTTATTTTATCAGCTTAAAATTCCGTGTTCGTTTGTAGTCACGTTAAGTTAATTAGAAAGCTATTTTGTAAAGGGATTTTGAGAAGTTCGGCGCGCTAATTAGAACAAACACGGGTGCTACATTCTAGGACGCTGTAAAGAAGATTTAGCCAGGTAAAATGTGTTTGTGACAAATCAGGATTCCTTGATTCTCGGTTTAACCAGATTATGGCAACTACGGCATATAAATTATGTAATGTACGTGGCGTTTTGTGTCTATATGATAAACTTATTGTATCAATAGACTACATAACTATTCAGCAGGACCAACTCATCATTAGTCAAACGAAAAATAAATATAGCATGGGTAGCAACATGGTCGCCATAAAAACAGCATGCACAGTTTACGTCAGTAGGCTTACATTTCAGGTCCTCTTATTTCTCTTTGGTTTAATCACTTCATATCTGTCCGTATAATTGCCATAACCAACGCTCCACAAAACACTAGATTTCCATTCCGTTATGATACTTTTGGTTTATCTCTGTAGACACTGCTAAAACATGCATCCAATAGAAGTCCAAGTGGTACAGCCAAGTAAGGGAAATAAATCGCTGACAACAGAATTCTTTCCCTTTGATTTCTCGGTGCCTCATATTTGCTATCGGTGAAGTCGTGAAAATTGATATGATACAAAATGGCGATAACTGTAGTCGCGACGTGAGTGGAGTAAATAATCAATGGCAAGCGTATCCATCTGCATTTTGAGATACCTGGAAAAATAAAAACAAAATATTGAAACTACGATTAAAAATTCGTTTTAACAGCATACTCGATTTACAACATAGCGCCAGACGATTAACTGATTAAGGTAATCTCGGATCAAATAATGGCTATTTTAGATCCGAGAGGTAATGCAAAAGTTTTAAAATATTGGTGACATATCAAATGGGGACCATATGTTAGAATTAGATTGAATGTATAGCATAATAATCATAATGGGATAAGACAATTTATAGCAACATTATGAAGCTCCCTCCCTCAAATTAACTAATTCCGATTGAACAGTGATAAAACAGAACACTTTACAGGTGCGTTCACTTATTAATACACCCCTGCGATATTCAGAAATAAATTGACAACTTTTCTTGTTTTTGAACAATCGTCACTGGCAAGAAATAGACAACTTGATGGATTTGTTTATATAATATGTTAAGTATGTCTATAAAGATTTACTTTGTATATAAAACTTCCAGATCTTGTGATGTCGTATGCCTAAATTGATTACATAACATATGGAGCCAAATTTTTAACAAACATTTCGCTGATATTCGAGTTTCAAAGATTCCACGAGGAACCATGGTTAATGATTTGTAATTTTGTTTGTAAATTATAAAAGAATAGCCATTTTTTTTGCTACTGCTGAAAATTTGGTGTCTTTATGAGCACTATTTACAGAGTTACACTCTGATTTTCATTTATTGTACATTTTAGAATTTCGTGGTGAAACGGTTCTTACAATATAAAACTAAGCATGTCAGTGATATTTTGCAAGAAAACTAATATTCTACCAGGACGGTTTTACGAACAAAGCTTCCTATTGGGTTCCTTCATGAGGTAAGCATGCCTTAAAGCACTGTGGAGTCACCTATGGCTTTGTATTCTGCCAAAACGTGGGTTGCCATTTCATCATACAATTCATGGTTTGTTTCTCGGCACAGAATACCATAGGGGACTGGGACTTTCACGGAGAAACTTTCATAGTTAGACTATCTCTCAACGCTCATATTCATGATACTTAAATCCTCTTGTTTAGGCATAAAATCAAGGAAATCACCAGGACATTCAAAGACAGACGTTCCTCTAACATCAAAAATAGGTATGAATACAAAGAACATTGCTTTGCATAAATACTATTTTGACATCCTTTATTGGCATGTTACTGTAGAAGAGGTTTCGAATATCTCGAAGAGATGCGAGTCATTGTCCAACAATATATTTAGCCCATTAAGCCCCTCGGTGCGTAGGAAACAATAATGGAACTGTAAGATGAAATGCCAACCCACGTTTTGGCAGAATAAAAAGTCATGGGTGACTCCATAGTGCTTTAAGACATGCTTACCTTATGAAGGAACCCACTAGCAAGCTTTGGTCGAATAACCGCCCCAGTAGAATAATAGGTTTCTTGCAAAATAACACTGACATGCTTAGTTTTATATTGTAACAAGCGCTTTATCAAGAAATTCTAAAATGTACTATAAATGAAAATCAGGGTGTAACTCTGTAAATAGTGCTCATAAATACACCAAATTTTCAGCCGTAGTACAAAAAGGGCTATTCTTTTATAATTTACAAACAAGATTACGAACCATTAACCATGGTTCCTTGAAGAATCTTTGAAACTCGAATATCAGCGAAATTTTTTGTTAAAAATTTGGCTCCATATGTTATGTAATCAATTTAGGCATACGGCATCACAAGATCTGGAAGTTTTATATACAAAGTAAATCTTTATAGACATACTTAACATACTATATAAACAAATCCATCAAGTTGTCAATTTCTTGCCAGTGACGATTGTTCAAAAACAAGAAAAGTTGTCAATTTATTTCTGAATATCGCAGGGGTGTATTAATAAGTGAACGCACCTGTATATTAACATGCATATGAGTGTAAGTCACATAGGTCATGAGCTATGGCGGCTGCTTCAAGCAGATGCAAATGTTGATTTTCTGGAAAATACCGTTTCAAAACCTAATATGTAAATTTGTCTAGTTATGTTAGAATTACAATTTATCATTCTCTTGGGAACAATTATTATTATTATTATAATTAAATTTGTCTAGTTATGTTAGAATTACAATTAATCATTCTCTTGGGAACAATTATTATCATTATTATTATTATTATTATTATTATTATTATTATTATTATTATTATAGACCAACCTTTCCAGAAAGCGTAGGTACCGAAGAAGAAGAATGGGAACTGTAGGAAGACCTCACAGAGGCAAAACGAGTGGTACCAAGCTGGAGTATCCGCCATCATTGGGTCACGCATGCGCACCACATACCAGTCCAGAGTCTCAACTAACTATAAAAGACCACATTATTATTAGCATACATGCTAGCATTGAGTTGGGATAGGGCAAAGCCTTTTTTTTTATTCAGTTTTACGTCCCTTTCAAGATTATTTCAGCTCATATGAGACGGCCAATCAGTAGGTGGGGCGAAAACGGGAGAACCCCGAGAAAAACCACCTGGCACACCCGCAAGCAGAACTTGGCTTGTCTCACATGTGGCCAGAGCGGGGCTCGAACCCACACCAGACACAGCGGTGAGATTATCGAGTGATTAAGAAACTCGGTCACGGGGCAAAGCCTTTTGCACAAATATGATGTAAGACAAAGTTGATTAAGGCAGTCAGTGACATAGATCTTCTTTAGTCAATTCCTCTTTTTTACATTCATGCTAATCGATTTGATTGGTTAATTCCTGTTGGTAAAAAGAAATTGTGTCGTGAAATAATCATTCAAAGCGAATACTGGTATGCAACCTTCAGTTGGGAAAAAGCACACAAAAATGTCAAAATTCTTACCGGCTTGGGAAATATCCATCTTGGCACAACGGTCTGGGAATCAAACATCAATGATATGGGAATATGTGAAGCAAAATACAGGAAAAATATATAATCTATTAGACGCTCCATATTAATTTTATAGTTATCGCGTGATCGCAACAATGGCGTGACTTTTAATGTCAGATTACATTTATACTTTTTTGCTTTAGTTTAGGTGAGTTTAATAAATCGATTTTAACATGAAGATTTCGATAAAGTTTTGTCCCTTGCATTAGTAGATCTGAAGTATGGATAATAAGTTGTACAGTCACAATATTTTCACCTCGATGTTCTGTGATAGCCCCCCCCCCCCCCCCTCTCTCTCTCTCTCTGATTTTATATTTTTGTAGAATATGTAAAACAAAATTGTGTCACCGTGAGTATTTTATTTTTTGAAAGAAGGTTTGGAAACCGTTTCTGTCTGGTATCTTTTTTGAAAACCTTCTAGTTTCCTCTTTAAGAAACGTTTTCTCATATTTTGGTAACAACACAGTTCATTTCAGTACAGTAACGATCAGTCGATATCTATAAAAGATAAAATCTCTCAAAAGTACATTTGATGTTACGTCTGTTTAAGCTTTTCTACATACACACTGCTGAATAAAGCGTCACATAACAGCAGTAACGGCACTGCAAAGAAGGGCAGATAAATCAATGATAGTCTTATTCTTTCCCAAGGGGTTATCGGTCCTGGATATACACTTTTCGAGAAATCGTTCATGTTTATATGGTAAAGTATTGCAAAGCAAACGGTCACCAAATGACTGGAGTAGACTATAGCTGGAATACGGATCCATCTGCATTTAGACACACCTACAAAAAGAAAATTTTAAGCACCATTATTGTACAAACTTGTTTTTTAAGGGTAGCCAACATATAGTTTCTAAAACCAAACCTCATTGACTTATGCTTTTATTCCAACTTGCCAAGTTCGATTTTAGCTATACCACGGGGGTGATTCAATTGATACCACCTGTGCTGTCGTCCGAGACGTTACTGCATATATTGCTGTCGTCCGAGTATTCCGGTTTCCGTCCGAGTACTACGGCTCTCGTTACACAACCAGTGCACACGTAAAAGTGGATCGCAATCGAATCTGAAGGTATTATTTATATTTTTTTCTGCTAGAATATGTTGTTAGATATTTGTCTATCGTGCAATATGTTTGTACGGGCTTTTGGGTCGCTAGTTTTCATACAAACATGTGTTTAATCGTAAAATAGCAAAAATCACATACATATGCAAATACTGTAAAAATCAGCATCTCTCATTTCTGACCATTTATTGAACAACGTGGAAAACCTAACTGCAAAGATAAAACCTTTTACAGTTTTAAAAAAATCCAAAGCAGAAAGGTTTTGAAGGGGTGTTTAACTTTTGGTGTTACTGCTGTCGATCAGTTGTAAATATGTGTGATACGACTGTCGGTTAAACTCGTTACGGATGTCGACAATTTAGAATAGGTGGTAGATCCAAATATACGGGTAAAACTAAGTTTAAGGCCTCCTAGATTTCAGAAATATGAATGTAACAACACCTGCGTCACTCTTTTCATAATTCTAACGATAAACCAGTGGGTTGTATCTACACGAACGGTTAGATATTTACATGACACACCGCCGCCCTGGTCAAACCAAGTTATGAATATTGAACGTCGTATATATGTAGTGACCGATTGCCTTACTTTCTCAATCATTTTCGCATGCATTATCCAAATAAGAAAGTGTAGTGTATACATGTATAACTTAAACTTTGATGAGCGTCACAAAAGAAGACAAACTGTGGCGAAAGTGACTGATTGATCCTTTGTGTAATGCACTAGTCATTTGTAACCACGCCCGTCCCCCATCCCCGGGGCGGGCGGGGGATAGTCGTGGAAATGAGCGCGGCTTTGACATTTTTACAGGACATCCAAAATTTAAAACAGAATTAAAACGTAAACTTTGTTACTTTGAAAAAGGTAGCTGCGCGGTGTAGTTTTAGCTCACCTGAGTCCGTCGTCTTCGTCCACCATTTTCAAAGATCTTCTCCTCTGAAACCGCTTGACCAATCAAAGCCAAATTTTATATGAAGCATCTATAGGAAGGGGGAACCAATGTATATATAAATAATCCAGGTCACATGACCAAGATGGCCGCCATGCCCATATATGGTAAAAACCTTTAAAAATCTTCTTCTCAAGAACCCAAAGGCCTAGGATCTTGAAACCTGGCATGTAGCATAAGGGACTCAAGATCCACAATGTATATATAAATCATGACCCTGTGATGACCTTGACGTATTTTAGGGCAAGGTCAACTTAGGTTACCAATGCATTTGAATGGGGAAAACTTTTAAAATGTCATTTAAAGTGAAAGTCTTGCAGGAAATGGGCAGTAGGACTGAACATTAATGATTCTGAAAAAAATGGACCCCAGGGGCTCATATGCCCCCACCCCGGGGCAATATACATGTATATCTCCATAATATTCAAACATCTTCTCCTCTGAAACCGCTTGGCAAATCAAAGCCAAATTTTATGTGAATCATCTATAGGATGAGGTAACCAATGTGCTTATAAATAATCCAGGTCACATGACCAAGATGGCCGCCATGCCCATATATGGTAAAACCCTTCAAAAATCTTCTTCTCCGGAACCGGTTGACCGATTTCAAGGAAACTTGGCATGAAGTATTGATGGCTCAAGTACTACAATATGTATATAAATCATGACCTTGTGATGACCTTGACCTATTTTACGGCAAGGTCAACATAGGTCGCCAATGCATTTGAATGGGGAAAACTTTTGAAATGTCATTTAAAATGAATGTCTTTTAAACTTTTAAAACTTTTAAAATGTCATTTAAAGTGAAAGTCTTGCAGGAAATGGGCAGTAGGACTGAATATTAATGATTCTGAAAAAGATTGGTCCCCAGGAGCTCATATGACACCACCCCGGGGCAGTATACATGTATATTTCCATAATATTCAAACATCTTCTCCTCTGAAACCACTTGGCCAATCAAAGCTAAATTTTATGTGAAGCATCTATAGGACGGGGTAACCAATGTGTATATAAATAATCCAGGTCACATGACCAAGATGGCCGCCATGCCCATATATGGTAAAAATCCTTCAAAAATCTTCTGCGGAACCGGTGGACCGATTTCAAAGAAACTTTGCATGAAGCATCGATGGCTAAAGTACTACAATGTATATATAAATCATGACCCTGTGGTGACCTTGACCTATTTTACGACCAGGTCAACATAGGTTGCCAATGCATTTGAATGGGGAAAACTGTTAACATGTCATTTGAAGGGAATATATATAATAGAAATTGGCAAATAGACAGAATATTGATTATTCTGGAAACAAATGGCCCAAAGGGCTTCATCTGCCCCTGCACTGGTGCTAAATACCATAATATTCAAACATGTTTATTGGCATATGTAGCAGATCCCAGGTGAGTGTTTACAGGACCATTGGTCCTCTGGTTTGATGATCACGACGTGCGTTTCGTTCATGCAAATGTCAGCTTATAAATCGTTTTTCATCCCCAGAAAACATGTTATGCAAAGTGTGTGTCGTTAGATACAATACTCATTGTTCATTTATATGACTTCACTAATTATCTCATATGACATTGCAGAAGAGAGTTTTGTAGAATTTGTTACTGTTATGCTTTCTAGCAATCTGCTTATATATTGTTATAGCTCGATATTGACCTCAGGTGCGTCAAAAGATCGACGAGTCCATGAAGTACCACGTGAAAGGTAAATCGGTACGAAATGGCTCAATTTTTCTGTTACACTTCAGTTGCCCGCACAGTAAGTATTTGTACTGTTACAGTCTGAATATCCTTTCACGTGCTACTAACACTACTGGGAATCACGTGGTATTGTTGACATACAAACAGGTAATGACACACACTACAATGAGAATGAATTTGACGTTAGATTTTCGAGTTTTCTCCTACAGCGTTTCTTCTACTGACTGATAGATCGGTGCAGTCAATACAGAAATTGAACATGTATTGAAAGAAACTAACATAAGAAATCCCGATCATTTTGTTTTCGTAAACACTTCAATACTACTGTATGGGAAGTACTATATGTTCATGGGACGGAAGTGTTTGTGAAAAGGAAATAATCTGGATTGCATGTTACTTTCATTGAATAAATGTTCAATTTCTGCATTGACTGCACCTATCTATCAGTCAACAGAGTAAACGTAATTGGAGAAAACTCAAATTTCTCATCTCAACATTGAACAGAATTTCATTGTGCGTCACCCGATCATTTATCGATTTGTTGGTATACAATACCACGTGTTTCTCAGCTGTGACTAAGTAGACTCGTCGATCTTGTCAAATTTGAGCTATATATAATTTATGTCGTTTGAACAGAGTGAATTAGACATAAATTTCCTTTCTCTAGTGGTCGCTTTAAGCAACTTTACATGTAAAGTAGGGACAGCCTGTTTAATCTTTAGTAGCACGTGCTTTACATATAAAGTAGGGGCAGCCTGTTTAATCGGTAGTAGCACGTGCTATTTAACAAACTCGTAGTTATAGCGGTAAAATACTGCATGTGTCATTCAAGCTGATACGACAGTTCAGTAGACACCTAAATATTAATTTTGCCATTTTTGGGGACGATAGCGCTTTAACCGATGTCGAGTCATCTGAGGCACTAGTTTCAGAGGGGCTGTGAGGAGCCACTGCAGATGGGAGCAAGTAATGAACACGGGTGTCACTGAAAGCTGTCCTACCACGCTTAACGCATGCTTTAATAAATGGTGAAACTTCGAATTTAATAAATGATACAGTTTTCTTGTGTGTGTGGTGTTTATATGTAAAGTTGCTTGGTTTGAAGCAACAGTCTATACAGCCCTTTTATCAGTTATAAATGAAAACTATTCAGAAACTACAAAAAAAAAAAAAAAAAAAAAAAAAAAAAAAAATGCGTTGAATTTGATTTCAATGGGCAATATGCTATCTCAAAATACTACCGACAGCCGTATCGTACTGATCAATAAACAACCGCCAGCCGTATCAGGGGTCAACGACAACCGTATCACGCTTTTTAAGAACGGCAAATAAAATTTGAAGGACGCAACGGGTTGGGGAAATGATTATAGTTTTCAAAGGCTAAATGGAAAACGAAATGGTCCAGCTACTTTCGCTTATGAGGAATGTTTGCATATGTTGAAAGTAAGAAAAACACGCGAGAAAACAATGTTTTGTACTCAAAATAAGTTCTTGTGATTATCTATATGTTAAGAAAGTTGGAAACACGTTGGAAATAACGATAAATACCTTCTTGACAATTTTCCGTGATAATTGCGCTGAATAGCGACGAAATTTTGGCCCTGTGGACACTGAAACAGGGGCACTGATGGTAACGACAGCCGTAGTACTCGGACGGAAACCGGAATACTCGGACGACAGCAATATATGCAGTAACGTCTCGGACGACAGCACAGCAGGCCCGTAGCAACGGATTTCATATTGGTGCGACCATTGTGGAGCACCGCAGGTGCGAATGCAAGCGCCGAAGGCGCGAAGCTTGGCTAGGGGGGTCCGGGGGCATGCCCCCCCGGAAAATTTTTGAAAAAATGGTGCAATTTGGTGGCATCTGGTGCATTTTCCGGGTGGTTTTTGCTCGGCTCAAATAGGCCATTTTATAAGGAGAATTATGATTATTTTTGCATTTATCTATCTATCTACCTTCTGATACTGAGTCGATCAATTTCTGATCATCACCTCAGGTGTGGGGTGGGTGGCTAAATTTAGAATTTAGTCAAGGGAGAAAAACATTTGGGGTGGGCCATTAAAACTATTTACAAGATACAGATAGAGGCATACTAAAACGCATGCCTCTGGGATGCCTTGATAGGACGTAAAATAGTACACCTGTAAAATGGGGCGCTCTATATCTGCAAAATTTTTTATAGACATCAAAATATTTTCATACCTATAGATGCACTAAATATTTGTAGTTCCTGCGAAAGCGTTCTCTTCAATGTATATTTTCTGTATCCTTTGCCATCATGATCAACTTACACATTAAAACAACACGAGATCCCGGAGTTTCACTGCAGAATTTCCCCGCAGATTCACATTTCTACAGTAATCTCCCGACGATTCTCAGCTTTTCTCACGAACAGTGTCCACAGGTGGCCTGGGTGCTTGTGATAGGCTACGGTATTTTATTGTGGCACCACACGGGCCTTCCATGTGCCTTTTTGTATTGGTTTTACCAGTACTAGTGGTAGCGCCATTATATAGTTTGGTTTGGTTGTTGCTTACTGTCCCGATCAACAATTTTTCACTCATGTGGGCTTCTAACGAAACTGATTAAATGTATTTGGATCCAAGGCTGACAGACGTGATATTGTAATGAAATTCGTGCATGCTATGTCGCTATAATTATTCGAAGGTACTACATGGACTTCGCTCGGTCACACATCGCTCACGTGTGTTCTGTTTTCTTATAGATACAGAATATCAGCGTTCTTTATTGTACCGTATTTTTGCTTGTGCATGCTATCCATATCAAATGCATGTTTGATATTGTCAACGCCGTAAACCGTTGCATCAATGTGCGCTGTCAGACTTTGGTTGCATCCGACGGTATACAGGGTGATCTTCGTCAAGTAATATGTCTTAACAAACCTAATTCTAAAGTGTTTTGGACGACTTAACATGAGATGAAAGAATAACCAGTTGGTCAGACGCCCCTCGCTGTTTCTTAGCTTTTAAGGCCAGTCAGTGGGAGTAGAATTTGTAGTTCAAGCAAATCTATCCAGTCATAGGGGCTAACTAGAGGATATCTATTTTCTATTTAAAGAAAAAGCAAACTAACAAGCCCCAGGGCGATAAACTGTTTTTCATGCTCAACTCAGCAGACTAAATTTTTTCCTGCTCATAAATGTTGAAATGTCACTAATGTTTGGCATTTAATTAGGGGATAACTGTATTCAATTTTTTCATTGGGGGCGGTATATCGTCGGATATACGGTCGGAAATTTTGTTTTACGGCGACGCGTCAGCGTATATTGAATATTGTTATCCCCATTCTAATGTACATTTCCACTAAACACATCGAAAATGCATTGAATTTTCACGTCAAAATGGAAAAAATAGTATATAACGTCATATTTCGTTCAAATATATTGGTGCGACTTGTCGTACCAACTGTCAATATTGGTGCGACCAAGTCGCACCAGTCGCACCTTTGTCTACGGCCGTGCACAGGTGGTATCAATTGAATCACCCCCGTGTATACTGTGGTTTAACTGTTGCTAAAACAATTTCCAAGCTTCATCAAACAGAGACACTTTACAACATGAACCACAAGTAATTTGCTCTATTCTCTATCCTATTTCACATTAATTCTTCATGTATGTATTGTTATTATACTTGTATGTTGTAAATTTAAACAAAAAAGAGACAAAAATATACCTTTCCAGAAAACATACGCTGCAACGAAGAAGAACGGTAGCTGGAAGAGACCTTCACAGTAGATGAATGACTGGAACCAGGCCTGAGGGTTTGCCATCATCGGGTCTCGGAAATAATCAATGTACCAGTCAACCAACTCTAATATCTGTAAATATAGTAGGAGAATTGTTAAATAAATTTATTCTAAAATTACTCATTCATTTCCTATGTTTTCTGATGCGCTGCCTTCATTCGTAAGCTCTATATTTCATGGGACGCAATTCCTTTAGTTTGTCATTTCTTCGCTTAATGTTGAATAGAATTTTGATTGCTTTTATTTCGGAATAGCTAAATGCGTGCTTTGGTACTTTCTTTGACAATTTTTAGACGTGAGTACCGTACACTTCACATTCACTTACAGCTACAGCATCAAGAAAAATTACGTCTGATAAACGAGTAATGTCCAGTAAGTATGTGCGAGATACATGCACATTCATGCACTGCAGTTGTACAACTGCAGTGCATGAATGTGCATGTTGTAATGCAGTGCATTACAACTGGCATAACTTACGGCGTAATTTTATGTTGCAAGATTCTGCAGTGGTTTTAGGGCAAATGGCAAAAGACATCGACACGAAAGTCTTCATAGCTTTACCGCCAATGTCAGAGAATAACAGCCGTAATTTTTGTTGAAAAATGACCACGAAAATGAAATATATTCCACCCCCTGCAGACTGGAGGACGGAATGGCATACACAAACTGTTCTCACCTGTTTAGGGTACATCCATCTCGGTCCAACTGCTTGTGAATCAATGAAGATAAATATTGGAATATGAAGAACAAAATATGACAGAAAAACTATGTCAATCGCTCGCTCCATTATAATTTCTGTTCTTTTGATCTCGGTTTGTTTACTCAAAGGGAAACAACCCAACAAACACTATGCTCTCTCTTGATCATACAAGCTATAGCTTTAAGAGAAAGTGACATGGAAAGCGCCCACCACTTGATTTTCTTCGTCTGGACAATGCAGCGGAACTGATCAATGCTATCATCTCGAATTTGATATCCGCGTTCAATATATGAGTAATGCAGAAACACCAGTTTCTTAGTATTTACTATAGCCGTTCTAATTAATGCACAGTACACTTAAATTCGCACACACTCTAAGAACGAAAACAACAAACAAACTGCTGAAATAACCATGTCAAAATATCAATGATCATGTCATTAGTGTGTTCCAATCGTTACAAAATAGTGTTTGGTCACTTAAGGTTGCTAAATGGTATCCATGTGTAAAATTAGTTTAAACAACAATATGCTGATCCAGCAGTGTGCGCTTTTGCACGTTTTCTAGAAACGACCAGGGTGTGTGCTTATTAGAGCATGTGCGCTAATTAGAACAAACAGGGTAAGTCTTGTGCGAATATCGCTACCTGAACATTTTTTTTGCAGGAAGCAGATCACCAAGGGTCACTTTAGTCATAAGCCAATAGTTTCTTCAGTGAATTCTATCCCTGATTCTTCAAGTGTTCGTGTTATGAATTTTGTTATTAAAGCATTGATTGGCTGCGTGTGCCTCCAGTCTGAACTGCCTTCAGTCTGACAACCTGGGAACTAGTTAACCACTGAGGCAGTCTGAGTCTGCTATGATACATGTTACATGTATTTACAACACAATTAACATCCGAGCTTAGGCCAGAATTGTCTCATAAAATGTTTGGAGTCCAGTGGTAGAGCTAAGTTTAAGAGAGGGATGGCGCATTTTGTCAGTACGATGACACTTTGTGCGTGAAATTCTGCTTTGAGGACACAGAAAACGCCATTTTCTCATTTGAAAGGGCACCTTTTGGCTTCTTTTAGCCATTCCCTCTCATTTAACATGTTTAAAGGCTTTATCATCACAAGATAATAGTATCATAATACAAATCTTAAACTGAAATATCAAATATTATGTATTTTTGCATATATAAATATCATGAAAATGGCATGTTGCCACCCTCTAGAGTCCAAAAGGGCAGGGTGCATTTCCCATTTTGAAAATGAGGGCAGGGTGCTCCCCCTTTGACACCCTTCTAGCTCTACCCCTGGAGTCACTGTGACATATTCAATCAGCAAATCAATCAAACATACAAACATTTTTGTAGACTATTCAGAGTGAGTAATGAATAATGATTTTCTGTAACTTGCTTTTTGTATAACAATTTTAGAGACAAAATGGTGAATCATTATGAAAACATGCCCATGCAATATACATGTAAAAAAATGAAAATTTTCAGTAGAAAGTTTTTGCTATTTTTCTTATTTTTGCTCAAAACATAGACTGTGGGTATACCCACAATCTATGTTTTGGAGCAAAAATAAGAAATATAGGTATACCCCTGCATACAACAGTTTTTCTATATAAAAGTGGGGCTTGAGGAGATACACATTTCATGGACATGTTTTCCTGATGTTAAGGAAATGTTACAGGTTTAAATAATATATTAAATAAAACAAAACACAGGCCTGTGGATTGCAGTCAAAAGAACAACAATATGTTTTTCACTAATAATAAAAAACTATACAAAACAGTTCTTTCTGTACACTATACCATGGTAAAATCATTCTAAATTTTTTTTTGCAATATTATGACTGTTTAAGTTTTTGCTTTGCTATCTTTTCTTCTATAAATGACTTCATTCTCTCCCTCTGTATGAGCGGCAAATCTAGCTGCCGTGAATAGGAAATCACTCAATCTGCAAAAAGGAGAGTATGTTTTAATCTAGCAATCAGTCAATTAGATTAGTAAATTAGGCAATGAAATACCGTATTCATTCTAATTAGCGCACAGTGTGGTTAACTTTTCAAAATAATTAAAAGTGAAGGTAGCAAAATATCATTCTAATTAGTGCACATTACGAAGGAAAACAACACATATAAAAGCTGAACAAAACATGCCGAAAATATCATTAATCATGTCATTTAAGTGTTGTTGATGTCGCAAAATAGTATTTGGTCTTTAAGGACAAGTTTTAGTGTGGCTTATACATTATTAATGTGAAAACTTTACAAAAAATCCCAATATGCTATCTGGGCAGTGTGCGCTTATGCAAATGTTTAATTGGAAACGGCCATGGTGTGCGCTGATTGGAGCATGTGCCCTAATTAGAACGAATATGGTAGGCTAAATGTGGGTAAACTACTTGCACTGACACAGGATTCTGAGAATCACAGTATAAAGTCCTGACAATAGTTACCCCCAATGATTTCTTAAAAATTAAATCTGGATCATAACTTGTTTATTTGTCAACCCACTTTTAAAAATTTTGCTTCACATTTTGCAACAAACTAAATGCTCAATTTTGGCAAGAACATGTTACATCTACACTTAGACTTAGAAAAATGAACCATATCTGCCAAAAGCCACTATCAAACACTAGAAAACCCACTTTTTGCATATGTATTTACTATAAAGTTTTTAACCTACCTATTTAGGAACTTGAGCGGTTCAGCATCCATCTCACAATCTCTGACTAGAGGTATTACCCTGCAAGTAGCGAGCCTTCACATGAGAAAACCAACAATATGGGTTTCCTGCCAGGTCAGACACATGCCGGCCTGTATGGTCACAGAAGCAGGCTAGGAACTTGAAATTTCGGATTTAAGAAGAGGTACTATCTGTGTAGCGAAAACAAAGGCACTGATCAGCTTTGCAGTTTGTTGATGTTCGTTCCCATGCGGCAGCTCAAATGTCAGTTATAAAATTGGGTAAAAATTGACTGACAATCGAATAACTTATTATTCTTTTATTCTCGGATACAATGGTATAAAGTTTGCACTTACTGTGTAGCATAAAATGAAATGAAAATTTCATTAATTCAACAGGTTCTAACACAAGCTGCTTAAGACAGACAGTATTAAATGAGCAAACAAGGCAATATACTGTACAAATTGACAGTCACAATTTTCACCACTTCATGATTTTCTTCACTGATTGAATACTACACCAAGTGGGAGAGAAATAATGACTGTAGAAATAACTGTATGACCACATCATGATCAGTAAAGACTTGTGCTGCATGTAAGGACTCATTGCATCGTTACAATGGAATATGCCATCAATGGAGCCATTCCACATCGCATCCAGTGTTTACGTATTTTAGAACCTTTAAAACACACATTTTTGTTTTGTAGTTTAATGTTCCAGTCAACAATTTTTCAGTAATGTTGGAATAGAGCCACCATTTCCTGGGTATTAACCAGTACTTTGGGAAGTTAATGTGTCCTGCTCAAGGACACTCCAGGCACCCCAGTGGAGTTCCAGTCCAGCCTGGGCTTCTTGATTTGGAGTCTGACACTCTACCACTATTAAAGCAATGATCTTGGATGATAATAATGATCTTACCGTCTCTCTGCCCTTCTACATATAGATCTGGCCATGTGTAAGGATGATGCTGCTTTGCCACCAGACTGAAATAAATCCAAACAGCATATAAGCCTGTGCGTGAGAAAACCAACAATTTGGGTTCTGACCAGGTCCGACACAAACTGGGCTGTACAGTCACAGAAGATGGTAAAAGGCTGGAAATTTTGGGTTTAGAAAGTACAGTAGTCGAACTATCTGTGTAGCGAAAACAAAGGTGTGATCAGCTTCACAGTTACTGCGAAGTTGATCTGCACCTTTGTTTTGGCCTATGCAGATTGTTGGTTTTCCCATACGGTGGCTAATATATGTTTTCAGTTATTGAGGGCCTCGGGGAAGATTGGTATTGCCAACACCTTGTTAAATAAAGACATTACCTACATACTTTTTAAAGTCATGGTAACTGAAACCTTTGAATGTTTGAATGTGATAGAATTAAGATGTTTGGGAATGATATCCATCATTTTTTTTTTTTTTTTTTTTTTTTTTTTTTTTTTTTTTTTTTCAAATTTAACGTCTGGTGGAGTTTGTCTTGTTCAGATTGATTCACAAAAAGGTGACCCCTATCTTGACATAAAGACAACATAATTTTTGATAGAGAAACTTCAAGTTTTATATATCCCAAAGGAATATTGTATAGAACTGTTTGTTTCAAATGAGGAATCGTGGCAAGACTGGGTGTAAATTCAACTGGACCTCCTCTTTGGAGTGGACTGGCGCAGTCTGTAGTGCCTCAGACTTTGGGCTGAGGGGTCCCTGGTTCAATCCCCGTCCGGGGCGTCGTCTGCTGTGGCCTTAAGCAAGTTATATTTCCACAGCTGAATGTATATAATGTACATACTTGTATGTTCTTATATAGTCGCAATAAAAACTCTACAAAGCTTAAAATATGAAGTGACTTTAAATAAACATTATTATTATTATTTCAATAAACTCTTTACTATTTTTATTATAATTGAGCAGTCGCATGGGAAAATCAACAATCTGCATAGGCAAAAACAAAGATGCAGATCAGCTGTGCAGCAGTAACTGCACACTGCTGATCAGCATCTTTGTTTTCGCTATACGGATTGTACAATTCCTCTTCTTTCTAAATCCAAAATTTCCAACCTCTAGCTATCTGCTGTGCTTGTACAGCTTGGTTTGTTTCGGACCTGGTCGGAAATCCAAATTGTTGGTTTTCTCATGCACAGGCTCAATTGGCGATTTAACAAACTTCAGAAGTTCTCTTACTGGAATGATAAACATCTTCAGTGGTGGTAACTGTGCAGTATATTCATCAATCCAGCTTTCTAACTCAGGTACACAGTCAGGACTGAACTCTGTTTTTGCTAAAATATGAGAATTGATGAGCCTGTGCGTAAGAAAACAAACAATTTTGGCTCCGACCAGGTCCGACACAAACCGGACTGTACCATCACTGAAGATGGTTAGAGGTTGGAAGTTTGGATTTAGAAAGTAGAGGAATTGGACTATCCGTGTAGCAAAAACAAAGGCGCTGATCAGCTTCGCAGTAACTGCCAAGCTGATCTTCGCCTTTGTTTTCGCCTATGCAGATTGTTGGTCTTCCCATGCGGCAGCTCATATGTTAATAATATGCTAACAACTAAACATGGTCATAATATGATGATTATCTCCTTACACCCATCAATGAATAGTTAGCCTTGGTTACCTTGCAAACAAGAGTCTCCATTGGACCTGCAGCATTTTTCAACCTAACTTAAGGACAGTCTGTGTTAAAAAAATTGATCTAAAGTGCCGGTCCCAATGAATCATAAGCAATCATAGAAATGACCCCCATATTAATATTTAGACAGTCGTATAGCGATCTTAAGCGGTCTTAAGCGCAGTGGGACCAGCAATTAAGTTTTAGAGACATGCTATTCAAAATGTGCACAATTATCACATGGGAAACATCAATGAAAACTTAAACACATGCATTGTGTGGAGTTTGTGTTTCATGTCCCACTCAACAGCAGAGGCCATATGAAGTTGAGACCCCTGTTTAAAGTCTCATCCAAAAAGACTGGAGAATCCCTTATTAGAACTCATAGCCCTTGTTATACAAGGTAAATGGCTCAATCAACCTATATGTCACACAAGCTTGTAGCCTTCTAAAAGCTCCCTTTGTGAGTACATGTATGTATACACATATGCTCAGATGAGCTAAGGCCTAAGTGAAATATATGTGCAGGGATAATTCTGGCCTGCAAACACGATGGGCCTTTTTGACAAATTTCATTAACATTTTTGGGCCAAAACAACAACTCCCTATACAGTTACACTGTGAAAAGGGCCCATACCTTTCTATAGAAGGGGCCTTTCTAAATAATTATGGGTCTTTTAGCACAGGGCCCCTTCCAGAATTATCCTTGTATGTGTGGTTCCTGTTTCATGCCCCAAAAAATTAGGGTAGGTAGGGAGTATTATTTAATTTAGTCAAAACATTTAACATAGAAAACGGCCTCAAAATCGGAAAATGTGGCTATTTATAGTTGTTTTCTCTCCAAAGACCATTTTAATGTTTAGGGCAGGGTGAAAAAATTAGGGTAGGTAGGGAAACCAGAACCACACATAAATCATTTAGGCCTAACTAGAACTGCAAAGGTTAGCTTCACATACGTACAGGTATGTCTATCTGTTGCTGAAGATTTTGGTGTTGCTATGTTGGAATTTACATCTTGTAGAATGCACTGAATCTGAAACAGTAACTTTCTCTTAAACTCTAAAGCAATAAAAACAGAGAAAAAAATACAGGATATTATGTACCGTATACAGTGTATTTCTTTGTTAGTTTACGTTAAGGCTTAATGTCCCAGTAAAGAAATTTTTAGTAGTGTTAAGATGAGCCTAAGCATTCTGAGCTCTTAACCAGTGTTATAGGGAGTGACTGTGTCATATTTTAGGACACAGCAATTATGAAGTAGGTTTTACATGGCTTACATATTGCTCAAGGGTCATAATGCTCAACCACAAGCCACCACGCTCCCACACCGCAGTATACATATATTTAAAATTCTAAGACTAGATAGCACATCAGGAAAACATGTCCATGAAATGTATACCCCCTTGAACCCACTTTTATATAGAAAAACTGGGGTATGCAGGGGTATACCTATTTTTCTTATTTCTGATCCAAAACATAAGATTGTGGGTATTCATTAGAACCGCCCCAGGTACCCACAATCTATGTTTTGAGCAAAAATAAGAAAAATATCTAAATTTTTCTCCTGAAAATTTCCAATTTTTACAACTTAAGAAAAATCTGTATATTTAAATACATGGGCATGTTAAGCTTACTCACTATGAATCATTTGAACCATCTCAGTAGGATTTATGAAAAAAAAACAACATGTAATGCTGTGTTTAGTGTGAGGGATAAATTTACGCTATTTTCCTGCCAAATAATATGCTCACCGGCAAAAGTTTAGTCAGTGAAAATACCTGTAATATCCCATAGGGGCTGTTTAAATCGCTACAGCTTCAAAACCACCTGATGTTTGGGATTAAAATTACCAGTTATAAAACTGCGTATGAAACCTAACATTTCCAACAAAAAAAGATTGAAATATCGCATGTGTGGTTTTGCCAGAGTGCATACACCGATTTTCGTTCTAATTTTAAATGAAAGGGAGGTAATCTCAAAATAATGAATATTTGACTTGTTATTTCTCGAAACAGTGGATAAATTTTTAAAAGATTTTTGCGGATTTTTGTCACTGGCAACAACCTCTATCAGAAAGCGCTATTAATCAAAACACCGATTTTATAATTCATCGGATCATTACAAAAATGATGTTTTACGAAAAAGGCCAATAACTCTATCGAAATGGACAACTAGTGAAGTTTAATTTCAAATTAAGAAAGAAACTGATTTTGCAAGTTTAATAAAGGAGGACATCTCTGGCAAACGGCAGGGTATGATAGTAACCGAGCTTGTCAAAGTTACTGACTAAACTTTTTCCTTTGAGTATAATCTGCATAGACGAAAACAAAGGCGCAGTTACCGCCAAGCTGATCAGCGTCTTTGTTTTCGCTACACAGATAGTACAATTCCTCTTCTCTATAAATCCAAAATTTCCAGCCTCTAACCATCTTCTGTGACTGTACAGCCCGATTTGTGTTGGACCTGGTTGGAACCCAAATACTTACTTGTGCCAAACTTTGCACAGAACTTTCACGTTAAAACACTGCAACTCCGTCTGTATCTATTGGAGGTATTGTTGCCTTGCAAGAGCTTTTATTCGGTAGCAATTGTCTTAAATCTTTGATAAATGTGTTCAAAATATTTAGGATTTTTATCAAAATTCATACTTGTTCTAATCTCTCTACCAGGTCTGGGTTAGATTCTTTACAGAACTCTCTGGCGAACCTAGAATGATAAGCTATATCTTTAAAATGCTTTAACCCATTTTGACAAATGGATTCACCAATCATTACGAATGGGGCAAGTCCACTTTCATTTTTATGAGAGTTAGAAGTGATTTTAATTTTATCTCATTTTTCGATGAAATTTCTCTAAGCAAACAGAGTAGCCCCAGATGAGAAGCCGCGTTCTGCGGCAACTCATCTGGGGCTGTACTGTTTGCCTATGTCCCATAAAAGGAAGCCAGGTTATATGAGTTAAGTTGCATATTTCAGAAAAAGTAACCAAGCTAAATACATTGTATCCTTAATTTAATTCAATCAGGGGCAGATTCATCTGCAAAATATCTTTGTATAACACATAATGAATTCAGAATTCAATTAATCTTATTAGGCCTAAATGAAATATATGTGTGGTTCCTGATTCATGCCCCAAATAATTAGGGTAGGTAGGGATTATTATTCTATTTAGTCAAAACATTTAACATAGAAAACAGCCTCAAAATCCGAAAATGTGGCTATTTTTAGTTGTTTTTCCTTCCAACGACCATTTTAATGTTTAGGGTAGGGGCCACTAGGGTGAAAAAATTAGGGTAGGAAGGTAAACCGGAACCACACATATAAATCATTTAGGCCTTATGTCAATATATCCTATATGCAGATAAATTTCAAATAGTGCTTTATGAACAGAGGTTGCAAAAACTGGTGATTGGCCTTGAATTTGTTCCATATGACACACAAAGCAATGTCTGTGTCTAACAGGTATGACAGTAAAAAGTTAGACACATCAAGAAAACATGTCCGTGTAATGTATACCCCCTTGAACCCCACTTTTATAAAGCAAAACTGGGGTATGCAGGGGTTACTTTTATAAAGCAAAACTGGGGTATGCAGGGGTATACCTATTTTTCTTTTTTGCTCCAAAACATAGATTGTGGGTACTCGTTAGAACCGCCTCGGCGAGGCGGTTCTAACGTGTACCCACAATCTATGTTTTGAGCAAAAATAATTTTCTACTGAAAAACAAAATCATTTTTTACAACTTAAAAATCTCTTAATATTGCATGGGCATGCTTTCGAAATGATTTGAGATTTTGGATCATTTCAGATTACAAAAGAGTGGTACATGTATTGTGCTATTAAGGAAAAATAAATGCACCAATTGCATACATGTGATGAGTTGAAAATGGGCTTCAGGGAGATTTTTCTTTCATTTCAGGGAGGTTTTTGAAAAATGTATAGAATATATAGGAAAATTCCTGATCCATTTCAGGGAGACTTTGAATTTTGTTCGAAAAATAGGTATATTTTAGAAGAATTTCAATCAATTTTATGGCTCATTTCCTGGAGTCTCCCTGATGATGAGGGAGGTATCACATGTATGCAATTGGTTACGTCAAATTCTTACCAAATTCTTGCCATTTTTATGATGCTGTTCAAGTCTTCACAGATCATAAATTTAAAACATTAAAACGTTATACCCTATAGCTGAGTTGAGTTCATCAGTTGATCCAAGAGCTTCAAACACCTCATTGTCTTTGTGTCTCCTCTCTCCAGTAAATAATGCTGACGTCCCTAAAATACATGTAAGACATACATGAGCCGCGCCTTTGTTTTCGCTAGAGGGATAGTACAATTTCTCTTCTTCTTAAATCCGATATTTCAAGCTTCAAGTTTTCTTCTGTGGCTGTACAGGTTTGTTTGTGTTAGACCTGGTCGGAAACCCGAAAGACCGGTTTTCTTGTGTCGCGGCTCACATTATGTTAAAGGTCTTGATTAACTCAAGCTACATTCCTTAGCCAGTTTTGAAAAAATGAATGCATACGAAGGTAAACCCATATTTGACGAATGGATTCTCCCATCATTATCAACTGGATGAAGACCATTTTCATTTTTAGGGGTGTTAGGTGTGATTTTTATTTTTCATCTCATTTTTTGATGAAATTTCTCTGTGCAAACAGAATAGCCCCAGATGGGACGCCGCATTCTGCGGCGTCACATCTGCGGCTATGCTGTTTGCCTATGCCCCATAAACAGGACACCAGGCTTATACGAGTTAAGAAACATACTTCTGCAGATTTTGTGCCCAACAACTTTTTATCTATCTCAAAAAGTAGTTATAATTAAATATTTAATAGGAAAAGAGATGGTAGAAAAGGTAAGCAAATACCTTTTTTACAACTTGTGTATATAAAAAGTGTAAAAGATCGTCCAATCCCTATAGTGACCCTTCAAATGTTTTGTGCTGGCCAAATGGTCAGACAGTGTAGACTAAAATATCATTGCATTAATAGGCCATAGAAGGGTACAACTACAACCATGTGGTCTCACCATCATCCCCAGTTCTTGTGTAGATCTTGATTGACCTTCTCCCTTCCCCAGACATTAGGCTAGTAGGTCTTTTCAGAAAACTGCAAGCAACATCATAAAACAAATGAGCCATCTCACAAGAAAACAGCTGTAACAGCAGTAACTGCACAGCTGATCAGCGCCTTCGTTTTCGCTTCACGCATTATACAATATAGTTTCTACTTAAACTTTCAAGCTTCCAGCCTGCTTTTGTGACTGTACAGCTCGGTTTGTGTCAGACCTGGTTGTTGGTTTTCTCATGCAGGGGCTCAAATAAAACAATAAAATTTGACTGAAGTGGACTGATGTATGACCTATGATGGACCTAGCTAGGATTTCCTTTTAGAACTGTTAATACATGTACATGTAGAATCTATAGGCACATAAGGGCCACTGCAGAGGGTTTCTGGTTTAAGCCCCATCTATCATTTATTGTGACCTTGTAGGAAATCACAACTCTACAGCTTCTGGGGTAAGGGTCAAGTGTCTGATGGATTCAATGTACAATGCTCAATGAAAAAGAAATAAAAACAAAATGTAAAAATTAAAATGAGTCGTATCATGAGAAACTCATAAGTTCTGGAATTTTCAACCAATTCTGACACAAACCGGTCTTAACAGTCTCAGAGGATGGCTAGAAGCTTGGAATTTCGGTTAGGCAAAAAAAAAAAAATTTTCACTGGTTAGGCAAAAAAAAAAACAACATTTTCACTATGTGGCTCAAGTAGACAAAACTCAGGATGAGCCGCATCATGCAAAAACCGGATTTTTGCCTTTGAGAAAACAAAGGCGCAGTCCAGCCTTGCGGTAACTGTGAAGCTGATCAGTGTTTTCGCCACACAGAACAATTCCTCTACTTTCTAAGTCCAAAACTTCCAGCCTCGTACCATCTTCTGTGACTGTACAGCCCAGTTTGTGTCGAACCTGGTCGGAACCCAAATTGTTGGTTTTAGAATTATGTCGAAGGACAGAAGTTCTGTCGTTTGACAGGTCTGATTATCTGCTGATCGACAGATACATGCTGTTTCAAAAGTTGTTTTCATGAGAAAAACATGCAAATCAACAAAACATTAACAATGCTGGATATGCAATCACCTTCTTCATGTGAAAATTGTGATAAAAAATCCTGATAATGACAAAAATGTTCTGAATCTGAATGAAGCTGACTATAAACTATGACAAATTGTTTTAAATGGGTCACAAAGCTGACTATAAAATAACACTCTTACGCAGATAAATAAGATGCAGACAGACGTCCATTCCTGCTTGAAACAACCCTGCATAGAGTCAGTAACTGTTTCATGTTTCACATCTACTTTCGGTTTGCAGTTCGAATCGATTACTTTAGCCCACTAGTACGTCGTTTTTTGTGGGAAGGAGTAAAACCCGGGACCAACGCCCGGGACCCGGGACCAAAATCCGGGACCAATTTTTATTGGCACCAAAAAGGCACTAAGCATGCAAATAATTACATGAAAATTACACCATATATAGTTTAAAGGGTCTTCTCAAAGGTCCATATATTTGTCTACCAAGCATATTCGAAATATCTGGCAATGTGACCAAAATATAGGACCCCATCGAGGAATTTAGACCCGGGACCAGTTTTTGCGGTATTGACGATGTTAGGGACATTGCAAGTTTTGTCATTGTAATCATTTCGTAAGCAATTATTTTCATGTTTTGCTAACTGTACACATAGCAAAGAAAGCTAGAATGAAAAAATCTGCAATAAAATCCCACAGATATTTGAGAAAACCAGCCCGGGACCAACCCGGGACCAAAATTTCCAAAATAATTCATTGTTTGCGCTATTGACGTTGTCATAACATTAACTATTTTCTATCCCATAATTGTTTGCTTAGTTATATATGCATCTTTAAGCCAACTCTTAAGATGTTACTTCAGAAAAAAATATCTTAAATGCATCCCATATTGATTAAGAAAATAAGTTTCAAAGGCCGGGACCAAACTGGGATTATCGCAATAAATCTAAGCATTTTTGTTATTTTGGTCCCGTGTTGGTCCCGGTCTGATATATC
Source organism: Rugalucina vietnamica (assembly GCA_964017185.1). NCBI lineage: Eukaryota > Metazoa > Mollusca > Bivalvia > Lucinida > Lucinidae > Rugalucina > Rugalucina vietnamica. The sequence goes on along the minus strand of OZ024881.1, from coordinate 19,371,378 downwards.
TCCGTAATTTTAATAAATATCAACGATAATTTTGCATTTTGATCTTCTTTAATAACATACCAGATGACAGCTCATTAAAATGATTGCATGTAAAAGAATTTAAATGGGTAAAATTGAGATTTACTTGGCATCGCAAATATGGATAATAAAATTTGGTCCCGGATTGGTCCCGGGCTACCTTTCTCCTACATTTATGAAAATTCTAAACGGACTTTTTCATTTTAGTATTCTTTGACATGTTAGCAGATGGCAAAACATAAAAATAATTGTATATGAAGCGATTATGATGGCAAAAATCACGTGTTATCGGACATCGTCAATACTGCAAAAATTGGTCCCGGGTCTAAATTCTTGGATGGGGTCCTATATTTTGATCAAAATTTCAAACAGTTCTAAATTTTTGGGAAAACGATGATATACATCATTGAAAAGACCCTATAAACTACATTTAGGCCAATTTTTATTTTATTTGTTGCACGCAAAATGACTTTTTGATGACCGTAAAAATTGGTCCCGGATTTTGGTCCCGGGTCCCGGGCGTTGGTCCCGGGTTTTACTCCTTCCCTTTTTTGTCAATGAGTCAAACTAGTTACCGAAGCGAAGCTTCTTTGTGATAATGGCACTCCCTCAATTACTGAGGATTATCTGCCATGCCCTAGAATGGTATTTACAATGAGTTTGGAAAAAAGATGAGTATCTGTGCTAAAGGAGCATTAAAAGTAAATTGCAGAGTGGACTAAAACTTTGAACTCCGTTAATCAAGGATGGGTATTGGACACCAAGTGCGAAATAATTTGGTGTAAGTTGAACATTATTGGATGTAGGACTTTGTACCTTGGATCATTCTATCGTCCCCCTAGGTTCCCAACTCAGGAGCTTGAACTGAAATATCTTGAGGATTTTAATACTTCACTTTCTCGGATTATGTCAAATAAAAATGCCCATGTTCTTGTAGGCGGAGACTTCAATTGTGGTGATATTGAGTGGAGCACAATGCAGGTACCCGAGGGGGTCCCAAAGAGGCCAGTTCAGACTAAACTTGTGGAGATAATACAGGATCACTGCCTCTCCCAAATGGTAAATATACACACCCGAGAAGACAAGACCCTTGATTTACTCTTCACTAACTCGCCATCCCCAATTAACCGTGTTAAAGGGATGCCCCCGATCGGCAAAGCAGATCATGACATTGTCTATATTGAATATGACATAAAGGCTAAACGGATTCAGCAGGCCCCGCGTAAGATTTTCCTATATAAACGAGCGGATATGGACGGTCTCCATGACCATCTAGCGCGCTATAGGGATTCGTTCCTTTCAACTGACCATAGTCAGGTGTCAGTCAATGACATGTGGGTCAGTTTTAAGTCGGAGGTTCTCTCGGCTATTGAAAGGTTTATTCCATCAAAAATGACCAAGACAAAATATAGCTTACCATGGATCGATAGCTCGATCAAACGCTTGATAAGGAAACGTGATAAACTTTACTTTCGTGCTCGCAAGTCAAACAGCCCTGACATTAAGAACCATTACAAACGGTTCAGAGCACATGTTCAAAAGAGCATTAGAGATGCATATTGGAAGCATATTACCAATATCTTCTCCTTTGAAAATGATAACCCTGATCCCGATTGTCCCCGAAAAAATGAAAAGTCAAAAAAGTTTTGGTCATTTGTCAAGTCCCTAAAGAAAGACGCGTCTGGGATCAATACTCTTAGAGAAAATGGTATCTTGAAGACTGACACTTTGGATAAGGCTAATATTTGTAATAGGCAGTTTCAGTCAGCCTTCACTCGCGAATCAGATGATGAAATCCCCTCCAAAGGCACAAGTCCTTTCACCGCTATGGGTGAAATTACAGTTGACCCCAATGGGGTCATTAAACTGTTGAATAACTTGAATATACATAAGGCGCCTGGGCCAGATGGCCTGAGTGCTAGGGTGTTGAAGGAATGTAGTTCTGAAATTGCTCCTGTACTGACCTATATCTTCAATGAGTCGCTTGCTCAGGGTGCTGTACCAGACGATTGGCGACAGGCAAATGTAGCCCCGGTATTTAAGAAAGGTGAGAAATACGATGCAGCTAATTATCGACCGGTGTCGCTTACTTGTATCTGTTGCAAAACTCTAGAGCATATAATAGTCAGCAACATAAACAAACACTTGGCTCTTGAAAACATTCTTGCTGACTGTCAGCATGGGTTCCGAAGTCAAAGGTCTTGCGAAACCCAGTTAGTTCAGTTTTATCATGATTTGGTTAGTAATCTGGACCGAGCAGTGGGTCGTGGCCACAGGCAGACGGATGTGATTGTCATGGATTTCGCTAAGGCCTTTGACAAGGTCCCACATAAAAGGTTATTATACAAACTTGACTTCTACGGGATTAGAGGATCTACACATAAGTGGATCGACTCGTGGCTCTCTGAGCGCTCTCAAAAAGTGGTATTAGATGGCCGTGCCTCAGACCCAGTCCCGGTTCTTTCTGGTGTCCCACAAGGATCGGTCTTAGGACCGGTCCTATTTCTTATTTTCATTAATGATCTTCCTGACAACATCAGGTCATCTGTTCGGCTATTTGCTGATGATTGTGTTTTATACAGAAATGTCAAGTCACCATTGGATTGTCAAATTTTACAAGATGACCTGAATAGCTTGGCCAAATGGGAAATGGATTGGCAAATGAAATTCAATGTTAGCAAATGTCATTCAATGAGGGTGACGCGGCTACATCCAAGCAGGCATATAGATTTCAATTACACACTGCATCACCAAACATTAGAACAGGTTCAGTCCGCTAAATACCTCGGTTTAACTATCACAGATGATCTTGATTGGGGTCAACACATTTCTGAAATTACATGCAAGGCAACTAAGACTTTGGGTTTTCTTCGGCGCAATTTGGCACTGGCACCTAGGCATACTAAGGAAGTTGCATACAAAACATTGGTTCGGCCTCAGCTTGAGTATGCAGCTCCTATTTGGCATCCCTATCATGAAACTCAGATTGAGATGGTGGAGAAGGTGCAGAGGACTGCTGCCCGGTGGACCTGCAGGCGATGGAGGAACACCAGTAGCGTCGGTGAAATGCTAGACGAACTTGAGTGGCCATCCCTGGAGTCTCGCAGGGAGCGGTCCTCCTTAACCTTCTTCTACAAGATACACTCCGGTACAGTGTCTCTTGATAAAGACAAATACCTGACCCCGGCACCCAATCTAAGGCATACTCGGGCATCACATGAATCACAATACACAAGACCATTTGCCTATAGTGATGCCCTGAAAAATTCCTTTTTCCCCAGAACTATTCCGGTTTGGAATAGTCTCCCTTCTTCAGTGGTCCTATCTAAGACCATTGAGGAATTTAAGGCTTCTATTTAAATCATTGGCCCAGAGGCATGCGTTTTAGTATGCCTCTCATCTATATCTTGTAAATAGTTTTAATGGTCCACCCAAAATGTTTAATTTTCCCTTGACTAAATTCTAAATTTAGCCACCCACCCCACACCTGAGGTGATGATCAGAAATTGATCGACTCAGTATCAGAAGATAGGGTATGAGGACTGGGACAGTAAGGAGGCCCTTGAAGCCCTCCACTGTCTGTGCAGTTACAATAAATGTTGGTAGCTGATTCCATTGCACAATGGTGCGAGGATAGAATGATACTTTATATTCACCATTTTTGCATTATCGGCTGGTTCCCAGTTTTAAAAATATCAATATTGGAAATACAGGTAACCAGAACCCCGCTGAGGGGGGTTCCTGGTTACCTGTTTTTCCAATATTGATTTTTGTCAGCAGGAAACCAGCCGATAATGCAAAAATGGTGAATACATCTTTTTCAGTCCGAATGTGTTTGTAGCAGTTAGGGTTTGATTGTCTGGTCTGGGTATCTTATTGAACAAGAAGATCTGTCACAGGGAAAAATGAACAAAATAATCACGAGTACGCAGTACTTATCACCATTGCTAATTATAAGTACGCATCAATTAAGCGCGTATTATATTCCTTATTTAACATCGATACGGAAAAAGTACGTTGCTCCTATGATAAAGATACCGGAGAAATACGTATGCGTATTTCCGTAAATTTTGCGTATGTACTTACGTAAATACGCGTCTTCTGTATTAAGAATTATGCAATAATACGCATATGTACAACTGTGCATTACTTACTTTGATACGTAAACAATACGCTGCTGCTATGAGCAAATTTATGCTCAAGTACGCATCCATATTTCTATTAATACAAGAAGCACGCACTTGTTAATACGCTGCTTCTTCGACAAAACATCAGCAACAATATCCGTGCGTATTGTTGATGCGTACATAACCGATCGCATTATTATATACGTTACTTCGGTGACAAACGTGTTACAAAAGTACGCACACGTACTTGCTAGAAAAAGGTTTCTTGCTTGGCAATACATTTGTTGCAATAGACATGGATGTTTGCATTTAAATAATGATTTACCGGCGGGAAAGCAATTGCTTTATTTTGAATTTCTGTCATTGTCAATGGGTTCTGCTCAAATTCTAATATCCGCTTTGGATAATATCATACTAAAGGCGTTTAGGTCGTGTTTAAATATGAAAAATGCACGATTCCAGAGGACCCGCACATGCATAGATTGGCGAAAATAAACAATAAAGCTCAAATTGTATTTCTTGGCATTTTTATTAATCGCACAACAATAAAAACGATAACTAGTGTGCAATGATTTTTTTTCTCTCCTAAATGTTCAAATATTCATCTCGTTGATGAGAAGTACAAATATTCAAATTCCTCGATGATGAAATTCGATAACTACATACAATAAATGCTTTTCAGCTGACATTATCATCCGGTGATCAAGAGACAACCAACGTGACTAAGAACAACGAGTGCGGATGGCAGATATATTAGACTGCTGTCTAAATGTAGTAAGAACTTTCCACGGATCATTCCTATCCGTTCAAATGTTCCACAACATATATCTATAACATATTGTAGCGTTTTGATTTTATCAGCGTAGTTATTCTCGGTCGTATTGGTCATCTCTGGATAACGAATGTGAACACAGATTTTTCTCGATATAATGCAGGATTTACCGGTCTGTTTGTTAATATCCTGATAAAATGAGAAATTATAAACACTAGATATTTTAATTGAATAATATTCCTGTCTCATTATGAATGTATGGACCACCACAGCAAAGTATCAGACAAGACTACACACATCTATGCAGTTTCACTTGATGCTGTGTTATCTGCATATTTCAGGATTAAATACTTAAAGCCTGTTTCCTGCCGTCTGATAATGTTTTTCCGCAGATATTTTGCAACTGCTTACATCTAGATGAAATATTTTCTTGTCACAATGGAGCAATGTGTTTGTCGCAAAATGTACAGCAAAAATTTTGAAAATCGGCTAACAAATAAAAAAAAATCTGGTCAAAAACATTTTTGAATAGGGATTTTCTTTACAAAAATCTTGTGAAAGGGAGGTAAATATTTTCCCGCAAAAATTTGAGTTCCTTGGTATTTCATTATGACTGCTCAAAATCATTATGGAATGACACATATGACGTACCAGAGACAACATCTTCATTACCGAGTAAAGTTTTTCGAAAATTACCCATTTTTATGATCATGGGTGATCTCCCTTGCCAATGCAAATTCCCTATTCAAATTCATTTTGGCCATTAAAACTTTATCTGTTAACCGATTTTCAAAATTTTTGCAGGTCCTATTAGGACAAACCAAGAACAAGCTTTTGATATGGAAATAACTTTCCTATCATCCTCCACACAAAAGGTTTCTGCGAAAAAACATTATCAGAGGCAAGTTTTTAGACTTGAGAATATTGCAAATTAAGGAAATGCTAAAAACAGACAAGTCAGTGTAGATGTGTAAATGCTATGCGTCTAGAGTGGCTTGAACGGCCCACATGGCCGTGCGGTTAAGAACGCTGTTTCTTAATCACTCAATCATCGAGTGTGTGTGTGTGACCCGCACTTCCTTTTGGCACAGACACGCTACCGATCGAGCTAAGACGCCTGGTTTATTTATTTGAGCCGCCGCATAGGAAAACCAACAATCTGCATAGGTGAGAACAAAGGCGCATACCAGCTTCGCGGTAACGCGAAGCTGATGATCAGCGCCTTTGTTTTCGCTACACGGATAGTCTAGAAACCCTCTTCTACTCAAATACATACTTTCAAGCATCCAGCATTCTTCTGTGGCTGTAAAGGCCGGTTTGTGTCGAACCTGGTCGAAAACCTAAATTGTTGGTTTTCTCATGCACAAGCTCATTTATTGGCAGAAAAAATTGCCTCGCATAAGATCTTTGTAAAAAAAATCGCTCATACAACATATACGACAAAAATATTTCAGTACACATGGGACATTATAAACATGTAGTATTCATGTAAATGACAGAATGGTTGAGAAAAACAAATCTGTACGTGCACGGGTATTTTTTTCTTGGGGAGTTGGGGGGGGGGTATCAGATCGGCAAGTACAATTGCAGGAACATTGTGGAACAAAGCGTAAACGTGTTAGAGTTGCCGTGATTCGAAGTCTAGGCCATAAATGATGGCGTTCTGACCAAAACTGTCATACAACGGTACAAAGTACCTGTACAATATTACGTTTTTCTCAACCAGTCTAATAGCATAAGAGTGTATTAAAACGAAACTTCCTCTTCAACAAGACTTCATCAGATGGCCAGTAAGTGTAATAAGCTTTGCCAGGAGACACTAGCATCCAATCTAGCTTTTTGAGTTTGAATTGTCTGAGAGACTTTGATACATTGTGCGATAAATCAAAAACATTAGTGGAAACGATTTTATTTTTTTTTTTAATGTTAAATTCATTTTTCTGTAAATAAATGAAAATCTAAAATCAAAAAAATTCCGCAAACAATGTTGAAGTGTTAAAACACAGCTTTGATTCCAAACTGACACACAGCTAACAACCGATTGAGCCAAAAACAAAAACAAAAACAATTTATTGAGGAAGTCTAAAAATTGGCGTTTTTTTTTTTTTTTTTTTTTTTTTTACAAATTTGCATTTTTGAGATGTTTTGGTACAATACTGGTGAAAATGAGAAAACAACTTTCCTATCACATCACGAGAAAAAGTCCGTATAAGGTATAACCCCTAATACCCCACTTTTATATAGTAAACTTGGGGTTACATGGGTATACTTTTTTTTCTTATGTTTGATCCGAAACACATAGATCGCGGGTACTCGTTAGAACCACCACACCGAGGCGGTTCTAACGTGTACCCACAATCAATGTTATGAGAATAAATATTGAAAATATCAAATTTTTCCAACGGAATTTTCAATTTTGAGAGCTGGAATAAAGACTCACTACATTGTATCGGCATTTTTTCGTAATGAATTTTAAATGAGAAACATATCAGGTGGTGCAAAACTTCTTTTCATCAGGAAATCATGTCCATGTAATAAATACAGCCTTTAACTCCACTATTCAATATGCATTTAAATTGGGGTATACACATTTTTCTTATTTTTTGATTCATAACATAGAGTGTGGGTACAAGTTAGAATGTTCTAACGTGTAACCACAATCAATGTTTTGAGCAAAAATATTGAAAATATCAAATGTTTCCAAATGAAAATTTTCAATTTTAACAGGCGAGAAAAATCTCTGAATAGTGTATAACCAGATAATAATATAAAGTCACAATGGATAGTCAAAGTCAGACTCTGATCCAAAGTCAAACGGATCACGATCAAGTGTTGTGTTCTCGTTGTTTTCTGTCTCGGCTGTTGTTATCTTCTCAGTAGCTGCAGCTTCACGGTGCGCCCAGCCAGGGATGTCTCTTGGGACCAGCCTGAGCGAGGGTTTCTCTTTGTTCCGATTTCTCTTTCTTCGAAGTCGCACCGACTTTAGCGACATGGCTTCTTTACTACACTTGTCCAATTTTTTCTTGTATTTTCTGAGTTTTCTAGACTCCCACTGAAGTGGGCGAATGGTTAATGTTTCTTTATCACTCTCCTCACTGCAGGAACTCTCCGACGACATATAATTTGTCGTTAAGACTGTCCTAACCTTTTCCTTTTTCTTCTCTGACCAGTCCATCTTCTTCAGAGCATCTTTTCTTGACTTTAATTTCTGAAAATACAAGTTTGTTTCATAAATATACATGCAAAGACTAGGTGTTGGTATTTTGAAAATGTGAAGCACACTATGTGCTCATCAGAACGAATATTTTCATGGAATTGTAAATTTAATGCACCAGTCATTTGTATCCACGCCCCCCCCCCCCCCCCCGGGCCCGGGGGATAGCCGAGCGTTAAATTTTCAGTTTTAAAGCCCCGCAAAAAGCCCGGCCCTGCCGGGACAGATTTGTGGTAAAATCCATGCTAAAATCCCCGGCTCTACGGCGGCTGAAAACAATGTGGAACAACAGCTAAGAGTTGTTCTAGTGAAAAAAATATGAGAGTGGGGCCTTCTTTTTCTTTTTTTTTTTTTTTTTTTTTTTTTTTTTTTTTTTTTTTAATAATTTCTGCATTTAAATGTACAGTACTTTTGCAAATTAAATAAGTACCATAAATAAAGTACTTAACTGTTAAAAATACAATTCATATCTGATTTGAATTAATGTGATCATGCATTGGCAGGAAATTAAATCCAGCAAATCCCCGGCACTGCCGGGACTCATCAGAGGTTGTCCGGCATTTAGCCCCGCTATGTCCCCGATATCCCCTGCCCCCCCCTAGGGGGGGGGGTGAATACAAATGACTGGTGCATAACTTATGGATTCACCCGGGAAACACAGAACACCTTTTTTCATGTCTAAGTTGTGCCCTGTTATGGTGTTATTTGAAAATTGTATCGGTTTCAAAACCATGCGTCTTCAGGTTCTGAATATTGTCATGTCCAAGTGACCTTCATCATTAATAAACCCGACAAAATAAGAAACGCAATGGTGCTCTTATTCATTTTGTTTATAAAGCTCGTTAAAATTTACAAAATTTAACATATACCATCTCAAAGATACACTATTCGGTCATGCATTGCGTACATTGTTAAACAAGGTACCAAAATCTTTGCTAAACTTTGGCCATCATCCGGTGGCGGTCAAATGTTAAAGTCACATAAAATTGTGCCGTTTTACGTCCTCTCTTGGGTTTTGGAACCCTTTGAGTACACCTAAAGGACCACAGGCATATACTCTTTCCATCTTTTATCATCATTTTGTTCAACCACGGGCTCTTAAGGCTTAGCAGCTATTGTTTTAACCGCATTTTAAAAATGCATATTGAAGATAAATCGTATAAACCATGAAAGTTCTATGAGTTTAAGTTGTCAAGACCGATAAAATTAGTGTGTCTTATAGACAAATAGCATTATTCAACTTCACAAAATTCTGAATTCATGCAAAAAGTATCGTTTTTGCACCAAACAACTGAAACAACTGAAACTTATACCCAAAATTTCTGTTTATGATACCTTTGAATAACCTTTGAATAATCTTCATGTAATTTTAGCAAGATTTGATTAGAAATAGACTGTCTATGACGTCTTGACTTTGGGCGATTTATGAAGGAAAATCTCACCATTGCGTTTCTTTTATGTCGGGTATATATAAACTTATGCCAATAACCATATGCTCATGTATTGCAGATATTGCCCATTGTTTTTAATTCAATTTACATCCCTTTCAAGATTATTTCAGCTCATATGAGACGGGTCAATCAGTAGGTGGGGAGAAAACGGAAAACCTCAGAGAAAAACCACCTGTCACACCCGCTAGCAGAACTTGGCTTGTTTCACATGTGGCCAGTGCGGGGCTCGAACCTACACCAGACACAACGATGAGATGATCGATTGAGTAAGAAACGGGGCTCTTAACCGCTCGGCCACGGGGGCCTCAGATAGTGCCCATTAAATGCATATGTGCGTGCGAGATTGGTCTCGGATTATCGAAATTGACGTCGGATTATAATTGGCCAGAGTCATTCAAGGTCATGGTTGTTCTAAACTTGTGACAGACGAGCGAACTTGCGAGCGAAATTGACCTTGGAGTTCAAGACGTCGAGGGCATTTAAGGTCATGAGCGTTCAAAATGTTTGACAGACGACGCACGGACGCCGACCTATTCGGTATATTACAATAAACCTTGCTGCAACCACAATATAAAACTGAGCATGCGGACCTTAAGGGCTTTGTTCATGCGTTGTACGTCATTTTGATTTCAAAACATTTATTACACAGATATATAGCACTCACCCTTCTTAATCTGTCGCCTCTTTTATTTGCCATTTTGTGTGCTGTCAGCTTTCCATTTTGCCTTCGTATCTCTCTATCATGTAGAGATCTATAGAATGTCTTCGCTGCAACTGTAAAAGAAATCATGTATGTAGCTGCATTTGCGATTTCGTTGACTATATTAATATTTTATACTCAAGTTTAGTCAAGTCTACAAATGCTTATTTTTGTTGTTGTACGTATATAATTCATTCCTACATGTATGTTTCATACAGATTTTATTCTGTTTACGATTGTGGCATTTAGCTATCGGTGAGGATAATGTTTCGTTGTGCTTTTCCTATCGAGCATGATAACATTGGAACGTGTTCATACAATCTTCCGGTGCCTTATCCACGACCAATGAGTCCGGTAAAAATCTATTTACCTAGCAACTCTTCTTTGGTACAATCCAACTGATTTTCTGCCGACAGTTGGCACTCGTGAATCAACCGCCCCGTCTTTGTCGTGTTTTCAGGTGCACTAAATCTGGAAGAAACCCAAAAATGCTGATATAGATACATTGAAAGCACGATATGAAAGACATGGACGCAGTACAATTTGAAATCGAACTTTAAAATATCTGCACACAACAAAAATGTTAAGAAATGGCACCACTGATTCGTCAATAATTATGAATAAGATTCAAACATATTTGAAACGAAATGAAGCTAACACGTTACTTGAAATGCAAACGTAACACAAGGTTATTTCAGTGAGTTACATGTATGACAGAAGTCCAAAATCTGTTAAAGTCAACAAAAATACAACACTGCATATAATAATAATAATAATAATAATAATAATAATAATAATAATAATAATTATAATAATAATAATAATAAATAAATAAATAAATAAATAAATAAATAAATAAATAAATAAATATTGCATTTTTGCACAGATACTCATTATTGCAAAAATACCTGTGTCTCATGATATTAACAGGGGTTTATTAATGGAATCGAAAGCCATGTATCATTACGAAAACTTTGCTTGTGTATTACATGTATATGGGTCATTATCAAAAAATGGAGCAATCCTTGTCCTTGATGGTTTTCTCGCAAGCGCGATGTCCGAGGTTTGCTTTTTCCATGTATAATATTAGTTTCCGCGGTGCTTTACTAGAACCCCACGCGATTTCACGTTTCCGATTACGTTATTTGCAAAAAAGAGATGCTAGAAGTGCTATTTTATCGATTTTTACCGTGTCCCTGGGTCAGGGTAAGTAGTTTTATTTGTTTCCATTGCAAAAGAAGCTTGACAGAAATCACATTTTCTGTGACCATCTATTGCATAGAATGTTATTGAAGTCAAATTCAAAAATCTTATGATATATAAAGTGCTATTTAAGGGTGGGGGCACATATATAGTGTTGTCCCTGGAAAACGTATCAGTGCTGTCACAGTTATTGAAAATCGATTTTGTCCAGAGTTACAAATCATTTTCCCGGATCAAAACAATCGCGTTTTGTAGACGACACCAAACTGAAGAAGTTACGGTAAAAAAACTTTTGAACAAATCGCATTACTCCGTTGCTATACCATAAAGACATGTCAGAATTGGAGTGGGAATTTTACAAGCATCAGTCCTATCACGCGCATTTTGCCGCTTATTGTAAATATCACATACATTTTAAAACCATGACTGAATTTCAACTTAGGAGCAGTAAGAATAGACATGCAAAGTTTTCATCCTGCATTCTGTTGTTAGTCACTAGAATTAAATTTCTGTGTGAAACTCAGTACTGTCACGGATCAGTGCTGTCACGGTCGTGACAGTAATGATGTGACAGCACTGAGTTGACTTCTGTCAGCAGGTGTGGATTCAGGTAATTTCCTAGGCTGACAAGAGTTAGGTCGCCTTTCACCAGAGGGTCTCAGCTACTAACGCCAGCAGCAGCCAGAAGTGGCCAGTTCATATCGCTTTGAAAATCGTTTGAGGTGTGTGACCGTGTGTGGGTGATACAAAACTACAAATTCAAAATGCTTCGTCGACCACGGTAAACAAATAGCCCCGGGGGTGGTACCACCCATAATGATATTTAGACAGTTTGTGTATGTCGCGCGATAAATGCCCTTTTTGGCGGTCCATTCCAAATTAGATTACCCCTTTTCAGTAAAAAAAAAGACATTTTAAGCCCCAACTTTATACGGAAAAATCGCCTTTTTGTTTAAAACGCCATCCCTTTCCTCGAGGGGTGGGAGGGGCAACTCGGGGTAATGCAAGTACGGATGTGCCGTAAAACCTACCAAATGCATACACCTCGAAAAAAGGGACCCGGTAATATACACACTAGGGGTCTATGGTACATGAAAATACGAAAATTTTAACCTTTTCTGACGCATGTGTCTTTCAGTGTGTTTGTATGTTGCATACCATTACGAAAATGTGTTACCCATGCAATATACAGAGATTTTTTAGCTTTAAAAATTGAAGAAAAAAAAATATATATCTGATTGTCAAATTTTTGAAACAAAAAGCAGTAACATTGTATACCTCATTTTACCCTGTATACGTCACTACATAAAAGTGGGATTTAATGGGATATATGTGAAAGCAAATGTGCAGCTCAGATGCAAGTTAACCTAAAGTTGAGGCCCATCCAAGGAGGTATTAGATCCAACTCACTAAAAGAAAAATGACCTTTCTCCCTAGCTCCCTAAAAACCTTTGCCTGCTCCCAGCTTCCTTAAACCAAGAGTGTTCTTTTCTAGTAATCCTCAATTCCCTTCAATTGTTTTCCAGTTTTCCCAAGCTCCCTGAAAACAATATGGCCGTGGGGAGCGCGGTGGCGTAGTGGTATAGCGTCGGACTCCGAATCGAGAGGTCCTGGGTACGATCACCACAGGCGTCACCGTGATGTGTCCTTGGGCAAGACACATTAATTCCCTACAGTACTGGTTTAACTCAGGAAGCGTTGGCTCCGTCCCGACATGACTAAAAATTGTTGACTGGGACGTTAAGCCCCAACACAAACACAAACAAACAAAGTGGCCCTGCTACCCAGCTCCCTAAAATCCGTGATAGGGTCCTAAATTTAATGCGGTCTTTTGTCGTGAACTATCCTGGTTGTCTCAGACCTGGTCGAAAGCCCCAAAGACACATTTTCTCATGCTGCCGCTTAAGATGAACAGCGCTTGGTTTGCGTGAAGCGAACATGTTTTTTGGGGGGGGGTTTTTAGCATTGGATCTACGCAAAAGGTGTCCCTGGTTAGAGCAACAGCAAAGGCTTCGTTGGTTGCTACCTTAAGTGAGTCACTGCCCCTAAGCTCATCGGTAAATGGTCAGAAATTAATCATTTCCGCACTCATTGGAATGAAAAAGGCGAGATCGGATAATTATCAGTGCTGTCACGACAACATCAGTGCTGTCACGATATCAGTGCTGTCACGGTCATAATTATTTAAAATACTTAAAACGCATCATATAAAAGTAATTGCTTTTGGTATGTTATGATACTATACTGAAATAGTAAACGTTTAGCAGAACTTATTTTTGGTTTAATCCCACAAGATAATGTCTACAAAAATAAAGCGTTTCAGAAACAGAACAAATCACAGTATGTGCATTTTCATTGAAGATCTCTTCCCCGTTAATTCATTGAAAGTATTTAAGGTTTGTGTGAACTATTGTTCGTGACAAGTTATATATGCCCCCACTTACAGATTGGGGAAGTCTTATCAAATGAGCGTTTTACGCAAGAAAGTTTGTTCGTGACAGCACTGATATTTTTTCAAGGGTACCATACAGTTAATTAATGCTGGTGCACTATTTGTTCAGTTAAACTCGGCATATTTTATTTCTATATTCTATATGCTCCTGTTAATAAAACTATCCCATTAAAAAAGAAAAAATGGACAATTAATTTTTTTCGTTTTGCCTTTCTGGATTGCTCCATTTTTTGATAATGACCCATATAGAGATTCTTTTCGGATTTCAAAATGAAAAAGATAAGTTGAAATTTTTAATATTTTCCATATGTTTGCTCACCATCTTGCTAATGGGTACTCGAGGCGATTCAAACGAGTACACAAAATCTATGTTAGTTTAAGCTGTAAAGTCAGCTTTTATTTATGCTCTTAACCGGCGGTCGCCTGCAAAACACTAATTGAGCAGCCGCATGGGAAAACCAACAATCTGCATAGGCGAAAACAAAGGCGCAGATCAGCTTCGCAGTAACTGCCAAGCTGATCAGCGCCTTTGTTTTTGCTACACGGATAGTCCAATTCATCTACTTTCCAAATCCAAAATTTCAAGCATCTAACCATCTTCTGTGACTGCACAGCCCAGTTTGTGTCAGACCTGGTCGGAAACCCAAATTGTTTGTTTTCTCACGCATAGGCTCAATTATGAGTAACCGAACTCCGCCCGGAACGAGCATAAGAAAGTTTTTATGTGCATGGTATAGTGATGATGCAATTGTGCATCATTATTCTTTAGTTGAATTAATAGCGATCAAACATGACTTTGTCATTCATTAACATTCGCATGATCACACCATTAATAATCATAATATAAGCCGATTATTTCTTATGCAGCAATTCGTTTCAACCTTACCCAGCGTTCAAATTCCATCCGATGCTTTCCTCCATCGCTTTATAAGTCTGTCTGACGAGTTGCTGAAAAAAAAAACACAACAACAAACTATGAACATTTACTGAATACTTGTACCAAATATAAATTCTATTTACGTTCCATTTATTTATGTATGTATTTAGTTTACATAAAAAAAAAACAAAAAAAAAACTTTTGTTCAAATGGAATATGCGAGCATCCATATAGCTACTCTGGCTAGCAATAGTGCCGGGCTAACCGTATTATTATATGTTGCCTTTTTGTTTGTTATAATTGATATTTAACGTCCAAGTCAACATTTTCCAGTCATGTCGGGACTGAGCTAACGATTCATAGGTATTAACCAGTACTACATGTATGGGGCGTCTTGCTCAAGGAAAAACACGGTGCCTCGTGTGGGGATCGATCATAGGACCTAGGAGTCCGATAATCTGCCACGAGGCCACTGCGCTCCCAACATTTTCTTAACATAGATATCTAGTCAACACAAATACAGTCCTGTTTTCGAAAAACTTTTCATATGAAAATATAAATGCATATGAAAATATAAATGCATATACCGGATTCATAGTCGCAAAGTATGCAAGTTTAAATATATTAACGGATACAACTTACTGCGCACAGTTTAGAAGCAGTCACTCCTTTCACCGGCCTTTTCCCAAGTTTTTTCTCCAGAATGTCAACCTTTTTTATCAGAGCGTCCATCTTCTCATTGAGGCTCTTGTCTAGGTGGCTCCCATTGGTACTTATTGAACTTTCATTCAATGAAAAATTCTGTCGCTCTTTTAACGGTGTTGAACACGCAGCCATTTTGATGGAAACTGAACAGAAATGCGCCAAGTATATGTTGATAAATTATATTGGCGCCAAAAAAGAAAAACGGGGCGTGTCCAAAACGATGCAGAACGAGATTCCCACTGCGTCTGAGTCTCTGATAATACTTAACACTTAGTTAACAGCACGTGGTACATGGTTATCACGCGGGAAATATTGCCTTTAACTTTGTTCCGCTTGATTTGCAGCAAGATGATGAATTAAAAATGATGCAAAAATGCCGTTTTCGAAAGCTTTTGTGGTAACAAAAATAATACAGACTGGGTGTCTATGTTCCCCTTTTAAGAGTAAATTTAAGTTAGGCCCAGTTTCTTTTCATGTTTCCTTTTTTTCAGTTTTGTAATTCTTCAAATGATGATTATTTATTTATTTACTAAATACCTGTTTATATGTTATATAACAATGTTTCGTAAACATTGCTGCACTGTCCGCCATAACACTATTTAGGATTGCTTTATTATGCTTATTTGCTCAAAGGTCAGGTATGACCTATTGCAGATAATATTTGTCATGTTTGTACGGTGAATGGAGGATACCCGCGACCTCCATTGACCTATTATGCCCCAGTCATTTGTATCCACGGCTCCACTAGGACCGGGGATAGCGCAGCCACAGCGGGGCTAAAGTACCGCGATACTGCAGTGTAATGTTTATAATAGACGCACAGGAATGGTGAAGAAGAGTATTATCATTGACACTTGCATCAACATGACGTCCGGTGCGCGTCGCTGTACGTCGCTAAAAGTCGGTGCGCGTTTCGTTCGCGTTTGGGCTCAAGAATTGTTAAACATGCTTAAAATTTCTAGAAGTTCGGCGTGTCTCGGACGTGTGTCTTACATGTACAAGTTTCAAATAAGTTCAGCGCGCGTTACAGGCGCATTCCGATTTTAAGAAATATCGCTGCCGTAACGTGTCCCAAGCGTGTACAAGGCGCACGTCTAACGTGGCGCGCGCCTGACGTTTGATGCGCGCCTGTAACTTTGAGATTTTTTTATACGTCCGGCACAACAAATTAATTATACGCCCAAAATCTTCAGCGTGTTGTGATTTTTCATATGCCTGGTGCGTACTCTACTGTGTGACTGCTGTTTTATGAAGGAAACGCCAAAAAGCCAGGATTGTATAACACTGAATTCATTCAAATTACAAAGTCTTGAGCACGGCTGCATCTAAATATTTACCCACAACATCCCAACATCGATTTGCTTTGGATTGGTTACGGCTTAACAGCCCAGTCAGCATTTTTCAGGGTGTTAGCCAGTACTGAAGAGAGCTTAATGTGTCTTGCTGATGGGCGTAGGTATCGAACACAAGGCCAGTCGCTCATGATTCCCGTTCTCTACCCCTAGATAACCACGATCTCCTAACATTTAAACTACATATATCATGTAAACTACATATATCATGTATATAAGTTTTAGTTGAAAAGTACCTCCGAAATACCGCATTTAAAGTGCTCAACTTGGTACTGGGTCATAATGTCTGGTGCTATGCCTTGATTTAAATAATCCCAGCCGACAGACTGGAAATAGCCGCTATATATGTGTCTCGGTTGCTTGGTAGTTTTAAAACATTTAAGTCGGATTGGGCGTGCTGTGAGGTGGGTGAAAGAAAGCCGATGGGGAATTCAGTTTCATGGACATTTTTACCCTGATATGTAGCAAACTTTTAGTATCATTGATTTAACAATGTGTGTATTTTAATATGTATTTATGTAAACTATAGATAAAACTGTAGATAAACAAAGAAATATCGCGACTGGCAGTATATGCTATACTTCGTTATAGGCATCTCCTTGGGCAAGTGTATCATGTAATGATAACGGTTTTATTACCGACCACGTGTTTGCATACTGGCATATAATGAAAGCGTTATCAGTGGCGCAAATTAATAAATAACATGTTTCTGCTATTCTGTTTAATGTTTTTCGGCACAGATGTAACATATAATTGGCAAGTTTAGGCACATACAGTATGCTTATCAGATAATTCGACATCTTGCTGTGTCACGTTGACTGGTCTATCTTCAAAAATATAGTAGACCGGGACTAGATAGTCTAAAACATAATTGTGGTTATATGCTAACATTATTATTATTCCAGCGTCATTGGTTTTGCGTTTTACAAAAGCCAGATATTTTTTTCTAATTCTGTACTAAATGCGCCCGATTTTCGAGATGATGCAAGACACATTTTATACCTCATAGCACTATGATGGAGTTGTTCTCTCCTGGCATGATTGAAAAGTTAATGACTGGGATTTCAAACCGCAACACAAACAACTATGATTACCAGCTTTTGAGCGCATTGTGTAATTGTGGTAGTCCCTGAAGTAATCAACCATGTTATTTTTTATTTTTTTTTTCAGTGTTCAAACATTAGATTGATCACAAGGAAGGTGCTTGAACACATGGCTGAAAGCCGCGTGTTCAAGCACCTTCCGGGTGATGCAGCGAATGTTTGAACACTGAAACAAACCATGGTTGATTGCTTTTCTTGTATTTTCACACTTAATAGGCCCTAACTTGAAAAGCTCTTGAAAATAACACTGATAACGTTAGTAAACTCGTCATAAACCGTGAGGCTTCTTCAGCATCGGCCATTTTGTTTCTACAGATTTAATCAAACCAAAGGCCATGCTTAAACGGCACGTGAATTTCCTAATTTGAACACATGAATTTGGGTTTTGTTGTTTCAACACGACTTTCGGCCTAATTGAAAATGGCTTCAAACAGCTATTCTTGCATAGATATCTATGAGCAAAGCTCTTTGAAGCGGTTTTCAGATGGGTCGAACGCCGTGAACCCATGTTCAAATCATGAATTTCACGTGCCGTTTGAACATGGGTTATGGCCAACGTCACTGGTCAATGTGATCTGATGTCACTGTGGTCCGTACAAACAAAGTGGCCGACGTTGAAGATGCTCTGCGGTTTTCGGAGATTTTCAGTGAATTCGTGTGAAAATGCAAGAATAGCGGTCAACCAAGTTTTGTTTCAGTGTTCAAACATTCGCTGCACCGACGAGGAATATACGTAGCATACGGGGGGGGGGGGGGGGGCAGTGAACGATCAAAAATATGCATACTTGATAATTTGTCGAATCAGACATGCATTTGAACATGTTTTGTTGCATACCATCTCCAACCTTGAACCTTCTCCATGTCTTTCAATATGCTTCTTTATCACGTTGTTGTGTCGCGTTCTCATGTAACACACACACACTATCGTAAAATAATGTCAGGTGTACCAGTGATCAATCACTACATGTACCCTTTTTTCTCCCATAAACTGAAGCCAACTTGGAAGTTACGTACATTGTCGGAAAGAAAAATAAATGTTTATCATTTTCCATGAAACACAATCTGGCAAATTAACTGCGAGTGTAAAGAAAAAAAAAGCAGAGAATAGACCTGGGTGAAATGCATAAAATTCCGTAAAAAATGATACGAAACAATCACAAAAAATCAGAGCAATTGTCAATAAGCTGAAGCGTTATTCGGAGTGGTCTTTATTTGTTTAGGATATTAAAGCCTTTAACTAGTCTGAACGAATGTAGATCTTTTCATCTCGTAGAATTTATTGAACATTCATGGCTTTTAAGCAGTCCTATAATGACCCCCTCTCCCTTAAAGGCTAGAAATTGCAAGATTCACGTTTATAAGGTAATGTTTTGTACTTTCTTTCAAGACAAACCGTTATGTATAAGATTTGCTTCAATGTTCGTTTTGAAATAAATAACCGATTTCCAAAACCGATCGATCACTGGTCTCTGGTCCGTCACTGGTCCTCTTACCCTACACATCAGAGATACAGCCATACAACGACACATTTGATCGCCAATGATGAATAAGATAGACGTGATTAATAAGTGTGTAATTGTTTATTAATCTAATCAAGATAAACACATAAATGGATACAGAGATTCACCCAAAATGAAGAAGAAGAATTTTATTTCATTAGTGTAGGCCTATTGGCCCTTGAGCATGACAAATACAAACACAATTATGGCGAACAGTATAAACATGTACATTCAAAGCGTAGCATACATTGCATACATCTCGTTTATAATATTCCTGATATGAAATTTACAGGAGAGGTCGTATACATATAAACAAACAATTACGTGTTTTCTATATGCCAATATAACCTCAAACACAGAATATGATTTTGTTTCGTGCTAACATGCCGTATCAAAAGGAAGATAAATGTATTATTGAGTTGAAACCTGAGTTTCCCCCTATAGTTAATTATATTAAACATCTACACTGAAAAAAAAGAAACTCATTAATTTTAAACCACTAAATTTTGAGCAAACTATGATACAAACAGATATCATTGCATTTTCTACTTCTGCATTAGATGTCAGGCTTCCGAATGCAAGTAACCCATTTTCATTTTGAGGAGTATTCACGGAGTTATGCGACGCCGACCGTGGGCATGGTGAAAGTAGCAAACCATACAGTGCGCATGCGCAAACATTAAAATAATGGTATGAAATCAAATCCTAGTTTACATAATAATTTCCGTACAAGTACTGCCCAATTTAATAATAGAATTATTTGCTTCAAAATCACTTATCATTTGACAATATAAAATGTTTACCAACTTATTATCTGGTTTTGATATTACTTTAAGCCAGTACTTAATTATATTAACATATCTGTAAGACTGATAAGTCATTCGTCCAAGATCCCCGTACACAAAAATATTTGGGGTAGATTGCTTGACACCAAGTAAGTTTTTACAAAATTGTAAATGAACTCTTCCGATCTGATGTGCGTTACAAAATCCCCACACTTCACTCCCATAGTTTAGAATTGGTGTTACCAGCTTATCAAATAAATTCAAAATATGTTTAGGTGTAATATCAGAAAAATTATATAAATAACCATTGAGTTTAAAAATCGCATTTTGTATATTGATGCAAGATGCAACATACAACGTTATAATGTTTATGAGCTTGGTCGTCATCTTCTTATCACCAACTTTTCTGATACGGGCCCATTCAAAACTTTACCGCCTGTACAAACCAACATCGCATGTGGTTGTGTGAATATTATAGAACTAACTTACGATGCAATGTTACTGCCGATTAGATATTCCAGGTTAATATTACTCACTGTTGAGACAGTTGACTAGAAAGGTACTAACAGGCAAAGACCAGGAAAAGGCGCAATCAGAAAAAGATTCCCACTCCAAAAACCGAGATGGGAAAAAACTAAACTAACAATCAGGTACATGTACTTATAACATGAAAACATATCGTAAGCCGAATGAGCAGCTATTTTCCCAATAGGTGGCAACTAAGTTGCCTAAACTTAATTAAAAATATGAAAACATACATAAGGCACCAACAGCACAAAACATTTAAACACCAAGACATAAAACGAAATAACCACCACAGAAGTATCGCCTTGGAACGATCAGTAATATAAAATTACTGGCGGAATTAGAGTTTGAATTGCTGTGGGCAAAGAAGTAGTAACTCATCCGATCCGTGTTTCAGCGGGACAAACGATGCTTTAGATGCAATTCTTTGGAAAGGTATAAACGAAGCACCAGTTTCCCGAAAGTATTTCTTCGCATACCATGCACTCATTTGTTGAACAAATCCCAAACGTTCGGGAAATGGTTTAAGCCAATTAACCGCTGCGAAACAATGTTTTCGTTTTTCACCATTTATAATTGCATTGTGAGTAAATATTTCTTTTAGTTTTCCTGGAGCATAGCTTGTCGAATCTACATCTATATGACCATTGCTATCTATGTATTTGGCATACGGTGCGACACCGCTCAAAATAGTGCATTTGAAAATTTTGCCTAGGTGAGTTTGACACTGTATTACGAGCACATTTATTTGTGTCTGTTTTATATTTAGTATGCACTGCAAAGTATCACTAGTGTACGACATTTGGGTGTGCAAAACACGATCTTAAAAGAGACTATTTCTCGTCGGAAGCTTCTGTCTGTAAACTACCCCCTCCTCAAATCTGCACCATTCTAGAGGGTAAAACCCAACCTTAGGGTGGTTGCAAAACGGAATACCGGAAAAACTCAACGGTCAACCCCCCTTTGAACTAGGCTCGTTGGGTAGATGTATGGCTGAGCTATAAGGCGAGGGGAGTCCTTTTGGTCATAAAATGTTTGGTAACAGCTGGGAGTGTCACAAAGTGCGACAATTTGCATTGTGGCCTATGGACAATTTTTGACTGGTGTCACTCCTTAGAAGCTGAATGTCAAAATTTTTACTTTTGGTATAGTCAGTCGTTGCTTAGTGGAATTCTCATCGGATCTGGCTCAAACTTTGATTATGACAAAAATTTCAAACTTTTATCAATTTTTGTAAAATTTTACAAAAATTTGAATTTTTGAAAAATTGAAAAAGTTAAAATCCATTAAAATTCGATTAAAAATGTGATTTTTGGCCAGATGTAGACTTAAAACTGGCCTAAGTCATGTTATAATGTTGAATTACGCTGTTTGTTAGTGTTTTGTACAATTTTGGAAATTGAAAATTCGTTTGCGCACAGAAATGTATATCATTTGCGCACAGTTTAGTATTACATTTGCGCGCATGTGTTTAAGCTTTTTTTCTTGTCCAGTTGCTCAAGGTATACGCTAGATAAAATATCAACACTGTTACCCCTGTTTACCGACCTGCAGATGGACGAGTTCGAACAGGTTTACACAGAAATTTAAAAGTCAATGTTTAGTTTTAGTTTAACATATCTACATTTTGCGGTACTTTGTTTTGTTCACTTGGCATCATCACGGGTTATCCTCAAGTTTTTATTTCACATATACATCACATGCCATCTGTTCAATGAAATGACTAAAAAAGATGTTTAGCTTGGACTGGGAATGAGGGCTTTGCTTATCTATACAGTCTTGCAAGCGCAAACACACCATTTACCTTTTAATTAAACTTTGAAGGTATAATGTTTTTGGAGTCTGATAGTCTTTATTTTACCGGGATATTCAAATTAATTTTTGTTTTATGACTTTACTATAATAACCCTACTGACGTCATTGTCCTGAAAAATGCCATCAAAGCTGCATGACTTCTGCATGTTACTAGTGCGTACAAAATTCGATGCATTTGCTCAAAAATTGTTTAGGCATTGGCCAGAACTTCTTGTTTAGGTAGAACCATATCATCATTACTACAAGCAATTCGTCAAAATCGTTTTGTGTATTTTTGTGACTATGTGGTTGCTATGGTTACCGTTTGGAGGTAGATATAGGAATATTTAGCATGTTATTTGCTAAAACAAGGGCAGATAACTCCAAATATTGAAAATAAATATGTTTTAAAACTCGTTTATTTGGTAGCCAAATGTCAACAGAAAAAAAAAAATACAGTATTATTTACAAAACATCTATTTCATGATTTTTCTAATTTTTGTGCAGTTTTCTACTACTAACGTCAGAATGTCCGAAGGTACATTTTGTCACGTTGCGGTTCATATTTTCTCCTTGCGATTACATATATCTCCCTGCTACTACCTATGAATGGAGAGTAAAATGTGGATTTATCGGGATCGAAAGTAAAATAAAAAAAAGAGGGTTTATGCGTTTCCTAAAACTTAATGCCACCTAGAAATGTAACAATGCAGAGATAATAGTTTGTATGCGATCATCTCGTCTAAACAGGCGGAACGACATTGATATATACATCATGAGATTTTTAAAACAAAATCACGTACATACGAGTATATTTAACTAATCACATAAATACGCGTGCCTAAACGGATTAGTAGACTTCACTGAGGACTTAAACTTTGCACTTTCATAGTATCATATTGGTGAGAAGCATAATTACAACAACAGTAGACATTTAGCCACATAATAATAATTACCACTCGTAAATGTACTTTTAAAAGGTGTTGCTGTGCAGAAAATGTAATATTTTTAGTATGATTTATAGGGAAAAAACTGTATCCTGGTACAACATGAAAACATTATATCGGGGTGTACTCTGAAAGTGTTGTACTTTTATATACGATGCTTGGTTGGATTACCCGTGGGTGGATGTCGGGTGGGGTCAAAATTTTGCTTTTCCATTTTTTTTTTCAGAAGTTGCATAATCGGCATTTTATAAAGATATGTCACATCCTTTAGCAAACTAAAAATGGCGGCCGTATTTATGTGAGGGCTAAAAAATAAAATAAAATAAAATATTACCTAGACTGTATTCGAAGTCCGATCGCCTGGACAGAAGACAACATAGCTTACCACTGAGCCACCGAGTCATAATATTTCTTCATTGATTCAGTATTGATAAAGGCCAAAATTATTTTAATTTATTTGTTTCCATTGATGCTTAACGCCCCATTCAACAGCTATGGTCATGTCGAGACGTTATCTCCATTTCATGGGACATTAATACAAAATTACGATGCCTCAGATTTATTGATTATTATGTAAGACCATAACACCGGTGTAAACGAGATTTTGTTTCGGTTTGCAGGCGAAATAGTCTAGAGCATTACAATGAAACTGTTGGTAGATCTAAGTACATGTACTTATATCAATACAAAAAGAAAGAGGAAAAATGGATTCGATCTCGGATCGCCTGGTTCATATTATGGCAAAAATAGTATTGGATTACTTGCATAAATCCACTGAGCTATCACCACAACCTCAAACATATGGCATGTCTTTACCGCTAAGATAGAACATAAGACACAACTGAGATCAGTCTTGATCAGAAGATAAGATATGTCCTAAGAGAGCTTCGTGAAATGGCATACATGTATTTTAGAAGTACGGTACCGATGCTGGGGTCCTGCCATTGTTTCAGCAAAAAAAAAAAAAAAAAAAAAAAAAAAAAAAAAAAGTACCCAAGGAGTATATCCTTAAATTCTGTCCACCGAAAACAAATAACAGGACTATAATCACATGAATTACATGTGTAGATAAAATACTTAACCATTGTCATAGATATGCAGATGTTATTCGGACTGCTTAAATAACTATGTTCTCAATAATGCGACTCCATGACGGTAAACACATGACCACGTGCTTCACACGGTACTGTAAAATAATGTGTAAAACAATCAGGTGCCCCTTTTACCACAAAACTTTTATCGCGTGAGTTCAAGCGGCACGGTCAAAGTATTTTCCCTTTTTTATTGGTGCTATTACATTTGCGCACATTTTTCAAATATTTCGTTTGCACACAGTTTTAATTTGCACGCAGAAATGTGTATCATTTGCGCACTGATTTATTGTTACATTTACGCTCATGTTTTTTGCGTCTCTTCCTTGGCTTGGAGAAATTGTGTGCGCACATGAACCACATTCTTTCAAAATGTGCAACTCAAAATGTGCGAAATGTGCTGCCACCTTTTGATGTACATATACGGACATCGAACAAGACTCGTACTCAATTGGTGCCCAGTGGGCTGAAAACAATTATTATACTTTTTGTAATATATCGGCAGATTCCATGTTTACTTCATTAATGTACTTCGTCCAATATTGGCGCGAAGAAAGCATCCGAGTCCAATCGCAAGAAGAATCGACTGCTGGTGTTTCGACAAGGTGGACAAGGTGTGAAAACCAGGTTTATTCAAGTAAACACTAGGCAAGTTTACCTTGGCTTGCGTTAACGCGATTTATCACGCCCTCTATGGGCAGGCAGAGCCTCCATGAGGGCGTGATCACCTACCTATCAAAAACCGCTTCACGTTCTTAAAAAATTTAGAGGGCCAATCAGAGAGCAGGATTCCCATTTTACCCATAATGCAACGCATTGTTTACATTTTATTTGGTTTTTCAAATTCACGAGTATCGAAAAAATACAGGTAAAAATGACAAGGGAGCGGGAAAATGTGTTAAGTTTATGATATTTTGTATTTCAAATAAATAATTATTCTTAAAATATTTTGTATATACATGTTTTTCCCATGATGCACGCGTGATCTCGAGAAAATACCCATCCCACAATGCACAGCGATGACGTCATTCGTGAAGAGAAAAATTAAGTGACGGATCCAGGCGTCTATGGAGGACAGACAGGACGTAATTAGACGACTGGATCATCCGGGTTAGGCTTGCGTTGCAATAAATGAGCCACGTCATGAGAAAACCAACAATCTGCATACGCGAAAACAAAGACGCAAAACATCTGTGCAGTAACTGCACAGCTGATCAGCGCCTTTCTTTTCGATACACGGATAGTACAATTCATCCTCTTCCTAAATTCAAAATTCCAATATTTTTAAGCTCGTGGCTCTTAAAAACTACGAACAGTGACGGTCGTTCCATTTTCTTAATTACTTGTGAGGCTCAACATGCACGTCTTGCAAATTATCAGCCATGACCGGTCCGTTACGCACTACATGTCATTAACACATCCACTTACCGACACATCCGGTCTCGTCCTTGTCTTCTTGTTTTCTCTTGGTAGTCCACACTTTCTGTTCTTTGTTGTAATATAACTCTCTATGTCTGTGAAACGTTGAATACGACACAAACTTTCCACAATGTCTGCAATACGGTCTTGTTTTTGTTGTTGATCTGACGGATTCATCCATTTTTACTGATTCACAAATCTTCTCGAAATCACATGTAATTATTAACAGATAAAGCAAAGAGCCTTATATCCTCAAAAGTAAGATTCATGGTTTCTACGCAAAATTATTTCAACCACCAGTGAAGAAGTCAATTTTAAATGTTGCGTTTTATCTAGAGATTAAGGAAATCACAGCGTGAATTTCTGAAGTATACCCCTTTATGTCGAACATCTGGAACGACAAAGCTTCGTTTCGGACCCCTGCTGGTGTCAAGCTTTTCATAAACAACTCAGTGCGATTCATTTACAAGTTATGTTACAGAGTGGGTACGAGTGTGATTAGGAACATATGCACAGGACCTGTGTCAAAGGGTATATGCGTTCGCACTCAGACACGCAGCCGCCCTTCCCCCCTCCCACTCCCGCGGCCGCATAAACATTGTGCCTTGCCTTGTATGCAGCAGATCCATATCCAACTGAATTCAATGATCAATTTAAACTGAACATTTGTATTCTTGGAAAGAAATACATAATTTAGAACTGAAAATCCCTAACAAAGATACGGCGTTTTAATTACCGTCGCTAACTTACTGCTCGCGCGAGTGTGTGTACGATGTGAAGTGGGTGAAGCGACGAGTGACAATAATATTAGCCAGGGCGAATATTTGTTGCAGACGAACTGCGTACTTGTTGCAACTACACATCGTGCGTAATCTTTTTTACATACGCATCGCATATTTATTGTAAATACACAATATGCGTATTTGTACGTACTTTTTGGCATGGCCGCATTGCGTATTGGTGATGAATAGCCTAAATTGAAGTAAATTCGTACTTATGCGTAATTATTGTAATTGCCGGATTGCGTATTAATGTTACAAACGCATATCAGCGTACTCATGCGTATGTGTGGCGCCAGTCGGATATGCGTACTTATGATGTGCGTACTTGTCCGGTATCTTTATCGTGTCCGTATTTGCGTATAAATGATTATTTTGCTCATTTTTTCCTGTGTGTGGGATAAATTGCAACTTGGAAGTGGATTATCTTATAAAATATGATACAACGTAGTCTACGAACTTGGAGGGGTGGCCAGTTTAGATCTACTAGCATATTATGTTTGTGACAGAACTGGTGTTGTGATACCTATTACATGTTAATCCAGCAGCACGCCGCTGAACTTTCTCTAGCTGTTTTATTTGATTAGTTTGTGTCGGATCCCAGATACATAGAGAGTATTCTAGCTTTGGTCTTACAAGGGCTTTATATGCATGTTCAGGAAATTTAGAGTCTGATTTGCTTTGGATGTGATATTGTTGATGTGTTTATCCCATTTGAGGTTAACCGTTTGACTGTAGAGTGATACAAAGGTATTTTGTGGAGTCTGTTTTTTCGAGAATGTGGCCATGAAGTTTGTAAGTAAATTTGATTGGTTTTTGTTTGGAAGTGATACTGAGTATGTTACATTTATCTGGATGGAAGCACATGAGCCAATCTTGTCCCCATCTTGCCGCTGCATTGAGGTCTTCTTGGAGATCTTTTGCATCCTGGATAGAGTGAATTTCTTTGTATATGATACTGTCGTCTGCAAATAGTCGTAGAGTGCTATGTCTCAGGTATTCGTGAAAATCATTAGTCTAAAAAAAAGAATAGGGCAGAGGACTGTCCCTTGGGGGACGCCAGATGTTACAGGTATGGTGTCAGATTTTTTACCTTCAATGACAATAGATGACATAGATTGTGTACGTTGGCTTAGGAAGTCAGATATCCAGGCATCGTTGTTTATACCATAGTATGAGAGTTTGTATAGGAGGTGATGGTGAGAAACTTTTGTCAAAAGCTTTGGCAAAGTCCATTATAATGAGATCTGTTTGAATCTTGTGCAAGATCTTGAACAAATGAAAAAAGTTGTGTTTCACAGGACCGAGATGATCAAAACCCGTGTTGGAGGTCATATAGAATATTTGATTCTTCAAGGTGTACAGAGAGCTTAGAACAGATGCAGGTCAGAGAAATGGGCCGGTAATTTTTTGGATCATGTTTATCACCCTTCTTGTAAACAGGACGTACATAGGCATGCTTCCAGTCTGCGGGAATTTTTCCTGAAATTAGAGACTTTTGAAATACTATGGTAAGTATCGGGGCTATTACTTTTCTGCATTTCTTAAGGACTCTGCCGTGTATTTCATCAGGGCCTTTGGCTTTGTGTGGGTTGATATTCCCAAGCAGCTTCCCAATTCCGTTTTAACTTGAACATCGATGTCCTTCATCTGATGAAAGGAGCTCGGGCCTTTATCAGGTATGGGGTGCCCGTGACAGGCGTACGCGTAAACTCTTTATGAAACTGTTCATTTAAGATATTTGATTTTGTGTATATGTCATTATTGAGGAGGACATTTTTTCTAAGAGGTGGGATAGAGGAATTTTCGTTTTTTTTTTGAGTCTTTATGTAGCTGAATAGTTTTTTGGGAACTTTGTGAATGTTGTTTTGTCGGAATCTGTGACAGGTATCTCACATCATGTATCATGTTTCATGCTGGATTGCTGGATTTCGTGTTTTTTTTTTTTTTTTTTTTTTTTTTTTTTTTTTTTTTTTTCAGTGTGCGATAGTAAGCAGTTATTTCATGCCTGGTTGGGGAATAGTCAAAACTATATGGCCCGAGGTGCCATTGACATCTCAATGCATTATTGCCTGAGGCCGTTAGGCAGAGAGCAATTGCGCATTGAGCTGTCAACGGCACCGAGGGACATAGTTTTGGCTATTCTGCCAAACAGCCATGAAATAACTGCTTTATTACCCAACTAAACCAGAAAGCATTAGCGATTTCGTTACAAAATTGACTACTAATTGCCGCGCAAATGATAGAACCACACCAAATAAAATTCACATTTAGTAAAAGCAAACCTTTACGTTTGTATTCCCAGCCAAATCTAATAACTAGAAAAATGATCAGTGGCTTGTTGACGTGTAAAATATTAAACATCAGAGGACCCAACATCAGACGCAATAATTTCACGATCAACGATTGAGATACCTTATTAATTTTTTTTGGCATACATTTACATCTTGATGACAGTGGAAAATTACTTATAAGTGGAGATATGTTTCTACGTTTAAATGATATACAAGCGACCTTGTCCTCGTTGAATTGTTTCCATGTTGTGTTTCATGAGTATATCATAACAGCGCGATATCAAAATGTCCTAGATTAGGCATGCCTACATGTAAACGTCTGTCTCTCGAAACAGACACTTCTGTCTAATAAGGTCGAAAATTCTATTAATTACGCTTTTGTAATAGTCTGATAATATTAATGAAATCTATTTTCAAAGATATTAATAGCACGTTCAGAGATTTGAATCTTTCCATATGCACACGCTTCATTCACAAAATACCTAAGGCGTATTTTCTCATAACCCTATAAAACTGACAGTGCATTGAACAAAACAGTTTGCATATCATGCATGCGTGTTTACCATCACTTCAACTATGTCGCGTTATTTAATTATAGATTTTGAAAGTTACGGACTGAATGTAAAAGACGCGTCTACAGTTGACGATGCTATTATTAAACGTTTGGGAGACGACATCGTTCATGCCTTCAAAGACTTCGGATATTGCTACATTAAGAACCATGGAATCGAAGATAGTTTCATTGAAAATTACTTTTCGGCATCACGTGATTTCTTTGGTCTACCATGTGAAATAAAGGAAAACTTTGCCATTGGTTCTGATTATGCTTTTGGATGGGTTAGGTTAGGCGCAGAAAAATGTAATCCGGAGAGCGAAACAACTGATCTTCATGAAGCTTTCAACTACCGACCAGATAGCGGTTATGAAACATGGCCTAAGGATCTTCAAGCATTTGAAAGCTTAACAAAACGCATGTTCAAAATGGGTACGGAATTGGGGTACCGACTTTGTGATGCGTTATCTTTGAGTCTTAATAAACCAAAAGAATATTTTCGGAACGCCCACAAACTTGTTGGACAGAAGGGAAATTCAAGTGCTGTAAGAACAATTCGCTACCCACCAATAAAGGAGGTTGATTGTCCGAAAGCTGGTCAATGGAAGATGGGCGAGCATACTGATTTTGGAACAATAACACTCGGTTTTCAAGACCAGACGGGCGGGTTGGAGATTCGAACTTCAACCGATGACATTATTCCAGTTGACCCGATCCCGGGCACAGCATATCTCTACGCAGGAGCTATGTTGCAGCGCTGGACAGCTGACGACATCAAAGCAGCATCGCACAGATTACCATTTCCTGGCGATGAGCACCGAAAACGGTCGGCAAGGCAATCGTTTCTGTGGTACCTGTGTCCAGATGATGAGTACGTGGTACGGTGCCTAGACGGGTCGGACAAGTACCCACCAATATCACAAAGAGAGTATATCAAGTTTCGTGTTCACGAGGCGATGCCTTGGATAGACCTAACTGCGTAAAGTGTGCAGTTGTTTATGTGCGAACTGCCATCGAAACGTTGGTATTGATAGCGAAACTGTTAACAAATGATGACAATTCATAATTTACTAACAAATGATGATATACCCAAATTTACAGCGTCCTGCCTGATACTCTAAGTATTATTAATGTAAAAAGACGATGTAATACATGACCAATGCGTTGTAGAGTCATGATTCATAAATACACTAAAACAGACAGTGCCAATTACCTCAAAACAATTCCATTTTGACAAACAACGTGACGTTATTCCCAAAAACTGGCCTGGGTGACTTAGTTATACATCAAGGCATCAGGAGGGCCTTCATACATGTATGTAAGCCTTATGTAATATACAACGTAAATATTCTAATATATAACCAGCTTAACAGCAACTTGTAATATATATTGTTGTTCCTCTTGAAAGGAATTATTCAGATTGGCCTAGTTTGAAGGAATGGCTTTGAAATTATTGAAATTAGCCCAACTTTTGGAGTTGGCACAGTTTGTGGTAACCGGTCCAAGTTTGTGGGGCTGGCCCGGTGTGTGAGCCTTACATATTTAACATATTTAACCAGAAAAAAATTTCTAGAATCAAACATCGGGAAAGTTTTCTTAAATCCAAAAATAAAAATAACAGTCTAATTTTCAGTTCCTTCTTTGCATATTGTTACAAACATTTCCCTTTTGCGATCTCGCCACGGCGAAAGCGCATTTTTAATTGAACAGGGCTGGACTCTCGTTGTTAATCGACCACCGACTTCCGGTCGTACTTGATTGGACGAGGCAGCTCCGATTGGGTCACATTTAATACAGCATGCCGGCTAGGGTATGAAAGCTCACGTTGAACCGAGCTGCCAGAGTCTTTTCGGTCTGTGGTTGTCGCCGTGGGTTTATACGTGGTCATACAGTGAAAATAGTGCTGAGAGATCGCAAGCTTTTTGAAAACGCTTATACTTGTAAGATTTGTTTTTTAGCAGTTTAGTATTATATTTTTTTCATCCACATTGTTTTTCTCTTCGGGAAAACTACTTTGTTAACGTTGGTATTGAATGTCTCAATCAATAGTTGTCTTCCTTGCCTTTACGAGTCTATGTAGACAATGTACTAAAATCTGCATATTTTAAGATGCGCCATTCAATGTTGTGCAAGGCATACATGCAGTAGTATGTTACAGTGGCGGATTTAGAGGGGGTTCGGGGGGTTTCCTCGAACCCCCCTTTAGGAACAAACAATTTCAAATTCATGGGGAAATTGAAGAAAATTCAGGTAAAATGTAGCAAACGAACCCCCCTTTGTGGGTTTGAACCCCCCTTCAAGAAATCCTGGATCCGCCCCTGTGTTAAATAAAACTTTAAAGAGCTACAAAAATCTCATAGACAATTTCTAGCATTTAACATAGCACTTGAGACAGTTTCTTTTATTTCGACTCTTTGTTTCTAACCGCTGTACTTCAGCTCTCGACAAGTTTACCTGGCGTTGTACCATAAACATATACATGTAGCAATACACTTGTAGTAACATCCACATGTTATGCGACAGTCTACATGCTTAGTTTTTAACCCAATCATGGTTGATAACTATGCTGCCTTCTTTAATTGCACGCCGGTGGGTCGGGTGTCAGACTCTATGATGGCCCCGACTTAAAGCTATTCATTTTAGTTGGTTGGGGCCGGAGCTTCTTGTCTGTTGCTTGGCCCACCGGGGTCCAACTGGTGTTTTTCTTTTGTTCCGGAGTTAGTAGGTTATTCGGCGCCCAGGGATCTCCATCGTCGGGCAGCTTACTCAATCTGTGAGTCCTGGTTTTTGATTCATCAGGATGTTTATCATGATTTATTTGTTTGTTCTTGATGATTCATTGACTAGTTAGAGATTCACCACGAGGACCGAAGAACTAACTAAATGTTATGAACCACTGCAGAAGCTGAGGGTGAGGTTAGGTACCTGTAAAACCGGTTTAAGCCCGCCAGTAACTTTGTGTTACTGATCGTTCCATGTCGATACTTCTGTGGTGGTTCTTTTTGTTTTATGTCTTGGTGTTTAATTTTTTTTGTGCTGTTGGCGCCTTATGTATGTTTTCATTTTTTTAGTTAAGGTAACTGAGCGGCCACCTATTGGGAAAATAGCTGCTCATTCGGCTTACGAAGTGTTTTCATGGTATAACTACCTGATTGTTAGTTTGGTTTTTCCCCACCTCGGTTTTTGGAGTGGGAATCTTTTTCTGATTGCGCCTTTTCCTGATCTTTGCCTACTTGTACCTTTCAACTCTGATTGGCCATTCTTACGTTATCCATAATCCATAGATGTCATACTCGTAGTTCAACATACAGTTTTTTTTAGTTTCAAGCTGGTTTCAAATCAGACGAATATAGCTTCATATTGTTCTATCTGCCACAAGTCTTGATACCAAATTTCCATATAAGTGAATTTTCAAGAACATGTCTTGTCATTGTCAGCGTTCGGTAACTTCAGTCATTTTTTATCAATTTATGTCCTGAAATTCAGGAAACTTTCTGGCAACTAATATAATTTTCCAGGTGCAAACCTGATCTCAACTATACACTGCAATAATAAACAACGTAAGGAGTTTTTCTAGTGTCCCAGTTCTGGTTCGATAAATTCATAATTACACCAGAAATAGAATTTGAAAGTAAAGTCGCAGGTTGTGCTACATGCCACACAGTGCCAGACATCAAGTTCTCATTAATAGAAGCAAGTGTTTTAGATAAGGAAAAGACGTGTAGCAGATAGAAGCCTCCACAACCAATGACGTATGGTCCCTGAAGTCAACTAATGTTTTTAAATTAGGTGACTGTATCCACCTGCTACAGACGCGTGTTCTTATAAATGTATAAAGTATTTGGAGGATGAATGGTTGTGTAATGTAGTCACTGAGATGTTGATATTATCGAATACTAGATGGATGGATTGATGGATGGATAGATTGATAGATGGATGGATGGGTGCGTGGGTGGGTGAATGGATGGGTCGGTCGACAAGCAGGCGGGCGCGCGGGCAGATAGGCATATTAGATACCCCAAGTGAATATATAAGATTTTCTACAAGCTACAAGTTGCAAAGTTAATTGATCAGGAAGAAATGAATTTGAAGAAAATAAATGTTTCGCCGAAAATTGAATCTGCCAGGTTGATACGGATATACTTACACACAAAATAGTTCCCCTGTTTATTGGGGTGTAAAGTTGACAAATCATGAAATCATGTTGAATTGCTGTTTTTGGTGTCAGTTTGGTTAGATTCTTGTCTAAGGAAATATTAAATTAGTGGAGATATCTGGTTATTTCAGGTATTTAACTGCCAACTGAACCACCCTTATGCGGTTTCTCATAGACAGGCGGATAATTCATGAAAACACTGGTATGTATAGAAATTGGCAGATACCTCCCAAACGAGCCAGTCAACCCATATTTAGATCTTGTTAGTACTGGCATACAGTGTAGACTTGGAGAAAAGCTTCAGCACAAAGCCAGCAAAAACGGCCCGGAACCTTCGCTACTTTCCGTACGTGCCATTGAAAATGTCGGCGGTGAAAATACAAAAACAATCAGTTTTAAAACATAAGAACACAAATTATTTTGGTATTGTGACATTCACATAGTTCCTTACATGTCCGTGAAATGTATACCCCCTTATACCCCACTTTTATATAGTAAAACTGGGGTATACAGTGCTATACATTTTTTCGTATTTTTGATCAAAAACATACATTGTGGGTACCCGTTAGAACCGCCTAGGCAAGGCGGTTCTTACGTGTACCCACAATGTGTGTTTTGAGCAAATTTACGAAAATGAATACCCATACTACATATATATATGTTTTCTTTCATAGATAAAGGCCTGGTCCAACTATTCTTAAGATCACTTAAGTCATCACTAGTTTAGGATGACAATACATGCATTGTGATAATCACAGGTCAGCTCAGTGGATCGCAAGATTTTGGTCGGTCCCCGAAATAAACAGTTCCTGTGGTCATTATAAGGACCCATGGGCATTACAAAAGTTTGATGATGTAATTTAAGATGTACGGATGTTGCTGAAATACTTATCACGAGAAAATGAAGCTTTAAAGCATAATCTTGAAAAAAAAAAAAAAAAAAAAAAAAAGCCGTTTCTGAGATCATTCTTATGCTCGAATCATAGCGCTCTTGAGCAATCACGGGATTAAAAATCTGCGTGTGACGGTTTTTGAACATGTTCAAAATTCTGAAAACAATCTGAAACAGGTTCTACGGTGACCAAGAACGTGACATGCCAGAGATGTACCGTTAAATCTAAAAGACCTACCCTTTCTTTCGAAAGCACACTCCTCAGTTCTTTCTAACGGTACATCGAGGAACCTGTAACTGTACAATCACCTATTGTGAGTTCTATTTTGGGCTTCTTCGTTCATAGTTATGTTTTGTTTAGAATGGCCTAGGCCGTTTCGATTTTTTAAACAACCCTATTCAAATACTTTAGATTTTTTTTCGCCGCGAAAATGATTTTTGAAATTTATAACGCATACAACATAATGATAATGAGCCAAGTCATGAGAAAAAAATATGCATGTGCGAAAACGAAGGCGAAGATGAGCCTCGCGGTAACCGCGAAGCTGATCAGCGCCTTTGTTTTTTATTTACGGATAGTCCATTCCCTCTACTTCCTAAATACAAAATGTATAAGCTCTAAAAAGTGTTGGAACAATAATTTAGACCTCAAAACAAGCTTTCAGAAAAACATATGAGTAAATCTATATTTCGCAAAATCGTAGGATTGTTTTCACGTCCGAAAGATCACTAAGGATTGATCTTGAGATCATGAAAAATACTAAAGATCGGTCAATACCCCTCCGAACTTCAGGAAAATCTTATTTTCTGCAATATTTTAGCAAAATAGTTCCGTTGCCGTAAAAAAAGGATTTGATTAACTAACTATATAGTTTAAAATAAATCAAAGCTTTAACCGTAATATTTCGATTCCAATAAATATTTCAGTCCCCATAAGGACTTTATAATAGCTGTTTACCTATTTGAACCGGACCCGGAGCTACATTCCGGTACCGAAAGATCGTCATTTTCCGGTAAATTCCGTAGACCCGGCCCGGAACCTTCGGTACTTTCCGTAAATTTGGCCGGGTCCGGCCCGGTTATGTTTTTTATCGATAGCCGAAAAGGGCGGATGGACAAATAACAATGCCGATTCAATTAATATATGTTGCGTTGTGTGTGATAATGATTTTTCGCAGATATTTTACAACTGTTCAAATGTAGAAGAAATATTTTCTTGGCACAATTGAGCATCTAGTTTGTCGCAAAATGTGCAGCAAAAATCTGGTCAAAAAAAAAAAAAAAAAAAAAAAAAAATGAATAGGGATTTCCTGTACAAAAATCTAATGGAAGGGAGGTAAATATCTTCCCGCAAAAATTTTAAATTGTTACTACTTAATCATGATTGCTCAAAATCATTATAAAATGACACAAATGACATACCTGAGACAAAATCTTAATGATCAAGTAAAAATTCTCGAAAAATACGCCTTTTTACGATCATCGATTATCTCCCTTGCCAATGCAAAATTCCGTATTCAAAATTCATTTTGGTCATAAAAACTTTATTTGTTCACCGATTTTCAAAATGTTTGTAGGTCCTATTAGGACAAACTAAGATCAAGATTTTGACATGAATTTTTTTTTTCGTTCCCATATAGATATTTTCTGTGAAAAACCATTATCATAGTCGTTATGTTTTTAGACTTTAATAACATTCTTAAACTGGCTGTGGATTGGAAGCCACAGGGCTGCAGGGAACTGATCGAAAAGATCTACAGAGTCACAGAGTTACTTCACTGCAATAGTATACTGGTATATTCATACTGAAACAAAACCTTTGATATGCAATGACATCCATGCTGAGTGAAATAAAACCTTACCGAGACAAAGTCTTGTGAAAATAATTGAATTCTACAGAAATAGACCAAAAACATGTTCTAAGCACTAAAATAAAGTTATAAAATGGTATAAATTGTTTTCTGACATATAAAAAGAACTGTCCTGGGGTGTCCTGGTGCGTCTTGGGGTGTCCTCCGGTGTTTTGGGGCATCCTGGTGTAATAAATTGCACGATGTCCAAACTGCTAGTCGAAAAAAAGTTTCTGCACATGCGCAGTGACACTATTCATTGCGATTTTCTGAACATTTTCATCGATTTATATTCGGTTTTACGCAAAAGGTGAGCTCTAACAAAAAGCCAAATGCCCTTGCATATGTTCCAGTAACTGAAATTTATTTTACAGAGCAGCCTTCATTGCTCCAAATTGACCAATGAAATTATGCGCTTTAGCCTGTAGACTGACATGACTAAAGACTGAAAGAGGTAAAGTAAGAATAGAGGGACCAGGAATCAATGCAATTTATCTATCTTAGTCGATCAATTTTTTTATTTTTTGTGTGGTTGCGCACCGGAGTATTCGGTTGAGCATCGGAAGATCTGAGCATTTTGCCAGTCTTTATGTGATCGATCTTGGGATGTGAAAACATGCAATAATGGCCTTTATGCGATACTGTATACATTGTTGGTGAGATTTTAAATGACTTGAGAAATTGACATATTGCTGTGTATCACTTAAGGTATATTGGTGGCAGCAACTTGAATATAAGCGATGGATTGAAACATGGTTGCATTTTGCATCAAAATATTATACAAAACGACACAAAGGACAGAATGCACAATTTCGTATATGTTACAAAGGCGTATCGCTCCACGCATACAGTTGTGGTCACGCATCGGAGTATTCGGTTTAGCAATTGACCATCTCTTTCTGTATTTCGCAAACACACATAGTGTTTCCCCCAGTCCCAAAAAAGGGCATGGTAAGGTTGCTAAAAAAGGGCACTTTGAACGCGCGGCAACATGTCAAAAGGGCACTTTTAGCGTGCGACGACAAGCAAAGGGGCACTTTTTTAAGTGGCCCATATCATGCTATGAGGGCACATTTAAGTACAGGTCATTAAATTTAACACTAAATATATAATTTCTCTGTTTTAATAAATTTGCTTTTCATCTTAAATTGTTCTTTCTTCAATTTCAGGATTCACTTTTACCATCTAGACAACTTAAAAAATTTCTTTTCCCTCTGTCTCACATTACTTTAATACTGAATGCTTGTCAAAATAAGAGATAACCTCACTCAAGATTTGTAAACTATTGATAGTTGAAACTAATTAACTGGCACACTTATATCACCAGGTAGGACATTCATTTTTCACACCTTTTCTGATTAACAGCTCATTTGGTGTCAAATTGGGTATTTGTCATTGAGTTATTATCAACATTTGCCACTGCAATAAAGTGACAATAAACAAGGGATTAAAGCAATCAACAACTGTGGAAGTCATGATCATAAATTTTGCCAAATTTGGTTCTGCAGACTTCAAGCAAAAAGTCTTGTAACTTCCTTATTTTTTGTCCGATTTTGACAAACTTTTTACCAAAATGTAGGGCACAGAATGTAGATTCAGAAAAAGGGCATGGCGCTGGGAAAAAGGGCATGGCGCTGGAGAAAAAGGGCATGGCGCGGCGCCATAGTAAAAGTGGCTAGGGGAAACACTAACACACATTTGCACCAGAATCAACACAATTGATCAGCCGGAGTCGTGTAGTGTCATTGGGTGAGCTTTACCCTGACATGGCTACGCTTAGTGACTGAGAAAAGTAGATAAAATGATGTCTGTTATTGTAACTTTTCTCTGACTTACATTTTATGGTTTTTCTTCAAAACAAAAAAATAATCTGAAATTTCTGTTACACCGGTGTAACACCTTTAAAAAGACAGACACTTCATCGACTAAGAGCAGTGAAAACATTTACAAAATTTTCCAAACAGGACGCAGTGTGTACCAGTGAATACCGATACCCCTTTTTTTAAATTCGCAAATTTCATTATTTTGTGAGGAGCGACTTTTTGAAACGCCACGTTTCATGCCTAAACCTTTTTGTTTCGATAAACTCACATGGAACATATTCATGGGCATTATTTTTGTCGCTTTTGAACCAACAGTGAAACATTACCCCAGTACCTAATGCAAATTCTTGCAATTTTTGAAATTGAGGGTACTTGTGTTTGGCAAGTTCTCCTTGGTGCACGTTTCTGAATTATGCTTAACTGTTGTGTGATAATCTTTACAGACATATTGGAGTATTCACTGAAGCAAAAAAGATTTTTACAGTTCTCTTGGGCTCAAAGAAATTGGATAAAAACCTTGGTGGCCGGTTAGAACTTTTGACTAGTTAGCTTTCAAGAGAAGTCAGAGAAAATTTACAATCACAGAGATCATTAGCTCGACTGCACGAAGTGCATAGAGCTATTGCAGTCACCCCGGTCGTCCACGTTCCCATTCCCATGCGCGTTCCCGTGCACGTGCGCGTCACACTTGCGTTAAAGTTTTCTAGAAGTCCATATCTTGGCAACCACTCATCAGAAAGCATTCATACTTGGACCATAGATACCCTGTAGGTTAGCTTTCATTCCATGGCATCTGGCCCCTGGGTCCAGGCCAGGGGGTGGGGCTGGAGGTTAAAATCCAGAACACCTTTAAAAATGGCAATTCTTGCGTTAAAGTTTTCTAGAAGTCTATATCTTGACAACCACTCATCAGAAAGCATTGATACTTGGGCCATTGACACCCTGTAGGGTCGGCTTTCATTCCATGGCATCAGATCCCTGGGTCCATGCCAGGGGGTGGGGCTAGAGGTTAAAATCTAGAACACCATTAATAATAATGGCTTTTCTGTGATATTGTATTCTAGAAGTCCATATCTTGAAAACTTTTTATCAGAGGGCTTTCATACTCGGACCATAGGTACCCTGGGTCCATGCCTGGGGGGTGGGGCTGGAGGTTAAAAACTAGAACACTGTAAAAAATAGATGTACTGCTGTGTAACTTTTACAAGGAGTTCATATCTCGACAACAACTTATCATAAAGCATTCATACTTCATACACTTTAGGTTCCATGACATCGTACCTCTGGGTCGGAGTCAGGGGGGTGTGGCTAGAGGTCAAAATCTAGAACTCCCTGAATTTTTTTTTCTTTTTATTTCTTAATTGAAACAACTTAGGAAGATAGTTGGTTATTCATCTTTTGACTTTGTGACACTGACTTGTGTGTCATGACGGTAAGGGTCGGTTGACCTACTTTCCATGGTTCAGTGATTTTGCCTTATATCTTGACACTCAATTAGTATATTTTCATACTTTTTTCAGATTATGAGTGAGTATGACCAGACCTTTGACCCCAATATACTTATAGGTCACTGTGACCTAATTTCACGGTTCAGTGATTTTGCCTTATATCTCGGTACTCAAATGGTTTTATGAATAAACTTCTTTCAAAGTAGGTTTGCGTATGACAAGACCTTTGACCCTGAAGTAGTCCTAGGTCACTGTGACCTAATTTCACGGTTCAGTGATTTTACCTTATATCTTGACACTCAGTTAGTATATTTTCATACTTTTTTCAGATTATGAGTGAGTATGACCAGACCTTTGACCCCTATATACATGTCACTGTGACCTAATTTCACGGTTCAGTGATTTTGCCTTATATCTCGGTACTCAAATAGATGTACTGCTGTGTAACTTTTACAAGGAGTTCATATCTCGACAACAACTTATCATAAAGCATTCATACTTCATACACTTTAGGTTCCATGACATCGTACCTCTGGGTCGGAGTCAGGGGGGTGTGGCTAGAGGTCAAAATCTAGAACTCCCTGAATTTTTTTTTCTTTTTATTTCTTAATTGAAACAACTTAGGAAGATAGTTGGTTATTCATCTTTTGACTTTGTGACACTGACTTGTGTGTCATGACGGTAAGGGTCGGTTGACCTACTTTCCATGGTTCAGTGATTTTGCCTTATATCTTGACACTCAATTAGTATATTTTCATACTTTTTTCAGATTATGAGTGAGTATGACCAGACCTTTGACCCCAATATACTTATAGGTCACTGTGACCTAATTTCACGGTTCAGTGATTTTGCCTTATATCTCGGTACTCAAATGGTTTTATGAATAAACTTCTTTCAAAGTAGGTTTGCGTATGACAAGACCTTTGACCCTGAAGTAGTCCTAGGTCACTGTGACCTAATTTCACGGTTCAGTGATTTTACCTTATATCTTGACACTCAGTTAGTATATTTTCATACTTTTTTCAGATTATGAGTGAGTATGACCAGACCTTTGACCCCTATATACATGTCACTGTGACCTAATTTCACGGTTCAGTGATTTTGCCTTATATCTCGGTACTCAAATGGTTTATGAACAAACTTCTTTCAAAGTATGTTTGCGTATGACAAGACCTTTGACCCTGAAGTAGTCCTAGGTCACTGTGACCTAATTTCACGGTTCAGTGATTTTGCCTTATATCTTGACACTCAATTAGTATATTTTCATACTTTTTTCAGATAATGAGTGTGTATGACCAGACCTTTGACCCCAATATACTTATAGGTCACTGTGACCTAATTTCATGGTTCGGTGACTTTGCCTTATATCTCGACACTCAAGTAGTTTATGAACAAACTTCTTTCACACTATGTTTGCGTATGACAAGCAGACCTGGGTTAATCTTAATTGTTAATCATGATTACATTTATTCGATTGAAATTTTTTTCAATCGAAAATTATTCATTAATCGTAGATTTTTGCGATTAAAATTAATCTTATTCTTATTCGAATACTTTTCAAAAATGCCTGTAATCGTGATTGATTTTATGAATAAATTTCGATTGATTTCCAAGATATGCTGAAAATTTTTTTCTGAAAAAAAGAGAGTAAAAGAAAGAAAGTAAATACATACATGTGATACCTCCCTCATCATCAGGGAGTCTCCAGGAAATGAGCCATAAAATTGGTAAAATTTTTGTAAAAAAAAGTACCACTTTTCGACAAAAATTCAAAATCTCCTTGAAATGAATCCGAAATTCTCCTATATATTCTATACATTTTTCAAAAACCTCCCTGAAATGGAATGAAAATCTCCCTGATTCCTCTTTGAAAATCATCACATGTATGTAAATAAATATCTAAAGATTATG
The DNA here is from genome assembly GCA_964017185.1 of Rugalucina vietnamica. Classification (NCBI taxonomy): domain Eukaryota; kingdom Metazoa; phylum Mollusca; class Bivalvia; order Lucinida; family Lucinidae; genus Rugalucina; species Rugalucina vietnamica. Next base: position 19,329,638 of record OZ024881.1, on the reverse strand, counting down.
TTCACAACAAGAATTCTGTAATTTTCAAGAATTTTTAATATATCAAATGGGAATTCTGATAAAGAATCAGATCAGACTGTGCAGAGTGCCATTATTTTGGTTTTTATCTCTAAACGTGAAGGAAAAAAAACGCAACAAAACACAAAAACTTAATCTATATGAAAATGATATAGGCAAATAATAAGGATGCATACTGGTCATCAAATTTAACATATTTATATTTTGTTGTCCTCTTTGGGTATTTTTTTATCAAAATTCTCTCTGGCATTTTCCATATTGTTTCAGAAGTCTTCTCAGAACACCCTATTTTGCTTACATTTCTTTGGCATCACCATGCTTTTAAACATAGAATTGACCTATTGCAAGAGTTTAAACCTATTGTTACCTGGTTGTTCACACCTTTACAGATTAACTAATAAACAGGTGTCACATGGCTTGTGTTGTCAAAACACCATAGAACAAGTTAGTGACCATATACAAAGGATAAACAGAATCAATGTCTCTCTATTTATAGAGAGACCATGACAGAATCAACAACTTTGAGAGTATTTCAAAATTGATGTCAAAATTACTGCAACATTCAAATCAAGTAACATTGTTTTGTCCAATTTGTTGTTAGCCAAATTATAAACACACACACAGCACCATGAGACCTCAAATTATGTTTATGATTCACTGTTTTGTAAAGACAACAATCTGAAGATAAAGTGCCCAATACACCAAGAGGATTCCTATAATTATGCCATCATAATACCATATACAGTTAAATAATAACTGCATAATTCAAGACTGGCTGGATTATTATAAATGCAAAACTAATCGATTGATTATTCAATTACTTTTGCAAATCAATTGTAATCGTTAATCGATTACATTGTGGATAAAATTATTTTTAATCGTAATCGTTAATCGTAAGATTGAAAGTAATTGTAATCGTTAGTGATTAACTTTGAAAGTAATCGATAACAGGTCTGATGACAAGACCTTTGACCCTAAAGTAGTCCTAGGTCAATATGACCTAATTTCACGGTTCAGTGATTTCCCTTTATATCTCGGCACTCAATTGGTATATTAACATACTTCTTTCACGATATGTATGACTATGACAAGACCTTTAACCGTAAAGTATTCCTGGGTCACTGTGACCTAATTTCATGGTTCAGTGATTTTGCCTTATATCTCGACACTCATTTGGTATTTTTTTCATACTTCTTTCTGATTATGAATGAGTATGACCAGACCTTTAACCCAAACATACTTATAGGTCACTATGACCTAGTTTCATGGTTCAGTGATTTTGCTTTATATCTCAACACTGAATGGGTATATGATCATATTTCTTTCACATTATGAGTAAGTATCACTAGACTTTTGACCCTGAAATACTTATAGGTCAGTGTGACCTTATTTCATGGTTCAGTGATTTTGCCTTGTGTCTTGGCACTCAGTTGGTATATGAACACACTTCTTTCACAATATGAGTGAGACCTTTAAATCTTAGGTAGTTATAGTTAACTTTCATGGTTCAGTGATTTTGCCTTATTGCATCAAGGCAAAAAGATGTATGAGCATAATGCTTTGGGTTTCTGGTCGGGTTTGGCCTTATGTTTGACAAAGGTCAGAAGCAGTCGAGCACGCTGTCCTGCAACAGCTCTTATTTTATCTACTTTTCTCAGTCACTAAGCATAGCCATGTCAGGATAAAGCTCACCCAATGACACTACACGACTCATGCTGATCAATTATGTTGATTCTAGTGCAAATGTATGTGTTTGACTGTTTGCGAAATACAGAAAGAGATGGTCAAATGCTCAACCGGATACTCCGATGCGTGACCACAACTGTATGCGTGGAGCGATGTAACATATACGAAATTGTGCATTCTGTCCTTTGTGTCGTTTTGTATAATATTTTGATGCAAAATGCAACCATGTTTCAATCCATCGCTTATATTCAAGTTGCTGCCACCAATATACCTTAAGTGATACACAGCAATATGTCAACTTCTCAGGTCATTTAAAATCTCACCAACAATGTATACAGTAGCGCATAAAGGCCATTATTGCATGTTTTCACATCCCAAAATCACATAAAGACTGGCAAATATGCTCAGATCTTCCGATGCTCAACCGAATACTACAGTGCGCAACCACACAAAAATAAAAAACTGACTTTTTCTTTCGGGAAAAAAGGGATTTTTTTTTAGTATTTTTAGTACCGTTTAAGTTATACGAACCAGCCTGTGGGCTGTCGTTCACAAAATACACCGTTATACATGTATTAGTTACTCTGCAGCTTCTATTTTTGGATATTTGGGAAAAATCAGAGTTTAGAGTGGCAAATGTGGGAATGAGTACTCTGTGTGCACTCATGTGGCATTCCTGAAACATATTTTTGAGCGATGAATGTAAACAATGGTCAAATGACACAACTCAATTTCCCTATCATTTTTAATTATCCGATGCTCAACCAAAATTCTCAGAGTTGTTTTCTAAGATATTGTGCCCATTGCTTCGGCTGAATGGACTTGCAAATTTAAGTGACATTTTTATGACTTTGTTTTGATCAGCGGTATATAAATTACCCTGAAACACGACACAAAAGTGTAAATACAGCCTAAAACACACCCGTTTTCTACACAATCCTGTCGGTTTCTAGTACACCTTCATCACGCTGAAATGGATTCAATCAAAACGCGATAATTCCTCAGCCTCATGTTTACACCACAGATGTATGAATATGTAAGACACTGTACACAGTTCCCAGATTTTTTATTTTCGTCCTGGTATTAATCAAACAACAAAGAGCATGCAACAATTGTTTACCTTTCTGGCTACTTCGATGCTCAACCGGAAACTACACCTATCGATTTTCTGTCTCAACCAACGGTTGAGCACCGGAACGTTTGGTAGGCATGTCTGTAGCTAGCAGCTTCTTCTCTATGTCTCAATCTGTCTTGTGCCTCTTGCTTGCGGATTTCTTCCTCCATTATATAGCTTCTCTGTCTATCTTTCTGTCTGACTACATCATCTGAATTCTGATTTCTGCGTCTTTCATCTTCCATTTCTTGCTTTATGAGCAGTTCCCTTCTTTTCAGTTCCTCTTCCAATGGATTCTGTTTTTAGCTCGCCTGTACGAAAGTACAGGAAGAGCTATTGCAGTCACGTCGGTGTCGGCTTTAGCGTCGGCGTTAGCTTTGCTCAAAATGTTTAAATTTTTGGTTAAAGTTTTTATGAGTCTATATCTCTTGAAGTTGTGGATGGATCAAGTTGATACTTTCATTACTTTGCATGTTGGTATAGTCCGTTAGCTGTCTATAAAAACTGATGTTTTGCAGAATATCTGGCTTATTATTAGTGATACAATTAAATTTATTTTTCCATGTTCATTACAGCCAAATTGTCATGCAAAAATGAGCAATTTTCAAAAGAAACTTTTTAACCTCAAAGTGTAAAAATTGTTAAAAATATAGATTAGTTATGTATAAGATAACCATTCAAGATGCACCATACCCCAAAGGGATTAGTTTGTTGTTTTGAAGATACATGTATATAGCAAAACACCAGTTTTTATAGACAGCTAACAGGCTATAGATATTGGTCTGAAGTTTTATGCTGTACCATCATGACCCACCTGGGTGACCTTGAGGTCAAGGTCACGGACTTAGAAATTTTGTGTTAAAGTTTTTGGTTAAAGTTTTTATAAGTCTATATCTCTTGAAGTTGTTGATGGATCAAGTTGATACTTTGCATGTTGGTAGAAATTGTTCTGATGTTTTATGCTGTACCATCATGACCCACCTGGGTGACCTTGAGGTCAAGGTTACGGACTTGGAAATTTTGTGTTAAAGTTTTTGGTTATAGTTTTTTTAAGTCTATATCTCATGGAAGTTGATACTTTGCATGTTGGTAGATATTGGTCTGAAGTTTTATGCAGTACCATCATGACCCACCTGGGTAACCTTGAGTTCAATGTCACAGACTTACAAATTTTATGTTAAAGCTGTTGCTTAAAGTGTTTTGAACTGAATATGGCTGGAACGGATGGATGGATCTAGTTTATACTTTGCTGTTAGATATTATTCTTAAGTTTTATGCTGTAGCATCTTGACATACCTGTGGTCAAGGTCACAGACTTAGAAATTTTATGTTATAAGTCTATATCAAATATGTAGATGGATCAAGTTGAACTTAGCTTGTTGGTAGATACTGGTCTGAAGTTTTATGCTGTACCATCACGACCCACCTGAGTGACATTGAGGTCAATGTCTTTGGTCATAGATTTTAATAGATTTCGTGGCAAAGCTCAAGTCAGGCGAGCTACGCTGTCCTGCGACAGCTCTTATTCGACTTCTGCTACCTTCTCTGTCTCAATGTTCCTTCCTCTTGTAGATGTCTCTGATCTATCTCTTGTGAAGGACTGACGATTTCTATATTCTTCCTGACCTATACTTTGTTCAAGTTTCTTTGTCTCTTGATACATTCTTTCCATTCTGTCTTAACACCTTTTGTCTTCTTCTTCCTCTTCATACAATCTGGCTTGAATCCTTTGTGCTTCAAGCTTCAGTGCCTTCAGCCTTTCTTTTCTTTCTGGTTCTCTTCTAACTTCTTCATCTTTCTGTTTCACCGAATTGAGCTTCCTCTCCATTGCTCTCTCTGCATCTTGTTTTCTTTTTCTGTCTTCTTGGATCCTTCTTTCCTGGAATTGTAGCTCCTTCAACCAAGCTAACAACTCTCTCTCTTCTTCATTACTACAGCCTGTCTCGGGCTCGTAGTTTTTATCCACATCATGTCTATCAGCAGATCCTTCATTTGTCAGTCTACAATAGTCCATAGCTGGATTCATAGCATCTTGTAAGTGTCTATCTGACTCCAGTGCTACAGATAAGCAGCATATCTGCGTATTTACCCAATTAAATTGGCTTAAAACCCAATTAAGATTTACAGGTCTGCGTACAAAAAAGCAAAAGAAATCTTCGATACGCAAATCAAATTATTTTCTTTGCGTACAGCCCTATTTCAATTCATGTCAAAATACACGATGTTTACCAAACTGTGCTTGCACATGCGTGTAGTTACAATCGAGCACATGTGTCTATTTTTGGAACTTGGTACCCGTTTCACCATTCATATCGTATAGAGGATCTTGATGATCAAGACTATGAGCCAAGAATTTCATCAAATCGATTTTCGCCGCCAGGTTGCGCTAGAGAATAAGCTTGCGCATTATGAATCGTACTTTCAGTTTGACTGCGAGAAAAGGAAGCCCAATTCTTTAGCTTATTTCTTTCAATAATGACCCATCAGATTAAATTTTTTGTATGTAAAGTTAAGAACACTTGTTAAAATTTTATTTTTCATTATTTCCACACAGACAATCCATTGATTCTGCAATTAAAAGCTAAAGGGCATCCTAAAATCTTACGCAACCTACGATCTTTGTTAACCGTACCCCACCCACTATGCTTGTATTATAGACAGCGTAATGGCTCTGCATCTAGTTGCAGTAGGAGTTTATATCAAAAATAGATCAATTTCAGATACCACCTCATTAAGCAAAACACTGTTTTTACAACATGAAGCAGCTTCCAAAATATTTTGTGTCATTTGAAATGTGGATTTTTGTCTTTTCTTGTTGCTTAAAATAGATTTAACAAGTATTAGCTTTTAGAAAAAGCTGAAATAACATAGACCTGTAGTCAGTGATAATTGAGGATAACTTTTCAAGTATCACTTCCAATGTTCTGGCAAATGGGCTGAGATATCCTCAAAGCAAGAGGCAAATCAGGTATTAATGAAACACATGATTTTTGTTCCTCAATTAGGATACCCAATACAAAAACGTGAATAACCCAATTCGAAATTTTAAAAATTATATTTTTACCCAATGGAATCCGAAATACCCAATTAAGCCAAAAAGAGGTGGGTAAATACCCATTGACCACAGTGCTCCAGATAATTTTTAGCTCAGTCAGTACAGTACTGGTCGAAATTTGAGCCTGTCAGTATCGAGATTTTGGCTTCAGTATCTGCTCCAAGACTAATCTGTTTCATGGACACTGACCGTTTAAGTATGCTATTTACACATATATGTAAGTGATTTGGTGAAATAAGAAATTACTCCCAGAATTTCACTCAGACACCTGTCAACTTGCCTGTGAACTCAATCATCTAAAACATACATTAGTTTGGCTAAAACAAGCAGAAGTGTGGGAGGAGCTTGGGACTGTACATTAAAGAGTTAAAAAAAATGGGCATAGGTTCCCCTGAAATTTGCATTTTCTTCTCACCCCCTTCTAATTTACCCCCCCCCCCCCCCCCAAAAAAAAAAAACAACAAAAAACAAAAAAAAAAAAAACTCAAGTCCAACCCTGTGAAAAATTTGGGCATAGGTTCCCCTGTATTTTGCATCCTCCCAAATAACCCAGGCCTATTGAAAGATATGGGCAAGGCAGAAGTAAAAGGGAATGTGGGGGGGTGGGGGAGTACATTGGCTCATAAAGACTTGCAAGTCTTGCAAGTCTTGACTTAATGTCAGCGTCCAATGCACAACCTTTCCCTTTAGTGACCTTAGATAGATATGAAAAGGGTACATACTCTGGCTTCAAAGTTATGTGTCAGCTTTAAAATGGGTGGAGTATTGTGTATTTGGCGTGTCACCAGTACACAATTCATAGCCTCTTTCTATTTATACTCAGATTGATCGGTACCAACCAGTGTGCCTCTTCTGTTTTTTAACCGCAAGCTGAATGACAGTATCAATGATACTGTTGATGAGCGAAGCCGCCATCTGTCTAGGCTCATTTTCACTAATTTCTGTCTTGCAAAACTTCAGGATGGAAAGCTGTTTCGCCATTGCGCCGTTTGTTCTACTTTCAGTTTTGATTCTAGACTGGTTTACGAATATTTACCCAACGCGTCCACGAAAACAGCGAATAAAAGTAAAGTTTGTTAAACCAGTCAAAACGACTATTGGTACAAAATCCGTTTTAGGGTACGGTCAACAAACTATTAACGAATCGTAACGGTCATTTCGTTCCCGTATTTGGTACTGACAAAAATTCAATTTCTACCGTATTTGGTAAAATGAAGTCCGTAAATTACGGCTGTACGGACGCTATCTGGAGCACTGTGACCATCAATCCTTATCTGGAGCACTGGACTCCTTCATGTGTGTCTCCTATGTCTGTCAAGTCACCTGTAGATTGTCTGTCTTTGTATGTCTGTCCTTCAGCTCTTCTAAATTGACCTTCACCCATGCCAATTCTGTTTTGTTGTTGTCTGTCGGTGACTGTCTGTCTAGGTGTACTGTAGTGTCCTGCAAAGACCGTGTCAGAGTACTGGCTGTCTGCCTCATCAAAACTGTCAATTGGTGTCGGCAGTTTGCCTGCATAGTCCAGTCTTGGCCGTGTCTTGACCTGTTAACATATGCTGATACAGATGATCACCACTAGTGCCCAGTGGCTGGTGATCAACGTCTGGAGTCTGTGTAAGCCGTCTGTCATGGCTCTGCAAAGATCCAAATGGTGCCCGGTCTGTTGGGGCACTTGAAGGACGGCTTAACAAACCGCAGCCAAATCCTGGTTCTGTTCTCTTCTGAGAGGTGCTTTCCCTCTGTCTTCGCAGCAGGTCATGCAAAGCTTGCATTTGTTCTTCCACATGTTGCCTTCTCTCCCGCTCCTCATAACGCAACTCTCTATCAGTTTTGTCATTCATGTTTTCCTCTATCTGAAATAATTTACCTGAAATAAATTATCTGAAAATAACAATCTATATCTGTAAATAAAGATATTCAAGCAAATTTGCTTTATTTTTCAGTTCAGGATAGAAGTTCTGTAACACAAAGTTACTGAAATGGGAGAATTATTGACAAACAGGGACTACAAAAAAATCAATGATATCACAGTACCAGTGTATACTCACAGACTTTAAAAACGCAACACTTGCATTATCGATTTTTTCTCCCAGAATACAGGATGTTTCTGAAAAATATCTGTTGAACTGAAAAGTACAATTAGTCTGCTTAACTTGAATACCAAAAACAAAATGCCAGTGTCCGTGATTAACGCCACATCGCGTGAAATCAACGGTTACCCAAAATTAAAAAAAAATAAATTGCATAATGAGTCAATGGGGACGAAAAAAATTCTAAATGTCCACCATGCTTTCTGGAAAGAAACATCAAAACACAAACGAATGCTGTTGGTTTGCGTTTATTAGCATGAAAAACGCGGTAATTACGTCAGTTTAACGTTTATCAAGAAAAACGTAATTTTTACGCATACAATTGAAAGAAATTCATAGTTTTTCGAACACATTATATAGGCATGGGACTAACTTAAAAGTACCACAACGTTTGATGTTGTAATCGAATGTCTCTGTGTTTTGAGCACTTTACGATGGACGTCAAGGAAAAACGTTAGTGCCTCAAACGACATTGAAAGAAAACATAAATGTAAATTTTGCTTTTTCCTGTGCTTTAGGTTGCTAGCTATCACCAGAGATGTTTTGCTTTCACAAAATCCCTTTCTTGTAGCCACTGTTAAGCTTTTTCTTCAGAAAAGTTACGTCTCGATGACGTTGAAGAAAGCAGCTTAAGCAAAGAATTCAGCGAACAAAATTTTATGGATAAATATTGTGTTAGGTGTGAGGATTCAGGATACTATGTTTATTTTATGCTTCAGTTCAATCTGTGAGTCCTGGTTTTTGATTCATCAGGATGTTTATCTTGATTTATATGTTTGTTCTTGATGATTCATTGACTAGTTAGAGATTCACCACGAGGACCGAAGAACTAACTAAATGTTATGAACCACTGCAGAAGCTGAGGGTGAGGTTAGGCGCCTGTAAAACCGGTTTAAGCCCACCAGTAACTTTGTGTTACTGATCGTTCCAAGGCGATACTTCTGTGGTGGTTCTTTTTGTTTTATGTCTTGGTGTTTAATTTTTTTTTGTGCTGTTGGCGCCTTATGTGTGTTTTCATAGTTTTAGTTAAGTTAAGGTAACTGAGTGGCCACCTATTGGGAAAATAGCTGCTCATTCGGCTTACAATATGTTTCATGGTATAAGTACCTGATTGTTAGTTTAGGTTTTTCCCACCTATGTTTTTGGAGTGGGAATCTTTTTCTGATTGCTCCTTTTCCTGATCTTTGCCTACTTGTACCTTTTTAAGTTCGTCAGTATATAACCACTTCTGACAATGTAAACAACCAAGTTTCAAACAAATTGTCTGTATGAATGCTTGATAACAATCAATCACCTTTTCAACCAAACACTGATTACTCCAATGGATGAAGCAAAAACCACTGAACAATATTCCACAAAACTTCAAAAGATTCTCAAACAATATTACTTGACTAAATGAGGTGTACAATATACAGGCAGGGCAACTGTGTGTATATGAAAAAGACAAATTTGCCACAAATAAACGGTATCCACCAAAATCAAAATCGGAATTAATAACTGATTTATTTATTTCAGAATAAGAGACAGGGAAAGAACTGAGCAACGGTCTATGTAGCGGTCATATATCATGTTTTCAGCAGGCAGAATAGAAGACCATATTTTTTTTTATATATAAGCTGATATCAAACCATTGATATATGAGCTGAATGGAAGGACATGGAATGTACATAGAATAGCTGTCGTTAGTACCAGTGGTGTTTATATTTTGTACTAACAGGTGCAATAACCTTGTCCAAAATTATAAAATTTCAGCTAAGATTTTATTTCAGATGCTGATGTTATAGATGGATAATGAATAAGAGTCAAAGTATCCGGAGTGCTGACCTATAATAGTTTCAATTATTTTAGTATCATTAATTATCACAACATGTTATGATTACATATGATTATTGTCTGTTGCTTTTGTTCATTTCAGATGAACAGCATGTTTTACAGATTAACAGACAATCAGAATTTGGAGCTGTAGAATTTTGAGTAATTGTGTTTTTTGTGTTTTGATTATGCTGCAATATGGTAATCATTGTATCTCATTGCATTGCAGGTTGTGACAAGGGTATCACAATTCATTGAAACTTTGTTTCCATTTCATTTTCAGAACAGTTTTAGGATGTGGTCAAGCTTTAGCAATGTTATTTGCTACCTTAGGTCTATCTTTTCAGCTTGTTCTGTGGCGTCATTGTTTACTTATGGCGACTTTCATTTCATACTTCACTTCTTTGATAACCTGTTTTGTACATTGTATTAATTCATTTCTGTTTCTTCAACAGCATACCTACACACCACATTATCATGAATGTCGGAACGCCATTTCCCGGAGGGGGGAAATATGTCATAGGCTATTCATATATTCCTATATCCCTATAGTCCAATAAACGTCCCCATCATGCTTTTAAGTGCCCTGAAAGAAATGTTGGACATAGGTGCTATCAGGCCTTATAAAAAACCTTTCAGCTCAAATGTCGTGATCGTTCGCAAGAAGGATGGCACGATTCGTTTCTGCATCGACTATCGGAAACTGAATCAGAGGACAGTCACTGATGCACAGGCCATCCCTCGAATTGATGATACCCTTCGCTTGCCGGAGCCAAATACTTTTCAACTTTAGATCTTAAAAGTGGCTACTGGCAAGTGGATATGAAGGACGCTGACAAGGCAAAGACAGCGTTCCAAGTAGGTTCACTCGGATTCTATGAGTGTAACCGAATGCCCTTTGGATTGTGTAACGCTCAAGCGACGTTTCAGAGGCTGATGGAGAGGTGTATGGGAGACCACAATCTTGGTGATTGTCTCGTATACCTCGATGATATCCTCATTTTCTCTTCAACTTTTGAAGAGCACGTGGAGCGTCTGCAGGCCGTGTTTGATCGCCTTGCAGAACACAATCTGAAGCTTAAGCCATCTAAGTGCGAGCTTTTCAAGGAATGTGTGTCATACCTGGGAATGTTGTCTAAGAGAAGGGCATCCACACTGACCCAACAAAGATTGAGGCGGTAAAAACTTGGCCTGTTCCGAAGAACGTGAAGGATATCCACCGCTTCCTGGGCTTCACTGCTATTACAGGAAATTTATTCAAGGGTTTGCCGCTATAGCAAGGCCCTGAACGACCTCCTAGTAGGCATAGCGACAAATTCCAAAGCCAGGAAGAAGCCAGCAAAGAAGAAGATGTCATTTGAATGGGGGCCAGAGCAGCAAAATAGTTTCGATACTATTATCGATAAACTGACCAACCCTCCTGTCCTGGCATATGCAAATAACAGCATTCCCTTTAAAGTTCATACAGACGCCTCTAGGAGCCGTCTAGGAGCTGTACTCTACCAAACTCAAGAGAGAGTGGATAGAGTGATTGCATATGCCAGCCGAAGCTTGAAGCCCTCGGGAGAGAAACTATCCGGTGCATTAACTTGAAATTTAAAGTCCCAACATAGATAGTGGGTGGGAAAGAAAATACATAAAACACAACAAAACATTTGCGGACAAGACACTCGAAGAGCAGAATGACTAGCTTTTTTCCCAACAAGTTAGCCATCCAGCTAAGTTTCAACAGGAACGAAAGGGAACGAGCACGACAGAGAAGTAGGCACAATAAACAGTAGTATAATGAAGATAAACCACTTTTCCTCAAAATTTCCTGGGACACCGATTATCGTTTTATCTTGGGACAAGCATGATGAAGACAAACAACTCTTTCTGGGACACAACTTTACGTTTTTACTGGGCACAATGCCGAAAACCACTTCTCCTGGGGATGTTCTCGAAATCAAAATTAAGTTAAAATCCCAACCAAATACACCTGAAATATAGCGATTATCATTATCATTAATAAAAACCATTTTTACTGGGACAGCGAAATTACCATATCTATCAGTATAGCAAAAATGTATAAGCGATTATTAAAAATGGATTAGAATAAAAAATAAACCAAGGTCTCAACTGGCTAACACGTGTATTACAAATGTTGCTGCAAATAAAGCCAAAATCCTCGACCCAAAGTTACAAGGCGGGAAGGAGAGCATTTCCACTGGGGAACCCCCAGTGGGTTTTAACCGAGCAGCCAGGGTCACTGGGTTGTGCCCTTGAACAAGACACATTAACCCCAATAGAATTGATTAATAGACATGAGGCGGTGGCTCCATCCCAACATAACTGAAAATGTTTTGACTCGACTAGGATGTGAAACCTCAAAACAAACAAATTCTGAAAATTTAGGAAAATTCTGGTAGATTTTCTGGCAATGTGTCAGCATGTTGATAGTTCTGATACAGCTGTGTCTTGTTGGTGTGTTGATAGACAGGCCTCTTGGATATCATATCTAAATGAGCCACAGTGTAGAACAAGAAAATTATATCATGTTATTTGTAACATGCTATACGGGGCGGTTCATAGAAGTTTGAGGGCTAAAATAAGACAATATTGGGATTGAATCATCTTTTCATTTCAGTTCATGAACACATGTGGAAAGATAATCCAATATCCAAAAACTAAAACTTATTGGCTGGTCGGTACATGTGTATGCATGCCGTGACTTAACAAAGGCAGAAAACAATACATCCTGTATGACTGGGACGCAACCAACTTTCTTACTTTTTTTATCTAAGACCTCATCTAATCTTGCTAAAATTCATATTTGAAGTACTCAAATATCTGTTCTTTACACATTTATAATATAAAGTCATCTTTCAACCAGCGAACATGTTTTGACATGATCATTCAAAGGTACCATAAATATAAGATTCGAAAAATGTACGCGTTTAAAAGGCCTAGGGCGTTTATGTACTTTTTTGTCTCCTATTTTGCTGAAAATGAATATTGGAATTAAGGTGAGAAAACTATTCCTAAAACAACCATATGTCGCATCTTTTTTAAACCAGAACAAGTACTTCATTTATCCTACAAAACCATTGGTAGAGCCCATTTTGCACTTTTTGGCCTTTTTTTTACCATTTCTGAACACATTTTTAATTTTATGTGCCGGCCCACATGACCACCAAAATGATACTTTGCATACAATATATCTGGATGATACTTCATTATTATTTCATAATAAGAAATTGTTCGTCGCGAGGGCCGGTAGTAGAAAACGGCGTAAAATTGTGAAAATTAGACCCAAAATTGCAAAAAAGTGGTATTTCTATGCTTTTCGGAGCGTTGCCATGCCAACATGTGTAATTTACAAGTGGTAGTTGTGCCAGAATTTATAAGCAAGGACATATACCTGCTATATGCAATATTTTCTACTCAAAAATTTCAAAATACAATTTATTCTTTGCATTATTTTAGAAGCTCGATGCTGTTCGTCTTTAGAAACTCAAATTTGATCGGTCATGACCGTTAAACTAATTAAAATTATGCTTAAAATGTTTTACGGTTTATAGGGTTTATTCGCTTTCAAACAGGTGTCAGAGGGTAGAACGCCGATTCGAACAAAATGCAGATACAATATGGCAGGAATAAGTGTCTCAGTACATCGAGGGTTTTCAAAAGTGTCCAAACACAAGCATTAATCATTGTTTAGAGAATTCAAACTGTACATTTTATGCAACTTTTACATTTGAACCCCACCTGGTCAATCGCAATTTTTCTAGAGCAAGTATCGACCCCAGATTTAGACGGAATATTTCCATCGGTATTCCGTTAGACCTCTCCATACCGGGAGAGGAGCGAGGTCACGAAGTGTATCGGAGTGCAGGTTAGCCAGCTGATCTACCCCAGAATTTGAAAGATATGCAATGTTTCACTGAAGAACATGTCTTTGAGACAATGTAAATGGAATCGTGTAATTGTACCCGACAAAATAAGAAACGAAAGGGTACCGTGTATCATTTTATTTTCATAAAAAAATCACATGTAATGATATAATTTGAAAGGCATATGAGCATCGACGTGAGAAAACCGGTTTTCGGGGTTTCCGACCGGGAGCGACACAAAAGCAAGCTAGATGCTTGAAATTTTGGCTACAATTAATAGAGGAACTGTACTTACCGAGTAGCGAAAACAAAGGCGCTGGACAGTTGTGCAGTTACTGCACAGCTGATCTGCGCCTTTGATTTCGCATATGCAAAAATCCGATTTTCCCGTTATGCGGCTCATATTTTTCAGGTACGAAGATCCCGTATGTATCGCATATCTTATAAAACTCTGCTATAAACAATGTTTAAAGTCGCATTAAAATTTTATCATTTTACATTCCCCTTACAATAATTGCTGTAGGTGTATGTAATGTTTTAGTACACAAGTTCTGAAGGTACTCAAACACATATTCTCTCCCTCTTTTATCTGTATGTTGTTCAAAGACGGGTTCTAAAGGCAAAGAATGTCATTTGACCATACATGTGATACCTCCCTCATCATCAGGGAGACTCCAGGAAATGAGCCGTAATCTGATCTAAAATTTTACCAAAATATACCACTTTTTTAAGAAAATTTTAAAATCTCCCTGAAATGAACCAAGAATTTTCTTATATATTCTATACATTTTTCAAAACCTCCCTGAAATGAAAGAAAAATCTCCCTGAAACCACTTTCAAACTCATCACATGTATGCATTTGACACCCTTTTCAATAAAGGTACAAGTAGGCAATGATGAGGAAAAACGCAATCAGTAAGAAACTCCTACTCCAGAAACCGAGGAGGGAAAAACTAAACCGACAATTAGGTACTTAGACAATATATCGAAAGCCAAGTGAGCAGTTATTTCCCAAAAGACGGTCACTCAATTACCAGAACTTAAATAAAAATACGAAAACATACATAAGGCTCAAACAGTACAAAATTCGACTCCATAACACAAAATAAATGAAACCACAACAGAACTATCGCCTTGGAACGATCAGTAATATAAAATGACTGGGAGGCTTAAACCGGTTTTAGGCGCCTAACATTTAGTTAGTCGTTCGGTCCTCATGGTGAATCTCTTCCTAGTCAATGAATCATCAAGGACAAACAAATAAATCATGATGACCACCCTGGTGAAGCAAATACGAGGACTCAACAGACTCATTCAGTAAGCTGTCCGACGATGAAGCTCCCTGGGTGCCGAATAACTTACTGAAACCCGGAGCAAAAGTTAACAATTCCACACCGGAGATAAACCTTATAAACGCGAAACATTCAATCATATTTTAATGATCTAATACGATCATGGTTGATCAGATTGGAGTGTTTAAAGACAAACTACATTGGTTTAACTTCACAAGCCTCGAAAGACTGCAAGAGCTTGTTTAGTACAGCCTTAAAATTGAAAAAAAAAAAAAAAAAAAAAAAAAAAAAAAAAAAAAAAAAAAAAAAAAAAAAACTAACCGAAACTTGAATTGGTGGTACCGTTGAATAATTACATTCAAAGCATGATTACCGGCTGCATTAATGTCTTTGCTCTATAACTTTTTAAAGAAAATAAATTCCAGTACTCTGTATGTGAGTTTTATCAAGAATATTTAAAACTAAGAAAAATTCAACATGCTGAATTTGGGCAATTAATGAAGACTTAATGGAAAAATCTCATCATTGCGTTTATTTTGTCGGGTTAATTACTTAAACATGTTGATAATAAAACTGTTTGTTTTTACTTCATTTAATTTATTCAAAATACTGCCAAACCATATTCGGTTACAATCTCCCTGCTTTACATGTAACAAAATAGCGTAGATTGGTCCAACATTACACGACTCGTTGAAAAAAGGGATTGCACTGATTGGAGGCCAGATCGAATGGACAACAATGTACAATGAGGCATTATCGAATCGTCAACCATGACTCTGAAACAAAGAGTTCGTTGCCTCGATGTACATGTATGTTGGTACTATACTGACGTCAATAAAAACGCCTCACCGAAAATGTTGCATAACTTGACTAATAGATATACAATATGAACATAATTTGCATTTTCCTTACTTTACATTCTCTCTAATGGTATAGCATAAACTTTGTTTAAGATGCGCACTTTTCTCAAATTCTGCATGGGTGCACCATTTTTAAAATGCACAATAACGTCATTATACAGACGTTTTTGACGTGAAAATTATTGAAAGCCGTGCAAGTCGTTTTACAAACTGAAGAACATCAAACTTTTGAAACGTTACATTACTGGACAACGTGAGGCTGAAATACTGAAAAAAAAAAAAAAAAAAAAAAAAAAAACATAGGGACTTTTCACAAGAAAAGAAACAGATGGAACGAAAAAATGATACTGTTCGGTTTCTGGCGTCTCCAAAGTCTGGGACCGTCGTTCGCTTAGATATAAGATTCCCTCTTTCGTTTTTTGTTACCGTAGCTCTTTCGCCGACGCTTCTGTAGCAAAATCTTTTTGACGTCGACGTCTCTTCTGCTTACGAAATCTAATGATGAAACGTTTTAGAAACGATGCCGTTATATTCGGGTTAATACCTTGAGTTAATCTTCATAAAGTAGTCGAATTATTACAAATGAATAGCCAAGAATGGAGCAATGGTATTCTGGCGCTTAATTCCCTAGACGTCAAATACACGTTATCCGTAAGGACGTTCGTTTCAAACTGAAAGGCAGGAGAAGTAACTATAGAAACTATTCTATGTCTAAAAGCCATGCCAGGATAGCCTTTGAAAACTTTTTGACCATTTTGACGGCGATTACCATTTGTTGCATTGGTCATTAGCTGCAGTGACGTCAATAACGCTAGAGAACGAGAATCGGTTTTCCAAAAATGTGTTTCAGCAACCTATGGTCACGTATTGATATTCCACTCTATGGCTTTTGTGTTGGTTTTGTAAAGGAGACTATCAGTAATCGAAAGAAGCGATGCCCGATAGACCGATTCATGAACAGAATATAGATTTTGCTAAGGTGTGTGTTTTCAACAGCATGTCATTTTTCGACCAGCTGTCTGAATAATTCCATTTCACCATTTCCGAATGCGTAAAAAATTAGCAAGAAATATGACCAATATTTAAAATAATCTTAGCTGTTAATATTGGCAGTGTCACGTGTCAAAGTTGACTGAGGCGTTTTTGTTGACGTCAGTATAAATCAAGTTTGCTTCCAAAAACTCAATTTTAAATCTACATTTCGTCAGGTGTCTTGTGATGTTGTATCAGTATTCGCTGAAAGATATTTTATATCGAGGGTATTCAGGATGCAAACATTTCTCTAAATTACAGCCAAACAACATTCGAGTACTTTTTGCCTGCGTTCTAAGTAAACATGATGACATTAGAGAGCGCCACACGTTAGCGTATAAACCAAATGTGCATGAGCCTCCGTACACAGTATTTATTTTCTCTATTATGAAAACTCTATCGGTAATGCTTGAAGACTATTCAAAACAAAATGCAAGCTTCATTGTTTACAATGCTAAGGAAAAGATACGTTTTCGTTCTGATTCTGTCGTTGATTGCATGCTTTTGAATTGTTTCTGTACAAAATTTGGAATGAAATATGTTTAAACCGAAACAAATGCGCGCAGGTCGTATGAAAAATCACGACACTCTTAAGAGTTTTGACGTATACAAATTAATTTGTTTCTTAAACTCGTTTTAGTAGTCACAGATTTGCATGTGACTGAGGCGTGTGCCAGACGTACAAAACATTAAAAAATAAAATAAGAAAATATATAGAGAGAAAAAACGTGAAGCGCACATAAGCGTGCCTAAAACGTGTGCCAAAAGCGTTCAAAGCGTATTCAAAGCACCTGTAACGCGCGTGGAACTTATTCGAAACGTATATGTTATACGTCCGACACACGTCGAGCTTGAAGAATTTTTTTTGAACACGCTTGGAACGCGCGCCGACCTACAGCAGTATTCAAGATGATTTCTTGACGATTTAGCAAACGCCCATATATCAAAATCAGTTATTTGCTGTCTCAGACACCACTAGCACACAACTTTAATCGATAATATGTGATCACAAAACATAATGCTAAACGAGCCGCTTCTAGCTTTTTTAAAAGCTATCCTTGTATTCCATACTACCACGCTATTTTTAGCATGCATCGGTTTTTCCAGCCAAATATCGATAAACAAAGAACCGCTTAACCAGACAAGTTATTATACGTCTTATCAAGGAATCGGAAACCAGTATAAAATGAGGCACTTTAAGGGGGTTTCAACTTAACATTCTTTGTTGTCTGGTCAAATATAATATAGAACACCTGTTGAAGACCCCTACAGCTTTTAGGTTAGTACTTAAACCGTGTTGCTTAACCTCTGACATAGATATGCATGTTGATCAGACTGCTTAAATAAACATGTTCTCAATAATGCGACTGACGGTAAACAATATATTACCGACGAACTCTCACATTGCACTAGAAAATGTGTAAAACAAATAGGTGCCTCTTTAAAGCGTGTTTACAAAACTATATCACGTGAGTTCAAGCGGCACGGTCAATTTGATTTACCTATACATATTGACAAACACATCATAAGTAGGTCAACGTACAATTTGAGCCATATTTGCAAAAAATAAACAGAATACCTCGCATCGAAAACGCATATTCCCTACATTGAAGAAAACATTGCCAAATAAAGCCTCCCACTGTTCCAAAAACAAGTATAAATAACACTAAGCAAGCACAAAACTTCAATCAA
This sequence comes from Rugalucina vietnamica, assembly GCA_964017185.1. NCBI lineage: Eukaryota > Metazoa > Mollusca > Bivalvia > Lucinida > Lucinidae > Rugalucina > Rugalucina vietnamica. The sequence continues at coordinate 19,311,115 of OZ024881.1, read as the reverse complement.
CGCATGAAAATGGCTGCTTCAGTTTACTAGGACGCAATTTACAATAGACACGCCCACTCATTAACATTTTAACAACAAATTCACAAAAACGATAAAAAAAAACTGAGAATTAAGGAAAAATAAACATAAACAGTGAAGCTGGCATAACCTTTGAACTATTTCACATGACAATCAGCATTTCCAACTAAACTGTCATCTATAAAAGAATGTTAAATGTTACCGTTCCCAATGACGTCACGAAATGATTGACAGAATACTGAAAACATATAGGGCTTTATCAAATACTTAAATACATTACATAACAGATACGTTTAACGTAACATACATTTCAAATACCTGAAATTCACACTGTTAAATACTTTCGCCCCAGAAAATAGTCTTTTTTTGTTTAGGTCCAAACAGAAACCAGGTAAACCAGCCTAAGATCAATGTTGGATTGTGACTTGCAATTTGCACATGAATGCAGATATTGCAGATTGTGCAGGGTGATATAATAAATGAGCCACCTCATGGGAAAACCAACAATATGGTTTCCGAACAGGTCCAACACAAACCGGCCTGTACAAGCACAGAAAAGAGCTAGAAGCTTGAAATTTCGGATTTAAGTAGAAGAGGAATTGTACTATCCGAGTAGCGAAAACAAAGGCGCTGAATTCAGCTTCGCGGTCACCGCGAAGCTGATCTGCGTCTTTGTTTTCGCCTAGGCAGATTGTTGGTTTTCCCATGTGGCAGCTCAAATGTTGCTGATCAGCCATTACTTATCATGTCTGTGAAAGGTTTTCCTTTATACAACTGTTGTGGTATGTGATATTGAGCCATTACAATATTGAACGAAACCTTCTTTTGGGTTTTATGATAAGCCTGTACTCCTACATGTTTGTTAGCAAGAGATAACTGTGCATTTGGTTGGTAAATTACATTGCTTTGATATGCAGCATAAAAAGATTTGAGAACAATAAAAAAATACTGTATAGCCTTGGACAGTGAAACAACAACAACAATAACAACAAAAAACAATAACATTTTTTTCAAACAAAATTTTTTGATACATGTACCTCTTATTACCATTGAGATATCTTTTATTACTGTAAAACCACAAATAAATGGACTAGACTTAATAGTTAAATGGTTATGACTGGTGATGAAGTAATGGTTAAACCAGGAAATAACAGAATGATGTATATTTTTTCATAGTAGTAGGTAATGTGTACACCTAAAATTTCATAATGAATGTGTCTGCATTCATGTAGTATACCACCCTAAAAATTGACAAGGGATTGTAATGTTGTCCGTTAGAGAAATGAGCTAATGAATAAGTAAATGACAGTAAGGTGTTTATTTCAATGTCACTGTCACTCGTAGGATACATTAATGACTGTCTAGGTAACATTATATTCACTTAAATCTGTGTAATAGGTTTTGTATGATAACAGAGGTATGTTTGTGGAAATTGTGGCATACATGTGTATATGTTTTGCAGATTTTCATTGATGTTACTGATACATGTAAATCCAGATTAAATGAAATCTTTGTTTAAATACCATGATACCTGTATACTGACTTATACAATGTTCGCAATGAAGCTAAACCACAGATGTTGCATTACAATGTGAGATCTTTCAGATATCCTTACATGTACGGTAGGATTTAGAGAGCAGTCAGCTAAGCTCTTGGTACAAATGCATACATGTAGGAGCTGCGTCATGAGAAAACCAACAATGTGGTGTTCAAACAGGTCAGACACAAACCATGCTGTACAAGCACAGAATATGGCACGAAGGTTGAAATTTCGGATTTAAGAAGAAGAGGGATTGTACTGTCTGTGTAGCGAAAACAAAGGCGCTGATCAGCTTCGCAGTTTAATACTGCAAAGCTGATCTGCACCATTGTTGTCGCATATGCAGAATGTTGGTTCTCTTATGACCTGGCTCGTAGATGGATAAATTGATCTCCTATCTGCAGCACACTTCTGAAAATAGTATGAAGTCTAACAATTGCGTTTCTTTTAATTTGATTTGAGCGGTCACCACATAGTTTCATGATCTGTGCTTTTATTTGCTTAAAAAAAACAAAAACAATACTGGTATCTTATGCTCACTTTTAATAGGTCTATCTGTATGAAAATTTCATTAATTTAAGAATGATTGAATCATTTTGCTTTAATGTACAACTATAAATGTACATGTATTTGTTACAGGTCAGAAAAGAAGAACTCAGATTTCCTGAAGAACGTTAGAGGCCATCATACCCCACTATAACAACGCTGAAGTACAGTCCTATATTTGAGACACTCGATCTGCAAACCTGTAAAACCATCGTTATATTCTTGTTTAATACAGTGATATTGCGAGACATCATGTAACATGCAGCTTGTCTTGATGGAAAGGTATGTATTCCAATGAGCCGCCTCGTGGGAAAGCCAACAATGTGGTTTCCCCACAGGACCGACACAAACCGAGCTGTACAAGCATAGAAGCAGGCTAGAAGCTTGAATTCCTGGAGTTAAGTAGAGAAGGAATTGTACTATCTGAGTAGCGAAAACAAAGGCGCAGATCAGCTTCGCGGTTACTTCGCGGTAACCACGAAGCTGATCTGCGCCTTTGTTTTCGCCTATGCAGAATGGTTGTTTTCCCATGGGGCGGCTCATGTATTCGAATGATGGTTTGGTATTCTGTAAATTCTTGTCTTGGCTGTCTCTTTTTCAAGGCTAGTGCAGTCTTTGCAAAATCTTTTTTTTCAGCTGCAGGACAGCTGTCTGGCAGACTGCCATTTTTAGTAGGACAAAACCCAATTTTTTAGAGCGAATTCTATATGTTATTATTGTCATTAGCTCGACTTAGAGCTATTGCAGTCACCCCGATGTCGTTCCCATTCCCGTGCGCATTCCCATGCACGTCACACTTGCGTTAAAGTTTTCTAGAAGTCCATATCTTGACAACCACTCATCAGAAAGCATTCATACTTGGACCATAGATACCCTGTAGGGTTAGCTTTCCATGGCATCGGGCCCCTGGGTCCGGGCCAGGGTTTGGGGCTGGAGGTTAAAATCTAGAACACCTTCAAAAATAGCCATTCTTGTGTTAAAGTTTTCTAGAAGTCAATATCTTGACAACCACTCATCAGAAAGCATTGATACTTGGGCCATTGACACCCTGTAGGGTCGGCTTTCATTCCATGGCATTGGCTTCCTGGGTCCATGCCAGGGGGTGGGGCTAGAGGTTAAAATCTAGAACACCATTAATAATAATGGCTTTTCTGTGATATAGTATTCTAGAAGTCTATAGCTTGAAAACCTTTTATCAGAGGGCTTTCATACTCGGACCATAGGTACCCTGTAGGGTTGAGTTTCATTTCATGGCATCCGATCTCTGGGTCCATGCCTGGGGAGTGGGGCTAGAGGTTAAAAACTAGAACACTGTAAAATATAGATGTACTGTTATGTAAATTTTACAAGGAGTCCATATCTTGACAATAACTTATCATAAAGCGTTCATACTTCATACACTTTAGGTTCCATGACATCGGTCGGACCTCTGGGTCAGAGTCAGCGGGGTGGGGCTAGAGGTCAAAATCTAGAACTCTCTGATTTTTTTTTTCTTTTTATTTCTTAATAGAACAACTTAGGAAGATGGTTGGTCATTCACCTTTTGACTTTGCGACACCGACTTGTGTGTCATGATGGTAAGGATCGGTTGACCTACTTTCCATGGTTCAGTGATTTTGCCTTATATCTTGACACTCAATTCATATATTTTTTTACTTCTTTCAGATTATGAGTGAGTATGATCAGGCCTTTGACCCCAATATACTTATAGGTCACTGTGACCTAATTTCACGGTTCAGTGATTTTGCCTTATATCTTGACACTCAATCAGTATATTTTCATACTTTTGTTCAGATTATGAGTGTGTATGACCAGACCTTTGACCCCAATATACTTATAGGTCACTGTGACATAATTTCACGGTTCAGTGATTTTGCCTTATATCTCGGCACTCAAGTGGTTTATGAACAAACTTCTTTCACACTATGTTTGCGTATGACAAGACCTTTGACCCTAAAGTAGTCCTAGGTCATTATGACCTAATTTCACGGTTCAGTGAATTTGCCTTATATCTCGGCACTCAATTGGTATATGAACATACTGTTTTCTGGATATGTTTGCGTATGACAAGACCTTTGACCCTGAAGTATTCCTAGGTCACTGTGACCTAATTTCATGGTTCAGTGATTTTGCCTTATATCTAGACACTCAGTTGGTATTTTTTCTTACTTCTTTCAGATTATGAATGAGTATGACCAGACCTTTAACCCAAACATACTTATAGGTCACTATGACCTAATTTCATGGTTCAGTGATTTTGCTTTATATCTCAACACTCAGTGGGTATATGATCATATTTCTTTCACATTATGAGTAAGTATGACTATACCTTTGACCCTGAAGTACTTATAGGTCAGTGTGACCTTATTTCACAGTTCAGTGATTTTGCCTTGTATCTTGGCACTCATTTGGTATATGAACACACTTCTTTCACAATATGAGTGAGACCTTTAAATCTTAGGTAGTTATAGTTAACTTTCATGGTTCAGTGATTTTCCCTTACTGCATCAAGGCAAAAAGATGTATGAGCATAATGCTTTGGATTACAGGTCAGGTTTGGCCTTATGTTTGACAAAGTTCAGAAGCAGTCGAGCACGCTGTCCTGCGACAGCTCTTATTTTGGTAATTTTGTCCGACAGAATGAAATATTTTGTCAGACAGTATGAAATTTTGCTGATTTTGTCTGACAGACCGGCACTTTTCGCAAAGACGGCTAATGATGCTGTCAGTCCAAAAATTTTTGTGCTACTTTTATTTCATGATTTTTCTTCTGTAACTTTCAAACTAGATATAGTGGTTTTGTATTATTGCAGCCTGTAGAACTTATAATTACTGTGTATGTGTACAATCTTTGGAAGATAAGTAAGGAGCGTGGTGAACTAGTGGTAGAGCATCTGACAGTCCTGGGTTGAATGACTCTGGTGCTGGGTTCTTATGTCCCTGAGCACAACACATTAACTCCCCATAGTGCTGGGCCCAATGTTATTAAACTTTTTTCATGCTCAGCTCAGCTGAGCATGAAATTTCAATGGCTCATAAATGCTAAAATAGCCAAAATCTATTGAAATTATGGCATAAATTCCATAACACAGTTATTTATCCTGCTGATAAATGTTAAAATGCCAAAAATTGTTGGCATTTTAACATTCATCAGCAGGATAAATTTTAGTCTCAGCTGAGCTGAGCGTGAAAAAACCTCAGGACCTGGTTAGTGCACAGGGAGCAGTGGCTCTGTCCCAACTTGACTGAACAATTGTTGTCTGGTCTGTTTAATCTGAATACAAATAAAAAAATAGAAAAAGAAATGAACACAACTTTAATTACATGTACACATGTTTTAGAAAATGAAAAAGAAAAAATAATGAAATGTACATGTACTTATGTTTATTTCAGATGAATATACCCAGGCCTTCAGCCCCGAAGGCATCACAGTCCAAGTCCGGCCTGCCCCAACCCAGGTCTGGGCTCATGCAGCCCGGGTCGTTAGCTAAAGCTCAGAGTAAGTTAATACACTCAATCAACTTTTGACACAAAACCCTTAAATGCACACGTACCTGAATTTTGGGATTTCAATGAGCCTGTACGATAGATTGATGACTCCATAGGATTGAGAACATGTCTTAGCCCTTTAATTTTTAAAAGCACCAGTATTTGAGCTGCATTATGAGAAAACATGATTTTTGCCTATGGGAAAACAAAGGTGCAGATCAGCTGTGCAGTAACTGCACAGCTGATCTGCGCATTTGTTTTTGCTACTTGGATAGTGCAATTCCTCTTTCTTAATCCAAAATTTCAAGCTTCTCGCCAACTTCTGTGCTTATACAGCTCGGTTTGTGCTGGACTTGTTCGGAAACCACATTGTTGGTTTTCTCATGATGCAGCTCATATATACATGTACCCGAATTTTGAGATTTCAAGGAGTCTGTATGATAGATTGATGACTCTCGGTAGAATTGAGAACATATTGTAATCCTTAAATTTAACAGTACCAATATTTTACAGCTAGTGCAATAAATCCTTGCTTTAACAGAAGAAACTTGTCTTTCCTTAGTTTCGTGTGTGTTAAAGATGCTATTTAGCAATTGTATACTCAGTCTGATAAGCATGCTTTACTTGCTTTTAGTACTTGCTTAAATAAAGAGGGCCGAAGACTTTTTGTTTGTTGTAACCAATTTTGCAGTTCAAAATATATTGCTTCACCTTGGTTTACTTTCAGGCAATTAAAGTTTTGTTTTTTATTTTAAGTTCAAACTTAGACAGGGGGTGTGGTTGCTTAGTGGTAGTACATCAGACTCAGAATCGTGAGGTCCTGAGTTTGAACCCAACTTGGGTACTGTGTTGTTTCCTTGAGCAACACACATTTAATTCCTAAAGTACTAGTCATTACCTAGGAAGTGTTGGCTCCATCCCCACATGACTGAAAAATTGTTGACTGGGATGTTCAACCACAAAACAAACAAACAATCAAAAACTTTTAGAAAAAAGGGAAAACAATTGCTTAAACCTGTTATTCTGATTATTAGATTATCTAATGCCTTTTTGATGAGTGCTTATGAATCCCATGTGTCACATTGCATGAAAATTTCTTACAAGTTCCACCGACACAAGTTGGGCTGTGCTGTTACAGGATGGCTAAACACTTGAAATTACAGATTTATGTAGAAGAATTGTTCTACTGGTGTGTAGCTAAACAAAAATGATGATAAGCTGTGTATGCGTTAATGTGATTCTCTCATGATATTTTTCATTTGGCTCATGGGGATAGTTGTAATAATTTTGTAAATTGCATCCAGCAAATCGATTGAAAGCAAGTAAGTATCATTAACTGTATAAGGAATAATACTTATGTTTGTAATCTTAAAGTCATTTACTGACATGATCTTTCTGAATTAATTCTTCATTTATAAGTTCTTCATCAACTAATTGGTAAATGTATCTGACCATTTGAAGACCATATGAGCCGCGTCATGAGAAAACCGGATTTATGCCTATGCGAAAACAAAGGCGCAGATCAGCTTCGCAGTAACTGCGAAGCTGATCAGCGCCTTTGTTTTCGCTACTCGGATAGTACAGTTCCTCTTCTACTTAAATCTGAAATTTCAAGCTTCTAGCCCTCTTCTGTGACTGTACAGCTCGGTTTGTGTCGGACCTGGTCGGAAACCCCGAAGACCGGTTTTCTCGCGTCGCGGCTCATAGGTGAATAAAGCAGGCTGATCTGGGTCATGTTTGGAATACATTCAGCATGCACCAGTCATTAACGGTAGTTTTGTTGAAGCATGTAAACTGTCCGCTGCCTTATAAAACAGTATTTCAGTGTTGTTATTGAGTCACTGTATACACTGGTTTTGTATGCAGTAACAACTGTGTGAAATTTACAATGAAGTCTTTAGTTTTTTTCTTGCAAATTAACAATCTTGGCTGAAAGAGGACACCATACTTTGGTTTCTTTCTGTATTATATGTTTATAAATAATTTTGTTATGTTTTTTCTATATCAATGTTTATTAGCTCACCTGAGCCGAAGGCTCACAGGTGAGCTTATAGTCTTATAGTATACCCATGCTCGGGCGTCCGTCCATCGTCCACAATTTCAAACATCTCCTGAAACCGCTTGGCCAATCAAAGCCAAACTTCATGTTGTGCATTCTTAGGAAGAGGGAACAAAAGTTTATATAAATGGTCCAGGTCACATGACCAAAATGGCCACCATGGCTATAAATAGCAAAAACCTTTAAAAATCTTCTTCTCCAGAACCGATTTCCACGAAACTTGGTATGTAGCATCGGGGACGCGGGCCCATCATAGTTTATATAAATCATGACCCTAGGATGACCTTGACCTATTTTACGGCAAGGTCAACTTAGGTCGCCAATGCTAGAAATGAGCAAATGGACAGAAGATTTATGTTTAAGAAAATATTTTGGGTGCAGGGGGTTGTCTGCCCCTGCCCCGGGGCTATATACATGTATATGACCATAATATTGAAACACCTTCTTCTCTGAAACCGCTAGGCCAATCAAAGCCAAACTTTTTTGTGGAGCATCCTTAGGAAGAGGGAATGAAAGTTTGTATAAATGGTCAAGGTCACATGACCCAAGATGGCCGCCATGGCTATAAATAGCAAAAACGTTTAAAAATCTTCTTCTTCAGAACCAGAAGGCCTATGATTTTGAAACTTGGTATGAAGCATCTGGGAATGGAGCTCTACAAAATTTATATAAATCATGACCCCTGGGATGACCTTGACCTATTTTACAGCAAGGTCAACTTAGGTTGCCCATGCATTTGAATGGGAAAAAATAGGAAAATGTCATGTAATGGCAGAAAACTTGCTAGGAATGAGCAAATGGACAGAAGATTTATGCTTATGAACATATTTTAGGCCCAGGGGTTGTCTGCCCCTGCCCCGGAGCTATATTCATGTAGATGACCATAATATTCAAACAGCTTTTTCTCAGAAACTGCGTAGCCAATCAAAGCCAAACTTTATGTGGAGCATCCTTAGGAAGAGGAAATGAAAGTTTATATAAATGGTCAAGGTCACATGACCAAGATGGCCACCATGGCTATAAATAGCAAATTTTTTTAAAAATCTTCTTCTTCAGAACCAGAAGGCCTATGATTTTGAAACTTGGCATGAAGCATTAAGGAACGGAGGTCTACAAAATTTGTATAAATCATGACACTGGGATGACCTTGACCTATTTCACGACAAGGTCAACTTAGATCGCCTATGCATTAAATGGAGAAAATTGTTAAAAATGTCATTTGAAGGACAAAAATTGCAGTTAATTGGCAAATGGACTGAATTTTCATGATTTGAAAAAGACATTGACTCCAGGAGTTATTCTGACCCTGCCCTAGGGTTATATACATGCATTGCACCATTCTAGTCTAACAAGTTTATTGGTACATGTATATATCTCAGGTCTCAGGTGAGCGTTTAGAGGACCATTGGTCCTCTGGTGTCCTAGATCTAACATGCTTGTAAAATTCATGAAAGATTTAACCATATTTCTAACTTTCTAAGCATAACTTTCAAACAATTCTACATAACTGGACATATGATTTTGATTTGAAATACATATCCATGTATGTTATCCTTTCACAAACATGTATTTATGCTGCGGATTGACATGTTCATATGCTGAGAATAATCAGAAATTCATTTTGTGTGTATCAGGATTAACATTTCTCGATATTTTTGTTTTCGAAGCTGTTTTTTGTTTTTGTTTTCATCTATATTCATTTCTTTGAACTTGATTCCCAGAGAATAACTTTGAAATGAAGTCAACATTTCATCTGCTTCCATAAATGAAATCAATATTATTTTTTTTGCTGCTTCCATAACATAACCACAGGTCTGAAACGATATTTGATTTCATACGGCCAGTGCAAAATTTTGAGACTTTTATATTTGTCACACCACATGAGTCTATTGCTGGCTGACGCAGATACAAGATTTATAAGTCTTTTTCATGTAAAATTTGTTGCTGATGTTCTGTCAGTTAATACAATGAATCAGTTCATCCACACGTAGAAATAACTTAAAATTTAAGAAAAATAAAAGACAGTCATTAAGTTCTCTAAATTTCAATGATTAATCATAAAATCACTTCTTTGCTGGCTTTTGCATGTCACTTCCTTGATTTATTTGCTAACTATTTTCTGCCAGGTACATAATTTGCATGCTTCTGTTGACTTTGAGTTGCTGTTTGTTTGCTTCACTAGGTGCTCTAGCTAAAAGTGCCCGTGCCGCAGGACTGACTGCCAACACTGCAGAGAAATATGCCGCAGAAACTATACATGTGTTGGAAGGTAAACATTGGACATCTAAATGCGAAATGAAACAGTATAATCAACATGATAAATCCAACCTTTATCTTGTGTAGCTGTTTTGCGTAACCCCTGCACAATAAGTTAAAAGTCCCCCTTTGAAATTTTCTAGCACATTACGAAAACTTGCCCATGCAATATACTGAGATTTTTTTAGCTTCAAAAATTGAAAATTTTCAGCTGAAAAATTTTGATATTTTTCTTATTTTTGCTCAAAACATAGATTGTGGGTACACGTTAGAACCGCCTCGCCACGCCGAGGCGGTTCTAACGAGTACCCACTATCTATGTTTTGGAGCAAAAATAAGAAAAATAGGTATACCCCTGCATACCCCAGTTTTGCTATATAAAAGTAGGGTTCAAGGGGGTATACATTACACGGACATGTTTTCATGATGGAAGATGAAGTTTGATGGAGTACTGTTTAAATGAAATTAAATAGACTGAAATATGGCAAGCCAGTTTAATTTGTGTTATAATTGTCTGCTGAATAAATGATTTGAGACAGGCATGGCTCACCCCCTTTCACATATTGCATGGTGTTCAAACTTAACATTGTTAACTTTGCATGCATTTCCATTAATACATTTAAAAGTACGTAAAAAAGCTGTCAAAGTTAAACTGTCTTGTGTTAATACAGTTTTGAACATTTTCAGGTGAGGAGGAGTTAGCCCCGCCCCCTCCCCCCACCCCAGGGGATGACTTCATCATAGGGGACAGAGTCTATGTGAATGGTTCCAAACCAGGGTATATAGCATTCCTGGGAGAAACACAGTTTGCTACAGGAGAATGGGCGGGAGTTGTTCTAGATGAATTCATCGGGAAGAATGATGGTTCGATCAATGGGATCAGATACTTTCAATGTGAGCCGAAGCGAGGCATGTTCTGTAAGATATCAAAATTGACTCGGACTCCAGGCGGGGCATTGCCGAGTGTGCCCAGAGCTAGGGGAGATGATAATATATCGGAAGCCTCAGTGCCAATCAATGGGAATGAAAATGCACAGAACACACCACCAGCACATCGCCCAACCACGCCGAGTCGACTACAGCGACCGACGACCCCCGGGATTCCCCGACCCACTACGCCTAGTATTCCCCGCCCTATAAATAAATCCCTCTCCAGTTCAAATACCAGTCTTAACAAAGGTGCACCACCTGCTAAAGTGAAATCGGACCCACAAACCACAATGACAACATCAACTCCTGTGGCAACGTCGGGAGTTAAACATAGTTTAAAACTTGGTGATCGAGTGTTAGTTAGTGGTTCAAAGCCTGGGACACTGAGATATATAGGTTCAGCAGACTTTGCAAAGGGAGAGTGGGCCGGGGTGGAGCTGGATGACCCCCTGGGGAAAAATGATGGTGCTGTGGCTGGGAAACGGTGAGTACCGTAAATGTCAGGACATCTAAAATTAATCAACAAAATACCTCCCCCCACAAAAAAAAAAAGTTTACTTAAATGATAAAAATTTGCTAGGAGATGCAGCTGTATGGAAAACAGAACATGTCATAATTTTTTTCAAGTTTCACACAAAGCAGGCTATATATCGGGCTGCTGAAGAAAATTGTAAGAAGTTTTAAAATTTGAATTCAGAAAAAGGTTAGATAAAGGTGTCTTCTGGATGACTGTCCAAGTTTTACATAAACCAAGCTGTTCAACTAAAGTAAAGAGGGATTTTGCAAACAATTTAAAATTGATAAAAAGATGCATGTTATGGATATTAAAGTATATTTGTTTTTCAGATACTTTGAATGTCGAGCAAGATATGGTCTATTCGCTCCAGTTCACAAAGTTACTAAATTATCTGCCAGTACAATGCCTAGTCCAATGACACGCTCTCTCGGCTCTGCAGGGTTACGACTGACTCGAGATCGCAGCGGAAGCCAGGAGTCCGTAAGCTCGCTTAGCTCGGCGACATCGAGCGCGTCGAGGCCGAGGGTAAGACTTGGTGTAACCGCCCTCAACAACAGCACTGGTCAGGTATAGCAGATTTACTGATGCTCTTTCATTGTACATGTATGCATTTCAAAAAAAGAAACAGAAAAAAGAATGAATTGATCCTGATGTGTATTTTGCAATTATTAATGCACCTGTCATTTGTAACCACGGTAGCCTCAGCCTTTTGGGATGATGCAGAATGTAGCAGGGTTTCTACTTTTGCTTGGTCCCCACACAATGGCAGGATTTGTGTGATATAGGCAAAGTGGAAATTATTAACTATGCAGTGTGGATATTAGGCAGAGGTTTGCTGGACAAAAGTCTACATGTCTTCCTCTAGGCTTAGGTGGTAGGGGTGGGAGGTTTCAAATGTCTAGTGCATAAGAAAAAAAGGAAACCCATGAAAATATGAACCAATTTTTTTGGGGTCAAATTATATCTGTCATCAACAAATAAGGCATTATAATGTTCATCTAAAATTGTGCTAAGCCAGAGTAGGGTGTAAATGAGATGAAAAAGTGCTTTTTGTTTGACATAGGCTAGTGTGAAAGATATTATCTGAGCTTCCATTGCTATTTGTTCAGAGAGAAAACAGTTTGCTGTAAAAATATTTTTTATTGCAAACAATAAATATTTAGGAGCGAATCTGACTGTGCCTAGGTAATCGCTGCTTAAGTGCCTATTGTGTATGGTCTTGAAAACTTTGCATTTACGAAGTTTACTTTTTGTAGGTAATCAAAATTGTATAAATGAAAAACAGCAAGTGTAAGATTTTATGATAGATATTTATAATATGCTGAAAGGATCAATTCAGTGAATGTTGTGGTATCAAAAGTCTGATGTGTTCTACTATAGCCAAATGATTTGTTTGAAATATGAAAAAGGGTGCTGCAGGTTTCCACAGTTTTAACAATTTCATTTAATGGTGGTTTTTGTGTTGTATTTGTCATTTGTCTTGCTTCATTTTTTGTATTTATTGTCTTGTTTCCTATGATATGCATAGGGAGCATTGATAGGCTTTCAGCTTAAAAGCTAAAGGACCTGTCACACACTCACGAGTTGAAGCCGCGACATTCTACGAGTTGATACGAGTTATAAGTCGCCGCTTGTCGTGCGAGTTGCCACGAGTTATGGTGAAAAATTAAAAAGCTGTCACACACGAGTTGAAGATAACAAGTTAGCGCAAATCATAACTCGCCGCTTGTCGCGCGAGTTGCCACGAGTTATAATGCCCTACGAGTTCTACACGACATCTCTACGATAAAAGTCTTGGGATCTCGCGGATACTCGTAGGCATGTCGTAGTAAACTTGTGAGATGTCGTAGGAACTCGCCTTCAATGTCGTAGCAACTCGTAGGTATCTCGTAGGCAACTCGCCATGTTTGACAAGACGCCGAGAACGCACGACAACCCACATCATTACTACGAGTTCTGTACGATAAGCTACGAGATCGGTACGAGTTATGCTCCGCCCATGCCCCGCCCACATTAAGACGGCGAGTTGTTACGACTTGCTATGAGAATTTTAAACCGCTTAAAATTCTCATAGCCTTTCCACGACATGCTATGAGTTGCTACGAGTTGGGAAGACTTGTGTACGACAACCGCCGACATAGGGTGAGTTCTCTACGAGTTGCTACGAGTTCACAAAAAAAGTGGGCGGAGCTTAACTCGTAGGTCCAACTCGTGAGTGTGTGACATGGGCTTAATGAATAGCAAGTTTTGCATCCATCCATCCATCCATTGACCCACCCATCCATCCATCCATCCATCCATCCATCCATCCATCAATCCATTACTCTTAGCTTCATGTCCATCCATCCATCCATCCATCCATCCATCCATCCATCCATCCATCCATTACTCTTAGCTTCTTGTCCATCCATCCATCCATCCATCTGGCTTCGTGCTTTTAGCCACTTTTAACCTCCGTGATGGATAGTGCATGGTTTACATGTATGTCTTGTCTAGTGTCCTGTATTGTCGTCTACAAACAAGACCAAACAACACATAATATATAGAATGTATATTCACTTAATCTAGTCATACCGTGTGTATAGGTTGATACACAAAATTGTATTTGTAACCATTTCTATGTAATTTTTACCTCAATTATCCTAGATACTGAGACCTTTTTACCAAAAATGGTGAAATTTGATCCTATTGGTGCCAGATTAATTCAAGGTAGTAGACATGCTGGACCATTCCTTTAGATAACCACCATAAACTGAACAAAACTAGACAAGAACCTTATTAATATGTATTATATTATGTTTTTAATAGCTAAATAAAGTCTAACAATTTAAGACCAATTTTGAAGATTACTAAATCTTATTCTAATACATATGTATTAAATGTGTAACTGTCATACAGATTTTACACCAGCAAACATTCAAAGCTACTTTTAGTGTTATTACTTGCAATTTTTTTTACAATCTTTGTTTTAGATATTGGTAGACATTTTCACACGTTTCAGTATATAGGGTAGTTAAAGTGGTAGAATTAACTTTCATTTTGAAACCTGCAGCACTTTTCATTACAACAAGAAAAAATGAATGTGTTTTTCTTGTTATTTCTGATTTTGGCAACATGCTCTTTCCTCTATCTTGCATTGGTAATCTGCATGCCCGATGAAACTTTTGCCCTGCTTATACCTTATCATGATTTACATATTATTTACTTGTGACTTTTCTGCTAAGATGTGTCTATTTATACTGTGTATTCTTTGTATTGTTCATCATCATACTAAATTGTGAGGGTATTTGGTGTGTTTATGGTGTGGGTGCTCATTTTAATAACCACCAATAATATAGATGCTTAGAAGAAATAAGGAAACTTCTAATAACTCAGAATCACTAAAAACTTATTTAAATTTATGATACTTTATAAATGTATCATGTGAATCTGTTGTTAATTGTGTTATTTGCAAATTCATGTACATGCATGTTTCCCCTTTATGTATTTTCTGCCGCTAACATAGCATGTATAGTAATTTTATTTGTGATGTGATGATACTAAAGCTTTTTATTATAACTTGACAAAATGTATGATAATTTGATCATCATCACTGTTTAGTTCATCTCTATATCTGTGGAATGGGATGTTAAAGTGCAAAACTAAGTTCAGTTAAGTATAGTGAAGCAATTCTGATGAGTATCCACTACAGATATACATACGTTTAAGGAGGATCCTATAAAATCTATTATCTATTTCATGTTTTCACGTAGAATTATCCAATAAATCCTCTTCTATCTTTTCTGCTTGTACATAGCAACAAGTACAAGTACAATTTTTCTGTTATATGTAGTTATTAATGCGCCAAGTGCTTTGCATCGCATTAAAAAAAGAAGGCTTAAGGCAGTCTGTGTCAAACTTAAGAATGTGTGTATTTGTTTTTGTGGCATGCATATTGATAGCATACATGTTTCAAGTTACTTTTTTCCCAAAGTATTATTTTTCTTTTTTTAAATTACATAATATATGTACAGCTAATACAAATATACATCTCTAGCACATGCAATCTGTCTTAAATAGCTTTAAAAGAATGCTTATTGATGCCTACTTGTCAGGTGTCCAAATAATCTTTAATATCATACGATACTATACTTAAAATTCTGTACTTTGTACCCATTATACTACAAAATTTAAAAAGTGAAAAACTATTTACTCACTGTATACAAATGTTTCAAATGTACTGGCTTATATTGTACACCATAATACTCAAATGGGAGATGGTCTGACCTCTTTTGAAACATTTTCATACAGAAAACATTTCTTTGCATGCAGTAATCTCACATGTAGTATATTTAAGGAAAATTTTCAACATAGAAAAATGAAAAAGTGATGTTAATTTCACGTGGAGTATGATGTATTATCTTGGTTTAATATGTTTTTAGGGTTTTCATAAAGTTCAAAACATGTTCGAGATGAAAAGTTTTTGTAATATTTTGAGGAGTTCTACATTTTAATAATATTTGAGCTGCCACATGGTAAAACCAACAATCTGCATAGGCGAAAACAAAGGCGCAGGCAGCTTAGCAGTAACTGCAAAGCTGATCAACCCCTTTGTTTTCGCTACACGGATAGTACAATTCCTCTACTATCTAAATCCAAATTTCCATCCTGTAATCATCTTCTCTGACTGTACAGCCTGGTTTCTGTCGGACCTGGTTGGAACCCAAATTGTTGGTTTTCTCCCACACAGGCTCTTTTGTGATTATTTGTTTCATACATTCTTTTGCTTTCTATGTTGGCTTTACATGTCTTGTTGGCAGTAACATTGTGTGGAAACCTGTTACTGAGTAGCCTTGATTTCTAAGGGGCGCATACTTGCCTAGTTGAAGACTAGTTGATAGTGAGAGCTGAGAGGTCTTGGGTTCAAAATCTGCCTTCCTAATTTTATGTCATTTAGCAAGACATGTTTACCTAAGGTAGTACTGGAGAAGTACCTGGGACACTTTGACTCTGTCCCAACATGACAGAAAAAAATGTTTACTATGACAATAATTATTTACAGCAAAACTACAACACAAAATCTATAATGAGTAGTCAGATACATGTACAGTTCAAATAACAGGTTTACAAACAATGAGGTTGATAGGGCAAGCAATTACATGTTTGTCTCTTCTAGTGCAATACTTCTCCAAAAACTGTATTTGAAATGTAGTCTGTTTCTGTGTGATTTTTTTTTTCATTCTCAACTCTTTTGAGCATGGAATTTATCCTGCTCATAAATGTCAAAAATGCCATCATTTTGTTTGTATTCTAACATTTAAGCCGCCTCATGGGAAAACAAAAATCTGCATATGCGAAAACAAAGACGCAGATCAGCTTCATGGTAACCGCGAAGCTGATCAGCGCCTTTGTTTTTTGCTACACGGATAGTGCAATTCCTTTTCTTTCTAAATCCAAAATGTACAGTCTCTAGTCATCTTCTGTGCTTGTACAGCCCGGTTTGTGTCAGACCTGTTCGGAAACCACATTGTTGGTTTTCCCACGAGGCGGCTAATTTATCAGCAGGATAGATGACTGGCATTGGTAATCAAAGCCCAAAAATTCAGTATTTCTGAGCATTTTACATATTCTACACTTTTGATCATAAGTTGAGAATGAAAAAAAAAATGTTTATGATGTGTATTATTGACTAATGTTGGGTGTGTTTGGTACATTAACAGCAGGGGAAGAACTCACAACAACGTCCAGGCTCTCTCAATATATCTGCTACTACTTCTGCACTGCAGGTGAGTGGGGCATAGTGTCACTACATAGGCTTATCATGCTAACATGTTCATGAAATATATTCCCCACTACACCTCACTTTTACATAATAAAACTGTAGGGTGTACAGGGGTAAACATAATTTTTTTGTGCCAAAACATAGATTGTGGGTACTCATTTTTTAGAACTGCCGAGGTGGTGCTAATGTGTACATGCAATCCATGTTTTGAGTAAAAATAATAAACATGTTTTAAAAAATGTACTAAAATTTGTCAATTTGCAGCTTTTAATTTCAGTTTTACTTAGATAATGTAGTCTAGACATAGACATGTATTAGTGATGGGCCAATCAACACTTTTCGTGTGCTTATACTTGTACACAGCAAGGTGGTGGGGTGCACTGTACTTACATCCATTTTGTTGCTTCTCATTTAGTCTGGTGAGTGCAATGGCCTAGTGGTAAGAGGGTCAGAAGTTGAATCGACAGAGATAAGGGTTTTGAAACCCACTAGTGTGGGGATTGTCCTTGAGCAAAACTTATTAACTCCCCAAAGCACTCGCGTTAAATACCCAGGGAAGTTGTTGCCTGGCATCCTATGTATGGGACATAGTCAGACAGTATAGCACTGGATGTGACGCTGTAGAAAAGATATGGTGAATAAAGATTTTAAAAACTTGTAATGAAGAAATAGATTGCATGGTTTGTGATCTCTGGCAAAGAAACTTTGTTCATAAGAACTTGAATAAGGGTTTGGTTGCTCATTGTTAATCTGTGTTTTCAGAAAGCTTGTAAGTCTGTGTTTTCAGAAAGCTTGTTAATCTATGTATTCAGAAAGCTTGTTAATTTGTGTTTTCAGAAAGCTTGTAAGTCTGTGTTTTCAGAAAGCTTGTTAATCTGTGTATTCAGAGAGCTTGTTAATCTGTGTTTTCAGAAAGCATTGAAGGAGAAAGATGAGCATATAGAACAGCTTCTGAGGGAGAGGGATCTCGAGAGATCAGATGTTGCAAGGTCAGCTGCCCAGGTCGATGAGGTAGGGTCATGTAATTGTGTATGATGTCATACTAGCGCAATAACAGCCATTGAAGAAGTTGTGTGATGTAGTAGTTTAGCCACTTGTCTTTTAATTAGAAAATCAGGTTGTGGGTTCAACCCCCCAGGGTTCGCTAGAGGTCCCTTCTACATATGACATTGGTAGTTCAGTGGGACATAAAACACAAATACAGCTAACGATCCTTACAACCTTTTCCTATGTTAATTCAGGATTATCTTTGGTTTTATTCAATGCAATGAAAATAATCTAATCAAGATTGTTTCAAAAAGTTCCATCTTAAAGCAGCCATGACAATATGAGATTAAAAAGAACTTTTGTGGAGGTTTTTCCTTTATCAAATTCTTGTATCTATCCCCTAGGCCCAGGATCAGCTGGCCCAGATGAAAGCTGCCCAGGACAGGCTACAGGAGGAGGCAGAGGAAAATCTCAGCCATCTCCGGACCAGAATACAGAAACTAGAGAAACAAAACCATGATCTAGAGATGAAACTGGAAGATGAAAAACGGTAGGAACTTGAGAATTCAGGCCAGGACTGTGGAGTGGGGGTCTTAATCTATACGAGCCGTGACATGAAAAAGGGGTCTTTGGGGTTTCCACTCTCTGCACAGCTGATTTGTGTCTTTGTTTTTTTTGCATATGCAAAAATCCTGGTTTCTTATGACGCGGCTCATTTGTTACCATGGCACTTTATCCCTTTGCTTTGGTTTGGTGGTTATGCAACCACCTCCGTCTGTGTGCTGTAGTAAGGCGCTTTTGTCCAATGCTTTGGACTGGTTTAGTATCAAGGAAACGATGGACCAGACTTAATTTGGCATATGTTCTCTGCAAAATACAGTGAAATAGAAGAGTCAGGGATTGCCACAATGGAAGAGCATTGAAATCAAGAGGCCCTAGCACTGCTATGTTGTGTATTGATAATCGAGCAAGATGACATATGAATAATGGCATGCTTGAAAATTGTTGACTCAAATAAGCAAATAATAATACAAGTAATGTTGATTCATCATATATGTGAGTGGCGTCACAAGAACGACAGTCTTCTAGGTTCTCGACACATACTGGCCTGAATTTCTGATTTAAGACAAAAAGGAACTGTACTTTCCGTGAAGTAATAACAAAGTTTACTGCACAGTTGATTTCATCTTTGTTTTCGCATTATGTAAAAACCACATATTCTCATGCAGTGACTCCTATTTTCTCCAGGAAGAATGAAGACCTGCAGTTTCAGATTGAAGAGGAGGTAATTAACAAGGATGATCTAGAGGTAATTACACAGTTATCTCTCCTGATTGCTCTTTGGTTTCTGTGATTTGTAATTTAGATTTTTTTTTATTAAAATATGCTTAAACTGTCTAGAGTGAAGGATGCGGACTGAAAAATAAAGACCATTTACATGTTTTAGATGAGTAGGCCTTATATCCAAGGCATCGTAAATGAGAATGTAAAGGCATTTATCATGTAGAAGTTCAGTTTAACTGTTATTGTTGTAACCTTGTTGTATGGCATGTGGTGTTGTAATTCTTGTGCATTTTGACTGATTCTTGACTGTACTATGACAATGAAAAAACCTGCTGTCTACATACATTTGCAAAAAATAAAAGTGTGAGAAATTGTGTGTGCTGGTTGGAAGCTGGATCAGCAATTTACAATGAAGCAATAGTTGTAGCCCAGTCATTTCAGCTTTAAATCATAGCATTCCATTTGAGCCACCCCATGGGAAAACCAGCAATCTGCATAGGCGAAAACCAAGGCGCAGATCAGCTTCGCGGTAACCGTGAAGCTGATCAGCGCCTTTGTTTTCGCCGAAATTTCAGGCTTCTAGCTCTTTTCTGTGCTTGTATAGGCCGGTCTGTGTCAGACCTGCTCGGAAACCACATTGTTGGTTTTCCCACGAGGCGGCTCATTTCATTATGTGACATGTGATGTTGCATCAATCTGTGCTGTAAAGAAATGGTATGCATCAAGGGTATACAGGGTGAAAAAGCAGGTTTTCTCATTATAAGCATGCCATTGTGGTAGCCATGTCTAGTGGATCAAATATTGCATGTTTGAAATGTTTAGATACTTCATGCTGTTATATGTTAATAGAGTTCCAATGAAGTAAGTTAGTGGCACAGTTTGAAGTGATTACACACTTGCACTTGACTTTCCCTAAATGTTCATTCCTTGTAATAAAGTATGATACCACTGATTGGCTAGAGGGGGAGCTTGATTGGCTAGAGGGGGAGCTTGATTGCTCAGAAAGTTTCATGGCCCATCCTCTTTGTCATTAATATGTTCACTTGTCTTAAAGGATCTCAGTGATAATTTTATCAGATTGTGCCATGGAAGGACCTATCTTTGCTATTTATATTAGAGAACCTGTTCTAGACTTTTAAGCTTCGGATAATTTTGGTTGTGTACCCAGGAAGTGATTAATCCATCCCAAAATGACTGATGCATTGTTGAGTGGGGCATTAAATAACAATCAAACAATTGAAACTTGTTGGCTGGTACACAAATTTGTTAAGGACAGGGTGTGCAGAAAAAGTCTGTGTTGAATAAACCAAAATACAAATTTTATCGTAGAAATAGTCCAAGCAAAGACATGGTCACGGTCCTCGATATGTTAAAGTTAAAGTGGATATTCAAAAATAGAGCAAAACAATTCTGTGTTGTGTCTTATTGTAATTGTGCACTTTCTAAAATGTGTGTTCTGTGTGAATTGTACTGTCCTTTATTTTTAACATTAGAATTTATTCACTACCTGTATTTACTTTTCAGTTAAAAAAGGTAAATTGCTAATCACACTAAGATAATTAATACAGCTATATATGATTTTTAATATGCTACTTATATCGCTATATCTCTACTTTTGTTTCAATATTATTTTATCCCAGTTTTTTTAAAGTGGGTGCATATTTAAGATTAAGTACATGTATGTATAAAGTCAGGATGAAATGAATGTTCTGTGCAAAATGGAAGTTCTGTTTCCGTAAAATGGTCAAATTTTTAAGTGTGTTTGGGTATTTCTTTGTGTGAATTTCCATATTCTGTTCATTACAGCAAATTATCAATGCATGTTGAACTGGACTTGAAAAAATATTGTTCTTGTTTTAATGGCGAATGAAGAGATTTTACATCCATAATCTTTCCCTTTTGTAAGTTAACAATACATGCATTTCACCAAGCAGTTTGGTGGCAATTTTAAACATTGAGGCACATTAAGTGGTAACAGGGTTGAGTACAATAAAGCATTTCTAACACAGTCAACTTACACTAGCACAATACACTGCTAGACAGTATGGTTTCTGGTATCATAAAGCATGTACTAAATATTAACAACTATAACTGTCCAGACATGACTGAAAAACTGTTGACTGGGACATTTAACCTCGGTATAAACAAATTTCTAACAAGTTTGGCCGGCAATGCCTTTCTGCTGATGGATTATGGCCAACATTGCATAACTTGATCATACTGCTTCTCTGGTCTTAAAACTTTAGAAACTTTCACAGTAATTTTGGCTAGTACGATGTACAGTTGGAAAGTTCCCAGACTGTTCTTGGTGTGTTATTTGTTTTCAAAGAAGAAAAGTCAAAACTTTGCTCAAAAGTGGGGAAAACATTTTTCTACACAACAATATATACCGGTATATTTAGGGACTTTTTTTTCATCAAAACACTGAAAATTTAAGGCTCGAAGTAAGGCCACTAACATTGAATGGAGCACTTTGACGTTAACAACATTCATACCTGAGTGTGGAGCCAGACACAGATTTCAGACGAGGACAAATCGCAAAGATCCACCGGGGCTAAATCTGGGCTATATGGTGCATGCCGTAGTCTGTCATGTCCTATGAAATCAATAGTCGTCAATTTATCTTACGATTGATGAGCGGATGGTGTTGTCTTGGTGAAAAGTGTGATTTTCTATGTCTCCCCTAGGTCTCCCGCTTTTGTGATTCTTATTAATATCCACACGTCCTTAGCCTATCCCAATGGAACACAAGACTCCTTACCATCTTCTATGCACTTTCCTAGGGTTTCATGAATTTCCCAGAGTTTGTAGGGGTTTTTCCTGCTCCTTTACCATGCTTGATTACCGCGCTCTGCTCCGTACCTTCCCACAACGTCGGCTTTTTTATGCCCAAAAATTCATCAATGTTTGTCTAAAACACTGTCAAAATTGTAATTTTTATGTTATCATTCAGATTCTTTATAGTTGAATCAAAATACTGTTGATATGACATCATGCAAAAATTCACGTCATTGTGTGGCCGTTTTATAAAGGAATTGACAAAGATTCAATACATTAAAAAATCCCGGTGAGAGGTTTTTCAAAGTGCTCTGTATCCTCGTATATGCCATATGTTAATCGAAATTTTAGAAACAAGTTTTGCATATTTATTCTTAATTTATCCGAAAAATAAAGAAAATGGATGGGATTTGTTATTTCAAAAATTTCATGGTGATTGGACGTCAAATGTCTTTTGAAATGAACCAGTTGAGGAACTTTCCGACTGTACCTCGTATTTCGCTATTTTCTTCTTGATGGAACCACATATTAATACGTTTTAACAAGATAATTTGATTTTCATGTCCTGATCAATCTGTTTCTTTATAGCTTAGGAACCTTAGGCTTCAATTATAATTTTGAAAACCTATGAATATTTAAATTTATGTTGCAAAGCTTGCAGAAAAATACTGCTAAAGGCTTTTCTAGTCTACCATATGATTTATTTTTACCTCTTGAATTTGTTCATATCCTTCTGTTGACAAATTCTTTTTTTTCTCATCATTATTACATGGAAGAAAAAGGAGAAAATCTACCATCATAGTAACTGAAGATTAAATAGTTGTCTTTAATTCTTCTATCTGTATTTGCATGTATCTGCTGTAATAGATAGTTTTGATATGAATTAGTTAGATTTAGCACTCTGTATACAAAACTATGCTTATTGATATTTTAGAGTACACATGTACATTGTATTGTATCTCCAATGTTTTTGAACATATTCAATACAATAGAAACACTGTTGGGAAACAAACTACATGTAAGATATCATTTGTGTACACAAGAATGACGTCACAGGTGGATTTAACATTTCTGACTCGATCTAAGTTCAGTTAATATGTGGTGCTTTTTGCGTCAGTTATTTCTGAAATTCTTGACGTATCCTGTCATATGCAGCATACATTCATGATTCTATAACTGTAAAAACTTTCAATGGCCTTTATCTAGTCGCTGAGTACACTTCAAGAACATTATAATTGCGAATAGTTCTAAATGTAGACAAATGTGTCTAAAGAAAGCATATATTGCATAATGACCACAATGATAGACCATATGCAAAACAATTTTTAGCTCGCCTGCAGGAAGTGCATAGAGCTATTGTAGTCACCTCGGTTGTCCCCGTTTATGTTTACGTGTACATTTACGTGTACATCCGCGTCACACTTTCGGTTAAAGTTTTTATAAGTCTATATCTCTTGACCATGGTGATGGATCAAGTTGATACTTTGCATGTTGCTAGATATTGGTCTGAAGTTTTACGCAGTACCATCATGACCCACCCTGGGTGACCTTGAGGTCAAGGTCACGGACTTAGAAATTTTGTGTTTAAGTTTTTGGTTAAAGTTTTTGTAAGTCTATATCTCTTGACCATATTGATGGATTGAGTTGATACTTTGCATGTTGCTAGATATTGGTCTGAAGTTTTACGCAGTACCATCATGACCCACCCTGGGTGCCTTGAGGTCAAGGTCACGGTCAGGGACTTAGAAATTTTGTGTTTAAGTTTTTGGTTAAAGTTTTTGTAAGTCTATATCTCTTGACCATATTGATGGATTGAGTTGATACTTTGCATGTTGCTAGATATTGGTCTGAAGTTTTACACAGTGCCATCATGACCCACCCTGGGTGACCTTGAGGTCAAGGTCAGGGACTTAGAAATTTTGTGTTTAAGTTTTTGATTTAAGTTTTTGTAAGTCTATATCTCTTGACCATGTTGATTGATCGAGTTGATACTTTGCATGTTGGTAGATATTGGTCGGAAGTTTTATGCAGTACCATCATGACCCACCCTGGGTGACCTTGAGGTCAAGGTCACGGACTTAGAAATTTTGTGTTTAAGTTTTTGGTTAAAGTTTTTGTAAGTCTATATCTCTTGACCATATTGATGGATTGAGTTGATACTTTGCATGTTGCTAGATATTGGTCTGAAGTTTTACACAGTACCATCATGACCCACCCTGGGTGACCTTGAGGTCAAGGTCAGGGACTTAGAAATTTTGTGTTTAAGTTTTTGATTTAAGTTTTTGTAAGTCTATATCTCTTGACCATGTTGATTGATCGAGTTGATACTTTGCATGTTGGTAGATATTGGTCTGAAGTTTTATGCAGTACCATCATGACCTACCTTGGGTGACCATGAGGTCAAGGTCACAGACTTAGAAATTTTGTGTTAAATTTTTTGGTTAAAGTCTAAATCTCTTGAACATGTTGATGGATAAAGTTGATACTTGCATATTGATAGATATTGGTCTCGGGTTTTATGCTGTACATCACAACTCACCTGGATGACCTTGAGGTCAGGGTCACGGACTTGGAAGTTTTGTGTTTAAGTTTTGGTTAATGTTTTTATAAGTCTATATCTCTTGAACATGTAGATTGATCAAGTTGATACTTTGCATTGGTCTGAAGTTTTATGTTGTACCATCATGACCCACCTGAGTGACCTTGAGGTCAAGGTCATGGGTCATAGATTTTAACAGATGTAGTGGCAAAGCACAAGTCAGGCGAGCTACGCTGTCCTGGGACAGCTCTTATCTTAAATATGAACAAAACAATTGATGATTTCTGAAGCTAGGTTCATTTCAAACATGCTCTCTATCGCATGACATATACATGTACACAAATGATAGCATCCACAGACTTTGTTTCCTGACCCGGAGAAACACTCTCATGTATCACGGTTTCATTGTTGGTCAGCATTGTCTTGTGGCATGCTATTTGAGAATGGGAAAATTATATTACGACCTTTTCCTTACACCTACTAAGACTGTTTTTCACATTTTCAGAATTGTCTGTCCAAGAATGTTTGAAACAGGAATTATAGTAGATAATTGCAAGACAAGTAATGAACCAATAGCTTAAAATTGCCAAATATGTCTGATATCTATTTCTGTGAAGTGTATTCTCTAATACACTTCACTCTTATTATTGGGGTGTACAGGGGTATACATTATCTGATTGTTGCTCCAAAACATAGTTCAATATTTTGAGTCAAAATAAGAAAAAAAAAAGGAACAAGTAGGCAAAGATCAGGAAAAGGCGCAATCAGAAAAAGATTCCCACTCTAAAAACCGAGGTGGGAAAAAACCAAACTAAATGTCTAAATTTTTCAAATAAAAATTTTCAATTTACAGAGTCGTACAGAGGAGGAGGAAGCTAAAATTCGAGAGCTTGAAAAAAATCTGAGAAAGGAGAAAGAGCGATCAGACAAGTTGGAAACAGATTATCTCACACTGAAGGTACAAATATCACAACAGTTTCAATTTATGTCCATTTGTAAGGAAGGGCAGGGATTGTGATTTCAGCTTTCAGTGCCCTGCTATAAGCCCCACCCCCAGGGGACAAACAGGAGTTCAAAACTTCAAAATCTCCCTGGGGTAAGGATCCGAATGTCAAAACCTTGTCATTTCCCCATTTCCCCTGCACTGAGAAGACACTCGAAAAGTGATTGTCCTGTACTTGAGTCTGGCTTTCTCCCCTGTAGTTGGGGGATGTGGGGGTGGGGGGGGTGGGGGGGGGGCAGGGTCAGTGGTTACAAAAGACTGGTGCATTACTGGATACAGAATTTGCATACTACAGGTAACATATTCTTGGAGTCTTTTCCAGGAACAGTGTGGCTTGAGAATCCCTCCCAACATGTCAGCTGTTACAATGGTGATATAAACATCAACTCAAACAAACATTCTTTCTATCTGTTTCCTTCAAGCAATTTAATTGAAAATTGAAATAAAAATTGAAAGTTTCTTTTATACCCCTAAAAATGAAAGTGGACTCACCCAAATGCTAATGACGGGACAATCTATTCATCACATATGTATTATTTTTCTCCCAGGCTGTGACCGAGAGACAGGAGGCAGATCTACTGTCTATGGAGGAGACCCAGACCTCATATCTGGACCAGGTAGAGGAACTCACACACAAACTCTCACAGGCAGAAACTAAAGTTCAGGCTTACGAGTCAACAAGACTGGAAGAAGGAGCTAAGGCAAGTTTATTGTGGGCAAGTTCACGGTATACTGCAGATAGGACTTGAGAAATCTCTTTTTCTTGTACATCAGATAGAGAAATCCCATGTTATACCATGGTTGAGAAACTCTTATCCAATAATAATGTCATCTTAAAAAAAACCCAAAAGCATTGGTTATTAGCACGGCGCATCAGCGACGTGCTTACTTTGATGGTTTTTAAATTGTTCCTGTGTCTTTGAAGTACTGATTTTTCCTTCCGATCTTTGAATGTTTGTTTTAATAGGCTAATAACCCTCCAGATAAACGTCTTTTAATAAACGTTTGGTAAAGGCGTTCAAAGAATTAGAATGCTAATAATTGTAGCATATATATATAGCAATTATCAGTATTTTCGTCCTTTTTATTCGTTTTGTTGTTCGGATTCGAAAGCATTTTCCTTTCAGCTTTTTTTGTTCCAAAAATTCAATGCGGATGTCACACTACTTCCAAAATTAATGCAGGCGGCACACTATCCCAAAATTCAATGCGGATGTCTACCCCACAAATTGACACCAGCTCAACCCGTACAAGTTTGTGCAAATTCATATGGCTTTTGTTTATTAACGCATAATGAAGTCAGGATCTATTTCTTTTTAAATACACTGCTTTTTTCATCATGGTAGTATACACATTAGCTTAGTATAGTAGCCTATATTACCGCGGGTTCGCCGTTACCACGGCATCAGAAGACTTAATAAAACTATGCAATTTATCTGAATTTACAGAATATATTCTGTTGATTTATTGCATTGCCCACTGTACAAGATTGACGACTTATGAAATGCCCATCCGTGATTTTTTTTTAGCTCATGATTCAGGCATAGTAACGTTTTCAGATATGCTTTCTGGACAATTTGTTACTTGAAAATGCCTGTTCTTATAAATGTTGAAGCCCTAAATATTTATATAAATCATGACCCTAGGATGACCTTGACCTATTTTACAGCAAGGTCAACTTATTTCGCCTATGGATTTGACTGGGGAAAATTGGTAAAATGGCTTTTTATGGGGGAAAAGATGCTGGGAATAGGAAAATAGGCAGAAGATTAATGTTGATGAAAAAATTTTGGCTCAGGGGGGTTGTCTGCCCCTGGCATGAGCTATAATCATGTATATTCCCGTAATATTCGAACACTTTCTTCTCTGAAACCACTTGGCCAATCAAAGGCAAATCTTATCGGAAGCCTCTATAGAAAGGGGGAACAAAAGCGTAGATGAATAATTCAGGTCACACTACCAAGATGGCTGCCATGCCCATATATGGTAAAAACCTTTAAAAATCTTGTTCTCCAGAACCTTAAGTCCTATGATCTTGAAACTTTACATGAAACATGAAGCCCCACAATGTATATATAAATCATGACCTTGGGATGACCTTGACCTTTTTTATGGCAAGGTCAACTTAGGTCGGTTATGCATTTGAATGGAGAAAATTGGTAAAATAGCTTTTTAGGAGGCAAACGATGCTAGGAATAGGAAAATGGGATGAAAATATTTGGCTCATGCCCCTGTAAGTACTCAAGGTCCATGTCATTTTATTACAACTAAATGCTGTAAGGTCATGTGAGCGTTCTCGGGACCGGTCCTCTGTTTTTAGCTCACCTGAGCCGTAGGCTCATAGGTGAGCTTATAGTATACCCATGCTCCGGCGTCCGTCCGTCGTCCGTCCGTCCGTCCGTCGTCCGTCCGTCGTCCGTCGTCCGTCGTCCACAATTTCAAAGATCTTCTTCTCTGAAACCGCTGGGCCGATTGTTTTCATATTACACATACACCATCTACAGGTAGGGGGAAAGAATAATTGTGTTTTTTGTTTTGATCGGATAAGGACTCTGGTTGCTATGGCAACTTATGCTTCCCATAGACTTATAATGGAAAAAAGTGAAAATTGCCAGTTTTTGCTGTCTTGTTGGAGATATTTGAATTTTGTTTTTGCAGAAATGTTTATTGAGTAGTCCTCTATGTTTCTTGTGACTTTTGTCCTAATCTTTCATTTTGATTGGTTGCAGGGGCCCCATATAGGGCAAAATTTCGAAAAACATTCAAAAATCTTCTTCTCAGAAACTGTCAAGGGGATGAAGCCTGTACTTTGTATACATGTTCCTGACAGTGGCCTCTACATAATTTGTGTTTTTTATTCCACGCGGATAAGAATTCTGGCTGCTATGGCAACTTAAAGTTTCCATAGACTTATAATGGGAAAAGTGGAAATCGGCTATTTTTCCGCTAAAATTGCAGACATTTGAATTTTGTTTTTGCAGAAATGTTTATTGAGTAGTGTTTGACGTTTCTTGCGAGTTTTGTCCTAATCCTTTATTTTGATTGGTTGCTGGGGCCCCATAAAGGGCAAAATTTTGAGAAAAAGATTCAAAAATCTTCTCCTCAGAAACTGTCAAGTGGATGAATCCTGTACTTTGTATACATGTTCCTGACAGTAGCCTCTACATAATTTGTGTTTTTTATTCCAGTCGAATAAGAACTCTGGTTGCTATGGTAACTTTAAGTTTCCATAGACTTATAATGGGAAAAGTGGAAATTTCCCATTTAAGTTTTTTTTTACATGGATGATGTGATTGAAGCATTTCCCTAGGTAAAATTGGTGAAGATCAAGTCTCACTATTAAAGACTTGCAAAAAAAAGAGAATCAAACATTCTTTGCGTGTAGACTCTTATATTCTGGCACACCAGATGAAAAACATAGCCTTGGTAAGAAATCCTTACCTTATCCATGTTATTTTACCCAAAATTTGAAATCATCTACATTCTATTAATCTGCATTGGTTTTTGGTAGTCTTATTTGTTGTCTCTGGATGACTAGTGTGATATATTTTAATAATTTTCTAGACTAGTCAAGTAGGCCTGGAGCTAGCAGAGAAGAGTGCTAGAGTGACACAGCTCGAAGATTTCTTATCATTGAGAGACAAAGAGATGAAACAATTACAGGATAAACTCAGAGAACTGGTATGTTACACAGACCTACACTCAAACTTTAGGCAAAATCAATTTTTACGACCTGGAAGCCTTTATAGCACAGTGGTTAAGTCACTGGCTGTGTAAACCATGTTCAATCTCGAGCTTCTCCAGTCTGTTTGATGAGACTTTAAACTGAGGGCTCGTCTCCATATGACATTTGCTGTTGATGAGACATTACACAAAATTAGCCAAATCTCTACGACATTTTAAACCAACCATGGTAGATCCTCACATGGTTGGTTTAAAAGGTTGTGAAGATTTGGCTGATTTCATGTAATGTCTCACCATTTCATCTTAATTTAAACAATTGTAAAGTGTTTATCAGACACTAGGAAACACACTTTAGAAGCCTTGGTCAGTTATAGTGTTGTTAAGTAATTGACTTACCAAACATGTCAATGAAGGGAATGAATCAAACATGGATACCATACTAGATATTCTATTATGGCTGTCTGTTGATTGGAATAATCACAGAGTGAGATCAGTTTGACATACAGTGTGTTTTCACAGAATATTTAAATGATTCTTTATGCACAAAACTGTTCATTGTAGAATGAAGAGATGACATTAAAGAGAACAAGAGAGGAGAAGCTGCAGAAGACTGTTGATGGTAAATATTTGAGCCGTGACAGGAGAAACCAACAGTGTGGTTTCTGAACAGGTCGGATTTAAATCGAGCTGTACAATCACAGAAGATGGCTAGAGTAGAGGCTGGAAATTTTAGATTTAGAAAGAAGAGGAATTGAACTATCTGTAGCAAAAACAAAGGAGCCTTTGATTTGTATATGCAAAATCTTGGTTTTCTCAAGACACGTGTCATTTTTTTATTTGTATTTATTGAAATAATGGGAGCTGCCACTGTTGTGGTGTTGTAATTATTGAGCAAGAAGTTTTGGGGTTGAAACTGCTCTGTGTTCCTGAGCATGACACTCCGGAGTATTTTACAAACAGGAAATAAAGGCTGGTATTGCTAAGTGCTGTAAATTTGGAAATGGTAGCAAGAACATAATTTTTGCTAATATTTGCGAAATTTGTTGTCTTACAAATTCAGAGATCTCACTAATAAATAGGTACTGGAAGCTTTTTAGACTACCAGAGTGCTCATTCTCGAATTCAAGATTTTGCTAATCATTCAGAAATAGAAAAAATGCAAAATATAAGTCTCATCAAAATTTCCAAACTTACAGTATTAAACCTAGTCTGGAAAACCATAAGGCTACAGTATCTATGAAATTCTCCTTTTCATCATTTCAGAGTTAACTGACAAACTGAGTACAACAGAAGCAACCAGAGATGATCTTACAAACCAAGTACAGAACTCCAAGTCAGCTAATTCAGGTACTGTGATAGTTCATCTTGTAATTAAACGCTATAAATTTAAGCCTGGTGTCCTGTTTATTGCCCAAGATGTGACACTGCAAAGGCACAGTGTGGCATTTTGTCTAGGACTATTCTGTTAGCAGTAGGGCACAACCGGTAAATCGATATATTATATCTAGAAGGAGATATGCCTAATTACCATATATTTCGAACGAAATATACCCTATTATAATATATCTAAATTGACATATAATATGTCAATCTAAATATCATTATATATTTCGATCGAGATATATTATTTCCTTCATCTGAACACGTGATCATTTTGCGTCATGCGCAGTCTCTCATCGAGTTTCGCATAGCGGGAAGTTTTGAATTTTGTGCAGAAACAAATTTCCAACAAAAAATCCAGCGTCATCGAAAAGTTCACCAGGGAAGTTATGTACAGTTTGGATTTGAATATGCTCGTCGTCCGATTTACATGAGTAAACACTATTTTAATTGCTGAACATAACGACATAAAGCGCTAGGGAAATTCCAAGAAGTGTTAATTATATCTAAAATGTTTGGACTGGTTAGATTATATGACTTCACGTCCATATCAGCAATTGTTCAGTCATATTGGGAAGGAGCCAACGCTTTCTGTATGTAAACCAGAAGTCAAGGAAGCTTAAAATTTTGCTCAATGGCTCTTTACGACAAGATAACGTACGATCTCGCCGGGGACCTCTCTGCACGTAAATAAATCATTCTTCTTCTTCTTCTTCTTCTTCTTTCAAAGAATGACTCTACCACAATGCCAGGCAACAAGAATTTACCTTGAGGAACAGGCTGTTCAATGTGAGCGTGACTGCAAATGAAACCAGCGATCTCTCAAAGTTAACTAAACTGATAAGGAAGGCAAACCGATGCGACTTTGCCCATCCCCGCCCATTCAGCATTGGGGCCGTGAGAAATAGATGGGCTGCCAGACAGAGCTTATAACTGAGTGATCGACTACACGATAACTGGTTAACCACTTAGGTCTGAAACTGCTTAGGAAAAGTTATAAGCTTTAGTTGTTGTGTGGTTATATGTCTTCAGCACGTATTTTTAAGCAAGGCAACATCCCAATATGACCATAGATGTAGCAACACATTCGAACAATAGACCTATATGATCGAATCCCGGGATCGAACAACATATTCACACTCGTCTCACAAATGCTCGGCGCGGGGCTCGAATCAACACTGGCCAGAGCGGTACCAAGATGCAACTCGGCAAGGGACCGTCAAACTCGGTTGCAATTACGCTACATGGCGATGGGTACATTATTTGCATGGCTCCTCGTCCTCCGGGGAGTTAATATGCTCAAAGACAACACGGTGCTGCCAGTGCCACGGTGATCGATCCCATGACCTCTCGATTCGGATTCCCATGCTTTACCACTACGTCACCATGCTCCCTATTCATTTTATGTTGGTTGGTTTGTTTGAATTAATGGTCATGTCGGGGCGCTGCCTCGATTTTATGGGACTTTTACCAAAATTTAGGACGTCATGACATCCAATAAGAGCTTCGAATATGACCACCAAACTATACCATCAAGGCTTGTATGTGTGGATAGACTGACATGAACCACTTTTCCTGGGCAGGCTCAGACCTGAGCGGTTAACCAGTAATCAGATGGTCAGTCAGTAGCGAAGAAGCTTTGCTTGGAGGCACAAGCAGCCCATCTATTTCTTTTAGGTCCCAATGGAAGGACAGTAAACGAGGTCTCAACACACAGGAAACGAGGAAAATAGCTGATACACATTAGCATATAAGCCAAACGCGCGCCGGGTGTGTTGACAATAATGTAAAATTCAACATACGTCAGGAGCACATCGGAGACACGTTAGAAACGCGTTACATGCACGCTGGCACGTTAGAAACGCGTTACATGCGCGCTTTGTACGCTTAGTGTACGCCTCGGTGTACGTTGATATACGTCGCTGTTGGTCGATGCGCACTCCACGCGCGTATGGGCTCAAAACACTTTTTAAGCATGCTTAAAATCTTTTCTCGAATCTCGGCGTGAATCGGTCGTGTGTCTAAGCTGGAAACGACCCTCACTCGGTTAGTACCTTCTACAACAGGTTAATCAGTTAAATACGTTTCGAATAAGTTCCACGCGCGATACAGGCGCGTTGAATACGCTTTGAATGCGTTTGGCGCATATTTTAGATACGCCAGTGTACGTATCATGCGCGTTCCGATTTAAAATTTACGAACTTTTTTTTTTTTTTTTTTTTTTTCAGTAACGTGCCCCAAGCGTGTATGAGACGCGCATTTAACGTTTGCTGCGCGCCTATAGCGCTTGCTTAGTGTTTGTTTGTTTATTAGAATTGATGCTTTACGTCCCAGTCAACAGCTAAGGTCATGTCGGGACGTTGCATCCACTTTATGGGACATTTAACCAAAGTAAGGATGTCATGACATTCAACAAGTGCTTAAAATATAACCATCCAACAAAGCCACTCATGCTTATATGCGTAGACGGTTTGACTTGAAACCACTTTTCCTGGGCAAGCTTAGACCTGAGCGGTTAACCAGTAATCAGATGGTCAGTCAGCAGCGAACAAGCTTTGCCTGGAGGCACAAGCTACCAATCTATTTCTTTAGGCCCCAATGAGCGATGTCTTCCTGCTTAGTGTGTCTGGGACGTACCACAAAACGTACTTTATTTTTTCAGCGTTTTGATATTTTTTTTCATACGTCTGGCAAACGCTTCAGTCACGCGCTAATGTGTGACTGCTAAAACGAGTTTAAGAAACAAATTATTTTTATACGTCCAAAATCTTCATCGTGTTGAGATTTTTCATACGCCCGGGGCGCGTTTGGGTAATACGCTAATGTTCTATCTGCAGGAAACCACGGATTTATAAATTATAACGTTGATCGAATCGCCCGGTGCTTGCAAAATCATGCATTTTGTATCAGACCGAGAAGAAAGGCTTAACTTGTGGCTCTAGTTCAACAAAGATAATGGAAAATATATAAACTGTTTATACCACCCAGTAAATTTATATTACTGACCGCTCCGATTCGGTACATCTGTTGTAGTCCTACTTGTTTTATGTTTTGCTCCTTTAATGTACGTTTTCAAAGCGTTGTTGAATCGCAGATTTCACACCTGTGAAATCGGCGGCACTTAATAATAAAATCTGTGAATATCTGGTAGTATTTTCATATGTGAAAAATTTGTACCAAATTTTCACATGCGGGACGAGTCAGTGTTTTGACGTGTGAAGAATTGGTTTAGATTCATCACATATTTGAAGAACTGGTATCAATTTTACTCAGATGTGAAAGCTTGGTACAAAATGTTTACATATATTGCTATATATTGAAGAATTGGAATCAAAGGCAAAACCACTTCAGATGGGTGGTTTTCGTGAGTGTGAAGAATACGTACAAATAGACCATGAAATTTGATTATATGCGCCTATCTCACATGCGTGTGAAATGGAATGAAATCCGTTACATACAAATTCGTTACCAATTCTTCGCCGGCTGGGAGGATTTGGTACCAATAATTCACATAAGAACTTTGCGAAATGTGAAAATTATGGTTCAAGAACGTGTTTTCGTGTGTTAGAAGATTTAGTACCGATTTGT
This sequence comes from Rugalucina vietnamica, assembly GCA_964017185.1. Taxonomy (NCBI): domain Eukaryota; kingdom Metazoa; phylum Mollusca; class Bivalvia; order Lucinida; family Lucinidae; genus Rugalucina; species Rugalucina vietnamica. The sequence continues at coordinate 19,276,756 of OZ024881.1, read as the reverse complement.
GTCAATTCTACACACCTGAAAAAAAAATCATACCAGTTCTTCACAGACGTTATATAAATTCGTACCGTCAGAAACAGAAAAAAGTACAAATAGGCAATGATCAGGAAATGGCGCAATCAGAAAGAAATTCCCACTCCATAAAACGAGGGGTCGGAAAAACTAAAATGACACTTAGGCACTTATACCATGAAAACATGTCGTAAGCCAAGTGAGCAGCTATTCCCGAATGGGCGGCCACTCAGTTACCCGAACTGAACTAAAAATATGAAAACGTACATAAGGCTCAAACAGCACAAAATCACGACTCCAAAACACAAAACAGTTAGAACCACAACAGAAGTATCGCCTTGGAACGATCTTGAAGACATTTGAAATTTTAGTATGAATTTCACCGCCCCCACCCCGCCATCGAAATTTAACATACACAAATGTCACACTTCCAAAATGTGCCTTGTTGGTACCTATTTTTACACAAATGTGAAATTAAAAAATGCGGTTCAACAAGGCTATCATCCATGTCGAGAGCGTCAACACGTTATTAGAATGGTGCTGGTACCGGTGAACCGATTTGAATTTATGCTTCCTGCGTCTGGATGCCTCAACTTTTTGATATCCCGGAACATCTCTGACATATTGAAATGAGAGAAGGAACTATATAAGAATGATTGCTGGAAAACAAGTAGGTAATGAACCAGCATTTTTAACGGAGTGGGGACTTGTTTACCGATGACAAAGCTTCATACGATGAGATGGTTCATGTATCTTGGCGAGTTCTAGCACACTGGAGTTTTCAAAAATAAGCAACTCGATGATCGTGTTCGCATGGCGGGGTAACACAGTCCTCTATGGCACAGCGGATAAGCTAAATGCGCTGTAAAAAAGGAGTCATGAGTTCGATCCCATGCTTCTCCACTCGTCCGGGTGAGACTTAAAGCCGAGGTCCCACGACGATCTCCCATGACAAACTGATGACAAGGACGTATTGTGACGAGGCTACAGACTTTGTGACCTTTTTTAAAGTCCAAGGGACCTAGTCTTCAGACCTGACTGTCAGATAAAACCTGAACACACGGAATCGTTTAAACACCACCAAGATGATATTTAAGTTGTTTGTCCGTCGCCAGGTTGAACTAGGCCATGTTAGTTGCAGACTAAGTTGCGGGCATATTCCAATGGATATAATATCTAGATCAACAAATTACATAGATCAGCTAGATAAGCCACAATCCGTTTCACTTCATCACCTAGCTCTACTTCCGCGTGGTGTGGAGAGTTATCAAGGAACACCGACGGAAACATGTTGCTAAGGGGCGAAAAAATGTGAAAATATACGTCAATTTAGACATAATATGTCAAACGAAATATATATTTTAACCGGATGTAGAGCTGTATATCTCGAAGTAGATATTATATTTAAATTCAAATATTTTGTGTTTATATCTAGATTTAGATACGGTATCTAGTTTTAGATACTATATTAAAAAGGAGATATTTTGACAGTATATATCAATTTAGATATAATATGTAAAACGAAATATAGATAAGCCGGATGTAGAGTTATATATCTAGAAGGAGATACTATATGTAAATTCAAATATTTTGTGTTTATATCTAGATTTAGATATGCTATCTAGTTTTAGATACTATATGAAAAAGGAAATATTATATATCGATTTAACGGTTGTGCCCTACTGGTTAGGGTGGTGGAATGTATTTGAAAAATGAAATAAAATTTCAAAATTACACCCGAGTCCCCTTAAAATGAAAGTGGACTCATGACATAGTCATCCTATCGATTTTGATGGGAAAGTCCATTCATCTAAAATTGGTTAAAGAAAAAAAAATACCATTACAGAGCTCCAGAGGAAATTGGATGACAACCAAACAAAGGTGGATCAGCTTTCCGAAGAGAAATCACAGTTGGTATGTTATTTAAATTATTTCCTGTACTTTCTGTCACTCATCATAATGTCTGTATCATTCCTGTTGACTCATTTATGTCTTGACAGGGTGTTTATTCATTATGTTTGTGTTGTCTTATCATTCATGCATTTCAATAGGAACATTTTTGTTTTTTTGCTTTCATTGTTGTTACTTGGAAAATCTATGAGAAAAAGACTTGATGATGAACTGGAACTGTACTTCTTTGCATATATTCTTGAACATGCTAGTAAACATAGTTGTAATATACTATTACAGCCATCATGTCCGTGTGATATATACCCCCGTATACCCCACTTTTATATAGCAAAACAGATGAGCACATCCCTCTCAAGCTGAAAAAGCGAAGAAAAAACAATGCACCTTTTATGAATTCAGAATTAAGGAAAGCAATTAACTTTAAAAAGTTTTTTAAGACGTTAATATCTGAAATCTAAGACTGACAAAAACTGGCACAAATTTACTAAGCAAAGAAATTTAGTGACTAAGCTTAAGAGACAATCTATTAAACTCTATTTTGCAGAAAGGTGTGGTGGGGGGACTAAGTCTAGTGACTTTTGGCCAACCATCCGACCCTTCCTAACAAACAAAGGTTCCCAAAATAGTGAAAACATATCAATATCTGACAATGGAAAAATAATCACAGACACAAGCGAGATATGTTAGAAATTTAATACCTTCTTTGTAAACGTTGCCAAAGATATTGGTGATGGTGCCAGTTGCCTTCCCATGGAGGACCACCCCAGTATCAGAGCGATCCGGGCTAATCATCCTTCCATTGAGTCAGAGTTTGAATTTAAGCCTGTGGAAGAAGCTAAGATCTCTACCATGCATTCATTTTACAGAGATTTTTTTTTTGGCTTTGAAAACGAAAAATTTCAGATGAAATTTTTAGCTCACCTGAGCCGAAGGCTCACAAGGTGAGCTTATAGGATGGCCATGCTCCGGCGTCCGTACGTCGGCGTCCTTCGTCCGTCCACGATTTCAAAGATTTTCTCCTCTGAAACCACTGGGCCAATCAAAGCCAAACCAAGATGGCTGCCATGGCTATAAATAGCAAAAACCTTTAAAAATCTTCTTCTCCAGAACCAGAAGGCCTATGATTTTGAAACTTGGCATGAAGCATCAGGCAATAGAGCTCTGCAAAGTTTGTATAAATCATGACCCATGGATGACCTTGACCTATTTTAAGACAAGGTCAACTTAGGTCGCCCATGCATTTGTATGAGGAAATTTGTTAAAATATTATTTGAGGGGCAAAACTTGCAGGAAATGGGCAAATAGAGAGAATATTTATGTTTATGAAAAAATTTTGTCCCTAGGGGGTTGACTGCCCTTGCCCCAGGGCTATATACATGTATTTGACCATAATAGACAAACATCATCTGCTCTGAAACCGCTAGGCCAATCAAAGCCAAACTTTATGTGGAGGATTATTAAGAAGGGGCAATGAAAGTTTGTATTAATGGTCAAGGTCACATGACCAAGATGGCTGCCATGGCTATAAATAGCAAAAACCTTTAAAAATCTTCTTCTCCAGAACCAGAAGGCCTATGATTTTGAAACTTTGCATGAAGCATCAGGCAATGGAGCTCTACAAAATTTATATAAATCATGACCCTTGGATGACCTTGACCTATTTTATGGCAAGGTCAACTTAGGTCGCCCATGCATTTGAATGGGGAATTGTTAAAATGTCATTTGAAGGGCAAAACTTGCAGTAAATTGGCAAATGGACTGAAGTTTTATGATTTGAAAAAGAAATTAACTCCAGGGGTTGCTCTGACCCGGCCCTGGGGTTATATACATGTATGTTACCATTCTAGGCAAACAATTTATTGGTATATATCTCAGGTTTCAGGTGAGCGTTTACAGGACCATTGGTCCTCTTGTTTATTATTTTCCATGCTTTTGATCAAAACACCTTAAGTCTTGCATGTGAGCATGTTGGCTTTAACCAGGGCTCCCTGACTATTTCTTGTTATTTTTCTTATAGATTTTCCATAAAATAATCATGACATCATTCTGTAGTTTTTGTGTAAATAATTATAAAATCTCACATATATATCCATCGTAGTGCTATATTATAAAAATCTGTGGAATGACAGATATGCTGTTTTGCTTAAAAACTGTTTTTATATGTGCTAGGTGTTGTCATTTTAAAGCAATATGTTTGTTTTGTACATCAAATGTGAAAATCAATATATTGTTTCATATTGAAAATTGGACAGATTTTTTTTTGCTCATCTGAAAAAAAAAAAAAAAGAGATCAAGATTCATTTAATAACATGATGGCCATCATAGCTGAAAGTTTATTTTTGAAATGCTAAAAGCTGATGTGGCAAAGATATGGAACTTTGTAATATTGAAAGCGTTGTAACAATCTTATTAAAACAATCAATATTTGATAGCAATCATGCATTGGTGAGCTCTTAAATGTTCACAATATGCTTTTAGTAGTGTTTTGTCTGCTATCACAACCCAGTATCAGTTTTAAAAGTGTTCTTCAGTTTTGAGTGTTTGCCTGAGTTTCATAGGGTTCATTGTATTTCATACATAGATTTTAGTTTCTAAAATATTGTGTATTTGTGAAATCATCACATAGTCTATTTATAGCCCCGCTTTGAAAAAGTGGGGGCTATACTGGATTCACCCTGTCCTTCCGTAGTTCCGTTATTCCGTTATTCTGTTATTCCGTTATTCAGTCCTTCCGTCCTTCCGACATTTTTGCTTCCATTCATTATCTTGAGAATGGCTTGACAGAATCTGACCAAATTTTGTATGCACATCAACATTGACAAGATCTAGCTTGGGATTGTTACCCGTCATTTTTCGCAAAATTTTGACGGAGTTATGGCCCTTGATTGATGTCAGAATTTCGTTTCCGCTCAATATCTTGAGAACGAATTGACAGAATCGGACCAAATTTTGTATGCACATCAACATTGACAAGATCTAGCTTGGGATTGTTACCCATCATTTTTCGCAAAATTTTGACGGAGTTATGGCCCTTGATTGACGTCAGAATTTCGTTTCCGCTCAATATCTTGAGAACGAATTGACAGAATCTGACCAAATTTTGTATGCACATCAACATTGACAAGATCTAGCTTGGGATTGTTACCCGTAATTTATCGCAAAATTTTGACGGAGTAATGGCCCTTGATTGACGTCAGAATTTCGTTTCCGCTCAATATCTTGAGAACGAATTGACAGAATCGGACCAAATTTTGTATGCACATCAACATTGACAAGATCTAGCTTGGGATTGTTACCCGTCATTTTTCGCAAAATTTTGACGGAGTTATGGCCCTTGATTGACGTCAGAATTTCGTTTCCGCTCAATATCTTGAGAACGAATTGACAGAATCTGACCAAATTTTGTATGCACATCAACATTGACAAGATCTAGCTTGGGATTGTTACCCGTAATTTATCGCAAAATTTTGACGGAGTAATGGCCCTTGATTGACGTCAGAATTTCGTTTCCGCTCAATATCTTGAGAATGAATTGACAGAATCGGACCAAATTTTGTATGCATATCATCATTGACAAGATCTAGCTTGGGATTGTTGCCCGTCATTTTTCGCAAAATTTTGACGGAGTTATGGCCCTTGATTGACGTCAGAATTTCGTTTCCGCTCAATATCTTGAGAACGAATGGACAGAATCGGACCAAATTTTGTATGCACATCATCATTGACAGGATTTAGCTTGGGATTGTTACCCGTCATTTTTAGCAAAATTTTGACGGAGTTATGGCCCTTGATTAACGTCAGAATTTCGTTTCCGCTCAATATCTTGAGAACGCATTGACAGAATCCGACCAAATTTTGTATGCATATCAACATTGACATGATCTAGCTTGGGATTATTACCTGTTATTTTTTGTAAAATTTTGACGGAGTAACGGCCCTCGATTGACGTCAGAATTTCGTTTCCGCTCAATATCTTGAGAACGCATTGACAGAATGCGACTAAATTTTGTATGCACATCAACATTGACAAGATCTAGCTTGGGATTGTTGCCCGTCATTTTTCGCAAAATTTTGACGGAGTTATGGCCCTTGATTGACGTCAGAATTTCGTTTCCGCTCAATATCTTGAGAAAAAATTGACAGAATCGGACCAAATTTTGTATGCACATCATCATTGACAAGATCTAGCTTGGGATTGTTACCCGTCATTTTTCGCAAAATTTTGACGGAGTTACGGCCCTTGATTGACGTCAAAATTTCGTTTCCACTCAATATCTTGAGAATGCAATGACAGAATCCGACCAAATTTTGTATGCACATCAACATTGACAAGATCTAGCTTGGGATTGTTACCCTTCAGTTTTTGTTAAATTTTGACAGAGTTATGGCCCTTAATTAACGTCAGAATTTCGTTTCCGCTCAATATCTTGAGAACGAATTGACAGAATCCAACCAAATTTTGTATGCACATCAACATTGACAAGATCTGGCTTGGGATTGTTACCTGCATTTTTCACAAAATTTTGATGGAGTTACAGCCCTTGATTGACATCAGAATTTCATTTCCGCTCAATATCTGGAGAATGAATTGACAGAATCCGTCCAAATTTTGTATGCACATCATCATTGACAAGATCTAGCTTGGGATTATTATCCATCATTTTTTGCAAAATTTTGACGGAGTTAAAAGCCCTTGATTGACTTCAGAATTTTGTTTCCGCTCAATATCTTCAGAACGAATTGACAGAATCCGTCTAAATTTGTATGCACATCATCATTGACAAGATCTAGCTTTGGATTATTACCCGTCATTTTTCGCAAAATTTTGACAGAGAACGAATTGACATAATCAGACCAAATTTTGTATGAGCATCAATATTGATTAGATCTAGCTTGTGATAGCCTGTGATAGTTACCTGTCATTGTTTTTTTCACCCTGCAAAAAAAGCTGAGAAGCGGGGCTATAGTCAGATTCTCTGACAATTCTAGTTTATACTTGGTTGCTAGAAACGATGCAGTCATCATATCAGCTCAAAGTTTTATTTCTGTATGGATCTGTGAAAAGTTATCATCACATTTGTATTTAATGTATGTCTTATCTCCCTCCATACTTTTGTTACAATGTTCATTTTTTTTTTATTACGAACACCATTGTAGTTTTACATGTTACATTCAACACATTTAATTTTACTCATAGACACATTCAACTTATTTAGCTTATTGGTGAATATTGAATTAAGTTGGACTTAACCTGAATCATTTGATTCATGAATATTGAAAGATATCTGTAATAGATTCGAACAAATAACTCTTTTGTTTAATGTTGTAAAAAACATGAAAAGAAACCAAAGGGAAACTGAAAAAAATAAACAGTCTGACATCCTTTCAAAGAGCACATGTAATGAAAGCAAGATAGCATTTCCTAGCTTTAATATGCTTTTAGATTTGCCATAACTTTTATTATCACACCTCCTTATAGCCGGGTGCGATACACCTGCTTATAGCCGAGTGTGATATACTAGTCCAAATTTCTGTCCGTCCATACGTCCATCAACATTTACATTGAAGTTTGGTTTTTTCTGCATCAGTGATAGCTGCGAGTGTGAAACCTTGCATAGTAATTGTCCTTGACATACCATTCATGCACAAACCTTGACACAGTACCCTTAACCTGTATTTTATGGACCATCGACTTTATTTATTTTTACCTCAAAGTTTGTTTTTCTCTGTACCTGAGATAGCTGCGAGTGTGAAACCTTGCATACTAATTGTCCTTGACATACCCTTTAAGCATGCATGTTGACCCGGTGACCTTGACCTAAATTTCACGGTCCACCTACTTTGTTTATTTTTACATCCAAGTTTGGTTTTCTATGCACTTATGATAACTGTGAGTGTGAAACCTTGCATAGTAATTGTCCTTGACATATCCTTCAGGCACGCACCTTGACCTGGTGCCCTTGACCTATATTTTATGGTCCATTGACTTTGTTAATTTTTAAGTGGAAGATTGGTTTTATCTGCTTTAATGATAGTTGTGAGTGTGAAACCATGCATAGTAATTGTCCTTGACATACCCTTAAAGTATACACTTTGACCCGGTGCCCTTGACCTAAATTTCACAGTCTTAATTATTTTGCCTGATGCAGGTGCTATATCCACCTCTGTTTCATTCTTATATAATAATGTTGTCAGTGATCAAGTAAAGCTTTGAATTTCTGTAAGACTTTATCTATAGCCTTGTCTAATTAATGGCATTAATATATGATTATTTATTTGCAATTATTAATTTGCTTTTATATGCTGTTAACATAAAATGCTTTTTACCTGAATTTTCCATTCAACGACAAATAACCTATATGAAGACTCATTTATGACTGATGCTGGGTTTTTGAATTGGACAAAAAACAACCCCCTATAAAAGTATTTTTAGACAAATGATTCTCAGCAAAATAAAATTTTAAAGTTTACATGATACATTAGCAATTTTGCTCCTTTTAATGAGTCAAACACTAAAGTGCTAGATCTAATTTATGGTAACTAAGGGGATGTTTCTTGACCAATTCTCTGTATCTGTTGTTTTTATTTGTCTGTTTTTTTCTTCTGTTTCTCCACAATCGAAGGAAAGACAGATAGGAGAAATGATGAAAAATAGCGGGGGCAGCTCTCAACAGTTGTCTATGTTAAATGAACAGCTCAGCCAGAAAAATAGGTTAGTTAACGCTTCTTACACAGGCAGATACATACTTCTTGGCATTCTTATAACAGTTTGGGTTTCTGACCAGTCTGACACAAACTGGCCTTTACAGTCACAGAATAAAGGTAGAAGCTTGACATTTCGGATTTAGGAAGAAGAGGGAATATCTGTCGATGCAAGGAAAACAAAGGTGATGGTCAGCTGTGCAGTTAGTGCACAGCTGATCTGCACCTTTGTTTTCTTATAGGCAGCTTGTTGGCAAGACTGTCAAGAAAAAGCTTGTCCAACCCAGTTGGATTTGAAATTGCATTTCGGCCTGCCCTAAATCATTTTAGTACATTGTCATACGGCTTTGCCTAAATTTGTATCTTCAGTACACAAAATATGAAAATAATTGGGTCTGCCTCTGTATTGCTTTTGTGTTGATGTGCTAGTTTATTAGTTGCTTGACGTTTGTGAGTTGCTTTAGATTTGTAAGTAAAGAACTTTGTTACTGTGAAGATAAGTATAAGGCTAGCCAGAGTAAACAAGTTTTCATTTACAGGTTAAATTCTTTCGGCGTTAAATGTACAGTTTAAAGGATTAGTACATTTATTAACTTTTCACTAATATTGAAAAGTAATTCTGAATTGAGCGTTAATGTAGTAGACTGTGCTAATTGCCTTACGCGGATATTGATATTTTTGAAATGCTTATTTACCTTTTTAGTAGCTTTGATTAGATACCATTTTCAGATATTCAACTTTTTATAAATTTGTAATTCCGGCTTGAGTAAGTGCATGATAGACATACATGTATATTTAATTTGCTTACAATAAATCTTTTGGATTTTTTAATGTTCATATTGTACTGTAGCAGCCGCTTTGCTTTTTCTCTTGCTGCTTTTTTAATTTTACACTTTATTTAAAATTGTTTTATGCATGAGAATGCAGGGGATCAAACCTTACGTTTAGGACAAGGACTCTTAGTTAGGCTGTGCCTAGAAGTCAAGTGCAGTCAGGTCTGAGTTTACAAAACTTTCTATTTTCGAAGTCTGTCAGTTCATCTGCTGAATTATTTGCCTTTCAAAAACTGATATGAGCCTTCGCATGTGGAAACCAACAATTTTTGTATCCAAACAGGTCTGACATAAACGGGCCTACAGAAGATGGCTAGAAGCTTGAAATTTCCGATTTAGGAAGAAGATGAATTGTACTATCCATGTAGTGAAAACAAAGGTGCTGATCAGCTGTGCAGTTACTGCACAGCTGATCTGCATCTTTGTTTTTGCCTATGCATGTTGTTGGTTTTCTAATGCGGCGGCTCATCTAATACTAGCTGCATCTCTGGACTTTTGAAATCCAATTCTTTATTGATGCCCATTCAACACCATGTTGAAGCTTTCCATGTAAACATGAGTTTATTTCTTGGTCTCTCATCTTTTAGATGAAACTTCATAATTATGGCCCATTATAGTTATTGATAGGACCCCAGCAATAATGCATATGTGTGTCAAGCCAATTACAGGATACTTCTGTTTTCACCCCCATATAGTACTGTAGATCCGGAAATATTCGCGAGAACTTAATTTTCGCTAATATTTGCGAATTGGTTGCCTCGCGAATTCAAAGTTCTCACTAATAAAGAGTCACTATAAACTTTATAGATTACATGGACACTCACTCGCGAATTCAAGAACTCGATAATAATTCGGAAATAGAAAATTCGCGAAATAAAAGTCACGCAAAAATTTCCGAATTTACAGTTATTGATTAATCTCCGTATAAGAAAAAAAAAAATATGCAGAGAGAAATGCAAATCTTAGAATTAAAATCCAGTCTTTCACAATATAATTACAGAAAAGTCGAGGATCTACAAGCCGACTTGTCGACTTCTACACAAAAATGGCACAACCTAAATGATAAGTTAGAGCAGCTGCGGCGGGAGAAGGAGAGGGAGATTGAAACTTTGAAAATTAACCATGACAATACTTTATCTACTCTAAATACTCAACTAGATGATATGGTAGGTATAAATGTCCATATACAAGTACATCTCAACTTCTTTATAACACTATTGTTGGGATCCAAGCCAATTTCCATGTTAGCTATCCAGTCAGTGTTATAATGAGAGTGAAATGTATAGACATAAAGTAAAAATAATACACAATGACTAATTGGGGTTCAGCAATGGTCAGTGTTATATCCAAAACCATGTTGTAACAAACCGTGTTATAAAGAGGTCCAGGACTAGTGTATTTTGAAAATGAAGATTTACAGAAACTTTTTGCAATTACTCACGTCTCAGCTACGATCAGAAGCAAATTTTTGTTTCACCTGTTTTCATAGGTGTTTTGTAAAAGTTGTACCCTTGGCTTTTTTTTACTTTTTCCGAAATCTGTAAGTTAAACAGTTCCGGAAAATATATACCTTTTTATTAGCTCACCTGAGCCGAAGGCTCACAAGGTGAGCTAATAGGATAGCCATGATCCGGCGTCCGTCCGTCGTCCGTCGTCCGTCGTCGTCCACAATTTCAAAGATCTTCTTCTCTGAAACCGCTTGGCCGATCTAGTTGAAATTTTATGTGGAGCCTCCTTGGGTAGTGGCATTTCAAGTTTGTTCGCGAAATCCAGGTCACATGACCAAGATGGCCGCCACGCCCATATATGGTAAAAACCCTTCAGAAATCTTCTTCTCCAGAACCGGTGGGCCGATTTCCACGAAACTTGGCATGTAGCATCGGGGACTTCAGCCCATCATAGTTTGATAAAATGATGACCCTTGGATGACCTTGACCTATTTTATGGCAAGGTCAAATTTGGAAACATAGGCTTTTATATGGGAAAAAGTGAAAACTATGGATTTTTGAAAACTATTGCAGCCTGAGGCCTGAAAAGTGGTAGATGCAAACAACTAATGGAGTAGATGAAGGTATGTGATTAATATAGGTCAAGGTCATCTCTTGACCTTGGCCAGTCTGTTGTCCATACACACTTTTCAAAGATCTTCTTCTCTGAAACTGCTTGGCCAATCAAAATGAAATTTTATATGGAGCATCCATGGGTAGGGGAGACGAAAGTTTGATCCCGAAATCCAGGTCACATGACCAAGATGGCCGCCACGCCCATATATGGTAAAAACCTTTCAAAAATCTTCTTCTCCAGAACTGGCTGGCCGATTTCCACGAAACTTGGTATGTAGCATTGAGGACCTCAGCCCATCATAGTTTGATAAAATGATGACCCTTGGATGACCTTGACCTATTTTACGGCAAGGTCAAATTTGGAAACATAGGCTTTTACATAGGAAAAAGTGAAAACTATGGATTTTTTGAAAACTATTGCAGCCTGAGGCCTGAAAAGTGGTAGATGCAAACAACTAATGGATTAGATGAAGGTATTTGATTAATATAAGTCAAGGTCATCTCTTGACCTTGGCCAGTCTGTTGTCCATACACAATTTTCAAAAGATCTTCTCTGAAACTGCGCGGCCAATCAAAGTGAAATTTTATGTGGAGCATCCATGGGTAGGGGAGACGAAAGTTTGATCCCGAAATCCAGGTCACATGACCAAGATGGCCGCCACGCCCATATATGGTTAAAACCACTCAAAAATCTTCTTCTCCAGAACCGGTGGGCCGATTTCCACGAAACTTTGTATGTAGCATCGGGGACCTCAGCCCATCATAGTTTGATAAAATGATAACCCTTGGATGACCTTGACCTATTTTACGGCAAGGTCAAATTTGGAAACATAGGCTTTTACATAGGAAGAAGTGAAAACTATGGATTTTTTGTAAACTATTGCAGCCTGAGGCCTGAAAAGTGGTAGATGCAAACAACTAATGGAGTAGATGAAGGTATGTGATTAATATAGGTCAAGGTCATCTCTTGACCTTGGCCAGTCTGTTGTCCATACACACTTTTCAAAGATCTTCTTCTCTGAAACTGCTTGGCAAATCAAAGTGATATTTTATGTGGAGCATCCATGGGTAGGGGAGACGAAATTTTGATAGCGAAATCCAGGTCACAAGACCAAGATGGCCGCCACGCCCATATATGGTAAAAACCTTTCAAAAATCTTCTTCTCCAGAACCGGCAGGCCAATTTTCATGAAACTTGGTATGTAGCATTTTGGACTCCAGCCCATCATAGTTTGTTGAAATGATGACCCTATGATGACCTTGACCTATTTTACGGCAAGGTCAATTTTGGAACATAGGCTTTCACATGGGAAAAGGCGAAAACAAACTATTGCAGCCTGAGACCTGAAAGTTGCTAGATGCAGACAACTTATGGAGTCAATGAAGGTAAGTAATTATTTAAGGCCAAGGTCATGTCTTGACCTTGGCCCAAGGTCATTTAAATATCAAAATTAAAATTATGGTTTTCTCAGAAATCACTGGGTTTGGAAACTATTGCAGCCTGAGACCTGAAACTTTGCAGATGCAGACAACTTATGAAGTCAATAAAGGTGTGTGAGTATTCAAGGTCAAGGTCATTTCATTATGACTTAATACTCCAAGATCAGGCTTCAGGTGAGCGTTTTCAGGACCAATGGTCCTCTGGTCATTCTATGCCACAGAATTCCGTTATATCCAAAACTCCATTTCATTTTCAAAATCATGAAAAATTAAGAAAGGGGAGCTAACTTCTTACTTAGGAATCGGATTTGGCCGAAACTTAATATACTTAAAGCTGGTGTGTATATCCTGGTTATGAATAAGTTTGAACAGAATCAGATTAATAGCTAGCTAGAAAATTAGAAAACATTGTTTTCACCATTATAACCCTATGGGACCTATCCGTTGCCATGGTAACCAGAGTTTTGATCCATTCCACCCTATATTGTAATAAAAGTTGTGTTCTGATAAAAAGATGCGTCATGTGAAATTTGATGGTTCTGGGTTCATTGGTTTTAGAAATTTTGCACTTTTTGTTGTAGATTTTTTCTCTACGGACAGGACATTTTTGACCAAAATATAATTTCTATAATTCTACATTGTCATTGGCATTGGTATAATATTTTTCTCATGACAATTATCAGTTCATAAGACTCTATTTCCCAATGTGATTTAAACTTCCAGAAGTATGTGACGTCATAGAGAAATGACATCTTACGGACAGGACACGTTTTTGTTACATTGTCCTCAGTAATTTGGAATACAAATATCTATCCAGTGATAAAAGTAAGTCACGCGACTGGTTATTTTTATCGATAAGGTATGTCCAAATATTGTTTATAACACATTGGAAGTAGTATTGGATGTAACAGTCTGACTTACTGGCAGGTCACTTTTCTTACTTTAAAATACCTCATTTTGGCACATGTCATCAGCTTTAGTAATCATGGCATAACTCAAAAACAAATAGTCGTAGCCCATTCAAATAAACGGCAGAATAAAGGGGATATGGCCACTTACTAGCCACAGAATATTTTATAAGCAAATAAAGTGTCAGTTTCAATGCCCTTACACATAAAAAGAAGCAATTTTCAAGTGAGACAGTATAATACCTGTTTTGGGGGTATTTTTGGCTATTTAAACTTATACTGTGAAAAAATGGCTTGTCCAATCAACATGATTTTTTAGGCCAGTGAAAATTAGTTGATCTTGACATCTGCAATTCAATTTAAGTAAGTTAGTGTCAAAGAATTCGTTACACAACCGCATAACACTTGGTAAATTTAAAATTGTCATCTGATCTTAGCTGACCCGTCAGTCAGTTTACTTGGTACCCACACACTGCACTTGTTCACTCATAGCAACAGAACTATTGGTTTGTTTCCTACTAAACAAATTGATATGAGCCTCGACGTGAGAAAACCGGTCTGCAGGGTTTCCGACCTGGTCTGACACAAACCGGTTTGTGCAGCTACAGAAGAGGGCTAGATGCTTGAAATTTCGAATTAAGGAAGAATAGGAATCATACTATCCTTGTAGCGAAAACAGAGGCGCTGATCAGCTTCAGAGTTACGCATTTGTTTTAGCACAGGCAAAATTCCGGTTTTCTCATGATGCGGCTCATATAATGGTAGTGGTAGGCTTTGGAAGAAAATAACTTCTACTAAGTTTCATTTACTGCCGATAGACAAGTTTATGGGCGCGCCAGTGTCGTTAAAAAAGGCACATAGACAGAAACCATGTTTGATAAATGAGCTACCTTGTGAGAAAACCAACAATCTGCATATGCAAAAACAAAGAGGCAGATCAGCTTCGCGGTAACCGCAAAGCTGATCAGCACCTTTGTGTTCGCTTTTTGGATAGTACACTGCCTCTTCTTCTCAAATCAAAAATTGCAAGTCTCCAGCCTCCTTGTGTGACTGTACAGCACGGTTTGTGTAGGACCTTTTCGGAAACTACATTGTTGGTTTTCTCACGAGACGGTTCAAATTTCTCAGTTTAGCGAAAGAGAGGTGTCTCACCACAAGGACAAAAAGTTGAACAATAATCTTCACATATGAGCAGCGACGTGAGAAAACCGGTCTTCGAGGTTTTCGACCAGGTCTGACACAAACTGAGCTGTACAAGCACGGAAGAGGGCTATATGTTTGAAATTTTGGATTTAGGAAGAAGAGGGATTGTACTATCCATGTAACGAAAACAAGGCGCTGATCAGCTTCGCAATTACTGTGAAGCTGATCTGCACCTTTGTTTTCGCATAGGCAAAAATCCAGTTTTCTCACAATGCAGCTCATATGGAATCTTTATTTTTGCAGCAAAGACAATTAGAAAAATCCAAAATGAAAATAACAAGTATGGAAACTGATTTTGAAGAGGAGAAAAAATCTCTTACGAAACGAAAAGAAGCAGAAATACAAGAGCTTAAGCAACAGCTGGAGGTGAACGCCGACAACCTGAGCAAACAGGAGATACAGACACAGGCACATAAACAGTTACTAGACAAAATTACCATGGAGAAAGAGGCTATACAGGTCAGTATTATTTGAGTCATGACACGAGAGAACTGGTCTTTGGGTTTTCCGACTATGTCTGACCCAAAACGGCTTTGACAGTCACAGATGAAGGCTGGAAGCTTGAAATTTTGGACAGTTACTGCACAGCTAATCATATGCAAAAATCTGATTTTCTGATTTTGTCTGATTTTAGGTTTAAAATCCCGGTCAACTTTGTTTCAGTCATGTCATTGGAGCCACTGCTTTCTGAGTATTAACCAGTATTACCATATGATGTTGCTGTGTTTCAGTGGATAACATTATACATATATAATAAAAAGTGTTACACTTGTATTGACACTTTTGCGAGATTACGTGACATCAATGACATCATCGTTAACAATATTTTTGTTGAATATTTTCGTTGAAAATATGTCCACTTTGAAGGCGATAATTTCCATGTTAGCTTTCCAATCCATGAGAGTGAAATGTATAGACATACAGCAAAAATGGTCTAACATGACCATTTGGAGGTCCAACAATGATCAGTATTATATCCAAAACTGTGTTCTTATAAAGAGGTCCAGATGTATATCTTTGTGTAGGTGTTTCATTTGCTAAAAATTAGATGTAAAAAATAAAAAGAAAAAAAAAAGGAGGGACTATAAGTAGTGAAAAGAAAAGAAAGATAAAAAAAAGGGAAAAAAGAAATTAAGTAATTTTGTTTTCATTTTTCTCTCTCAGTTTGAAAGAGACAAGATTGAGAAGCAGTTGAAGAGACTGGAGGGTGAGAAGGAGAGCCTGAGTACAGAGCTGGTACAGGCCAAGGTGGCCGCCAGTAAGGCAGAGTCCAGCTGGACCCAGGTACAACAGGGACACAAGGCACTGGAGGAACAGATAGAAGATCTGAAGGAGGACAAGAACAGGCTGGTACAGGCTAATACTGAGGTGAGTGGGACATGTCAGGCCAAGGTGGCCGCCAGTAAGGCAGAGTCCAGCTGGACCCAGGTACAACAGGGACACAAGGCTCTGGAGGAACAGATAGAAGATCTGAAGGAGGACAAGGACAGGCTGGTACAGGCTAATACTGAGGTGAGTGGGACATGTCAGGCCAAGGTGGCCGCCAGTAAGGCAGAGTCCAGCTGGACCCAGGTACAACAGGGTCAGAAGGCCCTGGAGGAACAGATAGAAGATCTGAAGGAGGACAAGGACAGGCTGGTACAGGCTAATACAGAGGTGAGTGAGACATGTCAGGCCAAGGTGGCTGCCAGTAAGACAGAGTCCAGCTGGACCCAGGTACAACAGGGTCAGAAGGCCCTGGAGGAACAGATAGAAGATCTGAAGGAGGACAAGGACAGGCTGGTACAGGCTAATACAGAGGTGAGTGGGACATGTCAGGCCAAGGTGGCCGCCAGTAAGGCCGAGTCCAGCTGGACCCAGGTACAACAGGGTCAGAAGGCCCTGGAGGAACAGATAGAAGATCTGAAGGAGGACAAGGACAGGCTGGTACAGGCTAATACTGAGGTGAGTGGGACATGTCAGGCCAAGGTGGCCGCCAGTAAGGCCGAGTCCAGCTGGACCCAGGTACAACAGGGTCAGAAGGCCCTGGAGGAACAGATAGAAGATCTGAAGGAGGACAAGGACAGGCTGGTACAGGCTAATACTGAGGTGAGTGGGACATGTCAGGTCAAGGTGGCCGCCAGTAAGGCAGAGTCCAGCTGGACCCAGGTACAACAGGGTCAGAAGGCACTGGAGGAACAGATACAGGATCTGAAGGAGGACAAGGACAGGCTGGTACAGGCTAATACAGAGGTGAGTGGGACAGTAGGAAAACACACACCTATAGAACACAGTAATATTATCTGAGCCGTCTCAAGGGAAAACCAACAATCTGCATAGGCGAAAACAAAGGCGCAGATCAGCTTCGCAGTAACTGCGAAGCTGATCAGCGCCTTTGTTTTCTCTACTCGGATAGTACAATTCCTCTCCTACTTAAAACCGAAATTTCAAGCTTCTAGTTCTTTTCTGTGCTTGTACAGGCCGGTTTGTGTCGGACCTGTTCGGAAACCACATTGTTGGTTTTCCCATGAGGCGGCTCAATTCTGTCTGATGGATATGGACATGTTATCCTGATGAGAAAAAATGCTACATGAGCTGTGTCACAAGGGTTTTATGACCAGTCTGGCTTTACAATTTACAGAATGCATTTAAGAAAGTTTTGGGTTTGGAATACTTTATATACCAGTCAAAATTTGATAGGATAAACATCAAGACTTTGCTTATGCTGCCATACTATGTATGTAGCAGCTTGATTATCCTATAAACATGCCACCTTTTTCTAAGCGTCTGTAACTCCACGAAAAATTAAAGTGATAACACTTTTCTTACATGACCAATGCTGTCAAATGACCCTTTTTTACTGGTTTGTTTTACTGCAAAATTATTAAATGCTTTGATAATCTAAATGTGTAGCTTTGTTGAAGGCTGACATATTAAAAAATTCAAGAAATTCAGGTTTTTGTAAAGTAAGAATAGAGGGACCAGGAACCTAAGCAATTAAATTTTAAGTCCCAACATAGACACCAGGTGGGAACGAAATACATAAAACACTACAAAACATTTTTACGACAACACACACAAGCAGAAACCCTTTTGTAAAACCCAATTGTTTACAGAAAACTTTTGTTGTGAATTTACAAAATGTTTATGATTGTTGCTTTGATAACAGCTTCAGAAGTCCAAAGATGAGGTTCTTGGGGAGAAAGAGAAGTTGGCATCAGAGCGGGACCAGTTTCAGAAGGAAGCTTTTGAGGGGCGGGCTACAATACAACAGAGAGATATGCAGGTTGATGAACTTCATAAAGAGGTAAATAGATGTTAACGTGACTTTTGAAATACAATCAGAGTTTCCTGATTGTATGAAGGATTTCTCAGATGGAAAATTGTAACAAAACATATGTGAAAAAACTAGTCCTGTAATAAGTACATGTACATTGGCCAAAGAATCACGATATTGGTCTTGTGTTAAGAAAGAGATACAGGTCAACCTCATTATAACACTATCTTTAGGGACCATGGAAACAGACAGTATTATAAGTGAAAGCTTGTTACAATAAGGTTATTTACACTAGACTTATAGAAAAATAATCATTTTGGGACACATGACATGGCCGCGTTATACATTGAAAACCGCACTTCACTGAGGTGTGTTATAAAGTGTTAAACTGTACTTGCAAATGAAATTGATTTACTGCTTGTGGAAAGCATGTTCATTTCATATGTTCTTTAATTCTTTACATAGGTTGAAAAACTCAAGTCGGAAGTCCAGCAACAACAGGAGTCAATCAGTCAGCTGTCCCAGCAGTCCACTGAGGCTGGTACCCTACAGCAACAACTGACAGAGAAGATTGGCGCCATGGAGACACTGAGAAAACAGGTCACAGAGGAACAAGGGAAGTCACTCACATTAAAGCAACAGCTGGGTAGTAAGGAGAAAGAGTTACAGGCCTTGAAAATTGAAGTGTAAGTTTGGTACAAAAAGTGTCTATACATGGTTTAGAACCATTTTAGGGAATAAGGGAATATTGGCCAAGTTGGGAGAAATAGTCTTCAGAAATTAACAAACCTTTCCCTATTTTCCCAATTTTCATCTGAGAGACAAGTGAAATGTAAAGAGTTTATAGGCAAAATTGACATTACTGAAAAATTGTTGACAAGGACATTTAAAAGAGATAACCCAACTAAAAACCTGTTTGGAAGATCAAGAAATGGGGTTTTCAGTTAAAAGTCCAAGAGAATGTGATGTACTTAATGATGATTTGTTTATTTCTTCATAAAAACCTATGATGCTCATTAGAAATGTAATGAGTACCCGGAATATAGGATTTTAGGAAGAACAGAAAAATCTTCCAACTATCATCACACACACCTCATTATCTAGTCTACTTTTTCAGAGAAGAAGCCCAGGAGACCGTGTCTCTGTTAGAGGATAATGTCAAAGATGTCGAGACGGAGAGGGATGAATTGAAGGCCAAGGTTGCCGACATGCTATCAGCCGCTGAACAGAAGGCTAATGTGAGTCAGTTTTATAGATATTTAGCTTGCAAGAAAGTGTTTAATCCTGATTTTAGCCTCAGATTTCGGTAAAAGTTCATTTATGGCAATGCTTGTAGGATGAATGAAAAATTTGTACTGGATGTAAAAAGAAGTAGGCTCACAAAATGGATGTCTATACCAACTATATTCCTATATTGCAAGTTCACACAGTGATATGATTATTGTCAATGTGTATGTTTGTTTTCATGCTTTCATTTCTGTGTACAGTTGGAGAAACATAACCAGAAATTGGCTACAGACTTACAGACTGCAGAACAAAGGTGGGGGAAAATTCTTATCGTTATTCTTTTCGTTTGTGTATTTTGAAAACACAAATAGAGATTACAAATCATATCTGATCCTCCAAATCAGACAACCAACAATTGGCATGTGTGAAAATAAAGGCACAGATCAGCTGTGCAGTAACTGCAAAGCTGGTCAGCATCTATGTTTTCGCTACACAGATAGTACAATTCTTTTTCTTCTTAAATCTGAAATTTCAAGCTTCTTGCTGGTTTCTGTAACTGCACAGATCAGTTTGTTTCTGTCCTGGTTGGAAACCCAGATTGTTGGTTTTCTCACATGAAGGCTCATTTTTTTCAAGCCTCCAGCCTCACAGTGTCAGCGTCAGAGAACAATGGCCAAGGATAAAATCATTATGTGACAATAAGTCATTAATACCTGTTTGGCAACAATTTTCCAAGGATCATTCTGACCTTGTTAAGTTATTTCCAGACAGGTATTTGAATACCACACCTGGACCTCTTTATAACACGCTCTGTTACAACACGGTTTTGGATATAGCACTGATCACTGTTGGACTCCAGTTGGTCATTTTAGACCATTTTTGCTTCATGTCTATACATTTTATTCTTGTTATAACACGTATTAGATAGCTAACATGGAAATTGGCTTGGGCCCAAACAATAGTGTTATAAAGAGGTTCTGGTGTACCATGTTCTATTGATTTTATCCTTGTCTGTTCTCTGTCACGTTTGTTGTCTCTCGTTTATTCAGACAGTTGAGGAAATTTACCTATATACAAAGTGAATGAGTAAAGAGCATATGTGGATGAATCACATATGTTCTGTACCATGATGTCAAAATGACCTGCATGACTCGTGTAAGGTTCTCACTGGCTATCGTCGCCAGTTTATAAAGGGTCACTGATGAGGGTTCAGTACCCGATATTGCGCAATGTGGCCCATACTACCTCCGTTTGAACATTTTCACTGCTTTCAAAGGATCAAACTTTTATATTTTATTATAAAGAAGATAATTTTGCAATATTTCTAATTGTACTCTGGTATGGAAGATAGAATTTTAGTGGTTTCAGATTTTCATATACATGTACTATCTTTTTGCTGAAGAAGTTTCTGTAGATCTATCACAATTATACAACAGATTATACAGCAGATTTCTGCTGGAAGATAATTATTAATACAAACTGGTGTCTCTTTTGTGGGACATAGGCAAACAGTAAAGCCCCAGATGAGACGCCGCAGAATGGTGTCTGGGGCTATTTTGTTTGCACAGAGAAGTTTCATCGAAATATGAGATAAAAAATAAAAAGCACTCCTAACACCCCTAAAAATGTAAGTGGACTCACCCAGTTGATAATGATGGGAAAATCCATTTGTCAAATTGAGTTAACTACAACCTTTTTGAAATAGAGACATTCTATTTGATTCATTTAATCACATTAGTATACATGTAGTAAGCATAGGTTTGTGTAGACTATTTGACACAGTTTTATGATTCTTTTCTATGCACCTGGCACATTTACACCTACACATCATTTATGGTAAGGCACTATATTGTTGTTATTAACATGATGAACATTGTTTCTAGCTGTTAAGTCAGATAACTAGATTGTTTGCATGATATTTGTCTCTTTACTTTATCAAAACCTGCACATATTAATTTGATTTTACCTTAGAAAGATATCTGTTTACCGGTATATAACTGGAAGTTTATCCTTTTTTTTTTTCTTGTTTTTTTTTTTGGGGGGGGGGGGGGGGAGGGGGTGTAAATTGGGGATCTGAGCCTGAGGTACTGTCTAATTGTAACTAACACACTGCTTGTTTAAGGCTGAAATCCATCCCGTGTTTCTGAAAACTATGTTGTTTTAGTTTATACAAATTGTTTATTTGAATTCAGTTACATATGAATGTCTTAAAAAATGTACTAGAGCTATCATTCAAATTTTAGTTTGAATTCCTGAGTAATGTCTTGAGGCACAGTCACATAGTACTTGCTAAAATTTATAGAAGGGGCCACTAATGGATGGTAAAAATTCGGTCTGTTCATTGCTAATCCATTCTCTATCCATTCAATGGTGAAAGTTTACCTGGTCAGACAATATCTGTTTTTACCATTGGCAAGTATTGAACATGTTCAAGACTTGTAATACATGCCACCAGACAGCTAGACAGGGTTTTTGTCCCCCGCCTTTTCGAAGAAAAGCGGAGGGACATAGTTTTTGGCATTCCGTCCGTCCGTCCGTTCGTCCTTCCGTCCTTCCGTCCCCCTATAGAGTATGTACCTTGTGTGCGCAACTCCTCCTACAGTTTTACTTTGATTCTTTTGAAACTTTACAGATATTTTTACCATCCTTTGAAGATATGCATGTGGTTTGGATATAATCCTCAGATTAATTTTTCACACTTTTTTTGCAATTTGAACTTAGTCATTTTTCGAGCATTTTGACAATGAAAGTGAATGGACAGTGGGTACCTTGTGTGCGCAACTCCTCTGACAGTTTCATTCTGATTCTTTTGAAACTTTACAGATGTTTTTTACCATCCTTTGAAGATATGCATGTGGTTTGGATATAATCCTCAGATTAATTTTTCACACTTTTTTGCAATTTGAAATTAGTCATTTTTCGGTCATTTTGACAATGAAAGTGAATGGACAGTGGGTACCTTGTGTGCACAACTCCTCCTACAGTTTCATTCTGATTCTTTTGAAACTTTACAGTTGTCTTTATAATGCTTTGAAGATACGCATATGGTTTGCATATAATCCTCAGCTTAATTTTTATCACTTTTTCGCAATTTGAACTTAGTCATTTTTTGGGCATTTACACTTAGAAAGTTCATGTGGCTTCTCAGATTATATTTGTGTAACTAAACAATCAAGGCGGGGGACATAAATTCTCTGAATTTGCTTGTTCATTCTACAGCCTGTTTCACAACTTTCATTGCTCAATAAATCTTCGTTAGGCATCCTTTTAAGCTATCTGGTAATATGTGACTGGTGCTTTCGCTTTATGTACCACTTTATGTCATTTCTGTATTAGAGTAGAATTTCATGTTGTACATTATATGAGCCGTGGCACAAGAAAACCTGTCCTTGGGTTTCCGACAAGGTCCGACATAAACCAGCCTGACCTGTACAGTCACACAAAAAAGCTAGACTCTTGAAATTTTTGGTTTAAGTAGAATAGGGATTGTACTATCCAAGTAGCAAAAAACAAAGGCGCTGATCAGCTGTGTATTTACTGCACAGCTGATCTGCGCCTTTGTTTTCGCATAGGCAAAAATCTGTTTTCTCATGACGCGGCTCATATATATAATGTTTTTATCATGAAACAGACCCAAAAGGAAGTATACCATGAATATTATTCCAAAGTATTGAAACATGAGCATGTGCTGTTTAGAATCATGCAGCCTTTTTCGCACTTGCTCGTTCCGTCTCTGCATGACGAAAAAATTGTTGACTTATATGTTAAGCCATCACTTGGTCTTGCTAAGACAATTCTAATTAGAAACAGCGTACAATATTTCGGACTATCGAAATTGATAGATGATAGATGAATTTGATTCATGATTTTTGTCCTTTTTTTCCTCTCTATATTTTATTCTTTTCACTGCAGATTTAGAAGTGAAATAGAAACACTGGAGACATTGAGAGATAGTCTACAAATGGAGGTTGACAACTCGGCAGACCTACTTAAACAGAAAGATAGGGACTTAAAAGCCAAAGATTTACAGGTACATACTGTAGTCCGGCATGAACCCAAGATGACAGTGCAATAGCGTCTATAGAAAATGTTTTTGCAGAAATAGGTTTGTTTGGGTAACCTGATTTGAAATCCGGATGATGCCAGATTGGCATCCTTGGACAATTCAAGATGGCTGCCAAAATCCAATATGGCCGACAAAAGAAGGGTTTTTGATAGAATTTCGTACATATATCTTATGAAATGCTAAATACTTGCCTTAAAATATGAGAAATAATAAAATTTAGTCTTTTTCATCAAAATGCAACAAAATAAAAATAAACCAAATCAAGATGGCAATCAAAATCCAAGATGGCCGACGAAATAAGGGCTTTAGATAGAAGTTCTTTCATGTATGTGATGAAATGTTAAAATATGGAATTTAAAGTGGAGAAAACTCCAATTTCAGACATTTGTTCCATTAATACATATATGCAACAAAAGCAAAATTAATAAAGATGACCACTAAAATCCAAGATGGTCGACAAAATTTTATTTTATTTTTTTATAGAAAATCATCAACACATGTGATGATATGTAAAAACATGACATCGAAGGCGCAGAAGTCATAAAGCAAAGATTGTTCATGAATATGTTGCAAAAGCTAAAATAAAAATGGCTGCTAAAATTCAACATGGCCACTGGAAAGTAGATAGAATGTGTTTGGGTATATAGAAATCCAATGAAAATTCCAATTCTGTGTTTGATTAAACAAAATGTCAACAAAACTGTCAAAACGCCAATATAACCACCATACTTTGGATTTTTATTAAACTTTGTTTAATTTTAGAATAATATGGTACAAATAGAAGATTATACATTATTAATCTACAGTCATACCATGATTATGCATTAGTAATCTACAGCCAAGCCATGCTGTCTATTAAAGCATTGCAAATGATTACAATACTAGGAACAATTTAACTTTCGCCTGACTGTTTTAAGGGTATAGGTAAAATTGTTTGGCAGTCAGATATGGTAGAATAGGGTGAGATGGGTAAGATTGGGTTTCATATAATATGACGACATGTTAAAAGGCGCTTGGCTGTGTAGGATATGTGTAGAGACTAAAATATGGGTTGATGTGTCCTGCAGTGGGGTTGGATAGGGATTACAGTCGATAATGTTGGGATATTAAAAGGTTTAATCTGGTTTGGTTATGAATCCACTTTATCGTTGAAACCAAATGTAACAGGTTGAAAAGTGGTAACTGTCCGGTACAGCAGGAATATGATGGGGAGGGTAAAATAAGACTTATATGATCTAGCTGGTAACTGTTCACAATTATAAAATCATTCACAAGTTGTGGAATGCAAATTTGGGACGGTATGGTGAATTTAATGGGTTATGTTTGTTGTGTTCGGCTGGTCACTGTCTCAGAAAGGAAGTGACTTTTATGTGTGAACATGAAAAATTAAATGTGCCTTTGTGGCGATTTTGAACAAAAAGTTGTAATACCCATGAAATGCCAAAATGACTATTAAACCACGCTGAATGACAATGGGGAAGTTCTATTGCTGGTCTCTTAGCAATCACAAGATCGTGATCTTCTTCCCCTTCAAGTGAGAACATAAAAACTAAAACCAGCAATGTTATTAAAATAAAATAAAGCGAAAATAAAACATATTGTGAGTTTGGGGTTGTAAATGTTTTATGGGTTATACCAATGCAATGAAGAATCCCATTAATTTGGCAAGTATCAGTACTTCAAACAACAAATCCACAGATAGTTCATTTCTAGCGATATGCTTTCGTAGTAGCACTCAGAAGCCGAAGGTTTGGAGAGACTGACATTTTGTTACTATATGTCTAGATCTAGCTTTCTGTTTTCTGTTCCGGTCTTCTGTGTTGGAGCTTAGCAGGACGGTCGATCATTGTAGTAGAATTGTTAGTTTGGACAGTTCCTAAGTTGTTGATGTGGTTGGTCAGGTGTTGTTCCACTACGGGCCTTACACTACTTCTGTTATAAATCTTATTCATTTTAAAGTAATGATCTTTTACATACACCATTGCAGAAAGGCATACATGAAGATCATAAAAGACTTACATGAATTGGTAACTGTTCACAATGATAACTAGTATGTATTGGCGTTCTTGCAACTGCATATCTAGAAATCGTATTCCGCCACCAACCCGGATACCATTCTCTCCATCTTTGTCCGAAAGTGCATTCACGACCGACAAAATAAACGAAAATATTCTCTTTGTCTGGATATGGCAGAATCCGCATGGTTTGTACTCCTGGTCAGTCCTCACTCAACAGGGTTACTCTATGCTACATGTATATTAAGCAGCATCGATTTCCAAGATACAATATGTTGATGACTTTCTGAGGTAGAGAAAAGACATTATGCAAGTTTCTGGGGATATGCATGTGAAATTACTACAACTAGGATGTGACAGCATAACTGGATATGTACCTGAAATGGTATATCTGTAGGTAACTCACGAATCGTGAACCATACACCTGAGCGATCTCAACATCCAACAATTAAAAGTTTACCAACAATTTTCTCTCTAATGCATGTGGTTTGCTAAAATGGCAGTGGCTTGTTTAACAATATGCAAAAATTTAGTTACTATAAAAGAGAAAAAATAACACACATGTTCTTTTACAGTATGATTATCTCCGGTTATTTGTCATTTAGGAATCAAATTTATATGTAGCAATAATATGTTCACGGCTGTATATGCTTTAATTTCCCATTTTTGTGAGCTTGAGCGCAATTCATAAACAACAGGAGTGTTTTGTTTTACATTCATTTGATATACTATTTTGGCCGCCATCTTGGACGCCATCTTGTATCTAACAAACTGTCCAATGATAAAATGATGCATATCATTTAATTTCACAATTTACCGACCATCAAAGAGCAATTTAGAAATAATACGAGTGTTATATGGGTCCATTTCATGTAAATAACACTTTTGGCCGCCATCTTGGGCACCATCTTCTTTCTAACAAACTGTCCATGATAAAATGATTCATATGATTTAATTTTATAATTTACTGGCCATAAAAGAGCAATTCAGAAATAATACGAGTGTTATATCGGCCCATTTCATGTAAATAACACGTTTGGTCGCCATCTTGGACGCCATCTTGATTTCAGCGAGTTGCCCAAGGATGCCAGAGTGGCATCACTTGGTTTTGTTATGTACTATGTATCCTCTTTCAAAAAATGCAAAAACATTTTCTATAGACGGTATTGCACGCTTTGGCTGATATTCTAGGTTTCTGTGCCGGACTACTGTATCAGTCCTCTCCACAGGCTGCTATTCTTTATGAGCATACATGTATTTTTGAAAATCTTTTTAGTATCATTTTTGGCTTGAATTTCAAATTAAATCAGACATCTATATTTTCCAGAAATTTGAAAATTATGATTTATTAATGTTTTGTAGTAACATAATCTAATTGACAGCAAAATTTTGGAACAATTTAATTGCAGATTGCCAACCTGGAGAATGAAACCTCGTCTGTGATTGGCTACAGATCAGCCAATGAAAAGCTGGAGAAAGAAACAGCTGACCTGAAGGAGCGAATCAACAAGCTCCAGAGTAAACTGACTGAGTCTAAGACCAATGCCAATGTGATCAACAACCATGACAATACAGATAATGGGATTGTTTCTCAACTTAGGGAGGAATCTGAAGCAGCTCAGCATCAGGTTAGTGAAAATGAGCAACAACATGAGGAAACTCTGGATTGAGAGGGCCCGAGGTTGTAGAACTCTTTTCATGCTCAGCTCAGCTAAAATTTAAACTGCTCCTAAATACATGTACCAAAATAGCCCAAATAAATTGAAATTGAAGGTTAAGAACCCCAAAACATGTAATTTATCCTGCTCATAAATGTTAAAATGCCAACTATTGTTGGCATTTTAACATTTATGAGCAGGATAAATTCTAGTCTCAGCTGAGTTGAGCATGAAAAAAGTTTTATGTAACCTTGGGGTTTGGTGGCAGAGTCCAAGCCCCAGTTCAGATTTCAATGTTGCTGAGTTGTCATTCAGCAAGACAAATTTACTTCTCATCATACTAGTTCAGGCACAAGTGCCATTGGCTTCTTATGGCATGAAGCTCTTTGTGAGTTTTATGTAATTCAGCTACTTTAAAAAAATGGTTAGATGATCATTGATGTTAAGATATTTGCTCAACAGTGAACATGCATACGACTTAATACACCATTTTCATGTTAGATTAAAAGAAAGCTGCTGTCAAGAATTAAAAGGAAGGAAATAAATGGTTTTGTAAGTCTGTCAGTTTGTGATTTCACATGATTGTGCGTCACCACTGGTGAGGTTAGGATACATGTACATCGTCATCCCAAACCAGTTCTTGTATATGGCTGGTCATTTCAATCTGGTGCTACTGCTGTGGTTCTCTATGTTGATTGTTTTGATGTCTGTTTCTGTGCCGTTTTGCACTTTTGTATTAAAAAGTTCATCTAGGCCTTGTTATCTTATTGATCATCTTTTGGGAAAGAGTTGTTCACATGATTAACTTTATGTTATCTTTTCATGAAAACTATTTGTATTTTTAGTTGTCATCCTGGTTATTGCATGGTTCAGGTTACAAAGAGCACACTGGGTATTGGATGAGTTAGTTACAGCTGTTAGTGTTGTATACTTGTTGATGCAATGCTTGTTTGAAGCAGATTTATTAAAGTAAGCATTAACCTCCCTAAGAAAAAAGAAAAGAAAGTATGAACTCCAATAAAAATTAGTGTCTGTATTCATTTGAGAACCGTAAGGAAGATACATGTAACTGCACAGCTGATCAGAACATCTGTGTTCACTTCATAGATAGCACAGTCCCTCTTCTTCTTATATCTGAAACTTCAAACTTCTGGCCTTCTTCTGTGAGTGTACAGCCAGGTTTGTGTGGGACCCAGTAAAAATTCTGGATTGTAAGTTTTAGTTTTCTTATGCAAATGCTCTATTATTATTATTTCCTGTGTTCTAGGTGACGTTTTTGAACTCTGTGATTGTTGACCTGCAACATAAAAACGAAGAGTTAAAACAGCGACTGGAAGCCATGGAATCTGGGGTAATGAATGGGGCAGATGACTCCATGGACCAACTGTAAGTATAACTGAGCCAGAAATTGATGTTTTTAAGCGGGTCTGAAACAACTAGATGAAGTGGCGTTACTGGTATTGCACGGGACTGTGGCTCATGAGGTCAGGACTTGAACCCTGCCGAAACAATTGAACAAGCCTATTTTGTTTATAAAATAAACATTTTATAGGCATTGTCAGTGGAGTTTGAACTTGCGTGTTTCTCAGAAGCCACAAGTGATACCGACTGAGCTATCTTGGTGCCCTACAGGAGAAATAAAGATTTTAAAAGCTAATGGTTTGGATAATAAATAGAATAGAAATTAATATTTTTTTTTCCATTCTATTTCAGCACTCCAACACGTCGAGCAGCCCCGAGAATGTTCTGTGATATCTGTGACATCTTTGACGGCCACGAGACTGAGGACTGTCCCCTCCAGGAGATGTCAGACAGCCCCCCACCCTCCCAGTTCCATGGGGAGAGGAATCAGATCAGACCCTACTGTGATATATGTGAAGGTATGTCTTAGGGTGCAGGGGGTCAAAGGGTAGGGGAGTCACAGGGGAGGGGTGTCACAGGGGCAAGGGGTCACGAGACTGAGGACTTTCCCCTCCAGGAGATTTCAGACAGTCCTCCACCCTCCCAGTACCATGGAGAGAGGAATCAGATCAGACCCTACTGTGATATATGTGAAGGTATGTCCTATGGGGTAGGGTTCACAGATGGGGGTGTCACAGGGGAGAGGGGTCCTAGGGGCGGGGCGGGAAGAGGAATCAGATCAGACCTTACTGTTATACATGTATATGTGAAGGCATGTCTAACGCGGAGGGGTGGTCACATGGGCATGGGTTGTCACAGGGGCAAGGGTCACAGGACTGAGGACTGTCTCCTCCAGGAGGTGGCAGACAGCCCCCTCTCCCTCCCAGTGCCATGCCATGCTTGTTGTGATCTTTCTGAGGTCAGACTTAGATTTAGCCACCCTGTTTTAGGAATCATGCCATTGCAGCCAACATTTTTCATTTCATGCCCATCTATCATACATCAGCATCCATCATACATCAGTTTGCATCAATATTTAATACATGCATGTTGTATGGTGCTGTATTGTGTAAATGGTTTGGAGTACCTAGCATTTTGCATGCATTTGGTACAGTGTTTTTATCAGCATTTTAGTGGTAAATGGCAATGTATATTTTAAAATGAGGGATGATTCTAAAATAAAATATTTCTAAGAGTTTCTTCAACGGCAGAAAATGAGGAATCATGCACCTATAAATTTTGATGCATGACTGCTGAACCATACCTCAAGTTGATGTTTTCATTTGACTTTTGAATATTTTTAATTTCATTTTCTTTGCATAATTCATTGACTTTTGTTTGAATTTATCTGTCTGAAACTTAAAAATCTTGTGTTTAAAAGATAAAATACATTTTTAGCTTCAATATGCAGATATTTTTAGCCTTTTAAGTTAAGCTTTTAAGAAGGGGACTACGGTCCCCTGCCTATTGTGGCCATAAGAAATGGATGTGTTGCTTGTGTTTCCAGGCAAAGCCTTAAACTGAATGACTGAGCACCTGGATACTGGTTAACAGTGTAGCAGGTCTTAGCCTGCCCAGCACATTGCGAATGTCATTTTATCTCTGTGTTGTGTTATTTCCCTCATACAATGAAGGTAACATCCCGACATGCCCATAGCTGTTGACTAGGACCTAAAGCATCAAATTAAACAAACAAGTTTTTTTTGCAAGGACACACAGTCCTGAATTTGCATCCCTTGCCAGCGCTTTGTGTTCAGAATAGCTTCATTGCTGTGCAGCTGTGGGCTGAAGTCTTAGAAACTCTCAAAAATTTTGAAAACCTCCTGTATAAAAGACAATAGATTATGCAAAGAATTTTATTTTATTGTGTATCATTGTTGTTTTAAAGCATGTACATGCATGTGGTTTTGTTTGATTTACTATTTTGTTTGTTTTTCCCAAATTTCCAGCTTTTGGCCACACTACAGAAGAATGTGATGATGAACAAACTTTCTGATTTACCGGTGATAGCCTGTACCAGTGATGCCCTAGTTCTATGACTTGTTATATATGAGCCACATATGGAGAAAAACATCTGCTAAAACAAAGTGCAGTAAACGTGCAGATGACGTGTGTCTTCATTTTGGCACATAGCAGTCCAGCTTCTTTCTTGATCTGAAAAGTTGAGCTAATAGCCATCTTCAGTGGCTGTACAGGTTGTGTTTGTAACTGACCTGGTCTGAAACCCTAAGAACTAATTTTCTCTTGGTGGACTCGTGTAATATTCAGTGCTCTGACTTAGTTGCATATAGTGGCAGGTCGTGAGAAAAGCTTCCTTCACAGTGTTTTCTACAAAAAAGAGACATACCATAGTTTAACTTGAACCTCTTACAAGCCCTGTAAGCAACTTCAGAGACTTTGTTTCTCCTTATACTGCTGTTTTGAAAAGTTTCGTACATCTGGGATTGATATACTAGTATTGGAAACTGTGCTAATGTAGAATGTATACCCAATGTGAGAGAGTGCCTCTAGGATAAATAAGAAACACAATTGATAACAGTTTTTGGAACTGTGCCTGCTAGTTATTTGGTTTAGCTGCTCCACTGCATAGTCATAAGACAACAGCAGTAACTAACCAAATTTTACTTGCGGAAAACCTGTAAGTGGGTCAGCTTTAGCGTGGGTATTTTCTCAGAGAAGTGTCTGCTAGAGAATCTAAATATAACATATTGTTATGCTGAACTTTTGATAACCTAGATAAAAATCTGCATTTCTTTGGTGGGTTAGTAATAAATCTTTTGAGCCCCTGTGATGTTTATCTGGGGAACTGAAATATTTGAATATTCGTATTCAGACTGACTCTGCAGCTGCTCTATAAACAGAGCAGGAAACTCAGATATGACGTTGTGTTTAGCACTACAACCAGCAAAATCTAGAGCTGCCAGGTTAAGCAAAGGTCAACATTGGTTTGTGATAGTCTTCTATTTTATTGAAGATATGAAATGGTCTAGTTATTTGGTGTTCTGACAACTTTTATGGATGAAAAAGTGAAATCAGACACACAAAATGAAAGTGGTGAAATGTAAATTGAACCCTACAGTTTAAGATTTTCACTACAAAAGTGACTAAAATTAATTATAAGCAAGAAAATATAATTCGTTAAAGTGTTTAAACCAGTCTTTGCATATCATTTAACATGTTTTTGTTTTCTTTTTGCAAACTATGAACATGGTATTGACTGATTATAACTGCAACATGTCAAAATAGATAGTGTAGACACCCCTTTGTAATGAAGTGTAACTACTTTGATATGCCATTTGCAGTATGAATTTGCATGTTTTGTTATCAGACATTTGTTGCTTTATTGTTTATGGAAAGATCTTGATGCTCCAACATGCATTACATAAATGTCCAAATAAGCATTCTATTCAACTTGCTTTTATGCTTGTAAGATACATGTACATGCAGTAGAACCTATGTTGCTTCCACATCTAAGAAGTCTCGACCCTTACTGCTTCTGTAGCTGTGTAGGATGGTTTGTGTCTGACATGAAGGGAAACCTGTAGTAAATGACTTATTGTTATGTCCCCCCTCCGAAGGGGTGGGGGACATATTGTTTTTGGTGTGGATCCCGTCGGCGTCGGCGTCGGCGTAGCTTTTTGTCTGCACGATATCTCCTGAACCACTTGATGGATTTAGACCAAACTGGCACAGAAACTTCATTGGGACAGCCGAATGGAGTGATTAGATTTCAGTGACCTTGACCTAATTTTCAAGGTCACAAAGGTCAATTAACTTTGAAAATCCAGGTGGCTCCATTCGTTTCCGCTCTCTAACTTGAGTAGTTTTTGACCGATTTTCTTCAAACTTTGCATATGAGTTGATACCGGCAAGGAGTGGTTTGGGATTGTAGATGGGTAAATTTCGTCAAACGACCTTAGAGTTATGGCCCTTGATTGATGTTAAAAATTGCATTTTGTTCGTTTCCGCTCTCTAACTTGAGTAGTTTTTGACCGATTTTCTTCAAACTTTGCATATGGGTTGATACCAGCAAGGAGTGGTTTGGGATTGTAGATGGGTAAATTTCGTGAAATGACCTTAGAGTTATGGCCCTTGATTGAGGTTAAAAATTGCATTTTGTTCGTTTCCGCTCTCTAATTTGAGTAGTTTTTGAATGATTTTCTTCAAACTTTGCATATGAGTTGATACCGACAAGGAGTGGTTTGGGATTGTAGATGGGTAAATTTCGTCAAACGACCTCAGAGTTATGGCCCTTGATTGATGTTAAAAATTGCGTTTTGTTCGTTTCCGCTCTCTAACTTGAGTAGTTTTTGACCGATTTTCTTCAAACTTTGCATATGAGTTGATATCGGCAAGGAGTGGTTTGGGATTGTAGATGGGTAAATTTCGTCAAATGACCTTAGAGTTATGGCCCTTGATTGAGGTTAAAAATTGCATTTGGTTCGTTTCCGCTCTCAAACTTGAGTAATTTTTGACCGATTTACTTCAAACTTTGCATATTAGTTGATACCGGCAAGGAGTGGTTTGGGATTGTAGATGGGTAAATTTCGTCAAACGACCTTAGAGTTATGGCCCTTGATTGAGGTTAAAAAATGGATTTTGTTCGTTTCCGCTCTCTAACTTGAGTAGTTTTTGACCGATTTTCTTCAAACTTTGCATATGAGTTGATACCGGCAAGGAGTGGTTTGGGATTATAGATGGGTAAATTTCGTCAAATGATTTTAGAGTTATGGCCCTTGATTGAGGTTAAAAATTGCATTTGTTTCGTTTCCGCTCTCTAACTTGAGTAGTTTTTTACCGATTTTCTTCAAACTGTGCATATTAGTTGATACCAGCAAGGATTCGTTTGGGATTGTAGATGGGTAAATTTCGTGAAACTTCAAATTTTATAAATATGGAAAGCTGAAACATGTGATATTTTAAAATGCCTGTTGGTATATATTGGTTTTAATTTAAAATGTCTGTTGGTATATATTTTTCAGGGTTATATGTAAAAATTTACAAAATTAAAAGTGAGTTGGGGCAGAGAGGGGGGACATATGTTTTCCTCTGAAAACTCTTTCTAGTTTTTAGCTCGACTGCACGAAGTGCATAGAGCTATTGCAGTCACCCCGGTCGTCCACGTTCCCGTTCCCGTTCCCGTTCCCGTGCGCGTTCCCGTGCGCGTTCCCGTGCGCGTGCGCGTCACACTTGCGTTAAAGTTTTCTAGAAGTCCATATCTTGACAACCACTCATCAGAAAGCATTCATACTTGGACTATAGATACCCTGTAGGGTTAGCTTTCATTCCATGGCATCGGGCCCCTGGGTCCAGGCCAGGGGGTGGGGCTGGAGGTTAAAATCTAGAACACCTTCAAAAATGGCAATTCTTATGTTAAAGTTTTCTAGAAGTCCATATCTTGACAACCACTCATCAGAAAGCATTGATACTCGGGCCATTGACACCCTGTAGGGTCGGCTTTCATTCCATGGCATCCGATCCCTGGGTCCATGCCAGGGGGTGGGGCTAGAGGTTAAAATCTAGAACACCATTAATAATAATGGCTTTTCTGTGATATAGTATTCTAGAAGTCTATATCTTGAAAACTTTTTATCAGAGGGCTTTCATACTCGGACCATAGGTACCCTGTAGGGTTGAGTTTCATTCCATGGCATCGGGCCCCTGGGTCCATGCCTGTGGGGTGGGGCTGGAGGTTAAAAACTAGAACACTAAAAAATAGATGTACTGCTGTGTAACTTTTACAAGGAGGCATATCTTGACAACAACTTATCATAAAGCATTCATACTTCATACACTTTAGGTTCCATGACATCGGACCTCTGGGTCGGAGTCAGGGGGCGGGGCTAGAGGTCAAAATCTAGAACTCTTCGATTTTTTTTTCTTTTTATTTCTTAATAGAAACAACTTAGGAGGATGGTTGGTCATTCATCTTTTGACTTTGTGACACTGACTTGTGTGTCATGACGGTAAGGGTCGGTTGACCTACTTTCCATGGTTCAGTGATTTTGCCTTATATCTTGACACTCAATTAGTATATTTTCTTACTTCTTTCAGATTATGAGTTAGTACGACCAGGCCTTTGACCCCAATATACTTATAGGTCACTGTGACCTAATTTCATGGTTCAGTGATTTTGCCTTATATATTGACACTCAATTAGTATATTTTCATACTTTTTTCAGATTATGAGTGAGTATGACCAGACCTTTGACCCCAATATACTTGTAGGTCACTGTGACCTAATTTCACGGTTCAGTGATTTTGCCTTATATCTCGGTACTCAAATGGTTTATGAACAAACTTCTTTCAAAGTATGTTTGCGTATGACAAGACCTTTGACCCTGAAGTAGTCCTAGGTCACTGTGACCTAATTTCACGGTTCAGTGATTTTGCCTTATATCTTGACACTCGATTAGTATATTTTCATACTTTTTTCAGATTATGAGTGAGTATGACCTGACCTTTGACCCCAATATACTTACAGGTCACTGTGACCTAATTTCACGCTTCAGTGATTTTTGCCTTATATCTCGGTACTCAAATGGTTTATGAACAAACTTCTTTCAAAGTATGTTTGCGTATGACAAGACCTTTGACCCTGAAGTAGTCCTAGGTCACTGTGACCTAATTTCACGGTTCAGTGATTTTGCCTTATATCTTGACACTCAATTAGTATATTTTCATACTTTTTTCAGATTATGAGTAAGTATGACCAGACCTTTGATGCAAATATACTTATAGGTCACTGTGACCTAATTTCATGGTTCAGTGACTTTGCCTTATATCTCGGCACTCAAGTGGTTTATGAACAAACTTCTTTCACACTATGTTTGCGTATGACAAGACCTTTGACCCTAAAGTAGTCCTAGGTCAATATGACCTAATTTCACGGTTCAGTGATTTTCCTTTATATCTCGGCACTCAATTGGTATATGAACATACTTCTTTCACGATATGTATGAGTATGACAAGACCTTTGACTATAAAGTAGTCCTGGGTCACTGTGACCTAATTTCATGGTTCAGTGATTTTGCCTTATATCTCAACACTCAGTTGGTATTTTTTCATACTTCTTTCTGATTATGAATTAGTATGACCACACCTTTAACCCAAACATACTTATAGGTCAATATGACCTAATTTCATGGTTCAGTGATTTTGCTTTATATCTCAACAATGAATGGGTATATGATCATTTTTCTTTCACATTATGAGTAAGTATCACTAGACCTTTGACCCTGCAATACTTATAGGTCAATGTGACCTTTTTTCACGGTTCAGTGATTTTGCCTTGTGTCTTGGCACTCAGTTGGTATATGAACACACTTCTTTCACAATATGAGTGAGACCTTTAACTCTTAGGTAGTTATAGTTAACTTTCATGGTTGTGATTTTGCCTTATTGCATCAAGGCAAAAAGATGTGAGCATAATGCTTTGGGTTACTGGTCGGGTTTGGCCTTATGCTTGACAAAGGTCAGAAGCAGTCGAGCACGCTGTCCTGCGACAGCTCTTATTTTTTTTATATTAAATTATGCAATACAAGTCCTCCTTAAGTGTACAGCTGTATGTCTATTCTGTAGTCATGTGTAAAATTATGTAAATTTTATTTATTATTGATGTCTAAGTTTAATGTTGTATTTCTCATTATTGAATTTAACATGTTGTAATGCTTACATACTAAGTAAATATTTTGTACCATCTACATAGGGTAATAATGATCATTTACATCTGAGCTATGTCATGAGAAAAACAGATTTTTGCCTATGCAAAAAGAAAGGCACAGATCAGCTCCTTTGTTTTCGCAACTTGGATAGTACAATTTCTCTTCTTCCTAAATCTGAAGTTTCAAGCTTCTAACCATGTTCAGCTGTACAGGCCGGTTTGTGTCACAGTCAGACCAGGTCAGAAACCCTCAAAGATCAGTTTTCTCACGTCGAGGCTCATCTTACAGCACAGCTAAAACATGCTTTTGCAGGAGGCCAGTTTTCCATACCATAATCATTAGTGCTTTAATCTTCACTTTTGAATTTTGTTTCCTTTGTATTACGGTACTAAGGTTTGGTCATTATGCATATGTTTAAGATCTTACATAATATGGTACTTGAATTATTTGTAGCTGTGATTGCAAAGGCAAAAAAGTGTAGGATGTGATCAGACTGCTCCTGATCAGAGTCTACACTGTTTGTCATTGCTGACAATAGATCTATATATCAGTGTGGTCTCTGTAGAGAAGTTATGTTTTATGGACTCAAAAAGTGAAACTTGTCTTGTACATTTCCACTTCATAAGGACCAAAGATCAGATATACTTTGTATTGTTGTTTAACATCCCAGTCAACAATTTTTCAGTCATGTTGGGACAGAGCCACCGCTTCCTGAGTATAAACCAGTACTGTGGGGTGTTAATGTGACTTGCTTAAGGACAACCAGCGGCAGTGGGAGTGAACCCAAGACTTCCTAATTCAAAATCTGATGCCTTAACCAACAGACCACCAAGCTTCCTATGTCTGCTTTGTTGCATTATGAGAGATCATTCAGTCTGGTCCTTTTCTTAAGCAAGCACCTAGGAAGTGCTTTGGGTTACTTGGTTTTAGTATTTAAGCAGCATTTCACCCAGTTTTACTTCAGACATGAGAGAGGGAGCGTGGTGGCATAGTGGTAGTGCACTGGACTCCGAATCTAGAGGTCCTGGGTTGGATCCCCACTGGCAGCACCATTTTGTTTTCTTGAGCAAGACACATTGACTCCCTAAGTACTGGTTAAAACCCGGGAAGTGTTAGCTCCGTCCCGACATGACTGAAAAATTATTGTTGACATTAAACTTCAAAACAAACAAACAAACTTCTGATATGTGTTTAATACATTTGGCACCATTTGGATAATGCTGGTCTTTGTGTGGGCTGCCCTGTTGAAAGTTTCAAAATTACAGTAATTCTCTTGGATCCATGTTGTCAAATCTGGGGCTTGGTTGGCCAAGGCCGCCTTGTGGCCCAACATCTTTCTGATTAATATGTTCACTGCTCTTAAAGGATCTCGGTTTTAATTTTATTCTTCATAGATTCATCTGACTTGCCATTCAAGGTCAAATTAAACTTAACATATGTGCTTGTTTGTCTCTTGTGCTGGATATTTATTTATACAATTTATACTCCACATAGATATGAGCCGCCTCGTGGGAAAGCCAACAATGTGGTTTCCAACCAGGTCCGACACAAACCAACCTGTACAGTTACAGAAAAAAAGCTAGAAGCTTGAAATTTCGGATTTAAGTATGGTAAAAGAGGAATTGTACAATGTACTATCTGAGTAGCGAAAACAAAGGCGTTGATCAGCTTCGCAGTTACTGCGAAGCTGATCTGCGCCTTTGTTTTCTCCTATGCAGATTGTTGGTTTTCCCATGAGGCGGCTCATATAATGAATGTTTATAAGAAAAGGCTGCTGAATATAAAACACATTCTCAAATTGCATTGTTCTTGACAGGATAGATAATTGTATAATGCTAGTATTTGTCATTTCCACTTTTGAATAACTATTACGGGTACATATCAATATTACATTAAGAAAACATGCCCATGCAATAAATAGATTTTTCTTAAGCTGTCAAAATTGAAAAAAATCAGTTAAGATAGTTTGACATTTTTTCTTGTTTTTGCTCAAAACTTAGATTCTGG
Source organism: Rugalucina vietnamica (assembly GCA_964017185.1). Lineage (NCBI taxonomy): Eukaryota > Metazoa > Mollusca > Bivalvia > Lucinida > Lucinidae > Rugalucina > Rugalucina vietnamica. The sequence continues at coordinate 19,238,393 of OZ024881.1, read as the reverse complement.
GTACATTTTAAGAATTGCCGCTGGGTACATTTTAAGGACTGCCTCGGCAAAGCAGCTCTTAAAACAAGTAACAAAAATAAGAAAAAAAAAGGTATACCCTTGTACACCCCAGTTTTACCATATCAAATGGGGGTATACATTTAATGTTATCCTGATGAACCAAATTTGCAATACTTTGTAGGTTTAAGGTACAAAGTCCATACACTTAAAAGTTTGAAAATGCCATTGTTTTGAGTACTGAAGGAGTATGGTAAATTTGAACTTGCCATACAAAAATGTACACAGAATCAACTCACTATGCCACAAATTTAGAAAATAGAATATACATGAAGTTGATAGGATTCAGCTTATGTTATAATCAAGACTCTTACATACACTAGTATTGCTTTTATCTTAAATACCATGATGATGAAAGTGATAATTTTTTTAGGTATTTTGTATACTTCTTCATTAAATGTTATTTTTCATCAACAGCAAATGCATGGACAAAAAAGCATATGTTTTACTACAATAACTAAAATCATATTATAGAATGGTATGATAAATGATAAAAATGGTTAAAAGGATATGTATTAAAATGTGTTATAAATGTTTTATGAATATATAATGTAGTTTTGCATGCACAGTATGTATATTTAGTGCTATATTCTGTACATTTGGTTATTTTTAGTTTCTTCTGTTCGCATGTATATTGGTTTATGAAAATATATTTTTATGCATTTTGCTGTTATTAAACCAATTTATGATATTACACTGCAATATAAAATATGCTTGATGATGTTTGTTGTTTTTATTGATTTTTTCCCTTTACTTTTGTTTCCAACCTTTCAATCCAGTAAACTTCATAGATCATCATCTGCATTAAAAATTTCAAGAGGTCAAGCAAAAAGTGAATGAAAAACTAAAAAGAATGAACAAAAAGCATAAAATGTAAGAATTCAGGAAATGGGCAAATGGACAGAATATATTTGATTTTCAAAATGAAATTGACACCAGGGGTTATTCTGACCTTGCCCTGGGGCTATATACATGACCATTATAGTCAAACAAATTTATTAGTATATATCTCAGATCTAAGGTGAGCAATTACAAGACCATTGGTCCTCTGGTTATGAAGAAATTTTATAAAAGTTGGTGAAATTAAGAAAACAAGCCCTCTTAGTAAATTTAAACCCCCCAGTTTAGAACCTAAATCCTCCCCTGCCCTGTGTTAAGTAGTAAGTAGAGCGTCAGACTTAGTGAGAAGCTAGGGGTTTGAATCTTATAAACCCAGCCATATTGTGTCATTTAACTTGACAATTATTTTCTCCAAAGTACTGATTAAGCGTCTAGGAAGTGGTAGCTCTATTCTGACATGGCCAATGTTTTCCTTTTTAACTGAATCAATTTCTGACCATTACTTCAGGCTCTATGAAAATGTCACTGGTTCAAGGAACACAACAAATGATGTCCTTGCTGTGGCTCACACCAAACACCTTTTGGCTCAATACAAGACGCGACACAAGAAAATTGGTCTTGAGCCTTTCAGACTATGTCTGAAAAGCCAGTCTGTACTGTCAAAGAAGAATTTCGGATTAAAATTTGCTGTGTAGCAAAAACAAAGGCGCTGAGCAGCTGTGCAGTTGCTGGGCCTTAAAATTTCTATCTGCAAAAAATGTTGTCATCCTTTACCATGTTATGTTTCATTCCATGGTTTGGGGTATAATATATGGTCTCTTGCTGGATCCCAAACTGCTAGATGAAGACTGATGTTTCTATACAGTTATACATTTTACCCTTTTTAACACTGATTGGATAGCTAATAGGAATTGGCTTATGATTATAGGTACTGTAAGTTCTGAAATGTTCGTGAGGACTTTTGTGAATTTGTTGCCTTGTGAATTTAAAGTTCTTGATAATTAAGACTAGCCATAAGCTTATAGATAGCATGAGTACATATCTTGCAAATTCAAAAACTCGCTAATTTGGAAATTGAAAGTTTGCAAAATAAAAGTCACACAAAAATTTCTGGATTTACAGTATAAAGATATAATGTTTGCAGAGTTTCACCCCCAGTGTACAGCAAGTGCCGCTGTATTGTCTAAGAAAAAGGTATCAGAGAGGGACGATGAGCCTAGAGATCCTACTGCTGCTGTGAAAGACTGGGTAAAAAGTGTTGGTGTTCTAAAAGCAGGTTGGTATGACACCCTGGTTCTAGTGGTGTTTTTATTGCACTTGCTTATAGCAGGGTGCTATATAGGAGTCCAAATTTCTGTCCGTCCATTCAGTAGGTCGTTCGTCCGTCCGTTCGTCAACATTTACGTCGAAGTTTGGTTTTCTCGACATCAGAGATAGCTTCGAGTCTGAAACCTTGCATAGTAATTGTCCCTGAAATACCCTTCAAGCACGCACCTTAACCCGGTGCCCTTGACCTATATTTCACGGTCCACTGACTTTGAAAATTTTTGTTGAAGTTTTGTCAACATTTACGTCGAAGTTTGGTTTTCTCGACATCAGAGATAGCTGCAAGTCTGAAACCTTGCATAGTAATTGTCCTTGACATACCCTTCAAGCACTCACCTTAACCCGGTGCCCTTGACCTATATTTCACGGTCCACTGACTTTGAAAATTTTTATGTTGAAGTTTGGTTTTCTCGACATCAGAGATAGCTGCAAGTATGAAACCTTGCATAGTAATTGTCCTTGACATACCCTTCAAGCACGCACCTTAACCCAGTGCCCTTGACCTATACTTCACAGTCCACTGACTTTGAAAAGTTTTACGTCGAAGTTTGGTTTTCTCGACATCAGAGATAGCTGCAAGTCTGAAACCTTGCATAGTAATTGTCCTTGACATACCCTTCAAGCACGCTTCTTAACCCAGTGCCCTTGACCTATATTGCACGGTCCACTGACTTTGAAAATTTTTTATGTTGAAGTTTGGTTTTCCCAACATCAGAGATAGCTGCGAGTCTGAAACCTTGCATAGTAATTGTCCTTGACATGCCCTTTAAGCACGCACCTTGACCAAGTGCCTTTGAACTATATTTCACGGTCTATTGACTGCCCAATGCAGGTGCGATATCGACCTCCGTGGAGTTCTTGTTGATGTTTTATTTTATTATGTTGAAAAAACAAGGGGCACATTTAATTAGTGTCTTTATTGTAAAGTGATTCTAATGCATGCTAAATCAAATGACATTGCATCACTTGATAGAATGATACATCTATTGTAAACAGCTGAACTGTCGGTTATTGGTAACATTTCACTGAAATTGCTCATTTTAGATATGATGGAAGGATATTGTGCCTGTGTCACTAAATTATGTACAATTTAGCTGTCAGTTACAGATAAAAAGATATGCATAAATGTGGGTTAACTGCTGAGATCATTTATGCCCAAGTCAGTTGTTTAGTAAAACGGAATAACCCAACATTCCTCAGCTGTCTATTCTTTGTGTGGATGTAAATGAATAGAATACCTAAATAGACTGACATGATAATCAAAAGAGGTTGTTCCACAGACATATGCAGTTTAATGGGCTCCCGCCCATTGGGGCCTAAAAAAATAGATGGGCTGCTTGTGCCTTGATGCAAAGCTTATACACCCTGACTGACCATCTGATAAATGGTTAACTGCTCAGGAAAAGTGGTTTCAAGTCAAACCACCCGCACTTATAAGCCTTTGTGGTTTAAGAGGTTATATTTAAAGTACTTTTTGATGTCGTTATATTTTATTTTTTGGTAAAAGTCCCATAAAATGGAGGCAACATCCTGACATGACCTTAGCTGTTGACTGGGACATTGAGCATCAATTCAAACAAACAAACAAACCAATTTATTTTATACCTTTTTCATAGACCCAGAAAACCCCTTCGGCGATGACCTTGAATTTTACCATGTTCAAGCAGAGGCAGCCTTTAGAGATAGTGGGTATTATGATGGCATCGTCGACAAGTCTCCATTTGACCTTAAACCATCTATCACTGCTCTGATAAACAAAGGCCTGAGTGAGAAAGAAGCTTCCGCTGTGATTGATGCCATTGTTACTAAGGCAAATAAGTCAAATAATAAGATTGAAAAGGAAATTGAAGATGAAATCACCTTTGTACCAGGTCTAGACAAATGTTTCATGGAGAAAAGTGTCAATGATAAAGACAAACTTGAAGAAATTGGAGATAAAAATATGAATGATAATGCTATAAAGTTGAGCATGACACTTGAACAAAGTCAGAAAAAGTGTATGGTAGAAAAAGATGATACAGATAAAAGTACTGATGTTGATAAAAGTTTAGGTGACAATAAACTTAACAACAGGCCTAAATCTCTAGAAAGAGATATAAGTTTCAAGCCTGCTGATGTTAAGGAAGCAGTTGCAGCTAAAGATGATTCTTCTCCGGACAGCGAATATCAGTCAGGGAAAGAGAGCTTGGCATCGGAATCTGATAATGCCAATGAGGCTCAAACACCAGGATCAGAGGTTGAGTCCTCAGTAGATACTGGGGAGGTGTTTGCAAATAATGTTACTGAGGGTACAGACAATGGAACCACTGATATGGATAAGGCTGCTGAAAACTGTATTGTTTCGTAATGTACATACTTGAAATGTATCTTTGTGTAAGATTGCTTAATTTACAGGTTTTATTTGACTTTACACACTGTTAGTGGAACATTTAAAGCCAATTTTAAAGTACAATATGAGCCACTGCATAAGAAAATCGCGAAGCTGATCAGTGCCTTTGTTTTTGCTACACGAATAGTACAATCCCTCTTCTTCTTAAATCTGTAATTTCAAGCTTCTAGCCTGCTTCTGTGACTGTACAGGCTTGTTTGTGTCGGACCTTGTCGGAACCCAAATTGTTGGTTTTCTCACGCATAGACTCATATATATGCCATGTGTGTATATCATTAGAAACATGAATGAAAAGCCTGTACAAGGGGCGATCAAACACTTTGCAGACTATTGCAATGACTTATTTATTATCATTATGAAATAAATTTGTGATTTTATGAAATATTTGATACATTTTACTGATATTGAGAGTTGTGCTGAAAAACTATGTTATGTGAGCTTATTTGATATATCATTGTGTATTTGTGTGAGATTGCTTGTGTGATGTTTTTGTTTTAAGATAAACTTTCTTGGTATAGGCAAACAATTATGATGGAAGATATGTGATGCTTTGAAATATAAGTGTGAATGGAATACTATGTAATTTATAGGCTTCTGCATATGTGCTTTGTTGTGTGAAACCCTGTTTTCACAAGCCTGCCTCATTATTTATGTAATGAACTTGTCAGTTAAGCTCCATTACAAAAACTTGCCCATGCAGTATACAGAGATTTTTAATTTTGTAAAAAATGAATATTTTCAGTTGACAATTTTTGATATTTTTCTTATTTTTGCTCAAAACTTAGATTGTAGGTACATGTTAGAACCGCCTCGGCGAGGCAGTTCTAATGAGTACCCACAATCTATGTTTTGGAGCAAAATTAAGAAAAATAGGTATACCCCTGTAAACCCTAATTTTGCTATATAAAAGTGGGGTATGAGGGGGTAAAAATATTTCACGGATACGTTTTCCTGAAGCACTAGCAGAAGCTCCTGCCCAATGGGGCATAAGAAATAGATGGGCTGCTTGTGCCTCCAGGCAAAGCTTATAGGCAAACTGACTGACCACTCTGGTATCAATCTGGCTAGGAAAAAAGTGGTTTCAAGTAAACCGTTCATTCACATTAGCCTTAATTGTTTACTTTTTAAGCACATTTTTGGATGTCATGACATCCTAATGTTGGTTAGAAGTCCCAAGAAATGGAGGCAACATCCCGACATGACCATGGCTGATGATGGGGACATTAAGCCACAAGTCAAATAACAAACACAATGAGCAGCAGTGGAGGGGGGAAGCCTGTTTGAAATTTTAAACCATCGCTGACACAAACAAACCTGCTCACTTGCAGAAGCAAGCAGACCCGCTTGAGGCTTCAAATTTGTATCAGGCTGTAAGAAAGAATCAAATATACTGATCAGTCTAGACATAGAGCATTTATTAAGTGTAAAATATATAAAATATACAAACATAAGCCCTGAATTTTACTTGGACAAACATGAGTAAGAATAACAATATATCTCAATGGATGCAGAATAAAACAAAAGTTATACACATCATTACAGCAGTACATTAATCTAAAAATAGTGAATATCCACATGCTTTTTTAGATTGTCATATTTGCATCGGGTTTAAAGGACTTTGAAATGTAAACTCATAAAAATACATGTACTATGAAAGATTTGTATAATCTAGAACTAGATCTAGTGAGTTACATGAATTTTGAAAGATAATCAAAAGGTAGCAACATTACATAATTGACCAACCTTTTTTGATTTGTGCCACTGTTTTCCCATGCGGCCCAAAATATTTTTCATCTTGAAGATTGAACTAGTGGGTACCTTGCTAGGCACTCATCTGATATTTTAAAATGTGAAAATTACTTTCTGATAGGCCATATACAGTGTTGTTTATTTTGACTGTTTAGTACACATAGATCTTAAGTATAAATTAAGCTTAAGTTTATACCAGTAGTATGTACCCAGCGATCGCTAGCCAAAAGTTCTTATCGGCCACTTAGATTTAATTGAAAATTCAAAACATAAATATCATCTTATAATTCTTCAAACACTTCAAAATATGCAACCGTCCATCAACCAACAACAAAGGATTTTCCTGATAGCTTGCATGTTGGACCTAGCTGTCGGATGAGACTTTAAACTAAGGTCCAGTCTCCAAATGACCTAAGCTGTTGATGGGATCTTAAACCCCAAACCAACCAACCTACAAGTTTGTATTTCTCTAGGCCTAGTCCTCTTTGGTGCAATTTTCTGAGGTATAGTGGAAACTTATAATGATATGCTGGTGTATTCAGCAATACAAAATGATTTATTGTATAGTTTACAAGTACCTGTAACAATATTACAGTACTTTTGGCTTTGAAGAAAATCATTGAAAACCTTGATGGCTTATAAGAACTTTTGACTAATATATCAGGAAAACATGTCCGTGCAATATATACCCCCTTAAACCACACTTTTATATAGTAAATAGGGATGTCATTCGGTGTCAGATTTAAGGTTCGGACGTTCGGATACAAACATCCGGATGGTTCGAACGTTCGCATTTATTTCGGATCAGGTCAATATTATATGTACATTTACATGTATGTCCTCGAAAGAACATTCATACTCAAGAGACACTGAGCTTGGCGTTGTTTCCTTTGATGCTACGCAGAAACGAAACACCATGCAATTTAGGCAAATTCATTTACATTCACAAAAGTAACAAAAATCACGCTAAAACAGCAATACTCATAATGATTATGCCATTATAAAAAATTCACGAACATTCACCGAGTTCCCATTTTGTCGAACTGGCAAGTCCGAAAACAAATTTAATTTAAGTCCAATTCGCATGCGCAAAAAATACACGCGTGTAAATATACTCCGGTGTGTATTTATACTCCGGTGTGCAAATCAACCTGAGAGTAAATTTAAATTGCGTTCGCATGTGTTTTATCGCCATGAGTATTTTTGTAGGTAAATTTATCATTTCTGGATTAAAACCTGTTCATTTAAGTTTTCTGTATTTGCAAAACAAGAAGAGGCTGCTTCAAGGTGTTCATGTAGACTTTGGCAGCAGAGGGGCATCATGTAATGGTCAGGCATAACCTTAGCAGTTATACAGTTCTCTTTTTTCATCCTTTTACAAGGAATAACTGTTAAAATGCCCCAAGAATCCTAACCAAGAATGATGAAGAAATAGTGTGGCTGTTTGCACTCCTTATGATCTAAAATGTTATGAATGGCAATAAACTCTTATTTAGCAACAATGTTTCGCTTCCCCGTGACCTGTATTGTCCCGTTAACCTGCTACACCTGATTGACCTTTGACACTTCATGTTTAGACGTATTAAATACCTTGTTTCCTATTCTGTGTATTTTTGTTATATATTAATGGCAATTTACCTAAATATTGGACATATCGATTTTTAGCGAACGTCCGGATGCTAAAATTTGGATCCGAACTTCTGTACGGGATCCGAAGTTCGAACGTTCGGACTCCGGTTGACATCCCTAATAGTAAAACTGGGGTTTGCAGAGGTATACCTATTTTTCTTATTTTTGCTCCAAAACATAGATTGTGGGTGCTCGTTAGAACAGCCTGGTGAGGCAGTTCCGTAACGTGTACCCACAATCTATGTTTTGAGCAAAAATGTTAAAAACATCAAAATTTTCCCAATAATTTTTTTTAGTTTTTTAAGTTGAAAAAAATTCTCTGTATATTGCATGGGCAAGTTTTCGTTATGACTGATGATGATCTGCAGTATTGTTCTTGGCCGGTAATTAAGCACCGTGATCTATATATGACAGCCTGTAAAAATATGTGTATGTTGTATATGAAAAACTTTTGCTTGTCAAAATAAAAGCTACCAATTTCAGTGTGTTGTATTATTTTTTCTCTATATCAACACTACTCCTATTCACACTGTCATCTTTCTCCACCAATCTGATTTTCGTTTTATCTCAACATCTCTTGCAGTTAAATTAGCTTCAGTTTAAATCTACTTATAAGGCAGGTAGTATTACAGCCACTCTGCTGCTTTTAACATCACTCTTTTACTATCATCATTTAGTTATACTGCGTTTACACTATGTTCCCGGCGGTCACAGCGGCCACGTTTTAGACAACCGTGAGCAAAACGGGATAACCGTGAGGCGACGCAGGGGAACGGGATTGGCAAACGTAGCACGCCGGGATAACCGTGGACACCGTGACAAATTTTTTGACAGTTTAAAAATCTGCCACGGCAGTCACGGCGGAAATGAGAAACGTAATGGGCCGTGATAAAACGGGCTGAACGTAACACACCGTGACAGAACGTAACAGCACGTAGCGAAACGTGGAGGCGGTCCGTAGTGCAACGGGAAGCTAGTGAATAGCCCGGCAAGCTACGGATCTTCCACGTTCTGTTGCGTTTGATTACGGTCGTCTCACGTCTCGTCCCGTTTCCTACGGAATACTCAACACGTTTTGTTGCGTTAAGTTACGGTGCGTTACGGTCTTTGACGGTGTCCACCCCGTTCTACTACGTATGTCACGTTCTGTTACGGTTATCACGGCGCGTGAAGTTTTTAGATATTGAATGCCATATCATGGGGACAAGTTCCTTCATATTGGATATAAAAATTAAAACTGAGATCCTTTAAGAGCAGTGAACACATTAATAAGAAAGGGGATGGGCCATACCGCGGTTTCGACTTCATATTGGAGTGAATAATACAGTCCATACGCTGCACTATGCAATTGATGAAGAATTGCAGTCCCGAACTTTCATCAACTCTGCAGTCGGTTGTTGAGGAGCGCGATTGTTATTATTATTTCAAATGAATTATTCGTATACAAAAGGAAAAAATGTGCTTTATATTGTATGGTGTCTACGTTTCGTCCGTAGCTGACCTTGACAGACGTAAGAAAACGTAACAAAACGTAATAGATCTTAAAAATCAGAGAAATGTATTATCAAAACTCTACGGCACGCTACGTTTCTAGCAAACGGGGCTGCCGGGGCCGCCGGGAACAAAGTGTAAACGCAGTATTACATATAAACAAAGCACCTGCGGATTTCATGATATATGATCAGTTTATCCAAAACACTCTTACAGAGAAATGTAGAGCTCTAGATAACTCGAATTGGAGAAAGTCGTCTGTCTGTATTGTCTTCTGTCATTTCTGCATGGAGAAACATTCAAAATTGAGAATCTGCGCTTGGGCCGAAATGAACCCTTCAGTAGCAAGAGTTTTCCACTGTTTTTGGTGTTTTAATTTCAAAATATTTTAATATTTTTGAGTATGCAAATGAGTTAATATTCTTATGACATCAACATATTTGAAAGTGGTATTATCGGTGCAATAACAATGTGTTGTACAGGGTGTCCAAAAATGCAACCGCTTCTAATATTTATTACAGTAGTAGTTCAATTATATTTGATCATGCTAGGCGGTCAACAGCGAGTGGCGTTATAGCAAATATGCGATGTCACTATTGTCTGCTGCAACTTGCATGCCTAGAAATGCAATGCAGTTAACAAATTACAATTTCCAACCGTTCTCAAGCCTTTACTCTCTCTTAAAAGTGGTTAAAATCGGAACATGAAGAGGTAGTTCAAAAATGAACAACATTTGCTAATTTTCAATGAAAATTGCATTCCGAAATAGGAAGTGGGCGACTATCAAAAGTGTCATGTAAAATTTTAATACTCCGAAAGCAGGTTGGTCATTCCGGATATAGGTGAAGTACATAACAATTTCATACACCTGTAGACATTTATTTGAAGCATACTTCTGCTAAGTTTGATTAAGTTATCTGTAAATATGAAGTAAATAGAAAACATGCATTGTAGTGGGGACATTCCAATGGAAAATTTTACATGACACTTTTGATCACTGATGGTCAAGCACTTTCCATTTTCCATTTTGGAATAAATTTTGCATTTTTAGCAAATGAGGTCCATTTTTGAACAAGCTCACTTATTTTTCAGATAATTATGACGACTTCATGCACATTAGAGAATTAAGGCTGGAGAACGCTTGAAAATTGCATTTGTTGACTGCGTTCCATTTCCAGGATTGCTAGTTGCAGCAGACAACAGGAAGTGACATCACATATTTGTTATGACGCCACTTTCTGTTGAAGATTCGACTAGCAAATTGGGTGTCAGATTAAGGATCAACTGTTATAGAACTACTATTGTGTTAAGTATTTTACTTATATCTGTATCATTTAAAACGTTATGCACTGTTTAGTAGCGGTTGCGTTTTTGGGGACACCCTGTAGTATGTCTTTCTATTTTTCCTTTGAAGATTTTGTAACATCATCAGGAAAACATGTCCGTGCAATGAATACCCCCTTAAACCCCACCTTTACATAGGAAAACTGGGGTATGCAGGGGTATACTATTTTTCTTATTTTTGCTCCAAAACAGATTGTGGGTACTCGTTAGAACCGCCTCGGCGAGGCGGTTCTAAAGTGTACCCACAATCTATGTTTTGAGCAAAATAAGAAAAATATCAAAACATTTTTAATGAAATTTTAGATTTTTTACAACCAAAAAAAATTTCTGTATATTGCATGGGCAAGTTTTCGTAATGTTAAATCCAATACAAGTGAATACCAAAGGTGGCGGGCCTACTTATTAATACACAGGAAGGAGGAGGAATGAAAACTATACTGTAACATAATACACAGGAAGGAGGAGGAATGAAAACTATACTGTAACATAATACACAGGAAGGAGAGGAATGAAAAACTATACTGTAACATCTTGATATTAGAAGTTACAGTTCGGATCTTTCAACTGGTGGTCTGTCATACTACAAGTTGGTTAAAGACCTCGTAGAAAAAAATACGAGGTCTGTCCCGGGAAATCATAAAGCTGTATGATATTTCGTGAACGGTTCGTTGAAATTTAAAGATATGTTCATGCTTTGATCTACATTTGTACTGAGCAATCTGTGAAAATATTACTTCAATCGCTTACAAATTGCAAAAGTTATGGAGATTTATATGATGGTCTATCGGCGTTTACGGAGCACGTTGAAAATCATTTTGCTACGTTTTTGTGGAGGGGTGGTTGAATGTTTTATGTGCAGTATCTTCGTTAGAGCCGTAATGATGATTAATATTTGTCATCTAAGCTCCTAGTTAAAATTATAGTCAATAATTTGAGTTATAAATGATAAGTAGTAAAAAGCATGATCAGTTTCATTTTATATGAGGGAACACTAATTTTATTTTAGACTGAAATAAAACAAAAAGATGTCGCTTGTTTAAAATGACAACAAAAAACGAGCTTTTATAATATTTAAAGAAAAAATGCATACAGAGTCATCACATGATTATTAATGACACAATAGAAGGTTGATTTTATAAAAAAAAAATTTGTTAAATCAACTTATCTGGAAAGAAAAGCATGGGGCGCCGCTAAACTTACATTACGTCACTATTTTCCAATTAAATAATTGCAGTAGGTTTAAGAAAATAATAAAAACAACGCTGATGGTGAAAATTATTTCAAACTTTCAAAAACTTATCTTACATAATTACTTGTGCAACTGATAGTTAAAATTGTGTAATATCACCTCAACTCGCAATTACAGGAACTGTTGAATTTGATCTTGATGGACTCAAAACAATGTTTTTGACGTGCGCCGTAGACACCTAAATGCATATACATGTATATCTGTTGTGTAAGGGGTGAATTCATCCATATTTGTACGAAGCGTTTGTTAGATGTATGCAAACAGATCATATAAATTTCATGCTGAAATTCTGCAGACACGTTACTGTTTTATCACAAATGTCTACGTATTTCTGGGACAGACCCCGTAAGAACAACTCGCCTTCGACTGGCTTTATTTTACTTATTTTTTCTACTCGGTACTTGAACTCTAACGCTCATTGCATAACTTGGCCAATACATATAAAATATGAAAGAAATTTGCATGTTCCTAATTTTTACGTTCTATCTCTCTGTCTAGGATTGGCCGAATCGGGTTACAGTGCATACTTTTCTCAAAGCTTTTGTGGGTGCATCTTGTTTTACAACTGCACCCTGACGTCAGGATACAGACGTTTTTTTACGAAAAAAAAAACGCTATAAAGACACCATCAAAGCCTCTGGAGGATTTCGACCTACCAATAGGATCTTAGGAACAGACTGTACAGGAAGGATCAAAGTGGCGAGGCCTTGTCAACAAAGGAGCAGCTCGCATTGAAGAAAAGAGAATCTGTGAAGCTGAAAGAAAGCGCACAGAACGCAAAGCCAGACACATGGACCACCAGCAGATTCCTTGACAATGACTTGCTTTACTGGCAACTGAGAGTTTAGAGCTAGAATTGGCCTAGGCAGCCATCAAAGAACTCACGGCAACACGCATGGACATCCAATATTCAAGGAATAACGATGGTCATTCTCACTACTGCGTGATGATTACAAAAACATGCCCATGCAATATACAGAGATTTTTAAAGTTGTTAAAAATGAAAATTTTCAGTAGATTTTTTTTTGCTATTTTTCTTATTTTTGCTCAAAACATAGATTGTGGGTACACGTTAGAACCGCCTCGGCGTTCTAACGAGTACCCACAATCTATGTTTTGGAGCAAGAATAAGAAAAATAGGTATACCCCTGCAAACCCCAGTTTTACTATATAAAAGTGGGGTTCAAGGGGGTATTCATTGCACAGACATGTTTTCCTGATGGAAGTCGGCGATCATTCTTACCGGTATGGGAAAGTCTTGATTATGATTGACATAGAAGATGCATTAAAATGTGTTGAACTACATGAAATCTAATCCTTGTAGGGCTCTCACTTCAAAACACGAGCAAAAATATCAAAGTACATGCACAATACAACAAAAGAAATATACACACCATTATAAATACATTAAAATACGACTATTCTATGCAATTTAAGAATACCAAATGTACATAAGGCTTAAAAAGTATGCAATGTAAAAGGTACAAAACTACTACAAATGGTATATGTTTAGTAATTTTTGCATAATTGTTTGAAATATAATAATAAAACGTTTTGAAAACCTTTACACATGGATTGAAAGCTAGCATCATAGCTTCCTTAAAGGCCTGTATTCCTATCTATCAAAATCATTAATTTGTGTGTGTGTGTGTGGGGGGGGGGCGGTTGGGCCTGTATTCAAAGTCATTGTCAGGGCACCTTTTCTGATTGCAGAGGGGGGCAGTTTTACTGCACAGGTTAACAGAGACCATGAAACCAATAATCAGTGGTACATTGTACCACATGTATTATATTACCCTCTGCAGAGATGATATAATCACCTCATTATGACAATCCTTTGATCTTTATTCCATCTTCCATCAACAGGGGCCATACATAGGATAAAGAGTGGCGCCACCTTAGCTCCTTCAGAAGCTATCCCTTTAAGCCCAATGATGTTGCAATGCTATTTAAACAGTCAGCAAACAACCTTACATGACAACAATGACTCGTATGATAGTACCTTCGTAATGCAGTGTAGTTAATGTTTGGTTATAATGTACAGCTCTCTCTAAAATCTCAGGTCCATTACAGTCCTTGCATACATGCAGTGACACATGCCGTACCAAAACAGAATTGAGAAATTGTTCACTTTTATGTGTCAACACAAGTTTCCTTGATTAGAATCACTAAGGTAGGAATTTTAGCCAGACTAAAAGTCAAAGTCCATTCTAAATTCGGTGTAGTAGTAAACAAAGCTCAAAATAAAATTTGCCGGAACAGCCTGATTTTCAGCAATTCGTAGTGCTGGATATCCCCAAAGTACTCATCAAAATTAAAACCGTCTATCCTTTCTGGTTTGTATTTGGGTTGAATTTAATCTCAGGGACTACATTTTGTTAAGAATTTGGTTTTGTGCCTTGTTGAAAAACGAGTGTGTGAATTTAAATGCTTGTGGACTTGCACAACATTGTTGTTCAGATACGATTTTTATACCATTTTAAAGTGCAAACATCAAGTTTTCAACTGGGTCTGAAAACTTTTCAGAACACTTCAAACATAGAGAGAAATTATGTGAAACATAAATTACCACGAATTTCGAATAGCCTCGAATTTCGAAGGTTCCGCCATATAGCAAGAATAAGGGATACACAACATGCACACAGTTATATTTGGCCAAGATAATAGGAACTGAAATGCTAACTACGTAAAACTAAAAATGTTTAAAAAAATCTAACAGAATAGACAGAATAGACTTAAATGCTTAAATGATAAGTGTTGGCTTAAAGTATGTAGCATGTATGTGTACGTGTGTTGTACAATAGTTTACAAAACAAATAAAGTTATCAAAGAAAAAAAATGTACTTTGTAAAAATGTATGTTACCCTCGTACACGGATTTTTTTTAAATATCCATGCTACAATAAACATGATAAAGCAAAATGGAGGAAGTCTTCCCGTACATATTATTGGTGTGATTTCTCATATTTGCACAAATATTGTGTGAAATAATTTCAAATTGATCTTTGTAAAATTGAATGGTGTTCCAAAATGTCTGTAACCCTCGTGCAAAATATATCCAGAATTAAAATATACTTTTTTTTAAACTTAATCTGTTAATGGACGGAAAATTCAACAACAATATGTTACCACTGAGGCAGTAACAGTCTCTTGGCGAATCAATCTTTCTTTTACGCTGACATAATGTCAGAGCCATCACGTTCGTGTAGATAGCATTTTGTTGATATATAATTTTTGCATGTCAGTACTTTTTGGTTGACAAATCGTAATTACATTTTTGTTGACAAATCGTAATTGACGAAGTTCTTAAATTTAGATGAGTCCTAACAGTTTGTTTTCACAATACTCCGACAACTGTTTCGATATGTCTTTGTTCTTTGTAACACGGCAGCCTGTAGTTGTTAGCGCCGAGAATACACTGTAGATTGCATCCTCTCCTCCATTTTCAAAGCTGAACTCTAAGTGTTCTAGCCGGAGACCGCTTTTGGCTGCCTTTTCAGCAATGTGTCTACTGATTATATTCTTATCTATCAAAGTTTGCCATCCGAGCATATTGATAGCTGCATTCTTATTGTACTCTTGTACGTCCAGTACGTACTGTACACTGAATGTGTGTTTTCGATTCTCTTCTAAAGATGGGTTTATTTCGTCGATCAATTCTTTAAGTGCGTTTACATCTGCCATTGCATTATGTGCATCATATGACGGGGTTCCGACTGGCATTATTCGTTCGTAAAGTTTCTCTTGTTTGTAGGAGGGACCCATCCGGCTTCTAAACAACGCCAACGTATCTAAAAATCCTGCGACCTTGGACTCGAACAATCGTAGCATCCCGCAGGATTTCACGGCATTAAGAAGAACATGGCAATCATAGGTTTTTATGTTGTGGCCGCTCAGTATCACCGGTGAATCACCAATAAAATAGAAGAATTCACGAAGTGCTTGTGACACGGATATAGCTAAAACTGGCCTGTCCTTGTGATAGAATTGGCCGTTAATAATTTTATTTCTTGTCACCGTTGTTGCTCCTGGCCTGATGGGCTTTTTAGGGATTACATACCTGTCAAATGTATGTCCAGCACAATTCTTTGCTGCTATCTGTGTAATGTGGCTTTGTCGTTCTGTAAAATGAGGAGTCGTTTAAACAAAGTTAAAGATACACAATTGTCAATACTTCTCAATGTATTTTGGGGGTAGGTGCTTTAATGTCTACTCCTATTGCAACAACCATTTTATTACAGGAGATCGACATATTGATAATAGACGTTTTGGCACAGTAGACATTATGGAAATAGACATTTTGGGAGTAGATATTATGGCAGTAGACGTTTCGGGAATAGACATTTTAGCACTACCCCGTATTTTGGATGTTTTCCCCCTTTGTTTTGTTTAGAATTTATTTTTTTATTATCAATCGTTTTGTGCTTATACTGACAAAACATTATTATGGGAAGAAAGATGTGAAATCTTGAGACTAAATTCTAAGTGACAAATTTATATTCCGCTACTGAGAATTACAAGGTATTGTATACATACAAACCAGTGACACACACTGCAATTGAGACAGAAGTTGAGGTTAGATTTTCGAGTTTTCTCCTACAGCGTTTCTTCTACTGACTGATACATAGGTTCAGTCAATGCAGAAATTGAACATTTATTAAAAGAAAATAAGATACACTTAAGAAATCCCGGTTATTTCGATTTCGCAAACACTTCATTGATATTGTGATGGAAGTACTATATGTTCATGGGGCGGAAGTGCTAGCGAAAACGAAATAATATGGATTCCTTATCCTAATTTCATTCAATAAATGTTAAATTTCTGCATCGACTGCACCTATCTACCAGTCAATAGAGTAAACGCTATAGGCGAAAACTCGAATTTCTCATCTCAACTTCGGACAGAATTTCATTGTGCATCACCCATTCCATACCCCGTGTTTCTCAGCTGTATATTCTGTAAGGCTTTTTTTCATTTATCATAAATGTGTTTATCATATAAGTTGTTGGATAACTTATTGTTTAGCTCGGTTAAAACCTGTTCAATTATTAAAACAATTTTTTCTTTGTCTCGTAACATCATGTATTAGTGGAATATAAAGGAAGTAAAAAGTGAAAAATTGGTTTTGTTATTTTTTCTTTTATTTAATAATTACGTGTGTATTTATTTAGAATATACTCACCTAGCCCTGTTGTCTCTAGATCAAAATAAACCAAGGGCAGACTGCCTATCTGTGCTAAAGGTTTTGGAACCGGTGCAATGACAGTGTCTGGTATGCTGGACACGACTGGGTATCCTACAAAGAAGGGGATGCAAAATATACTCATCAAAACATATAGGGACCTGGGGCCAGTTGTTCAAAACCGCGTTAGCTTAACGTCATCGTTAAGACCTCAACTTGTTAAGTAAATGCCGACTACATAAGCAAATACACTTATTTTTATTTTATTTATTTATTTATTTATTTATTTATTTATTTATTTATTTATTTATTTTTTATTATTTTATTTTTTATTTATTTTTTTTTATTTATTTATTTATTTTTTTTTTTTTTTTGACAAAAAAAATGTGAGAATCCTTTGTATTTTCCTACAAAAATAACAGTGTATTTGTAATATTGCCATTGGAAATTTTAACGAATCGTTGACTAACGACATCGTTAATTTTGAACAACTGGTTCCAGACACTTAATCAAACAGATTTGTGAATGTCAATTAAATTCCACTGTATTTTGTTATTTGGTTTATAATAAATAGTCAATCGATCCCCTTAACCAATAAGCCACAAAACGGTTAAAATCAATCAAAAAATAAGTTGACAGTAAAACGACATCACAGAACTCTAAATAGTATAGTTTACACAATGCAGGTGGCGTAGTAAATTTTAGAAAATGCCTTGTGGTCCGTAAACGTCAACCCATGACGGATACTAGTGCGTCCATCATGAGCATGAATGTGATTATTACAGTTATTCTAAATTCCTAAATGTATACCCTAACAGTGAGTATAGTCCTTGATGGAAAATATCCAAGCAAAATAAATAAATAGATAAATAAATAAATAAATGAAAAATGAATAAATAAAAATAAAAAAGGATGGAAATGCCTTTTTGATTTGTATAAATTAGTACCTAATTCTTGTTCATTGATGACCGTCTTTTTTTTTTTCAAAAAGAACTTAGAAATGCATTAAAACTATGCTACTTGAACCATTAAACCTGATATCGCCAGGGATCTGTCCATTAAAAAGCTGTTGTTTAAGGTTTTCCAACTAAACCTTGCAATGAACGTGAATTGTAAAACCGTCCAAGTTTAAAGACATGTATTCCTGTCTACCGAGCGTCATTAGCTGATCAATGATAAGGGGCAGGGCACCAGAAAACCGGATTGCTTGACAATGACTCAAAATAGGGGCCAATACAGTAAATATCAGGGAGGCACTTTTATTGTACCAGGGACCATAAACTGGTAGTATAATGCCATTTTATAAAGGTCATTTTGAATCCGTGTCCCATCAACTAAACAGTTAAATCGGGACAATGCTGGTAACGGGAAGGTGACAATAAAAATACTGGTATTATCCTTAAGAGTAGGGATGTCATTTGGTGTCAGATTTAAGGTTCGGTCGTTCGGAAACAAACATCCGGATGGTTGGAACGTTCGCATATTTTTTTTTTATTTTCGTATCAGATCATAGTATATACATTCACATGTATGTTAATAGAGTGTTCCTTTGAAAGAACATTCATAATCAGGAGTTACTAAGCTTGGCGTTGTTTCCGTTGTGACGCAGAAACGAAACTCCATAAAATTTAGGAAATTTTATTTACATTCACAAAAGTAAAAAACATCGTGCTAAAACAGCATTACTCAAAACTAACTCATTATCAAAAATTCACGAACATTCACTGAGTTCCTATTTTGTCGAACTGGCGCGTCAGCAAACAAATTTAGTCACATAATACATGTAGAAAATCTAATGGTTCTTCTCTGCATAAACGGGTCAGATTAAGAATCCGCATATTTGATTTGTCAAATTAAGATCATAGTAATTAAAGCAATACTTGTGTTATTTAATCCCAGAACATATCTATTAATCATCTGACATGTAATGTTGCTGGGCGGAGGTCTGTATAATTATTATTTGTTAAAACTTCAGAAGTGTGAATCAAACCGTTTTCAAAAGAAAACAACAGAGGTCAATTATCACTTTAATCCTTTCTTTGTTTATTGTCGCTTCTCCGTGACATGCATTGTCCCGTCTTAAACCTTAGTGACCTTTGACACAACGTGTTAAGAAATTCGTATTAAATACCTTGGTTTCTGTTCTGCTAAGCATTAAAATAGTGTGTATTTTTGTCTAATAATAATGGAAAATTACCTAAATATTGGACATACTGATTTTTTAGCGAACGTCCGGATGCTAAAATTTGGAACCGAACTTCGGTACGGGATCCGAAGTCCGAACGTTCGGACTCCGGTTGACATCCCTACTTTAGAGGCCTCTTTATTACCACCTGCAGAGATACATTAGGACAGATCTAGGGATCATATTGCATCATTAGGGTAATTAACCGAATAAACAGTGGCGACACTTTAGCTCCTTCATATTCTAGCGCTTTAGGTGCTAATTAGAAAGAAAATCCACCCAAATTGAAACTGTTGAATTGAAAGGATTTTCCATCCATGACCTTGGTGACTTCCATCATGGACTAGACTGTTATATTTAGACATTTATTTAATATGTCGCCGATAAAACTTTGAGAAAGCATTACGATGTATACGATAGCCCTTTTTGAGGAGTTCAGCTGCCAAAGATAAATTGCGGATATTAAAGTCAGTAACATAACTATAATATCGCATAGCAAACACGTTGAGATACATAAACTCCATATGAAGGAGCGCGTGGAATATCCTCACCTAAGATTGAGAAGTTAACGGTGTCAAAATGAAAATTGTACCGTGTGTCATAGGATTATGGATGAAACAAAAAACCAGTAGTAAATCCGAAAAATGTGGCCTTGGCATCAGACCAAGTTAAAGATATTTATTGGTCACAGTTTGCTTAGTGACTAATCCCTAAAATAGGGATTGTCAATTTCAGCAGGTCATCTAAGTATCGGGAAGTTGAATTATTCACTTCAATTTTATCAACTTGATTACTTCAAGAAGTCTTGTGGAAAAAAAAGCTACAAGAGGTGCAACAGAGGTGTTACTTTAAATATTAAATGTAATTAGGTTTCGCGACTGCGTGTTTGGTTTTGAAATGCGTGTTTGAAGTTCGCCGTGTTTGTTTGTGTGTGTGACTAAAATGAATACAACTCTTCTTTCAGTGTAACTCTAATAGCATTACACAATTTGACAATATTCACCTATTTGTGCCATTCCGTCTGGAGACAAGCTTTCAAATGTTTGTTTGGGACAATCCTCAGTTTCGTGATCTGTTTCGTCACAAATGTCGCAGTAAGGTACGGAATAGGCACTGCAAGTAAACCAGGTGAAATCTTACTAAACAAAAAGGAGAACAGGTTTCTGATTTGGATAAATTACATTCAATGAACATATACTTGTGTGGCCACCGTTTAGAAAGGGTGGGGGGCTATCCCTTCTTTTCGTTGTGTCTAGTTTTGTTACGTCGTATGTCGCCAGGTTATCCAGTAAAACAGTATGCATATACATGTATGTATTACTAATAACTAATTAATTGATAACTCAATGTTTTATAACTGACACAATTCTGATAAACATTTTGCACATTCATTTTGTAACTTTTATACATAAAATCATCTGTACGTTTCACTATTTTTATGTGTTTTTTTTCTTCTGCTGATTATACTGATTGTCTTCTCAGACAACTAGTGTTGAAACAAAAATACGGATCTGACATGAAATGATAGAAACAAAGAGGTTATGCATAGATTTATCTGTAAGTGGCCGGTTATCTGTCTGTCTCTCTGCTGCACTGAGAACAAGCTAGTCATCTTGGTCTGCACCTGTGTCGTTAAATGCACATGGTGTATTATTTCCTGCCCGTTATCTGGGTTAAAATCAATTTGACCAAATCCTCGACCAGAGGTTATAAAACTTTTTTCATGCTCAACTCAGCTGAGCATAAAATTTGAGCTGCTCATAAATCCTGAACTGATAGTCCAACGAAATTGAAATTATATGTTAAGATCACCAAAGCAAGTAATTGATCCTGCTGATCAATGTTAAAATGCCAACAATTGAAGGTATTTAAACATTTATGAGCAGGATAAATGAGCTCCTTTAAGAGCAGGGGAAATATTAATGGGATATGGGATGGGCCATGCCGCGGTTTCGGCTACTCAAGCCTCATCAGTGACCCTATAAATTTAATTCTCAACAGAGCTGAGCATGAAAAAGGTTTTATAATCTCAGGGCTTGGTCTTTACATGTATATCTTTCTATCCCTACTTTTTTTTTTATTTTATTTAATGTTTCACACTGTACCAATGAAACCAGTGAAACGCTTGAAATATTATGTTCGACTTACGCAGTTTGACTTGCTAATCTAGGTACTTCACCACTGGTAGAATAGCGTATCGCTGGACTTTGATTTACCTCTCTCAATGATCGGAGCTGAAACATGTGAAACGTGCAGAATCTATAGTACTGGGTCCAGTTGTTCAAAACTTCACAACCTTAACGTTGTCATTAAGCCCTGAATTTGTTAACAATGTATCGACCTCAAAAGCAAATGCCCTGTAATTTTTGTTGAAAAAATCCACACATTGCTGAGCTTATAGGTTCACGAGGCATTTGTAGCCGTGGTATGAATCATCTTCTTTCTTATTGATATTTTCACTACTCTAAAAGGTTTACATTTTATTGCCAATGTTTTAAAGTTCATCAAGGTATCAAAAAGTCGAGATAAATGTCTCAATAACATCAGCTTGATTATATGACCACTCGTGTAAGATCCTCTATGTATTGTATTTGTAATTTTGTATTGTTTATAGACTACAAACTGTCTAGTTTACGTCTAATACAATATTTGTCATTTGTAAATGTACCACTGTGATAGGGGATATACGAGTTACATCTCAAAGTGACAACAAAATGATTACTACCAGCTTAACTCTAACCTCAGTATTATCTTTTAAAAGTTTTTCATTTTCGTCTCGTACACTTTGTAGTTCCTTTAACATAGACGCCTTCATCTGATCCAACTGTTGTTCCATCTTATGTTTGACACTCTTTAGTTCTGTCTCCACCTTGACCTTTTCGGTTTGTAGTTCTGTAAGTTCTCTCTTAATTCGTTTATTTTCGTCTTGAACACGTGTTAGTTGTTGATTTATGCAAGTGTTTTCGTCTCTACTATATTTTATTTGTTGGTTTATGAGAGTGTTTTCATCTACTAGGGACTTTACTTTCCTTTCAAGGTTTTGTTTCTCGACCTTGCCATGAAAAGAAATGCACACATGAATTAGACATTACTTTGAAACATGCATGAGAAAATTTGCAGAGTTTGTTTCGATTCATTCGTCCAGCTTTAAAATGCATTATGTGTTCTGTGGTATATGTTGTTGTGACAGTTGCGGTACATTTTTGTTCATAATCAGCTAGATAACACGATGTAGTTTTGATTTTGAATCCGGCCTATATACTACTTCTAGTTACCTGAGAATTTCGATTTGTTTCTCTTTCCATCTCTTTCAGTTTTTGAAGCTCCTTTTGCAGATGTGTAATTTGTTCTCGAAGTTTTGCATTCTCTTTTTCTTTCTCAGCTCTTTCGGACCTTAATTGACTTGCGGATGCTTTTGCGTTGATGAGGTTTTTCTCCATTCGTTTCTTCTCATTTTCAGCTTTCTTACGATTTTTCTCTGCTTGCTCTCTCTGAAGCTACATGTAAAAGATATAAAATTGAACTGATTTGTTGTAGGTCTCCTCTCTGTTTATTTGTATTTCTATTAAATATTTGAACAACGGAAATATAAGATTAAGTCAACACCGTAATTGAAAGAGCAGTCTCGTCTATATTTTAAACAGTGCTATCGTGTAAGTAATGAAGTACGTGTTTACCTTCAGGGTTAATTTATCTACGCCATCCAAATCAACACTTGTTCTTCTCTGAAACAAAGTGTAACGTAACGTAACGGAGCTAGACTAAAATAAATTATGTTAACAAATCTGTCATGAAAAGTAACTTTTTTGCTTTTTGCAATCATCCCGTCTTAAAATTATTACTGTTTTACATTGTACAAACATATTCTTGTAATATATACACTATAGTGTCCATCCTATAATTGGATTTGTAAAATTAATGTCGAACAAGAAATTCCGTTACTGTGCAGGGGCGGATCTAGGATTTCTGAAGAGGGGGTTCAAATGTAGAAAAGGGGGTTCGCTTCCCCTGTTTTACACAAAATCTCTTGAACTTCCCCATGAAAATGAAATAGGGGGTTCGAACGAACACCCTCTAAATCTGCCACTGCTGTATACCATATCACCTTCTTTATGTTAACTTCTTGCCCAGTCGACTGGTTTCCGCTTTCCGTCCGTGACAATGCTCTTTTCGGCTTGGAGCCAAATTCACCATCTTTTACACTGGGTCTTGTTTGCTGAAAGGGCATGATAATTCGGCAAAAAAAAAAAAAAAACAAAAAAAAACAAAAAACAAAAAAAAAAACAAAAAAAAAACAGAAAATACTTATTCCACATAGAACAGTTCCTTAAAAAATATGTCTTTTCACCAACCTTACCTCAATATGTTTCATGTGATATACAATGTACTGTAGTATAAACTACTAATTAGTTAAAACATTATTTCTCTAATCTTTTATAGCGTCTTGTTTGAGCTGCAGAGATTCAGGTTGCCATAGTGCAGGTTATATTTTCCATTAGTCCTTTGAGATTTGTGAGGATATCATATTCTAAGATAATTAAAATTTATAATTGTGTAAGATACATTTTCAGTACAAGGTTGAAAACATTTGGCTCCAGTTGGATAAAAGGAGTATTTGTATCGACTATCTTGGCGGTACATGTATATGTGAAATAAATACTTTGTGACAGCAATATCTTCTGACCATTGGTTTCCAGAGTGAGGTTTTAATAGCTGAAAACTCGGTATCGCCTATCCCATTCTCCATGCTCTTTTAAAGGAACTCAGTTTAGAATTCGAACCTTTGCGAAGTTAGTTTTAAGAGGCGTCGAAATCTAAACTGATCATCTAATGATATTAAACAAGCATAGGGGTCATCAGGGGCGGATCCAGGATTTCTGGAAGGGGGGTTCACATCCATCAAGAGGGGGTTCGTTTTCAACATTTTATCTAATTTTTCATAAATTTCCCCATAAAACTGAAATAATTTGGTCTCGGAGGGGGGTTCAAGCGAACCACCCGAACCCCCTCTAAATCCGCCACTGGTCATGTTTGCTCATGGTTTGTCACTGGTTAAAGGTTTGATTTTGTAAAACTGAAGTAGATTGATGAAAGGAACTGATAGCAAAGAACCTCACCAAATTATCAAGACCTGTTCCGGAGATAGCTTGATTTGAAATATTGCATATTATCTCATGAATATTCATTAGTTCTACTATGATGTCATAGAAGATCATAGAAAATTTGAAATATCATCAAAACAAACAACTAAAACAAATAATTTATCATTTGAAAACAATTTTAAATCATTTATACAACTTATTGTATCAATTCCCAAACTTCTTATGATCATTTAAATGAATTATTTTTTTTTTTTTTTTTTTCACCAAGGGAGACTACTCACACTTGAAAATAATGCTGCTATTTACATATGGTCCCATAACTTTTGAGCCAATGGGAATATTTGGGGCTAATTTTCGATAAACAAGTCTCAAGAACAAATGGGATCAGCAGACAAATAATAAAAAGGATCTAGAAGAACTTCCATTTATTCCCTTTAAATAATAGTACTTGTATTTGTTTCGGTTTGATCAAGGAAGTGTAAGGCCTACACTGCCCTGGTTTGATTATCCTGTGTTTGCTTTATATGTGTCAGTGTCCAAATCACTGTCAGTGCCACTGATACAAAACACACATAGATGAAACATAAGAGCAAGACATACTGGCATAAGCTTAGGTTATTCATAATACATACTGTTATGCACCGCCTTTTTTGACAGGGTTTTCTTAGCGTGTCGGGCCCACCGTATTTCTTCTTGTCTTTACAATATTTACAATCACGACAGTCTTCTCCTCTCTGGTTTCGTTCACATCCTTCACAGTGGTTACATCTCAAGGGCGCACTGCGTCTCTTCGCTGGGCTTGGCCTTTTCTTAATTTCGGAAACATTGATTTGTACAAGTTAATTTACTCAACTTTAGATATAGCCGTGATACATTTATTTCGGGAATTACTCACCACAAAACTTCTGAAGCGTCGTTAACCCAAATTCCTACAAAATTCCTACATAGTTATGGCAAATTAGCTCATAAAACATGTCAACAAAAACGTTAAATATCAATACCAAAACAAATCTATAATCGGTTAGATATTAAGCTAACGGCAATTGATACTTAGGTGAACCAGTCGACTTGAACAAAGGTGTATCGAAATGCAACGGGGTGTCAGTATCCAGCTAATCTGGTAGTGGTAGTTTTATGTTCAAAGGAAAACAAGCAATATAATTTACATGTATATGTCGATAAAAATATACGGTTATGGAAAACGCTATGACTGCTCAAAATACTTAAAGGAAC
The DNA here is from genome assembly GCA_964017185.1 of Rugalucina vietnamica. Classification (NCBI taxonomy): domain Eukaryota; kingdom Metazoa; phylum Mollusca; class Bivalvia; order Lucinida; family Lucinidae; genus Rugalucina; species Rugalucina vietnamica. Next base: position 19,212,617 of record OZ024881.1, on the reverse strand, counting down.
ACTGCACTAGTTCCAAATAGCTACTACAATATAAGGCTAGTTTTGTTTTTATTTTCTGGTTTACAGAATTTGTTTTGGAAAAGTCTTGATACGGAGGAGGAAATAAAAAATAAAATAAAAGATCTAAACCGTTTCAATTCGTCTGAATAAAACACTAAGGGCAAGTTTGTTTTTATTTCCCGAGATACCATAATATGACCAATGCGAAGATAGTTAAATAAAAATAAAACTGAGATCTTTTTAGAGCAGTGAGCATATAAATGAGAAAAAAGATTGGCCAATCCGAAGATGCGGCTTATTAAGCCTCTTCAATGACAATTTTAGATTGGCAAAATCGAGTCTAAGTGAAATATTGTAATTTTACAACTTTCAACGGGTTAGTCGGTACAAAGGCCAAACATGGCCAAATATATAAAAACGTTGGTTAGAAATTGAATCTAAATCGACAATGAATTACTGATTTCTCAGAATACCCTCGCTGACCTCAAAGGATAAAAAGGAAAATATAATCAGCACTAAGGCTGATAAACGGGGAGACTTTTTAGGGCCGCCACATGGCACAACACCAGCTGCGGGAATAGCACATAAAAATAAAACTGAAATCCTTTAAGAGCAGTGAGCATATAAATGAGAAAGTGGATGGGCAATACCACCGAATCGGCTACTTAAGCCTCTTTAGCGACCCTTTAGATTTGGTGAAATACTGTAATTTTGCATCTTTCAACAGGTTAGTCGATACAAAGACTAGTATTATCCAAACAGGGCCAAATATATAAAACGTTGGTTAGAAATTGAATCTAAACCCATTACGAACTACTGATTTCTCAGAATGCCCTCGCTGATCTCAAAGGGCCAAAAGGAAAATATAATCATGTGCGGGGAGACGTTTCAGGGCCGCCACACAGCACAACACCAGCTGCAGTAATAGCAAATAAAATATAACTGAGATCCTTTAAGAGCAGTGAGCATATAAATCAGAAAAGGAATGGGCCATACCGCAGTTTCGACTACTTAAGCCTCTTCAGTGACCCTTAACGAACGTCAAGAAACTATATTAAAAGTCATTCATTCTTCCAATATAATAGCACAATTTGGATCTAAAATGTGATTATGCATACATACAAACATGTGTATACATTGTTTGTATGCTACAAAGCAAGTTGAAGTATTTTTTATTTAATGTATAATCAGTTTGGGATAGTCGGAAAGAGAAAATAAAATAAAATAACAAATTTACTTTTTATTTTAATTCAATTATGAAAATTTGGGGTAGTGGGATCTGTAAACCAGAAAATGAAAAAAAATCTGACCTAACGCACCCAAACTTCGACCCACATTAAAAGGCATGTCAGGAAATACCGGTTGTTAGCTTGTTTCGCATAATTTGAATAGTGTTTCTTAATACAAGAAACAATGTCTGATTCAAATACAAGAAACAATGTCTGATTCAAAGTTCCTTGCAATGATCATTTTGACGTCATTTTGAAACAATGACCTTTTTGTTTTGCAAAATGGGAAGTTTACAAAAATCGCTCCATGAACATAGGCAGGACATTTTCACTATTAACTTCCTAAAGAATGTTACGTCGATGCATCGTGCAAATGATGAAAACAGTGGAGATAAAAATTAAAACTGAGATCCTTAAAGAGCAGTGAACACATTAATGATAAAGGGGATGGGCCATACCGCGGTTTCGACTATTGACGTCCCATCAGTGACCCTTTAGATTTGGCAACATGGATCCAAAACGATTTACTGAAATTTTACAAATTTCAACAGGATAGTCGATAAAAAGACTAGTATTATCTAAATGGGGCCAAATATATTAAACATTGGTTAGAAAATGAATCTTAACCGATAATACATTTCTGAGTTCTCAGAATATCCTCGCTGATCTCAAAAGACCAAAAAGAAAATATAACCTGCACTATGGATGATGTACGGGGAGACTTTTTAGGGCCGCAACATGGCACAACACCGGCTGCAGTAACAGCAAATAAAAATTAAAACTGAGATCCTGTATGTGCGTATTTAGAAAAAAAAATAACATGTTTTGCACCCTGCCACTTTTTACCAAAAAAATCCATATACTGAATACACATATCTTCAATTAAATTTTCTATAGAATACAACGTAAAATTACCCAATGGATGAAAAGGAAACGTGGGTTCTGTGTCATTGGGGGTCAAAATTCAGTGTTCCTTTAAATATTGTGAGCAGCGTATATAGTTGAAACTTACTATACGTACTCCAACGTACCTCAGTCAAGTAACCGCTTACTCCACTTGGCTGAGCCGATTCACTCGTAGAGGGTTTCAGTGCCAGTCCAATAGCATCAACATGGTCCCGCTGAGCTGTAATCGCAGGGTTTGAAAAGTGCTCGTGTAGATTTTTTGAGTCTGTTTTACCCTGGCTCACAGAACTCACTTGCAGTTTGGTAAGCTTTTTAAAAACTATAAAAAGGCCATGATTGGGACGACATTGGAAATACCTGAAACCAAATATTAACGACGATAATTTAAATACAGAAAAAATAACGACCTTTCTTCGTAGAGCAGAATACTGTTGGATTTCAACTGAATCTATTTTAGCCCGTCTTTTTGGGGCACCTATGAGATTTTATTTATCGAGGACCCAGTCTTCCACATCTAAACTTCTCATGACTGCAGTCACTGCTCTAACAGCAGTCGGGCTTTAATTTGCATTCACTTTGAAGATTTAATACAGATATACACAGTTTTTACGCAACAATGGCCTAAAATAAATATTTTAGCTACATTTTCATTGTCATACTAGTACTCCTACTGTTTATTCACCATCTTCAAGAAACTGCATTTTTCAAAATTGCACTTTTCTGAAAACCATCAAGAAAAATATTACCATGTCACTCTTTGCATTCCAAAAGTCTTAAAAGGTGCCACAAAAAGTTTGAAAATCAGTTAACAAATAACTTGAAAATTGTATGCCAGAAAATAATTTTGAATAGGGCTTTAAATTGGTTATTTTTCATTTAAAAGCACCAAACCAAAGCAAAATTGAATTGTATGCATAGCTGAGCACCAAACTCTTAACTTTCTTTCTATAGATCTGCATGCTTTTCAATGTTAAGGTGTTTGAATAACCTCCCTTGCACATGCAATATGTTTTTTTTTTTTTTTTTTTTTTTTTTTTTTTTTTTCAAAATAATGTTTGGGCATGGTTATCTTATTAGTGAACCGATTTTTTTTTTAATTTTTGCGGCACTTTCTACGACATGTTAGTTGCAGAAAGATGACATTGTTATATTTTTCTTGTGGTGTTTCAGAAAAGAGAGATTTTGAAAAATGCAGTTTCTGAAAGATGGTGTACAGACAGGAGACAAAAGTTATTTCTGAAACTGGTCTAAACTGTTTCGACTGATGAATATACATGTATGACACTGAAAATTTTATTTACTGTATTTAGAAACCCTGTTTGTTTTCTTAGATTTGATGGTTTTCGTCACATTTAACAGTTACGATCATGTCGTTGCCTCCATTTCATTGGAATTTGTAGGCTACACAACATTTACACCTTAAACAGGAGCTTGATAATACAAGAGGATACTGATGAAATGTCTGTAGTTAAACGAGTTAAATGTCTCACTTAAACGAGTCAATTGTTAAGTTTCCTGTCATAAGACCCCGTCCCTCCCCAAATTATCGAAACATTATTTTAAGATGAAAATATAGCACAAACCTCTTATGCTTCGTTGATCCGTCGTTTTTGCCGGTGGGCGTGTCCAGCTCTACCCCTGCCCATATACCTGACGCAAAGTCCACATCACCTTTGTACATCAGAGTTCCAGGTTTGCCAGCTGGAGTTAAAATTCGGTCACCAATCTTGATCTCCTGATCATGCGTTGACAACTGTTGTGGATTCACAAATGTCTTCACTTTCTTAGGAGGTGCAGGCGATTTAACAACAGGCGGCTGTGTCTCTGTAGATGTCACAGACAAATTTGTAAGGCTGAATATTGAACAACACGAAAAAAAAAAACAACAGCTTATGGTAGCCGATACAAAAAACGTATGCAAAAACCAGAGAATTATTATCGGTGTAGATACTTTTTCTAACTAACATTTAATATACACTGTATATAGCCCCATTCAGAAAATACTAGTCCTGTTGAAAGGTGCAAAATTACAGTAATACTCTTTGGCTCCATATTGTCAAATATAAAGGGTCACTGGCGAGGCTTAATCACCTTTCTCAATGATATGTTCACTATTCACTGACTGCATTACCTAAAGAAGATAAAGATACATACCGACTTTGATCAGTTCCGAAGCCTTGTCAGGGTGCGTTGATTCAATATGTTTAACCAGTCCTCCTCTACTAGTATATCCTTTGTTACAAATGATGCAAATATGAGACTTTTCTTTTCTTGGACTAGGGCCTGTAAAGGTTCACAATTTTTAATCAGCAGGGCAGTATGTTCCCATAAACGTATCTGATACCTGTGATCCTTTCCTAAAATGCTCTTATTCAAAAGGTGAGTCAACAGCACGCACATGGTGTATAATCATTTTGATAGTTTTCTAAGATACCAAATGATAACAAACCATTTATTTCTGTTAGCTACTACCAGAAGTATTAAGAGGGCAAACCTTGTATTACAATACTAGTATACCTTTATATTTTATTTAAGTTTAACTTACCAGTCAGTTCGGATGGCGGCGTTGATGAATCGAAAGAGATAGTCTGATTACTTGACGTCGAAAGGGAGTTATCATAAGCGGCTTCTACTGTGACAGATTTTGACGTCGTCACAAGAACATCTGCCAAAGGAATACTACCGACTGGCTGCTTTAAAGGAAAGATTGAAATATTTTAACAAAACAGTATGTTTTTCATTTACGGAAGTTCTTCTTTATTCAGTTTGTAAACAGGAAAAAAGTTGACTACACAGGTTAACTATACGGGTTAAGGTTTATGTTATAAAAGAAATTGTTATGTACCGGTATTATATACGCATCTTTGAAAATGAAAATAACGAGATCTAACGTGTTTATATGATGCGTACATTACATTTAAGTTTACGAGAATTTACAACGAAACGGCTCAACTTGCTCTGTTTCAGATACTTCACCCCAAATTTTGCCATCAAACTTGACCAAACTTACTAACACTGAACACCCAAGCAAGTCGACAATATGAAATATGAGCCGCGGCATGAGAAAATCGGATATTTGCCTATGCGAAAACAAATGTGCAGATCAGTTTCACAGTAACTGCGAAGCTGATCAGCGCCTTTGTTTTCGCAACTCGTATAGTACAATTCGTCTTCTTAAATCTGAAATTTTAAGCTTCTAGCCTTCTTCTGTAGCCGCACAGGCCGGTTTGTGTCAGACGTTTTCGCAAACCCCGAAGACTGGGTTTCTAGCGTCGCGGCTCATACAAACTACCTCATGCTGAGTCTTTATGTGCCTCTTTAATCCTTCTTTAAATGAAAATGTTGCACTGCAATGGGGGCAAACTTTCTTTTCCTCGTGGGTCTCTTGATGCCGTTTTAAATTAGCTTTATTTGCAAATTTCTTGTTACACACTTCGCAAATAATCATGTCGTGAAACTGAAATAAATTCAAAATATCTTAAGGATGTAAACAAAATGCCAAGATTAGAATTAGAAAATTCATAAAGGATTTTCGGATATGACCGAACTTTCCCAAAAGGTATGCTCGTTGTAGATCTATTGGTCATTGATTATGAAATTTTTAAATTTATATGGGTTCTATTTTTGCCAGTGCAGAATTATTATGCATTAATAATCTGTTGATTTACAGCATGCACTTATTGCGTGGTATAAATTGACCGTACTCGTGAGTTAAAATGAGGTTTGCGAGTGACGACAGAATTTACATGTATACAATACCAATAGCCTGGTTTGATTGTCAATTAGTAACTTAAAACTGTTCTGGTCCCGATGGAATGCCTAACCTGTAATGGGTAAAACTGCCAAGTGTGTATTCAGAGAGCAGCCGTCAAACTAAACAGCAGAGAGCAGTTGTCTTGTTAAAAAGCTAAATTATCAAATATTATTTCTTGAGACATGGAATTATCAGAATTGTGATAAGTGTTGACTCAGATAGATATTCATTATAATACTTGAAGTATTAGATATTCTTCTCCGGGTGATCAACTATAATGAAACTTACATGTAGTATGTAGCATCGGCTCTCAATCATAATTTATGTAAATAATGACCTTATGTTGACCTTGACATGCGTTATGGTGACGGGTAAGGTCATATTGGAGGGGGTATTTCAACAGGTCAACGTTTTTAAGAAAGACTTGAAGCCTGTGACCTGATAACTGAATAACTTAGAAAATGAAGTGATGTGAGTATTCAGGGTCAATGTCATATCAGATGAGATGTCTCGGTACTCTTACTGTTCATTTATACAGTACGCAAAATATGAATACGTAGGTAGTTATTCCTTTGTGATAATATAAAAATTCCTTTGTGATAATATAAAAGGTAAACCAGACATGAGTAAATGAGTGTGGTTATGTGAACGGAGTTTAAAACAAAGGGGTGTTATTCTAACTTATCTTTACGACAATGTTTTGTAGACATTAGGTTAGTTCTTCAGAAAATGGCTTACATGTATCAAATTACGGTAAAACATATCATTGTGTGGTGAAGAGGTGACGTTAAATTTGAGGTCCACGGAGGCATATCTCAAATAAAACATAAAACATAAAAATTGGTAAACATATTTTGTACAGTATACTTATATGCATAATAATGTGTGCACTGTGATTATAACTTTTACAATAGGACAGACAGTCTGTTCATTCAGGTAGAACATACATATACAGTATATTTCCATAGCCTTGGTACATTACAGATAATGGAGCTTAGCCCATTTATTGATTTTGATGCTTTTTGACAGCCTTCCCCCTTCCAAACATGACATTCTGACATGTCATTTACAAAAATACAGTTGTGTTCAAAATATTTGATTAGGCAAGGGGGTGTGGGCTTATAAAAAGTTTCCTGCTTCCTACATGATCCTGTATTGAATTACAAGATTAAGTCACTGCTTGAGTTACACAAAACATTACATGTCTAAATACAGTAGAACGAATTTTTCGACTACAATAAACATCATTTCAGTGCCTGGAACTTGAGATTTTGAAAATTTCTAGGGCAATCTCACTACAGAAATCTTCCGAGATCTTTTTTGGACGTTTATATCACGCAAAAACAACGCAATAGATCAAACGCTATTCAACACGAGACCACAAAAGGCGCATTTTAAACTGTTGATAATGCTTTAAAATCGACTCTGTTCCTTCAGTTATCGCATTTTAACGAATAGAACGGATGGATACACTTCACTATACTATTGCATTGTAAGGTCAGGGCATCTTGCTATTCATTTGTTACGGAACTGTGTTGTTTGCTGAATTTGATTTGTTACTAAACGCCCCAGTCAACACAACAGCTATGTTCATGTCGGGACGTTGCTTCCAAATAAGAAGCTTCACATATGAGTTATTACTGCGTGGCCGTTACCTGATGAATACACTACTTTGGCATAGGTAAAACCTATATGGATAGTTAAAATACCCAACCCACAGATTCCCCGTACGAAATATGAAGGGTCAGATGAAGCCCTTTTGCCATTTTCTTTTTCAGAATAATCAATATTCTATCCATTTGCCAATTTCCTGCTGGCTTTTCCCTTCAAATGACATTTTAACATGTTCACCCATTCAAATGAATGGGCAACCCGTGTTGACATTGCCATAAAGTGGGTCAAGGTCATCACAGGGTCATGATTTATATACAAATTGTAGTACTTTAGCCATTGATGCTTCACGCCAAGTTTCATTGAAATCGGTTGAAATTGGTTTCAAAAAGAAGATTTTTGAAGGGTTTTTACCATATATGGGCATGGCGGCATCTTGGTCATGTGACCTAGATTATTAATATATACATTGGTTCCACCATCCTATAGATGATTCACATGAAATTTGGCTTTATTTGGCTAAGTGGTTTCAGAGGAGAAGATGTTTGAATATAATGGTAATATTGCCCCGGGATGGGGGCAAATGAGCCCTTGGGTCCATTTTTTTTTTCAGAATCATTAATATTCAGTCCTACTGCCCATTGCCTGCAAGATTTTCACCTCAAATGACTTTTTAAAGGTTTTCCCCATTCAAATGCATTGGCCACCTATGTTGACCTTGTCGTAAAATAGGTCAAGGTCACCACAGGGTCATTATATATATACACATTGTTTTAATTAGCTATCAATGTTTCATGCCAAGTTTCTTTGAATCGGTCCACCGGTTCCGGAGGAGGTTTTTGCAGGGTTTTTACCATATATGGGCAAGGCGGCCATCTTGGTCATGTGACCTAGATTATTAATATACACATTGATTCCCCCATTATATAAATGCACCGCATAAAATTTGGTTTTGATTGGCCAAGCGGTTTCAGAGGAGAAGATGTTTGAATATTATGGTAATATACATGTACAATGCCCATGGGGTCCATTTTTCCGGAATCATTAATATTCAGTCCTGTTGCTCATTTACGGCAAGACTTTCACTTTAATTGTCATTTAGGTGACCTATGTTGACCTTGCCGTAAACTAGGTCAAGGTCATCACAGGGTCATGATTTATATATACATTGTAGTACTTGAGTCATCAATATTCCATGTCCAGTTTCATTGAAATCGGTCCACCGGTTCTGGAGACGAAGATGTATGAAGGGTTTTTACTACAAATGGGCATTGCGGCCATCTTGGTCATGTGACCTGGATTATTTATATACTCATTGGTAACCCCTTCCTATTGATGCTTAACATAAAATTTGGCTTTGATTGGCCGAGCGGTTTCAGAGAAGAAGATGTTTGAATATCATGGAGATATACAAGTATATTGTCCCGGTACATATGAGTCCCTGGGGTCCATTTTGTTTTTCAGAATCATTAATATTCAGTCATGCTTCCCATTTCCTGCAAGACTTTCACTTTAAATGACATTTTAAAAGATTTCCATATTCAAATGCATTGGTGGCCTATGTTGACCTTGCCGTAAAATAAGTCATGGTCATCACAGTGTCATGATTTATATACATGTTGTAGTACTTGAGTCCTGCCAAGTTCCGTTGAAATCGGTTCACCGGCTCTGGAGAAGAAGATTTTTAAATGTTTTAACATATATGGGCGTGGCGGCCATCTTGTGATCTGGATTATTTATATATACATTGGTTCCCCCTTCCCATAGATGTTTCATATAAAATTTGGCCTTGATTGGCCTAGCTGTTTCCGATGAGAAGATCTTTGAAATTGTGGACGGACGACGACGACGGACGGACCCCGGAGCATGATCATCATATAAGCCCACCTTGTGAGCCTTCGGCTCACGTGAGCTAAAATTATTGGTAACCGATCTCTAACGTTAACTATGTGACAGTTGTCTACACTTACTGAGTTCGACTTTCTTTGACCTCCTCCTTGAATACATTGACTAGCCTATCACGCTCAGATACGAATTTTAAAGTTGCCGCCTACACAGTAACCTATTTGGCAAACTATATCATTGCTTTTAGAGAATGAGGTCGTATAATGAATTTAATGTAACATGGTAATTAGGCTATGCCATTTTTTCACACGAACGGGTTAGTGACCGTTAATAACTGTAAGCAGCATATTACCACATACACTGGAGCCAGAACTTAACTTCGTGTGTTCATGATGTGCACAACAACAGAGCGATTGATGTGTAATACAAGTTCAGAATGAAGTGCACTGGAAGTTCTGTGGCCAATCTGTGATCGAAGAGCACGGTTTGCACGTGTTAATTGATACATGTAAGTCTTAATACGTATAAAAAGAAGACAGGCTATTATACGGATTGTATTTAACCAATCATGAATAATAGATAAATAATCAATTTATACATGTGTGATAACAAACGTTGTTTTTATCAACATAATTGCATTTGAGAAGATAGAGCCCATTTATTTTACGTATCATAAATATCGAATTTATATTTTGAGAAAATTTTAAGGTGTCAAAATTTTACACATGTCATAGATAGAATAACCTGTCATAAACTTAGAATATACGAAAATCTGCCATAAAATTAGAATACCCGAGACTGTATTGATGGCAGCGATTTTATGTTTAAAACGATTACAAAATTATCCATTCTGATATAGATGTGTATTAATAATCTCTTACCAACTGCATAGCTTATTTTATAAAATCGAAATGTCAAGCGACTGCTGTCAATAAAGTTATCTGAAAAGTTGAATACAATTACTAATTAAACGCAAGAAGTTCAAGATAACACGCAAATTACAGATAATATATTCAGATGTCACTCCAAATGGTACTTCCGGTTCCGGTGGGAAGAAGAACTGAAAAATTTTGACAGCTCAAAGTTTTCGAATTTTAAATTGAAATACTGCAGAAATATAGAGGAAAATTGCTGATGATAATTCAGAATTGGGTTATTAAAGGGTTGTATTTGACTATATTGGCGTTTGGTGCACTGGATGGTTCAACGAAACAAAGATTTTGGAGGATATCGAGAGGAATCTTGGAAAGCGGCCGCCAGCGATTTTTGGATTTTTCATTTGTTATGCTTGATCCTTTTAAGTACCCTTGTCCCCCCTTGTAGTTTAAATATGGCAACACAAAAGAAGGGCCAGAGAGCTCCGTCAGAAGCTGATGCTTGGCAATGTGAAGGGTGTAAGAAAACATTCGTGGATAAAAACTCAAGGCTCTTAGTATGCGAATACTGTGACAATGTTTATTGTATAGAATGCCTACAGCTGACGGCAACGGCGTATAACGTATGTAAGAAAACAAACCTGCACTGGTTTTGCCCGAATTGCGAAGACAAGGTCATGAAAAATATTAGAAGTGAGAAATAGAGGAACGTTGCGCAGAATTTCTACAAAAAATTGAAGGTCGCGTGGGTGCCCTCGAAAGCCAAATAACAACTAAAGTTGATGAGAAACAGGTGAGAGAAATTGTAGAAAATATGTCAACGGAGGGTCAGGCTAAAGAGTCCCATGGTCAATCGCAGGAAACTGTGCTAGCTACAGTAAAAGACTGTCGTGATAGCATTAACCGAGAATCAAATTTCATTATGTTTAGAGTAGAGGAACTGGATTCGGATGAACCACTGGAGCGAAAGGAAAACGATGTGAAATTTGTCAATGACTTTTTATACTGCATAGATGCCAGGGAGGTCGAAGTGGCAAATGTTACAAGAATTGGAGCTAGGTCAAAGAACAAAAATGAGAAAAAAGACAGACCGATAAAAGTCACATGCAAAAGTGCTGAACAAAAGCGTGAAGTCATGCGTAAAGTAGTTAATTTGAAATTCATCACAGAGGGGTCGGTACATGAGCGTTTTAAGAAGGTTAGTGTCTCGCACGACATGTCAAAAGCCGAAAGACAGGTAAATAAGCAGAAGTTAACTGAGGCTAAATTAAAAACTGCAAATGAAAGCCAAGAGGGAAAATTCATCTACAAGGTACGCGGGCCACCGTGGAATCGGCGGACAGTCAGGCTTCGGGTGAGAGAAGACACACTCGAGGAGGGGGTGGAGGCAGATTAGAGGGATCAAAGAACAATGTAAATAGTAATGTAAATACTCGTTCGTCAGTTGACGTTTCAAATTTGTTTTGTTATTATACAAATGTTGACAGTTTATCAAATAAGTGGGACGAATTTTGTGCTGACATTAAAAGTAAAGGCAGGGAGCCTGATATTATAATGTTAACTGAAGTGCTACCAAAAAACTTTAGGTTTCAACTAACCAGGGCAGAGATTGCTTTACAGGGATATGAAATGTTTCCTGAATCATTTCCGAATAATATGTCCAGAGGAACAGTTATTTATATTAAAGAGACTTTGAAAGCAGTTGAGGTAAAATTTGACACAAATTTTGAAGAGAGTACATGGGTAAAAATCAACCTTAAAGGTACAGACTGTCTTCTCTGTGGGTGTATTTATAAAAGTCCATCAAATTCTGCTGTAAACGAGGTGCATTTGAGAAACTTGTTAAAACATGTAGCTGAAAATAGACAGTTTAGTCACGTGGTTGTGGCAGGGGATTTAAATTATCCTGACATTAAGTGGGAAAACTGTAACGCTGAAAAAGAGGAGAGTGAACTATTTCTTGAATGTCTTAGGGACTGTTTTTGGTACCAGCATGTACAAGACTTCACACGGTTCAGAATAAATCAACAACCTTCTGTGTTAGATCTAATTATGACAAATGAAGAGGATATGGTTGTAGACCTGGAATATTTATCCCCATTGGGAGCCAGTGATCACAAAGTACTAACTTTTCAGTTTAATTGTTACTGCAGTCATACAAACAACTATAGTACACATTTTAATAACTATAAAGGTGATTATGAGTCATTGAGAGAAGAGCTGAAGATAAACTGGAAAGATGAACTAGGCATAGGTGATGTGAATAGCATGTTAAATAATTTTATGGAGCGTGTGACCGCGGCCAAGGAGAAATATATCCCACGTTCACGACCATTCCCGCGTAAAGGAACAGTACCTTTGTGTAAAAATACAGTTGAAGCTATTAAGCGAAAACACAGAACATGGACAAGGTTCATTGAATCTCGTGATGAAAATTCTTATAAACTGTACGCAAAAGCAAGAAACAAAGTGAAGTGGCTTGTAAGGAAAGAAAAACGCGCACGTGAAAAAGAAATTGCTCAGACATCAAATTCTAACCCTAAGAATTTCTGGAAATATGTAAACTCGAAACGCAAAACAACGTCAAGTATATCGGAATTGCATACTAAGAGACAAGATTCAACTTTTATTGCTGAAAGTGATGAGGATAAAGCCGAGGTTTTGTCAGACTTTTTTAGTAGTGTTTTCACTAAAGAACCAAGTGGTGAATTGCCCAATTTGAAACAAAGAAATTACACAACTAAATCATCTGACGATTATTTTGAAATAGAGACAGTTAGAAAGTTATTGACTAGTATAAATACATCAAAGTCACAGGGTCCTGATGGTTTACACCCAAAGTTGATATATGAACTGGCAGATGCAATTTGTGAACCTTTAACTATGATTTTCAACAAGTCTTTTGAATCAGGTATTGTACCAGATGAATGGAAAAAGGGACAGATAACTGCATTGTTTAAAAAGGGAGACAAAAAGCTAGCATCAAACTATCGCCCAGTCAGTCTTACCAGTGTTGTAAGTAAAATATTTGAAAAACTGATTAGAACTAAGATTGTTGATCAAATGAATAGTAATAACTTGTTTAGTGATAAACAGTTTGGTTTTATCGGGGGCCGATCTACAAGTTTGCAGCTATTGACAGTACTGGATAAATGGACAAAAATATTAGATGATGGGGGCACTATAGATGCGGTGTATATGGATTTTATGAAAGCGTTTGATAAAGTCCCCCATCGTCGTCTCATCGTTAAACTACGGGCTTATGGAATGAGTGAAAAAATGTGTAATTGGGTGGAGAACTTTTTATATGATAGAAGGCAGCGAGTACAAGTAAACGGACATTTTTCAGAATGGGCGAAGGTTACTAGCGGTATTCCTCAGGGTTCAGTATTGGGCCCCGTTCTGTTTGTGATATATATAAATGACTTGCCGGATTCAGTGATGTCAGAAATAGCCCTTTACGCCGACGACACTAAATTGTCCAAAGAAATACAGTCAGACTCTGATGTAATTGTCGTACAGGACGATTTATTTATCTTGCAAGATTGGTCAGATGACTGGTTGCTATTATTTCATCCAGATAAATGTATAGTTATAAGGATTTGTTTACCCTGGAAATGTAACATTGATAAGCCTGAATATTTCATGCGAAAATCAGATGGTTCTATAGTCAAACTGGAGGTCAGCAGCTGTGAAAAGGACATTGGAGTTTATATTGATGAGCATTTAACATTTAAAACACATATTGTCACTAAAGTGAATAAAGCTAATAGTGTAATGGGTATAATTAGACGATCATTTACTTTCTTGGATGAAGAAATGTTTGTACTGTTGTTTAGGGCCCTCGTACGCCCTATATTGGAGTAGGCCCAATCCGTCTGGAGTCCTTATTTGAAGAAACATATAGATATGATTGAAAATGTACAACGCAGATCAACAAAAGTAATACCAGGATTCAAAAATTTGACATATGAAGAACGATTAAGGAAGTTGAAATTACCAACACTGAAATACCGTAGGCTAAGGGGGGACATGATTGAAGTTTATAAGATTTTACATGGAATCTACGATAAACGGGTAACAGCTGAATTATTCAATGTCTCGGATCAAGCTCGGACGCGTGGTCATTCATTCAAACTGGAAAAACACAGATGTCGACTAGAAATACGTAAAAATTTCTTCACTTCAAGAGTGGTAAATGTGTGGAATTCTTTAACGGAGAAAGTGGTTTGTGCACCAAGTGTTAACGCCTTCGAAAATCGTCTTGACAAGCTGTGGGCTGACCATCCGATGAAGTACAACCCAGACATAGAATACAACCCATATGTGGCAAACCCGGGGACTGGAAATAGGAGACTTGCCACAGTACAGTCTGATGAGGAGCTGAACATAGAGGCCTCTGGCCTGCGTTCAGAATCAACATAGGTAAACATAGGTAGGTAGGTAAACAAATACAGCGCAGTTTTAGACCAAGGTGCACAAGGAGTGCAATTCGTTATGCACATCATGTTCAAAGCATGAGTGCACAAGAAGTGCACTTCCTGTAACCTTAAGTTCTACATCGTGTGGTTACCGTGTGGAAGGCACCTCATGGATACTTAGTGCTCCTAAAAAGTCTCCCCGTACATCATCTATAGTGCAGATTATATTTTCAATTTAATTTGATCCTTTGAGATCAGCGAGGGTATTCTGAGAAATCAGAAATTCATTATCGGTTTAGATTCATTTTCTAACCGACGTTTTATATACTTGGCTCTGTTTGCATAACACTAGTCTTAGTATCAACTATCCTTTTGAAAGTTGCAAAATTACAGTACTTCTCGTTGGCTCCATAGGGTCGCGGTATGGCCCATCTCTTTTCTCATTAATATGCTCACTGCTCTTAACATGCTTAAAGGATCTCAGTTTTATGTTTATCTATAAGACCTAAACTATTTTTGCCATAGGTAAAAGCTACTCAACGCACAGATACATATCGTTAGAAATATGAGAAATACGGGTCTATCAGATTCATTGGACTGGACAAATACAGGTACTTTGATTGCTAACGGTTAACACATGACGGTGGTCTGCGCTTACTGACTTCGACTTTTCTATGATCTCCCTACTTGACAGAAGATGGACCTGTCGGTCTTGCCCAGATATGAATATTAAGGTTGCCGCCTCCATAGTAACCTATTTCGCAAGCTATACCTATGGGTTAGCGTTACCCAGCGAAATAAGCAATGATGATAATATGGAAGACACGTCACCATACCTTTACACGTAATTCGTGGATGAGTCGATACGGTTCTCAAATTATTTTAACTAATATCGCTGAGGCGCTCCACTAACCAGACATGTTTCTAACGTCATTAGTATAACAACAAGAAGACCAATAGTCCTGTACAGGTTCACCTGAGATGTGGGATATATACCAATAAACTTGTTTGACTATTATGGTCATGTGCGACCTAAATTGACTTGCCGTAAAACAGGTCAAGGTCATCACAGGGCCATAATTTATGTAAATATTGTACTACTCCAGACCACAATGCTACATGCTAAGTTTTGTCGACATTGGTCCACCGGTTCCGGAGAAGAAGATTTTTGAATGGTTTTTACCATTATATGGACATGGCGGTCATCTTGGTCATGTGACCTGGATTATTTATGTACACATTGGTTTCCCCTTCCTATAGATGCTTCATATCAAATTTGGCTTTGATTTGCCTAGCAGTTTCAGAGAAGAAGATCTTTCAATAATATGATGATATACATTTATCTTGCCCCGGGGTGGAAGCAGACCAGCCATTGGGGTACATTTTTTTTTCAGAATCATAAATCTTCAGTCCATTTGCCCATTTCCTTCAAGATTTTCCCTCCAAATGACATTTTGACAATTTTCACAATTCAAATCAATGGGCGACCTTTGTTGACCTTGTCATAAAATACGTAAAGATCATCCCAGGGCCATAATTTATATAAATTTTGTAAAGCTCCTCTCCATGATGCCTCATGCAAAGTTTCAAAATCATAGGCCGTCTGATTCGTGAGAAGAAGATTTTTAAAGGTTTTTGTTATTAATAGCCATGGCGGCCATCTAGGTCATGTTACCTGGGCCATTTATATAAAATTTCGCCCCCCTTCCTCCTCATGAAGTTTGGCTGTGATTGGTCAAGCGGTTTCAGAGGAAAATTTCTTTGAAATTGTGGACGGACGACGGAGCATGGCCATCCTTAAGCTCACCATGTGCGTATTCGGCTCAGGTGAGCTAAAAAGCGCTAAAATACCACTTACTTGAATAGTTTCCATCTTGAGAAGGGTCAGGTCGGATCGACCGCTTTTTTCGTTTTTGTTTTTACATTCCCCTTTGATTTATACTAGATTGAATCCTAAGTGAGAAACAAAAATGTCTAGACGTGTGTTAGCATGTAAAAGTCAATCTCTGTTATATAACAGTAACATTAATATTGGTGAACTTTGCGTTGAATGATAGCAAGACAAAACTTCCTGCATTTTAATACATATCTAGATGTGTTTATCTCAGCCATATGTCGATCGATATATCTCTAACAGTGTGTAAATTAGCGTAAGATAAGAGAACGAACTTCGGGTAAAATACGACACCCTATAGATTCACTGTTCGACAGAAAAAAAAGAGAAGTAGCTGTCACCAGTAGATGGGCGCAATTTTTGGACAAAATTTGCGCGATAGTGGTAAGTATTTGCATGTTTTCTGGTAATCAGATTTCTTTATGTGCCGCCTTTTACCGTTGATTGTCTTTACACATGCATTCGTGCCGCGTTATGGCACAATTACCACAAAGGATGTTTGTAGCCCGGGGTTTGTTAAAGGAGCATGTGGAAGACATTCTTTTTGAAGGCAGTTGAAAAAAGTTGAAAATCACAGCATTGTTTCTTCTAGTTCGACAATCGAACACTTTTGAAAAAAAAAATGAATAAAACCAGAAGTTCTATTTTGAGACTGTGCGACAGAATTTCGAAAAAGTGCGCGACTGTCGCAGTGAAGTAGAGTGTGTTTTTTGTACCCGGGCCAGTGGTTAGTGTAGACTGCGAAGAGTTGAGATCGTTAGTAAGGAAATTAGCACAATACGCACAGGAATCTGCATAAATTTTGATTAATTATTTATTGTGTTAGCCAAAATAACTTTTTTATTCTCCATATATTGTCCGGGACAATGCTGTTCAAGTCTTTTGGGGGCGCGTCAGACTTTGTCTTAGAATTTCCGGGACTAAGTCCGGGAGTACAGGTAGCAGCACCGGTATTTGTAGAGTGTGTGCTGTGCTCACGTGCATTGGTCCCGGGAGTAGGGTTCGATCCCAGGGGTCCATAGTTGGAAGACTATGTCCCTATGTGGGAGGCTTCCTTACAATCAAGACCCTTGGTGGTAAATGTATTAGGAGGTGGGATATTTCTATCCCTGTTTCGTTGTTGTTGTTGTTGTTGTAAACCACTTTTTGGGCCTCAGTATCTTATTTTCCAGCGTTCGGCTGGGGGAGCTCCATATTTTTGTGGGTAGACAGGGACCCTTTGGAGCTATTAAGGTGGGTTTGGGTGTCGTGAATAAAAATAGAACTGAGAGCCTTTAAGAGCAGTGAGCATGTAAATGAGAGAAGGGATGGGCCATACCATGGTTTCGGCTACTTAAGCCTCTTCAGTGACCCTTTAGATTTGGCGAAATGGGGCCAAAGGGAAATACTGTAATTTTGCAACTTTCAACAGGATAGTCAATACAAGGACTGGCATTATCCAAAAAGAGTCAAATGTATAAAACGTCGGTTAGAAAATGAATCTAAACCGGTAATGAATTTCTAATTTCTCAGTATACCCTCGCTTATCGCAAAGGACCAAAAGGAAAATATAATCTGCACTATGGATGATGTTCGGGGAGACTTCTTTTCTCTGAAGACGCTTTTCGCCACGACAGCTCCTCTGAAGTGAGCGAATATTCACTTTGACGAATTTGGCGTAATGGCTAGGACAGTAGCTTCACTGTCAGAGACACCAGGCCCAAAAGCGCTGTTTTCATGCGCTTCAAACGGTTTGAATCATCGCTGTACTTTTAAAATAGAGCAGTTCACGAGCAAGGGGACAGGGGATTTATACATATTATGCCCATGACGGGGCAATCCCAGTTTTCCAGATATGTGGTAGAAGGAGCCTCGACACCGGCAACATGGTCAGCCATCTTGGAACAAAATGGAGAATTATACTGACGAATTAGAATAACGCAACACTTTACATTGTAGATCATTTGCTCAAACTGATTTAAAGTTAAACTGAAGAATAAAATAAACATATTATTCTGAATCGTAACACTATACACCACACTATTTAGCCATAACAATTTGTTCGCTGAATTCTGTGCTAAAGCTGCTTTCTCCGACGCCATCGAGGCATAAATTTTCTGAAAAAATTCTAACAGTGCCTACAGTGGCTACAAGAAATGGATTTTGTCAAGGCAAACCAGCTCCGGTGACATCCTAAAGCATACGAAAAAGCAAACTAAACATTGGCGCTTTCTTTCATTGTCGTTTTAGGCGCTAACTTTTTTTCGCTGACGTTAAACGTTAAGTGCTCATAATACAGAGGCATTCGATCACAGTGCGAAAAGTTATAAGAATCTTTTATTAGTCCCGCGCCAATATATTATGTTTTTAAAGTTTTG
Organism: Rugalucina vietnamica; assembly: GCA_964017185.1. Taxonomy (NCBI): domain Eukaryota; kingdom Metazoa; phylum Mollusca; class Bivalvia; order Lucinida; family Lucinidae; genus Rugalucina; species Rugalucina vietnamica. Next base: position 19,193,725 of record OZ024881.1, on the reverse strand, counting down.
AATTTGTTTAAATGTGACACGCATATAGTAAGTTTTCTTTGATCAATGTTAAACTGGCGTAATTTACGCATTTTGATACCAATGAAAGCCAACCAACAACATTTATTTGGGTTTTGGTGTTTCCTTCCAGAAATCGTGTTTGACCTGAAGAAATGTTTTCGTCCCATCGACTATGGTTGTTGAATTTTGGGTAACGCTTGATATCTGACTGCATGGCGTTAATCACGGATTTCGTTTTTGTTATCGAAGTTAAGCAAACTGATTGTAATTTTCAGTTCAAAAAATGTTTCTCTGGAACATCCTGTATTCTGAGAGGAAAAAAACGACAATGCAAGTGTTGCGTTTATAAAGTCCGTTAGTATACGTGTTTTAGCTAACATGGTACATGTACATATAGGCAATGATCAGGAAAAGGCGCAATCAGAAAGAAATTCCCATTCAAAAAAACCGAGGTGGGAAAAACTAAATTGACAATTAGGAACTTAAACTTAGAAAACATACCGTAAGCCAATAGGCGGCCTCTCAGTTACCCGAACTCAACTAAAATTTTGAAAATACTTACATAAGGTTCAAACAGCGCAAAAATTCGACTCCAAAACATAAAACAAATAGAATCATAACAGAAGTATTGCCTTGGTAATATAAAATTACCGGGGGTCTTAAACCGGTTTTACAGGCGCCTAACCTCGCTCTCATCTTCTGCGGTGGTTCACAACATTTCGTTAGTTGTTCGGTTCTCGTGGTGAATAAGGACAAACAAACTATAAAGTGTGTAAAAAGTAGAGAAATAAACAAGTACAATGAGTTGGACTGTGGGACAGCGGAAATATAAGTAGTATGTAAATATAACGTATCAGGCCAGTAACTTGACGAGTATCCACCAAAGCTAGATCCGTGCCTCTTGTCTTTTTTCTCTACCCACAATCTCTAAATACCTACAGATTAGCTGCATCGGTTCTGTACTCTTCGGTGTCAGGTCGAAAAGTGTATGATGATGCAGAATTACATAGAACATGAGATTTATAGTTATATGAATGGCATCAAAATTAATTAAGAAACAATACAAAATGCATTTATTACCTTTTTAAACTCTGTAGCACAATAGCGTATGTTATAAAATACTTTTTGCGCATATTTCTGTCGCCCTTTGTGTATACAACATCAGACTGTACAGGAAGGATCAAAGTGACGAGGCCTCGTCAACAAAGGAGCAGCTCGCTTTGAAGAAAAGAGGGTCTGTGAAGCTAAAAGAAAGCGCAGAGAACGCAAAGCCAGACACATGGACCACCAGCAGATTCTTTGACAATGACTTGCTTTACTGGCAACTGAGAGTTTAGAGTTAGAATTGGCCTAGGCAGCCATCAAAGAACTTACCAACACACATGGACATCAAATATTCAAGGAATAACGATGGTCATTCTCACTACTGCGTGATGATTACAAAAACATGCCCATGCAATATACAGAGATTTTTAAAATTGTAAAAAATGAAAATTTTCAGTAGATTTTTTTGCTATTTTTCTTATTTTTGCTCAAAACATAGATTGTGGGTACACGTTAGAACCGCCTCGGCCGTTCTAACGAGTACCCACAATCTATGTTTTGGAGCAAGAATAAGAAAAATAGGTATACCCCTGCAAACCCCAGTTTTACTATATAAAAGTGGGGTTCAAGGGGGTATTCATTGCACAGACATGTTTTCCTGATGGAAGTCGGCGATCATTTCTTACCGGTATGGGAAAGTCTTGATTATGATTGACATAGAAGATGCATTTTGTGTTGAACTACATGAAACCTAATCCTTGTAGGGCTCTCACTTCAAAACACGAGCAAAATATCAAAGTACATGCACAATACAACAAAAAGTATATATATACACCATTATAAATACATTAAAATACGACTATTCTATGCAATTTAAGAATACCAAATGTACATTAGGCTTAAAAAGTATGCAATCTAAAAGGTACAAAAATACTACAAATGGTATATGTTTAATAATTTTTGCATAATTGTTTGAAATATAATAATAAAACGTTTTGAAAACCTTAACATGGATTGAAAGCTAGCTTCATAGCATTCTTAAAGGCCTGTATTCCTATCTATTGAAAATCATTAGCTGATCAAGACTTATAAGGGGCAGGACACTAGAAAACCTGGTGTCCTGACAAAGACTGAATACAGCCTTCCCCCCCACCCCAAAAAAAATTGAATATTGATTGCAGAGGGAGGAAGATTTACTGCACAGGTTAACAGTGACCATGAAACCAATAATCAGTGGTACATTGTACCACATTGAATGTACCACATTGGTACATTGTACCACATGTATTATCCTTTAGGGGAATCTCTTTTATTACCCTCTGCAGAGATGATATAATCACCTCATTACATGTATGACAGTCCTTGGATCTTTATTCCATCTTCCATCAACAGGGGCCATACATTGAATAAAGAGTGGCGTCACCTTAGCTACTTCAGACGCTCTTCCTTTAACCCATTTGACGAATGGATTCTCCCATCATTATCAATTGGATGATTCCACTTTCATTATTAGGGGTCTTAGAGAGTGATTTTGTTTTATTTTTTATCTCATTTTTCGATGAAATTCCTCCAAGCAAACCGAATAGCCGCAGATGGGACGCCGCGTTCTGCGGCGTCACATCTGGGGCTATGTTGTTTGCATATGTCCCTTAAAAATATGAGTTAAGCCCAAGGATGTCGTAGTGCTATTTAAACAGTCAGCAAACAGTCTGCGCCTGTAAACCTTTGCATGACAAAAATGACTCGTATAGCAAGAATAAGAGATACGCAACAGGCACACAATAATATTGGTCAACATAATAGGAACTGAAATGCTAACTACGTAAAACTAAAATTTAAAAAATCTAACAGACCAGACACAGAAGATGACTGAAACGCTTTATGATAAGTGTTGGCTTAGATTATGTAGCATGTATGTGTGCGTGTGTTGTACAATTGTTTACAAAGTTTACGAATAAAGTTATCAAAGAAAAATATGTTACTGATCGTTACTGATCGTTCCAAGGCGATACTTCTGTGGCGGTTCTTGATGTTACTGGTCGTTCCAAGGCGATACTTCTGTGGTGGTTCTTTTTTTATGTCTTCGTGTTTAAAATTTTGTGCTGTTGGGGCCTATGTATGTTTTCATATTTTAGTTAAGTTTATGTAATTTTATAGACTCATGCTATGCATGTATTTGCGTTACTATGTTTGTGTCACGATAAAAAATGTACTTTTGCTGTTTGTGGGGTTTGGATAATTTGTTTGATTTTTTAAATGTTTAGTTGAGCATAATAGGTACTTGGAAACTCTTACACAGGAGTAAACATGACATGTTTACTGCATTGTCAAGGATATCTATGTATGTTAGACACGGCAAAAAATATTTGTGCCATGAAGAATTTTATGCTCAATTGTGATATTTTAACATTCTTTTTGTGTTATGGTATTTGTTGATTTGTGGCGTGGAAATTGGCATTATGTGCAGTTTAATTGGATTCTGTACTGGGCTCAGATTCGTGTTTTATCAGTTTGCCATAAATGGTTTCTGAGAGTGACACGGCTTTAACGAAAACATGAAGTCCGGGGATTTGAATCATATGATTTACACCTTGAGGTATAATCCAGAGAAAATTTGTATTGCCGATTTTATGGTTAGCAATATAGCTTTTTGCAAGCTGATCTGGGTGTGGGTGTCAGTGGATGTGCATTTAGAATTGTTATTCACTTGCTCACGGTGGGTTATTCACATGTTCTGATGAATGGTTTTGGAATATATGATGGAAAACGGTATGGTTTTCAGGGAAATGTTCACAAACTTATGCGTATAAATAGGCAGCTTATTTTGTGTGGAATCAATATGAATTATCGGAAGAATGTAAAGATTGGGCATGAATTTGAGATGTTTGGATATGGGTTTATCTGGTACACCTGGTTATGGTCAGCGCCAGTCTGAGTAGTCGGCCGTCGGTAAGTTATAACAGTTCATAAATATACATTTTGTACAGTGAGATTGTATAGCCATAATAATGTAGCTCATTATGGTGGAAAGCACATTGATAGGGTTGTAAAAAATGAAGATTTCTATATTTCTGCACGCTACGTTGCCGTGAAGCGGCATTGGTTTAGTTTTTATGTATTAAATTTCGCGTAAGAATGACATTGCGCGGTATGTATGTCAACCAAAGTTGTAAAATGGAAATTTCTGTTATGTGCTACGTTACTTGTAGCGACGTTATTGTCATTGACGTACATTTAGTTTCATGTTATGTTTTGTTATCTAATCATCTCATCATAAAGGAAGTTAATGTTGACTCGGAACAAAGCTGTAAGGCTGGAAATTTCAGATTTTAAGTTTTACGTTATAGTAACGTAACGCTTAGATTTGACGTTAATGACGTCATTAAGAATATTCGCTATTACTGAAATTAGTGATGTCATTTAAGAAAGGTTTAATATTGTAACAAGATTGTCTCGCAAGATTTATCGTATTCTGAGAAATGGCTTTCTATGAATTTGGTCATAGATTGGCAGGACCAATTCCTGGGTGAGGAATTGTGGATGCATGTCGGAGATTTGCTTGTGATTTCGCTGGGTAAGGAACTAGGGTTAGTTCGCGACATATGTGGTTTAACTGTATCGTACATGTGAATAAATGTTTCAATGTAGATACTGGAGTATTATAGTTTATATGTATAGTACAAGCAATCTAGCGAATAAACTAATACAGTTCCGGGGTACGGAATTGTGGGAGGTTATTTGCAATTGGATGTTGTGACGTGCATAGCTGCAGGAGATTTCGTTATGATAAATTGCGACACTATCAGTTATTTTGTTGTTAAGACACACTTACTTTATTTCAGGCCTTGAAGCTGAAATTGTAATTTATGGACGTAGTCTGAATTCCTGAAACTAAACTGGGCTAAACTATATGGGGTGGCAGTGACGGTATAAACGGGACGATATAAAATCATTGGTGTTTGGTTTACAATGGACGGGCGTGGTCTACAGTTCGTATTGGGAACACTAGACTGTTTTTGCAAGCAGTGGTGCGGAGTGTACTAGTGAGACGAACGTGTGACAGTATACCCGGAGATGCCAATGGGAAAGTGTGTGGGACATTGATGAACAAAGGACGTATTTTTTTTTTCTTTTCTCAGTAATTTCTTTTTGTAGTCTCTTTCTATCTTTTTTCTCCTTCTTTGCTTCTCACTTTAAACATCATTATAAATAAATCATCATAATTTGAAAATTCTGTTTAATTGAACCCTCCCATAGATTTGCTGGTCATTCATAGCAGGAAGCGTATACCCTTGGTCATTCGATACATGATTTGTTGGGCACAACAAGCCATTGTATCCTCTGACTTTATATTAAGTAGAGTCAGTCCGTGACATTTGGTGTCAGAAGTGGGATACGCCCAACATTTCTGCATTGGATATCAGTAACTCTTGGAGGTGTTTATATATGCTAGGATTTAGAGAACCAAATGTGAATCACAGTGAAATTCTCTAGTGTACCAAAGTAAGCAATGCTTAAGCAAAGTAAAAGTAATTGTTTAAAATAATGCAAATGTAACCTCTAAAATTTCATTGTTCTGGTATATGTTACAGTCACACTGTCACTTAAGAACAAGATATCAAAGTATATTTCAGTTATGAGGGCCGATGGTTAGACTGATGGGAGTCCTCCGATAATTCATATTCCCGTCGACCGACTGTCAGGGTTGGCGAGCACCAGAGACGGGGTGTACCAGTGAAGCACCAGGTGATCCTGAAATTTGAGGTTTGTCAATTGAACGGTTTGTTTAAGGTATTCATGAGTATGGGCTTACTTTTGTAAATTGTTACGCAACAGTTACAGGCATTAGTTGATTGTGGTAGAATGTCTGGGTGATTCTTAATGGGTTATTAAGAATAGGTTGCGTTGAGGCAATTGGTAAACAAAAGTTGAAGCTTGGTAAGCATTGGGTTTTGCTTATTTATTGATGTGAATACTGTGAAGTTTACGTTGTTGAGAATCAATTGATAACTCAGATTTCGTTTTATTGTGACCATCCTTACAAACAGTAATAATTTTTCAAAAGGGAAATAATCATGGATGTAGTTAAAGAGTTAACCAAAGTGGGAAAAGATTTAGGTCTTGAAGGTGAAGCACTTAATGCGTTTGTTTCAGAGCAACAAGTAATACTACGTGATGAACGTCAAGCGGCACGTGATGCAGAACGTGAGCGTCGAGAAGCAGAACGCGAAATCCGCGAGATGGAAGTAAGAGCTGAACGCGAACGTCATGAGCGCGAGTTAAAAGCTAAAGCTGATGAACAAGAAAAGCAGCGAGAAATTAAGGAGTATGAATTACAACTTAAGAAACAGGAAATTGAACTGAAGCGGAATGAGTTGCTAGCGCAAGAAGCTGAAAAGGTAAGACAGAAAGAATTAAAAGAGCGTGAACTGGAAGTACAATACAGGCATGCAAATGAAGAAATGGAGCTTAAGGCAGATGAAGAGCGTAAGATCAGAATTGCAGATAGGGCTAAGTATGAGGCAGAGATTGCATTGGAACGAGAGAGGTTAGTAGCAGAGAGAGAGAAATTAGAACGTGAGTATGAAATGCAGATTGAATTACAGGACAGAAGACATTTCGCAGAAATGGAGAGGATCACAGCGCAAAGGGCGGAGAGGCCAATTCCAGCGCCAAGAGACACTATTAAGGCAAGAACGCCTAAAATCCCGGCATTTAATGAAGGTAAGGACGAAATGGATGCATATTTACTTAGGTTTGAACGGTATGCTACAGCACAAGGGTGGAAAAGAGAATCATGGGCAACTGATTTGAGTGCGTTATTACAGGGTAAAGCGTTAGATGTGTACGCATTGATGCCACAGGAGGATGCAATGGACTATGACAAGTTGAAGTGTGCATTGTTACAAAGGTATCAATTAACAGAGGAAGGATTCAAGCGTAAGTACAGAAAGTGTAGACCAGAAACTGGTGAAACGTTTCAGCAGTTTTCAGCACGGTTGAAGAGCTACTTTACAAGATGGATAGATATGTCAGGTATTCCCAAAACTTTTGAAGGTTTGCAGGATCTCATGTTGAGAGACCAGTTTACATTTATTTGTAACAGAGAACTGGAGTTATTTCTACGGGAGAGAGAACCAACTTCGTTGGAGCAAGCTAGTAAATTGGCGGATTCCTACAAGGAAGCTAGGTATGTGGATATTGTTAATTTGACTTTCAAGAATGACAGAGGTAGATCTCGTTCTAATTCAGCATCCAGATCAAGGTCACCAGTGAAAAGAGACCAGATTCCTAATAATCAAAACTCATATGGAAGAGGAAGAGGTAAATACTATCCAGGTTTGAAATGTTATAATTGTGGTGGAACACATTACAGGAGGGAGTGTCCGGAACTAAAACCCGGTATCATGAAAGTAGGTGCGGTAGGACATAGAGGTAGATCACCAACAAAGAAGGTTACTTTTCAGAGCAAAGATTCGGAGGTACAGACTACATATGAAGACAGTCATGAGGATACAACAACAGATGTTAAGAAATGTGGAGCTTGCTTGACGTATACAAATACTGTCAGTTATTCCAAAGCAGCAATGGAGAGTAAGGATAACTTACATGAGAAACACCAAGTAAGTGTGAGTTCAGTATCATCTCTTTCAGAACTTAGTACTGTACAAGGAATGGTTGAAGAGAAATCGGTTGAGGTTTTACGAGATACTGGATGTTCGGGCGTGATAGTAAGTAAACATGTAGTCCCGGAAGGTGCATATACAGGAAGAAATCAAACTATGGTAATGGTAGATTATTCTACAAGAGTTGTACCGGAAGTGAAGGTAAACATTGACACACCATATTACAAAGGGGAAGTATTGGCACTATGTGTGGAAAAGCCATTGGTTGATTTAATCATAGGTAATATTCCAGGTGCACGGGAACGCAACAAACCGGATATAGACTGGGTGCCAACATTAGCAGTGCAAACTAGGGCACAGAAGAAACAGGAAGGAACACATGTGAGTATGAAGACACCAGAAATAGTTATACAAGAAGTTACACCGGATCAAATTCGGAAGGCCCAGAATGAAGATCAGAGTTTGAAGGTAATGAAGGCACGGTGTGAAGCCAAGGAGTGTCTTAAGAATGCATCATATTTTATTAAAAATAACTTGATGTACCGGAAGTTTAGCTCGCCGAACATTGAGCGAGGTAGGTTATTTACACAACTTATAGTGCCACAGCAATTTCGCAAAACGGTAATGAAGTTGGCTCACGAGTCAATAATGGCAGGTCATTTAGCTGTTAAACGAACCATACAAAAGGTTCTCTCAGAATTTTATTGGCCAGGCATCAGTAGCGACATAAAACGATTTTGTCAGTCATGTGACATTTGTCAACGTACTGTACCCAAGGGTAAGATAATTCGAGCACCCTTAGGAAAGATGCCTAGAATAGATGTACTAGTCCGGCATGAACCCAAGATGACCGTGCAATAGCGTCTATAGAAAATGTTTTTGCAGAAATAAGATGATATGGGTATCCTGATTTGAAATCCGGATGATGCCAGATTGGCATCCTTGGGCAATTCAAGATGGCTGCCAAAATCCAATATGGCCGACAAATGATGGGTTTTTGATAGGATTTCGTACAGATATCTGATGAAATGCTAAATGTTTGCCTTAAAATTTTAGAAATAATAAAATTTAGCATTTTTTCATCAAAATGCAACAAAATGAAGATAAACAAAATCAAGATGGCCATCAAAATCCAAGATGGCTGACGAAAAAGGGCTTTTGATAGACGTTCTTACGTGCATGTGATGAAATATTAAAAGATGGCATTTAAAGTGGAGAAATCCTCAAGTTAAGTCATTTTCCCATTAAAACATGTATGCAACAAAGGCAAAATTTATAAAGATGGCCACTAAAATCCAAGATGGTCGACAAAATGTTATTTTTATAGTTTTCTATCAATCTATCAATATATGTGGTGTAACGTTAAAAACATGACATTGAAGGTGCAAAAGTCATAAAGCTAAGATTGTTCATAAATATGTAACAAAATTTAAAGCTAAAATAAAAATGGCTACTAAAATTCATCATGGCCACCGAAAAGTATATAAAATGTGTTTGGGTATATAGAAATGAAAATTCCATTTCTGTGTTTAATTAAACAAATTTCAACAATAACTGCCAAAATGCCATTATTACCGCCATGATTTGGATTTTAGTGACCTTTGTTTATTTTTAGAATAAGCTGGTAGAATAGGGTGAAATGGGTAGGACTGGGGTTCACGTTGTATGACGACGTGTTAAAAGGTGGTTGGATGTGTAGGATATGTGTACAGACTAAAATATGGGTTGATGTGGCCTGCAGTGTGGTTGGATAGGGGTTACAATCGATCATGTGGGGATTTAATTTGGTTTGGTTATGAATCCGCTCCCTTGTCAACAAATCGTCAGTCATATTGTGAAGGAGCAACTACTCTCTTGGTATTAATCTCAATAGAGTGACGTGTCATCAGCGGAAATGTTTCTGTTCTCATGTAACAGCTGCGCATGAAGCTGACACTCGCTGTATAAGTAGGTTTATATCTTAAAGCAGTACAAATATGCAGGATATCTAACACTACCACATAGTTTATTCAATCAAAACTGATTTTAGATTCATCCACACTTCTCTATTTCATCCATCCGTGAATCATTATATTAGATGCAGATGTACACACAGCCATCAGATAAGTCGTTTATCATTGAAACCAAATGTAACAGGTTGAAAACTGCTAACTGTCCAATACAGCAGGAATTGGATGGGGAGGGTAAAATAAGACTTATATGATCTAGCTTGTAACTGCTCACAATTATAAAATCATTTAAGCCTTGTGGAATGCAATTTTGGTACAGTATGGTGAATTTAATGGGTTGTGTTAGGCTGGTCACTGACTCAGTTGAGAAGTGACTTTTATGTGCGAACATGAAGAAGAAAGTGTGCATTTGTTTCAATTTTAAATAAAAAAAAGTTGTAATAGCCATGAAATGCCAAAATGACTATTAAATCACACTGAATGCCAGTGGGGGAAATTCTATTACTGGTCTGTGGGTCCCTAGCCCTTAGCAATCACAAGATCGCGATCTTTCCCTTCAAGTGAGAACAGAAACACTAAAACCAGCACTGTCATAAAAATAACATAAAGCTAAAATAAAACATCTTGTGAGTTTAGGACTGTAACTGTTTTATTTGTTATACTTACGCAATGAAGAATCCCAGTGATTTGGCAAGCACCAGTTCTTCAAACAACCCATTCCACAGAGAGTTTTATGTTTGTGATATGCTTTCGTAGTAGCACTAAAGCTGGAGGTTTAGAGAGACTGACATTTTGTTACTATATATCTAGATATAGCATTTTGTTTTCTGTTCCGGCCTTCTGTGTTGGAACTTTGCAGGACGGTCTATCGTTGCAGTAGAACTGTTACTTTGGACAGTTCCTCAGTTGTTGATGTGGTTGGTCGTGTGTAGTTCCACTAAGGGCCTTACACAAGGTCTGTTATGAATCTTATCTATTTTAAAGTGATGATCTTTCACAACCACCATTGCAGAAAGGCATACATGAAGATTAAATAAGACTTACATGAATTGGTAACGTCTTCACTATGGCGGACTCCGCATTGTTTGTACTCCTGGTCAGTCCTCACTTAATAGGGTTACCCTATGCTATATATTAAGGCATCTTTTCCCCCAGATACAATATGTTGATGACTATCTGAGGTAGAGGAAAGACATTATATTTTTCGGGATATTCGTGTGAAATCACTACAACTAGGATGTAACAGCATAATTGAACATGTATCTGAAATGGTATATCTATAGGTAACTCACGAATCATGAACAATATCCCTGAGCAATCTCGGCATAAAACAGTCAAAAGTTAACCAACACATTTCTATCTTATGCCTGTCTACCACGTGTTTTGCTAAAATGACAGTGGCTTGTTTCACAATATGCAAAAATTCAGTTACTATAAAATTGAAAAAAATAAATCAAATATTTTAGAGTATGAGTTTTTCCCTTTATTTGTAATTTAGGGATACATTAAATTGATATGTAGTAATATTATGTTCAAGGGCTGTATATGATTTAATTTCCCATTTTTGTGACCTTGAGCGCATTCATAAACAACAAGAGTGTATTTTGGGTTACTTACATTTACATAAACTATTTTGGCCGCCATCTTGGACGTTCTCTTGTATCTAAAAACCTGTCCTATGATGAAATGTTGCATATCATTTATTTTCACAATTTATTGACCATAAAAGAGCAATTTGGAATAATACGAGTGTTATATGTGCCCATTTCATGTAAATAACATGTTTGGCCGCCATCTTGGACGCCATCTTGTATCTAACAAACTGTTCAATGATGAAATGATTCATATAATTTTATTCTACAATTTATTGACCTTGAGAGAGCAATTTTTAAATAACAAGAGTGTTATATGGGTCCATTTCAAGTAAATAACACATTTGGACGCCATCCTGATTTCAGCGAGTTGCCCAAGGATGCCAGAGTGGCATCACTTGGTTTCGTAATGTACTATGTATCCTCTTTCCAAAAATGCAAAAATATTTTCTATAGACGGTATTGCACGCTTTGGCTGATATTCTAGGTTTCTGTGCCGAACTATACCATTTAAGAGAGTTGCAACTGATTTGATAGGACCTTTGAAACCTGTGACATACAGTAAGAATAGATTCATACTTACAGTAGTTGATTATGCAACGAGATATCCAGAGGCAGTGCCATTGGCGTCAATTGACACGAAAAGTGTTGCAGATGCATTGGTAAGTATTTTTAATCAAGTTGGAGTAACCGATGAGATCAGCTCAGACTTAGGATCACAATTTACGTCATCCATTATGAAGGAAGTGAGTACTAGGATGTTTTTCAGGCGATCAGTGATGGGCCCGCACTCTACACCGTACACCAACCCGTACATCAACCCGTACATCGCTCTGTATACCGTCCCGTGTACCGCCACGTATTCTACGGTACATGACGTATTTGTGGAACATTTCAGGTGGACGATAAACAGCATGCTGATAAGAATCTATACGGAGAAATCAGCAGATTGTGGTAAGTTACCATTTATCATTTACAGAAACATGGAGAGTCAGAATGGCCGAGATGGAGATTGTGTGGCAATGTTGCTAGTGGGAGCGAGTGCAGGTTTGTTACCAGAAAGATCGACAGAAGAAAAGCCGGCAAAGGATGTAACACAATGTTATGCTCAAAGTATGGTTGGTATTTTCAGCTCCGACGTTAACGAGACCGACACCGGAAGTTGTAGTTTAGAGACAAGATATCATCCAGGTTTAAGATTTAACGAGAGTTTGGCAGGTAGACAATATCTTACTTTCACAGGTTGGGTACACGTTTGTATCAGTATAATGTTGTTCCTTACTTCCCAATGTCCAGGAGATATATTGGCATTCATGGTTTGGTTTTTGTCGATATGTAATAACGTGATCACGTTTGTTGCGGTGGTTACCGTGGCGTTGCGGGTAGACAGTATTGTAACTGACCGGCATATATCTTTTATTTGGGTAAGTGTAGTCAGTGTAATGACTAACTGGTGGCTGTGGCCGCATAGACGGAAGCCCAATAATAAGGTAAATATTACATGTAGTAATGCGGAGTGTTCCAGTGACGTTGAATGGAAATATGTAAGATGGAAAGCAAGGAAGGCGGAACAGACTATTTGTCGCGTATTTAGTGGATTACGGTTAACGCCGATAGCTTTTGCTGTTTCCTCCGGAATCCGAGTATAGATCCGATTGTCATGGAAAGTTTAAGTTCGCGGTAATCGGGGTACGGTTCTTGAAAGTATAATCTTCTAAATATGACTTCAATTAGTGTTACTCTGTGAAACATGAGTATTGTGCATTAAGGTTATCTATTTGTTGCGTATGTAGTGAATCAAGGGCAAGAAAGCAGCTTTGCAGTTTCCTCCGAGATCCGAGTATGTTCCATTTATCATAAAAGATTTAGATTGCGATACGTGGAAGCAGGTTTTTGCAAGTATGATTCTCTAGATATGACTTCATTTAGTAAATTTTTTATCGCGTAGATCTAGTGTTACGCATTTTTGAGATGCTTCACACTTCAAAAGGGGGAAGGTATGTCACGATAAAAAATGTACTTTTGCTGTTTGTGGGGTTTGGATAATTTGTTTGATTTTTTAAATGTTTAGTTGAGCATAATAGGTACTTGGAAACTCTTACACAGGAGTAAACATGACATGTTTACTGCATTGTCAAGGATATCTATGTATGTTAGACACGGCAAAAAATATTTGTGCCATGAAGAATTTTATGCTCAATTGTGATATTTTAACATTCTTTTTGTGTTATGGTATTTGTTGATTTGTGGCGTGGAAATTGGCATTATGTGCAGTTTAATTGGATTCTGTACTGGGCTCAGATTCGTGTTTTATCAGTTTGCCATAAATGGTTTCTGAGAGTGACACGGCTTTAACGAAAACATGAAGTCCGGGGATTTGAATCATATGATTTACACCTTGAGGTATAATCCAGAGAAAATTTGTATTGCCGATTTTATGGTTAGCAATATAGCTTTTTGCAAGCTGATCTGGGTGTGGGTGTCAGTGGATGTGCATTTAGAATTGTTATTCACTTGCTCACGGTGGGTTATTCACATGTTCTGATGAATGGTTTTGGAATATATGATGGAAAACGGTATGGTTTTCAGGGAAATGTTCACAAACTTATGCGTATAAATAGGCAGCTTATTTTGTGTGGAATCAATATGAATTATCGGAAGAATGTAAAGATTGGGCATGAATTTGAGATGTTTGGATATGGGTTTATCTGGTACACCTGGTTATGGTCAGCGCCAGTCTGAGTAGTCGGCCGTCGGTAAGTTATAACAGTTCATAAATATACATTTTGTACAGTGAGATTGTATAGCCATAATAATGTAGCTCATTATGGTGGAAAGCACATTGATAGGGTTGTAAAAAATGAAGATTTCTATATTTCTGCACGCTACGTTGCCGTGAAGCGGCATTGGTTTAGTTTTTATGTATTAAATTTCGCGTAAGAATGACATTGCGCGGTATGTATGTCAACCAAAGTTGTAAAATGGAAATTTCTGTTATGTGCTACGTTACTTGTAGCGACGTTATTGTCATTGACGTACATTTAGTTTCATGTTATGTTTTGTTATCTAATCATCTCATCATAAAGGAAGTTAATGTTGACTCGGAACAAAGCTGTAAGGCTGGAAATTTCAGATTTTAAGTTTTACGTTATAGTAACGTAACGCTTAGATTTGACGTTAATGACGTCATTAAGAATATTCGCTATTACTGAAATTAGTGATGTCATTTAAGAAAGGTTTAATATTGTAACAAGATTGTCTCGCAAGATTTATCGTATTCTGAGAAATGGCTTTCTATGAATTTGGTCATAGATTGGCAGGACCAATTCCTGGGTGAGGAATTGTGGATGCATGTCGGAGATTTGCTTGTGATTTCGCTGGGTAAGGAACTAGGGTTAGTTCGCGACATATGTGGTTTAACTGTATCGTACATGTGAATAAATGTTTCAATGTAGATACTGGAGTATTATAGTTTATATGTATAGTACAAGCAATCTAGCGAATAAACTAATACAGTTCCGGGGTACGGAATTGTGGGAGGTTATTTGCAATTGGATGTTGTGACGTGCATAGCTGCAGGAGATTTCGTTATGATAAATTGCGACACTATCAGTTATTTTGTTGTTAAGACACACTTACTTTATTTCAGGCCTTGAAGCTGAAATTGTAATTTATGGACGTAGTCTGAATTCCTGAAACTAAACTGGGCTAAACTATATGGGGTGGCAGTGACGGTATAAACGGGACGATATAAAATCATTGGTGTTTGGTTTACAATGGACGGGCGTGGTCTACAGTTCGTATTGGGAACACTAGACTGTTTTTGCAAGCAGTGGTGCGGAGTGTACTAGTGAGACGAACGTGTGACAGTATACCCGGAGATGCCAATGGGAAAGTGTGTGGGACATTGATGAACAAAGGACGTATTTTTTTTTTCTTTTCTCAGTAATTTCTTTTTGTAGTCTCTTTCTATCTTTTTTCTCCTTCTTTGCTTCTCACTTTAAACATCATTATAAATAAATCATCATAATTTGAAAATTCTGTTTAATTGAACCCTCCCATAGATTTGCTGGTCATTCATAGCAGGAAGCGTATACCCTTGGTCATTCGATACATGATTTGTTGGGCACAACAAGCCATTGTATCCTCTGACTTTATATTAAGTAGAGTCAGTCCGTGACAGTTTGTATATTTCAAATACCCTCGATTAGGGGGTCTTGAATAAAATTTTGACTTGACTTGACTTGAGTGGCCACTTATTGAGAAAATAGCTGCTCATTCGACTTACGATATGTTTTTATGGTATAAGTATATACATGATTGTTAATTTAGTTTTTTCCCACTTCGGTTTTTGGAGTTGGAATCTTTTTCTGATTGCGCCTTTTCCTGATCTTTGCCTACTTGTATCCTATGTACTTTGTAAAAATATTACCCTCGAACAAGGATTTTTGAAATATCCATTGAAATATTCATGAAAAAGATTGCTACAATAAACATGATAAAGTCTTCCCTTACATATCATTGATGTGATATTTTTTTCATATTTGCACAAATATTATGTGAAATTTGTGTTTTTTGCATGTTAGTAAAGTTTGGTTGACAAATCGTAATTGACGAAGTTCTTCAATTTAGATGAGTCCTAACAGTTTGTTTTCACAATACTCCGACAACTGTTTCGATATGTCTTTGTTCTTTGTAATGCGACAGCCTGTAGTTGTTAGCGCCGAGAATACACTGTAGATTGCATCCTCTCCTCCATTTTCAAAGCTGAACTCTAAGTGTTCTAGCCGGAGACCGCTTTTGGCTGCCTTTTCAGCAATGTGTCTACTGATTATATTCTTATCTATCAAAGTTTGCCATCCGAGCATATTGATAGCTGCATTCTTATTGTACTCTTGTACGTCCAGTACGTACTGTACACTGAATGTGTGTTTTCGGTTCTCTTCCAAAGATGGATTTATTTCGTCGATCAATTCTTTAAGTGCGTTTACATCTGCCATTGCATTATGTGCATCATATGAAGGGGTTCCGACTGGCATTATTCATTCGTAAAGTTTCTCTTGTTTGTAGGAGGGACCCATCCGGCTTCTAAACAACGACAACGTATCTAAAAATCCTGCGACCTTGGACTCGAACAATCGTAGCATCCCGCAAGATTTCACATTAAGAAGAACATGGCAATCATAGGTTTTTATGTTATGGCCGCTCAGTATCACCGGTGAATCACCAATAAAATAGAAGAATTCACGAAGTGCTTGTGACACGGATATAGCTAAAACTGGCATGTCCTTGTGATAGAATTGGCCGTTAATAATATTATTTCTTGTCACCGTTGTTGCTCCTGGGCTGATGGGTTTTTTAGGGATTACATACCTGTCAAATGTATGTCCAGCACTATTCTTTGCTGCTATCTGTGTAATGTGGCTTTGTCGTTCTGTAAAATGAGGAGTCGTTTAAAGAAAGTAAAAGATATACAATTGTCAATACTTCTCACTGTATTTTGGGGGTAGGTGCTGGAATGTCTACTCCTATTGAAACAACCATTTTATTACAGGAGATCGACATATTGGTAATAGACGTTTTGGCACAGTAGACATTATGGGAATAGACATTTTGGGAGTAGATATTATGACAGTAGACGTTTTGGGAATAGACATTATAGCACTACCCTGTATTTTGGATGTTTTCCCAATTTGTTTTGTTTAGAATTTATTTTTTTATTATCAATCGTTTTGTGCTCATACTGACAAAACATTATTATGGGAATGAAGATGTGAAATCTTGAGACTAAATTCTAAGTGACAAATTTATATTCCGCTACTGAGAATCACGTGGTATTGTATACATACAATTCAGTGACACACACTGCAATTGAGACAGAAGTTGAGGTTAGATTTTTGAGATTTCTCCTGCAGTGTTTCTTCTACTGACTGATAGATAGGTTCAGTCAATGCAGAAATTGAACATTTATTAAAAGAAAATAAGATAAGAAATCCCGGTTATTTCGAGTTCGCAAACACTTCAATGATATTGTGATGGAAGTACTATATGTTCATGGGGCGGAAGTGTTTGCGAAAACGAAATAACATGGATTCCTTATCCTAATTTCATTCAATAAATGTTAAATTTCTGCATTGACTGCACCTATCAATCAGTCAATAGAGTAAACGCTATAGGAGAAAACTGCATTGACTGCACCTATCTATCAGTCAATAGAGTAAACGCTATAGGAGAAAACTCGAATTTCTCATCTCAACTTCGGACAGAATTTCATTGTGCGTCACCCATTCCATACTCCGTGTTTCTCAGCTGTGTATTCTGTAAGGCCTTTTTTTTATTTATCATAAATTTGTTTATCATATAAGTTGTTGAATAACTTATTGTTTAGCTCGGTTAAAACCTGTTCAATTATTAAAACAATTTTTTCTTTGTCTCGTAACATCAATGTATTAGTGGAATTTAAAGGAAGTAAAAAGAGAAAAATTGGTTTTGTTATTTTTTCTTTTATTTAATGATTACGGTTTTATTTATTTAGAATATACTCACCTAGCCCTGTTGTCTCTAGATCAAAATAAACCAAGGGCAGACTGCCTATCTGTGCTAAAGGTTTTGGAACCGATGCAATGACAGTGTCTGGTATGCTGGACACGACTGGGTATCCTACAAAGAAGGGGATGCAAAATATACTCATCAAAACATATAAGGACTTGGGGGCCAGTTGTTCAAAACTTCGTTAGCTTAACGTCATCGTTAAAACCTCAACTTGTTATTATAATAAGTAAATGCCGACTACATAAGCTAATACACTCTTATTTTTTGTTGAAAAATGTGAGAATCCTTTGCTTTGCAAAGGATTGTCATGAATCAAAGGATTCTCATATTTTCCAACCAAAAATAACAGTGTATTTGTAATATTGCCATTTGAAATTTTAACGAATCGTTAACTAACGACATCGTTAATTTTGAACAACTGGCTCCAGGCATTTTATCAAACATATTTGTGAATGTCAATTAAATTCCACTGTATTTTGTTATTTGGTTTATAATAAATAGTCAATCGATCCCCACAACCAACAAACAAATTCAGAGAATTTATGTCCCCCGCCTTGATTGTTAGTTACACAAATGTAATCTGAGAAGCCACATGAACTTGTCAAAATGCTCGAAAAAAGTTCAAATTGCGAAAAAAGTGTGAAAAATTAATCTGAGGATTATTTTCCAACAAGAATAATGACTTTTCTACTTAGTAATGCATTAAAACTATGCTACTTGAACCATTTAACCTGATATCGTCAGAGATCTGTTCATTAAAAAGATGTTGTTTAAAGTTTTTTCCATCTAAACCTTGCAATGAACGTGAATTGTAAAACCGTCCAAGTTTAAAGATCTGCATAATTCCTGTCTACTGAGGGTCATATCATTTAGCTTATCAGTAATAAGGGGCAGGACACTAGAACACCTGATTGCTTGACAATGACTCAAAGTAGGGGCCAATACAGGAAATATCAATATTTTTTGCACAGGGAGGCACTTTTATTGAACAGGTTACCAGGGACAATAAACCCAATAAACTGGTGGTATAATATGCGCGGATCCAGAAAAATTCTCAGGGGGGGGGGGGGTCCAAATTCCCAGAAGGGGTCTGACGGAAAATTTCAACATGGCAAAAATTAATAATCTGGCGATTCCAGGGTGGGTGGGTGGGGGGGGGGGGTCCGGACCCCCTGTCCCCCCTGGATCCGCCCATATATAATGCCATTTTGTAAACACGTCGTGGCAAAGGTCATTTTGAATCCGTGTTCCATCAACTAAACAGTTAAATCGGGACAATGCTGGTAACGGGAAGGCGACAATAAACAATTAGAGGCCTCTTTATTACCCCCTGCAGAGATTAGATAATCACCTCATTAGGACAATCATTTGATCTAAGGATCATATTGCATCATTAGGGTCATAAACTGAATAAACAGTGGTGACCTTTAACTCCTTCAGATTCTAGCGCTTTAGGAGCTATTTGGAAGGAAAATCCACCCAAACTGAAACTGTTGAATTAGATGGATTTTCCATCCAAAAAGTTTTTTGGCGTGAGTGATTTCAATCATGAACTAGACTGTTATATTTAGACACTTATTTAATATGACGCCGATAAAACTTACAGACTTCAATTTTATCAACTGGATTACTTTCCGAGAGCGACTTCATGACGTCTCGTAGCAAAATAAAAAAAAAAAAAATAAAATAAAAATAAAAAAAAAATAAAAAAAAAAAAAAAAAAAAAAAAAAAAAAAAAAAAAAACAGCTACAATAGTTACTAAGTATAATAATATATTAAATGTAATTAGTGCGTGTTTGGTTTTGACATGTATGTTTGTACCGATGTGGCTGGACCGTTTACAAAATCGAAATTTTTTTCCGATCCCTGCCCTTGACCAAACGTTGTTAACTGCATGCAACGTTTCGCGAAGTGTGCAGTGTATGTTTAATTTGTGTGTGTGATTATAAATGAATACGACTCTTATTTCAGTGTAACTCTAATAGCATTACACAATTTGACAATTCACCTATTTGTGCCATTCCGTCTGGAGACAAGCTTTCAAATGTTTGTATGGGACAATCCTCAGTTTCGTGATCTATTACGTCACAAATGTCACAGTAACGCACTGCAAGTAAACCAGGTGAAATCTTACTAAACATAAAGGAGAACATGTTCCTGATTAGGATACATTACATTCTGTGAGCATTTACTTGTGTAGCCACCGTTTAGCAAGGGGGCTAGCCCTTCATTTCTGTTTGTGTCTAAAGTCTGTTTCGTAGTATGTGATAATGGTTTTTCGCAGATATTTTACTACTGTTCATATGTAGAAGAAATATTTTCTTGGTACAATTAAGCATCTTGTTTGTCGCAAAACGTGCAGCAAAAAGTTTGAAAATCGGTTGACAAATAAAAAAAATATGGTCAAAATCATTTTTAAATAGGGATTTCCTGTACAAAATATCAGGGAAGGGAGGTAAATATTTTCCCGCAAAAATTTTATATTCTAACTATTTAATCATGATTGCTCAAAATTATTATAAAACGACACAAATGACATCTCTGAGACAAAATCTTCATGATCAGGTAAAAATTCTCGAAAAATATGCATTTTCACGATCATCGATTATCTCCCTTGCCAATGCAAAATCCCTATGCAAAATTCATTTTGGCCATAAAAATTTTACTTGTTCACCGATTTTCAAAATTTTTGCAGGTCCTATTAGGACAAACTAAGATCAAGATTTTGACATGAAAATATTTTTTCTGTCGTCCCCCATGCGAAAATTTTCTGCGAAAAACCATTATCAGAGGCAAGTTTTTATACTTTAGTTTTGTTACGTCCTATGTCATCAGTTTATCCAGTAAAGCGGTATGCATATATGTATTATTCATAAGTATTAATTGATAATTCAATGTTTTATAACTGACTCAATCCTGATACTAGACATTTTGTAACTCATACGTATATATATCGTATATATATAAAAAAACATCTGTATATTTTAATATTTTTATGTTGTTGTTTTTTCTTCTGATTATTCTGATGTCTTCTCGAAACAGAACATACGGATCTGCCATGAAATGATGGAAGTATAGTAACAAAGAGGTTATGCATAGATTTATCTGTAAGTGGCCGGTTATCTGTCTGTCTCTCTGCTGCACTGAGAACAAGCTAGTCATCTTGGTCTGCACCTGTGTCGTTAAATGTACATTGTGTATTGTTTCCTGCCCGTTGTATGGATTAAAATCAATTGGACCAAATCCTCGACCGAGGTTTTAAAACTTTTTACATGCTCAACTCAGCTGAGCATAAAATTTGAACTGCTCATAAATCCTGAAATAGTCCAAAGAAATTGATATTTTATGTTTAGATCACCAAAGCATGTAATTTATCCTGCTGATCAATGTTAAAATACCGACAATTGTTGGTGTTTTAACATTTATGAGCAGCATAAATAAAAAGTACAGCTGACCTCCTTTAAGAGCAGGGGGAAAACATTAATGAGATATTGGATGGGCCATAGCGCGGTTTCGGCTACTCGAGCCTCATCAGTGACCCTTTAAATTTCAGTCTCAACAGAGCTGAGCGTGAGAAAAATTTTATAATCTCAGTGCCTGGTCTTTACATGTATATCTTCCTATCCTAACTTTTTATTTTATTTGATTAATGTTTCACAGTACCAATCAAACCAGTGAAACACTTAAAACATTATGTTTGACTTACGCAGATGGACTTGCTAATCTTGGTACTTCACCACTGGTAGAAGAGCGTATCGTTGGACTTTGATTTACCTTTCTCATTAATCGGAGCTGAAACGTGCAGAATACGAGGGTTGTCCCAAAAGTTCCATTACACTCACTGTTTTGCAATAATTACAGCACATCAGACCTTACAACAGTTATGGTCATCAAGTACTATATCTTAGGGCTTTTGGGTAAATGTTTGTACGACTGCTTGCATCTGTTAAAATGCAGTGGGGTTTTGGACACTTGTACCCCTACTGCAGCGGAGCAGGTCTAATGATATTCTCGTTAACTGTGATTTTTTTCTTCTCATTTTGCAGTTTGGATAAATATGCTACATACAAGAAATCTATTTGAAAATTATATTTATATTTGGCATAATGATGCTGTAGCATTTGGAAATTTAAGTAAAATGATTTTAAAGCAACTCATCAAAATAATACTATAAATATCAGTCATGCAAAATAAGAATCATTAACTAATGTTATCCACTGTTAAT
Organism: Rugalucina vietnamica; assembly: GCA_964017185.1. Classification (NCBI taxonomy): domain Eukaryota; kingdom Metazoa; phylum Mollusca; class Bivalvia; order Lucinida; family Lucinidae; genus Rugalucina; species Rugalucina vietnamica. Next base: position 19,171,736 of record OZ024881.1, on the reverse strand, counting down.
CACTTTCCATGTTTCAGTAGGTCAAGTAATATTACTGTTGGTTAAAATATCGTTTTGAAAATATGTTGTGTAACAGTATTGAAGTCCCCAACTTAACATGAATCTAAACAATTGCTAGGTTTCCATTAAAGAACATATTTTAGATGTTTAAACATAATGGCCCTGTAATTTCTCTCCGCGTGTTTTTGCCGACGTCATAATTTTGCCGTTGAAATTTTATAGGAAGGCTTCTTTATTTATCTCCCAAACTATCAAATTGTCATCAACTTTTATAAGATCGCCACTAAATGATGTGCATAGAATGGTAGTAAGGCTGGTATATTTTCGAAATGATCACATTATACCTATATTGATTTAGCAGTTTGCGAAAAATGGAAGCTCAAAAAACATTTTGCATAATTTGATTTGCTCCGGTCATGCCTACTCATGGTTACCAAGGTAACTGTAGCAGTGAGGTCATTGATGTGAGTGACATATTTTGCACTAAAATAAGTTCCACTATGGCCAATAATTCTGCATGTGAAACTTTGATTGGTTCCTGTTATGTGTTCAGAATAAAAAGCATTTGTAACGGGACTTTTGGGACAAGCCACGTATATATATGAATATATAGTACTGATCTTTAGACAAACTCGAAAATGTTGGCTTTATTCAGTTGTATTGCAGGGCCCAGTTGTTCAAAATTTAGTTAGCTTTACGTCATCTTTAAGACCTCAACTCTTTAAGTAAATGCCGCTTAGATAAGTAAATACACTGTTATTTTTTGCCTTTTAACAACAACAAAAAAAAAAAAATATATATATATATATATATATATATATATATATATATATATATATATATATATATATATATATATATATATATATATATATATATATATATATATATATATATAATAATAATAATAATAATAATAATAATAATAAATAAATAAATAAAATAAATAAATAAATAACAGTGTTTAAATCTGATGGATTTAACTTTCAAAATGAGGATTGAATGAGCTTTTGAAATTTGCAAAATATATATATAAGATAAAAATAAACAATAATAATAATAATAAATAAATAAATAAATAAATAAATAAATAAATAAATAAATAAATAAATAAATAAATAAATAAATAAATAAATAAATAAAAATAAATAAATGAATAAATAACAGTGTTTAAATCTGATGGACTTAACTTTCAAAGTAAGAATTGAATGATCTTTTGAAATTTGCAATTTATGGGTAATTTTCCCTTGCGCCACATTGCCGAACTTATAGGTTCACGAGGCATTAATAGCCGATGCCCTTGTATGAACCATCCTCTCAGTCGTTTTTCTTGATATTTTCATAACTCTGAATTTTATTGTCAATGTTTTGTGACGGGATAGTCCCCCCCCCCCTTGGTAGAATACGTTGGTGCAACGTATTGGCGGCATCTTGAGTGCTTGCAATATGCAAATTAGTAACTCGAAAGTTTGTGAATCGAGTAAGTGTTGACTATATAGCGCAGTTAACCACCCTTGGTGGATGAGCATGCTTTTCCACCGATGATGTTTCCTGTGGCTCGGCTCGGCTGTTCGTTACAGTTTTAAAGGAAAAAATCAAGAAGTCCAGATAAATGCCTCAATAACATCAGCTTGTGTAAGATCCTCTATGTATTATATGTGTATTGTTGATAGACTAGAAGTAAAAGTAGGCAACATTCAGGAAATGGCACAACAGTGTAGTTGTGTGGAAATTGTGTAGTTTACTAGACGTAAACTACACAGTTTCCACACAATTAGACATAAAATATTTGTCTTTCTTTCTTCAGATACTGAGTCGATCAATTTCTGATCATCACCTCAGGTGTGGAGTGGGTGGCTAAATTTTGAATTTAGCAAAATGGGGGAAGCATTCGGGATGGGCCATTAAAACTATTTACAAGAAGCTAGACAGAGGCATACTAAAACGTATACCTCTGGACCCTTGGTTCTAGATAAAAGCCTTAAATTCTTCCGTGGTCTTAGATGCGACCACTGAAGAAGGAAGATTATTCCACAACGGAATTGTCCTTGGGAAGAATGAATTCTTCAGGGCATCACTATAGGACATGTATCTTGTGTACTGTGAATCATGAGATGCCCTGGTAGAACTTAATCTGGGTGCCGGGGTCAGATATTTATCATTGTCAAGAGACACTGTACCGGAGTGAATCTTGTTAAAGAAAGTTAAGGCAGACTTAAGCCTGCGGTCCTCCAGGGATAGCCAGTCAAGATCATTAAGCATGTCATCGACCCTACTGGTATTATGCCATCGCCTGCAGACCAACCTAGCTGCTGTCCTCTGCACTTTCTCCACCTTTTTCGTTTCATTATAAGGATGCCAAATAGGAGCTGCATACTCGAGCTGAGGGCGAACCAATGTTTGGTATGCAACTTCCTTCGTATGCTGAGGTGCAAGGGCCAAATTGCGCCGAAGAAAACCCAAAGTCTTAGTTGCTTTGAAGAAAGTTCAGAAACATGTTATCCCCATTCTAAGTTGTCAGTTCTAATAATTCGAAGGTATTTGGCGGACTCAACCTGTTCCAATGTTTGTTGATGCAGCGAGTAGTTAAAAAGTGTATTTGATTGCTAGGGAGGTGCCGAGTCACCCTCATTGAATGACATTTAGCAACATTGAATTTCATTTGCCAATCGGTCTCCCATTGTCCTAGGCTATTCAGGTCATCCTGTAATATCTGGCAATCTGTGAGGGTTTTAATATTTCTATACAAAACACAGTTTTTTTTTTTTTGCATGTTGTTTTACTCTTGTTTGTCGAAATAAAAGCCCTACTGGGCTTATGTTACATGTTTGTGAATATTCGACAAAAAATAAAATTTCTATGTCTATCTATGTCTATGTCTACAGTCATCAGCAAAGAGGCGAACGGACGACCTGATATTGTCTGGAAGATCATTTATAAAGATCAAGAAAAGGACCGGTCCAAAACTGATCCTTGAGGGACACCAGATAGGACTGGGAGTGGATCTGAGGCTTGACCATCTAACACCACTTTTTGAAAGCGCTTAGAGAGCCATGAAGCGATCCACTGGTGAGTAGATCCTCTAATCCCGTAGTAGTGCAGTTTGTAGAGTAGTCTCATGTGTGGCACCTTGTCAAAGGCCTTTGCGAAATCCATAATGATCACATCTGTTTGTCTGTGACCCCGGTTCTGAGCTCGGTCCAGGTTACTAACCATGTCATGAAAGAACTGAACCAGCTGGGTTTCGCAGGACTACGGAAGCCATGCTGGCAGTCAGCAAGAATATTGTCATTTGTAAATGTAACACTGTGATGAAGGATATGCGAGTTACACCTCAACGTGACAACAAAAGGATTACTACCAGCTTAATTCTAGCCTCAGTATTATCTCTTAAAAGCTTTCCATTTTCGACCCGTAGACTTCGTAGTTCCTTAAAATAGAAACATACATCTGATCCACGTGTCGTTCCATCTTATGTTTGACACGCTTTAGTTCTGTCTCCACCTTGACCTTTTCGGTTTGTAGTTCTGTAAGTTGATTTATGTGAGTGTTTACGTCTCGAGTATATTTTATTTGTTGATTTATGCGAGTGTTTTCGTCTCGAGTATATTTCAATTGTTGATTTATGCGAGTGTTTTTGTCTGTTAGGGTTTTTACTTTCTTCTCAAGGTTTTCTTTCTCGGCCTTACCATGAAAATAAATGCACACATGAATTAGTCACTACAATGAAAGACTTATGGACATTTCGGCCCTTGGCTAATTCGGCCCTAGTCAATTCGGCCCTTGAAAAATTTGGCCCTAGTCAATTCTGACCTCGACTACTGGTCAATTCGGACCCCGACCACTGAACAATTAGAACCCTTTTTTATTGATCAATCCGGACCTCAAGAAGAAAAATTCTTTGGTCAATTCGCACCTTTTCTCATGGTCAATTCGGACCTTTTCCATTGGTCAATTCAGACCTTTTCCTTTGGCCATTTCGGACCTTTTCCAGTGGTCAATTCGGACCTTTGTATTATGTTTTTTCAATAAAGTAAACTGCGTTCAGATTAAAAACGAGCCGTCCTAACATCTAAGCCAGAGGATTGTGAACTATAAAACAAAAATGTACCCGTAAGAAACAGATGGGCTGGTTGAGCCTACAGGCCAAGCTTATTCACTACAGACTGACCGTCTGATCACTGGTTAACCGCTCAGAAGGTCTGAGCGTGCCCAGGAAAAGTGGTTAAAGTCAAACCATCCTGTAACTTGCGTGGTTATATTCAAGCGCATTTTGGGTGTCGTGACATCGTAATGTTGGGCAAAAGTCCTTCAAAATAGAGGCAATGTCCCGACATGACCATAGCTGTTGACTGGGAAGTTAGCCACAAATCAATTCACCAATCAATCAGTCAACAAAACAAAGTATATCACTCGCGAAAACTGCATGAAATAAGGGCATGAGTGCTACAATGAATTTATATTTTAATGATTTGAAGATACACGTCATCTTGAATCGATTTAAGCATTGGCTGATTCGGAACTTATTTCTGTTTCACATATGGTCAATTCGGACCCTAAACAAATTCTGACATCTCATGTCATACGATACTGTACTGTGAGACCGTGACGGTGTATGAAACTTACATAAAAGAGCATTACAAATATGGTTCACTTTATTTGGCCTGTAATGACAGAAAAGCTTTTTTCACTACATCGAAATGTCACTATGTCAGAATGTATGCGACGCCTTATCCTATCTCCTGGGTAATATTTATATTAGATTCGGAACCCAAGTTATACAGACAAATTGTTGAATCCCGATGTGTACAAATTGTGCCCCTACTCCGAGTACCTGATCTATTTTTATACTGCTACGAAAGAGATTTCATGGATTCTCATGACAATCAAGCTGATGTTATCGAGGCTTTTAATTCGACTTCTAGGTACCTCGATGACCTTTTGAACATTGACAATCCTTATTTTGAAGACGTGGTCAAAAAATTTATCCCCTTGAACTACAGTTGAATAAAGCAAACAACACAGATACCGAAGCCCCCTTTTAGACTTACATTTTTCTATTGCAAATGGATTTGTTTCTTCTAAAATTTATAATGCGATGACTTTGATTCTGATATAGTAAACTTTCCGTTTTTGGATGGTGACGTTCATCGCCGTACTTCTTATGGTGTATACATTTCGCCACTTAATAGGTTTGCTAGAGTCTGCAATCATGTTGCGGACTTCAATGCGCGAAATACATGTTTAACAGCCAAAATTCTCCAGCAGGGCTTTCGGTATCATAAACTTCGAAAAACATTTCAAAATTTTATCGCAGTCACTAAGAATTGATTTCCAAATTTAATGTTGGGCTAAAGACCCTTTTACGCGAGGGCCATTTTACTTGACTTGGTTTACAAATTTAAGCAACTTTAAGGAAGGAATGATTTTTATTTTCAATCCAGAAAAAAAAATGATAAAACGTTACAGACGTATAAGATATAACTTCAGTGTTATGCGATAGTCTGCATGCTTAGTTTGTAACCCAATCATGGTTGATAACTATGTTGCCTTCTTTAATTGCACGCCGGTGGGTCGGGCACCAGACTTAATGATGGCCCCGACATAAAGCTATTTATTTTAGTTGGCTAGGGCCGGAGCTTCTTGTCTGTTGCTTGGCCCACCCGGGTTCAACTGGTGTTTTTTCTTTTGCTCCGGAGTAAGGAAGTTATTTGGCGCCCAGGGATCCCCATCGTCGGGCAGCTTACTCAATCTGCATGTCCTCGTTTTTTGATTCATCATGGTGTTCGTCATGAATTATTTGTTTGTCCATGATGATTCGTTGACTAGTTAGAGATTCACCACGAGGACCGAACAACTACCTAAATGTTGTGAACCACTGCAGAAACTGAGGGGGAGGTTATGCACCTGTAAAATCGATTGAGGCCTGCCAGTCATTTTATATTACTTTAAACATATTATACTATATACATTCAAATAAATCACATACATATATAAATCATACATTTACATCCAATACAAAGTAGGATTAGAATGGAAGCTTAAAGCTTATTTAATTCTCCTGAATTCTCCAATTTTATATTACTGATCGTTCCAAGGCGATACTTCGGTCGTGGTTCTTATTGTTTTATGTCTTGGTGTTTAAAATGTTTTGTGCTGTTGGCACCTTATGTATGTTTGCATGTTTGAATTAAGTTTTGGTAACTGAGTGGTTACCTATTGGGAAATAGATGTCCATTCGGCTTACATTCGGCTTACTATATGTTTTCATTGTATAAGTACCTGATTGTTAATTTAGTTTTTTCCCACCTCGGTTTTTGGAGTGGAAATCTTTTTCTGATTGCGCCTTTTCCTGATCGCTGCCTACTTGTGACACTTGTACCTTTTTATGAATTCTGTGGTATATGTTATTGTGACAGTTGCGGTGCATTTTTATGTTCATGATCAAGCAGGCGTCAACAATTTTCTGACAAATACTGTGACGATGATTGAAAATATTTTGCCATCAATTAATTTTAAGTATGCACCAGGAAAACAAATCCGTGAAAATTATACCCCCTTGAACCCCATTTTTATATAGTAAAACTGGGGTATAGATTGGTATACATTTTTTCTGATTTTGTTTTTATTCAAAACAAAGATTGTGGGTACTTAGCGAGGCGGTTCTAACTTGTACCCACAATCAATGTTTTGAGCAAACATAATCTGAAAAATATCGAAAATTTTCCAGTGAAAATTTCATTTTTACAGCTGAAATAAAATTGCTGTATATTTCGATATGATAATTAGAGAAACATGATCAGCAAAATAATTCGAGCTTATTTAGATTTTGAATCTTATCTTTACGCGTTTCTTATTTTCTAGAAACGCGTACGTTTAGAGATGATAGTTATTTCAAATAACCTGAGAATTTCGATTTGTATCACTTTCCATCTCTTTCAGTTTTTGAAGCTCCTTTTGCAGATGTGTAATTTGTTCTCGAAGTTTTGCATTCTCTTTTTCTTTCTCAGCTCTTTCGGACTTTAATTGAATTGCGGATGCTTTTGCGATGATGAGGTTTTTCTCCAGTCGTATCTTCTCATTTTCAGCTCGTTTACAATTTTTCTCTGCTTGCCCTCTCTGAAGCTACAAGATACAAAATTGGACTGATTTGCTGTCTGAATTGTAATCATAACATAAGGGTATCTACACATTAGTTCTGCGTAAAACTCTGATTTACAACATTCTTCGCCAATTCAAAATAGTACTATTTGCTTCGTAAACCTTTTCTATCTGTTGATTAGACACAGCTTTAAGCATTGATTCGGGGGAGAGCCTCTCATTTGCTTTCCCTTGTTTTACATTCTTCGAGATATAAAGCGACCAAGTTTTGGGCCCTGATTGTATACCATTATTTGATCAATTGGTGCAGTTTACTTTGTAATTTTGTATTTCTATTAAATATTCGAATAACGTAAATATACACCGTGGTTGAAAGAGAAGTTCCGTCTGTATACATGCAATTTTAAATAGTACTATCGTGTAAGGAATGAGGTACGTGTTTACCTTCAGGGTCAATTTATCTACGTCATCCAAATCAACATTTATTCTCCTCTGAAATAAATGTAACGTTACGTAACGGAGCTAGACTAAAGTAACATGTATACTAATACCTCATGAAAAATAACTTATTTGCTTATTTTAAATTATCCCGTGTTAATATCATTGTTTAACATTTTGCAAACGTGTTCGTGTAATATAGTATTCGCCCCATAATTCGATTTGCAAAATAAATGTCGAATATAAATTTTCGAATTTATAGATACTGTACAGGGGCGGATCCAGGATTTCTAAAGAGGGGGCTCAAATGTAGAAAAGGGGGGTTCGATTCCCCAGTTTTACACAAAAATCTCTTGACTTTCCTCAATGAAAATGTTCAGTAATTTTGTTCCAGAGGGGGTTTGACTGCTGTATATCATATCACCTTCTTTATGTTTAGCTCTTGCCCAGTCAACTGGTTTCCGCTTTCCGTCCCTGACAATGCTCTTTTCGGCTGGGAGCCAAATTCACCATCTTTTACACTGGGTCTTATTTGCTGAAACGGTACGATAATTCGGCAAAATAAATAGAAAATACTAGCCGTGATGTATACTAACCCAAACTGCCAACACAACAAGAACCAGTGCTGATTTTGATAGAAATTAGCTTTCATAGCAAACCCTACTGACAGTATTTAGTCAATAATGGTCAAAAACACTGTAAAGCCATTAAATTTTTTCTACGGATAAGGGATCACTGTTCTGAGTTCTGATTGGTCAAAACACTATTTTCCAATTTTCCGGGTTTTCTTCATGCTTGAGTGACTATGGACTAGCATTTTACCAGTTTGTGACGCATGTCCATACTGATAAAAGTTGCTGCATGAGGAAATATCGCCCCAATTTCTCATAGAATGAATCTAAACTAAGACACATTGGCACTTTTGTGTTTCGATCATGAAAGCCGATTCATTCAAGGCAAATTCAAAATGCAATGAAACCGCTATACTATGGTTTTCATTCATTTAAAGTCTGAAAGTGTAAATGTATGCTGCTAAGAAATGTTAAGAAGCACATTTCCTAAAACTGAACTGATTTAGGTGTTAAACTTACTCGCGAATTTAGTTGTGATCCAATTTCAGCCTACCATCAGTCATAATGTCGTGTTTACTGATCAGCGATCCCCAAAATTTAAATCAAACATGCAACGAATAACACACTTATGCTCAAATGCGTTTGGATGTTTCAAAAACATCAAATCTTCGAAGTTATAAAGGAATGCTTGAAATGAAAGATTGAACTAGATCTATTTTACAAAAAAGTATCAGTTTGCTTTTTACTGCACCATTTTACGGAAGTTATTCCGTATTCAGTTTGTAAACAGAAGAAAAAGTTGACCACACAGGTAAACTATATGGGTTAAGGTTTATCTTATAATAGAAAATATTATGCATTATATACGCATCTTTAGAAATGAACATAACGAGATCTAACGTTTTATATGATGCGTACATTACATTTTATTTACAAAAAGAAAACGAAACAGCTCAAATTGCACTGTTTCATATACTAAATCCCAGGTACTGCCATATAACGTTACCAAACTTACTAACACTGAACACCAAAGCAAGTAGACAATATGATAAACGAGCCGCGTCAAGCGAAAACCGGATTTTCGCCTATGCGAAAACAAAGTCGCAGATCAGCGCCTTTGTTTTCCTTACGCGGATAGCACAATGCCTCTTCTTTATAAATCCGAAATTTTAAGTTTCTAGTCATCGTCTGTAGCTGCACAGGCCGGTTTGTGTCAGACTTTTTTTGGAAACCCCGAAGACCGGTTTTCTCGCGTCGCGGCTCATACAAACTACCTCATGTTGAGTCTTTATGTGTCTCTTTAATCCATCTTTAAACGAAAATGTTGCACTGCAATGGGGACAAACTTTCTTTTCCTCGTGGATCTCTTGATGCCGTTTTAAATTAGCTTCACTTGCAAATTTCTTGTTACACACTTCGCAAATATTCTTGCCGTGAAGCTGAAATAAGTAGTAATTACCCGCTGAGCGACAGTTGGGTATGATATTTTCCTGACCTGTCCAGCCAAAAGCATGTACCGAGAGCCCGAAGGGCTCGAGGTACATGCTTTTGGCGGGACAGGTCAGGAAAATATCATGCCCACCTGTCGCGAAGCGGGTAATTAACTTACCTTATGACCCCACATAGTGAAATTTTAGTTTTTAAGATCTACACAACGATAAAGAACACCGGTAAAGTGACTTTTCTCGCGGTGTAACTATTGACCGAACACTGCACGTGCAAAACGAGGAGGCTTGTTAACTGTACCGCGTCGCTATTGTCAAAAATAGATCACAATGGAGTATCTTCCCTTGTGCATTTAAAACATTTTGAAACCTATTTTTATTTTGTATTGACCGTTCCTTTCTCAAATTGTCTAATCAACAATAGAAATTATCTTTTATTGAAACAGTTAACAAACTGGGAGAGCACATATAAATTACCTTTTCTTTTATATGCTAAAACGTAATACCATTTCGTAATGATTTTCAGATAAGTATATATAGCGTGTGTAGGTTTGTAAATGTAAGGTTTGAAACCGATGGACCTAATTTTCTAAAATCCTCATAGAAAGTTAGGGGACCAGTGTACAAATGCCCAACTGTATTTAAGGGATACAGCTGGTCGTTTATCATAAACATAATCGCAATGCAAAAATGTGTGAAATTGGTTTCTGGTTCATTGTTCTTGCACTTTAACAACAATAACCCACTAACAATAATATGAGAACCAGAAACCAATTCCAACTCAAGAAGACTCTCAGCTCAGTGTAACTGTCCACTCCGATCAGTGCACCGCAATTGATATTCATGTGCACTGGTCATGTTGATGACGTAGATTTTTGCAAGGAAGTAAAAGCAGTTACGTTGGTGAAGTCTGCATCAGAATGGATACCCACGCTTTAGTGCATTTTTATTCATCGGCTGTCAGAAGGTAGGAAAGTCACTTTCACCACCGATCTGGAAGTAAGGAAAGTACTTTCCTTACCTCCAGTCAGGTGTGAAAGTATTTTCTCTATCTCCATAACTGCCCTAGACACCGCGCATGCGGTAAGGTATGGAAAATATTTCCCCATGATTAACATTGCAGTCATAAGGTAAATTCAAATTAATTTCAAGGATGCAAACAAATACAAAGATTAGAATTCGAAAGGCCATAAAGGACTTTCGGATATGATCGAATGATCCGTTGATCGGACCTTCTCTGTCATTGATTATTTTCTCATTAAACTTGTATCGGTTCTTTTTTGCCAGTGCCGAATCCACAAAAATACTATTAAATAATGAGTATAATTCATTAATTATCTGTTGATTTACAACATGCACTATTGTGTGGTATGAATTAACCGTACTCGTGAGCTACATGAGGTTTGCGAGTGACGACAAAATTTACATGCATACAATACCATTAGTCTGGTTTGTTTGTCAATTAATATTTCAAAACTGTTATGGTCCTGATTGCATTTATGTCAAATGTTTACTCAGGGAGCAGGCGTCAATTTGTCAATTCGTTAGTCAATTTGTACTCATTTTAGTGAATTTGTACTCAATTTTGGTCAGTTTGTACTTATCTTAAAAGATTTAGATTTAGATTCGTACTAGTGGTCAACTCGTACTTATATCAACTATATCATTTTTACAACATTACATGATTTGTTAAGAAGCTAAATTATGAAGATATGGTTTGTTGAGACATGAAATTATCAGCATTGTGATTAGTGTTGATAAATTACTTGCCTCAGATAGATATTTGTTAAAACACTTAAATATTCTTCTCGGGGTGATCAGTTACAACGAAACTTACTTGTAGTATGTAGCATCAGGTCTCACTCATCGTAATTTATGTAAATAATGACCTTATGTTGACTTTGACATGCATTATGGTGACATGTAAGGTCATATTGTGTTTTTTTAATAGGACAACGTGTTTTTAAGAAAGATTTGATGCCTGTGATCTGATTACTGGAAAGAGACATGCTACATAGTTAATGAAGTGATGTGAATATTCAAGGCCAATGCCATATGAAAGACCAAAGCTCGGATGACACTTCTCGGGACTTTTACTGTTCATGTATTATACATAACGCAAACTATGCACACTTACATGACTTACTAGGTATTTATTCCTTTGTGATAATATAAAAGGTAAACCAGACATGATTTAAGAAATAGATCAGCTCTAGCAGTGAATTGTTGAGTAATAATTCACTGTTTGGAGGTCAGTTGTAAAGAAGATCAAATCACGAGCGCGTAGCGCGAGTGATTTATCTTCTTACAACTGACCGACAAACAGTGAATTATTACTCAACAGTTCACGCACTTGAGCTGATCTATTTCGATTCTAACACACAATAAACGGAATAAATGTTGCTGAAACTGTCGATATCGTTCAGCTTTCCGCCATTGCATTGCAGATATCCCGCCAAATATTTGACTGTAATGCTGGTATTTAAACCAACTTATTACGTTTGTTGTGCGCTAAAACTACGTTTCACCGTCTAACGCTGCTTTGTGGGATAGCTGACGTCACAAATGCCGCAAAGTAACGTCACGCTTATTCGCCCAGTGAAATTGTTGCACAATATAACATGATTTTTTACCATTAGCTATATAGGCGAAGTGTGTTAGAATAAATGATTGTGGTTATGTGAACGGAGTTTAAAACAAAGGGGTGCTATTCTAACCTATCTTTACGACCAGATAATCAGAATACTCGTATTCTTGACGTTTGTATAACGTAAAAACAACGCAATACAACAACAGCTTTTCAACACTTTGGTTCAACACACCTGAGACCATAAAAGCACTTTATGCTATGTTGATAACGCTTCACAAAAGACCGTATAAAGCTAGATTTATTGCAAATTCTAGCTCTTGTACAGCTGAACTTTCTAAATTATTAACTTCCTGTCTTACTGTTATCAAATCTCATGTCATCAGATACATTCGGAGAGCCAGTGTATGAAACTTCAAATAAAAATGGTTTTGGTCAATAAAAATTCTGGCGAGGTGCTCAGTAAATTGAAGTGTAGAGAGTTAGGTGCGACGAGTGTGTCCACATTGATTTTTTCTACTCTATATACTACATTGCCGCATAATTAAATTAAAGAAAACCTTCTTGAATTTGATTGAGCGGACCTTCAAAAAGGGCATTCAAACTATGATTCACTTTATTTGGCCTGTAATGACAGAAAGGCTTTGTTCACTTATTCTGAGCAAAGTCGATATACACTTTGGTAATGTCAGAATGTGTGCGGCGCCTTATCTTATCTCCAGGATAATATTTATATTAGATTTGGGGCCAAGTTATACGAAAAAATGTACAAATTGCGCCCCTCTCGTAGCTGATTTATTTTTATACTGCTACGAAAGAGATTTCATGGATTCTCTTAACCATGGTAATCAAGCTGATGTTATCGAGGCTTTTAAATCGAATTACAGGTACTTCGATGACCTTTTGAACATTGACAATCCTTATTTTGAAGGTATGGTCAATTAAATTTCTCCACCTGAACTACAGCAGAACAAACCAATACCACAGATTCCGAAGCCCCCTGTTTAGATTTACATCTTTCTTTTGCAAATGGATTTGTTGTCCTCCGCCTTTTCGAAAAAAAGCGGCGGGACATAGTTTTGGCTTTCCGTTTCCGTCCTTCCGTCCGTGTGTCTGTCCGTCCATCCTTAATCCTTCCGTCCCCCTATAGGAGTTTGTACCTTGTGTGCGCAACTCCTCCTACAGTTTTATTTTGATTCTTTTAAAATTTTACAGACGTCTTGACCATGCTTTGAAGATGTGCATGTGATTTTGATATAATCCTCAGATTATTTTTGACACTTTTTTCGCAATTTGAACTTAGTCATTTTTCCGGACATTTTGACAATTGAAGTGAATGGACGGTGGTACCATGTGCGCGCGACCCCTCCTTCAGTTTTTTTCCCGATTCTTTTGAACTTTACCTATGTCTTGACCATGCTTTGAAAATTTGCATGTGATTTGGATATAATCCTCAGATTAATTTTTGACACTTTTTCGCATTTGAACTTAGTCATTTTTCGGACATTTTGACAATGAAAGTGAATGGACGGTGGGTACCTTATGTGCGCAACTCCTTCAGTTTTATTCAGATTCTTTTGAAACTTTACCGATGTCTTGACCATGCCTTGAAGCTATGCATGTGGTTTGAATTTGAACTTTGTCTTTTTTGTCAGGCATTTACACTAAGAAAGTCCTCCTACAGTTTTATTCCGATTCTTTTTCCGATTCTTTTGAAACTTTACATATTTCTTGACCATGCTTTAAAGATACGCAAGTATTTTTGATGTAAACCTCACTCTAATTTTTATCATTTTTTCGAAATTTGAACTTAGTCGTTTTGGAATTTACGCTAAGAAAGTGCATGTGGTTTGGATAATATTATTCTAAGATTATATTTGTGTAACTAAACTATCAAGGCGGGGGACATAAATTATCTGAATTTGATTGTTTCTTCTAAAATTTATTATAAGCGCGATGACTTTAATTGCACGCCAATGGGTCGGGCTTCAGATTTAATGATTGCGCCGACTTATAAAGCTATTCATTTTAGTTGGCTGTTGCTTGGCTCACCGGGAATCAACTGTTGTTTTTCTTTTGCTTCAGATTTCAGTAAGTTAATCGGCGCTCAGGGATCTCCATCGTCGGGCATCATTCTTATTCTGTGAGTTCTCGTTTTTTATTCATCATGGTGGTTATCATGGTTTATATGTTTGTCCTTGATGATTCACTGACTAGTTAGAGATTCACCGTGAGGACCGAACAACTTAATGTTGCAAACCACTGCAGAAGCTGAGAGTAAGGCTATGACCATGTAAAATCTATTTAACCCGTTAGTAATTTTATGTTACTGATCGTTCCAAGGCGATACTTCTGTTGTGGTTCTTATTGTTGTTGAATTTGGTGTTGAATTTTTATGCTGTTAGCACTTATGTGTGTTATAATAGTTTAAGTTAAGTTTGGGTAACTGAGTGGCCACCTTTTGGAAAAAAAGCCGCCCATTCGGCTTGTAATATGTTTTCTTAGTATAAGTACCTGATTAGTTAGTTTAGATTTTTCCCACCTCGGTTTTTGGAGTGGGAATTTCTTTCTGATTGCGCCATTTCCTGATCATTGCCTACTTTTACCTTTAAAATCAATTATCGCATTCCAACGAATAGAACGGATGGACATCTTTCACTATGAGCTATGCATTGTAGGACCAGTGTTTGTTACTGTACTTTGTTGTTTGCTTGATTTGATTTGTTGCTAAACTCCAGTCAACACAACAACTATGTTCATGCCGGGACGTTGCTTCCAGATTATAGGAGCCAGCTCCTGGTTTTCGACCAGTTCCGACGCAAACCAGGCTGTACAAGCACAGAAGATGGCTAGAGGCTGGAAATTGTGGATTTAGAAAGTAGAGTGATTGTACTATCCGTATAGCGAAAACAGTTACTGCGAAGCTGATCTGCGCCTTTGTTTTCGCATATTGGTTTCAATAGCCTGATAGCTTCACATATAGGTTACTCGATGTATGATCTACTTTTAGCCAATGATAGGTAAAACCTATATGAATACAGTTAAATGCAGTTCACATATTTACCTTAAGAAATATGAATGAAATACATGAGTGTCTAATAATTTATTGGATTGGAAAAATACTTGTAGCCGATTTCAAACGTTGCCTAAGTGACAGTTGAGTTCGACTTTCCTTGACCTCCTCCTTGAATACATGAATTAGCCAAGCCTATAGTATCAACGTTATCACGCTTAAATTTGGTTCACGGATTAAACATGAATTCCAAAACAACATGATACATGTTTCAGTACCTTAATTTGCTCAGTGAGCGTTTTACAGCAAAAGTCTACCTCATTTATGAACAACCACGTATTTACCTGTAAAGCTAGATGGCAACAGCATATTGCATTAATCGTTTGTTTGATACCACTATCAGCAATCTATATAGGTATATAAACAGTCCCGGTACAAAACTTTGTTATTTTGTAGGTATATCCCTTTCTGTGATTTCTTAGATTTTTGATTTGTATTCATGAGTATGCAAATCAAATGATTTGCTTATTAGACATTAAGGTAAAAGTGTTGTGCCCATGGATGCCTTTGATGAGGATTAGTTTGGGATAACTACATTTGATAGAATTATTTATTTGTTTTGTTCAAGATGAAGCTATCGTCTCTGCTGTATATATTTTAACATTAGAAAGACAGTATTTGAATAGCCTTTATTCTATATGTAGATTCATAGGCATGGTTTTTAGAAATGAATAAGTAACACACGTCATTTTGTTTTATTTTACATTAAAGACTTAATATTACTCATAGGAAACATAAAGTCTTCACATTGTTTTGGAATATTAGATCTAGATTATATGGCCTTCTTTATTCATAACATATAGTGTTACATTCGTTACAGTATTCAGTAAGACCTCTGAACCTAGGTTTTTGGTAACAGTTGTAACAGTCGCTCAGAGCTTTGGTACTCAGATATCAAGGAAGCATCAAAACCATTAGATATAAACACTATTTCCTAGAATAAACATGTTTTAGGTAAATAGTATGATAGAACATTAGGCATATGAGACTAGGGATTAGGCTGCTGAACTTCACTTAAGACAATACATATAAAATAAATACTGAGTGTCACTTGAACATGGTAAGTGAAATAAATAACCTGTTTCTGGCAAAATGCATATAGCACCCGCTAAAGGGAACGATGTCACCAAAAATTGTTTTTCAAAGAATATTTTAATTTAGATAACATGTACAAATTACAGTCAGTAGAGATCAGAAGTTTATTCAAACAACTTTAATATGTAGCATTGGCATGCAAAATGCAGACTGTATGAGTAAGCTGGGTAAAATGAGAAAGTACTATCATTTTTCTGTAGCTGAAACAGTCATATATTATTTTCATGTTTACAGTAATGCATGTAACAACCAGTTACTAAACACCTGTCCCAGCGAAATGGCTAATCAAAATGATATTGTGATGCTTTTTAGCTCGCCTGTACAAAAGTACAGGAAGAGCTATTGCAGTCACCCCTGCGTCGGCGTCGGCGTTAGCGTTAGCGTCGGCGTTGCTCAAAATGTTAAAGTTTTTGGTTAGTTTTTATGAGCCAATATCTCTTGAAGTTGTGGATGGATCAAGGTGATACTTTGCATGTTGGTAGATATTGGTCTGACGTTTTATGCTGTACCATCATGATCCACCTGGGTGACCTTGAGTTCAAGGTCACAGACTTAGACATTTTGTGTTAAAGTTTTTGGTTCAAGTTTTATACGTCTATATCTCTTGGATATGGAGATGGATCAAGTTGATACTTTGCATGTTGGTAGATATTGGTCTGAATTTTTATGCTGTACCATTATGACCCACCTGGGTGACCTTGAGTTCAAGGTCACAGACTTTGAATTTTTATGTTAAAGCTTTTGCTGGAACAGATGGATGGATCTAGCTGATACGTTGCTGTAAGATATTATTCTTTCTTAAGTTTTATGCTGTAGCATCTTGACTCACCTGTGGTCAAGGTCGCAGACTTAGAAATTTTATGTAATATCTACATTTGTGTAAGTCTTTATCAAATATGTAGATGGATCAAGTTGAACTTAGCATGTTGGTAGATATAGGTCTGAAGTTTTATGCTGTACCATCACGACCCACCTGAGTGACATTGAGGTCAATGTCTTTGGTCATACATTTTAATTGATTTAGTGGCAAAGCAGAAGTCAGGCGAGCTACGCTGTCCTGCGACAGCTCTTATTATTCATTTGGAGCCTTACCTATTGATAAAACTTCTGTTACATACGTTACAGGTCACAAAAAGCTACAAAAGTCGTCAAACACATAAATTTTGGAAAAACAAAAAAAACAAAAACAAAACAAATATGCTAGCTTTTTTAAAATGAATTAACTCGTGTAAATTTTCGAAATTACAGTACAGTAGTACAATAGTCTGGCTTTCGTTGCCGGTTTAAACAGGACTACTGATGAGGGTTCATTACCCGAAATAGCGCAATATTTCTCCCCTTGAATGTGTTACTGCTTCTAAAAGATCAAACCTTTATATTTTATTTGCTGTTAATGCAGCTGGTGTTATGCCGTGTGGCAACACTAAACAGTCTCATAATCCATAGTGAAGAATTATACATTTTAATTGATTTAGTGGCAAAGCAGAAGTCAGGCGAGCTACGCTGTCCTGCGACAGCTCTTATTATTCATTTGGAGCCTTACCTATTGATAAAACTTCTGTTACATACGTTACATAAATTTTGGAAAAACAAAAAATACAAAAACAAAACAAATATGCTAGCTTTTTTAAAATGAATTAACTCGTGTAAATTTTCGAAATTACAGTACAGTAGTACAATAGTCTGGCTTTCGTTGCCGGTTTAAACAGGACTACTGATGAGGGTTCATTACCCGAAATAGCGCAATATTTCTCCCCTTGAATGTGTTACTGCTTCTAAAAGATCAAACCTTTATATTTTATTTGCTGTTAATGCAGCTGGTGTTATGCCGTGTGGCAACACTAAACAGTCTCATAATCCATAGTGAAGAATTATATTTTTATTTAGGTCAGTAAAGATCAGTAAAGATTCTCAGAGTGTTCAAAACGCTCACGTTTAGAAACATACTTCTAAGCAAATTAAAAAAATTATTTGAAAAAGGTACAAGTAGGCAAAGATCAGGAAAAGGCGCAAGCAGAAAAAGATTCCCACTCCAAAAACCGAGGTGGGAAAAAACTAAATTAACAATCAGGTACTTATACCATGAAAACATATCGTAAGCCAAATGAGCAGTTATTTTCCCAATAGGTGGCCACTCAGTTACCTAAACTTAACTGAAAATATGAAAACATACATAAGGCGCCAAAAGCACAAAAAAAATAAATAAATAAACACAAAGACATAAAACAAAAAGAACCACCACAGAAGTAGCATCTTGGAACGATCAGTAACACAAAATTACTGGCGGGCTTAAACCGGTTTTACATGGCCGTAACCTCACCCTCAGCTTCTGCAGTGGTTCATAACATTTAGTTAGTTCTTCGGTCCTCGTGGTGAATCTCTAACTAGTCAATGAATCATCAAGAACAAACAAATAGCGTTCAACCCCTTGAGGTCGATACACCCCTAAAGTCGATACCATATTTGTTTTGTTCCGTGTCAAGTTGGAACATCACGTTTCGTCACGTGACTTGGGGATTTTTTACTGTTATAGTATTTTTCACTCAAAACTAAAAATGAAAGAAAATCTGCTCCACACAGGTAAATTCCATATCAAAAACTTATTCCCTTGCCTATTTTCAGTATTTGCACTATTACTTTTTTGTCCCAGGATAAGCATTCATTTTTTCAGTAATATACAACACAACAGAAAGATTTTGATCTCTGTACGTCTGCTTTTCAGCCATAAAAGTCTCGCATAACAATCATGTCTAACAAATAAGGCATTTGACGAAAAATATGTGTTTATCGGCCTTGTGCTGCTTATTGGTATCGGGAAAATTTTTGGATCAAGAAAGGTCAATTTCCACTCATATTATCCTTCCCAAAAGAGAAAGCTAAATCCAACCAAATAAATGGCATTGTTGTGATAATTGAGAGGAGTGACTTAGTGTTTGTAGGTTGATATCATGCCGCTTGCAGCTATTCTTTTCAACTGTGCTCACCCACAAAAGGATCAGACTCAATTTTAGGCAAATTTAACATAGGTCTGCTACTTCTGCATGAATAATTGTCCTCATATATTCTTGAAACAGTTTTTAATTGTTATATTGTGATATGGTGCTTTTTAAGTTTCACCTTAACATTTTAAACTTAAAATCGTATCCTTGGCTCCTATAGAATGAATGATGTCCTGAGGTATCGACCTCAGGGGTCTAGCAATTCGCCATTTTGACTTTGGGGTCATCCAGAAAAAAAGCTTGCATTGAGGTGTCTTATTGGATTATTTCAAGTTTATTGATGGACAATAACTGCCTAGGACTTGATTTACTTTGGTGAGTGTCGTTAAGTCTCGTATGATTTGATTTTTATTTTTATAAAAAAAACTTCTTATGGTATCGACTTATGGGGGTTCAAGGATAAATCATGATAACCATCCTGATGAATCAAAAACCAGGACTCACAGATTGAGTAAGCTGCCCGACGATGGAGATCCCTGGGCGCCGAATAACTAACTAACTCCGGAGCAAAAGAAAAAACACCAGTTGGACCCCGGTGGGCCAAGCAACAGACAAGAAGCTCCGGTCCCAACCAACTAAAATGAATAGCTTTATGTCGGGCCCATCATAGAACGTGACGCCCGACCCACTGGCGTGCATTTAAAGAAGGCAGCATAGTTATCAAAGGCCCTCACATAAAAGCGCCTTGAACCCAACATTATATTTGGAAATCAACTCATAGTGTCTACGGTAAAATCTAGAAAAGGTTTTTCGAAGTTTATGATACCGATAGCCCTGTTGGAGAAGTTTGGCCGTTAAACATTTATTTTGAGCGTTGAAGTCTGTAACATGATTGCAGAATCTAGCAAACCTAATAAGTGGCGAAATGTATACACCATAAGAAGCACGACGATGAACGTCACCATCCAAAAACGGAAAATTTACTATATCAAAAACAAAGTCATCGAGCTTATCATAAATTTTGGAAGAACCAAATCCATTTGCAACAGAAAGATGTAAATCTAAAAATGGGGCTTCGGTATCTGAGATATTAACTTTTTTCAACTGTAGTTCAGGTGGATAAATTTGATTGACCATACCTTCAAAATAAGGGTTGTCAATGTTCAAAAGGTCATCGAGGTACCTAGAAGTCGAATTAAACGCCTCGATAACATCGGTTAAGAAATCCATGAAAAGGTACAAGTAGGCAACGATCAGGAAAAAGCGCACCCAGAAAAAGATTCCCACTCCAAAAACCGAGGCAGGAAAAACCAAACTAACAATAAGGTACTAAGACCATAAATACATTTAGTAAGCCGAATGAGCAGCAATTTCCCAAAAGGTGGCACTCAGTTACCTAAACTTAACTAAAATATGATAACATACATAAGGCGCCAACAGCACAAAAAATTAAACACCAAGACATACGAGGGTTGTCCCAAAAGTTCCATTACACTCACTGTTTTGCCTTGATAACAACACGTCAGAGCTTACAACACTGATGATCACCAAGTACTATATCTAAGGGCTTTGGGGGCAAGTTTTCGTACTGCTACGTGCATTTGTTAAACTGCAGTGGAGGTTTGAACCCTTGTTCCCCTACTTCAGTGGAGCAGGTCTAATGACGTTGCCGTTAATTTTCATTTTTTCGTAATATTTTGCCGTTCGGATAAATACACTACAAACAAAAAAATCTATTTCAAAATTAGATTTTTATTTAGCTAAACGATACCGTAGCATATATTTGGAAATCTGAGTAAAATATTTATAAGCAAATCGTCAAAATAAAGTTATAAAGATCAGCCATGCATAATAAGAATAATTAACCAAATGCTAACCACTGTTAAGGTTCCTTATTACTATAATAATAGTGTTTTCTGCTCATAAATATTTCATAGATTTTTTTAAAAAAATGTGGCATGTTACATACCAGAATAATCCCTAAACCTTAAACTTTCTTATGAATGATAATGTTTTCCAAAGGGAAGCCATTGTAATAGAAGTTTTTAGTGAAATTACCTATTTTTCTAATAAATTTCCATAAATAATCCTTTAAAACAAATTTTTGATTTTAATTGATAGAAACCTTTGTGAAGGTCTAAATAATGTTCTCCAACTAATTTGCAAGCTGAAAAATTAGCTTAGAAACGATTTGCATGA
Organism: Rugalucina vietnamica; assembly: GCA_964017185.1. Lineage (NCBI taxonomy): Eukaryota > Metazoa > Mollusca > Bivalvia > Lucinida > Lucinidae > Rugalucina > Rugalucina vietnamica. Next base: position 19,150,287 of record OZ024881.1, on the reverse strand, counting down.
ATAGCAGGTGCATCATCTTTATCAGATTTATTACTTTAAATAATATTTTCCGTCACTTATGCAAATACCTGTACCTTAAATATACCATGCCAAATAAATTAAGCAACTTTTACTTTGAACAGTGTCTTCATACGTTTTAGACATTAGGGAAGTTCTTCTGACAATATCTTTTATGTATCTAATAAGGGTAAAAACAATTGTTGTGTGTTGTTGAAGTAACGTTGGATTTAAAGTCCTCTGAGACATGTCTCAAATAAAACATAGATAAAATTATTTTGTACAGTATATTTATATGCATTATAGTATGTACACGCTGTGTATACCTGTTAAAATAGGACAGGTAGTCTGTTCATTCAGGTAGAACATACATATACAGTATATTTCCATAGCCTTTTTACATAACAAATAAGCCCATTAATTTGACCTTGATTAGTCTAAAAAAACGGGCTTTTTGTCTGCAGATATTTCGGTAAGAATTGTTTCAAACAGAACAAAAATGATAGCAGTTGATAGATTTGTTTACTTACTAACTACCGTGCCAACACTCATCCCACAATATTTCTTATTTAAGCGTAAAACAATGCAAGAAAAATAAAAGCAGTTTTCAAACTAACAGTGCATTTCACTACCAACATGCACGAAAATGCACATACAAATTCTGGTTATATTACTAGGATAACGTTTGTCATTCATAGCCCTTTCAGGAGATGTAATATCATGAATGATCTGTATCCCAGGACTGAGAACAACATGTTCAAAGTTTAGGGGGGGTTAGGGACTTTGTAAATATATCAATCCACGTTAACTGCTGCCCATGTTTCGTTAGGTCAAGTAATATTACTGTTCGCTGATATATCGTTATAAAAGTAGGTGTTGTGTTCTAGTAGTGAAGTCACCAACTAATATCAAGCTTAATATTTGCTTGGTTTCCATTACAGAACATATTTTAGATGTTTAAATATAGCGACCCTTTATTTTTGCTCCGCATGTTTTTGCCGACGTCGTAATTTTGTCGTTGAATTTTTATACGTAAGCTTCTTTATTTGTCTCCCAAACTATCAAATCTTTCTCAAATTTCATAAAATTATCACTAAATGATGCTCATAGAATAGTATTTAGGCTGGTATATTTTTCTAAATGATCACATTATACCTATGTTGATTTAGCAGATTGCGAAAAATAGAAATTAAGGAAACATTTTGCATAATTTGACTTGCTCCGGTCATGCCTACTTATGGTAACCAAGGTAACTGTAGCAGTGATGTCATTGAAGTGAGTATCATTTTGAACAGTAAAATAAGTTCCAATATGATCAATTATTCTTCACGAGTAACTGTTGTCGGTTACAGCTATGCGTTAAGAATAAAATACATGTGTAACGGGACTTTTGGGACAAGCCACGTAAAACAATAAGAACCACAACAGAAGTATCGCCTTAGAACGATCAGTAATATAAAATTACTGGCGGGCTTAAACCGGTTTTACAGGATCCTAACCTCACCCTCAGCTTCTGCAGTGGTTCATAACATTTAGTTAGTTGTTCGGTCCTCGTAGTGAATCTCTAACTAGTCAGTGAATCATCATGGACAAACAAATAAATCATGATAAATTCCATGATGAATAAAAAACGAGGACTCACAGAATGAGTAAGCTGCCCGACGATGGAGATCCCTGGGCGCCCAATAACTTACTAACTCCGGAGCAAAAGAAAACCACCAGTTGAACCCCGGTGGGCCAAGCAACAGACAAGAAGCTCCGGCCCCAACCAACTAAAATGAATAGCTTTATGTCGGGGCCATCATAGAGTCTGATGCTCGACCCACTGGCGTGCAATTAAATAAGGCAACATAGTTATCAACCGTGATTGGGTTAAAAACTAAGCATGCAGACTGTCGCATGACATTTAAGTTATATCCTTTACGTCTGTAACGCGTAATAATTTTTCTGAATTGAAAAGAAAAATCATTCCTTCCAATAAGTAAGTTATATTCTATACGTCTGTAACGCGTAATGACTTTTCTGAATTGAAAAAAAAAATCATTCCTTCTCTTTCGTAGCAGTATAGAAAAAAATCAGCTACGAGAGGTGCGCAATTTGTACCCATCGGAATTACAACAATTTGTCTGTATAACTTGGTCCCAAATCTATTATAAATATTATTCAGGAGATAGGATAAGGCGTTGCACACATTCTGACATGACCAAAGTGTATACCGACTTTGGTCAGAAGAAGTGAAAAACGCCTTTCTGTCATTACCTGCCAAATAGAGCGAACCATAGTTCCATTCTATCAAATCCAGAAGGTTTTCTTTAATTTGATTATGTGGTAATGCTGTATGTATATACAGAGTAGAAAAATCATAAGTGGACAAGCTCGTCGCACGGAACCCATCTACACTTCAATTCAGCACCTCGCCAGAATTTTTTATTGACCAAATCCAATTTTTATTTGAAGTGAAGTTTCATACACTGTCTCACAATATCTTATGGCATGATATTTGATAGCAGTAAATCAGGAAGTTAATAATCCGGCTAGAAAGTTCAGTAGTAGTACAAGAGCTCGAATTTGCAATAAATCTAGCTTTGTATGGTCTTTTGTGAAGCTTAGGTAACCAATACATCGTAGGAAGTTTGTCTTGGCCTTCATTGGCACAAACAGAAAACGTAAAAGTGAGCATTAACTACAGACAATTCATCAGTATATGTCTCCAGATAGGCCCTGATTGACCCCGTCTTTTATTTAGACTTCTCGTGTAAATTTTTGAAATTACAGTACAATAGTCTGGCTTTCTTGCCGATTTAAACAGGGCTAGTGATGAGGGTTCATTACCCGAAAATGCGCAATATAGTCCATACTATCTCCCTTTGATTGTTTTTTTACTGCTTCCAAAGGATCAAACCTTTATATGAGCCACCTCATGGGAAAACCAACAATGTGATTTCCGAACAGGTCCGACACAAACCGACCTGTTCAAGCACAGAAAAGAGCTAGAAGCATGAAATTTCACATTTAGGAAGTAGAGGGATTGTACTATCCATATAGCGAAAACAAAGGCGCTGATCAGCTTTGCTGTTACCGCGAAGCTGATCTGCGCCTTTGTTTTCGCCTATGCAGATTGTTGGTTTTCCCATGGGGCGGCTCATACTTTATTTCAAATTATCTCACCGCTGTGTCTAGTGTTGGATCGAGCCCCGCACTGGCCACATGTGAGTCCTGCCAAGTTCTGCTTGCGGGTGTGTCAGGTGGTTTTTCTCAGTGTTCTCTCGTTTTCGCCCACTTACTGATTGGCCCGTCTCATATGAGCTGAAATAATCTTGAAAGGGACGTAAAACTGAATTAAAAATCATGTTGACAATATAGAATGACGCAACTACAGGGATTTATTCTGTTTATAATGTTACACTGTGGACAATTATTTACACTGTAAGGATCTATAGCCTTCCATTATCTTCAAAATAGTCTATTTCTTTCTTAAGAACCAACCAATTAGTTATGGTGAACCATATTCAACAAAACGGCTATAATTTCAAAATTGAAAATAAATTTTAGACACCTCTGAAAGATGGAGTAGTTACGTCCTTAAAGCGTAACGTATGTAACTATATTTATGTTTTAAAGCGCAAAAATAAGTCTCACTAGCAATAATTAGTAATTACTAGCAGCAGCAATGAAAACATAATGCATGAACATGAAAATAGATCTGCTGGCGGCCCTAGAAGTCCACGGATCTAACAAGCTAGGGTACATTTTTTCATCCACAATAAAAGTACTATTGCAAGACCACATTGGTTTTCATACTTCCAAAAGACAGTATTAAACAACTATACGTACAAAGGAAATTTTTGCTAAACAGGTGGCCACCAAAAGTGCTTTTTGGTTGCTTTTTCTCATCTGGCACCTTAAAACGTGGAAGTGTCGATTACGGTTCTCAATTTTATATACTGTAACTGAGGCGTTCTACTAGCCATTACTACCGCATACGAAATTCGCTGGGCGGTAAATAGACCCGCGTGAATATGTCCGTTATTCTGTTGGTTCAAGGAATACACATGCACAAACCAGGCATGTTTCTAACATCATTAGAATAACAAAAACAAGCACTACAATACCACTTACTTGAATATTTCCCATCTTGAAAAGGTCGGGTCGGATCGACCGCTTTGTTCGTTTTTTTTTTGTTTTTACATTCCCCTTTTATACTAGGCCGATCTTTAAATTGAATCTTAAATGAGAAACAAAAATGTCAGACGTAAAGTTCGATCTCTATTGTATAACCATAACATACGTAGATATTGTTTAACTTTGCATTGACTGATGGTCATGCTCTACTGCTTTTAATGCATATCTTGATGCATTTATCTCAGTCATATGTCGATCGATACATCTCTTTACAAATTTGCGAACTAAGACGAGACAATGACAGAGAACGAACTTCGGGTAGTTGTCTCAAAAGTGTAATGTAGCTAGAGACTGGCACTGCTGTGTCTTTTCTTGTTCTTCTATTTCAAGAATGACACAAGGGGAAACTGCTGGTAATGGGCAATACTTATTATTCATCAAATGGCACGAAGTAGATTGCGAATAATGTTAAAGATTATGGTGGTGTTTTTACTCGGATATGGGCATTTTTTCAGTTGTCCGAAGGTACCAGAATGGTTGTCCGATCGTACCATCTACTGTCCAATGATACAATGGCATAAACAAATCAAACACGCTGAAACATATACTGTTATGCTTCCCGGTTTCTGAATTTAGAAAGCCGCAACGTCTACAAAGTAATTAACTCGAGTTAAGCGGTTAACACCAAAGCTGCAGACCGGGAATCAGAAGGGTGTCCGATGTTTCCGATATATAGCGCATATGACTCAGGATCAAGAGGTGGGGTGTTCGAATCCCAATGGCAAAATTTGGGACTTGTTTTGCAAACAACTGTTAAGATCATACCTTTCCATCAATATTTCACTTCTTGACTTTTCTTACAGTACAAAAAAACAACATTATATTCTACAATGACCTACAAGCAAAAGGAGCTTTAGTCATCGCATGCTACAAGCTCTGAAAGGAATTTTCTCAGTCAAAGGGCATACATGTAACATTTCATACGAATGCATGAAGAAAACTGCCAAGTGAAACCAATTTTCTATGGAGTTGTTAATGAGGCACCATTAGAAAAAAAAAACGTCATTTGTAGAATGTGTATATATATATGCATTCTACCAATGGAATCTATCAGTCTACACAGCCGTACACTGAAACGATGTACCAGATCAGCATACACATATGCATTCTATCGATCATTCTGCACAACCGAGTACTTAAACATAGGACCAGATCAGCATGCAGATTTACGCATACTACCAATGAAATCAATCGTTCTGCACAACCAAGTACTGAAGCATATGACCAGATCAGCATGCACATTTACGCATTCTACAAATGCATTTGATCAGTCTGCACACCTGAGTACTCAAATATAGGACCAGATCAGCATGCTTCTTTATACATTCTACCAATGGAATCGAACAGTCTGCACAACTGAGTTTTGAAATATAGGATCCGACCAGCATGCATATCTAATATAACCAGTCTGATTCGATGAGTATCCTGACAATGACAGTCCTGTGTGGGCTAAGTAATATCAACAATTCTAATAACATACTCGTACATTGATAAGAAAAAAATGTATCCTGTCTTAGTGCTCAATTAGACAATATGTCAGCCACATTCCAACCACTAGGAAACATGAAAAAACCTGTGTTGTGATTATTAGAACAAATCTGTTACACAGTGCCTCTCAGAACTTCTTTTTATGAAAGAGGAATCTAAATTATATTCCTTCGTTTTCCATATTACGCATTTCAGTGTATCTCCCAAAACGTTTTCCTGATATACATTCATTTTATCCGCTCAGCTCAGCTCACACACTAAGCTCAGTAACTCAGCTCACACACTCATCTCAGAGACTGAGCTCTCGGTTTTAGTATATGCCCGTGTAGCATCATTTGCTTCCAGCACAACTTGTTGTCTTGAAGTGCATGTTGTGTACTCTGATTTCACAATATGCTACTGAAATGGGGTATATTGTGTACCTGCACAGCACACTCACGTTAGTAGTATAAGCTGTGACGCGAGAAAACCGGTCTTCGGGGCTTCCGAACGGCCGAGCTGTACAAGCGTTCGAAAGCTTTAACCGTTCCAAACGCTATATTTTTAGCGATGCAACGAGCGTTCGAACGCTAAAATTACACATTTGGTAGCGTTTAACGTTCAGGTGCTCTTTTTAGCTCACATGAGCCGAAGGCTCACAAGGTGAGCTAATAGGATGGCCATGATCCGGCGTCCGTCCGTCCGCCCGTCGTCCGTCCGTCCGTCGTCCACAATTTCAAACATCTTCTTCTCTGAAACCGCTTTGCCAATCAAGTTAAAATTTTATGTGGAGCCTTCTTGGGTAGTGGCATTGAAATAATGTTCGCGATATCTAGGTCACATGACCAAGATGGCCGCCACGCCCATATATGGTAAAAACCACTCAAAAATCTTCTTCTCCAGAACCGGTGGGCCGATTTCCACGAAACTTGGTATGTAGCATCGAGGACTTCAGCCCATCATAATTTGATAAAATGATGACCCTTGGATGACCTTGACCTATTTTACGGCAAGGTCAAATTCGGAAACATAGGCTTGTTCATGGGAAAAAGTGAAAACTATGGATTTTTTGAAAACTGTTGCAGCCTGTGGCCTGAAAAGTGGTAGATGCAAACAACTAATGGAGTAGATGAAGGTTTGTGATTAATTTAGGTAAAGGTAATCTCTTGACCTTGGCCAGTCTGTTGTCCATACACACTTTACAAAGATCTTCTTCTCTGAAACTGCTTGGCCAATCAAAGTGAAATTTTATGTGGCGCATTCATGGGTAGGGTAGACGAAAGTTTGATCGCGAAATCTAGGTCACATGACCAAGATGGCCGCCACGCCCATATATGGTAAAAACCACTCAAAAATCTTCTTCTCCAGAACCGGCAGGCTGATTTTCATGAAACTTGATATGTAGCATTTGGGACTCCAGCCCATCATAGTTTGATCAAATGATGACCATAGAATGACCGTGACCTATTTTATGGCAATGTCAATTTTGGAAACATAGGCTTTTACATGGGGGAAAAATGAAACTATGGATTTTTTAAAAACTGTTGCAGCCTGAGACCTGAAAAGTGGCAGATGCAAACAACTAATGAAGTAGATGAAGGTATGTGATTGATTTAGGTCAAGGGCATCTCTTGACCTTTGGCCAGTCTGTCGTCCATACACACTTTTTCAAAGATCTTCTTCTCTGAAACTGCTTGGCCAATCAAAGTGAAATTTTATGTGAAGCGTCCATGGGTAGGGGGAACGAAAGTTTGATCGCAAAATTCGGGTCACATGACCAAGATGGCCGCCATGCCCAACTATGGTAAAAACCACTCAAAAATCTTCTTCTCCAGAACCGGCTGGCCGATTTTCGCGAAACTTGGTATGTAGCATTTGGGACTCCAGCCCATCATATTAGTTTGTTGAAATGATGACCCTAGGATGATGATCATCATCATCATCATCATTTTCATAGCTCATAGCTAGCGCCGCAACCAGCAAGATCCCATCCTATTCTGCGAGTGCACCGAGTAAGTTTTGGTGCTATTGAAGGACAGCGAATTGCAAGAGTTCTTCTCGGTTCATTGTTTGTTTTAGAATGATTGACGCACAAGATGTTGCTTGAGAGAACGAGAATCAAAACAAAATTCATAAAACGCGGAGGACGTGGTAAGAAGCTGTCGTGAACGTGGTAAGAACCTACAGAGGACGTGTTGGAAACTGCAAGGACGACTTCTAGGACGTGGTATGGACGTACGAGAAGCGCGGTAGGGTCTTATCGAGAACCTGATGGACGCAGCGGGGACGTAGTTAAGACGTAGTGAGGTCTTAATGGTCTGCAACAGATTCGTATAGCAGGTATACCAAGACCTTACTACGTTTGCACTGCGTTATTACTACGTCTAACAAGTTCCTACTACGTGCTTACCACTTCCTTACTACGTCCTTACTGCGTTCTTATTCCACCCCGTCCTCGCCACGTTTCTTTTGAGCATGTTCAAAATTTGACCAAGACCTCCACGTCCACCAAAACATCGCTACGTCCTAACCACGTTCCTCCCACGTCCTACAAGTCCATACCACGTCCTTACGGTGCCTTTAATATCTTAGGACGTAGTAAAGCCGTGGTGAGAACGTGGTCCAGTGTAGACGTAACATAAGCGATCTTAAGCGCAGTAGGACCGGCACTTTATATTATATTATATTATATTATATTATACTATATTATATTATATTATATTATATTATATTATATTATATTATATTATATTATATTATATTATATTGTATTGTATTGTATTGTATTATATTATATTATATTATAAAACGATAAACACGATGAATAAAGCTGATCACTAAATCCATCGACATTACTGTATCGACACTGAAAAGCTTTTAAAACGCATAAGTTGTAATTCAAATGTGTGTGTTTTTTGGGGTTTTTTCTCATATTTATACATGTAGAAGTTCGATTTCAAATGATGAAATTGACACACATAGTCCCCTAAATATTTATATGTTTGCAAACTATGTTGTGAATTTCGTATCAAAATAATGAGTAATGTGAGAGCAACAGTCCTTGATATAGCAATACCCTTAAAATCCATAACTGCAAATAATATTGCGCACGACTAGAATTTGCTCCTTGGCATTAAGAGCATTGCTATTTCATTAAAAGCACAAGTTTTTCCATTTGAACTGAATGTCTGGCAAAGATGCTAGCTTGTCTGAGTGGTCATGGTTGACGTCATCAGAATACAGAAAAAAACATAATACAATTTTATTTTAGCGTCTTCACGTCGAATATCTAGCTTGACGTGAAAAGTTCAGTTGGTCAGAACGGCGTCAACATTTCACTGTCCCAGTAGCCTGGGAGGGACTTCTGCAGTGCCGTATAGATGAAAGATGGTAAATATGATGTCACGTGACGTCACATATACGGTTTTTTATTGCTTTGGGTGATCAGAGACTTTACAAATGCCGGTTTCATGTAAAAGTAGAAGTAGAGTATAGTTACCGACCCCTTTCACCTGTAAAGGAAAACTAAAAATGTCCTTGGTGCAAAATATACCAATTTTCTTTTTTTGCGTTTTTAAAGCTCTTCAGTGTATTTTTCATATACTGAGCCATTTTTTTTCTGACCATCACCTCAGGTGTGAGATGTGTATTGAATTTCGCCAAACTATTCTCCTGTAAAACATGTCACAACGTGTACATACGCACAAACCCTCACTCATTGTAAAAGTAATCAATATTCTCCGATCGTGAATGGTCCGGTTTATGCCAGCATATAGTGCAAAGATGAACAATAATGTGCAAGGAGATTCTGATGCCACTATAAACAAAAGTTGTTCAAAACTAACGATGTCGTTAGTTAACGATTCGTTAAAAATTCCAATTGCAGTATTACAAATACACTGTAATTTTTTGTTGATAAAATGTGAGAAGCCTTTGCTCACTGGCATTTTATCAACAAAAATAACAGTGTATTTGCTTATGTAGTCGGCATTTACTTAACAAGTTGAGGTCTTAACGATGGCATTAAGCTAACGAAGTTTTGAACAACTGGGCATTGGTCTCTGGAAGCAGAGAGCAATATTCCGCCATTTTCGACGTTACACAATAGTTGTAGAAACACCAGCAACGGCAGTGGGGGCAACCATTGAACTGAAATACAAATTTGGAACGATAAGTGAAAATGGGCGTACTAAATAAATAAATAAATGAATAAATAATCACATTCGTCAATAAAAAGCGTACGAATTTTACTACCAAGTAACGGTACGAATATGCGGTTCAAATTCTGTAATTTCTTCCAACTTCGTTGTCTATCCTTAGTAATTCAACGACTGCAATACAGTTAATTACGATGGATTTCAAGAGATGTAGAAGTATCGAACAGTACCGTCTAGTCTTACTTTGCTTAGCAGTCTGGCTTTGTCGACAGACTTTGACAATTTGCTGTGTAGACGTGGTTTATTAATTGTAAAGTTCCACGGTAACCGTTGCAATTAAAACCTTTTTCTTACCTTGCAGTTGCAGCGGTCTTCACCACCACCACCACTATCACTGCCGTCGTTCCCATCAGCGCCACCACCCCGCCCGTCATTGCCAGCCCGACCACCCCTGTGGGGTTGTTCAGTAACCCCCGGTCCTCTGTGGTAGTGGGTGGTGCCTGTGTGGTAGTAGCCACCGCGGCGGTAGTTGTGGTACCGCCACTGGCGGTCGTGATTGTTGTAGCTGTTGATGTGGTGCTGGTGGTAGTATCAGTTGTGGTGGCTACACCAGCATCTTGAAGTAAATAAAATGTATTTTGTTTTTGTTTGTTTGAATTAATGATTAATGCTTTACGTTCCAGTCAACAGCCATGGTTATGTCGGGACGTTCTTAAATCCGAATTTCCAAGCTTCTAACCTGCTTCTGTGACTGTACAGGCCGGTTTATGTCGGACCTGTTCGAAAACCACATTGTTGGCTTTCCCACGAGGCGGCTCAAACGTGACTGCAGGTAAATGCACTCAGACCATCCATAACTGTACGTGTCATAGATTGCTCTAAGAAACGCAGATTACGGTATTTCAACTTATTGCAGCGGATATAAAATTCGCGATGATTTATTTTTGCGAGTGCATCTTTCTAACGATAATAAATCGCTGAAGAAAATAGAGTAATTTACGCTAATGTTTGTGGAACTCTTACGTCCAACATCCGTATGTTAAAACCTGCCTTTAAATTTGTTGTAAGAACCTTTATCAATCGTCTTTTCAGCTTGATTTCTATGCGGGTTGCAGAACATTTTTCTTGTTGAAACATAAAGCATTATACATTGTAAAACTATTTTTTACCAGCATTTCTGTTTAGGTTGCAGAACATTTTTCTTGTTGGAACATGAAGCATTATAAATCGACTTTTCAGCTTGATTTCTATGCGGGTTGCAGAACGTTTTTCTTGTTGAAACATGAAACATTATAAATCGACTTTTCAGCAGCATTTCTATGCGGGTTGCAGAACGTTTTTCTTGTTGAAACATAGAGCATTATAAGTCGACTTTTCAGCAGCATTTCTGTGCGGGTTGCAGAACGTTTTCCTTGTTGAAACATGAAACATTATAAATCGACTTTTCAGCAGCATTTCTATGCGGGTTGCAGAACGTTTTCCTTGTTGAAACATAGAGCATTACAAGTCGACTTTTCAGCAGCATTTCTATGCAGGCTGCAGAACGTTTTTCTTGTTGAAACATGAAACATTATAAATCGACTTTTCAGCAGCATTTCTATGCGGGTTGCAGAACGTTTTTCTTGTTGAAACATGAAACATTATAAATCGACTTTTAGCAGCATTTCTGTGCAGGTTGCAGAACGTTTTCCTTGTTGAAACATGAAGCATTATAAATCGACTTTTCAGCAGCATTTCTATGCGGGTTGCAGAACGTTATTATTGTTGGAACATAAAACATTATAAATCGACTTTTCAGCACCATTTCTATGCAGGTTACAGAATGTTTTTCTTGTGTAAACATGAAATATTATAAATCGACTTTTAGCAGCATTTCTGTGCAGGTTGCAGAACGTTTTTCTTGTTTAAACATGAAGCATTATACATTGACTTTTCAGCTGCATTTCTCTACAGATTGCAGAACGTTTTTATTGTTGAAACATAAAACATTATAAATCGACTTTTCAGCACCATTTCTGTGCAGGTTGCAGCAAGTTTTTGTTTGCGGCAAAGTATTCAACTTTGAAGTCAATGTAAAATATCGATGTGTCGAAAAGAAGAATTAAACATCACGAAAACATGTCCGTGTAGTGTATACCCCTTTGAGCCCCAATTTTAGATAGCAAAATTGGGATTTGCAGGGGAATACCTTTTTCTTATATATATATATATTTTTTTTTTTTTTTTTTTTTTTTTTTTTTTTTTTTTTTTTTTTGCTCCAAAACATAGATTGTGGTAACTCGCTAGAACCGCTTTACGTGTACCCACAAAATATGTTTTGAGCAAGGATAAGAAAAGTTTCAATATTTTTCAGCTAAACATTTTCAAATTTTAAAGCTCAAAAATTCTCTATATTGTTTTCGCAACAACTCTATAAGTTTTTGCAATCACTACTTTGGCTTACTTGTTTGTGGCACGATAATGAACAAGATAAATCCTGTGCACTCCCAGAAACGATGTCTGCTACGTAAATTCATATTTACAGACGCTCTTTGGGGGGTTACATGTAGTTTTGATACAAAATGACTCTACAAACTAGAACGATGGTACTTTTCGTACCATATTAAAGTGCGCTAACGTCAAACTAGCCATGCGAACGTGACAAGATCACTTTTGTAAATGTGCGCAACGGAGTTTCTCTTTGTCGATCTCCCTGTGTTCTTATAATCGAAGCTTCAAAACTGGTGAAATTTTTGTTTCTGTGACTGAGAATGATTTTCAGTTCAACGCGGTAGGATATCGTAAAACGGATTTTTACAAGATGAGACTGCGTACGAATAATGATTTAAAAATGGATCGTTGACTAATTATTGAACTTTTTTGTTTTACTCCATTCAACTTTGACACACAATAAGCAAAAACAAAAACGATGAAAGTATCAGGTTTTTTCACCGACTTTTAAGTGAACTCAGATACCCAGTGTAAATGCATTTAATATTAGCTAGATTTGGTCGCGATTCTGTTTTGGCTGAGCTATGGGCTAACGTCCAAGTCAACATTGAGCTACGGGTTACCGTTCCAGTCAACATTTAGTTGGTAGTTGGTACAACACTTACGTTGCATTTAAACATTAGCAATTAGGCTTAATTATGAGCACAACGCTGTAGAAGGAATATTTGAACTATGGAGATTTTTGTTAATGTCACCAGGCCACAACGCTACCATAGGGCCATCTAGTATACTATTATATGTATTTATACATGACAAAACAGAAATGCAATGCTGATTTTTTTCGTTAAGTTCTTCATTAATTGCTAAAATTCAAAGTGTCATAAGAAATTACATTTTGACCAAATCTTCCTTAAATTCATTTGTGGCGTTCATGAATATCTGTACTTAACGAATATGTAGGTACCTGTAAATGAAATTATGTCAACCGGCGAACATGTTGTGACGTGATTATTCAAAGTACCATAAACACGAGTTTCGGTTATTTGTTTACATTGTAAGCTGCATTGACAATACGCTTTGCATTAATTTTCGAAACACCGATGGGAATATCCCGTCTAGAATCACGTTAACGGTTGCCACAGGCTTCTGGCTGAAGAAGATTCTGCCCCCTCCCGCCGCCCACTAGAGAATTTCGCGAACATAGTCGATCTTAAAGAACAGTCTTTTCTGATTCAAAGGAGAGATGTTTGCACTTCGTACGCTGGGGCGCAATGGTGTAACGATCATTTAAAAATAACAACTGATATTAGCTGTATATATTTGTAGTATTCTTTGAATGGGAATGAACAATATGTTGTTTTACCATGATTCTACCATTTTTCTTCAAGATTCCTCAGTGAGAATATATGGGATGCATAATAGTTTATATACATCGTTCTCTATTTGTGTAACGTACGTAACAAAAATAGGCAAATTTACATTTATAAACAAATAAGGTTTTCATTTTTTAGTTTCTGTGGAGTACAAAGCTGCAAACATCAATGTGCAAGATAAGAATGGCATGTGTATTTTTTCATTCAAATGAGAGATGTTTGCATTTTGAACGCTGATGCGTAATGGTGTAATGGCCACTGTTATCAGCTGTATATATTTGAAGTATTCCTTGATTGGGAATGAACAATAGGTCATTTTACCATAACTATACCATTTTTCTGCAAGATTCTTCAAGGAGAATATGTGGAATGCATAATTATATAAAGTTGATACAGATGGTTCTCCATTTTTGTAACGTATAACAAAATATGCGAATTTACATTTAAAAACAAATTAGGGTTCCAGAAATAGTTTCTGTGGAGCACAAAGCTGCAAATACCAATGTGCAAGGTTAGAATGAACGACGACTTGTTTATATTTCTCATTTAATGTTACAACGTTACCAATATCGCATAGGGTCAATTTGACTTACCAAACCTACCAAATTGATCATACATCCGTTATGACTTAATATAGACCAATGAACTTGGTCTCATTTAAAAGCTTCATCATTATAGCCGTTTCATCTTATTTGCATATTCGTGCATTTAAATTAAAACATTAAAATGGCCAAAAAGTCATTAAAAACCCATAAAACTACAGGTCCAAGCTATCTTCCTTTTCACACAGTTTTTACACCAGTGATACCATTTGGCCATTTTTCAGATGTCTTTGGTCTATATGACAATTATCTAATTTGCATATTCATCAATATTAATATAAAAAACTATGCAAAGTTTGGAAAATCGCGGAAAAATATGAGGTATATAATCACTAGTGTTTCGCATGTTAATAGACCTAAAATGCTAAAAGTGGTAGCATTTTTCATGCTTTAGGCCATGCACTGTGTCTCCTCAGATAAATGAATAAACTTATTTTAAGTTTCATGAATATTAATGAAATCTTTACAAACTGGAGAAGAATCATGACAAATAAGAAGGTTTACCTACAAATTGGCTTGTTTCTAGGTAACTGATACCACTACTGTACTGAAACTGGTATCAAATGATTGCTATGACAATCTATGATAACCATGTAACCTGATATATAAATAAAAATAAAACCGAGATCATTTAAGAGCAATGAAGATATTTAAAAGAAGGGGGATGGGCCATACCGCGGTTTCGGCTATTTATGCATCTTCAGTGACCCTAAAGATTTGTCAACATGGAGCCAAAGAGAATTACTGTAATTTTGCATCTTTCAACAGGGTAGTCGATAAAAAGACTAATATACTCTAAATGGGGCCAAATATAATAAACGTTGGTTAGAAAATGCATCTAAACCGAAAATAATTTTCTGATTTCTCAAAATACCCTCGCTGATCTCAAAGGACCAAAAGGAAAATATAATCTGCACTATGGATAATGTACGGGAAGACTTTTTATGGCCGCCACACCTTCTGATCTGATAAGTGTCGTTAATATTAATAAAAACTTCATAATTAAGATAAATAAAAGAAAAATGAAGAGATATACTAACAAAATCACTTATATAATGGCTGTTAATTGCCAAAGAGTGCTGAATTGGCATCAAATAATTGCTCTGATATACAGTGCTCTGATATACAAATCATACGAGATTTTGTTTCATGGATATTCATAAAACGTCAATAAAAAGGTAAATAACAGAAAATTAAGGGTGGCAATCAACATTTTACATAAATAAATAAGCTGTGAGCTATATTGAATATCTCTCCATATTCGACGTTACACATCACTGGGTCGTAGAAACACTAGCGACGGCAGTTTCAGCAACCATTGAACTGAAATACAAATTTGGAACGACAAAATTAATGACAACATGGGTGATAAATATATAACGGATATGCTTTGCAATCGGACAAGACCTCAACTACATAAGCAAATACACTGTTATTTTTGTTGATAAAATGTGAGAATCCTTTGCATTGCAAAAATACAAAAATAACAGTGTGTTTCTAATATTCATGTTTGAAATTTTAACGAATCGTTAACTAACGATGTCGTAAATTTTGAACAACTTGGCCAAGGTTTATATCTGGGTTTGGATTTCAAATTTAATTGTATCGATTTCTGTACCTTCTATTCTTAATTGGCTTTGTCCACAGACTTTGAGAATTATTAAAACATTCAGATGTTGACGATTTGCTTGGTGGTTTATCTAGAAAAATACTTTTCTTAATTTCTTTACAATGAAAAAGATTCACGGTGACCGTTGCAATTCTATATTTGTTTCTTGCTTATGCCTAGGTCACACTAGCACTAGTACGTACACTGCGGATAGATGCGGATATTATACGTAGCAACCCGCAGAAATTTATGGGCGGGGCTAACTGTTCTTAATGAATTTACATATTATAATTATCTATAAATACGAATACATACGGGATAGTTACGGGTATATACGGATGCATACGGACAGATACTTGTCTACATACCTTGTGATACCATCTGTTACGTTTAGATACGGACAAACACCTTCAGATACGCATCATAAAATGGTGCAATGTGATGTAAGTAACCGCTGTTTATTGCCAAAGTACAGTCACACTAGCATATACGGATGCGACGGACGATGCGGACAAGTAATCCGTATACATGTATATCCGTTCTATCCGTAACAACTCGTATCTTATCCGTATATGACCGTAGCTGTACGTGTTGTATCCTCAGGGTCCGTAGAATCCGCGCCCAAATTTTGAAAAAAGAAAATCAAAAATTCGATACGGACGAAAAATCAGTATCTGCACGTGAATTAAAGAACATAACATGCTTTGATTGATTGATAGATGGATCAATCGGTCGATAAATTGCTCGATCGCGATCGATCTCTCGGGTGATTGATCTAGTAATTGATCGATGATCGATAGACTTATCAATTGATTGATCGAGTGATTAATTGATCGATCGGGTGATTGAATGATCGATCGGTAGATTGATCTATCGACTGATTGATC
Organism: Rugalucina vietnamica; assembly: GCA_964017185.1. Lineage (NCBI taxonomy): Eukaryota > Metazoa > Mollusca > Bivalvia > Lucinida > Lucinidae > Rugalucina > Rugalucina vietnamica. The sequence continues at coordinate 19,133,583 of OZ024881.1, read as the reverse complement.
GATCGCGATTGATCGATCGAATGATTGACCTCTTGGCTAATCCATCGAATGCCTGATCACTCGAGTGATAGTCGTAAAGCAACGAAAATAAATTCTTATACTACTATAATATCAGTAATATTTGTGTGTTTGTTTATGTGTTTCTTTATTTGTTCTCCTATTTTTCTTAGGTATTGCAGCCTCTTTAGCTGGTAAAATCAATGCGAAATCCCCTTCTTCTGACCAATCCATATTTTTGATACTCGCGAAAGGAACGCATTGAAAGCGAGCATTGGACGCACGGGAGATTCAACGAGAAAGCGGTTTACGGTGATTACGAAAGTTTTCATTACATAACTGTACGCCGACAAAGACAGTAACCGAACGAATTAACACATATGAAACAGTATCGATCCGCAACAAATGCATGGGGAAAGATACTTTACCTAATGACTGCAATGTTAATCATGGGGAAATATTTTTCATACCTTACTGCACGCGCGGTGTCTAGGGCAGTTATGCAGGTAGAGAAAATACTTTCACACCTGTCTGGAGGTAAGGAAAGTACTTTCCTCACCCCCAGACCGGTGGTGTAAGTGACTTTCCTACCTCCTCACAGCTGATGCATAAAAATGCACTAAAGCGTGGCCATGCCATTCCGATGCAGACTTCAATTTACTGCCTTGCAAAAAGTTACATCATCGATAAGTATTGAAATAAGGAACTGACCATGACCAGTGCACATGACTATCGATTTCTGTGCACTGATCGGACTGGGCAGTTACACTGAGCTGAGAGTCTTTTTGATTTGGAATTGGTTTCTGGTTCTCATATTATTGTTAGTAGATTATTGTTGTTAAAGTGCAAGAACGATGAACCAGAAACCAATTTCACACATTATTGCATTGCGAGAATGTTCATGATAAATGACCAACTGTATCCCTTAAATACAGTTGGGCATTTGTATACTGGTTCCCCTAACTTACTATGGGGATTTTAGAAAGTTAGGTCCGTAGGTTTCAAACCCTGCATTACAAAACCTAAACACGCAATATATACTTATATGAAAATCATTACGAAATGGTATTACGTTTCTGCATACAAAAGAAATGGTAAATGATATTTACTCTCATAGTTTGTTAACTGTTTTAGTACGGTGCATGAAACTGAATCTTGACGATAAAATGCACCCATGATGGGAAAGGACAAACTTGGTCTCAGATGAAAGCTTATTACCTCTTCTACTGATTCCCGGTTGTCGTCGCTTTCTAAAAGTGTAGCGTCATATTAGAAAAAGGGGAGATAACTCCTTACTATAACAAAGCAAGTTCCGACAGTTAGTTGTTTCCGTTCGAAAAAAAAAATAGAAATACACACGAGACAACGTAAATTTCCTACTTATATAACACAAACATTTAATACGTGGCGATTGGTTGCTGTTTAGAATCCTTGAATGTCAAGACGATGTTATTATGTAATGTTACGTAATATACCAATAAAACCGTTGAAAATGAATATTTTCGAGTTAATTTGTGCGATTATATAAATACTTTTGAAACAAATTTTCTTTGGTCTTGTTGACAATTTCATAAGCTTTTCAGCCATGTATGCAACGTTTCTGTACTATTTCTATTACTTGAGTTACATCCCTTTAAAGTATCGTATCCCCGTTCAAAAACTTGCACATTTTTGTGAATTAATAATGGGGGTACACAAAGAAAATGGACCATTTCTCAGACGTTTCTAATTCTAGACCACGGATTTTGGGCTCGTTTTAAACTGATATTGTATGATAAAGAATGCAAATAATCTAATTTGCATATTCATGAATTTTAATGAAAACACCAAAATCTTAGGAAAATACACAGATAATAACAATAAGGGAGCTTATTCAAATAATTTGCATATTTATGAAATGATTAATGAAATACGATAAAAACCGGTACAATAAGGGGGGAATAGTTACCAAATCACTTGTATCTGGGCTGTTTATGAGCATAGAACACTGAAAGTGGTATCAAGTGAATGCTATGACAATGGTCGATCACCTTCAAGTCTGATATATCAGACAAATCTGATTTTCACTTTCATGAATATTAATGAAAACTGCAAATTGAAAAAAAAAGAAAATATCTGCAAACTGATTTGTATCCCAGCAACCAAACCCCTTAAGTGATGAAATTGGTATCAAACGATTGCTATAGCAAAATTATATGATTCTATTTTACAATAGATAAGTCATTTCATTTTTGTTTTTGATTAAATCTGTAGAAATTGAAGAAAGCCGCAGAAAAATGAAGGGTGTTTACCAATATTACCACACCTATCTTGGCTACTAATATATATAGAGAGCTAAAATTGAAATAAAATAATCGGTAGGACACTGTCCTATTACCAGATTATGAGATATATAAATCGGCTGGCTAACGTGTTGTTCAATTGTTAATAAAACTTAAGAGTGTTGAGAAAAATCAAAGAAAAATGAAATGGTATACCAACAAAATTGCTGATATCTCAGCTGCTCAAAACCTTAGATTTTTGTGAATGGTACCAAATGATTGCTAGGACAATGTGCTATAACCATGTAATTAAATATGTTGTTCAGCTGAAATATTTGTTGTTCGTATATAAATAAGAAATTTAGATATTAGAGAAACATCACAGAAAAATGGAGGGATATACCAACAAAATTGCTTATATCTCACAGCTACCAAATGCCTTATAGTGTTATAAACGATATCAAGTAATTGCAAAGACAATGTGCTTTAATCACGTAATAAGATATCTAAGCTATTTGACTTTCTTAATGTTCGAATATTAACGGAAACTTTAGATTATAAGAGAAAAATCACAGAAAAATGATGGGGGTATACTAACAAAATCACAAATACCTCAGCTACAAAACGTCACAGAATGTAGAAAATGATACCAAATGATAGCTAGGTCAGTGCACTATCTCCATGTAATAAGATAATCTGACTTTTTGTTGTCGAATATTAATCAGAACATTAAATATTAAAGAACAATCACCAAATTAAAGGGTATATACCAATATAATTGCTTATATCTAAGCTAGCAAAAGCTATAGAGTGTTGTTAATGGTACCAAAAGATTTCTAAGGCAATAAATATTGCACTTCAGTCTGATATATATTGACCATTTTAGATAATGTTTCGTGAACGCTACGCAAAACTTCATAAAAACGTAAACATAACAGAAAAAATAAGGCTGAGCTCCAACAAAATCATTTGTACATTCGTTTTAACTAATTGATGTTGTAAATCTGGCCATATGACAATGACTAGTAGCCGTAGGGGTTATTTGATGCACTTTTGAATAATTTGTCGCGACTTGTAACTCATATGCAAGTGATTATGTTGGTATACCCCTTACATTTTCCGTGAATTTTCACCTAGTTTTCAAGTTCTCATGAAAATTCATGAAAGAAATATTCATATAATTTATTAATAAGATTAAATGGGTATAGTACATTGTCGTAGTTATCATTTTAATACAAAGTCTAATATCTAAGGCTATTACTAGCTAAGATAGGGGTGGTTTTATAGATATACCGCCTTAAATTTTATTTGCAATGTGTCTCCGATTTCTCAAGATTCTATTCAAAGTCATGAAACGAAAGTCAAATGACATATAGTTTATGGTGCAGGGTGTATGATATTAGATTAGAAATATTTCGACACCAATTTCAGCACATCAAATGTTTTGGTTGCTGAGATACATGTCATTTTGTAGGTATACCCATTTATTTTTCCGTTTTCTTCTCATCAGTTTCAATTTTTCATTAATATTCATGAAATTGAAAATCAGGTGAGGCTTATAAATTAGTATGGTATGGATTTGATACTGCTTTCAGTGTTCTTTGTTTATGTACATTCAGGTAAAACTGTCAAGTGCCTGTATTAATATGGTACTAATCTTAGTAATTTAGTCAATTGTTAAGGGAGAAAGAGCAATTTAGTAGGTACACATCGTCCTGAAGAATCATATTATAGGTTGAAAATCATGGAAAACTTGTAAGTTTATGTCATTCCAACGTTTCGCTAACAGGGACATATTTTTGCATGCTATTTCATGAATATGCATTAGATTAGTTGCATAATTAGCAATTGGATTAAGTTCTAAACGGAGATCAGGTTAGTGGTAGATTACTAACAGAGGCGATAATATTGATTAAGCATTTTACACTCAAAACACAAAATGAATACACAAAATATTGTATTTTAAGTGATATCGTATAAAATTATCTCCCCTTTTTACGATATGACGGTACACATTCCGGACATGCCGATAAGAAGTAACAGAAAGAAGGGACAATAAGCTTTAATTATACATAACTGTCAGCACTCTGGTGTTATTTCTAGTCGGGTGCAAGTCATTTTTGTAAATCTACTGCTTATGTTTTCTGTCTTTTTTCTTCATTTTAATGTTTTCATTAATATTCATGAAGCTAAAATCAAATGATTGTATACCTGACTATTTTGGAAAAAGGTCATTAGAACATTTCTTTAAAATACTATGTCTAACAACAGCCCAGGTACATGTGTTTGTGTAGGTATAGCCCCTCAGTTTTTCAATGATTTATATCGTATTTAACTAATATTCATACATATGCAAATCAGACGATTTTTCTACAGGTCAATGCCATGACAGAACTTGTCAAATTGTATCAACGGTGCATTAAAAATCACTACAATGGTGATTTTGGTCTTATTTAATTTACTTTTTGATTTTGAATGAGTTTGTCGTCATTTTTTATGATTTTATCAATAATCATGAATATGCAAATTAGATAATTTGCATAACTTATCATTTGATAAAAGAGGCATGTCTATGCTTTAAAATGAGACAAAGTTTAGTCATCTAGGATATCCAAAAGTGGAGATATTGACGATTGAGGATTATGCACTCTTTAAGATATTGCATTTTGTAACAATTTAGTACAGAGTTATCTCCCCATTTTACAATATGACGCTACACTTTCCGGACACGACGACAACGGCAAATGAAAGAAGAGATGATAAGCTTTAATTTGAGACCAATGTCAACCTTTCCCTACATGGGTGCATTTTTCGTTCGATCTAAGCGTCGTACAGGATTCATGCACCGCACTATTTCAATAAAAGATAATTTCTGTTGTGATTAGAAAATTTGATAAAGAAATTGCCATTACAAAATAAGAAAAATAGGTTTCAAAATGTTTTAAATGCACAAGGGAAGAAACTCCATTCTGATCTATTTTTGACAATAGCGACGCGGTACAGTTAACAAGCCTCCTCGCTTTGCACGTGCAGTGTTCGGTCAATAGTTATATCGAGAGAAAAGTCACTTTACCGGTGTGCATTATCGTTGTATAGATCTTAAAACGAAAATTTCACTCAACGGGGTCATAAGGTAAGTTAAAATGGAAAATATCCTGACCTGTCCCGCCAAAAGCATGCACCTCGAGCCCTTCGGGCTCTCGGTGCATGCTTTTGGCTGAACAGGTCAGGAAAATATCATACCCACCTGTCGCTCAGCGGGTAATTACTACTTAAGTTACGGAATAGATACGGTTTTGATACCGATTAGATACGGACAGATTCGAAGACTATTTCCTAACATTACGGATTTTTCATCCGTGCCTGTTTTTTGACAATTAGTAAAGCTTGGCTGCGGATCTTCCGGGCCCTGTGAATAATACACGTACAGGTACGGACATTACGGATAAGATACGAATCGTTACGGACAGGACGGATAAATGCGGAGCCCTATCCGCAGCGTCCGCAGCGTACGTAAGTTCTAGTGTGACCTAGGCACAATGCGTGTGAATAAACGTTTTTCTTACCTTGCAGTTGCAGCGGTCTTCACCACCACCACCACTATCACTGCCGTCGTTCCCATCAGCGCCACCACCCCGCCCGTCATTGCCAGCCCGACTACCGCTGTGGGGTTGTTTAGTAGGCCCCGGTCCTCTGTGGTAGTGGGTGGTACCTGTGTGGTAGTAGCCACCGCGGCGGTTGTGACTGTCGTAGCTGTAGATGTGGTGCTCGTGCTACGGGTTGTGGTGACTAGCCATGCATCTTAAAGTTACGGTCAAAATGTATTTATTAACAGCTTGAAATAACTACGAAAACCGGTATGCAAGTCCAGAAAAGCTCCAACGTCGGACTTCGCAACTTATGTTAACAGTGAGCATTTTATTGAATTGGAAATAAAAAAAAAAATGAAATGAATTGGAAATGCTAGAGGAGACCTACTAGTGGCCTTTGGGTTATTAGGAATCCTCGTTAAATAAATAAAGCATCAGATTAGAAATGAAATAAGACCACAGGATATGTTTAATTGGAAATAATTGCATTCAGTCGACATTGGTATAAGCTTCATATATTGGTTACTGTGTGGGCGTTACCTCATGAAACCGTTATTAGAACCAGACTATTTTAGACAAAAAAAAAAAAATGTACAATTTTACAGTTAAAAGAACTGTGATAAAAAACTACCTATTTCATTGCATTGAATAAAAATGTATATACGAGCCCTCGTGGCAGATTTCTAACGGATGAAAATCGCCATTTTAAGCCTTTTTTCGGCTGTTTTATTTCATACACCCCATTTCATAAAACCACCCAAAACTTAAAAACAAGCGCAGCAAATATAGATATACTGATAAAGAAGACATTGTATACACCCTATACTTCTGCTAGAATAAACATCAAAACACTGCAAGTAATTTGAAGTTGTGAAATATTCAAGTTTAATCTACCCTACACCCTAAATTTTGCTGGCTCTTAAAATTTTCTAAAAAGAAAATTGGGTGAGAAATGAAGTTCCTTAGACTGACAAGCAATGCATATCATCAGTATGTATCCAAGTATAAAATATTAGGAAAATATCTGCAACCGTTTACGAGACATTCAACAAAATAAAAACCGGAAGTCCTGAAATGTCAAATGTTAGCAGCGAACATCCTTTAGTTGAATATTCTGGCAACTTAAATCCACCAAAATGACAACTACATCTGCAAGACACTATTCGTGTCATAATAAACTCAATCAAGTGCAAATGTCTGAACAATGCCGATAAATTGGCAAATATGGGCAAACTTAAAGGTTTTCGGAAGAAAGAATTTTTCAAAATCTCAACTTCCAGGCACTGGAATGAAGTTTATTGCAGTCGAAAAATAAGTTTCTAAGTCACTCAAGCAGTGACTTCTTTAAAAAATGGACACAATCTTTGAATTTAATATAGGACCTTATAGGAAATAGTAAACTTTTTATAAGTCCCAGTTCCCCTTCTTGCCCAAGCAAAATATTTTAACACAGCTGTATTTTTGTAAATGACATTATCAAAATGCTATGTTTGGGCAAGGGCGGAGGGGGGGGGGTGGGTGACAAAAAGCTCCAAAACCGTTAAATTAGTCACATAGGAATTTCAACGGAAACAAGACTGAGTAAATGAAGTTATGTGAGTATTCAAGGTCAATGTCATTTTGGCCAAAGGTCATTTTTCAAAGGCCAAATCTCATGTGAGCGTTCTCAGGAACAATGTTCCTCTGGTTCTTATTGGAACATGAAACATTATAAATCGTCTTTTCAGCTGTAATTCTGTGGAGGTTGCAGAACTTTTTTCTTGTTGATACATGAATCATTACCAATCGTTATCAATCAACATTTCAGTGTCATTTTGTGCTAGTTGCAGAACCAAGTCTTTTTTCTTTTCTTGTTGCAAACGCATGTACATCTCTGAAGTCAATATAAAATGAGCAGCCTCATAAGAAATCCAACATCTCAACTCAACTGCGGACTGAATTAAATTGTGCATCACCCATTCCGTACCACGTGTTTCTCAGCTGTGATTTTGGCTTACCTGTTTGTGGCATGATAATGAACAAAATTAATCCCGTGTACATGTAACCCCAGACACGATTCATGCTACATAACTTCATATTTTAAGGCACCCTTTGGAGATTTCTTGTAGTTTTGATACAAAATAGCTGTACTAACTAGTACAATGGTACTTTTCGTACCACATTAAAGTGCCAACGACATTGCGTTCTAATAAAGATTTAACAATGAATTTATCGTTTTCATCGCTAATTAATTTTTGAACTTCTTTGTTTTACTCCGTAAACTCTGACACACACTAAACAAAAACAAAGCCCTAGAAAGTATCAGGTTTTTAGCTGTCTTTTAAACATGTTAAGACTTAAGTGAAATGAAATAACCAATGCCACTACAATTAATACTAGCAAGATTTGATCGCCATTCTGTTTTGGTTGAGTTAAGGGTTGACATCCCAGTTAACATTTTTGAGTTACTTGGATTCGAGACTAAAAGAATCTATGATGGGGTTTAGGCCGAGACAAGGAAATCTCAGGCAAGTTTTCAGATTATTCAAGTCTCATCCGAGGCTCTGCCCAGGATGAGACTCGAATAATCTGAAAACGAGCCCGAGATTTCCTTGTTGAGGCTTCAACACCATCATTGATTATTTTTCTCACCCATTTCTCAACATTTTGACTCTGAATAGACTTCAAGTTCTGTTCGGGCAGCCATTTATTTAAAACAATATGCTAATTAACCAGTGAAACAAATAAAAATAATTTTGTATTTGCACTCACCTTACAAAAATGATATCATCATTTTGTTTTATTCACAAAATTCCTGGCAAAATTAATTTTTTTGATTTTTATGAGAGCAGCAGACTAGACAGTTACTCTTGATATCTTCCTGAAATTAACACCTGCTTGGCTATTTTTGTCTCTGACAGTTGACACCTAGCTCATCACTTCCTTATATGGAAGTAAGCATGAGGTGTACATTTCTATTAGCTAAATACAGAAATGATTGACATTTTGAGACAGCTAAAATTGTACTAGTACTGAGACAGAAATATCTCAGACAGCCACACAAAGGGATATGCTTGTCTGGTGGGTGCGAAAACACAATTGATTATGGACACAATGCTGAAGAATTAAGATTTAAACTATGGAGGTCTTTCACACTGTCAACAGGCCATAGGCCCGTCCAGTATAATGTTACATACATTTATATTTTACGCTACATTTCGACGCACGCATTATAAACTGGCAATGCTCAGCTTAGAGAAGATATGGATTAATTTGTGAAATGTTGTATGCATTACGGTAAAGGTACATGTAACGATGATTTTTTTTTTTTTTTTTTTTTTTTTTTTTGGAATTTGAGCGCAATTATCTATTTACTTGATTCTTTACTTCCACACTGAGAAAAACCATCAACTCTCTAGAGAATGCATTACAAAAACTTGTCCATGCAACATATCGAGATATTTTCAGTTGTAAAAACTGAAAATTTCATTAGAATAATTTTGAGCTGTAAAACTTTTCAGCTGTAAAATTTTCAGCTGTAAAAATTGAAAATTTCATTAGAATAATTTTGGTAGTCTTAATATATTTGCTTGATTGTGGGAACATGTTAGAACCGCCTCGCCGAGGCAGTTCTAACGAGTACCCACACTCTATGTTTTGGAACAAAAATAAGAAAAATATGTATTCCCCTGCATACCCTAGTTTTACTATATAAAAGTGGGGTATAAGGGGTATACATTACACGGAAATGATATCCCGATGCCGGACATCATACAGCGAGCCATGAAAGAGTAAGTTACTCGGTTTGTTCTTTGTTTGTGTGTTTTTACTCATTATCTTATCTTACATGCGGTGGAGAATGTGTCCACAGTAGTATAAATTTTATAAAATGCACAATGAAGATCATGGATGTTCAGTGTAATGTTTAAATCTAAGGATGGCATTTCTTCGAATATTACATTACAGAAACCAAATAACGTATTCGTTTTTATTAATTCACATGATCCAATAAACGTACAATGAATTCTTCAGTAAGCGCACATATTTTTTGCCAGAAAACCATGAAACATATGCATTTCGACACCCTTCGCAAAAAAAACTCGCACTTCGCCGCAGTTAATCGCATATTTCAAGCTAGATAAGACATATACGTCGTTGTTCTTTCTTTGCACTCTCTTATGTTGTTTGCACAGCGACAGTTTTTTTCCAAACATTATAACTGCTTTAATAAAGTCCTCAATTTTGCGCTTTTAACTACTAGAAACACATTTTGTTACCTGGATGTTCTGGTATTTTTATGTCCAGTGCATTTTGTCACGGTTTATTAAAAAGAAACGATGAATTCCACCGTGACTGAATCCGTTTTTCACTCTTCCTTGTATTGTACCCCCGCATCATCACCATGGGAACAAGTCCAAGGCTCTGGCTCTTTGAATTCACATGACAGCAATGAGTCTTCGTCACTCTTACAGTTGACCAGGTAAATCATTATAGCACCTTCCCCTTCCCCGAACTTATGTCCCCATGTGAAGCGTGGTCCGTCAAAGGCCTTGGCGTGTCCCGTGTAGCCAAGACTATTACACACGACCATTGCATCGTCTCTGCCCCAGCCATGGTCACAAACCGTGGTGAATCTACCCTTGTAGTACACCTCAACTCGTCCTTCATTGGGATTTATACTCCCAACAAGTCGTACAGGAATGCCCAAGTACGGGTACAGCTGGGCAATTTGCGGTTGTAAACAAGTAGCAATGTCATTGGGTCCCTCTTTAACAGTTTCTTGACAGTTTTGTACGAAAGGAATCCTGTTTTTGTTCAGCAGTGACGCAGCTATGAGTGATGTCACATCACTTATTGTATTTATCTTCTCCATAAGCTGAAATTTATCCAATGTTTGCATGATCTCCTTCTGGTTTTTCATCAGAAGAATTTGCTTTTGGTTGATATTATTCAGTAACTGAACAATCACTTCCATATCAGTTTCTGTTTCCCTTTTTTATCTTTATCTTGCGCGTTATCATCATTGTCGTGTTCTGAATCAGCCATTACAGTATTTCGCGAATAACGTGAACCGTGATGTATTTCAGTAGCCAACATTTTCAGATCGTGTTGTTGCATGTTTCTTTCATCACCTGTAGAAACACAAACACTCGGAATTATACACAGCACAACTCGGAATAACTCCATAACTTTGTTTTGGCTTTGTGATGTCTTACATGCATTCACTACAGACTTTCTAAACTCTATGATTCAGACAAAAAAATCGTCGATTCCGTAGATAAATATATACGTACATATTGCGACCGCAATTAAATGCAAATTAGAGTTCTGACATTTTCATAATTTACGTAACCCACATAAAATTGTCGAAAACGATACATGAAGCACCGACTTAAAGCAAATTAGAGTTCTGACATTTTCATAATTTACGTAACCCACATAAAATTGTCGAAAACATTATGCATAAAGTTATTACACGTGAATAACACAAATGCTTAATATCTGTGACTAAAACCAACTGTTCTCAGAGGCAAAGTTTTGAAGGACTGTCCATATTTTTCAGTCTTAATTTTCATTATATCGACAGTGTAATTTATCAATAAAGGTAAAAGTAGGCAATGATCAGGAAAAGGCGCAATCAGAAAGAAATTCCCACTTCAACTCCGAGGTGGGGAAAAACTAAATAAGCAATCAGGCACTTATACTAAGAAAACATATTGTAAGCAGATTCCGGCCCCCTTAACTAAATTGAATAGCTTTAAGTCGGTGCTTCATGTATCACGCCCGACGCACCGGTGTGCAATTAAAGGAGGCAGCATAGATATTAACAATGATTGGGTTAAAATACGAAGCATGCAGTCTGTCTTATAACATTTAAGTTATATCCTATACGTCTGTAATGTATAATGATTTTTTGAACTAAAAAGAAAAATCATTCCTTCCTATAAGTTTCTTAAATTTGTAAATCAATATCTTCACCTTTAATGAATTATATAAAATTTTAACCCAGTATTGCTCTCTGTTTTATCAATATTTTCATCATGTTTTCATTTTAGATTAATTTATTAATTCAAGAAGCTTTTTCCATTTTAAAGCATAACTTTTAAAGCACATTAGGATTTTTCTATCAGTTTAAGGTTAATTCACAACAAATATTTTAACTTTTAAGCCGAATGTTTTAAGCACATATGCATTCATTATTTTATCAATGTCAGAGATCTACTCATATCCTGTTTCCTAGACTTATTTTAAAACGTATGTATATATTGTACAAATTGTCAATATTTATTGTTCTATTGTTCTGTTTTAGTTGCAGAGGACCATATGTTAGATAAGTAATTTTATTTGCTTAATATGTCATCCTCTTAAAATAAAGAATTTATTATTATTATTATATTATTATTATTATTACAATGATGGTGATTAATTGCACTTTGAAATCCATAAAATGGTTCAACGTCCCGACATGACCATGGTTCTTGACTGGTACGTTAAGCATCAATTTAAACAAACAAACAAGGACAACTTTGACATTCGCATATTGTTACCCAACTTATATTTGCCATGATTTATTTCAGCGAATTGCAGAACTGCAGGGCCCAGTAACTCGAAGGCATCGTAAGTTCCCCAACTTACGACAGACTTATGACCACCTTAAAATTTACGCCATTGCTATTCCAGTTACACTAAGCTGTAGGAACTTTTTTCAAATGAAAGGTGCCACTTTGTTAGATAAGACGTCGCCAAAGTTACGATGCTGTTGTCACCGTTACTTAAGGTCCTTTTGAGTTTTTCACCATAATCCCTAAGATATACTTAAGTTGTTCGTAAGTTGATCTTAAGCTTAAGATGGCTTTGAGTTACCAACCCCTGGTCTATGCAAGTGCATTGAAGTGTGATATATAACATTTCTAAATGGACATTTTGGCAGCGATATATTTTATTGAGCATTATTATTTCTTATGATAATCGGGAAAATAAATTAGTTCATGATAATGTTAACGTTCATGAGCAATTCACATGTATACATTCTTCTATTTATTCTTACACGTGAGACTGTTTTCGCATTTGTTAGTGCACTAGTCGGTAAACCAGAAACGATTTGAAAAATATAATCTTATCTTATGAAAGGATTTAGAAATATTTATCTTATACAGACTAATTTGAGTTTGTCCAGTAATGTCCCCTTGCATGTTCGAACACTCCACTCCGGTGGTACTACCAACTACTAGTTGTAATGTATAATGTCAACATGTTTTATTGTTCCGTGCCTTTTTACGATTTGCATCCATACAGAATCATAAGAAGAATGCAGAATGATCACTCGATCTCCCACTCTGCCCGCGACAGATGCCCATTCTGGTGGACCAGATTCCTTCACGTTAATTGGCTTAATTGCCCTGAAGTCGGCAATAGCTTGATCGTATCCCCCAGCCTTCCGAAACTCGCGTACATTGCCATCAAATATCTTGCCTGCTTGAGATACTCGTTTTGCATCCCTTAGTAGATATTTTGTTGCCCGCAACCCTTCCACCGCTACCTGTTTGATAATCGTTGACCGTTTTTCAAGAGTCTTTGAAGAGAAACCCGAAAACCTGATACTTCCTTTAGTTTGTTCAGCACTGTACTTCGTTGGCATTTGTATTCGTGCAACGTCCGATGGAGCTTCACTGCAATGTGAGAACGTTAGCAGTAGCATCGATGAAACAAAAACAGGCATGATTTTGTGATCTGTCATGAATGCTGTTATATTCGTGAGAAACCCCTACTGCCAAGTTGTTTAGACGAGTCTTTGTCTGTAAAGAAAAAAAAAACCTATGGCGATATAAGTTTTTAAGTACTAATGCGTTAGCACATTTAAGATACATTTTCTTTTGGATTGTATTTATAGCTGGCGCTTGAATAAAATGCACAGAATTGCTAGATACTGTAGATCTTTTATTGGGCACTAAAGTGGAACAAAATGCTTTTCGAAGTTCAAATATCTTGAAAAAAAAATCTTAATTTAATATAGGGAATAATTTTCTTACGTTTTTAACTTGATCTTGCCCTTGCAAACGTAATTGATGCATATCTTTATACTTCTCTATTGATTCTATAGTGAAGCTACTGATATGCGATTTCGTCCATTTAAAAAACAAACAAACGTCAATACAATATACAGACTTCTCGTACAGCCAAAACAGAAGAAAAAAAAAAGAGAGAAAAAAATGCTTCAAACCATGGATCGTGACTTCTCGTTGGAACATACAAGTTTTGAACGGAGCTACACTCACGTTTATCACTCATACCAAAAATTAGATAAGAGTAAAAAAAATGCACAACTTTTAATTTCATTCCATAGGCATGTTTTCGTAATAGGTATGTCGCCAGTGGTGGCATATAATTTCACAATTTCAGATTATTTTACAAAACAGGTACAACTTGGACCTGCCAAACAAGTTAGAAAAGTGTGATACCTAATTGTTAGTCATTTTACCGTCTGACTTTCATCCGAAGAGAAAACACCAAAGTATTGATGATGTCATTGTAAGGTGTTTGGGAACTGCATCATTGACATATTGTTTATTACAACACACAGCGTTATCCAAGGTGCTAGAATGCATCGGTACTGATTACAGTTGTTTACCGTTATTTACATGTTCGTGCGAAAAGAATGACAGACTTATCACCATGCATCTCTGAATCGGCTGTATTTCTGACCTTGCTAGTGCTCAGATGGTGTAAGTGCACAACAAATCACTTCCGTGTTGGTACACACCCCTCGAAAGAGGTGCATATTAAAAAATAAAAGGTGCTGCTTCTTTGTGGTGTATTGTACAAAACAATGTAATCTTTGACTTGAAATGTGCCTGTGAGCAATTCAAAGGGCCTGTTACAGGGTATGGGAAATTAACATGGGAGTTTGCCCACGCATGGAATTTTATGAAATTATGTGCATTAATTGTCTTGGTTATGACTGCTATAATAATGGTGTATTCCCTTATAAATTCAATTCCTCTGGCAAATTATGCCGTAATAGATGACGTCACTACGATAGCTAAGGGCACCCCGCTTTAAACGTTTCTATAGTGACCAACAATTCATGAAGCAAATGTTGGAAGCTTTCCAGAAATAAAGTAGTCATTGGTAAGTTTGCTGATACTATTAATGACTTTGTTGGTATCAAGATAGTGGCGGAGCTATCATTTTCATGTACATGTAACCCCAATTTTCACCTGCTTATTTTAAAAGAGGTAGAATTTGAATTAAAAATTTTCTGTGTTCCAGTCTTTGTCAAGACACCATTTTAATATAAAAACTGCCCACATATGTTAGAAATATATTCGTGAAATTGCACGAAAATCGTGGACCGGTAACATGGTGTTTTGTTACATTCATTACACATGACCCTTATTCATCAAAATGTTAACTTGTTCACTAATAATTACAAAGTACTTTAATAAATGATTTATGACTGTAGGAGTTTTACTGTAGGCTTATTATAAGTCATTTATATTATTATAGCATGCTTTTAATGAAACCCAACACACAGACCTTATACCCTGTTACATAAGTTACCATTTGGACAGACTTAAAATAATTTAAAGATTTCAATAAAGTTTTGTGCTTAAACATCACATTAGTATAACTGCAGGGTTTAAAATGCAATATTATTGATCTTCCTGAATTCAGAAGTTGTCTCTCAGAACTCTTTCAATTTGTAACATATGTTACATTTAGCGCAAACATGTACTGTGAACAATTTTCATATGATACGATCTTTAAATGCTGAACTTTTTCTTCTTGTTTTAAAAGGATGTTATATGTAACTAGTTAATACACATGCTAAATCATGAGGCTGTTCAATTACATTAATCTTATCCTTATTTAATTAGCATGTTACAACATTATAAATTAAGAAATTACATTTCATTGAACATCAAAATACATGTACCGCGATATTAATCTCAAGAAAAGATTATAAGCTCATAACCCAATCTGTTTTTCTGACATTTATTCATCATTCAATGTTTTATTTTGATGCAAACCCTATCTTAGTACTTTTGCAGGCTTGTGCAACCGATAAGAACGCATAATATGCAGATTAATGTTTGTATTTGTATGAAAGGAAACTAATTTGTCTACAAGACGTTTGTCATGATATGACAGAACGCACTTTATTAAACCTATTTTTACCAAGAAAATATAAACTTATATTCAGTTTTGAATGATGTAATGTATGTAACGTACAATATACATTGAATATGCTGAATAAGATCCATAGGAATTGGAATATAGTAAGTGGACTTGCTTTAACGATGAAACATACTTCATAATCAGCCTAAATGCATACATTTTATAGGAGATTTTGGTTTGATGTTTATTTTGCAAGCATTTATGTGGGTAACATATGTAATGCAGAGATGTTGCATTTGACTGAAGGCTAAATGCTTAAAATACTTATGGCATATGACTTTACAGAATTTATGTCTGTTTTAATCTCATGTAAAGATCAAAATCAGATCGTTTGTTGAAAATCAAAGTTATAAAATTTGCGTACAGTAAGAGATATAGGAGGTCAGGTACTCTAACTTTCCCTCTAAAGAATTAAAACATGAAATTGGTACAGTATGATAAAGTAATATACAGTGAACATTTGTCTATATTTCCACTTGTGTCTTTTACAAGAAAATACATTTGGTCCAAGAGTGAGAAATAATAATATCAGGTTCAGTTTATCACTACGAGACAATTCCACATGGACCTCCCTGTCTCACTCCTATACGAGAAGCATAACATATGATTATCAGTTAAACAAAGTTAAACATCCTCTATTATTTCCTAAATAGAATAATTCGGAGTCCAGAGCTTTCAGCATTGATTCAACTGAAGGCAAACTGTAAGCCATTTGGTCTCACTGCTATTTTAGAATTACTTTATATCGTTCTAAACCTAAAGAAAACAGTCAATTGTGAAAAACAGATGGTAGAAAACCATCATGAATAACATCTTTTTGGCAAACGTAAGCAATGACCAGAAGCTGCTGCAATTAGAACCAAGGTTCAACCTAAAATCCCACGTGGAAAACAAGCGAAATAACAAATAGTTACTTGTACAAAGAGAATGTACAGTTTGCCAAGAGAATGGCTATTTCCCAACAGGTGGCCACTCAGTTACATAAATGTAACTACATGTATGCCATTCAGGATTGTCTTATCACAATGTGCGTCAGAAATATGCATTATGGTCATAATCCAAAACCTTTTTGCGATGATTTGGAGCAATTTCAACATTTTGTTAAAATTATGAAAAGTGACCTACATGTATACAACGTAAAAAATGACAATGTTACCGGCTTTGAATTATCATGAAATTTTTCTCATATCAAGAGGATATATATGGCATGTTTTTATGCAAATATGGTATCTTGACAAAGACTGGAACATATTTATCTTTTAAGTTGAATTTGGTATTTTTTGTAAATTTTCGAGAAAAAATTGAGAGATTTCATAATTATTTAATCAGGAAATCAATATAATACTTCTGTAAAATGATTTTACGGTATAAGTATAATGCCTGGGATGTTCTCGAGCCAATCCACTTGACAAATCTTAGAAAATTATAAAACTTAAATTTTAGGACACACAAAGATGAGGGCGGGTATCATGTCATTGTGGGAGTGAGCCAATGTTGCCTCCTGAGTCCTATAATTAATTATTTAATTCAATATATACATTTTCGTAGCTCATATATGATGACCTACGTATTTGTAAAATTTAAAGAAAATCCATGCGTGGGCACATTTGTAACACCCCCTTTGTATAGACATGAGAAATGATTTTTGCTGGGAACTACTTTTTGTCCGTATAGGAATGCAATTTCTATAGTGACGTGTGACGCTCAGCTGATCGATGAATCCCGTTGTATCACAAAAAGCTAGTGAGCAAAACAGCAGAGGACCATCAACGTCACAACAGAAAATGCAGGGCTAGAAAATTTAACATTGTTTTAAATGGGACCTTATATTGCGTACCGAAGCCAGATCTGCCCATTGTTAAACAATTATTTTTCCTTCACACCGGCATGTGTATCCGAAGGACCGTTTTCATATACATGTACTTTTATCAAAGATACGAGATCAGGGGCCAGAATTACAATCCTCCTCCAACGAATTGCAGCATTCAAAAAGATGCATCGAAAACCTACAAAAATCATTCATATTGGTTGGTATCATTATGTTAATTACATTGTCGCAATAGCAGTTATTGATTTTAACGGTAAAATATATCATCTTAATTTATTTTATCATTATTATTTTTTTTAATTCAGTTTTACGTCCCTTTCAAGATTATTTCAGCTCATATGAGACGGGCCAATCAGTAGGTGGGGCGAAAAACGGGAGAACCCCGAGAAAAACCACCTGACACACCCGCAAGCAGAACTTGATTTGTCTCACATGTGGCCAGAGCGGGGCTCGAACCCACACCAGACACAGCGGTGAGATGATCGAGTGATTAAGAAACAGTGCTCTTAACCGCTCGGCCACGGGGGCCGCAATTTAATTTTAAGGACGTCCCCAACAAACTTCTGTAATTGTACTTACCACTTATTCAATGTGACCTATCTCAAAATAACAGTGGATTTATTGCTTGTACTTAGGTATAAAGTTTGATATCAAATGTGCGTGGATGAAAGACGAAACCATACGACATGTGTCAACGTGAAATGAATACTGAAATCCTAATATTGCACTGTAGTGTGCTGCTTGGAACTTTCCAACTCATGCTATTGTATGTCAAGTATTTTATCTGCAACTTCAAAAACAAATAACACGACCTTTCATACGTATACGCATTTTTAAAAACATTTAAATAGACTTTTAAAGCTAACACTCACTTTATATCTCAGTACATGGAGTGTATCAAATTTGATTTGTTTTTACAGTCGTCATATCAAAAAGAGAAATTAGTTTTGATAAAGTTTCCTGTATTGTTGATTTAATGTTTTGATTTAATATTTTGCTTAACAAATTTTAAAACGTGATGGAATTATCCGAAGGTATTTCATACAAATACGAGTTCATTGTATGAGGTTTGCCAGGTGTAAAAGACTTAAACAAACGTATATATCTTGTTCGTTCCCACGGGTGGCAAGCTTAGGAACTGCCACGAAAGTTTTTTTCCATGTCCATATACATGTATCATATTGATCGAATGTTTTCGAAATTGGGTATTGTATTTTCATGTTTATACATATGGTTGAAGCAAAAACGTTCTTCGGCTCTGTCAATAATATCCAAAATACTAGTTCGATATGCCATATGCCATATGTTCTAGATCGTTTATTATGGATTACTTGAAGGTAGAAAGTTTCTAGACGAATCGATCGAACACCATCATTACTATGGCAATTTGGGTGATGAATGTTGCGATTACCCGTAGCACCATTTGGAAACGGCTTTCAGTGGAAATACGTTGATTGATCCAAAAAGGTTCATAGAGGTCAATAAAAGCATTATTTCTCGCGCAATTTCAATATGTTTTTGATATATTTAAAGGCGTGTATTCCTGTCTATCGTGGGCCATTAGCTGTTCAATGATGAGGGACTAGCACTATAAAACCTGGTGGCCTGACAATGACTCCGGATACAGGTAGGGGCCCTAACTGGAAAATCAATAGGAGGCAGTTTTATTGCTAAGGTTATCAGGGACCATAAAACCAATAAATAGTGGAACACAGGTATTATCCCTTAGGGGCCTATTTATTACCCCTGCAGAGAAATGGACAATCACCTCATTATGACAGGTCTTTGATCTAAGGATCATATTGTACCATTAGGTGTCATTAACCAGTGGTACCAATTTAGCTCCTTCTGAAGCTATGCCTTTAAGACCCATTCATTACGGATAAAGGTGGGAAAGTTTAAGATTAATCGCTAGAGAGCCTTCGTTTCTGTGCCCCTGTTTCTACGATGAACGTAAGGGCCATGAACATTCCGAGGCCCAACACAATTCCGAATAATAGCTTTATTTCCATCGTCTATCGCACGTCGGCGAGTTGAGTGTCATACATTGAAGATCCAGACTTAGCATTATGTGTTGTAGCAGCCAATCTAATAATCTTTCTCGATACAAAGAGCCGTCGCATGAGAACACCAACAATCTTGGTTCCCGACCAGGTCCAACACGTTTCGGCCTCTACAGGCTAGAAGCTTAAAATTTCGGATCTAAGATGAAGGTGGTATCCATGTAGCGAAAACAAAGGCGCTGATCAGCTGTGCAGTTACTGCGCAGCTAATCTGCGTCTTTGTTTTCGCCTGTACATCTTGTTGGTTTTCTCATCCGGCGTCATATTCTTTTGATGTGTCACTGCATGCAAAATCACACAGACGCAATCTGGGAGCCTATGCATTACGCGATAAACCCATTTTATAACGGATCATTTATGCACAAAAATGCCATTGTAGATCAGACATACATAATAAGAAGTTAATAATAAGACGCTATGGAAATCTTTGATTACAGCATTTTATGTTCCTGTCCTGCAATCATTCTACAGATGGTTTCACGAAAACTGTGAGTCATTAACCATTGTGCTGGAAGAAAGAACTTTGCAAAAAATGGGACAATAGATTAATAAGTAAAGAGTAAAGGTATTTGAGTCAAAATTGAATAAATTCAATAATAATCTCTTTATTTTATGATTAATCATATGCCGGTCTTCTATACTGTAGAATACAGACATTGATTATAACCAGACCTCTTTACTATTATTCAGATTTTAGATACCATTTTAAAGGCCGTTGGTTAATATTTGACATAAATCCGACTTAACATACAAACAGACAATGTCACTGGCTGGTACTGGCGTCGCTCGACCCGTAGGCATGGTTTATAATGTGAAATTAAACGACTTTGGTTAGTCACAGTCTACATTAATTAACAATTATTTACAGTTGTTTTGGAATTGTATTCGCTCTTCTGAAAATCTAATTGATGATTTGGTTACACTGATTAATTATGAAAGGAAATATCAAGTCTGTTTCACATTTTTCAAGGACTGGCATATTTTGAATTATGAAGACTGTCATTGTAAATATGTGAGTTTCTATTTGTAATAGGCATCATTTTGTCACTAACATAAGAGCTATAATACCACGCCAACTTGGTTTTCATTTGTCATTTATATACAAAGTATAACTGAAGTCAAGCGCTGTAAAGTGCCATTGGTTTGACACAGATACGTTGAATCAACTCACACAACAGGCGAAGAAGGTTAGTTAGTTATGTGGTTCGAGTCCACTTGTGGTCCATTTAAAGATGACACGTGGATACACAAGATATTTTTAACCCAGTGCAACAAACAAGAAAACAATGTTTTACGTGATTGGAGAAAGAATTCGATCTTAAGCAGTTAGATGTGGTTCAATTAAGTTAACATTCCAAAATGACAC
The DNA here is from genome assembly GCA_964017185.1 of Rugalucina vietnamica. Lineage (NCBI taxonomy): Eukaryota > Metazoa > Mollusca > Bivalvia > Lucinida > Lucinidae > Rugalucina > Rugalucina vietnamica. The sequence goes on along the minus strand of OZ024881.1, from coordinate 19,112,320 downwards.
CAGGTAGGATAGAAAAGGACAACATAAATAATCAAATAAATTATAACAGTACTTGTACAGATAAAAATAAGATAACTGGCTAGCTATAATTAAAATAAAGACGGCGTGAAGTGCAGAAAAAAAATCAGACTAAACGTAGATCTATTTAGAAAAAAAAAAAAGAAAAACAGCAAGAACGGCCCAGCAGTAAAGAAATATTGTCAGGTGCATATGGAATTTTGAAGGAATTTGTTATTTGATTTATGCTTTTGCGTTTTATTTATCTACGTCATAAACTGAAAAATGCATTTTTTCCGAGGCTTTGTGTTCTTACGGTTCAATGCCACGACATTTATATAGAATTTAATTATAGAAAGGTGATAAATTTCTTGCCGCATTTTTCAATGAGTGTGAAATATGGTATTCAAGTCAGTTTGAAAGCCTTTTCATCATGAAAACATGTCCGTGCAATATATACCCCCTTAACCTCCACTTAAGAAAACTTGGGTTTGCAGGGGTATACCTAATTTTCTTATTTTTGATCCAAAACATACATTGTGAGTACATGTTAGAACCGCCTCATTTTTATTTTTCAATGAAATTTCAATTTTTGCTTTTGAAAAAAAATCTCTATATATTGCACGGGCGTGCCTTCGTAATGTTATGTTATGATGTAAGCTGTACATTAAATAGGAATCATACACTTTGTTTATTACTCATCTTATGAATATGAAGAGGCGATACCATTCAATTGATTCACACCTTGTAATCCTGTGTTTAATATTTTCTGCCTTCTTTTTAAAAAAAAAAAAAAAAAAAAAATCTCTTGCAATTATGCCGTTGTCTTCTGTTTAACACGTATAAGTCTGGCGTCCTTTTTATAGGACATGGGCAAACCGAATCAGCTGGGATCGAAATCTGTTACAAATTGGTCATTTGTTTTGGATATACGCACCCAACCAATGCCTTCGCTTTTGTTATATGGATAGTGAAACCGTCAAATTTTGGTTCAAAGCTACCATGTTGCGGAATAGGCCGATTTGTGGCGGAGTTTTGTGAAACTTAATGAGTCGCAATTAAATGGTTGATATTGACCTGGTTGTTCTGAATAAAATGTAAATTACACATATTTTTATTAACCCCTTGGTATTCTTATAAATGACAACCATCATTACAATGGTTCATTATCTCATAACTAAGATTGTTTTCTGGTTCTATCCCCAGGGACGAACAAATAATCTAGTCATGTACCTAGTGGATTTAACCTATGTATAACACTAAAGTAACCAATGTTAATCATTCAATGTACCAGTTATCGAGTCCCCAAAGATTTGAAAAGAAATGCGATCGTTAAAGGGTTGAAATAATGTCTAATTATGATTTCTTCAAAACAAACCCTGCTATAGCCTGTTTGCTGTCTATAAAAACTGACGTTTTGCTGAATTTCTGGCTTATTATAAGTGATAGAAATAAATTTCTTGCGCCAATATTATTTGTGTACTAATACATAACTGGAAACTGATTTTCAGAATTTTCACTTGTTGTTTTCTTGCATTTGTCTATTAAACTTAATACAAAAAATTAAAGCTTAATGAAGGGAAGTACTTTAATTTATTGTAACAGCTATAGGCACCGCCCAAGCACAAATCCCATTCAATAAAGTTTCTATAGGCAGATTAATGTCATTCAATGTGAATCCAAAAGTATACCCTTCAACAAAGTGAGTGCTCTACCTAATGTAAATGACTTCTCAATAATGCCTTTAGTAACCACTTTCATTAAGCTTCTCAGTGTCATTATCAGGCTCAATAATCTCCTGCCTCTTTAATAATCTTCACTAGCAGAGTCAATGTTTCAAAATATTTTAAGGTGTTCATAATTATACCCAATTTTGCTGGCAAAGTTTTAGGTGGCATTTCTTTTTTCTTGGTGAATAAAAATAACAGTTATACATACAGGTATTATAACTGCATTTTGCGCATTATAGACATGACATTTAAAAACCTACATTATGGTATTTGTTTCCAATGTAAACTGCTTTCTGGTAGACTTAATAGTTTCTACTTACCATCGGTTGATCAGTTTGGGACCTTGCTATTCCCATGTGGTAGTTATTGAACAAAACAGACCACTCAATGTCTTACCTCAGTTGGAACACAAGCCGGTTCTTTGTTTTACCTAGTGCAATTTTCCCAATGTGCAGTTTAATACTAACAAAGGATAGAGTTATACAAAGGAGCATATTCCTAGGCTATTACATAAACATATTTACTCCCATGTTCATTACAGCCAAAATGCCCTGAAAAAATGGGCAGTTTTCAAAAGAAACTTTTTAACCTTAAATTGTAAAAAATGCTAAAAATATAGATTGGTTATGTATAAGATAACCATTCAATATGCATCATACCGCAAAGCGATTGGTTTTGTTGTTTTGAAGATATTCAGCAAAACATCAGTTTTTATAGACAGCAAACAGGCTATACCAGGTCTTCCCGCTCAACAATATAAACACAGTGTAATTTTGGATTTAAAAACAATATGCTAATTTGAAATATTTTTATATTCATCATGGAAACATCTCCGTGTGCAACTTAACCCCTTCAAACCTACACTTACATGTATATAGTAAAATTGAGGGGGTCAAGAGAAAAAAACAATAATTGATGTAATTATGTAATTTAAAAGTCAAAAATGCTAAATTCTAACAAAAATCATTATACTAAACCATTATTTTATGATAGGCAAGGTAAATATTTGTAAAATTAAGATTTAGTTCATAAATAGATATTTAATATGTAATTAAAAGAAATTCCCCAAATAATCATGGAGAAGTTTCCGTAATGCTTCTCTTCTGGTCAGCTGCAGCTATTTACAAAAGGGAGGGAGTCATTATAAGGGGGTATCCGAAAAATGACATGCATTTTTCACTGTCTAGGGTCAGATATTAATATGGAAGCCGTCGGACACTTAATTAAAAAACAGTCACATTAGTTTTTTAGCTCACCTGAGCCGAAGGCTCACAAGGTGAGCTTTTAGTATGGTAGTCGAGCCGTCGTCCGTGCGTCGTCCGTCGTCGTCGTCAACATTTTCAAACGACTTCTCCTCTGAAGCTGCCAGGCCGAATCTTTTCATATTTCACATATTGCATCTACAGGTGGGGGGAACGAATATTTTTTTTTTTTTTTTTTTTTTTTTTTTTTTTTTTTTTTTTTTCGATCAGATAAGAACTCTGGTTGCTATGGCAACTTGAAGTTTCCATTGACTTGTATGGAGAAAAAGTGGAAATTGGCATTTTCCGTTGTCAGGCTGGGGATATTTGAATTTTGTTTTTACATAAATGTTTATTGAGTAGTCCTTCACGTTTAAGGCAACTTTTGTAAAAATCACTTTATTAGTTTTGTTGCTATAGCAACATAAAGGGTAAATTTTCGAAAAAAAAAATATTCAAAAATCTTCTTCTCAGAAGCCGTATGGGGGTGAAGCTGAAATTTAGCATACATGCTTATGACATTAGCCTGTACAAAGTTTGTGTTTTTTATTGTCTTTGTCCCACTACTTTGGTTGCTATGGTAACTTGAAGTTTCCATTAACTTATAAGGCAAAAAGTGGAAATTTGCAATTTCTGCCGTTTCATTGAGGATATTGAAATTTTGTTTTTACATAAATGTTTATTGAGTAGTCCTCCCCGTTTTAGGCATCTTTTGTCAAAATCGCTTTATTCGTTTGGTTGCTATAGCAACGTAAAGGGTAAATTTTCGAAAAAATATTCAAAAATTTTCTTCTCAGAAGCGGATGAAGCTGAAACTTTGCATACATGCTTATGATATTAGCCTTTACAGAGTTTGTGTTTTTATTGTCCTTCTCCCACTACTTTGGTTGCTATGGCAACTTAAAGTTTCCATTGACTTATAAGACGAAAAGTGGAAAATCTCAATTTCTGCCATTTCGCTTGAAATATCTGAGTTTTGTTTTTACGTAAATGTTTGTTGACTAGTCCTCCACAATTTTTGCATTTTTTGTCATAATTGCATAATTAGTTTTGGTTGCTATAGCAACGTAAGGGTGAATTTATGAAAAAATAATTAAAAATCTTCTCAAAGGCTGCTTTTCTTTCATCCAGTTACTGTACTTCTTGACTCTCAGGTGAGCGATTGTTGCCCTTGTTGCCCTTAATAAAAAACGCAATGATGAGATTTTCCCAATAAGTTCTTCATTAATTGCTAAAATTCAAAATGTTGTAGTTTTCTTACTTCTGATCCAATCTTGATAAACTTCCCCAGTTTGCAATTGTTGTTGAAAAGGTTGTCAAATAACATGAACAAAATACAAATAAAAAGTTGAGAAAATATGTCTGAAAACCTTCAGGTGTACTGAAAAGATCTCATACACCTGCATTATTAATAAATCGTTGTAAAATGAAAAATGTGGAATTTCATTGCGACATTTTAAAATATTTGACCCCACATAGTTTATGAAAAATTTTCTGGAGCAAAGTTCTGACACCGGGTTTTCAAAGATATGCAATGCATACCTAAGTACTACATATACATGTATATGTCTCTGAAAGTATGTAAATGAAATACTGTCATTACTTATGATCTTTATGAAAAATTGATGAACATACCATTGCACTTCTTATTTTGTCAGGTATTAGTATATATGTGTGCACACTTTCAATGAACTGCAAACTCAGCGGCTCTAAGAAACGAATTTTTCAGCTTCTTTATTTATTTATTTATTTATTTATTTATTTATTTATTTATTTATTTCGTTACTTCGTTACAGTTCAATGTACTGTAAGTATGACGAGGTACCTTCCGAAGCATTACGATCGTGGGTGGGGATAAACCCACATCAAATGAATATCTCATATAAATCAAACACTACCAAGGCAAAATCTCTCGAAATATTGTTTGAAACAGACATATGAATGAAACAATTCGGTCAATAACAAATATAAGCCACCTCATGTGAAAAGTAACAATTGCATATGCGAAACCAAAGGCGCAGATCAGCTTCGCAATGATCAGCACCTTTGTTTTTTTGCTACACGGATAGTACAATTATTACTCTACTTTCTTAATCCAAAATTTCAAGCTTCTAGCCGTCTTCTGTGCCTGTACAGGCTTGTTTGTGTCGGACTTGTTCGGAAACCACATTGTTGGTTTTCTCACGCGAAGGCTCAAATGTGAACCACCTTAGAATTATGATTTGATATATGTGAATTTCGCTAACGCAATCATTAACAAGGTACCTACAGAAAATAAAATTCAGGCGCTTGGCTAGTATAAACACGAAATTATGGAAGCTACAAAGAAGTAATCAAAATCAGATTTATGTATTCCACGATGTTAAGCGAGTGTTTGGTTTTGAGAAGTTGTTCAAACGTGGTTGCTCCGGTAGACTTAGTCCGAGGAATCAACATCATGATGCTAGAAATGTATACACTATTGTTAGAAACAATAACAAAATACAGTTAAATGTTGACTATCATGGGGAACAAGTGAACATGTATATTTATTTGATACCCTACTATTAATTCTTAGAGAAGCCAAACAATGAATACAGAAATTAATAAAGCAACTGTCACGGTCCAATTTCCGCAATAAAAGAGAGGGTCATTCAAGAATTCATGACAATGGTTCCATATCTTGGAAAGTTTTATTAGACTAGGTTCTAATATGTAACACGTGGAAACATATATGACGCATTCGTGCTGAAACTGTTGTGCTTTTATCATGGCTAGATTTGACGCTATGCTAATTTGAATATGACCCCTGAAGCATCGATTGACGCGAAAAAGTCATTTTTACACACTTGGTGGTAGGGTAAGAAAAACGTGCAGGATAGTAACTGTTGCTTGGACAGTCGTATCAGTGATTTTGGATGATTAATCTAAAATCTGAGACTGTTATGGAAGAAGTATTAGATTTTAAAAAGGCTAGCTAAATTTTATACAATAAAATTTGAACAGGAGACGGTGTTGATTCACTTTGAAACTCTGTGTACCACCGTGTGGAGAGGCCTAACGATATAAATATTCCGTCTAATGATGCATTAGAGCGACCGACACAGTATGGTCAAATGCAAGAAGAGCTTCGAATATGCATAAGAGAGGTTTTGGTCGAGATATTATACATTTTACATCAAAGAGGTCTTTGTGCAAACTAATATATGTGGGGTATAAAGCCAGTTTGCAGTCTGCATTTAAAATGGTTTAGGCTGATGATGTTTGGGGTACGAAACAATGTTTAATTATGTTTTGAAGAGATTTGTGGCGACTTTATATGAAGGGTAGGAAACTGGTTATATGTTGGATATTAATTATGTTTCAATTTCCACAAGAGAAGTCTTGGGCTAAATATTCTGTGTGGTATGAAACAATGTTAAAATATGCTTTATGCGTTAAAAAGGTTTTGTTTTTATACTGATTCATGAGGGTCTGGATGGGGTATAATGATTAATGAATAATGGCCTAAAATTTTTAATGAGAGTGAACAAAGAGCAAAAAAATTTAATGATTAGTGAAAAATGAGGTCCAAAAGAATAATGAATAAATGTAAATTTTTAATGAATAGCGGAGTAATATAATGAATAGTGAATAATAACATTTTATAGAATAATGAATATCCTAAAATTTGGCTATGGAATTTTCTTAGATGGCCTCCTTGACATTCCAGAATTTCATTTTTTCCGGGGCCTGGACGCCCGATTTAGTTCAAATGTAGCATTCATATTAATTTTCAGAAGTTTACTGAGCCAGACACTATTTCACTGTTTTGTTTCCTTATGTTATATGTATTTTCTTTTTATTCTATTACCCTTCTTTGTCCTTATTATGATAATCTTTTCTGTGGATGGACATCATCTTGATTTTATATAGGACAGCACATAATTATAGTGTCTTTTGCAATCAGAAACAAGGCAGCACTAAGAACGTTAATGCAAATCTATCTGGCAATTTATATGGCACTACATATATTTTTTCCTTGCTTCGCTCGCTCGGTATTTAAAGGTACAAGTATGCAAAGATCAGGAAAAGGCGCTATCAGAAAGAGATTCCCACTCCAAAAACCGAGGAGGGAAAAAACCAAACTAACAATCAGGCACTTATACCATGAAACATATCGTAAGCCGAATGAGCAGCTATTTTCCCAATAGGTGGCCACTCAGTTAACTTAACTTAATTAAAAATATGAAAACATACATAAGGCGCCAACAGCACAAAAAAATTTAAACACCAAGACATAAAACAAAAAGAACCACCACAGAAGTATCGCCTTGGAACGATCAGTAACACAAAATTACTGGCGGGCTTAAACCGGCTTTACAGGATCCCAACCTCACCCTCAGCTTCTGCTGTGGTTCATAACACTTAGTAAGTCCTTCGGTCCTCGTGGTGAATCTCTAACCAGTCAATGAGTCATCAAGAACAAACAAATAAATCATGATAAACATCCTGATGAATCAAAAACAAGGACTCACAGATTGAGTAAGCTGCCCGACGATGGAGATCCCTGGGCGCCGAATAACCTACTAACTCCGGAGCAAAAGAAAAATACCAGTTGGACCCCGGTGGGCCAAGCAACAGAAAAGAAGCTCCGGCCCCAACCAACCAAAATGAATAGCTTTAAGTCGGGGCCATCATAGAGTCTGACGCCCGACCCACCGGCGTGCAATTAAAGAAGGCAGCATAGTTATCAACCATGATTGGGTTAAAAACTAAGCATGCAGACTGTCGCATAACATTCAAGTTATAATCTATACGTCTGTAACGTGTTATGATTTTTCTGAACTGAAAAGAAAAATCATTAATTCCTATAAGTTTCTTAAATTTGTAAACTAAGTCACCATAAAATTCAGGTTCCGAAAGGCACTCACTTAAAAGCGTCTTTAATCCAACATTATATTTGGAAATCAATTCATAGTGTCTACGATAAAATTTAGAAAAGGTTTTTCGAAGTTTATGATACCGATAGCCCTGTTGGAGAAGTTTTGCCGTTAAACATTTATTTCGAGCGTTGAAGTCTGTAACATGATTGCAGACTCTAGCAAACCTAATAAGTTGCGAAATGTAAACACCATAAGAAGCACGAGGAACGTCACCATCCAAAAAAGGAAAATTTACTATATCAAAATCAAAGTCATCGCGCTTATCATAAATTTTAGAAGAAACAAATCCATTTGCAACAGAAAGATGTAGATCTAAAAAGGGGGCTTCTGTATCTGAGATATTGGCTTTGTTCAACTGAAGTTCAGGTGGATAAATTTGATTGACCATACCTTCAAAATAAGGGTTGTCAATGTTCAAAAGGTCATCGAGGTACCTAGCTGTGGAATTAAAAGCCTCGATAACATCAGCTTGATTATCATGGTTAAGAGAATCCATGAAATCTCTTTCGTAGCAGTATAAAAATAAATCAGCTACGAGAGGTGCGCAATTTGTACCCATCGGAATTCCAACAATTTGTCTGTATAACTTAGTCCCAAATCTAATATAAATATTATCAAGGAGATAGGACAAGGCGTCGCACACATTCTGACATGACCAAAGTGTATACCGACTTTGGTCAGAGGAAGTGAAAAAAGCCTTTCTGTCATTACATGCCAAATAAAGTGAACCATAGTTTTTAATGCCCTTTTGAAGGTCCACTCTATCAAATCCAGAAGTTTTTCTTTTATTAGATTATGTGGTAATGTTGTTTACAGAGTAGCAAAATCATACGTGGACAAGCTTGTCGCACGGAACCCTCTACACTTCAATTTACTGAGCACCTCACCATTAAGACATTAATAAATAATTAAATGTATTGTACAATCAGGCACAGGCAAAATCCATACATCACATAGTTTACTAAATAAAAACAACAGCATTTTACATGTATTATAACTTTTACCCCTGGAGTTACATTTTTCTTTAATAACCTTTGGTATTCATAATTGAAGAGAAAGATTTGGGGTAAAACTTAGGGCGTATTCAATATTTAAGGTGGAGGGGATTATACTCCCAAAAGATTTAATTGGGGATTTGCTAAATAAATCGGTATACTATTTCGGAAAGTTTATATGAGGCCTTGTGGTCTAGCAGAGTGTATATATGCTTCTCTCAATATGTTAATTTCAAGGTTGCACTCAGCAGTCTACAATTTAATATCATAGCACTAGTCCTTGTGGCTTGAGATAGGGAATGCCTTAGGTGGGGAACACCTATTTGCTTATGGATATTAGCTGGGCGAAGAAGGCGTGACTAGTAATTATCATATTTTAATGAATAATTGATCTAATTTTAATGAATAAGCCAAACTTTTAATGACAGTGAATAAATGGCTAAATTTTTAGTGATTAGTGAATACCAGGACCCCCCATCCAGACCCTCATTCATAAGTATCTAACCAGTATATTCTTTCGAACGAGAAATGTTATGTGGGATATTAAGCAATAATATAACGGTATACACTAAAGACGTTTCAGGCTAAATGGCGTGTGCGGTGTGAAACAATGTTATATTATGCTTTAAATTGGATTTGAGCAATATGTTATATATGAGATACAAACCATTTTTCAGTACATTTATGTACAACAACTTTTCTTCTAAAATAAAATATACAACAATGCACCTGCAGCGAGATTCAATTAAATGTGTCTGCGATAGCGTCTTATCCTTCCGCAGATTCTTAATTGAGCCGATGCATGGGAAAACCAACAATTTGCATAGGCGAAAACAAAGACGCAGACCAGCTTTGCGGTAATCGCGAAGCTGATCAGCGCCTTTATTTTCGCTACAATGATAGTAGAAGCCCTCTTCGTCTTAAATCCGAAATTTCAAGCTTCTATTCCGCTTTTTCTGTGACTGTACAGCCCGGTTTGTGTCAGACCTGGTCGGACACCCAAGTTGTTGGTTTTGTCATGCAAAGGCTAAATTGAATGTTGGTACAAGATAAGATCCTAGCTTAGTTACTTTGCATGCCAGACAGATAGTGAAATCGCAAGTTGTAGGAGGCCTTATCAAATGACAGATATACAGAAAGATATCAAGAAGAATATCTCGCGGCATTTTCCATGTCAGCTTCATAAAACATATTTCCAATAAATACCTAGAAAGCTGGCTCGATCGGTACTGTTCTGTTCAGTATTGGCTTAAACGTTTAAACCACTTGGTTCGATAAACATTGATTCAGGTGTTGCAGAAATATTAATGAGCTTTGATTTTCGTGAATATTAAATGATAAACTTTGCCAGTTTTCTATGAAAAATAAAGTGTGGGTACTCATTTGTAATGCCTCGGTGCGACGTTTGGGATGAATAACACGCGTTAAGTTTTATGGAGGCATAATTATTTTAAAAGTTTAATTTTCACGAAATATCTGTCTACTTTACTTAACTTTCTGGAACTTTTAGTGTAGCCAAAACTGTGTTTGACATTCATATGAACAGGATGCTATTATAAAGAGGTTTCCAAAAGCTGACAACTCAAAGCATGATTACATATTGGCAAAATCGTTAAGGAAAATAAATTCTTAAAACAGATTTAGACATTTTGTCTTATTTTAATTCTGGGTAAGTAGTAATATGATCAAATTATTAAAAAAAAGTAGGAATGCTTGCTTTTCATATTTTACTTTTCAATTTATTTACATGTAGTTATTTTATTGCCATAGGCCATTCGCGCGTGTGTGCAGAGAAACGTTCTAAATTTGGCATATTTTGCACTTCGTTAATTTATGCCATTATGAAAACATGCCCATGCAATATACAGAGATTTTTTTTCAGCTGTAAAAACTGAAATATTTTCACCAGAAAAATTTCGATATTTTTAATATTTTTGCTCAAAACATACATTGTGTGTACACGTTAGAACCGCCTCGCCGAGGCGGTTCTAACGAGTACCCACAATGTATATTTTGGATAAAAAAATAAGAAAATTAGGTATACCCCTGCACACCCATGTTTTTCTATATAAAAGTGGGGTTTAAGGGGGTATTCATTGCACGGACTTGTTTTCCTGATGCAAACGCTTCTGAAACAAATGACGACAAATGACGACATAATGACAAAACAAATGTGTTTTATTTTTTATCCGAATTCCGGTGGGATTCTTAGAAGGTTACAAAATGAATGAATTCATGCAACTAGTGTTATGACATCAGGAAAACATATCCGTGCAATCAATACCCTTTAAACCCCACTTTTATATAGTAAAACTGGGGTATGCAGGGGTATACCTATTTTTCTTATTTTTGCTTCAAAACATAGATTGTGGGTACATGTACTCTTTAGAACCGCCTCGCCGACAATCTATGTTTTGAGCAAAAATAAGAAAAATAACAATTTTTTTTTTCAGCTGAAAATTTTCCATTTTTAAAGCTAAAAAATCTCTGTTTATTGCATCGGGCAAGTTTTCGTAATGATATTACTTTTCGTCTTGTTTCTGTTGGCTGACCTGTTTATTTGCTGTAACGTTAAAGAAACTTCTGCTTTTAAACCCGACTATAAGGACTCCACCAACACTGATATTTAAAAGGTGCATGCGCAATCCATTCTGTCGTTTTTCAGATTCTCTGGCGGATAGAATCATTGCCAATATTTAGCAAAAAATTGGATTTCAAAAACAACGTGTACTTTAAAATTGTTCATATGTTCCATAAGGTAAATTAAGGATTATACCGAGACCTAGGCCGGAAATTCTATTGAGAGCTGTTAATGGCTGGCGTCGGATTTTGAAAATGGAGGAATTATGCGTCTGTTTAATTTGACGCATTTTTGAATATGAATTACGCATATGAATTCATAATAAAGGCTACTTTACGTTGAATTTCTATCAATTTTGTGCGACGTTTTTGGCGCCATGACACTGTGTTGATTAAAGCTGCATATATAAACTTTTACTGAATATCAACATAGAAACTTTGCGCTACACATTCAGGTTCACCACCACGATTTAAAACTAACAGTCACTGTGGCGATTTAAATACGTTTTCCGAATTATAAAACCACGAAAAGCGTGAGCGAAATTAAAGGGGTGGGGGTAACATAATCGTATGTAGTATTTTTTTTTCATTCTGGTACCCACGTGCTTTTTCTCATCAAATTACTTGTTATAAGATGGTCTGTAACTGATTTTTTTTTTCGCAAAAATTTATCGGAGGGTTCTTGAATAATATAAGATTTGCTACGTAAACGAGGATTAAAACAAAATGACCAGAAATCACAATTTACCAAATATCTGCCAAAGCTCACACCTGATAATGGTTATATTTATTTAACAACGTCTAGTCTTATTGAAATGTATGGTATTTGGATAGTACTACTTGTTCTTTTCGAATTTTTCATTGCCAAAGTGTAGTAGAAACTAGCAGAAAACGCCCTTTTCAGCACACACAATGGGGATTCTTTCAACAGGTATAACTTAAGATTAAACCTGGTGACCCCCATTTTTATTTGAATAGTACAAAGAAAACATTCCAAAGTAGCTTCAAAATACAAATAAAACATGTATCAAGCCGTTAAAATCGCCTTTGGGGTCGGCATCATCCTTAAGACAGCTAAGATAATCTTAAATTTTTGAAATATACACACAGTGTAAGCCATAAAGTTACATATCCGCTGTTAAACGCATTGATACGACAATTATTTTGAATGTTGCCCCGCCCCCTCGCTGTGCATGGGCAATAACCTACCAAAATACAGTACAAGTCAAGCATATATTCAATAGCAGGTTATATTACGCCCAGATAGGAATATTAAAGTTGCCGCCTATACAGTGACCTAATTGACAGGCTATACCAATACAAGTTTCAGATTATTTTAAGTGTGACCGCCAGTATATTTGTGTGCATTTTGTGCAATTCTGGTAATAATTATGCTAGGACTTTAACACGCTCTTATGATTTCAATGCTGGCTGAATATTGTTCATTGTTCCGGAGAGAACTTAGAAATCGGTTCCATTAATTCAACCATCGCTTTTAGAATACCTGATATAGACAAGTTTCTGGTGAACAGGTAAACACATCTGGTTCTCATGAATAATTTAGTGGGGGTAAAAGAAGGTCAAACCCCAGATAAACTACCATAGAAACCCCCAGCATTAAAGTAAGCAGCAACTAGTTAAAACAAATATTATTGCTCTTCCAAAGGTATAAACAGTCTGATAAGGCTGCATGAAAGTGGCCCTTTGTAAATTCGTTACAGAATACACTTGGGAGGCCTGTAGTTAGAATATTTTATTCATTAATAGCATACATGACATATGGCAATTAATGTGTATAAGTATGTTTTCCTGAATTAATTGTATACACGGGGAAATTTATTTATTTGTTTGTTTATTTATTTAGAAACAAAACATTCAAATTGACATACATACATGTATTATGGAGTGTTAGTTTAATACATGTATTGAAAGAATGGTACATGTATATGTCATTATTAATGCCTGCATGGTGCCTGGGTTGGGATTTTAAATTTAATGCATCCGTTCCTGGTCCGTATACTCGTATAATTCTTACTTTTCATCTAAAACAAAAGTTTATTATTTTTCCTGTTTTTGATTCATGAAATACTGTATCTGTTCTAATTAATCCAGAATATGCACACACCAAGGCCGGTGTATTCTCTGACAAACATGTGCACATTCGCATTGCCTGATATGCTGTCTGATATCTTTTTGTCCCCTTTACCACCTAAAAACCATAGTATCTACATGTACATGTTAGTGTATTAAAACTTAAAGTAAAATCAAAGAATTATAAATATGAATATATTAGGATTATCAAATTGTATCATCTGTTAAATTTTTCAGCAGTTTGTACTGGTATGCTATACTTTGGCTCATTTTAAGTATGGGCTTGTTTCGTATTATAAAGAAATTTTACTCAGCATTTTGGAGGCACTTTGTGATAACTTACTAACCAGACTGTGTGCTAAATTGAAGGAATACATTATGCAACAGTTTGATTAGTTGGTTTATTGTTTGTTTGAATTGATGCTTTATGTCCCAGTCAACAGTTATACAGTGCTTGGTAATAAAGAAGACTTTTGTGTTATTGCTAGATGTTCCTGTCAATAATTTTTCAATCATGTTGGGATGCAACCACTTCTTCCCGTGCGTTAATCATCAGTTATTGAAAGCATGGTCACTTGATCCAGTGCTTAACGCCACACTAGGCCACATGGATCCCGAAGAATACTCTGAAAATCCAAACCAAACTTATATTTTCATACATTTAGTAGCAAACTGGTTGAATGAAATGTCCATGTAAAAAGCTGTCATTCTTTTATTTTGATACATAGAAAATAAAATTATTAATTTATCATATTGTCATGATGCTACAGGAGTAGGAGCTATTGAATAGAGCATTCTGGTCAATGGTCTAATAACATTTTAGCCTTTCATCACCACAAAAAATCAGAATTATCCCTTCAAATATCATCAATGAAAATATGATTCATCTTGAACTTTAAAATTAAAGCATGAAAATGTTTTAAAAGTGGTTTAACTCATTTGATTAAATGAATTTAATATGTACATTTTACACTATATTTCACTTGAAACATGTGTTGAAAGCATTAGAAATACAGGCTCAGCAGTGGTTTGTTTACATTTTTCTACCCCCAGTCAATCAGCTGATCCCATGTGTTAGGCTGCTGTGCTATAAATAGTAACTCAGAAAGTTGTCTATATAATCACAGAAACATCTTGCACTATCTCCATTACTGTAGTTGAACCAGGTCATGCAAAAACATGTCATGTGAAAATTGTGCAGCAATTGTATTAGCTAATCATGGGATGGACTCTTATATCAAACGTGATAATGCATACGACCTTGTAATTGGTTCATAGCTCTTCAAAGATGTCTTTTCTCGTCATCGTGCATAAAGACAACATATAATACTATTGATTCCGTTTCATGCATAACAAGACATTTTAATCCACGTTTACGTAACTGCTATCTCATTCGATTTTCAAGCGAACAAGTTCCTCCCGACTGCGCTAAGCTGATGTCGTATTGCTATCAAACAAGTTCCTCCCGACTGCGCTAAGCTGATGTCGTATTGCTATCAAACAAGTTCCTCCCGACTGCGCTAAGCTGATGTCGTATTGCTATCAAACAAGTTCCTCCCGACTGCGCTAAGCTGATGTCGTATTGCTATCAAACAAGTTCCTCCCGACTGCGCTAAGCTGATGTCGTATTGCTATCAAACAAGTTCCTCCCGACTGCGCTAAGCTGATGTCGTATTGCTATCAAACAAGTTCCTCCCGACTGCGCTAAGCTGATGTCGTATTGCTATCAAACAAGTTCCTCCCGACTGCGCTAAGCTGATGTCGTATTGCTATCAAACAAGTTCCTCCCGACTGCGCTAAGCTGATGTCGTATTGCTATCAAACAAGTTCCTCCCGACTGCGCTAAGCTGATGTCGTATTGCTATCAAACAAGTTCCTCCCGACTGCGCTAAGCTGATGTCGTATTGCTATCAAACAAGTTCCTCCCGACTGCGCTAAGCTGATGTCGTATTGCTATCAAACAAGTTCCTCCCGACTGCGCTAAGCTGATGTCGTATTGCTATCAAACAAGTTCCTCCCGACTGCGCTAAGCTGATGTCGTATTGCTATCAAACAAGTTCCTCCCGACTGCGCTAAGCTGATGTCGTATTGCTATCAAACAAGTTCCTCCCGACTGCGCTAAGCTGATGTCGTATTGCTATCAAACAAGTTCCTCCCGACTGCGCTAAGCTGATGTCGTATTGCTATCAAACAAGTTCCTCCCGACTGCGCTAAGCTGATGTCGTATTGCTATCAAACAAGTTCCTCCCGACTGCGCTAAGCTGATGTCGTATTGCTATCAAACAAGTTCCTCCCGACTGCGCTAAGCTGATGTCGTATTGCTATCAAACACATTTTTCATCTATGACTGATTCAGCTTAAAGTTGAGCCGCGACGCGAGAAAACCGGTCTTCGGGGTTTCCGACCAGGTCCGACACAAACCGGCCTGTACAAGCTCAGAAAAGAGCTAGAAGCTTGAAATTTCGGATTTAAGTAGAAGAGGAATTGTACTATCCGAGTAGCGAAAACAAAGGCGCTGATCAGCTTCGCGGTTACCGCGAAGCTGATCTGCGCCTTTGTTTTCGCCTAGGCAAAAATCCGGTTTTCTCATGACGCGGCTCAGTTGACATAGCGCTCACATATCATAATTAAATCTGAAATTTGCAAGTCACAACACATCTAATTTAAGTAAGACATGAATTTCATTTTCTGCGGTTCATGGAGCTATGAACCGCAGTGGGTCGCGTGCAAAGTGAATGAGTCCCGAATGGGTCCATGTAAGCTTTGCTAGCGACCCACTTCGTTTCATAACTCCGTGAATCTCCGAAAATTGAAACGCATAGCTTATATTAACATTCATTTCTTTCTATGGCTTAGGCGATCACATTTACAAGCAAATAGAAAGCTTACATACAGTGTGTGTGTGTGTGTGTGTGTGTGTGTGTGTGTGTGTGTGTGTGTGTGTGTTCAAACAGCGCAGCGACGACTATTATAGGCTATAAGCGTATACTGCTATAACCTTAATGTGACGCGACAGTCTGCATGCTTAGTTCTTAACCCAATCACGGTTGATTACTATGCTTCCTTCTCGCAGGGGTCGGAACTTTCTTGTCTGTTGCTTAGCCCACCGTTGTTCGACTGGTGTCTTTCTAAAGTTTTGCTTCTAATTTACAGTGGAGATTGGATCCCATTAACCCATATTTGACGAATGGATTCTCCCATCGTTATCAATTGGACGAGTCCACTTTTATTTTTAGAGGTCGCAGGTGTAATTTTAAAATTTTATTCCATTTTTCGATGAAATTCCTCTAAGCAAACAGAATAGCCCCAGATGGGACGCCGCGTTCTGCGGCGTCACATCTGGGGCTATACCGTTTGCCTATGTCCCACAAAAGGACGCCAGGCTTAAATGAGTTAAACCGGTTCAAGTCCCCCAGTAATTCTATATCTATGACCTATCCAATAACTGATGGCCACCCATATGGAAATAGCCGCTCATTCAGCTTACGATATGTTCTCTGTATAAGTACCTGTTTGTCATTTTGGGTTTTCCCATCCTGGTTTAGGGTGTAACTTTAGTTGTGGTTGCACATGTTCCTGATAATTACTTAGTAAACATTTTCTAATCACTGGGCTTATCCACCGTTGTTTAAATATAAGCGTTCATTCTTTCCACCGTTTTTATCTACCTTGTTGTGGAACTAAGGAATTAACCTTTTTTCTTCGTTGTTGGAATAATCTGACCTGTTTTCCTTTTTTCTGGCGTCTCGTTTGATATTTCAAATTTAATTGTATGATATTTCCAATTTTGATATACTGTCATTTAATATGGACCCGATTCAAAGTGCTGTAGTTTTAAAGGCGCATGCTATTAAAACAATACCTTTTTAGCTCACCTGAGCCGAAGGCTCACAGGTGAGCTTATAGGATAGGCAGGCATCCGTCGTCCGTCGTCGTCGTCCGTCGTCGTCGTCCGTCGTCGTCCGTCGTCCGTCCACAATTTCAAAGAAGAATATTTCTGAAGCTAGTAGGCCGATCTTGATCAAATTTAATGTGAACCATAATTGGGTTGGGGGATTGTTGGCATTAGGTTTTGGAGCAGATTGTATCAAAATTGTGGTTTCCATGGCAACAGATAGGTCCCATAGACTTACAATGGGAAAAACTAAAAAAATCTTCTTCTCTGAAACCACTAGGCCCACAGCTTTGATATTTGGTATGTAGCAATGGCTAATGGTCCTCTACATAAATTGTGCCATTCATGCCCCTGGGGTCAAATTTGGCCACGCCCCGGGGGTCGATAGTCTCCATAGACTTACTATGGGAAAAAAATTAAAAAATCTTCTTCTCTGAAACCACAGGGCCCACAGCTTTGATATTTGGTATGTAGCAATGGCTAATGGTCCTCTACATAAATTATGCCATTCATGCCCCTGGGGTCAAATTTGGCCACGCCCCGGGGGTCGATAGTCTCCATAGGCTTACTATGGGAAAAAAATTCAAAAATCTTCTTCTCTGAAACCACAGGGCCCACAGCTTTGATATTTGGTATGTAGCAATGGCTAATGGTCCTATACATAAATTGTGCCATTCATGCCCCTGGGGTCAAATTTGGCCACGCCCCGGGGGTTGATAGTCTCCATAGACTTACTATGGGAAAAAAATTAAAAAATCTTCTTCTCTGAAACCACAGGGCCCACAGCTTTGATATTTTGTACGTGGCAATGGCTAATGGTCCTCTACATAAATTGTGCCAATCATGCCCCTGGGGTCAAATTTGGCCATGCCCCGGGGGTTGATAGTCTCCATAGACCTACAATAGGAAAAAAACTAAAAAAATCTTCTTCTCTGAAACCACTTGGCCAACAGCTTTGATATTTGGGTATGTAGCAATGGCTAATGGTCCTCTACATAAATTGTGCCATTCATGCCCCTGGGGTCAAATTTGGCCACGCCCCGGGGGTTGATAGTCTCCATAGACTTACTATGGGAAAAATATTCAAAAATCTTCTTCTCTGAAACCACAGGGCCCACAGCTTTGATATTTTGTATGTGGCAATGGCTAATGGTCCTCTACATAAATTGTGCCATTCATGTCCCCGGGGTCAAATTTGGCCACGCCATGGGGGTCGATAGTCTCCATAGACCTACAATAGGAAAAACTAAAAAAATCTTCTTCTCTGAAACCACTAGGCCGACAGCTTTGATATTTGGTATGTAGCAATGGCTAATAGTCCTCTACATAAATTGTGCCATTTATGCCCCTGGGGTCAAATTTGGCCAGGCCCCGGAGGTTGATAGTCTCCATAGACTTACTATGGGAAAAAAAATAAAAAATCTTCTTCTCTAAAACCACAGGGCCCACAGCTTTGATATTTTGTATGTGGCAATGGCTAATGGTCCTCTACATAAATTGTGCCAATCATGCCCCTGGGGTCAAATTTGGCCACGCCCCGGGGGTCGATAGTCTCCATAGACCTACAATAGGAAAAAACTAAAAAAATCTTCTTCTCTGAAACCACTAGGCCAACAGCTTTGATATTTGGTATGTAGCAATGGCTAATGGTCCTATACATAAATTGTGCCATTCATGTCCCTGGGGTCAAATTTGGCCACGCCCCGGGGGTTGATAGTCGCCATAGACTTACTATGGGAAAAAAAATAAAAAATCTTCTTCTCTGAAACCACAGGGCCCACAGCTTTGATATTTTATATGTGGCCATGGCTAATGGTCCTCTACATAAATTGTGCCAATCATGTCCCCGGGGTCAAAATTGGCCACGCCCCGGGGGTCGATAGTCTCCATAGACCTACAATAGGAAAAACTAAAAAAATCTTCTTCTCTGAAACCACTAGGCCCACAGCTTTGTTATTTGGTATGTAGCAATGGCTAATGGTCCTCTACATAAATTGTGCCATTCATGCCCCTGGGGTCAAATTTGGCCAGGCCCCGGAGGTTGATAGTCTCAATAGACTTGCTATGGGAAAAAAATTCAAAAATCTTCTTCTCTGAAACCACAGGGCACACAGCTTTGATATTTTGTATGTGGCAATGGCTAATGGTCCTCTACATAAATTGCGCCAGCCATGCCCCTGGGGTCAAATTTGGCCACGCCCCGGGGGTAGATAGTCTCTATATACTTACAATGGGAAAAACTATAAAAAACTTCTTCTCTGAAACCAAAAGGCCAAGAGCTTCTATATTTTGTATGTAGCAATGTTTGGTAGTTCCCATTATAAATTGTGCCAGTCATGCCCCTGGGTCAAATTTGGCCATGCCCCGGGGGTCAATAGTGTCCATGCATAGACTGTCATTGGCCGATTCTCAATTAATTTAAATCTCATGAGCTTACAATGTGATAATCTCTCAGGTGAGCTACAGGACCAATGGTCCTCTAGTTTATGTTATTAACATTATTATATAAGCTATATGGTATTCGAAAAGGTATACCCTAGCCTGGAACATTTGTCCTATGTGATAGAACACCAGCAGACCTTTGCAGTCGCTTACATACATTGTACGTTATCATGGCCATCAGCTATTTTTTAGAACAAGCACGATACATTTAAGTTGGATATTCCATTCTTATCTATCTTATTATTTCATATTACATAAAAGAACAATCAGACAGTTTAATGTCATTCCGAACATTATTGCCATTTAAATGCCTACTTTCCAACCAGAGGACCAATGGTCCTGTAAACGCTCACCTGAGATCAGCTGCATATACCAATAAACATGTTTGAATATTATGGTATTTAACTCCAGTGCAGGGGCAGATAAGCCCTTGGGCCATTTTCTTTTTTCAGAATCTTCAATATTCTGTCCATTTGCCAATTTCCTGTTGGCTTTTTCCTTCAAATGACATTTTAACAGTTTTCCCAATTCAGATGCACAGGCAACCCATGTTGACCTTGCCATAAACTTGGTCAAGGTCATCACAGGGTCATGATTTATATATACATTGGAGTACTTTAGCCATTGATGCCTCACGCCAAGTTTCCTTGAAATCAGTCTATTGGTTTCAGAGAAGATGATTTTTGATGGGTTTTTACCATATATGGGCATGGCGGCCATCTTGGTCATGTGACCTAGATTATTTATATACACATTGATTCCCCCATTCTATAGATGCTTCACTTAAAATTTGGCTTTGTTTGGCCAAGCGGTTTCAGAGGAGAAGACGTTTGAATATTATGGAAATATACATGTATATTGCCCCGGGGTGGGGGCACATGAGCCCCTGGGGTCCAATTTTTTTCAGAATCATTGATATCCAGTCCTACTGCCCATTTCCTGCAAGACTTTCACTTTAAATGACATTTTAAAAGTTTTCCCCATTCAAATGCATTGGTGACCTATGTTGACCTTCCCATAAAATAGGTCAAGGTCATCACAGGGTCATGATTTATATACACATTGTAGTGCTTGAGCCATCGATGCTTCGTGCCAAGTTTCGTTGAAATCGGTCAACCGGTTCTGGAGAAGAAGATTTTTGAACGGTTTTTACCATATATGGGCATGGCGGCCATCTTGGTCATGTGACCTGGATTTTTTATATACATATTTGTTACCCCTTTTATGCTTCACATAAAATTTTGCTTTGATTGGCCAAGCGGTTTCAGAGGAGAAGATGTTTGAACATTATGGAGATATACATGTATATTGCCCCGGGGTGGGGGCGGATGAGCCCCTGGTGCCCAATTTTTTTCAGAATCATTACTATTCAGTCCTACTGCTCATTTTCTGCAAGATTTTTCCTTTAAATGACAATTTAACAATTTTTCCCATTCAAATGCATTCGCGACATATGTTGACCTTGCCGTAAAATAGGTCAAGGTCATCATAGGGTCATGATTTATATACACATTGTAGTGCTTGAGCCATTAATGCTTCATGCCAAGTTTGGTTGAAATCGGTCCAGTGGTTCCGGAGAAGAAGATTTTTGAAGGGTTTTTACCATATATGGGCATGGCGGCCATCTTGGTCATGTGACCTGGATTATTTATATACACATTGGTTCCCCCTTCCCATAGATGCTTCATGTAAAATTTGGCTTTGATTGGCCAAGCGGTTTCAGAGGAGAAGATCTTTGAAAATGGTGGACGACGGACGACGGACGGACGACGGACGGACGGACGGACGACGGACGGACGCCGGAGCATGGGTATACTATAAGCTCACCTTGTGAGCCTGACGGCTCAGGTGAGCTAATAATATAAATGGGACACTTCAGTCCGCTAAGTTTATTATGCGAACCGAACAGTCAAACTAATGGCTGTGTTTTATGGCAACAAAACGGTGCACGCCGCTGCCTCACCGGCGCTGCTTTGCGCCGGACGATTTCATTACCGGGTTACGCGGGCCCGTATCCGCCGATCAGATGACCGGCCAAACGCCGTATTCGAGTGAAAATGGTGTTATCGGTGAATACAGAAAACGATGACGCTGAGTCACATAAAGAGTGGGTACGCATTGTATGCAACTCGTCCTTAATGACAAAATGACAATCAGATCATTTAGTCATTTTTATGATAGTGACTAGTTAACGGGAAGAGCTTGTGCACGCAACCCGTTTTCAAGTTTTTATTCTTATTCGTTTGTTGTGGTCATGGTCTGAAGTTGCTGGTGTATTTTCCATTTTTCCGACATATTATGCTCCGATTTATTTCTGTCAGATTGAACATCGTCCATTTTGGACATCATGACCTTAAAAGTGAACAGATATTGTGCTCATATACGAGTTTTCATCTGTTCATATGGTTTATATATAATCCTAAAAGTAACGAGGCTTGGGGCATGAATCCTCTAAATTTGCCTAACACGACCTTATTCGAAAATTCTTAGACCCTTTTGAAAATTAGGCTTTTAAAAAGCTATTTCTTGTTTCGAAACAAAAAACAACATCTCAACGGGTCACAAGATTGCTCACATGATATATGAATACGTCGAACGAATTATTTGGCCGTTATCTTAACTCACTATATAGTCAGAATGTCAACAAAATGCTAATAGTTCACTTTATAAATAAATTTACTGTTTCATTATTTTTTCGCCGCCTCGCCGGTTTCACGCCTTGGTCAAAAATCGGCGAGCTCTGCGTACGCCGGTATTGCGCCGACTCGATCAGCCGGTTACGTGATCATACCGATCCAATAAAGTAGCCTCACCGATTCGCCGCCAATCGAGTGCCTCGCCGGTTTCGGCGAATAACCGGCGTATAGCTCCAGGACGATTGGAGTAGACTTACGTCACAGGTTAACCGTTATACATATGAATGAAACGGATGTATTTGACCAATAGGAACAGGCATGTCATTTCATATTTATAACGGTAAATCTGTGACGAAAGTCTACTATGATCGTCCGGGAACTATACGCCCGGCAAAGCGATTTTTTTTGCGTCGTTGCAATAATAAGAGTTAGGTTGGTGCCATAAAAACCTAAAGCTAGAAAATACTAGAAAATGAGCGTTCTAATGTGGTAGATATGTTATGTTTTGTT
The DNA here is from genome assembly GCA_964017185.1 of Rugalucina vietnamica. Lineage (NCBI taxonomy): Eukaryota > Metazoa > Mollusca > Bivalvia > Lucinida > Lucinidae > Rugalucina > Rugalucina vietnamica. The sequence goes on along the minus strand of OZ024881.1, from coordinate 19,089,299 downwards.
ATGTCCTCTCAATTTAAGTAATACCAAATTTAGTGTACGAATATGTTTTGCTGAATTTCCACGTACTCGTATTGGGAAATTGTTGCGTCCTCAGTTAATCATCAATTTCCATCGTACCTTTTTAGTTATTTCCTATATTTCAAATTCTTATCTTTCGTGTTATGTTATATTACATAAAAGCAATTACAGACACTCAACATGTCATTGCTTTGTCACTTCCGGACTTAATTGCTATTTAAATGTACATTTTCTATGGATATAAAAACTAACTATAAAATGAGGACAATTCAGTTCCTTACCTATGCGCCATGTGATCATGCCGCTGTCCCCCGCCAGTATCGCTGACAGCCCCAATGCGCTAGGTCCATAATGGTTGGTTACAGCCAGCTGATATTCATTTTTGAGAAAAAGCTACTACCACCACCATTGACTTAACGCAATGTTGTCTATTTGACCATTCTCATGTTTAAGTCTTGATTGTCGCAATATGATGAAGCTTCTCACAAAAATCTTTTTAACCGTCGTAACACATATTATAGTAAAGACTTAATTTGATATGTAACACGTACGTGTATGATGCATGTTCTAGACTGTTTTATTTAGGATTGCTGTTTGGCCGAAACTCCGGCGCTGGAAACGCGTGATTATCACGAATGCAGGTATTTTGCATTAAGCACAGACTGGAGTATTTGCGAAGTGCTCATGTTGTCAAGATATATTGCACAACTGTTTGTCTTATGTACGAGGGTGATCCAAGAAGTAATGCGAACTCATGTGTACTTTCTTTCACCATTGCCATTTTTCAAGATAGATTTCATCAGAATTATGATGCATTATCGATCTTTCCAGATCCGATTACTATTTTGACTGAATCACATAGCAACCCTCGTTGCCCAGCAACACGAGAATGCAAGGCAAACGACCTTGGCCGCGGTTAAAATGGATTTTATTTATGTAATGAACTGTAAGATGCAAAGCATAATTACGCTAATAATGGGTCAATAATTCCTTTAATAGATTTACTGTACATACCTGCACGAGTTTATTGTAGCGCAAATTATTGATGTTTGGCTATCTGTACCCCATAGAATTTGAGTCAATTTTGATCTCTCAAAATCTCCACATTTTCATCAACGCCCCTTCTACTTAACCAAAAAGGTTAAATTCCATACAATGTTTAATTTTCGAATAGAAATTCTTCGTTGTATTAGGCTGTGGGCATAAATCTCGATATTTACATCCTTATCGGAGTCAAATATACGCATGAATTATGGGTATTTGTTGTACTTCGTCGAAATTGTGATATTTTTGTCAGATGCCGTTGCTAGGCAACATAGAATAGTCCCTGCTGCTCTTTGCATTTCGTTTTCTATATTATTTCCAAATATAAGGCATATATAACACAATGAATATGATTTGTATTTGTGTAAATTTAATAAATTGGAGCACAAAACCTTTCCCTGTACCTAACAAAATGGCGTTTTCAGTCAATTTCGCGTCCATGTCGACTTTGGGTCATCAAATCAAATATCTCAACTCCTCATCCAAACTTCATGATATTACGCCTAATTACTGCACATATATATACGTGTAAACATACCAAATCATTTAAATGTATCTGCATTGGTTACTAAAATATAGTTGTGTTCGCATTACTCCTTGAATCACCCACGTATTGTTATCTATTTCCTAGGTGCATATATGACTTTCCTGTCGTCGAAAAACACTACATATCAGGAAATGGAAGGAGTACTGAAAATCAATGTTATATACACATGTGGGTAATTGTCCATGAATACTCAAAATGAGCTCCAAAAAGAAGCGAAAATGTTGCAACTGTTGCTGTTGTTGCGTTCGAGGTGAACCAGAGACTGAAGAGGAAGACAACGCAGGTCTTGATGAAACATTGACAGTGGCAGCAGATATCGACAGTCCGAAGTCAACCAATAAATTTTTGACCGATGACAATGTATATCAAAAAGACGGACGAAAATGTGCTAGATGCATTAAATGTTTTAAGAAAACAGTGACATTTTTCTTCTCAAATATTGGATTATGTGCCCTTGTTGTGGCCTACTCAATTTTGGGTGGATTTATCTTCCAAGAACTCGAGGCGAAAAATGAATTGTTAAATAAACATTCCGTGATAAATCGCAGACGATACTACGTCACCAAGTTATGGAACATGACACTGGACTACAACATTCTGTATGAGGTAATGTCATTTACATTACGAAATCTTTGTAATACAATACATATATAGAGGAATTTTTTCGGCTGTAAAAATTGAAAATTCCACATGAAAAAATATAGATAGTTTTAATAGTTTCCCTCAAAACATACATTGTGGGTACAAGTAAGAAGGAAACGCATATTATAGTCGAGGCGGTTCTATCGAGTACCACTAATGTTCGTTTTGGATCAAAACTAAGAAAATTACTTTTTCCTAAAATAAAGTGCGGTTTAATGGGGGTATATATTGCACGGACATATTTTGCTGATGCAATATGATTGCGAATCTTTACACGAGTATGTACTTTTTTCATAAACACAATTAATGATTTCGTAGAAAAAATAAAACACTAGTCTATTTTATTAATATTAAATATTAATTTAATATATTCTGAGGACAAAAAGTGTCTTGGCTTATTACAACTCACCATACAAGTAGTGGTAAAACATGTACTAATTTGCTTCTACCACATTTCCAAGGTTCTGTATAATTATAACACTTAATCAGTTAATAAGCTAAAATACAATCATAGTTTCATTTAACAATTTAACGTAATAGACATTGAAATATCAGTTTTAGTATGGAATCACCCGTCTTAATATCTTTTCCATTCCATCGCCCCTACAGGTTAACTGGAGTATATCTGCGGAGGAGATACTGTCAACATTCCAGCAAGAAGTATTTAATGCCACGAAGCTACATGGTTGGGACGGCAATGACAAAGATAATGAACAACAATGGTCCTACGCCGGGTCCTTGTTGTATGCCGTTACAGTTATTACAACAATAGGTTGGTACTGGCGAGAATAATAAGAGTCCGTATTTGAGTTACTGGAGCAATACTATGTGTATTACTTTTAAATTTCTGTATCTTTGACGCTTTTTGTTATCCAGCTGATAAAATCTTTTCCAATTAATATTTCTATGAATACCCTATAGAATTTCATGATGGCAACAAGCATATTTGTCGTCCGCAGCGTTGAAATTATTTATATTAATAAGATAACTTTCTTTAAAATAATTTATAGACGTGCTAACATGTACACTTATTTCCCGTTTGACATCCCCACTGTCTTCATTTATATGAGCCGCCTCGTGGGAAAACCAACAATGTGGTTTCCGAACAGGTCCGACACAAACCAGGCTGTATAAACACAGAAGATGGCTAGAGGTTGGAAATTTTGGATTTAGAGAGTAGAGAAATTGTACGATCCGTGTAGCGAAAACAAAGGCGCTGATCTGCGCCTTTGTTTTCGCATATGCAAATTGTTGGTTTTCTCATGAGGCGGCTCATATTTTATATCAACTCATTTGTTTCGTTAAAGCATCTATTTAGAAGGCCTAAATGACTTAAAAACCGCGACGATTTTAATCACTTAAGCTATTTGTATCATGTACTCTTCCCTCTAACTATATACCAAAGAGATCAGACAGGCTGCACTGATTGAACGGCTGACTGTATATCTCTGAAGAAACGCTTTTCTTAGACTTATCATCAGACTCTATAAGCCTATTTAAATGTTCTATGTTCCTTTCAAACATAATTGATATCTAGGCGACAGAACGATTGCTAAGTGATCTGACTGTGTTCTTTGGAGAATCTAATTTTGGTCGTTTTTGTGGAGAGGGAACTGATGATATTTCTGCTTTCTGTCACCGGTGTCTTAAAAACAATTTGTTATTCAAAGAAATAATGCCAACTTGGATCAGGCTGAGTATGTCAAAGAAACAAAAAAATGACCAATTAAGAGAAAAATGATAATATGAAATAAGGCACCACCTTTGGCGCGACGCTCTGCTCTTATTGCGCCAATAATCTTAAAAGCTTGTCTATAAGTTCCTTACCATGGGCCCTGTTAGGTGTTTTGAGGATGACCCCTCAACGATCTTGGGAGAAGGCTCATTTATTTTCAGGAATCTGGTAAGCAAGCATAAACTTTTGGGAATTTAGGGATATTATGAAAACAATGTAAGGAGCTGGGAAAAAGTCATTTTTCTGTCAGGGAGCAGGCAAACGTTCACTCAGATGGACACACAAGGGAATAAGCCATACATTGTAATATTCTTCAGTTTTTTGTGTTTTTTTTTTTTTTTGCACAATTTACAATGATTCCCATACAACATATAGTTCTAGAACTGCATTTCTGAGGATAGACCATCCTGAAATAAGGGAGATCGTTTTGTTTCATACGAACATTCGCCGCTCGATGCGAGGACGGTGGTGTACATTGCAGTTAACCGAACGCAACCATGTGACGTCATACTGAAGAAAACTGTGACGTCATGTTTTCATGATCTATCGGGAACAAAAACGACATATATCTTTGTTTAATTCGTCCATTTAGAGAAGCCACAGTCGAACAAATTTTGTCAACCCAATATTTCGAATGTTTCCAAGCCAATAATTGTTGCTAGTCGCTACCACCGAATTCCGGTTCCGGTCGACGAAAGATTTTTTTCTAGCAATGTATCTAGAACAGAACACTTTTTACCACGTTCTACTATAGCGTCGCGTCGCTATTAATTAGAAAGGATGTGTCCATGCCATCTTGCATTTACGCTCAAAACAGACCGTACGTTGTTTTATTCTTTGGACAGAAGTGTAATGGCAATCGATACAGCTTTTATGAGTTTACAATACAAGTAAACAAAATCAGAGAATGGGATAATAGTATATAAGTTAATATCAGTCTTCGCTATTAACATGTCAATTATATAAACAAACGTCATTTATATCGTTTCCTGATTCCGATTTATACTCACCTTTTCCACCTTTTAAAACAAATAGCAAACAGCTCAAGAAACAATCTGTTTTCTGGAAAGCAGATGTTACTGCTCTTCTCCAAGAAGGCTAAATAACATCGATTTGATATCGACGTAGACTAGCCACTAGTCTCCATATCATTACTTTTTTTATTTGTTTTTTTTTTTTTATACAATTTTTAAATTCCTTGAACTTAATTAATTGCCTTGCCCCTAAGATAGAAATATTTCTGACTGGCTGAAGATATGATGTCAAGACAAGGGATAGCACTAGCAGAATGGTATCAAAATGAAGGAAACAATATGATGTATAATGCAAGGATTTACAAATACATGTACATCAAGGTCTAGGAGCTAGACTAATATCGACGATACTCAAACACATCACAATGATGCTATACGAGTATACAGACAACAACGTCATGTACCTCCTGCTTTCGCACTGTTGGAAATGTTTCATTAATCTTGGTTTTTCCTCCCTTGATTATGATAACTCTTCGAATTTTAGATCAGATCATTCTCTATCTAGCTTTTCAAGTATCATCAACGTAGTTTGTTTTGGTTTGGTCGATGTTACAAGTTTTAATAGGTCCTTGAATATGAAATGGCACACTCTTGGACTCTGTGGCATCCACAATTTCAATTTCATGATCAGTCGATGTACATTTGATTTCGGTGTTCTTTTGTTACATATACAGCGTATGAGTCAGCTCACACTTCTAATTTATCATACGTTGATGCGTTCCTGTCGACGAAATTCGGCTTCAGATCTTAATTTTCTGATTTTATTTGATAGCACGCAAAACTTGGCTGATGAATTTGAAAAACGTGGTAATATGTTTCTGGGTACACTCGTCTGAACTCATTTAGTGCAAAATAATCTGAGCCGCGTCGCGAGAAAACCGGATTTTGTCTATGTAAAAATAAAGACGCAGATTAGCGGTGCAGTAACTTAACAGCTGATCAGCGTCTTTGTTTTCGTCACACGAATAGTATAACTTATTTTCTTCTTGACTCCAAAATCTCAAGCTTCTAGTCTTTTTCTGTGACTGTAAAGACCGGTTTGTGTCAGACGTGGTCGGAAACCCCGATGACCGGTTTTCTCGCGTCGCGGCTCATATTCTGATATCAGACTTGGACTACATGTAGTCTTGGGCTAGTACATAGCATGTATGAGCTGCGTCATGAGAAAACTAGCAACTTGGGATTCCGATCAGGTCTGACATAAACCGGTCTGTACAGTCTCAGAAACATACTAGAAGCTTGAAATTTTGGAATGAAAAGTAAGAATGAGTGTACTATCTGTATAATGAAGACAGTGATCGGCTGTGCAGTAACTGCATACCTGATCTGCGACTTTGTTTTCGCCTAAGCATTCCGTTGGTTTTCTTTTGCAGCGGCTCATATATCAAAGCGTAAAATTAATGCATCTGCTAAAAACATGATTTCGAGTTTTTACGTGAATCGAGTAGATTTTGCAGGTCTTACACTTGTTTACTTTTGTTATTTATTTTTGCAACGCATATGTACCTAATGATGCCTGCTTTACATCATAACGTTATAATCTAAATGCAGTTTTGCTTATTATTAATGGCATCGATGACGTAATTAGCTCCAATCTAACATTGAGCAGCATCATTCGAAACCCCTTTTTTATATATGCGAAATCAAAGACGCAGATCAGCTGTGCAGTAACTACACAGCTGATCAGCGCCTTTGTTTCGCATCATGGAAAGTGCAACTTTTCTTCTTCTTACACATAAATTCTTAAGTTCCAAGCCATTTTGTGTGAATATACAGATCGATTTGTGTCTTACCTCAGTGCTGGGAAACGCTGAACAAGATGGATTTTCCAGTTTTTCAGGTTTTCTCCTATATAAACCTCTGGATTAAATCTCTCCATCATTTCGCCAGTCATATGTTTTGTTCTGGCTTTTGTCAGTTAATACAATTTTTAAACAAATCTCTGCATACGTTTCTACGAATAAATACGTAAGCTCCTCCACGAGACAGTTTCTTTTCTGCATATTTTGAAAGCTCGTACAAAGCCTAGAAATCTGCTCAACGATTTCTTCTTTAGGGCCTAAATGGCACATTGTATTAGTCTCAAGATATGCTATCCAAGCCAGTTCAGATTTAAGCAAGTATAGAAGTAACTTTTAACTGAACGGATGAATCTCGGAAGAACGTTTTTCTCGAGAATATGCTCGTATATTTCAACAAATTGTTCCCCCGTGGTAAATCTGGAAATTTGACTTTTTTGATGTTGCAATTTATTCGCCGTTTGATGCCAATGTAGATAGTAACACTTAAGCGTCTGGTTCGATATCAACATTATTGGGCGATATTGGTTTTGTTTTTCATCGAAAGTACTTTTCGGAACTATAATTTATGAACATAGAATATATATACAAAACGTTTTCATGCCTTCTGGTACAGCTAAAAAGTTTCATGTTCTAGTAATCGAAAAAGAGCACTTGTTCGATTCTGGTACAAATCTACTTTTCATGGCATCCAAACCATAGACGAAACAGTGATTCCCTTCACATACACACTTGCAATCCTCAATTGTAGTATAGTGTTTGAAATATTAGTATATTCTTGACAAATTGAAACTTACCTTAAAGAAACTGACTGCAAGGAATGTTGATACAGGACGTGTAGAATCCAAGGTCATGGGAAATTCTCCTACAGCACATATTTTAGCCAAAACTGGCAAAGCTGGCCAAACCCGCTAATGCTTTCAAACATTGCTTGAATGAGGATGACATTCCAATGTTCCTTGAAATGTTTTGAACGGTAAGATGTGTTTATCATGATAATAATTGTCGTCGGCAAAGTTCTAACATGTACATACGATAACATCAGTGTTATTTTGTTAAAGGCAATACGTATGTACAAAATTATACATAGCCTAACCTTATCTTTCTAACAAGAAACATCTTTAAAAAAAGATAATTGTCGAAGATTAATACCTATTTTGTAATAGGATACCTATCCAAGCAGTCTCCAAATAAAATTTCATTTAATCTAAGTTCTTTAATGCACTGCTTGAATTTGTCCTCTTTATACCAGGAAAATCTGAAAAAATGTAAACTTAATCCCTTCACATCCCGCAGATATGATTTGCGTTCAGGTTTATCTGGGCAAGGTTATCCGTAAATCAGCAAATCTGGCCGTTGGTGATGGCAAATCTGCAGGAGAGAGAGAGAGAGAGAGAGAGAGAGAGAGAGAGAGAGAGAGAGAGAGAGAGACAGACATACAGACAGACAGTATGACTCTTGCAGAGCCAACCCCAGACATGACTGAGAGGAAATGCTTTTCAAATGTCCTTACGGCGAGAGTCCTTAAGAGTCGCAGGACCGAAACGACTCAATCTGTTGAGCAGAGCCGTTGATCCGAACAAGCCTATATTCAATGGAGAAAATCCGAACGCATCTTATCTACGATGGCCTGCATGGATCATAAAATTTCGAAATCCACAGTTTTTAGATTTTGATTTTTCTTTGCAAAAGCTTTCTTCGCACAAAAAGGGATTAAAATCAATAACAATAAGGACCAATGATGACTTGTATAGTAAAAAACATCATCTAAAAGTACTTTTTAAAGAGATGCAGTTTGTTGCCTTTTTCATCTTCCATATAGGGAAAACCCGGATGCAGGTCAAAAATGATCTGAGATGTCTTCGACAAATAATTATACATGTTCACATTTTCCGGAGAAGGTCATGATAGGACACTAAGATCTACAACAGAAACTCTCAGCCTGTACATCCCTAAACCAAACATTGAATTTACAAAAGTAGTCTGTCTTACTCAAGATCTGTGATGTAGAACTCTATTGCAGATCACCTCCGAAAATGCGTCTTAACTCCATCAGTTTTAAATGAAAGGGTACCTTGACTGGTCAGCCACTCATGAAACACACTTCGTTCTGAAAATTTTTTTTTTTTAAATCTTTGTAAAAATGTAAGAGCGTATATTTGTGCATGTATTGTATATACGTTTGTACAGTACATGTTTGACAGAGGACCCCAATGAAGACTGGACTTGTCCAAATAAGTCTCCTGTCTAGATAAATCCATTACTATCAAACTTATTTTAGAATAAGGCTCATCCGGACAACTTACATTGTACATTGTATCATTACTGAACTGACAGAAGTCAAAACGTTCATTAGATAATTTGTTTATTAATGATAATTCATATAGCTATTCTGACAGTACTCCATCCGTGGACCTTGGAAAAAAAAACAACGAAGGAAATGCGCTTTTATATACTCCTCTGCACATTTATGCATGTTATTAATGTAATTTATTTCATTTATTGATGTCTTTTAATCATTTCAGGTTATGGTCATATAGCACCAAAGACGCCCGAGGGCCGCCTGGTCACAATATTCTATGCTCTTGTCGGTATTCCAATGACTTTACTATTCTTGGCCAACATGGGTTCATTTCTTGCCGTATGGTTCCGACTTTTATACAAACACACGTGCAGGTTGTGTACGTGGCTGTGTTGTCCACCAAAAGACCGTCATTCAAAGAAACACAAAACCTTAAAGCATTTGGATGAGTTGGACCCATTGAGGACACCCGAAATCAAGGGAGATAAACAGGCAAATGATTCGGACATGATTATCGTTGTTGATTCCACTGTGAAAGCCAAGGTAAAGGACAGCAGAAAGGAACGGACACGCGTACCCATATTTGTCAGTTTAGTGATTATCGCGGCCTATATTTTCGGCGGAGCATTACTATTTTCAATGTGGGAAGACTGGGACTACTTGGTTGGTTCCTATTTCTGTTTTATAACGTTGAGTACCATTGGATTTGGCGACTTTGTTCCCGGATCAATTGCACACACGGATTACGCCAGTAATCAAAAGTTGATAATTTGTTGTTTTTACCTGATGTTTGGTTTGTCTATCATAGCAATGTGTTTTAATCTGATGCAAGAAGAAGTGAGAGCTAAGGTCCGATGGTTGGCCATTAAGATTGGTTTTCTAGATAGTTGAATTTATGTGATTTACCAAGTGTTTTGTGATATTACAAGTGATGAAAACAATTTTCGTTTCTGTTATCATAAATACGTGCTATAAAGATAAGGCGTTTCAACAAATGTTAATTTTGGAATTTCTTTTTTCATTGTATGAGAACTTAGTTTTGCGGTTGCCTCTTTGGGTATTGAATCATACCTAATGTTTAAAATAACCTTCGCAAATTAAATGTTGTTGGGTCTTTTTAGAGCAATGTTAGTAGGTCTGCCTTGATATTAGTATTTCGAAAAAAATTCTGATAGGTCAAACCTTATTTAATATCTAGTATTTTATCACCCAAAGGATTCACCGGGAACACAATTTTACAACAAAGCTACAATTAATTTTCAGAAAGTAATGCGTTATCAGAATTGATAGTTTTACACTCAGTCGTACACGTGAATGTATGTACATGTATTTCCCGCTTTCGTTTTAAGTGAAAAAGTTGCAATCAAATATACATTGACAGCAATTTCCCCATACAAAAAGTTATAGGTAAACAATGACCAAAAACATGTACAATCAAAAGTACCACCATAAATACACATATAGATATACAGCAACTAAAATATAAAAAACCACTGATTCAAAACGAACATAGGGTTAACAGAGTGAACTGCTTTTTTCCCTTTTAATAACCACTTTGGTACCTTAATCGAATATACATGTACCCAATAAAATAAAAAAAAAAATCATAATGGAATCACTCATCTTTTTTTTTTTTCATAAAGTCATAAGCAATTACACAATTACATTTACATCATTTAAAAGACATGCTTTTCAGGGGTCAAATCCCTTCTCCAGAACATTGTACAGAGTCACAAAAAGTTACGTCGTCTTTCATTCTCTCTAGAACGATTACTGTAGGACGGTGTTTGGAATACTTTGAGTACGCCTGAAGGTACTCAGACACTTATTCTCCAATTTTATTTTGTTCAAATTCCTATTTCGTTCAAACATGGTTTTATCACGGACATTCTTACGTTCATGACGTTTGACAACACTTTAAACAGCGATTACATAGAGGAGATAACTTGATAAAAACCGTAAAATATTTCAAGCATAATTTTAAAGAACTATGTACATCAGTCATGGCCGATCAAAGTTGAGTTTTGAAAGACATAAAGCTTGTCGTCTGAACTTCACAAATTTCTATATATCGTCCTTGCAGCTTGCTATTGAACTATTTACCCGAAAATCATGTTATTGTATCTTTGAATAACCAAGGCCAAAACATGATATTGTCTTTTCTCAATATAATTTTATATTCATGTACGCTATGGGTTTCGACCGGAAACAGAAATTCTAGAACATGTTGAATTTGATCTATTTGTGAAGAACGAACTTAATGGAAAAAAATCAAATCTCACTATTATTTTCGTTTCTTTTCTATCCGCTGGGTATATATACCCGAGAAAATAAGAAACGCATTTAGTAGCATTCATCAAATCAAAGAGATCAAAAGCAATGACAAAATTTCATTCATATGGTTTCAGAGACATGTAATTCAGCGATGCATTACATGCCTTTTTAAATCAGGAATCTGCTCTAGAAACGTTGACATCACCCAGGTGGGCGTTAAAGGATGTTCGCTGCCAATGAAAAAGTATTCAAACATTTTTTTCTCACAGCACTTTTTATTCCAAAATATAAAGTTATAAAATAAGACATATGAAAACAAAATTAATATAGGATAGTGAGCATTTTTTCAAGCTACAGGCCTCTGAATAACTCTAAATACCATGTTTGAAAATTAGAAAAATAATTTAATTTTCAATTATTTCACATATACCTTTATGAACAAAAATACATCACGAATGCTTTCATACATCGATTTGTTTAAGTAACGCTAACTATTTCGGGCCTAAAACATGCACAAAGCAACTTGACTGAAGTGGATGAAAAATTTTTCTACTCATTTATCGACTCTAGCTCCTAACTTGAAAAGTAGGAAAAATTCAATATTTATAAATGTGCCAAATCCATATTTTTAGATTCATTTTTTCTTGAATTTTCACACAACACAGAACCGACAACTTGAAAATCACTTTTTAAGCCTTTTTTAGCTGTTTTATATCTTACACCCCATTTCATAAAACCACCCATATTTTTTAAACAAGCACACAAAAGAAAGAAATACTGATTATAATAGAAGACATCGTATACATCTACTTCTGCTAAAATAAACATCAAAACAGTGCAAGTAATTTGAAGTTCTGTAATATTTAAGTTTAATCTACCCTACCCATTAAATTTTGCTGACGCTTAACTTGGAATTTTCTAAATAGATGCAGAAAATGGGGTGTTAAAATGAATCTTTGGATTGACAATTGACTCGTTCAATGTTTATCATCAATATGTACGTACGTATTCAAATATTAAATATATATAAGGACAATAGCTGCAACCGTGTTCGAGATATTCAACAAAATAAAAACCGAACATCCTGAATGTTAAAATCACATAAAAATAAATGTTTTTTTTTATTATTATTTTTACATGTATTACCCTATGTTCGGAACCTTTCGTGTACACCTTAACGTACCCAGACACTTCCTCTGTCCATTTTTTATCCTCTTTTTGTTCAAACACGGGTTCTATATGCTTGACAGCCCTTGTCGTGACACAACATTTTGAACAACATTCATACTGGCGACGAACTTTATAAATTATATAAAAAAAATTCATGCATGATTTAAATGACTTTCGATGACCCATCAAATTAGAGTTTTTAAAGACGAAAATCATTTTAAACTGTAGCATATACTCATGTTTACGGTACCTTTGAATAGTCAAGTGCATAATATATTCGCCGGTTGCAGTAGTCTTTTGATCTTTGAATTTTGTATAGAAAACATCTTTATGTACACTCACTGTGAATTTTAGCAAGTTTCGACCACAAATATAAATTCTAGGACTCTTTTAATATTGGCAATTAATAAAGAACTTCACGAGGAAATCTCACTATTGCAAATCTTTTTGACGGGTATATGAAGACGCACATAAAAGGCACAGAAACTCCTAAAATGAAAACAAAAGATAATACGCTTCTGTCCGGCAAAACATGATTCATTGCGATTTGCCAGCTGATCCCAAAGATAAATGTATGTTGATGTATCGATGTTGACGAAATGACAAACACGGACGGACGCCGCCGGCCCGGTGAGTCAGGGGAGCTATTTAGTAGAAAAATGTTCAATGTCACATTGGCATGTTTACATGCAATGTAAAGAATGTGGACATTATGAAATGGCGTTTCTTCTTTAAAGATAAGCTTATCAGCATGAAATTCCCCTAATTTTGTCATACGAGTTAAGTAGTAGAAGACATAAATTTCATTGTGATCAGCTGATTATACTGTATAAACACAACATTTTGTTTCAATAACAATCTAATTTGAAAACATCTCCCTCAGCTTTAAATATGAGTGGTATTATTTATTCAATATGTGGAACGTTTATGAGTATTTTACTGATTGAAGGTACGGTAACTCATTGCTGGTTGTCTTTTATTCCCTTTTTTTAAATATAATTGCTGAAGAGAATAGTGAAACACCATGGCAATTATTTGAGCCATCTCGTGGGAAATCCAACAATGTGGTTTCCGAACAGGTCCGACACAAACCGACCTGTACAAGCACAGAAAAGAGCTAGAAGCTTGAAATTTCGGATTTATGTAGAAGAAGAATTGTACTATCCGAGTAGCGAAAACAAAGGCGCTGATCAGCTACTGCGAAGCTGATCTGTGCCTTTGTTTTCGCCTAGGCAGATTGTTGGTTTTCCCATGTGGCGGCTCAAAATTTTATATCAGAGAAAAACAAAATAGATATGGCAACACCACTTAACTTGAATAACATTTACATTAAAATTGCTAAGCAATCTTCAGTAAGACCCTGGATTGCAAAATGTGTCTGCAACTGATTCTTTGAAATAATAATAATATACTACCGTGAAGCCGGCTTTTCTTATACAAACAAATGTACATACTATTTTGAACATTTACATGATTTAATCTGGTTGCCATTAAATCTTGTGAATATTCTATGGTGCTGTTCTATGGTACCGTTCTGCGCTTTTCTGAGGTACGGGTTCAGTTATGTCTCTTACATGACCAAAATTTACATTTGACGTTAGGTATTCGAGGGCTTGAGGACTGTGGAGATCAGCATGTCTTCACTGCACCAACTGGAACAATAAACTCCCACGCGGGGATCGATGTTGGTCATCATTACGGGAAAAGCATGTACTGCACGTGGCACATAAGGGCTCCGGTTGGGTACCATGTTGAGCTTGTGGCGGAGATTTTCCACACTGAGGGATCAGGAACGTAAGCAGTTACTTACTCAAATTGTGCATAATTATCGTAAGGATAATGCGTATTATGATAACTAAAAAACGACTGACTGTGCGCTTATTTTAGCATGAGCGCTTATTAGAACAAAAGTGTTTACAGTAAATGAAATGTGTACAAATGCAATTAACGGTGTTCACATTTTGAAATAGCTCTGCCATGTTCAGACTGAAATCGCTGAAGAGAGATATTATCAGCACTCTTTTTATCCTGCATCAATAGTACTCTGGAACAGACTTCCTTCTGAGGTTGTCTTACTGGACGATCTTGACTCCTTGAGAAATGGAGTCTGCAAGATCAATCATGTGTCACCCTAAATTTTATACACCGTTTTTAAAAATCTTTTAATCTCACATCTTCTTCACTAACACTTTTATCTTTTTATCAAGTCTCACTATTGCACTTTTTATCTCCTACAATCTTGCTTTTATTCCAGCACTGACAGCGCAACTGCACATAATACTCGAAAGAGGGTGCTGCAGTATGAAAAGATAGTATGAAAAGATAGATAGAATCCTAATTAATATAAAATTTTAATGTACAATGACATTCTCTCGTCTCATGACTTGGACCATCCATTGAATGACTTAAACCTGTAAAAAATATTGACCTATTGTTTCCACAATAATATATGCGAAAACAAAGACGCAGCTCAGCTATGGAGTAACTGCCCATCTGATTAGAGTCTTTGTTTTCGCAACGCAGATAATAGAAACCCTCTTCTTCTTAAATCCAAAATCCTAAGCTTCTAGCCTGCGTCTGTGATTGTACAGGCCGATTTTTGTCAGACCTGGTCGAAAACCCAAATTGCTGGTTTTCTCATGCTCTGTTTATTGCTTTTGTCGAAGAAAATACCACTCATAGTAGTTGTTAGTGAAGTCCTGTGACTCGATCCCCTTGTCTCGGAGACCCGCTTCCTCCGAGCGGTCTCTTAATGCAGGTTCAATTTCAGAAACTGCCGCTATGACTACCTTAACTTGTACGATGGCCCCTATACCAACGCTA
This sequence comes from Rugalucina vietnamica, assembly GCA_964017185.1. Lineage (NCBI taxonomy): Eukaryota > Metazoa > Mollusca > Bivalvia > Lucinida > Lucinidae > Rugalucina > Rugalucina vietnamica. Next base: position 19,073,911 of record OZ024881.1, on the reverse strand, counting down.
CATCCCTCGGCAAGTTTTGTGGGACGTCGTTTTTACCGATTTCTTCTACACAGAGATATTTGACGCTGGAGTTCAACACAGACGGTAGCAACCAGTATGAGGGGTTTAAGCTTCATTACAATTTTACGCAGCAAAATATCCGTAAGTTTCAGCTTAGACCACTTCTTGAATCCTTTTGAAAGAATGCACGTATCCGATATAGGGAGTATTTGATGATAACATATGATAATTTAGGGATTGTTGTGCTGATTTTATTATGATATGGCGATTTTTAATATGACTTTCAGTTCTTCCTCTCATTAAATCCAATACTAAGAGATTATCATATGGTCCATGAGCCAATACCGTAAATTTTGGGGGTCGGTACCATCTGGCCTGAACAAATCCCCTTATGATTTTCATGTAGGACTATGTTTGTAGACTTGTAAAAAATTGGGGGGACTTGCATTGCTGGTAGCTTTAATGGTGAAACGACGTGTTATTTACGATACCCCATAATATAAAAAACGTCATTTTAACACAATAAACGGTAGGGAATAGTCTTCTAGCTATCCATATCCCCCTTTCCTCCCCAAGGAAAATTTCTACACTATTATTCTCTAAAAGTACATTGAAAAAGCTATCAAATCCTGTTTTCTGCCATCTGAAAGTCGAGGCGTTTGCATTTTACTCTATGTTTTATTAAATTACTCTAAATATTCAATTTTTGCGTCAATAATGGGGGTACACATAGAAAATTGAAAATATCTCAATTGTTTTTTATCCTAGACCATTGAACTTGGTCTCATTTTGAAGCTTAGACATATCCCTTTTATCCTATGATAAGTAATGAAAATTATCTCACTTGCATATTCATGAATTTTTATTAAAACATGAAAATGAAAAAAAAAAAAAAGTTAAAAATCAATTTTCCCATAAAAACTAATTTCAGGCCTAAACTATCATTGTGGCTCCTTGTTATTGTATCAGTTATTCTATTTGACAAATTTGTTGATGCCATGGGCATAAATAATCTCATTTGCATTTTCAAGAATATTAATGAAAATGACGAAAATCAGGATTTACAAAGGGAAAACAATTATATTGCCATTTGAAGGGTTTGGTTTGGGTTATAGGATGTAATTTGAACCCTTAGAAAAAAAAAATGCTCAAGGGTGCCAGTTTTGTCAGAGGATCACTTTAATGCCCATTTGTGTCACCTAAAATCACAGAGTGTTCAACACCACCCCTAATAAGCGCAGATAGTAAGGTGGTACACCTATATTACCACATGTATCTTGGCTACCGATAGACCTAGAAAGCAGAAATAGGTTTCAAATGATTGCTTTTGCAATGCTATATAACTATGTAATAAGATATAATTATCAAACTGACTTCCTGGTGTTCGAATATTAATGAAAACTTTATGTATTAGACTAAAATCACAGAAAATGGAGAAAACCAGCACAGTTGTTTATATCTCAGCAACCAAAAGCTCTAAAGAGCTTGAATTGGTATCAAATGATTGCTATGACAATGCTCTATAACCATGTAATAAGATATATAAACAAGCTGGCTATCTTAATGCTCAAATATTAAAAAGAACTTCAGATATTAGAGAAAAATAACAGATAAACGAAGGGTAAAAATCAAAGAAATTCTGATATCTCAGCAACCAAAAACTCCAAAGACTTGAAATTTGTATTAAATTATTGTTATGATAACGTTCTATATTAATGTGAAAAAATACAGAATGATTTTGACCTTCTTGGTGTTCAAATATTGATGAGAACTTCCAGTTTTAGAGACAAATCATAGACCAATGTAGGGGGTATACCTACAGAAACGTTTATAGCTCAGCAGCCAAAAGCCATAGAGAGCTGAAGTTTGTAACAAATGATTGCTATGATAACATTCTAAAACGACATAATAAGAAACATTAATAGTCAGACTTACTTTTGTGCTGTTCAAATATTGGGGAAACTTTAAATATTAGAGAAAAATCACAGAAAATGGAGGGGTATACCTACGGAAACGTGTATTTCTCAGGAACCAAAAGTCATAAAGAACAGAAATTGGTATCAAATGATTGCTATAACAACATTTTATAATTATACAATTAGATATATCAATAAGCTGACTCTCTTGTAGCGCAAATACTTAAGAGAACTTCAGATATAGGAGAAAAATCACTGGCAAACGAAGGGGGTATACAAATAAAACTGCTGATATCTCAGTGACCAAAAGCTCTAGAGAGCTAAAATTAGAATCAAGTGATTGTTAGATTTATGTTCTATAATCATAAGATAAGAAACATAAATAATTTGACTTTCTCATTGTTGGAATATAGATGAGAACTTTAAATATAAGATAAAAATCCCAGAAAAATATAGGGGGTATACCAACGGAAACGTATATATCTCAGCAACCAAAAGTTCTAGACAGCTGAAATTGGTATCAAATGATTGCTATGACAATATTCTATAACCATGTAAAGGGTATATAAATAAAATGGCCTTATTGTTTTTCGAGTATTTAAGAGAACTTAAGCTGTAGAAGAAAAAACATTTGCAAACGAAGGGGGTATACCAATAAAACTGCTGATATATCAGTGACCAAAAGCTCTAGAGAGCTAAAATTGGTATCAAATGATTGCAAGAATAATGTTCTATAATCATAAGATAAGAAACATAAATAATTTGACTTTCTTGTTGTTGGAATATAGATGAAAACTTTAAATATTAGATAAAAATCTCAGAAAAATATATGGGGTATACCAACGGAAACATATATTTCTCAACAACCAAAAGTCCTAGACAGCTGAAATTGGTATCAAATGATTGCTATGACAATATTATATAACCATGTAAAGGGTATATAGACAAAATATTTTTTTGTTTCTCGAATATTTAAGAGAACTTAAGCTATAGGCGAAAAAACATTGGCAAACGAAGGGGGTATACCAAGAATACTGCTAGTATATCAGTGACAAAAAGATCTAGAGAGCTTAAATTGATATCAAATGATTGCTAGAATAACTTTCTTTAATCATGTGATAAAAACATAAATAATTTGACTTTCTCATTGATGAAATAGTGATGAGAACTTTAAATATTAGATAAAAAATCTCAGAAAAATATAGGGGTAAACCAACGGAAACGTATATATCTCAATAACCAAACGTTCTAGAGACTGAAAATGCTCTAATATGATTGCTTTTACAATATTCTATAACCATGTAACAAGTATATAAACAAGCTGACTTTCTTGTTGCTCAAATATTTCAAAGAACTTGAGATAAAAGAGAAAAATCACTTGCAAACGAAGGGGGTATACCAATAAAACTGCTAATATCTCATCAACAAAAAGCCCTAGAAAGCCGAAATTGGTATCAAATAATTGCTAAAATAATGTTTTAAAACCACTTGGTAAGACACTTAAACAATCTTACTTACTTTTTTGAATATTAATAAAAACTTTAAATATTAGAGAAAAATCACAGAAAAATGGAGGGGGTATACCACCAAAAAACTTAATACGTCAGCAACCAAAAAATACAGAGAGCTTAAATTGGTATCAAATGATTGCTATGGTAATGTTCTATAATCATAAGATAAGATTTATGAAAAATTAGACTTTCTTAGTGTTTGAATATTGATGAAAACTTAAAATATTAGATAAAAAATCACAGAAAAATATAGGGGGTATACCAAAGGAAACATATATATCTCAACAACCAAAAGTCCTAGAGAGCTGATATTGGTATCAAATAATTGATATGACAATATTCTATGACCATGTAAAGGTATACAGCTGACTTTTTTGCTGCTCAAATATTTGAGAAAACTTAAGATATAGGAGAAAAATCACTGGCAAAGAAGGCGGTATATCAATAAAACTGCTGATATCTCAATTACCAAAGGCTCTACAGAGCTGAAATTGCTATAAAATGATTGCTATGACAATATTCTATAACCATGCAACAAGTATATAAACAAGCTGACTTTCTTGTTTCTCAAATATTTAAAGAACTTAAGATATAAGAGAAAAATCACTTGCAAACGAAGGGGGTATACCAATAAAACAGCTATTATCTCAGTGACGAACAGCTCTAGAAAGCTGAAATTGGTATCAAATAATTGCTAAGATAATGTTCTAAAACCACGTGGTAAAACACACAAACAACCTGACTTACTTTTTTCGAATATTGATAAAAACTATAAATATTAGAGAAAAATCACAGAAAAAAAGTGGAGGGGGTATACCCCCAAAAACCTTTATAACTCGGCAACCAAAAGTTATAGAGAGCCGAAATTGGTATCAAATGATTGCTTTGGTATTGCTCTATAATCATAGGATAGGATTTTTGAAAAACTAGGCTTTCTTAGTGTTGAATATTGATGAAATCTTAAAATATTAGATAAAAATGACAGAAAAATAGAGGGGGTATACCAACAGAAACGTTTATATCTCAGCAGCCAAAAGTCCTAGAGAGCTAAAATTGGTATCAAATGATTGATATGACAATAATTGATAGCCATGTCATATAATAAGACATATGAACAAGCTGACAAACTTGTTCCAAAAATTGAAGAAAACTTAAGATATCAGAGAAAAACACAGACAAATGAAGGGGGTATACTAGAACAAACTCGAAGATTTTAACCATAAAGCTACCACCTAGAAAGGTCCCCCCGATTTTATCCAATTCTATACATGCCAAAATTGTCAAAAAGTGCGGGGGGATCTGTTCAGGTCAGGTGGTACCGACATCTTAAATAGCTCATGGACCAATATGGCAATTTTCATATCATACCCCGTATCAACCTGAGACTTCCGTATCAGCCCGAGACTCCCATATCAGCCTGAGGGCCGAAGGCCCGAGGGCTGATATGGGAGTCGAGGGCTGATACGGAAGTCGAGGGTTGATACGGGGTATGATATGAAAATTGCCATATCATGATCTCTTTATCATATATTTTTGTTGAAAAAAAAAGTGTTTGATACAGTTCAATGCACAAAATGTTTCCCAACATAATTTCAAGTGGAAAAAAGAAAGAATGAAAAAAAAATTCTGGTCACAAATTTTATTCAATAACATTTAACCATTAATACAGAAAATTCAAATACAAAAATTTGATTTATAAATTGAGAACAATTTACAACGTACTATTGAATAGAACAGAGCGCTCCGAATGTGGGGGTCACGTGAGATGTGATATGAGGTTTGGGGTGTGATATGGGGGTGTGATATGAGTCCATATCTCCCTAGGGAGATATGGATTTTGACAAATTTTGAACTGATACAGCTTTCGAGATTTGGGGTGTGATATGGGGGTGTGATATGAGTCCATATCTCCCTAGGGAGATATGGATTTTGACAAATTTTGAACTGATACAGCTTTCGAGATATGGTGCATAGGACTTGCGCCTGTATCGCATATGTAAAAAGAACGTATTTTACAGTAAATATATGATAAAACTGAATATTAAATGAGGCGGGCCTACATATTAATACAAAGGAAGAAGGCGGAATAAAAACTGTACTGTAAATTCTTGACATTGGAAGTTACAGTATGGATTTGTCTACTGGTGGTCTGTCTTACTACAAGTTAGTTAAAAAGTTAAAGACCTCAAAGAAAAGAAATAAGTAAAAACAGCTCGTCTTCGACTCGCTTTAGTTTACTTATGTTTTCTACACCCACAACATAGAAATGATACATAACAGTTGACCATTTTGATATATCGTGCAACAACTTGATACTCGTGCTTTTTCAGACGCTTGTCAAGCAGGATATTGGCGTTGTGCAAATAACTACAGATGCATACAGGATTCCTACAGGTGAAACACAACACAGTCTGATTTTAAACGACGAATTAAAATGAGTTTCTGAAATAGCACGTTTTAGAAAAAATCCGAATGAAACACCGGTGTAGAATTCCGTTGCATTTCACAACTCTGCTGGTATAACGCGACAGTCTATTTATAATCCATGTAATACCTACTTCTGTTTATAATTTATGTTTTATAATCCATGATATAACTACTTCTATTTATAGTCCATGCAATAACTACTTCTATTTATAATACATGCTTTAACATCTGTTCCAGATGTGACTACGAGGATGACTGTGGAGACGATAGTGATGAGACTGGATGTCCACGTGAGTACAGTAACCATGGTGACACGCTCTTGAAAATTGCCACTCATAGAGCTTGAGTTTCCGAGAACATCGTGGGAAAACCAATAATGTGGTTTCCGAACAGGTCCGACACAAACCGGCCTGTACAGCCACAAAAAAGAACTAGAAGCTTGAAATTTCGAATTTAAGTAGAAGAGGAATTGTACTATCCGAGTAGAGAAAACACAGGCGCTGATCAGCTTCGCGGTTACCGCGAAGCTGATCTGCGTCTTTGTTTTCGCCTATGCACATTGTTGGTTTTCCCATGAAGCGGCTCATTTATTATATACATGTATTGAACAAAAATGAAAAGTGTATTTTATGAAATTTGCAAATTACAGTAAGTAATGTTGGCTCCATGTTGGCAAAACGAAAGGGTCAATGGCAAGTAGCCGAAACCTCGGTATGGCCCATTACCATTCTCATTCATGCGTCAATTGCATATAAAGGATCTCAGATTTATGTTTATTTGCTATTACTGCAGTTTGTGCTGTGCCGTTTTGCGGCCCCTAAACGTCTTTCCGTACATCTTGCATGGTGCAGATTGTATTTTCCGTTTGAGATCAGCTCAGATATTTCTGATTAATAAGACATTTTATTGGTAAATATTTTTTAAAATTTGTCTAACCTACGTTTGAAATATTCGGCCCCATCTGGATACATGTAATACTATAGACTATCCTGCATTTGCAAAATTACAGTAATTTATTTCGACTCCAATTACTAAATCTAAAGTGTCACTGACGCGCCTCTTTAGTAGCCAAAATCCCGTATGGCCAATCCCAGTTCGCATTAAGGTCCCAGTTCGCTCATCTCAGTTTTATTTTAATTCATTCACATAATTTACAGTCTTTTTACAGAAAATTTGCCACAGGAAATTTAGTACAATATGGGGTTTCAAGTACCCTAAACATGTCTATGACCCACGATACACCCATGATATAATTTATACCAAATTCCTTTTCCTGTGGACTCCTGTGGGTGGTTCAAAAAGGAAAATTACCCACATATCTCCACTTGACCCCTAGACCATATAGATTTCGAACAACGTAAAGAGCGTTGGCATTTCCTTTCAGCATTTACATGTTCAAGTGGCCATTACCCCTGCCAAGGAACCAGAACATGTATCGCAGCCAGTTATCTTTGTGATGGTAGTAATGACTGTGCCCATGGCGACGACGAAGTGAGAACCACGTGCAAACAGTGGACTACGGGAGCATGGAGTACGTATGTTATACAATTTACTCAAGGATCTGTTCTATATCCCCTTTAGTGCATGTTATTTGTTTGTGACATATATTCAGTATTGATTTATCGCTGAAGACACTATGACCCTCCGGAGCATTCAAGCCATACATTGTGTTTTCAAGGGTCTGTTCTGTTTCCCCTGTAGTGTAATGTTATTAGTTAATGGCATTCGCTGATGATACTATTACCTTCCAGAGCAAGTTATAAAAAGTTTAATCAAGGGTCTATTCAATGTCCTCTGTATTGTAAGTTATTTTGTCAATGACTTATACGTATTGATTTATTGCCGATGATATAACGACCTCCCACAGCATATAAGGCTCTAAAACCCTTTGCATCCTTATTCCGATTATTGGAAAAGATGGCGTGGCGTCATCAGCCAGCATCCGGGTCACTCTCACGGGTACAAATCAATAATGGCGGCATTATTAAAAGCCAATATACGTATGATTTATTTAAGTTTTGTTGCGTAATGAGGAAAGATTGTTTCCAGAATGTATATTTCTGTTTAATTTGGAAGGAAAATATCTTGAATAGCGCAATATTTCCGTGTTTATTTATAGTTAAATATTTTGATTTTTCGGCAAGCGCGGGTGGCTTGGATCTCTCGTTATTGATATGCACACACTTTCAGGCACTTCAGTCGCAAATTACATTGAAATTCTATGACAATTTTGCGCCGTAGTATTTCTGCTGTCGTTTTGTAGTATCTGTTTTTGGAGGAGACATATTTAAGATTTTAAATAACATACCACACATGCTTGGATATTTAAAAACTCCAACAACTTCAGCGGCACGGTTTTTGTTCATTTCTATCTATTATTCTATTGAATTATCATAATTACAAAATATAAAATCAATAAGAAATATAAGCTGCCGTTAGATATAAACTTTAGAAAAGTGTGAACTGAAAATAATGAGTGGACAAATTCGAAGTTATCCAATTACAAGTAACTCTTTCTCAGAAGCTCATTCAGTTTTCCGAGTTTAAAAAAAAAAAAAAAAAAAAAAAAAAAAAAAAAAACTTGCCAAAATATTTTTTCAGACAGCGAATAAATTTTTTCAGTGGTTCTATTTTTAAGTTAAATTTATTTTAGAAAATTCAGCTCTGATTTCAACGTATATTAACAATTTAAGACACATTTTCCCGCACAAATATGTGTATTAAGTCTATGACTCTGTACCCGTGAGTTCAGAGGTAATGTTATCGATGACGTCATCGCCATCTTTTCCGATAAGCGGAATTGTTCATACTTTCTTTGGTTCTGGAAGAGATGATTCGATTCTCAAGGGTTCAAGTGAGGTGCGCTGCAAAAAGAAATTTGGGACACTGCATATGTACAATCCTACAATGGCCATCATAGCTGCTTCAAACTTAGCTGTGTTCAAACGTCTGTTGAGGACCTCGTTTTGGAGTCGAATTTTGTGCTGTTTGAACCTTATGTACGTCCACATATGAGTGGCTGAGTGGCCACTCATGTGGTGAGAATGTCTTTTTGATTGCGCTTTTTCCCGATCATGGCCTACTGGTACCTTTTAATGTGATGCATGTTTATTGTCCAACCTTAAGATACATGTATGAGGGTCTGGATGGGGGGTCCTGGTATTCACTAATCACTAAAAAATTAGCCATTTATTCACTGCCATTAAAATTTTGGCTTGTTCATTAAAATTAGCTCAATTATTCATTAAAATATGATAATTACTAGTCACGCCTTCTTCGCACAGCTAATAGGTGTTCCCCACCTAAGGCATCCCCTATCTCAAGCCACAAGGACTAGTTCTATGATATTAAATTGTAGACTGCTGAGTGCAACCTTGATATTAACATCTTGAGAGAAGCATATATACTCTGCTAGACCACAAAGCCTCATATAAACTTTCCGAAATAGTATACCGATTTATTTTAGCAAATCCCCTTTTAAATCTGTTGGGAGTATAATCCCCTCCACCTTAAATACTGAATACGCCCTAAGTTTTACCCTGAATCTTTCTCTTCAATTATGAATACCAAAGGTTATTTAAGAAAAAATGTAACTCCATGCCCCTGGGGTAAAAGTTATAATACATGTAAAATGCTGTTGTTTTATTTAGTAAACTATGTGATGTACGGATTTGTGCTTGTGTCTGATTGTACAATACATTTTTATTAATGTCTTAAATACCGAGCGAGCGAAGCGAGCGAGGAAAAAAATATATGTAGCGCCATATAAGTTGCCAGATAGATTTGCATTAACGTTCTTAGTGCGGCCTTGTTTCTGACTGCAAAAGACACTATAATTATGTTCTCTCCTATAAAAAAAGCAAGACGATGTCCATCCACAGAAAAGATTATCATTATAGGATTGGAACATACATAATAAGGACAAAGTGGGGTAATAGAATAAAAAGAAAATACATATAATATAAGCAAACAAAAAGTGAAATAGTATCTGGCTCAGTAAACATCCAGAATGATTTAATTTATTTTTCTCTGCCTTTAAATGGCACATTTCTTTTTCAAATGGTCCATGAGGTGAGTCCCTACATGCTTGGCTTCCAGACATATGTCTTTTCAAACATTTAAGGATTTCTGAAATATGAATACTACATTTGAACTAAATCGGGTCTGTGGGCGTCCAGACCCCAGAAAAAATGAAATTCTGGAATGTCAAGAAGGCCATCTAAGACGATTCCATAGCCAAATTTTAGCATATTCATTATTCTTTAAAATGTTATTATTCACTATTCATTATATTACTCCGCTATTCATTAAAAATTTACATTTATTCATTATTCTTTAGGACCTCATTATTCACTAATCATTAAATTTTTTGCTCTTTATTCACTCTCCTTAAAAATTTTAGGCCATTATTCATTAATCAATAAACCCCATCCAGACCCTCATGTATGGCGATCATCCTTAGCACGGTTCAATCGTCTGGCTAATTTAATATATTTTCATTCATAATAATCTAACAGAATTACCATTTTAATGTTTATTTAAGAAATGAATTTTATTTTTTCCGATGTGCATTGAGCTATGAACCATAGTGGGTTGCATGCAAAGTGAATCGGTTCATGTAAGGTTTGCTAGCGAGCCACTGGGGTTCAATGCTCCATGAACCTCAGAAAGATTAACCCATTGCTTATATTCATTTCTTTCTATCACTTGTTGAAAAATATTTAGGCGATCACATTTACAAGTGAATAGAGAGTTCACTCACAGTGTGTGTTCAAACAGCGAAACGGCATCGATGACGTCATGGCGTTCACATTGCATTACATGTTCACTTTAATAATATGATCTTGTTTTTATACAATATTATTTTGTTGTTACCTTAGAGTATTGAAATAAACTTGCAAACTTGTAAACAACGTCCATCACATTGGTAAGAGCCATGTGTTTTTGACGTCAAGTTTGGCTCATGTGAGGTCGCGTGACACGATGTTGTTCATGGAACTATGGATCGCATTTCAGTTCTGTAGATTTGTTTGACTAACATGTATTGCATCAGAAATGAAAATACATGTAATAGTAAACAGTTATTTCATGGTGGTTTGGTGAATAGTCAAAACTATTGCCCCGAGGTGACGAGGATGACCATGGTGGACTATTGTCCGATTTGTTTCTTCTGTTACATCTAGCAGCTTATTCCTTATTATTTTGTGAGCTGGGTACAAGGCCATGGTATAGTCCCATGTTAAATCCAAAACTATGGACCGGTTCATGCATGCGCAGTTGAGGCCAACATTTGACATAGTGAAACATTGAAATAGCTCTGACAGCTTTTGAGCTGTGTACCAGGCGATTGTATATTATCGTTTTTGAGCCGGGTACCATGCAATGGTAAAGCCCCATGTTATATCCAAAACTATGGACTGGTCCCAGCATGCATGCGTAGTTTGTGAAAATTCATGACATAGCCAAACACTGTTATAGCTCTGATATCTTTTGAGCTGGGTACCAGGCCATGGTATAATCCCATGTTATATCCAAAACTATGGACCGGTCAGAGACCAACTCATGATATAGTAAACAGTTATTTCATGGGTGTTTGGTAAATAGTCAAAACTATTGCCCCGAAGTGACGAGGATGACCATGGTGGACTATTGCCCGAGGCCGAAGGCCGAGGGCAATAGTCCACCATGGTCATCCGAGACACCGAGGGGCAAATGTTTTGACTATTTATCAAACACCCATGAAATAACTGTTTTATTACCCAACCATAACTGATATACTAGAGACCATGGCAATTGAATTCGTCTGATCATTCATACCAGTTCAAAATCAAATTGGACTTGAAGAAGTCGACAATTTGCTATCAAATAGCTGTTCAGTCTGTCCATAATCGTCAACTGCATTTGTGCTTTCAATTATCACCTGTATATTCTCTGATTTAGTTATTTTATAACATCTAGCAGCTTATTCTATAAAATCTTGTGAGCTGGGTACCAGGTCATGGTATAGTTCCATGTTATATTAAACAGTTATTTCATGGGTGTTTGGTAAATAGTCAAAACTATTGCCCCGAGGTGACGAGGATGACCATGGTGGACTATTGCCCGAGGCCGAAGGTCGAGGGCAATAGTCCACCATGGTGATCCGAGACACCGAGGGGCAATTGTTTTGACTATCTATCAAACACCCATGAAATAACTGTTTTATTACCCAACCATAACTGATACACTAGAGACCATGGCGATTGAATTCGTCTGATCTTTCATACCAGTTCAAAATCAAATTGGACTTGAAGAAGTCGACAATTTACTGTCAAAAAGCTGTTCAGTCTATCCATAATCGTCAACCGCATTTGTGTTTTCAATTATCACCTATCTATTCTCTGATTTAGTTATTTTATAACATCTAGCAGCTTATTCTATAAAATCTTGTGAGCTGGGTACCAGGCCATGGTATAGTTCCATGTTATATCCAAAACTATGGACCAGTTTGGGCATGCGTAGTTGAGGTCAACTGGTGAACATGTGAAACATTGTTATAGCTATGTTATCTATTGAGGTGGGTACCAGGCCATTGTATATTATCTTTTGAGCTGGGTACCAGGCCATGGTATAGTCCCATGTTATATCCAAAACTATGGACCGGTCAGAGGCCAACTCATGAAATAGCGAAAAATATGCTATTACTCTGTATATAGTAGGTTGGGTAATAACGAAAAATATGCAATTACTCTGTACATAGTGGGTTGGGTAATAATAAATGATAATTTGCGCCTTACGGAATTATGGCTTCTTGGCAAAGAAAGCCAGTCAGCTGGAAATAAGTTAGGGAACACGTGTGATAATGGGAATACCAACTTTAGACAGTTCATATCCTTCTTTGTAAAAGTTCTAAAATTGTTTTACAATTTGTCAGAATCTGTAGTACCCAAAGGTGTTTCAATGTGAAAATGGTGATTACCAAACATAGAGTCCGAGGCGGACAGCGGCCATATTTGATTAAGAAAATTTATGTATGATTTTAGGAACGCGCTGATACTCTTTGCAATAATTTCATGATTTGAATTTGCATTGTCGTAAATTTTCGTAAGCATCAAGATGACACATTGTTTGTTGAACTCGAATCAAAAATTCTTTATTTTCTGACCGACTGTCGGTGGTAGATCCATACTTTTCGGGGGGTTGGTCTCAAGACTACGTTTTGTTCTTTGTCTTTACATTTTGCAGGTCGTAAATGTTTGCCCAGATATTCGATTTGACCCTTTAGGACTTTCAACTTGCACATTCTGATCATAGCAATATAGCTGAATTATTCTTTTACATCTTTATTTTGCTCTCCATAGAAATCAATGCAAACTGCATGTACTGTAAGATACTGTGGCTTCGCGATGAAACATGAAGTTTTAAATCCAAAGTCGTTTATTCATATTTAGAATGATCAGATTCGTCATTTTATGCCCGTTTCGCTTTTCAAAATTATGGTTTGCGGAGTGCAGAAGCAAACGGGCAAATGCGTATTTAATAAAAGTGGAGTTTATTTATACATGGCATATTGTATCCTCCGTAGTATAAAGACATAATGTTGTGGGCCTGTAGCTAGGCCAAGATATGAAATAGATGCGATAAAACTGAATTTCAGTATCGCAAGAAAACAGGCAATTTTATTTTTTCAAACTCTTCCGAAGACCTAAAAGTGTTCCCTCACTTATTCTCACGTGTATATTAAGAAAAATAAAAGCACGCTATTGCTTTACAGAATGTGGGCAACTAGACTTCTATGGTACTTCTGGATCCATTCAGTCTCCGGGATATCCGATTTCTTTCTACCCTGTCAGCATGTCGTGCAACTTTCACATTCATGCATCTAACACCACAAACGTAAGTCCGACTTCGTTGTCAAAACCCAGCCATCAGCCGACATTACTAAAGCCTCATCAGTGACCCTGAATAAACCTTGGAACGTTAATGGTAATTTTCACTTAACATAGAGAGTTAAGCCTGTTATAGATAGTGCTTTGGTTATTCTACATGTAAAACAGATAGATATACATGTACTACATTCATCATAAAAAACAACACTTGATTGATTGCCATACTTTCTTTCAGAATATAACAATAACGTTCCAGTCAAGTTTCAACATTGAAACAGATGTAGCTTGTGCTTATGACTATCTCAAAATATACGAAGTTGGAGGAGGAAAAATGCACGGTAAAATACTGGCACATATATATACTAACAAAAGAAAGCACACTCAACTGATGTGGTAGAAAAACAACTTGTTCGTGTCCTGCTTTTGCCTACATACCTCTATCATGTAGGTTTCGGGAACTATACGTTCATTTCCATGAACATCTAGCCTAAAATGAAGAGATTCTATGAGAGAAACAGTTCCGTATTGTAATGAGATAGAATCGGTTCTTATAGGACAATAGGGCTTGTCCGTGACTCAGCAATTGCACGAAATTATACTTTAAGGTACCTTGGGTATTATAGGTTTTGCTGGTGTTGTGCCGTGTGGCGGCCCTAAAAAAGTCTCCCCGTACATCATCCATAGTGCAGGTTATATTTTCCTTTTGGTCCTTTGAGATCAGCGAGGATATTCTGAGAAATCAGAAATTTATTATTGGTTAAGTTCATTTTTTAACCAATTTTTAATATATTTCGTCTCATTTAGATAATTCTGGTCTTTGTATCGACTACCCTGTTGAAAGTTGCAAAATTTCAGTTATTCTCTTTGGCTTCATGTTGCCAAATTTAAAGGGTCACTGACGAGACTTTAATAGTCGAAACCGCGGTATGGCCCATCCCCTTTCTCATTAATATGTTCACTGCTCTTACAGGATCTCAGTTTTAATTTTATTTACCAACTTTTCTGCAGCCCTTTTAAATTTAAGTACTTTCTTGCTTATTTGCGGGAGCGGATTTTGTTTCTAATTTGCGTCCTGCTTCTGCATACATACCCCTCTTTCATGTAGGTTTCGGGAACTATACGTTCATGAAAGAGGTATGTAGGCAGAAGCATGAAACGAATAAGTTACACAATCCGCATCTTAAAAAAACATATATCCAACAATCCAGGTAATTCTGGTACCGTTGTAACCGGTTTTTTTTTTTTTTTTTTTTTTTTTTTTTTCCTTATCGAAAACAATGAAAACGTCCAAACTCTTGTCTTGCAAAATGCTCGTTTGCTTACATTTTGTGCGTACGAGGGTGGGTCAGAAAGTTCTGTCATAGGTGTTATAACTTTGTCAATAGACATGATAGGTTGCTGTATTATACCTTGATTGAAAGGGCTACATTTCTACTTTATAATGATGCCAAAAGAATGCATGAAAGAAATAAATACTTCAAACTAGACGCCTTGAAAGACACCTGGGGTAAAACCAATAGCACTTTTTCTTGAATTTGTGAATATCTTTTAAGAAAACCGACTTCGAAAAAATATAACCCCTGCAATATATTTTTCAATCATAGATGAATATATCCTGCAAAAATCAAAATAATTCAATTAAAATTAATTGAGTTATTGCAAAATGAAATAGTGAAATTTGCTTGTTGTACGTACATTAAAATTACAGTTCAAATTCAAAGGGCATTTATTGACATCTACACGTTGATCAGGGACCTTAAATACATTTTACCATTTTATTGTTTCATCCTAGTGTGTCCTGTCGTAAACTCGTAAAAATGCGAGCTAATATAATGGTTCAGCGGTGCCAGAAATGCTATAGGGGTACGTATTTTAATGACGTCATATATATCGCTTTATAATAAAGTCAACACAGCATCGATACCAGTAATTTTTGTCACATTGCTTTTCTAAATATACTATTATTTATCACTGTAAAGTTGGAGAAAATCTGATCGGTAGTTATGACGATATGACGCATGAAACGCACACAATAATATTCACAAATTCTAGAAAACGTGCCATTGGTTTTACCCCAGGTGTCTTTCAAGGTGTCTATTTCTAGGTATTTATTTCTTACGGGTATTATTTTGACATCATTATAAAGAAGAAATGTAGCCCTTTAAGTCAAGGTATAATACAGCAACCTATCATGTTTATTAACAAAGTTATAATACCTATGACAGAACTTTCTGACCCACCCTCGTATTTTGGAACCGTTTCAGTATAAATTGGCCGAATAGACCTTGGAAATGAAATGTCAAGTTAATTCTCCAGGAGATGCGATTTTTACTTCATCGCAAACATTTATATAACATTGAAGAAAACAAGAAATTCATTCGCATCCATCAAAATTTTTTAGCGAAATTACCGTTTTACCGGTGTTGGGACCGTTTCACCGTCGTCAACGCTGGGCAGGATGATTATTGTATCTGAGAAAACAGATTTATGGAAAATGCATCAATTAGTTTTTACCATTAAATGCTTTTAAATCATGTGGTAAACTGCGGTACGAACTTTCTTAACAGAGTCGTCCCAAGGAAATAAGAACTGGCATTTTGGTCATTTATTACCATTTTTACATAAATTCTTGCTTAAAAATAAAAATTTCATGATTTCACTTTTAACGCCCATAAGGTCTTCAGGTGCAATCTCATAATCCAAGACTGGTATTTCATCAGGCGAAGTTCTGACATTTTATATTTACAGGTCCGTTTTGTGGTACCAAGCCTCCAGCACCGTTTACGATAAACAGTGGTAACGTCATAGTTGAGGTTAACAGTGACAACAGCGACAGTTATACTGGATTTAAACTCAATTGGGTGGCTTCCTGATTGACGCCCCGGAATCTCTTCATTAATAACTCTGTTCTGTGAACAGATGTTGCTCGCTTGTAAATGCATGTACTCAAGACATAACTTTTGTGTTCCGTGATTATTAAATTCATTTGTGCCTTTTTAAACGTCTTTTTAAACGTGTTGTTTTATTTCTTTATTCCTGTTCAACAACTTGGGTTGAACATTTTTGTGTGGCCACTGAATAATCATTCTATGTTGTGTTGTGTTGTGTTGTGTTAATTTAGTCAATTTAATTATTGTTCAAACGTTTGTTTTTCACTTCAACTTCATTATTTATTTCAACTGCAAAGCATATTAAACGTCCCAGAGGCGATGATGGTTCTGTCCCAGAGGAAATTTATATTTTATGTTGATGTACACAATAATAGGCTTTAGACTGGTTTACACTGGGAATAAGATTTTAGACATTATCAGGCTTTGGTATTGCTATATCCAGACACAGCTGAGAAACACGTGTTACGGAATGGGTGGCGCAATGAAATTCTGTCCGAAGTTGAGATGAGAAATTCGAGTTTTCTCCTATAGCGTTTACTCTACTGACTGATAGATAGGTGCAGTCAATGCAGAAAATTGAACTTTTATTGAATGATCGTAACATGTTTTTATTTAATTTTCTTTCTTTATGACATCGAGGATGTCCCCAGGAAAGTAATTTGAGGCGTCATTATGTCATTGTTTATTGTGCCTACCTCTCTGTCGTGCTCGTTGCCTTTCGTTTTGGTTGAAACTTAGCTGGATGGCTACCTTGTTGGGAAAGAGCTAGTCATTCTGCTCTTCGTGTATGTTGTCGGAAAATGTTTTGTTGTGTTTTATATATTTTCTTTCCCACCTGGTGTCTATGTTGGGACTTAAAATTTAATTGCATCGATTCCTGGTCCCTCTATTCTTACTTTACTGTTGCTAGCTCGGCTACACGTTATACATCAGTTGTTTGCCGTCTACACGGAGATCTTAGAAAAAAGCATTAAACCCCATACTTGATGGTGGTCGTCTTTAAACTTCGATCTTATTTACAATACAAATACTCTCTTCTATACTAGCTGAGCCAAATAAAATAAATTTTGCTTTTCTAGTTCGTAAGGGGAATCAGTAGGATTGTGTAACCTTTGCCATTTATATGTACATGTTGCTGTGGTATACATTCACATGTGACTTGACAAAAGTTTGAATCTTATTGTCATTGCTTCAAAAGGACTACTGCATTTTACGTACATGTGCAAGCTGAGAATGCTCCTTGGTTTTTGTCCTCATTGCTGTATATACATGTCTGTAGGCTTTAAGAATTGTGTAGCTTTATGTTGAATTATGGAAACTGTATTTTGTATTTCCTGAAAATAAGCATACGGAGTTCAACAGAAGTGTTGTCCAGAAGCAACTTCAGCATTCTACGCTGCTGTGTATGAAATATTTTATTTAAATATGCATGTTTCTGGTAGAATTAGGCTTGGTTTCCACGGACAATTTTCCTTGACCAAGTAGGTTTGTCGCAGAAAAATATGCTCGTGTAAACTCAGTTCTGTGGCGAAATGTCATTGTCAAACAAAGGTGAGCGAGTCAAGTAATATAAGTAATCTTTGCTGTGTGTGAACGCAAACTCATTGCCAAAGTTTCAGTGTCAAAGAAAATCTGTCCGTCGAAACCAGGCTTAAAGTGTGTTCCACTTTTGTTGTCATCGGTTGTCAGTTATATTAAATGGAGTACCGTAAATGCTTTTCATGATTTATAACTGTGTTTCATCTTCGCCTTCATCTTCCATAAACGTGCTGGGTCCAAACACGAGCATAGCCGCACAGTTCACGCTCATAGTAATAGTTTTGTCTTTGCTTTATCCAGCTTGGGGCAAACATTGAGTCAAACGAGAAACTCAAAACATGTAAATGACGGTAGGCATGTCCCAGGGCACTGAATTATGTATGTTTGGGCATAAATTAATCTGAGGGCAATGAAATAAACAGTCCAAACCAGAAGCGCATCTGAAAGGCAAGATGGCAAGGCATCCATATCCGGATAATATCGACAAAAGATTCGATATACAATTACTTTTAATGTCATTTACCATGATATGGTAAGTCTTGCCCCGTGACTTGACATATTAGATGACTTCGGCGATTGAAATTTTTAAATCGCTGCCACCGAATCTTAGTGTGGAAAACCATGCTCACTCAACGGCGATGTGTTGTTTTCTGCACAATTACTATATTTACTGGCTTCATCTTTACGTTGGCTCCATTTTACAGAACTTCTATCAAATGCTGTCATGACATGCGCAACTAAGATTAATATCATGCATAAATTGTTTGGTTTAAACATATTATTCAAATTATAATAACCAGAGGACCAATAGTCCTGAGAACGCTCACCTGAAGCCTGATCTTGGAGTATAAGTCATCATGAAATAACCTTGACCTTGAATACTCACACACCTTTATTGACTTCATAAGTTGTCTACAATAGTTTCCAAACCCAGTGATTTCTGAGAAAACCATAATTTTAATTTTGATATTTAAATGACCTTGGGTCAAGGTCAAGAAATGACCTTGGCCTTCATTAATTACTTACCTTCATTAGTTGTCTGCATCTAGCAACTTTCAGGTCTCAGGCTACAACAGTTTCAAAAATAACGATTGTTTTCGCCTTTACCCATGTAAAAGCCTATGTTTCCAAAATTGACCTTGCCGTAAAATAGGTCAAGGTCATCCTAGGGTCATTATTTCAACAAACTATGATGGACTGGAGTCCCAAATGCTACATACCAAGTTTCATGAAAATCGGCCAGCCGGTTCTGGAGAAGAAGATTTTTGAGTGGTTTTCACCATATATGGGCTTGGCGGCCATCTTGGTCATGTGACCTGGATTTCGGGATCAAACTTTCGTCTCCCCTTCCCATGAATGCTCCACATAAAATTTCACTTCGATTGGCCAAGCAGTTTCAGAGAAGAAGATCTTTGAAAATGTGTATGGACGACAGACTGGCCAAGGTCAAGAGATGACCTTGACCTAAATTAATCACATACCTTCATCTACTCCATTAGTTGTTTGCATCTATCACTTTTTAGGTCTCATGCTGCAATAGTTTTTTTTTAAAAAAAATCCATAGTTTTCATTTTTTCCCATGTAAAAGCCTATGTTTCCGAAATTGAAATTGCCATAAAATAGATCAAGGTCATCCTATGGTCATCATTTGATCAAATAATGATGGGCTGGAGTCCCAAATGCTACATACCAAGTTTCATGAAAATCGGCCTGCTGGTTCTGGAGAAGAAGATTTTTGAAAGGTTTTTACCATATATGGGCATGGCGGCCATCTTGGTCATATGAACTGGATTTTGGGATCAAACTTTCGTCTCCCCTACCCATGGATGTTATTTTGAAGGTATGGTCAATCAAATTTATCCATCTGAACTACAGTTGAATAAAGCCAATATCTCGGATACCGAAGCCCCCTTTTTAGATCTACATCTTTCTGTTGCAAATGGATTTGTTTCTTCTAAAATTTATGATAAGCGCGATGACTTTGATTTTGATATAGTAAATTTTCCGTATTTGGATGGTGACGTTCCTGGTCGTGCTTCTTATGGTGTATACATTTCGCAACTTATTAGGTTTGCTAGAGTCTGCAATCATGTTACAGACTTCAACGCTCGAAATAAATGTTTAACGGCCAAACTTCTCCAACAGGGCTATCGGTATCATAAACTTCGAAAAACCTTTTCTAAATTTTATCGTAGACACTATGAATTGATTTCCAAATATAATGTTGGGTTAAAGACGCTTTTAAGTGAGGGCCTTTCGGAACCAGAATTTTATGGTGACTTGGTTTACAAATTTAAGAAACTTATAGGAAGTAATGATTTTTCTTTTCAGTTTAGAAAAATCATAACACGTTACAGACGTATAGGTTATAACTTGAATGTTATGCGACAGTCTGCATGCTTAGTTTTTAACCCAATCACGGTTGATAACTATGCTGCCTTCTTTAATTGCACGCCGGTGGGTCGGTCGTCAGACTCTATGATGGCCCCGACTTAAAGCTATTCATTTTAGTTGGTTGGGGCCGGAGCTTCTTGTCTGTTGCTTGGCCCACCGGGGTCCAACTGATGTTTTTCTTTTGCTCCAGAGTTATTAAGTTATTCGGCGCCCAGGGATCTCCATCGTCGGGCAGCTTACTCAATCTGTGAGTCCTGGTTTTTGATTCATCAGGATGTTTATCATGATTTATTTGTTTGTTCTTGATGATTCATTGACTAGTTAGAGATTCACCACGAGGACCGAAGAACTAACTAAATGTTATGAACCACTGCAGAAGCTGAGGGTGAGGTTATGGCCATGTAAAATCGATTTAAACCAACCAGTAACTTTGTGTTACTGATCGTTCCAAGTCGATACTTCTGTGGTGTTTTTTTTTGTTTTATGTCTTGGTGTTTAAAATATTTTTGTGCTGTTGGCGCCTTATGTATGTTTTCATATTTTTAGTTAAGGTAACTGAGTGGCCACCTATTGGGAAAATAGCTGCTCATTCGGCTTACGAAATGTTTTCATGGTATAAGTACCTGATTGTTAGTTTGGTTTTTTTCCCACCTCGGTTTTTGGAGTGGGAATCTTTTTCTGATTGCGCCTTTTCCTGATCTTTGCCTACTTGTACCTTTCCACATAAAATTTCAGTTTGATTGGCCAAGCAGTTTCAGATAAGAAGATCTTTGAAAAGTGTGTATGGGCGACAGACAGGCCAAGGTCAAGAGATGACCTTGACCTAAACTAATCACATACCTTCATCAACTCCATTAGTTGTTTGCATCTACCACTTTTCAGGCCTCAGGCTGCAATAGCTTTCAAAAATTCCATAATTTTCACTTTTTTTTCCATGTAAAAGCCTATGTTTCCAAAATTGACCTTGCCGTAAAATAGGTCAAGGTCATCCTATGGTCATCATTTGATCAAACTATGATGGGCTGAAGTCCCAAATGCTACATACCAAGTTTCATGAAAATCGGCCTGCCGGTTCTGGAGAAGAAGATTTTTGAGTGTTTTTTACCATATATGGGTGTGGCGGCCATCTTGGTCATGTGACCTAGATTTCGCGATCAAACTTTCGTCTCCCCTACCCATGGATGCTCCACATAAAATTTCACTTTGATTGGCCAAGCAGTTTCAGAGAAGAAGATCTTTGAAAAGTGTGTATGGACGACAGACTGGCCAAGGTCAAAAGATGACCTTGACCTAAATTAATCACATACCTTCATCTACTCCATTAGTTGTTTGCATCTACCACTTTTCAGGCCTCAGGCTGCAATAGTTTTCAAAAAATCCATAGTTTTCATTTTTCCCATGTAAAAGCCTATGTTTCCAAATTTGACCTTGCCGTAAAATAGGTCAAGGTCATCCAAGGGTCATCAATTTATCAAACTATGATGGGCTGAAGTCCCCGGTGCTACATACTAAGTTTCGTGGAAATCGGCCCATCGGTTCTGGAGAAGAAGATTTTTGAAGTGTTTTACCGTATATGGGCGTGGCTGCCATCTTGGTCATGTGACCAAGATATCGCGAACAAAATTACAATGCACTACCCAAGGAGGCTCCACATAAAATTTCAACTAGATCGGCCAAGCGGTTTCAGAGAAGAAGGTCTTTGAAATTGTGGACGACGACGGACGGACGGACGGACGCCGGATCATGGCCATCCTATTAGCTCACCTTGTGAGCCTTCGGCTCAGGTGAGCTAACAAGAGAGAGAGAGAGAGAGAGAGAGAGAGAGAGAGAGAGAGAGAGAGAGAGAGAGAGAGAGAGAGAGAGAGAGAGAGAGAGAGTTTGTTCTCAAGACTGAAAACGTTTGCTTGCGACAATGTACTTTTGCACGGCAAGAAAAAATTGTATTGCTGTGAAGATAAGTTGGTTGTTTCCTATCAATAAGCAGTTTAAATTTGGTGTACAAATTCTAGATATCGTACTTAACATTTCAGTTCGTGCTGCGGTGTAACGTGGACATTCTAAAAGATAATGTTTTGTGGTTTCGATAGATCCACATACAAAGTGCTTGTCTTGTGTTATATTTTTGATTCGAGATGTTGGTTTAAAGAACTACATGAGGTTCTGAGTCTGGTATGTTGTATTTGGGCACCAAATAATATTTCGGCGGTTTCTTAATGTTTTTGTTCAGCTGATATTTGAAACTTATTAAGGATTTGCATCTCTGGCTTCACTCAGAAGTTCGTTCCATAGTCTTATGCTAGAGGGTATAAAAGACTCATAATAAAGTCCCGAGTTTGAAAGAGGTTGGTGTATTGTTGCGTGTCTAAGGTTATAACGTGTAGCTGTTTCAATCGGTTGTGGGACTAAATTGGAAAGATATTCAGGCGTCATATTATTATTCATTTTGTTAGAGATAACTTGTGTTTTGTGCGTCTATTCTCTAAAGTTTCCCATCCCGTTTCATTGTATAATTCTTCAATGGATACTAGTTTAGTGGTTTCTGTTACAATGCGTGCAGCTTCAAGTTGGATCTTTTCGATGGCTTCAACTTCGTAACGCGTACAATTATCCCAGACAACGTCGGCATATTCTAATAATGGTCTTATGAATGATATATAAATTGCCTCTAAAGAACGCATGTCAAGTAAAAAAAAAATCAAGTTTACGAATAACATATATTCTAGACCAAGCTTTAGCAGCTATGTAATTAATGTGATCATGCCATTTACCATCGTAACAGAGAAATAGACCCAGGTGTTTGTGTGACAATACTTCTTTAATCGCTTCATTATTCATAAATAAAGGAGGGTGGAATGGTTTAATACGTTTTCTTGACACTTACAGAGATTCAGATTTGGCAGCATTGAATTTAACAAGCCAGCGTTCTGCCCACCGATGAATCCGTTCCAAATCCAAATTTAACCACCTAGCTGCTTCAACTGGATCATAGATCTACAATTATGTATAAACTAGTATCGTCGGCAAAACCCCTTACTGTTGAGCCAATATCCGTTACTATATCGTTAATCTGAAATAGAGCTGTCGCAATGGGTAGCCTATCAGAACTTCCACAAGGAATAAGTACTCTTTGCTTTCTATTTAGAAAATAATTGGCTAACCGACTGGCTTAAGTTTAAAGTAGATGTCAGACGCGGTCGAACGCTTTTAATATCGCAAAATATTGCCCTTACTTCTTTGTTATCATCTAATGCTTTACAAAATGTGTTATAAATTTCTACCAATTGATTGGATGTTGAATCATCCGGTACAATACCCGATTGAAGACTTGTTATAAGTTTGTAAATTGTTTGATAATCTCAAATTAAGCACTTAAATGTGGAATATTTTTTCACTTACACAGCATCATTATACTTTGTTTTTGATTATGTTTTTTTGCATAATTGCTCAAGTTGTTTTAAATACAGCTTGTGTGAGTTTGGTCTTGAGGTTATAAATACAGCTTGTGTGAGTTTGGTCTTGAGGTCAACCAGGCCTTGAGGTTATAAAATATTTTAATGCTCAAGTCTGCTGAGCATGAAATTTATCCTGCTTATTAATATTAATATGGCAACAACAGTTGGCAGTATAACATTGATCAGCAGGACAAATGACTGAAATTTGAAATCTGTTCAGTTCGGCTGTTACAATGTATGTGTGCATTTGAATTTTCAAACTCACCTGAGTTGAGCATGAAAAATAATTCATAACCTTGGGGCCAGGTTTAATCAAATTTTAGCTCGATATCATATTTCAACAATAACACTTGATATTTTCCAAGACGACTTGTCAACGAAAATCTGTCTGTAAATCACAAGTGTCTTTGCTTTGTTATAACATTATGAAAACTTGCCTGTGCAATATACAAAGATTTTTATGAAGCAAACTTGAAAATGTCACTGGAAAAAAAAGTATGATTGTTTTTAAATATTTTTGTTCAAAATATACATTGTGGGTTCACGTTAGAACCGCATAACGGAAAGGGAGGCGGCGGGGGGTCGATGGTGACTTTAAGTTTGGGTTAAAATTTATTTGTACTAATTTTCGGGAGATTTTTATTAGAAATAAACAGAACTGAAAAAATATAATTTTAAGATTTTAATGGGAATGATGATAAATTACTTTTGTACAGCTAAATGACATTATGAATACACGCTATACAATACACAGTATTTTTCAGCTGTAGAAATGACAATTTTGCTCAAAACATATATTGTGTGTATAGCTTTGTTTTGAAGCAAAATAAGACGGAATGTATAGCCCTGTACTTCCCAGTTTTACTATAAGAAAGTGGGATGCAAGGGATATGCATTGCACGCTATGCTGGTGAATGACTTGTGACGTAGAAAATATACCTGAAAAAGAAATATGGAGAATAAAATGTTAAATCTCGTTTTCTATTTGTATAATTTAAGGTATGAATAGACGTTCTGCAATTATTGTCAATGTTAAAACAAGCAATGGTCAGAAACTGAGCCAATCAATACATCTTAAAAAGAAAAATACGGAAATTTGAGTTTATCAGTAATGAAGAATACAGTTATAAAAGTTAGATTCTTTGGAAGCAGTGAAAACGTTCAAAGGGAGAAAGTATGAACCATATTGCACAATTTTCAGCACAGCTTTTACCATTTTGTACGTATTCTGTGGCACATGTAAGATTACACTGGAGATCCTTGTAGACTAAAAGATGTGGTAGGTTATGTGCCATTTTCTTTATACATATCTCTGAGACAAAAACGAAGACACTTATCAGCTGTGTATATTCCATGTTCTAATTGGTGTATGAGTACCAAAAGAACCGACAGCGTAAAAGATACGTACGTGTTCATATTCAGTTTATACAGTGTTCATCAGGAAGCCACCCAGTCTAGTTTAAATCCAGTATAACTGTCGCTGTTGTCACTGTTGAACTCCACTATGACGTCATCACTATCAATCGTGAACGATGACGGGGCGGTAGTACCACAAAACGGACCTAAAATGTTGTCATGATATTGTAATGATATACGGCCCCCATTAGTCCCCTTGCTGCTTCTACAAAAACATATTTTTTTTTTTTTATTTCTCTAAAATTTACGCTCAAATACATTTTTGTGTTTTCCCTGTTTCGAAACGATATACCGGGATACACACGCTCCCCTTTAAGAAACAGTAAATAGGGTTGTCATCTGAAAAGTGTTACATTTGATATAAATCAAGAGAACAATACAAATATGAATGTGTACCGTGCATTTTTGCTCCTCCAACCTCGTATATTTTGAGATAATCGTACGCGCAAGCTACATCGGTTTCAATGTTGAAATTATGCTGGAACGTTATTGTAATGTTCTGAAAGATAAAGACGTTTCTATACAATCTGTAACGTGACAGGGTCAAGTTCTAATTTAATGGGACTGAACGAGATTGTGTGCGATAAAAGCCACACATGCCTCAATGGTAGTTGCCTGTGCCCAGAATTACAATCCTCCTCCCTTATAAAGTAAAAGAAGACCTTAGTAGAGGGTACGAATCTCAGCATCCAAAGAGATGCATCTAAAATGTACAGATATTAAACTTACCGGTTTATTTACATGTAACACATCTGAATATTTTCGTAGAAAAAAAATAGATTTTAGCGGACAATATCGAGTCAAATTTTGTTTTACGTAACTTTAAGGGAGGATTCTGGGCCCTGATGAATAGTCAGATAAATAAAGTAAAACTGAGATCCTGTAAGAGCAGTGAACATATTAATGAGAAAGGGGATGGGCCATACCGCGGTTTCGGCTACTTAAGCTTCTTCAGTGACCCTATCTATTTGGCAACATGGAGCCAAAGTAAATTACTGTAATTTTGCATCTTTCAACAGGGTAGTCGATACAAAGACTAGTATATATAATTCAAAATATGTATTATGTCCAGTTTCTATTTAGTATACTCTGTAGATGAAACTTAAAATATATGGGACCTTTGGGTTTATACCGAGAAACAGAAAATAGATCTTATACAAGTGGCCCTTTCATGTGGAAAATATTATAGTAAACTGAACTTGTATGAACATATGCTCTCAATGCCATTTCAAAGTTGACATTGGAGATACTTTTAAGAATTCCTTACGTCAGTGGTGTTTGATGCATGAATGTGAAAGTTGCACGACATGCTGACAGGGTAGTAGGAAAATGGATATCCTGGAGACTGAATCGAACCTGAAGTGCCGTAGAAGTCTAGTTGACCACATTCTGTAAATGCATATCACATAATAAGGCAACAGATACTGTGTTTATAATCGTTTTTAAAAAGCAATTGTTGATGTTTCGCTTATAAATTTGTTGGTAGTGCAATATAAATCCTTGCACCTGGCTTCTGTAACGTGTTATTTTCACCACGCGCAAAAACTCCATCACGTTCACATGCTACATCATTTCATATTTTCACGTGACTCACTTCCCCAAATGGATCACTTAATTAACGCACCAGTATTCAATCCTTTACAAGTGACTTTTAATTTCACCTCTACAACTGATGTACCTCTATTGCATCATTTACATGTTACTCTCACTTTCACAGCATTTACTTACTCCATGCGCCCGTGCTCCATCCTTTGCACGTGGCTCTTACTTCATCATCCCCATCCGCACAGTCATTACTACCATCACACAGATAGCTAGCTGAGATACATCTTCTTGTCCTGTGACAGGGGTAGTTGCCATTGGAACATGTAAATGCTGAAAGAAGAAAATAGGTTAGTACATGGGATGTTAAAAAGGTACAAGTAGGCAAAGATCAGGAAAAGGCGCAATCAGAAAGAGATTCCCACTCCAAAAACCGAGGTGGGAAAAAACCAAACTAACAATCAGGCACTTATACCATGAAACATATCGTAAGCCGAATGAGCAGCTATTTTCCCAATAGGTGGCCACTCAGTTACCTTAACTTAATTAAAAATATGAAAACATACATAAGGCGCCAACAGCACAAAAAATTTTAAACACCAAGACATAAAACAAAAAATAAAAGCTAGAAAAGGCATCAACAGTATGCAGTGGTATCATCTGTTTCATTAGCTCGCCTGTACGAAAGTACAGGAAGAGCTATTGCAGTCACCCCGGCGTCGGCGTCGGCGTTCGTGTTCGCGTTCGCGTTGCTTAAATGTTAAAGTTTTTGATTAAAGTTTTTATAAGTCTATATCTCTTGAACATGTTGATGGATCAAGTTGATACTTTGCATGTAGGTAGATATTGGTCTGAAGTTTTATGCAGTACCATCATGACCTACCCTGGGTGACCTTGAGGTCAAGGTCACGGACTTAGAAATTTTGTGTTAAAGTTTTTGGTAAAAGTTTTTATAGGTCTGTATCTCTTGAACATGTTGATGTATCAAGTTGATACTTTGCATGTAGGTAGATATTGGTCTGAAGTTTTATGCAGTACCATCATGACCTACCCTGGGTGACCTTGAGGTCAAGGTCACGGACTTAGAAATTTTGTGTTAAAGTTTTTGGTTAAAGTTTTTATAGGTCTATATCTCTTTAACATGTTGATGGATCAAGTTGATACCTTGCATGTGGGTAGATATTGGTCTGAAGTTTTATGCTGTACCATCATGACCTACCCTGGGTGACCTTGAGGTCAAGGTTACGGACTTAAAAAAATTTTGTGTTAAGCTTTTGGTTAAAGATTTTATATCTTTTGAACATGATAATCGATCAAGTTGATACTTTGCATGTTGGTAGATATTGGTCTGAAGTTTTATGCAGTACCATCATGACCCACCCTGGATGACCTTGAGGTCAAGGTCACTGACTTGGAAATTTTGTGTTTAAGTTTTGGTTAAACTTTTTGGAAGTCTATATGTCTTGAACATGTACATGTATCAAGTTGATACTTTGCAATGTTTATAGATATTGGTCTTAAGTTTTATGATACCATCACGACCCACCTGAGTGATCTTGAGGTCAAGGTCATGGGTCATAGATTTTGATAGATTTAGTGGCAAAGCACAAGTCAGGCGAGCTACGCTGTCCTGCGACAGCTCTTATTAATTATATGTAATTAGTTGATTATTATTATTGTCATATGTGTATTTATGAACATAGTTTGCGTCAATTAAATTTATTATAGAATTATTTTTATTCAAGCACTTTCTGGGCAAAAGCTATATACGCACTCTATGCATTTGTTTTCTGATTTGATTTTCATTAATACAGGTAGCGCAGATTGAGTTCAACCCTTTCCTTGCCAATGCACATCTGTTCAACGCCATTGTTATCGTTTCTTGGATAGTACAATTCCTCCATTTTCTAAAATCTGAAATTTCAAGATTCTAGCCATTTTCTTTGACTGTACAGGCCATTTTGTGTAGGACTTGGTCGGAAACCCTAACGATGGTTATTCTGACGCGACTTATTTGATGAACATCAACAGCATGAGAGATCGTTATTGTACTCACGTGGACAACCTTGCTCGTCACTGTCATCTCCACAGTCATCCTCGTAGTCACATCTTAAAGTATAAATCACACCGAGCTTTACCCATCTAAGAGGAATGGACCCACCCTTGATTATCATTTAGGTGCCTCCATTTCCATTTCAGGAGCATCAGGATTTTTTTCAATGAACAAACAGGTGCGCTACATTTGGAGCTATACGAGCACGTACATGTACTACTTGCATATATTCCACAAAGTGTACATATATGTTAAATTTGAAAACCACTTTAATTAATAAGAGTATCTGGTAAATTGTGACTTGCGGCATACAATATTGTTTTTTTATCTAGTCAACCAACCCAAAGATAATGATTACAACAGAGAACCATCATAAAGAGATAGCGTTAAGATAAATGTCGGCAAATCGCCCTGGCCGGGCACGGTCGGCATTGAAACAGATTGAGGACTTAAATAGATTTTATGTGTTGAGCAGAACCTACCGACAAAATGTATACTAGTATGCTCTACCTGTATGAATTCTGTATACATCTGTAATTGTTGGCACAACGCCAATATCCTGGACGGCAGGCATCTGAAAAAAGTATACACGTCTTTAATACATGATTATTTAAATGAGATTTCACAAACTTTCAACTTGCAAACAATCATGAAAAATGTGTTCTGATAAAGCAAAGGAATTTTGTCAATCAGAATTTATTCAAAGTCGGATTTCACAACAGGCAAACATTATCTATGAAGAGCTATATGCCTAGTTGCGAAACCTCACTCCACTACGTTCGGAATGATACTACTGAAGGTCGGAGTCTACTATTTACCTTATTTCGAAAATAGCTATTCAGTAAATAAAATATAAAGGTTTGATTCTTTGGGAGCAGTAAAAACATTTAAAGGGAGATAGTATGGACTATATTGCGCAATTTCGGGTAATGAACCCTCATCCGTAGCCCTGTTTAAACCGGCAACGAAAGCCAGACTGGTGTACTGAAGTATAGAAAATTTACACGAGAAGTCAATCAAAGACATATTCCTAGAGGGGGTCGAATAATTTAAACATTGTTTAGAAGTATGTTTCTAAGCGTGAGTGTTCGGAACACTCTGAGTATATTTACTGATCTCAAAGGACCTAAATAAAATATAATCTGCACTATGGATGATGTACGGGGAGACTTTTTAGGGCCGCCACATGACACAACACCAGCTGCAGTAATAGCAAACAAAATATAAAGGTTTGATCCTTTGGGAGCAGTAAAAACATTCAAAGGGAGGCAATATGGACTATATATTCAATGAGAATAGTTGGGGTCTATGCAGAAATAACTGAATTCTTATCATTTATTTTATCAATGCTTTTGTGCTTCCATAGTTCAAAGAAGCATCAAAACGCCGGGCTACGGGTTGACAAATTTAAATGACAAAGTGAGACAGAACACAAACCACATATTAAAAGTGCTGGTATACTCTGAAACTGAGGAACTACTTACGAATAACTTGTCGTGTGAAATTGTAATGAAGCTTGAACCCTCCTTTCTGAATATTAGCGTTCGTTATGAAATACACCGTCAAGTATCTCTGTGTAGAAGAGATTGGTAGAAATGTTGTCCCACAAAACTTGCCCAGGGTTGTGGCGTTGGTATATGGGCCGTCATACAGTTGGAGGTAGTCGTAATAACAAGATCTAAAACATGGTGCTTGGTAATTGCAATGTTCTTCAAATGTCTGCCGGACTATGTGCAAAATGCTAACAGAAGTAGATTGGAAAGTATAAATCATGTTTCTTTCATAACCCTTACTCAACATACAAAAAATTATTTAAATCTATGAATGGTGACACCGCCGAACGGGGCTGTGAGAAATATATGGTTTTCTGATAGTACTGGTTGACCACTACGAAGGTTTGAGCCTGTCCGTGCAAGTGGTTACGCCAAACCGTCTTTATAGGTAGTTGTTAAGTTGGGAGATGATACAACACTGTACGTTCATAGCAGAATCCGTACATCTTGACAAAGCATACAAACGTTAACCTATGAATGGACAGAATCAGAAGAGAGTTTGTTTGAAGGCATTAAGTATAAAACTTGATGCTACAGATTCTTTTACATGAAAAGCGTGCGTAGGTACTTACGATGATGAGTACTGATATATGTCGAAAGTCTCTGCAGTTAGCTCGACATAGTACCCCACTGGCGCCTCTATGTGCCACGTGCAGCGCATGTTCTTCCCATAATTATGCCCCGCGTCGATACCCGCATGGGACTTTATTGTTCCTGAGGGTGCTGTCAGGAACTGTGGCTCGCCACAATCGTCTACGCCGTTAATTCCTGGAAAAGGTTAGTTTTTTTTGTTTTAATTTTCAAGTGTGTAATGACATTGGAACTTGGTTGTCTAATCAACATTTGAGCTGCGACGCGAGAAAACCAACAATGTTGTTTCCTAACAGGTCCGACTCGAACCGAGCTGTACAAGCACTGAAGATAGCTAGAGGCTGGAAATTTTGGATTTAGAAAGTAGAGGAATTGTACTATCCGTATAGCGAAAACAAATGCGCTGATCAGCTTCGCAGTTACTGCGAAGCTGACCTGCGCCTTTGGTTTCGCATATTAAGATTGTTGGTTTTCTCATGACGCGGCTCATTTTATTGCAGCATTTGTAATTGTATTGCCATGCGAAAATATAGTTTTACATCGACAAATTCAAATAACAACGTTACAAAATCATTAAGAAACCTTAATCCTAACGTGTTATTTATGCTATGGAATGTAGCATATGGTAAATTTGGTTTTTCATAAACTCATAAAAATAAAATGTCACTGTTCATTCAAAATATCAAAACTTCGTTTCTTATTCTAAATTAAAAGGAATTACCTTTTGTAAAGATGCATATAAAAATCAAAAAGGTTCCACACAAAGGGAAAGTAGAAGCACTCATGTTCTGTTTTTGATTTGCTTTTGTTTGCTCTGTTAAGATAAGACGACAGTAGTGTTCTTAAATATATATCGAATGTGTGTCATAGACTGAACTCAAACTGTTTTATCGTATAGCGGCCATTCGGGGACTCCCTTTTTTTGATAAGATGGTTTCAAAATTAGAACATGGCACACTTCCATTGTTTACAATTCACTTGCTTAATTTGGTGACGACGATTTCATTTTGTTTAAGTTGATGCATCAATACATGTAACGGTCAAGACGGTGCTTTAGGCCTGATTTTGGCCTCAATTATTTGGTAGAAAATGAATTTAGGGATTTTGTTGAGAAAACTATTGCAAATGGCAGACATACATCATTGCTTTTACATGTAAAATCAAGCACAATCTTTTAAATCTAATTGTAAATGTTGCCACGACAACACTCAAAAGAATCATAAAAATGACATTTTTTGGCCTATGTTTTGCCATTTATCAGAATTTTCATACACCAGCCCACGCGACAAATAATTTCTTATTAAGAAAACAGAACCATCCAGACATATTGTATAAAATTCAGATTTATTACCAATGATATGATATTCGAGTTCGAGATATGAAAAAAGTGTGTAACCGTTTCGAATTCAATAAACCTTAGTTAAGCTGAATTGACGAAATGTAGTACTTGCTCTTTAGATCACGCAGTTCCGATATTCTATATCATTGTAGAATGTTCTAGGAGTAGGAGCCATGACAGGATTTTAACGATACAGTTTTGTTCATTTAGTGAGGTCATGTTAAAACGGTTTCCTAATTATCTGAAGTAGCTCTGTAATTAGACCCCCTTTGTGATATTTTGAGCTGTGTGCTTATCACTATTTTTAATCTGAATGCACTCCGACTTGTACGGATTATCATACGTTATCTTACGTTATCATATCAACGTACTGTTAAGGTCTGACCAGGTTTGGACCTCGCTGTGTGTAGATGCCATTTTGTTGGTTCTGATATACTACATGTACTTGTACATGTACTAAGGATTTGGAATTTCTTAATACACTCTGGTATTTCAAAATTTCCATCTAAATTGTTGAAATTTAAAACAAAGATAACCTGTAAACAGGTAAAAGAATGTTCAGACCAATGACTAATTCTATAAGTTCGCCGTTTCTCACCATCGGCATTACGAGAACTTATCCATGCAATACACAGAGATTTATTTTTGTTTCTGAGGAAAAAAAATGAAAATTTCATTGGAAAATTTTTGATTTTTAATATTTTCGCTCAAAACATACACTGTGGGTACACGTTAGAACCGTCTCGGCGAGACGGTTCTAACGTGTACCCACAATGCATGTTTTGGAGCAAAAATAAGATAATAAGGCATACCCCTGCAAACCACAGTTTTTTTTTCTACATAAAAGTGGGGTTTAAGGGGGTATACATTACACAGACATGTTTTCCTAATGATAGGTCAGTAATATCCTGGTGCAACACGGTGCGAAACGAAAATGCATCCGTACGTGCTTTATTTTGCTAGGCCTTGCGTTTGACAGGTCCGTTTCAAGAAATATCCTGGTGCGGCTGCGAAACGAAAATGCATCCGTGACCGGGCAAGGTGATGTGCTTTACTATTCTGAGGTTTGCGTTTGTCAGGCCTGATTCAAGAGTTAGAACAGCCAGAACATTCAACATTATTTATTTAAGGATGATTGATATTTGAGGCGCTGCATAAGAAAACCCACAATTTGCATATGCGAAAACAAAGCCGCAGATCAGCCGTGCAGTAACTGCTCGGCGGATCAGCGCCTTTGTTTTCGCTACACGGATAGTGCAATACCCCTTCTTCTTAAATCCGAAATTCCAACGTCCTAGCCAGCTCCTGAGATTGTACAGTCCGGTTTGTGTCAGACCTGGTCGGAAACCCAAATTGTTGGTTTTCTCACGCACAGGCACATTTTGTCTAATGCTAGGTCAGATACTACATGTATTTCCATGCGTGTTGGTCCGCTCACCGTAGATACGCGTTTAAGGAAATTCATCTGTGACAAAATAATTCGGTTTATGTTACTTACTGTTCTCCCTTTCATTTCTAAACTGGATGATATTCAGTTCATATTTTGAAATGAGGCATTCGTATGTAATTACTAGGACCTAGTATTGTCTCAGCAACCAGGCGTCAAGGCAATTCTGAAACTGCTTAGAAATGATACAATTCCAAACCAAGGTACGAAGTTTACTTTCTCCCACAAAGCAGCGGTAACAGAAATGGGACACTTTATAATAACATCACCAATGAAACAGTGTTCGATATTGAGAACAGTCGTTTGTCTGTGTCCAGTATGTGACTAAAAACAGGATTTTGCGCTTGGTAGCTACACCTCAACCTCTTTATAACAAGGTTCGTGACAGCGCGGTTATGGGTACAATACGGAGCATGCCTGAACCCCTAAATTGTCATTTCAGACTATCTATACATTTAGTTCATTATACCGCGATTTAATGACACAACCCAACACCATTGATACAGTGCGAACCCAGGATGATCTCTCGATTCGGAATCCGACGCTAGATACGAATGACTTTTCTACAGACTTCGTTCCTCTGGCAACGTGAGAAGTATATTTAGTCGTTCACAGCATTCAAGGATGGTATTATGTCGAAACAGAAAAAAAGACGTCCAGAACATATAAGCATTAATATTCTCGCTGTGCGCGAACCCACGTTACAGATGGCAAAATCCGAAGTCAATACAACCAAGGGGGTAGATCAGCTGGTTAACCTGCATTCCGTGTGGAGAGTCTAAAGGAACACCGATGGAAATATTCCGTCTTCCATGGGGGCTATATTATTGTTGAAGGTACATGTAATATTCGTGATAAAGATTGTTGCTCGAATGAATACGCTTTTCCTAAACACGTATCCCTACTGGAGAGAATACCAATACATAAGTTTTGCAACATCCTTGCCGTACTTGCACGGAGGGCCCAGGGAATGCTACAATAAAAGCACACTGTCTGCAATAGTGGATCACTGTTGTATATTATCATGGATACAACCGTTATGTTCATCGTATCTCTGTTCATTCTAAGAGGAGATTTTAATGTAAATTGAGGAATGCTCGTATAAAGTTACCATCGCGTCTTTTCACAGTTTAATAAGAACTTCGAGAACATGAGTAACTTCTACTACATTCATGACCCACCTTCCTTGTAATACAACTGAGTTACATGTAATTCAATATATTAAAAATGTCATTATGGTGATTATAAGCGTAAGTGTATTTTAATCCCGTGGGTGTGACAAAAAACTTCATTTCACTACATTAATACTACAACTTGTTTGTTTTAATACAATATAAATTAAATGACCCTAGACGTAGTCCCTAACCCTAGACAGATAATAGATCGCAAGTGCATAAAGGCTCCTCTATTTCAACAATAAACGATAATATCTACCCACACATTTGACGAGTACTATTGGGTAACAATCTAAATAGTAATCTTGCTATTGTTTTAATATAATGGATTGGCACTCAACAATTAAATGCTGCATGTACTTTGATGAAAAGATTTCAGTTTTGCAAACGAATATTAAAGCCAGTTTGTCATACTTCACAACCAGGGGTTGTCCTTGATTCCTTGCGAACGTTTATTTTCAATACTAAAATAGCTCTTTGGATGTATGTAAAAAGAACGGAATAACCGCCACAATGAAAATATCTTCTTTTAAATTTTACTTAATTTCTTTGAACGATACACAGCTTAACTGCTTAGCTATTAGCCTATATGAGTATAAGAAAGGATGTAAGAAGTTTTATTCGATTTAAGTGCTTTGTAGCTTAAAAATGACCAGTTAGACTGAGTCTATAATACTGTTGGTAGGGCAATATGGAAAACCAGAAGGTGTTTTGTGAGTTAAAACTACATCATAAAAGAGACTTTAAAGCCAAACAACGATGCTGTGACTGTAACAAATACTTGTGCGCTGGTTGTGCGATACTTCACCGTAATGACCGCAAACATAGACATCATGTGATACTGGATGTTAAACCCGCTGACTTTCTTATAACTTCTAGAGATACACTTGATGCTAGCCCAAGAATTAATCTCGACGCCAGCCCGAGACCTGGTCTTGAAACAGCGCAGAGAGTGAGTTTTGATGAAACACCGGCTGTTAGTTACTATGATGGGTACGAAAGGCAGAGAGGCAATTCGGAATTACAGTATCAAAATGTAGCTAAAGTTACAAGTGAAGGAGTAATTAAAACGACATATGATACGAAATTGACGGCTGAAACAAAAGATAGCAGTTCAAAAATTTCTAGTTTACCCAATGGATACGCTACAACATCTGATGAAAACACTAGAATCATTAATAACATTCACTATAAGAAGCATCTTCCAAACGATAGTAAAGAATCAAATGATGTTGACCAGTTCAGAATAAATGGTGAAACTACTGGTCAACCTAACACTAGAGAGGAAGCGAGACAAGAACCAGATGATGATATTACTAATTTGGATCTGGATCACATTGATGAAAGTAAATTACGGACATGTCCTCTTCATCCGGATAAGGAAGTGGAATATTTCTGTGAAGATCATTTCGCACTGGCTTGTGGGAAATGCGCCATATTTAAGCACAGAAAGTGTGAAAAACTGACAACAATCGAAGTCAAACTAAGGACCTTTGAACATGCCGACTATATGCCAACGCTTACTAAGAAAATTGCTACAGTTGTGAATCACGTCGTTGAGCTGAATTCCAAGGACGATAAATGTATACGCGGACTAGAACGGTCGCGTAAAAGCATTCCAAAAGACTTTGAAAAGTTGAAGACAAGGATTATAAAGACGTTGGACGATCTTGAACAAAAGCTGACAGAAAATGCAGATGTTATGGCTGATGGTTTGAAAATTGCGTTGAACAATCACAAAGAACAGTGTAGTGTCCTGTACAAAAGTGTGAAGGAATCCAAGGGATATCTAGACAAAGCTGCCAATTCTTCAAATAGTTTGAATAAATTTGTCGTATCTTTTAAGGTTGAAAAAGATTTAGAAGAGTACGAGAAACAATTATTTGAAGTTCATAAAGACGCCGTTGCCCCGAAACTCACATTTAAAGTCGGGTTCGACATAGATCAAATGATCTATGATTTTACGCACAACCTGGAGATAGGTGTGCGTCACCCAAAACCAAACATACCGGCTTTTCCCGTCAGCAAGCATTTATCAGAACGAAGCGCGGTTTTCTTGAAGCGTTTTTCTGCCAGAACAATGGGTGACGAGTCTTGTCCGAGACTTTGCGGATCCGCATTTCTGCCATATGACAAGATCGCGCTTGTAGACCACGATAATAAAAAGTTGAAACTTTTCCATAAGAATTATGTTCTACTTGCAGAAAAGGAATTTGACTCCGCACCTTGGGGCGTTGTCCTTGTAAATGAAACCTGTGTCGCAGTCAGCTTATACCAAGAAAAGTCCGTCCAAGTACTGCGGTTCGGAGGATTCACATTAGCCGTTGTTCGTACAATAACGTCAAAGTCGGAACCTTATGCGCTGACGTTAATGCCTGACATGGGCATTCTAGCTACGTTTGACGTCAACGAAAAAACGGCTAGTATCGGTATAGTCACAAATGAAGAAACCAACAAATATTTAAAGAAATTCCCAACCAAAACGACAAGAAATGTAGCATTCAAAGGCTCCCTTGGGCTCATATACAACGACGTAAAATCCACATACTACGTGTCTTCTTACGTCACAGACCGTGTGACTGCTATCACAAATGCTGGAGCGGTGTCGTTTATTTACGAACATACGGATCTTATAAGACCATTCGGATTGTCATGTGACGGTGATGGAAATATATATGTTTGCAGTCAGACCAACTCGAAGATCCACCAGGTCTTACCAAATGGAAATCTTAACAAGTTTATTCTCACGGAAGCGGATGGAATAAGAGAGCCGTTGGATATTTCTTTCAATGAAGACGGGGACTTGTTTCTCGTTACATGTGAAAACTGTGACACAGTCAAAATATACAAACTGGAGTAGTTGGCGTGAGCAAGACTAGCAAAAGCAAGGCTTTGTAGCATGGTGACGATAACGAGTGTCACAATGAAGAGCAAACATCGAACGTTTTCCACGTTACGCTTAAAATATTTATACAGACTGTGCAACAAGGAGAACAAAAACATTTTTTAGATTTTTTTTTTTTATTTTTGAAAAGGATTACATTTTTCTGATGTTCATGGAGCTATGAACCACAGAATATCAGAAAAATTAAAGTCATTGCTTTCATTTCTCAACAATGATCAAGACGATCATATTTACAAGCAAATAGAGAATTTACACACTGTGTGTGTTCAAACAGCGGAGAGGCATCGATGCCGTCATGACGTCTACAACGTCCAATCACATTGGTGAGAGCCACGTTTTTATGACGTCGAGTTTGATCATGTGACGTCGCGTAACACGATGTTGTTCATGGAACTATGAATCGCATTTCAGTTCTATAGATCATTAAGACTTTGCATCAGAAATAAATATATTTGTTCTTGAACGTAACGCAAGTTGTACGAAAATGTCGCTACGCATTTAAATGGGAGTCGACAAAGCATTGTTATGCATTATGTCTAAGTCAATGTATATACTACTACTATTTATCACAGAATTTCGCTTTTGTCATTATATTTTCATTATTTTCTTATTTTGTTTGTTCGTTGTTGCATTAAATTGAGATAAATTTCTATTTTGAAATTTTGTAACGAAATTTGATTGATTGATTGATTGATTGGGGTTTAACGTCCCACCAACAGCTAAGGTCATATGGAGACGGGACCTCGGTTTATAGTCTCAATCCGAAGGACTGGAGAAGCCCGGGATCGAACCTGCGACCCCTGGTTTACAAGGCAAGTGGCTTAACCACTGCGCCACGGAGGCTCCATAACGAAATTTGAGCATATGCACATTGATCAAATGGTAATTAGCAGTTCCATAATTAGTTTGTATGAGAAATCATGTTTGTTTCAACTTATATAATCGTCTAGTATATCAATATTAAGTGAAATTTTAGAAGTGCGTACGTGCAAATAATGATTTGTTTTCAAAATACATGGATTTGCAGTATAATAGGAGACATGAAAAGCCAGACATACTGGTGCACTAAGTGGGAATTATGTTACAAAGCGTTACTCTCTCCAATTGCATTTCTTTGCAGTAGACAATGTTCAACTTAGTGCAATAATATTCTGAGTGTGTATGACGGCATGTCAGAAATTTTAGTACATGGCCATGGCCCATATTGCATAGTAAGAGTAGACGGTCCAGGAATCGGTACAATTAAACTAAATCCAAACCAAAAACACCATAGAGGCAAGTAAAAAAGGACAACACAATTTACAACCAATAACAGCACGCATAAAGTGTACGACCACTTATCAGCTCTTTTTATGCGAGGTAGTCACCCAGCTAGCATTAACCAAACTGAGCATAGATGATGAACGCAGCACACAGACAAACAAATCAGGAAACATCAACATACCTGATAATCACAGCAGAAAGGCCAGTATTATAAGGAACTTATTGTAGGAGGAATTAAAGGCCATTGTTATATACCTAATGTATCTCTACAATAGAAACTTGTCGTGTTGTAACGGACAGCACTTTCTGCTGTTTTAGGCGTCGTAGGGCATTAATACCATTAATGCCCTGAGATGACATCATATCAGGGCAATAATGGTGTTAATGCCCTGAGTTGACACCGCAGCAGGGCAATAATGGTGTTAATGCCCTGAGATGACGTCATAGCAGGGCAATAATGGTGTTATTGCCCTAGGTTTTTTTGCCATGAGACTATGACATACACCTGTTTACATGTTATGGACACTAGCAGGTGTTCATTTCATCTAAATTTAACATGGCAGGTGAGTGTACATTTCAGACGTATATTTCATCTTAATTTAACGTGTCATTTTGCGTCTAATCACTTACCAATCAACGGCTGTGTGCTTGTCATCATGCGCGATTTCAAGACATAGCATTCACAATAAATAAATAAATAAATAAATAAATAAATAAATAAATAAATAAATAAAATGTACATGTATCTGAGGAAAGGTATATAACAATGACGATATAACATTCTTTTCCAAGTGCATTAACGTTTGCCAAGCCCTCGGGCAATAATGTGTTGCAGCCCTCACCGCTACGCGGTTCGGGCTGCAACACATTATTGCCCTTGGGCTTGGCAAACGTTAATGCACGGAAAAGAATGTTTTATCCTCTTAGTATTAAATAAAATTTACTGGAGGGCGAAAATCGATTGTACGGGACCACAATTCTCGCTCTTAGTCTACTTGTATACTTTGCCACAGATGACAAAGCGTTTGGAGAAAAGGGTGATACATGATTATCACGGTAAGGGTAAAACATAACAGTAACACATAGGAATAAGTTTGGGAACGCCTGTGATAATGTGAAGACCAACTAAAGACTGGATAATCATTCTTTGTAAACCTTTCGACGGCAAAAGTAAATTATTACAGCTTGTCGGAATCTGTAGCTTCTAAAGTTGTTTCTATGTGAAAATGGTAAACAACATAAACTTTGGCGGACAGCAGCCATCTTTGATTTTGATAATTTATGCCAAAATTTTGGAAGCGTTGATAGGGCCTATTACTTATAATCTGCGATAGCTTCTTTCCATGAATTGAGGCATACTTTTCCGATGGCAGGTTTCAAGACCACTTTTTCTTCCTTGTCTGTACATTTTGCTGTTCGGTTTAAGCCAGAAATTCGATATGACCCTTTAAGACTTTAAAACAAGCATTGTCTGGTCATAGCGTCATAGAAGAACTAATCTTCGGGGAATGTTTTCCATATAAAAAAGGCAAACTGCAGCTACTGTAGGATTATGTTGTTCGGCGATGATACATG
Organism: Rugalucina vietnamica; assembly: GCA_964017185.1. Lineage (NCBI taxonomy): Eukaryota > Metazoa > Mollusca > Bivalvia > Lucinida > Lucinidae > Rugalucina > Rugalucina vietnamica. The sequence goes on along the minus strand of OZ024881.1, from coordinate 19,033,054 downwards.
AAGTTTTAGATCCAAAGTCGCGATCGTTTATTCATTGGGAGTACTCAGATTCAACAAATCACGCTGTTTGCTTTCAAAATAGAGTTTTGTGGGGTGCAGAAGCAAATGGACAAACATGACATTTCACATTCTTCCAAGAGACAAAATGTGGTGAACTTAAATAATTTGTCCTGTCGCTATGTCGAGATATGAAATATATGTGATAAAAAAAATCAGTATCACCAGAAGGCAGGAAATTGGATTTTTTTTTTTTCAAACTTTTCCAAAGAGCTGGAAGTATTCCCTAACTTTTTTTCAATTTTTCAATGTAACTATTTTTCTACGGCCTTAGTGTATTATTGAAACAAGAATCTCTTTCTAGTTATTCTTGAGTTAATACCTTTATAGGCCTATACTTAAAACCAGTTTTGAAATGGACTATTCCGAAGTGGGTGTGCTCACTTCTAAATTATTGCAAAAAAAGTGTATTTATTGAATTTTGACGAGTTTCAAAAGCTGATGTTTTGATATTATGTGGTCTCTGTAAAAATTAAAAGGTACTCATTTGTCTATACAGTGAGTTTTTGCTTTTCGAAATTTGGTTAAGAAGTACCTGAATCACCCTTGGACTACCAACTTCGAAATACGTCATAAGTCAGGAAGCAGTTCCATTAATTTAATAATGGCGTCCTTTCATGAAGCAGTTTCATTCATAGATTTATATTTAGTGATCATATTTCAGGAGTTATTCATGCTGTATCCTAATAATCATTGTATTAGGATGAAACGTATTCTATTATCACAGCATTGCTACATAGAATACAGTGTCAAAGCAACTAGATTTATTATTTTGGATGACATTAAATCAATATGGGCTGGTCCATGTGAGACCGTTACAACATTGCCTTCAATCGAAACGGGGTGTAAAGAAAAGAATGAACATGATTCACTGCTTTCTGTTTCATAACTGTGAATAATAAATTTTACAAGGAAGGTCCAAATTGGTCATTTTGAAATTATAATGAACAAAATCTAGTACTTAGACTGTAGAAATTGAATGATTAATTGTTTAATTCACTTGACATACCTGTAAAACGTGTTATTCATTATAATAGACTAATCCAAACTTCCAGCACACTAAGGTGGCAAGGGATAGTTTCGTATTGGTCCCGGAGGATTTTTAAGATATTTTAGCATAGGGGTTGAAAAAGCCATCATTGTTCCTCTAAAATGCAATGAATAAATAAGATTGGTCCATTTTCATTTTTAGAACAATTGTTTTTGTCAAAAATTGCTAAATTCTGGATCCAAATGCTAGCTCTGTATGCATGATGAAAGGTCAAGGTCATTGCGGCTTTTGAAATCTGCAGTGTGTGCTTCCGGGTTTAAAAAGTGGGTATTTTTCGGAGACGATTACTGAAAAAGTTTACTGGTTGTGAGGTACTTTGGGATTCATTGCCTTTATTCTATTTGACTGATGAATTAAACCAGACATGCACTGGATGCCTTGTGTTTGCAAGTAACTTGCTGTACCGTTTGACAGTTCAGAGTTTTCTTGCATTTTTCTATGCAAAAATTAGTGGGTGGGGTAAAAATAAAACTGTAACTGTCAGCCTGAGAACAGTTGCAGTTGAATGTTTGTTGTCTAAATCAGATTTTAATCCTATCTAGAACACTTTTGAACAGAGAAAGTAACTGCATGCTGACACATGAGCTTCTTATTAACAATCAAATATTGAAACTGGCCGCGGCCAGCATAGGGACCAAATTTACTGTCCCTTGCTACCTTAAGGGCTCTGTCAATTTTTTATTTTATTGAAAGGGTAATGATTGTGAGCTCATTAAGTAGCTACACGTGTCTACATTTGCATTCTGCAGTGTGATTTAATGTAGTGCTTACAAATTTTTTGGCAAAAATGACATACTATGAGGCCCGCGCAATTGTCCGAGGTCTGGATTTTGGCCGCTCGACAGACACGGTTTAATATGTTTCTTCATTTTACATGCTTTTGCCACTTTCTTCTGTAGCGAAAAGTGAATTTCAAGGTTCATATGTGGTGTATTTGCTATAAATTGTAATTTTAGATGTATATAACTCTATTTTATGGTGGTATTTCTTGGGTTTGATCTACATTTTTGTTGTTTTTTAGAAAAATATAGGTGAAAATGTAGTTTAATCAAGGTATCATCAAATTTATGCTATTTATTTTACCACCTAAGCATACAAGCCATCACTTTCTTTCAAAAAAGCATTAATATTAAAACTAGACAGCACAGGAAGTCAATAGTTCTACATTCAAAGCTGCTCAACAAATATGTACGTGTTGAAAATGGCTGTCATACACAAGCGGAGGCGGACAGGTGTGGTTATGGTAGGCTTCGCGTAACATTTCGGGATACTCTCAGTCGATTGAAGACTCACCGCGTAATGTTTGCTATGGTCCACCATAACATCACCTTGTCTTCCTCCATGGATGTATCACCTCTATGCCACAGCAAGGGGTTTGTTGACCCAGAATATCTGTCATATGAGCCATACTCAATTGATTGATAATAATAGAATGACATTAAAGATGAATGAAAGTGGTTATAATGGTCATCCTTGGTATGTGAACTTATCAAAACTGTTGGCATCAGTTTTGTTTTGTTTCCACCACATTTTGTTTTAACCCTTTTCATTCTTTTACAGGTCTGAGTCTGTAGTTCATCACCTCTGGTTGATTAGTTTCAGAATTTGTACTTGTGCCTGTTACTGATATCCTGAAGTTCAACAGATTTCAACCTATCTGTAGCAGTGAGTGTGTTAGTATCTCTCTGTATTTTCATCAGGTAATGTCACTTCTGCTGCAAAAATTGGGGATGATTTGACTGATAAGAAAGAAATCAAATAAGATTGCTGTATTTTGTAGACCCTTGTCAGATATGAAGATGGCATACAGGACATTCTGTTGTGTTTTGGCCTTTTTAAGCTAAATATAGGGGGTACGTGAAGTTTTGATCTGTACTTTTCAATGGCTGTCATCAGAAATTAATGGAAGTGGACCCTGGTGGTACAGTAAATACCTCTCCATAATTTGCCAACAATACAAACATTACAAAGCAGAAAGTGACATTCCACGACAAAAGATTAAGTGTCAACAATTTTTCGGCTTTCACCAGTTTGCATGTTGCTGGCTCGGAAGAACAAACATATTCTAGAACAAATATAACAACCACCGGATACTTTCTAAGCAGCTTTATTCAGTATATTTTTATTGCAAATACACCAAATTACAAATTAACCTGGAGTTTTGGTCACTTTTAACCAAAACCTGTTGACTTAAGGTGGCAAGGGATAGTTTCGTATTGGTCCCGGAGGATTTTTAAGATATTTTAGCATAGGGGTTGAAAAAGCCATCATTGTTCCTCTAAAATGCAATGAATAAATAAGATTGGTCCATTTTCATTTTTAGAACAATTGTTTTTGTCAAAAATTGCTAAATTCTGGATCCAAATGCTAGCTCTGTATGCATGATGAAAGGTCAAGGTCATTGCGGCTTTTGAAATCTGCAGTGTGTGCTTCCGGGTTTAAAAAGTGGGTATTTTTCGGAGACGATTACTGAAAAAGTTTACTGGTTGTGAGGTACTTTGGGATTCATTGCCTTTATTCTATTTGACTGATGAATTAAACCAGACATGCACTGGATGCCTTGTGTTTGCAAGTAACTTGCTGTACCGTTTGACAGTTCAGAGTTTTCTTGCATTTTTCTATGCAAAAATTAGTGGGTGGGGTAAAAATAAAACTGTAACTGTCAGCCTGAGAACAGTTGCAGTTGAATGTTTGTTGTCTAAATCAGATTTTAATCCTATCTAGAACACTTTTGAACAGAGAAAGTAACTGCATGCTGACACATGAGCTTCTTATTAACAATCAAATATTGAAACTGGCCGCGGCCAGCATAGGGACCAAATTTACTGTCCCTTGCTACCTTACTACCAATTATCAATGAAGGGTTGTTCCATTTGCTGCACAGGGGTGTAAACAAATGCTTCCGCATGCTTCCATTGCTTTCTATTTTATAACTCATGTTCATTAATCTCCAATCACGAGAAAATGTCTTTTCAAAGACAACTTGTGAAAAAAATCTAGCATTTAGTATGTAGAACTATATGTAATTTAGTTTGTTTTCTTATTATTCCTGTAAGTCAATAGAATGGGCAAATCCAATATTCCAAAAATAGATTGTCTTCCTAGCAATTTGGGTAAAATACATCACCAAGTATGGTGTACTGGAAGGGTCAAAATGACCGAAGTGGTAAACCGAACTGTCCATGCCTATTTCGAAATAGACATGCACCCGCATATATAGGGGTGCACCCACATATTTAGAGGTTCACCCCTATTTTAAGATAGAGGTTAACCCCTAGAATGCTGGTACACCGTCATAGATTGTGATTTTGTCTGGTAGTCCGTTTGATTGTGACTGCTTGGTGGCACTGTTGAGTGTGACTCTTCCAGGTAGTCGTGTCTGTATTGTTGTACGTTGGTATAATAAATATATTATGTATGTATCATATTAATTAAATACTATGTTATGTTCAGTTACATGCACTGTGTTCTGTGACATGTTATTTCACATATGTGGCGTTATGTTATGTTGCATATATAATGTTAGGTTACATATGTAATATTATGTTACATCTGTACGTTATGCCATTTGACCCTTCCAGAACACCATAACTAAGATTTTGAGTGCGTCGTCTTAAATAGGGTAAAATACATCAATTAGTATGAGTCACTTCGTCCTAAGATTAAGATTTCTGAATAAAAAAAATTTGAATTAAATAAATAATAATGAATAAATCATGAATCGCCAAACGTTGACCGAAATATGCGGCATCGCCCATGGATCCGCAAATGGGGTCTTTTTAGCTATAATTAAATAAATATTACATCTTCATTGACCATAAGGTCGTAAGAAAAAGATGAGCTTCTTGACGCCTAAACACGTATATTGCGGGTATTTTGTTGTTGTTATTCAGAAATGGTGACCCAGTCCCGACATAACCATAGCTGTTGCGTTCGGTATCAAATCAAATAAATGCACAAGTGTGTATTATTGTACTCCATATAGCTACGTTCATACAGTTACACGTGAGTGACTAAATAAACAGACATGCACTGAACAAACAAAAAGCTCTTAACACTTTTTAACGGTTGCCTTACTCCGTGTTTGAGAAATGGTGTGACAGTTGATAGAGGCCAAATCCAAAATAACAAATCACGTCCAGTTTCGAATGATGTCTCTAAAGTCATTGATTGTTGAAAATGTTAGAACGCATGAAAATTAAAGTTGACCGCTATTAACCGTTGACCTACATGCGTCATGGTACTAATAGGGTTATATCTCGGCGCTGTAACTTATGTCACTTTAATTTGAATGCGTCGACGATGTCTCCGCTTTTTTTTTTTTTGACCCAAGAGTTTATGGTTATTTTTATGACAACAATGAAACAACTCTACAGTCCTTGTTGCATGCGTTTCTGTCGTCCTGACGATTAACTTGCCCACTACTATTTATTGCGCTCAACCTGACATTAATGTGGAATTGGCACTGTAAATTCAGAAACTTCATTTTCGATGTGCAGACTGGGCATTTAGATATTCACATAACCAACTCGTAAACTTATAATTCATATAGTACAGTTTAGCCTTATTTCTGTGATGAGCATTTACGACAGATCAGTTATCATTGTTTTGAATTATTAACCAACAGTTATACGAACAAAGAGTCAATACATGCTACTATTGAACCATTCTGTGTCTATTCAACATAAACTTATTGAAAATGAAGGGTAAACACACTGTCACAGAAAAAATACAATGTATAAAACACACACTTAAACTGCTGACAACGTTAACGCTCTCCCTTGTAGTCATTTTGATTGTGACTTTGTCTGGTAGTCCGTTTGATTGTGACTGCTTGGTGGCACTGTTGAGTGTGACTCTTCCAGGTAGTCGTGTCTGTATTGTTGTACGTTGGTATAAGAAATACATTATGTATGTATCATATTAAATGCTATGTTATGTTCAGTTACATGCACTGTGTTCTGTGACATGTTATTTCACATATGTGGCGTTATGTTAAGTTGCATATATTATGTTACATATGTAATTCTAGGTTACATCTGTAACGTTATGGTACATGCGTTATATAAGATGCATTATGTTACGTGTTTTGCTACAAACATAACGCTATGTTGCATAACGGGTGCTGATTCATTCATGTTGTTACATATGTTGCGTTTTGATACATTATGTTACATACATTACATAACTTATGTCACACACGTTATGTCACATACGTTACTTCCGTTTATAATGTATTCAATACTGAGATTTATCAAGATATCATAGATTTGACTATAACAACACTGTCTGTTTTGTGTGTATCTTTGATGAGCTACGCTATTTCAGAATGTATGAAAATTCTTAAGATGCAACGACACCACATATGTGAATGAGAGCATGAGAGAGTGCATATATGTAAGTGAAACATGTATTGTTTTAATATTGAATTAATTGTTTACACCATTATGCCATAAATAGCTAGCTATGTAAATTTATTTGTGGGAGGGCTATCTAATGTTTATTTTTGCAAAATTATGTTTACTCCTAAAGATCTTACACGCACAAATATGTTACATACATTGCGTTATGTTACATATTTTACACTATGTAACATATGATAAACTTTGTTACATGCTATGTTATATATGTTTTGTAATGTTGCATATGTTACATATGTTACGTTATATATGTTACGTATGTAACATACGTAAATACGTACATATGAAACATATGTTGCATGATATTTACATTGATTAACTATGCGCAATGTCGAGAATATATCATACGATTCGTCGACAACGATAAAAATAACTAGTATAGATAATGAAAATAAATTGTAAAAATCGTGAGGTCATTTCAAAATCAATGGAAACCTGATATTAAAGACGTCTTTTCTTCAAACACTTCAGAAAGTATGTTTACTCTTTAAATCTTACACGCACAAATATGTTACATACACTGCGTTATGTTACAACTTTTACAGTATGTAACATATGATTAACTTTGTAACATGCTATGTAACATAATTATGTTTTGTAATGTTGCATATATTACATATAATACGTTATATGTTACGTTTGTAATGTACGTAACATACGTACATATATTACATATGTTGCATGGCGTGCATATTATGTTATGTAGTACAATGTTATATATGTTGTATTATGTCACATACGTTACATTATGTTTCATATGTTTTGTTACAAATGTTACATTGCTACAACATGTCGAGATTATGTCGAGAGTATATCGAGAAGCATGGCGGCTTCGAGTACAATCCACTTCTTCAAACGAAAATGCATGAAAAGGCATGTTTGATCGGCCACTCAATATTAGCATTAACTAAAATGAAACAAGGCCGTATATAACATGTAGCACATGTTATAGTTTTTCTTGTTAGAACTGTCTGAATTAATCATCCTGACATTAAGAATTGAGCCGCCACATAGGAAAACCAACAATCTGCATATGCGAAAACAAAGGCGCAGATCAGCTTCGCAGTAACTGCGAAGCTGATCAGCGCCTTTGTTTTCGCTACTCGGATAGTACAATTCCTCTCCTACTTAAATCCGAAATTTCAAGCTTCTAGCTCTTGTCTGTGACTGTACAGGCCGGTTTGTGTCAGACCTGTTCGGAAACCACATTGTTGGTTTTCCCACGAGGCGGCTCAATTAATTGGCATGGATCAATCAGTTTCTTTGTACTGTCGGAGATAAATGAGACTCGGGTCAAGAACACTTGTATTCCACCCAAGTTTACCTCTGGCAAACGTACTCACAACGCGATGTGTATCTTTGGGATTGCTTTAGTTTTCCAAAAGTAGAACATGTGCTACTGGATAATGCATGAAGCAAGAAACTATGAACATGTGCATCTGATATATACAAGGAATACACATTTGCTCATCACCAGACTCGAACAGCATGAAGAGTTACCGCTGATGCTAAGATTAGAAGCAGGGGGCTAAAAATAGCAGTCTCCGACAGATGATAACAATATGTTGTCTATTATGTTTGTTTAGATAAGCCTGGTTACAGGAATACCTACATGATACAACCTACTGGCACCGTTTTGTACTTCGAACGGGCAAGATACAATTACGTCTGCATAGCTACTATGCGTATTCTAGTCTAGGCAAAAACTTATACTAATCATATTGAAAATGTAACACATTGTTTAAACTTAGTGAAAATAAAGGTTTACTTCTCGCAAATTAAACTATCATAGATTTTCGTAACTTGCATATTATGAGTCAAAATTCTCATTCCAATTTTGACCAGCGTTTTCTGGTAATTGTAGCCGATACTTCAAACCTCTTAACATGCCCAGTTACACAGTAGCTCTCTAATACCTACTAAGGTCTACTATTTCAATAGATACCTTTTTTGTCTCACAGCTGTCTATTGATTGACAAGGTGATAAGGGTACTCAACTCTATAGTAGACTATTGTTGGTACCTCTGTCTGCTACATGATCTTGCTTTGTGCATCTTCGTCAATGGAATTATATTTCATTATGGACACAGACGTTTCACGTAAGTCATGTTGTACATGTTTCATATACAGACAGTCTAAGAGCATCATGAGTAGCACCATGAATATGTACATGTAGCCTGTCACATACGAAACTCAACAGTTTAGTCCACGCAAACCATGGTACGGATCAGAATACTCTTAATTCGCAATGTAAGTTTTCTTCTTCCTCATCCACATTTTCCCAGTTTATTAACCATCTGGGCCAATATAAAAATTTGTTTTTAGAAATGCATTTACTGAGATTACAATTACTAAATATATAATCGGACAGCGACACAAAATACTAATTCTGACCCGGTTTTGCCTTTTTTCCACTTACGGTCTAAATGAGCGACATGCATTAAGTCCTGCGTGATCGCCGATTTGTTCTAAGCTAGAAATTAAAATACCCAGTCTCAAATATTTGCCAACAGACTAAATGCCTGTAATATGGTCCGGCAGACAAAATGTGTTTGTTTTAAATGAATATCTACTGATCTCGTATAAGGTCGATTACGTCCCAAAATTTGCTTAACTTAATAGGGCCAAGATCTGACAAAAGGAGTCTTATGGCCGAAAATTCACAATTGAAATATTAATGGCAAGTTTTTCTAAGTATTTCCTGAAAATTTGAAGAGATTATCTTCACACTAGCAAAGATATGAGCGTTGGAAGGTATGTAGTTGATGCAATCTCAACATGGCGTCATGAAAAGTGTTGATGACGTTTCGATGTTGATGACGCTAACATCTTTTTCTTGCACACCAGATAGAGAAATCCCTGGTTTTACCCCATGTGAGAAATTCTTATCTCGCCCTCGTTATCTCACCCCGTCGCACGCTGCGTTCAAGTGTTCTTTTTTAACATTGGTTGTATAGGACGTCACGTAATTTCGTCGTTAAGCGCACATGTCACAATGACGTCAAAACGTTTTAAATCAAAATGGCGGACGCCGCGATTGTAGCGTTTTTCTAGGTAAATAGTATGAAAATCAAGCTTCGCCGCATTAAAGCGTGCAAGAAAAAGAATCCATCATTCGTGTAAGGTGTGGATAGACAAATCTGTCCCTCGGGTCACAATTTGGCATCACTCGGCGAGCCTCGTGATGCCAAAATGTGACCCTCGGGACAGATTTGTCTATCCATACCTGACACTCATGTAAGATTCTTATAATATCACCGTAATGAAAAGAAACTAGGACTAAAATCTTGAAATTCTATGTGTTTCTTGAAGTTCAACATGTTTACCACTATACAGACTATGCAATAGGCATAAATGCACACACCGTTTGATAAAACATGCATAATTAAGGACGTACCTGGTTTTTAAAGTGAGGGTAGTCCTTGTGGCGCAATGGTTGCCATGGCAATAAACATGATACAATATCAAAAAGGTACAAGTAGGCAACGATCAGGAAAAGGCGCAATCAGAAAAAAATTCTCACTCCAAAAACCGAGGTGGGAAAAACTAAATTAACAATCAGGTACTTATACCATGAAAACATATCGTAAACCGAATGAGCAGCTATTTTCCCAATAGGTGGCCACTCAGTTACATAAATTTAACTAAAAATAATTTGAAATAAGGCACTACCTTTGTCGCGACGCTCCACTCCCATTGCGCAGATAATTTTAAATATAGGGATCAACCATGGTTTACAGTGTTCAAACATTCGATGGATCACGAGGAAGGCGTTTGAACACAAGGCCGCAGGCCGCGTGTTCAAACGCCTTCCGAGTGATCCAGCGAATGTTTGAACACGGAAACAAACCATGGTTGATCGCTATTCTTGCATTTTCTCTCTAATCCACTTAAAATATCTTGAAAATAACATTAACAACGTAAAAACTCATCGAAAACCGCGGAGCTTCTTCAACGTCGGCCATTTTGTTTAGAACGAAACACATGACGTCACGTCACATTGACCAATGACGTCGGCCAAAACCCATGTTCAAACGGCACGTGAATTTCATTATTTGAACATGGGTTTTGCTGTTTGAACACGGCTTTCGACCAATCGAAAACTGCTTCAAACAGCTATGCGCATAGATATCTATGCAAGAAATAAGTTTCATATATGACAGCTTTCTCACCCTGGTGACCATAGCCGACCATAACCATTATGGGAAGTTAGTTTATCAGTTAGTACAATGCAGCGCGCGTTGAAACGTGACGGCGACGTAAAACTATATGGAAAGTTAATTGATCAATTAGTACAATGCAGCAGCGCGTGTTGCAACGTCACGATGACGTCAGAAAAAAAACAATTCCGGTTCCGGTTGACGAAAGATTTTTTTTCATATCAATGTACAGAAGAGCAGAATAGAACAGAACATTTTTACCACGTCCTACCATAAGAGCGACGCTCCTACGACGCAGGAGCGTCGCTATGAAAACATACAAAAGGCGCCAACAGCACAAAAAAATTAACCACCAAGACATAAAGCAAAAGGAAATGCCACAGAATAATCGCCTTGGAACGATCAGTAATATAACCTTACTGGCGGGCTTAAATCGGTTTTACAGGTACCTAACCTCACCCGCAGCTTCTGCAGTGGTTCACAACATTTGGTCAGTTGTTCGGTCCTCGTGGTGAATCTCTAACTAGTCAACGAATCATCATGGACAAACAAATAAATCATGATAAACTCCATAATGAATCATAAACGAGGACTCACAGATAGAGGAAGCTGCCCGACGATGGAGATCTCTGGGCGCCCAATAACTTACTAACTCCGGAGCAAAAGAAAAACACCAGTTGATCCCCGGTGGGCCAAGCAACAGACAAGAAGCTCCGGTCCCAACCAACTAAAATGAATAGCTTTATGTCGGGGCCATCATAGAGTCTGACGCCAGACCCACCGGCGTGCAATTAAAGAAGGCAGCATAGTTATCAACCATGATTGGGTTAAAAACTAAGCATGCAGACTGTCGCATAACATTTAAATTATATCCTACAGTATACGTCTGCAACGTGTAACGATTTTTCTGAATTGAAAAGAAAATCATTCCTTCCTATAAGTTTCTTGAATTTGAAAAACAAGTCCCGGTTCCGAAAAAAAGCAGTTTTACATCATTATCAGAGCAGACCAACTATTTCAAATTTTGGTGGTTTTTGAATTTTAATATCATAGAATGTACTAGAATGTCCGATGACCTCTTTTTATTAGATCCGCGCTCAATTGTATTTCTGTCAAAACCTAACATGGAAATAGTGTTTGTTGGTTTCATTACAGCCCCGCTTTGAATTAGTGTGGCTATACTGAATTCGCCCGGTTTCTGTGATTTCGTGATTCCGTCATTCCGTGAACATTTCGTTTTCGCACAATATCTTGAAAATGAATCGACAGAATCTGACCAAATCTTGTATGCACATCAACAATGACAAGACCTAGCTTGGGCTTGTTACCCTTTATTTTTTGCAACATTTTGACGGATTTGCGGCCCTAGATTTACGTCAGAATTTTGTTTGCCCTCAATAGCTTGCAAGCAACTTCACAGAATCTGACCAAATTTTGTATGCACATGAACATTGACAGGATCTGGTTTGGGATTTTACCCGTCACTGCTTTTCTCGCCCTGGAGAAGCTCAGAAGCGGAGATATAGTCAGATTCTCTGACAATTCTAGTCTTTCTTATGTTCACTTAAAGTAAATATCTAATTTAGATGGACATAAATATTAAGTAATACATTGGCGCGGCAATAAAGGTTTAAGACCGATATATTTGTATCCTTGACATATTTGCCCTACCGACATGATTCTAGAATTGCGATTGTGTGGCAATAGCACATACCAATGAAAGTGTTAGATTTGACGGATTACAAAATATCTACACTGACATTAACAACCCTCTGTTGTAAGCTAAAGACGATTGCCAAATAAATTGTCTTCTCAGTAAGTACAGATAGTACAATCGTACCATATTTATTGTCCACTGATGTCGGTTGTCCCGAAAGCCCATAGTTTCGACCATGAAGACCCTAAAACAGACGGTGGATGTGCAAATAAGATGCTTTGGCCTATCAAATTTGCGACCTGGAGGAAACAAGCCTAAAATTAAAACATTGGTGCCTGAAAGCTTCATGATCAATATGCAGATGGTCTGTGGATTCAAAAATACAAGTTTTATCTTGATTCTGATTGTCTTGGTTCCTCTAAAATAAAAATGCATTTGTCGATGCCATTCTTTAGAAATGTAAGAGCTAGTCACCGCAAGATTTGTTTCAAAATGCACTTACATACGTTCGTAAATTCAAAATCAAAACGCTTATAGAATTGTTTTACCACGTTTTCCACATATTTTGAGAATTGTCGACATAACAAATTAGCCGCCTCATGGGAAAACCAACAATCTGCATAGACGAAAACAAAGATGCAGATCAGCTTTGCGGTAACCGCGAAGCTGATCAGCGCCTTTGTTTTCGCTACTCGGATAGTACAATTCTTCCTCTACTTAACTCCGAAATTTCAAGCTTCTAGCCATCTTCTGTGACAGTACAGGTCGGTTTGTTTTGGACATGGTTGGAAACCACATTATTGGTTTTCCCACAAGGCGGCTCATTAATGCCTTTCTTGAATTCATTTGCGAAAAAGTACGGTAAATTATATTCTCGTGGGAGCTGAAGACAAACATTTTTTCCTGACTTTTATGGATAAATCATGTTATGCCAGGTCAAATTATTCTCCAAGTGTTGTAACAAAATGGTTAATCAATATAAAGAGGTTTTCGTCATTTTTGTTAATATGTGGTCAGTCAACTCCGCTGCAGTAGTTGACAAGTAGGGTTACGTGCACTTTTGCATTACAGTGTATTTCTTACAACTTATCTAGAAGGCACTTTCGTATGGCCAAATTCGATATAAACAAAAGTAGGGTGGTCGGGTGGGAATATGGGCCCCCGCCCACTGGGGCCTAGGAGAAATAGATTGGCTGCTTGTGCCTCCAGGCAAAGCTTCTAATCTACTGACCGACCATCTGATTACTGGTTAACCGCTCATGTCTGAGCCTGTCCCGGAAATGCGGTTTAGTCAAACCACCCACGAGCCTTATTAGCTTAATTGGTAAGCACATTTTGAGTGTCATGACATCCTATTGTTGGGTAAAAGTTCCATAAAATTGAGTCAACGTCCCGACATGAACATTACTGTTGACTGGGACGTTAAGCATCAAATCAAGCAAACAAACAATAACAAAACAACAACAATAACAGTAACAGCATTTGTCCATCACGTGAACATGAACATTCAATTATACATGTTTTAAAACTTTTGGAATATATTGTTAATACTAATGCCTATGTGATCGGAAATTAAAGCGGTTTTTATGTTCATGAATACAAGTTGTTCCACAGATATAAAAATAAAATTATACAAAGCGACTGACACATAAAACTTAACTTTATGCCTTTTTTGTTACGATCAAAGCTCTGGTCTTACAAAAAGGATATTGTACAGTACACGATGCCACTTTCTACCAGATTTTTTTTTCAGGGGAGCTTTGGTTCTTTCTCATCCTTATATCATATGACCAGATCAATTGAATGACCTATCCTCTTGGTTATATTGACCAACCATTTGATACCATTAATTGATGATGTTAATCTGTCCTATGTCGTGATGTCTAATCGATGTTTTGTGGAGTTTTGTTCTGAATCAAGTGTTCATTAGATGTTTGTAGATGATTGGCATTGGTCTGTCAATAAATTATGCCCTAATGCCCTACTTGCGTCTTAATTGGCACGTAGATGTTTCTTTGTGACTCGATCAAGCAATTAACAAAGCGGGCTCTTAAGGATTGCCTTCAGAAATCGATGTAATAATATACTGCAATAGTTCTGCACCTTAAATGTGGCAATTTCCAAATGCAAATCTTTGACTTTTTCATGTCTGATCAGTTAAAGGTCATATCTAAAGGTTTTGATTTTGTAAAATTGAAGTAGACATTGATGAAAGAAACTGATTGCAGAATACCTCACCAAATTATCATGCCCTTTGGAATTTAGCATTGTGTCTCATGAATATTCATTAGTTTCACTATGACGTCATTGAAGAACAGAGAGTTTTTTTAATATCATTAAACGAGCGAATAAAGTAAACAAGTATTCATGAGTTAACAATTAATACAACTTATAAATTCAGTTTCAAAACTTATAACGACCTTTGAAGTGAATTACGAGTATTTTTTTTTTCAAGGGAGACTACTCTTACGTCATAATAATGCTGGTTTGTAAATACGGCCCTACATATTTTGTGCCGATTTCTTTATTTGGGTTTACTTTTCTACAAACAAATACCAAGAACAAATACGATCAGCAAAGTATAAAAACGATCTATGTTCCCTCTAAAATTTACTGCATGCATGATATAGTGAAGATACGGTAGCCCCAATATTTACATGTATAACTGTTTTTAAAACAGAAAATAGGGTCTTTTTGACTCGTTTGGATGGCCAATGGTATGTAAATTGAAAGTTTGCCAAAAAGGATTTTGTTTAAAGCCCATTGCGGTGGATGCTAATAGAGTAATTTATAATAACTTTGCAGGACGTCATGTCGTTGATGTTTAGATACGTCTTATTGCATTGCAAACGTTCTCGTCTGCAATCATTGGTCCAGAAAAAACACATGTACGAGGGATTATCAAAAATTACGTGGACTTTTCCCATAACTTGACAACGGTTTAGGCAAACATATTCAAATTTCAGCTGACGATAAACTTGCTTAACTCCACTAGATTCTGAAAGTTTGGTTAATCTAAAATGTTTTATTAGCAGTTGGTGATGGTTTTTCTTACCCCACCCTCCCCATCACGGAGCACGTCAGAAATGACGTTAAGTTTGGCACTGCAGTATCACATTTCTTTAGCGTTTTCTTCATATGCTTGCTCAAAAATTATGGTGGACCGGTTGTGCACCTACGTTGTTTTGCTTAGGCATACATGTTTGATTTTTTCATAATGTTTAAGCGATGTCTGAATTTCATGCAACACAGATCAACCGGCAATATTGTACAATTCCCATTTGAAACTTATTTGCCGGTAAAACTTCAAGGTCCTTCGATAAAGCATTAGAAATGAAACATTGCGTGCACGTTTGAACAAATAGGACCAAAATAAATATCGAAATTCATATCCGTCATTTAAAATGTTCTAACGCCTAAATCATAATGTTAAAAGTCAGCATCCTTATGCCCAGTCCAAATTTATTCTCAAATCAAGGCAATACATTAAAAATTTTATACAGATTGGTAATATAAACCATGCTCCAATAGTTAAACAATCTTTTATCATACTTTGAGCAGTAAAACTGTAAAAATCAGTAGCCCTAAAAAACACATTTTGTGTTTCAAAACCAGTGTTTTTGCGTCGACGTCACTGACGTCATCGGAGTGCTCCATGGTGGCGTAAGTGGGTGTTTTCATTTCACAATAATTTTGTAATGAATGAAGGGATTGTGATGAAATTTTGCACACTGCTGCATATTACATGGGTCCATGTGTATTGAAAGTTTGAGTGGAATCGAGTCATTAAATCATAAGTTATAAGAAAAGTCCATGTAATTTTTGATAATCCCACGTACACATTGAGATGGAGCAGAAACGAGGACTCAACAGTAATACCAAAGCTAAAGAGAGCCAGTATTTAAACCCCGGTGGCCCCTCTCATCTGTTAGACAGCTTTAAGTCAGCGCCGACGTGCAGCTGAGGAGGGAGGAGTTTGATAAAGTCTTGACAGTCTTGGTGTAATGCTATGTGAATGTTATTTTAACACTCGTGTTATACAACCAATTCTTATACACTTGATCTTTTCACATGCTGTACACAAATCTTTTATCGACAGGTTTATGCAGCTGAGTTTGTTTTATGTTGCTATTTGAATGCTGCTCGGTTACAAACCGCTAGTAAGTTACGTCCATTGGCCGAAACTGGAAACACTACTGACCCGAACACTAAATGTCTTTATGCCATTTGATCTCGTTTAATCCACGAAGATCAGGTGCAACGTACAAAAGTTGACCTGGTTAGGTGGTTAAGTGCCATTAAGTTGCAAAAATTATTGTAAGTTGGATTATGATTTTAACCTAATTATCATGAGCGCCAAGAGATTTCTTTAATCACACTTGTCCTTTGTTATGTGACCGTACAAAGTAAAGACGGCAAGCATTTTTTTTTTCGGTAAAAGACAATGCTTCCTTGCACAAACATTTCCTGTTAGGACATTAAAAGGATTGTATGATGTATGATTGCAGAATTATACGAAAGAGGGATACAAAACCTATTCCTTTTCTATTTATCGTCAGATTACTTTTGTTTATTTATACGTTCATACACTTGGGAAACGACACGGTTTGATTTTTATTTCGGCTTTCATGACGTAGCACATGTTCGATAGAAGTCCCATGAAAAGGAGGTAACGTCCCGACATGACCATAGCTATTGACTGGGACGTCAAGCAACAACTTATAAAGCGAACAGAACCATTTTCCTATACTAACCAGTATCGCGGTCTTGCGGTCGAAGTACGCAGTTGTCCCATTTGTACATGTACTAGATAGGTATTGTAATCTCTTAGATTACGACACTTTGGCTGTTAAAATCAGACTTAATCTGATTAGTCCTAAACCCTGACCATATCAGAAAGCTCAGGGCATTACAAAGATCTTTGATTATGTTCTTATGTATTATGTATATATAATGCGTTTCATCTGTCAATGTGTAAAATTCATTGAACTTGGAGTTTGGTCTGCCAACACGAACGTACGGTAAGGTTCTGTTTTATAAATTTCTAAAAACCTATAAGGTGTATATGGAAGTAATCATAAGTAAAATTTTGAAATCGTCCTTCTACCCGGAACTCATTGCCCAGAAGCAAAATTATAAAAGACCACAAAAGGTGAATCCTCAGATCGTTAACAGCAAATATAGAATATAATTATATAATACCCATATCATGATTGTCGATTCGTTTACAGTCACTTTCGAACCATACCGTTCACCTCAAACCATCACAACCACATTTGAGCCGCTGCATGAGAAAACAAACAATCTGCGTAGGCGAAAACAAAGGCGCAGATCAGCTTCGCAGTAACTGCGAAGCTGATCAGCGCCTTTGTTTTCGCTACACGGATAGTACAACCCCTCTTCTTCTTAAATCCGAAATCTTAAGCTTCTAGCCTGCTTCTGTGACTGTACAGACCAGTTTATGTCAGACCTGGTCGGAGAATCAAATTGTTGGTTTTCTCATGCACAGGCTTATTTCAACAAAAATACACCCGCCCGATTTTTATTCTCTCATTGTTTAGTTCCATCGCTCTATGTTGCAGACAGTTCAAGCGGGCATAACTAAATTTTTCAACCGTCGTTGGATCTACAAATCAAATGAATGTCTTTTATCGAACTCGTAATTTCTTTTGTATAGACAATGTAGCCGGTTAATCAGTGCATCTGCAGCAACGTGGTTTTTCTGATTGTCTGGGTTGTTATTAACTGAGCCAGTGCACGAGAAAACCAAAAATTTGGGTTTCCGACCAGGTCTAACACAAACCGGTCTGTACAGCCACAACATAAAGCTAGAAGCTTGAAACTTTGGATATAAGTAGAAGAGGAATAGTACTATCCGTGTGGCGAAAACAAAGGCGCTGAACATCTTCGCAGTCACTGGCATAAAACATGTTTTCTCATGACGCGGCTCAACCGTCTACATTTACACAATAATTGACACTGCACTGTTGATTCTGTGTGTCTGTGTTTGTTTTATGTCATTCGCCCTTTCATAAACTAGTATTAGTATTTGTGAGATCATACTCTTTTTTCGGTTAGAATCTTCGTTGAACCAGAAAGGCTATGATATTTGTCTACGCGCCAGCGCGTAGACTACTCTAAAGTTTGAGATTGACCTATAGTGGAGCTGCTTAATGAGAAAATACTTCAGTTGATGATACAAGCATGAAATTTTCACCATATGTTCTTTACATGACACACATTGAATTCTGATCCCTGGCCACTTGAAATTCCGCCATTTTCAAGATGGCCGCCAAAAAACAAAATGACCGACAGTTGTGAAAGGAGTACATGTAGTAAATTGTTCATATCTTAGGTTCTTTTCATCATAGAACAACAATATTGATACCAAAATGAAGCTAAATGTTTGCTCTTTCAAATAAAGTTCCAATATGCAAATTACCTAATGTGCATATTTATGAATATTAATGAGATCTTACTTTTTTGGCAAAAAATTTAGAGAAAAAACACATCTTATTTTCTGAACGATGTAGAATGTTAAATGAAATGGATAACTATGGCTTTGATATTGCTAGACCATATAGTATCATAAATTAACAAAAGATAATGAGCATGTTCATGAATATTCATTATAAAACATTTTAAGACTTTGTATGCCCTTATCTATCAGTTTAGTTTAAAAAGTTCATACAGTTAATTGCTTATAGCCTAGGTCCTGTTCATCATAGAACATCATTATGTATACCAAAATCAAGCGTAATGATTGTTTCTTCCAATGGAGTTCAAATATGCAAATTACTTTATTTGCATATTTATAAATATTAAAAGGTCTTATTTCGTTGCCCAAAAACTTGGAAAAAAATCACATCTCATTCTCTGAATGATGTAAAATGTTATACGAGATTGATAACTGTGGTTTTGATATTTCTACACCATAAAGAATCATAAATTAACAACAACCAATTAGCATATTCGTGAATATTCATTTTTAAATACTTCAAGACTGTATCAGTTTAGTTAAGACAGTTCATTCTGTAAATTGACTATAAATATCACTTTCATTGTAAATGTCATTAATACAAGATATATGTCATTGTACTTTCTTTCTAAGCTCGTCCGTGTTCACTGGCTAACTGAATATTAAAACGTATCAATCATATAAAAACGCATGTTTGATCCCTTTAGTGCATACCTATGCATATATTTAAACTAAAAATTGACAATTTATATGTTTGTAGTGAGCTTCCAACGATTAAATTATTTCCCATCAATTATTTGCTTGCATCTACTAAGTCTGTCGACTGGTCATATCATCATCATATCCTTTTTATGGTCCTTTGTCCTCACTTGTTTGACAAGTCTCCTTCTGTTAAAAGTTGCAAAATTACAGCAATTCTCTTTGGCTCCATGTTGCCAAATCTAAAGGGTCTCTGAAGAGGCTTGAATAGCCAAAACCGCGGTATGGCCCATCACATTTCTCACAAATATACTCGCAGATCTCAGTTTTATTTTTATTTGCTTTTACTGCAGCTGGTGTTGTGCTGTGTGGCGGCCCTAAAAAGTCTCCCTGTGCATCTTTCATAGTGCAGATTATATTTTCCTTTTGGTCCTTTGAGATCAGAGAGGGTATTTTGAGAAATCAGAAAATTATTACCAAGGTTTACTGTATTTGGCCACATTTTGATTAGAAAAGTCTTTATTATTGACTACCCTGTTAAAAGTTGCAAAATTACAGCAATTTTCTTTGGCTCCATGTTGCCAATTCTAAAGGGTCACTGAAAAGACTTGAATAGCCGAAACCGCGGTATGGCCCATCACCTTTCTCACAAATATACTCACTGCTCTTAAAGGATCACAGTTTTGTCTTTATTCTAAGACGACATCTCCACTCTGAGCGGTTCTATGGATCAGCAGTATCCATTCTAACCTTCTTTTCGTCGTCTAACAACGCTTCAACCCATGATTTCCTTAGCTTGCCTGATCTATTCTGTGCAACTACATTTAGCTTGCGTACTTGAGAAATAAAGCCTTTAATGTGCTCTACGTGTCCATACTATCTCATCTTGCTGGAGTGAAGCACTACATCTATATCCTGAAGTCCAAGCTTTGAGAGAAGGGAGTCTGAGCTTACTTCATCATTCGCCTTAAAATTACAGATCCTGCACATCATTACACGGTCATTGCGCTGCAGGCGACAAAGTGTAGCCAGTCATTGCCCATGTTTCTGCTGCATGTGGCAGTACATAAGTTGAATACACTCGACCTCTGGTCATACGTGGCAGATTGATGTGGATAAGGAGTAGTTGGCAGAACTTGCCCTAAGCCGATTTGCAGTGAGTGACTGTAGCCAGTTCACAACCTCCGCCAGCAGAAAACATGTCTCCCAGCTAACAGAACTCTGGTACAGCCTCAACTTTTTCATCATCAAATAGAACCTCCTTCACTAGCCTTCCCTCTATGGGACGCGCCTTTCCTAGGCAGGCAGCACAGCTGAAATCAGGATCACGGCGCAAGGAGCCTTTGATGCCACTGCATTTCTTGTGGATCCAGGACAAGCATCCACTACAGAAGACGGCTTTTCTTCCTACACCTGGGGTTCTTTCCAGATTATTTCAGAAGGTTCAGATTGAGGCCAGAGACCATGATCTTTGTCTTCCACTTGTTCACTCAAAGAACTTTCCTCCATCTCTGCTTTCCAAGTCTTCAACTTAACAGGTAGTTCTTCCGTGGACTCGACAGTGTCATATTATAAGTCATCTGCATACAGCTGAACCCAAGGACAGCCAGTGCGAAACTCCCTGGATAAAGCCTATAGCACAATGATGAAGAGTAGCGGGCTAAGGACAGAGCCCTGATGAACACCTTCTTTGACACCAAACTCCTCACTGTATCCACTGCCCACTCTAACCCTGCTTCTCATGATCCTATACATGGACTGGACAAGACGCATTAGTCATTCGTAAATTCTTGGTTTCGCATTGCCCACCAGATTACATCCCTCAGGACTCGATCAATTGCTTTCTTTAGATCAACGACGTCCATGTAGAGCAGCTTGTTATTGCCCAAGTGCTTCTCTTGTATTTGATAAACACATCAGTCAGTTAAATAAAAAAGTTATAATTTATAATTGCCAGTACGGCACATTTCAAGCATACCAGAATGGGCGACAACATACTTGCAAGGTATTAGATAATTGCTTTCTCCAAATACACATGGTCAAAGTAGTCTAACTTGGAGCATCAAAAACTTTTGAAGATTAGGCAAAGGAGGCGACCGTACCTCATATTGAGTCATATGTCAGAAAACATTCCAAGGTGTATGTTTTTTATTTGTTTCTGAGATAGTCTCAAGGATGAGACCAGGCAGAAAATAGTAACTGGTGTATACCGAAAAGTAATTGGTAACTGCAGACATCCAAAATCATGGAACAATTTCATCAGATGTAATGAAAACAAAACAGAAATATTTGGGTTTCTTGTAGATAAATTTATGCTTGCGCAGAATTATGCACATGTCATAGTTACAAATAGGAATGATGTTGTTTGCAATGTGGAAATTCAATTCTTCAAGACTCTTAGCTCCCACTTTTTGAAGTAAAGCACAATGGCATTGATCTTATATTAATGACATTTATTTTACAATGAAAGTGATATTTATAGACAATCTACACCATGAGCATTTTACATTTTTCAGTGAATAAGGTGTGATTTTTTTTTCACGTTTTTAGCAAAACAAAAACCTCATTTATATTCATATGTATTCAAATGAGGAAATTTGCATATTTGAACTCTATTTGAAAAACAAACAAACAAACAAACAATAATTTAGCTTCATTTTTGGTATCAATATTGTTGTTCTATTATGAACAGGACCAAAGATATGAGCAATTTACTGTATGTACTTTCTAAATCAAAGTGATAGGTAAGGACATACAGCTCCGTTTCATTAATAACATACCCCTGCAATGTCGCAAAATAAATTGACCCCGCACCCTACATTGCATGGCTCATTGCTGGATGGTTATTAGCCTGGCCTGGATGAAACTTCTACAATTTGTGTATGTATCTATGTGTGTTAAACTGGTAGTTTGTTTATATTGATCGTGAGCAGTCCGATTGGACAGGAATGTGCTTTCGGCGTGTACCATAATTCTGGTAGATTTAATGTCAAGTTTTGAACTTTCGGCGATTGGTATTATGTAAGTACTGTGAATATTTCCAGTTTCTGACATGAATGTTGTTCATTGGCATCTATTGTAGATGCCTTAAAACTGACATCACATTCGTTAAAGTACTGAAGTAGAAATGGAATATCTAACTATACCTACTACCCTGTATAATGCTACCATGCAAATGCATGTCTTCAGCACATAAATTGTCTGAAAGTTTATCAAATTTAAAAACTGGACATCTGAGAATATCATTAACAGTTGACATGATTATTTAAAGAGAGTTACGATAGCCTTTTATCTAATGCAATGTGTACCTGCCTATGACAATGTTTTAAGTTATGTAATGACATTCTTAAACATATATTTATTAAGGACATTTGATGGTTTTTGAATACAATTGATTGAAATAGTGTGACTGGCGATTTTAAAATGACGGCTTATATTAGTAACCATCCAGGAGAAACTTCAACGAATCAAATATTAAACGCCCGAGACCACACTAAGATGGAAGTAAATATTAAGAGGAGTTTTGCTTCCTTGAAATATGTCTGTAATGAAGGAAATAGCGTCTATTTAATCATTATTTCTGAACTTTATATGTATTGCGAATGCGGTGCAAGTTTTAATGTATATCAAATAGATGTCAATGAATAACATTCAGGTTAGAAAGTGGCAGTATTCACAGTACTTACATAATACCAATCGCCGAAAGTTGAAAACTTGACATTAATTCTGTCGGAATTTTGGTACATGCCGAAAACAGATTCCTGTCCAAACGGACTGCTCACGATCAATATAAACAAACTACCAGTTTAACACACATAAATGTATACACAAATTGTAGAAGTTTCATCCAGGCCAGACTAATAACCATCCAGCAATGAGCCATGCAATGTAGGGTGCGGGGTCAATTTATTTTGCGACATTGCAGGGGTATGTTATTAATGAAACGGACCTGTACAAAGTCTTGAAATATTCTAAAATTAATATTCATAAACATGCTAATTAGCTTTTGTCAATTTATGAAAATTTATGGTCTAGCAATATCAAAGCCACAGTTATCCATTTTATTTAACATTTTACATCGTTGAGAAAATAAGATGGGTTTCTTTTCACAATTTTTAGCCAAAAAAGTTAGACCTAATTAATATTCATAAATATGCAAATTAGGTAATTTGCATATTGGAACTCTATTTGAAAAAGCAATCATCTGGCTTCATTTTGGTATCAATATTGTTGTTTTATGATGAAAAAAATCTAAGATATGAGCAATTTACTACATGAACTCCTTTCACAACTGTCGGCCATTTTGTTTTTTTGGCGGCCATCTTGAAAATGGCGGAATTTCAAGTGGCCAGGGATCAGAATTTAATGTGTATCATGTTAAGAACATATGGTGAAAATTTCATGCTTGTATCATCAACTGAAGTATTTCCTCAAAATCTCTCACTAAGCCGCTCCACTACTACTTTTAATTAAATTACAAGACAACTCGTACACCTCTCTACAACTGCAACTGCACGTTTGAGTCTAGTGGCTTGACCATCGATTCCGGGTCGTTTCGCCAAGGACCGTGTAAACACCCAAAACACCCAAGCAAACCTCCCTTTGGTTGGTAACATTTGTACCAATGGTGCAGTAACTGTAGGTATCAAAAATGGGGCAAATTGTTAAATTCGTGGAACTGGTGCATGACTGCATTCTATCTAAGCAACAACGGAATGAAATGAACCGACGGTATTGTGACGCTATATGGTCAGGCCTGAAAGCTTTGACTGCACCCCACCTGCCGTGTAGCCAATCATTCTATCCAAGCCACAACGGAATGAAATGAACCGACAATACTGTGACGGTCGATTGTCAGGTATGAATGCTTTGACCGCGCAGCGTTTTATTTCTGTTCAGTCACATGAACCACGATGAAATGGGAGTACGGTCAGATTCTTTGATATTCAAGTTTATATATGCGAAGCGTAGACCAAGCTTTTTGTAAAAGCTTATACTTGTGCATTATAAAACCCGTTATTATATACTTATTCGCAAAAGAAACGCGAAAATAACTAATACGCTTGTTTTTTCTTTCTATGTCGCCAAAATGTGATATAAATATCGATAGTCCCGTTAATTCTCTTTCACACAATTAGAAAATCACGACGTTAAGACTTACGCTTGTCGCGTTGCCGCGAAAAAAAAGTTATCCCCCATTTCCATAGCTACAGGGTTAGGATACCTTTAATTACCTTGCAAAAGTTTCCGAACCGATACCAATATTCGAAAGTCATGGTTAAACAAAATCATATCGGAAAACTTTTATATCTTTTTCGACGCTTTTTTCTTGTACGTGACGTCGTTTTTACTTTTTGACATAAATTGACGTTTTCTATCAAGCGAATAGACGTACTCGAAATCTTTTAGTGCCATAAGATAGCTGTTGACACACTAAACAGACACCTACATAATCACAATTTGATAGCCCATAGTGTGTTTGTAGTGAACAATAATGACGATCTTAAAACAATAGGCTGATGTCAACAGAAAAGCGTGACCCTTGGGAGCGTTGACAAGCGGTATTTTCCCAATCTTTTTGTACGATTCCTTTAGATTAGACACCCGGGTACTTCTTCACGCCATCTGTTTTCAAATCGCATTAATCGTGAATATTTTAGATTCAATTTCGTAATGCGCGAGATCGTACACTAACGTCATGCTACAAAAGTTTAATTTTGGTTGATTATTGGTCACTAAAACTGCTTATAAGTTTTATCACTAAAAATTCCATCACAATGATTCTTTTCAAGAAAATGGTGTTTTAATATTTTCGCGTTTCTTTTGCGTATAAGTATATTCGTATTTTACGACAATTCGTACCTGAATTTTCTACGGCAGCTGTGTCTACACTTTTGGCCAATCATCTACAACTTTATATTTACAGTTCTACATAATGTAAGGTAATAGCGCTAAATTTATTTTCCGCCGATCATTATTGTTAAAAAGAACGCTTGCTTGACTTATTAACGTTTTCTCAAGGTTCTATACCACCAATAAAATTCCGATATTTTGAAACGTATAAAATTTCTTTCAAAAATTGTAGTTTCAATTCTGATTCTGGTCAAGAGCAAATTGATTTCGAGACATTCAAGAGTTCCACTAGCCTTGGAACTATGGTGCACGTGTACCACGTGCAATTTGTGATTTTCGAAATGTTTGAGACTGTGCCTAGAAAGCCATGTTTTGACAAGTGGTCATGTCTTCTCATGCCTCTAACATCTTCAGTGAAAACGCCACCAAATTAGTTTCAATTGCTCCATCGACTGCCGAAATAGAGGACCTTACTTTTAGGTAGTACCCAAATTTTGCATTTCTCCATACATTTCAATGGAAGCTTCAACCATTTGCCACAGACTGCGTATAATCTTTCCGGCTGTGATGAGCACCATTTTCAATAGCAATAATGGATGGCATTCTATGCCATGAAAATGAATGCTGAAGTATCGGCAGTTGTCTTTACAGAATGAGCCAAATATTGTCGTGTGTTAATTGAACATGATTTACTGGTATTTTTTCATTGACACCGAGTATATTTTGTGTATGCTTTAGTTTTCAGTCACTGACATGAATTTCAGGTTCACGAAGCTTTCAAATCACCCGGCCCTCTATCCTGCAAGACAAAACGATGGTCGAAAGATACATGAATTTCTAATTTTCGATGGTAAGTAATTTGCGTATCGCATGTAAAGGATCCCGGAAGATTTCTTATGTGAAATTGCCCAAGGATTTTTTTTAAATCCCGAGTTCCAGGCACTGAAATGAAGATTATTGAAATCGAAAAATACGTTTCAATTGTATTTTGACATGCAATCCTTTGTGTAACTCAAGCAGTGACTTTTTTAAGAAATTGTACAAAATCTTTGAATTTAATAGGGGACCATATAGGAAACAGGAAACTTTTCCCCCTTGCCCAATCAATATATTTTTACACAACTGTACTGGTAATAGCGATTTTACGTTAAATTGGCTGCTTCCAGTTGACTGTCACCAGCCATTTTCACGATAAACCGTTGCTGCCAGTCAACTAATTATGGCAATTTTAACATAAAAATAGCTGCTGCCAGTTGACTTTCATATTTTACAAATTGATATTTGTAGTTATTTAAGTAAAGACAATGTAAGAGTTGTCAAAATATGAGTAACAATGAAAGGGTATTTTGGGTTTCTGTTACTTTTTCAGTTTTTTTTCTGTTTTGTTGGGATTGTGTCTAAAATTCGGGTAATAGAAACAATTGACTACAAAGAAGTTTGTTTCGTGAATTTAAATTGTAAAGCATTTTATATCATCCAAACTATAGTTCATAACATGTTGTTTTGCACATACGACGCATTTTCCTATGGCCAAAAATGTTCTAAATAATCCCGATGGTCCAAACGTTAATGACGCATGGATGACGAATAGCTGTTGTGCGGATGGACATTGGTTGGTACATGAGACGTATTAAAATGTCGATTTCAAAAGCAAAGTACGTTTTGCTTAAAAACTTAAACGCAGCCATGTGCGAATTAAACAAAGTGGGAGATAAAAATTAAAATTGAGTCTGTCAGAGTCTGTCAACAGCCGTGCACTCTCTATCTACCCAACGCGTTGCAGTCTCATTTACAAATTTCATAGTCTACACATTCAACAATAATCAAAATGAAGCGATGCTAGCTTGTGAATTTTGACTGAATACAATTTGTTCATATAAACATGAAACACCTCTTGTACTAGTATGTCTCACAATGATTGTATCTAGCTCTTAGAAAAGGTTACAGAATCTCATAACTCGAATTCTTTACGAGTAGGCTCGGTTTCTTAAGTTTATCTCCAGTGTGTAATCGTTACATTAACGGAAAACAATGCAATTTGATGTCCAATTATATTGACCTTTGCATCGAAAAATATGCAAGGCATCATAACAGACTTTTCGAATGATGTTAATGAAATTGTCACACTACTATGCCACCTAATTCCGTACCATATTTACGGTACAGGTATTTGCATGAGTGATGGACAGTGTCATTTATAGGTATAAATTTGAGAAAGATGATATACCTGTTGTTCGTGCATAAATATTTTCTACCCAAAAATTTAGGATGCAATAAGCATATTGTTGTTATTTCTTGATAATTTATGGCAAAAATATGTTCTATGACATTTTTTTACCCCCTCCCCTTTTGACACAAATTTATGCTGCAGTTTCCACCATGTTGTTGCATTTATCAAATGTTTTATTTTACGGAGAATGCAACAGATATTCTATACAATTAACACATAAATAGCCAGAAACAATCAAACTTTGGGCAGGAAACCTATGGATTCTTCCGGGGTCCTTTACTTACAACATTTTGTTGAATGGTCACATTGAAGCGTGCACGAGGAGCGATATAGCCACAGCAATTTGTCGGAAATACAGTACGTTTGCATATTGATAATATCCTTTCAATTTGAAGTTCACGAATTTAAAAAAGAAAAATATATAAAGCAACGCAACGGTCGCCATGCAACACGGTGTACACGGCAATACAAGATGAACGTTTATGGTTTAGTTTGTTGTGTTACGCCTTGAACTTATCAGTACGTTTCAGCAGATACACGAAAACATTTTTATCCATCCGGGGACTCTGAGAGATCATGTCTGTTTGCTATGATTGATGCTTGTACAATATGTTGTTATCTATGATATTGTATAAATGCATTAAGTATCTTGAATACAAGAGGAGCTACATACGATAAAATGCCATTTGGGATTCAGAGCCAACTCATTCCAATAGAACCGGTTTAATATTTCGCAGCAGAGATTTATCAATGTTCTGCTGTCAACAACATTGGTATAAGTCAACTTCAGCTCAAGTTAACCCTTGGGTAATAATAAAGAGATCAAATAGCGTTGTCTTTCTATTGTAATAATATGCTGGGTCCCGAGCAAGGCGTTTAAACTTAGACCCGAACGAGAAT
The DNA here is from genome assembly GCA_964017185.1 of Rugalucina vietnamica. Classification (NCBI taxonomy): domain Eukaryota; kingdom Metazoa; phylum Mollusca; class Bivalvia; order Lucinida; family Lucinidae; genus Rugalucina; species Rugalucina vietnamica. The sequence continues at coordinate 19,004,549 of OZ024881.1, read as the reverse complement.
GCAATGTTTTACCATAGTTATACCATAGTTTTGTAAGTACTTCACAGAGTTTTTTCGCCACGTCAACATTTTATTTGACGACGCTCATAATTACTTAATCATCTTTGATATCCTCTCTCACGAAACTAATGCAGTATTAGATGTGCCGCCTCCTAGGAAAACCAACAATGTGGTTTCCGAACAGGTCCGCCACAAACCGCCCTGTACAAGCACAGCAAATGGCTAGAGGCTGGAAAATTTGGGTAGTAGAGGAATTGTACTATCCGTGTAGCGAAAACAAAGGCGCTGATCAGCTTCGCAGTTACTGCGAAGCTAATCTGCGCCTTTGCTTTCGCATATGCAGATTGTTGGTTTTCTCATGAGGCGGCTGATTAACTGTCTGAGCCGACTGTACGCTTGGCATTGCAGAATCAGTAAGTCATTGTGAATGCACAATCATAATTAATAGAGACTAAGCCAAAGCTAAAATTAATCTGCGTCCAGACCAGGACAATCTTAGTATATTGTGGGACCGCACATTCACACAGCAATTTACAGTAATCAGCCATCATTTCAAATTAAATTAAGGTCTCGTCACACGCAAGCGTAGTAAATCTCTCGATGTAGACTTTCGATTGCTTAAAGGAATTCTTATTTGTTTGATTTATTGTTTTACGTCCCCTTCACGAGCTTACGTCCCGTTATGACCATGACTTAAGACATTAAGCAATGAAACAAAAACTTTTTTTTTGCAATAAAGCGCTAGTTTACGTCGAGAGAGTTTTATGTGTGACGAGGCATTTTCAGTAAGATAAGTTCATCGTATACTCGACACTGAGGGGCGTGTAAGTTACACGTAAACACAAACCATGTAGAACCACTGGTATGGATCAGGAGAAGGCGCAATCACAAAGAGATTCCCACTCCAAAAACCGAGGTGGGGAAAAAACTAAATTAACAATCAGGAATCTACTCAGAGACTGATATTTGCGTGTTGCGGAAACAAAATACTTAATTGGCCCATTGCGTATAGAATTATAAGGAGCTGCGCCTCGAATAAGAATTCAACAACAGCGCTGCAAACCAACGACATGAATTTGTTCAAATTACTGTACGAGTCCAATGGAAGTTAAATTAGCTCAAGCAGCTCAACGACCTGACCACTGACTTTGTTTTCTTTGCCATTGCTTTAAAATTGACTTATATTTAATTATTTCTTTCCACGTCGCCCGAAACTTTTGTTTCTAACGCATTTTTTTATTTGTCAAAGCAATTTACTACGCATCATGAGCTGCACAGCTGATCACAGCCTTTGTTTTCAGTGCACGCCGGATAGTACAATAATTATTCCTTTTTATCCTAAATCCAAAATTTCAAGCTTCTAGCCATCTTCTGCAGCAGCACAGACCGGTTTGTGTCAGACCTTGTCGGCAAACCCAGAAGATCGGTTTTCACGCGTCGCGGCGATATTCTAGGACAAAGTAGAGGGCGTGCAAATTCAGTTTTAAATTGTAAGAGACACACACTGTTTAGTAATTTTACGATGGGACACAATATATTGCCCGTATTTCTCGTAGAGTGTAGACGTTTTCAATTGTTGATGTTAATCTATTTAGACTTTTGTGGAACCTATGAAGCATAAGAGGAAATGTTAGATTAGATTTTCAAAGAACTTCTAGAGATAACCTTAAACGATTAAATAAACCGCATTTCCAGTCGATTCTCTCTAATTTTGTATTGTGCATTCGTTGTTGCAACAACCTACTCTTAATTAGCAAATGAGCCCCCTCATGAGAAAACCAACAATCTGCATATGTAAAAACAAAGGCGCAGATCAGCTTTGCAGTAACTGCAAAGCTGATCAGCGCCTTTGTTTTCGCTACACGGATAGTACAATTTCCCTACTTTCTAAATCCAAAATTTCCGGTCTCTAGCCATCTTCTGTGCTTGTACAGCTCGGTTTGTGTCAGACCTATTCGAAAACCACATTGTTTGTTTTCTCACGTCGCGGCTCAAATTTCTCCTGATGTCCAGCTTTTAACAATTTCAATGTCAGTGCATGTCACCTATCATCGGAGATATATATCTAAATATATCTAAATATTTTCTAGTTAAAAATAAATGACCAAAGTCAATCTGAGAATTATTAAATACATGCTCGCAATTTTAAATCATGTACTGTATGTATTTTGATGACGCTATATATATAGCATTTTGCTGTTTCGCTATTTCTGATCATGGCTTCGATTGTTATTGTCCCCCGCCTTTTCGAAGAAAAGCGGAGGGACATAATTTTTGACTTTCTGTCATTCCGTCTGTCCGTCCGTCCTTCCGTCCCCCTATGTAACTTTTGCAAGCAACTCCTCCCACAGTTTTATTCCGTTTCTTTTGAAACTTTACAGATGTCTTGATCATGCTTTGAAGATGTGCTTGTGATTTGGATATAATCCTCAGGTTAATTTTGACACACACTATTTTTGCAATTTGAACTTAGTCATTTTTTCTGACATTTTGACAATGAAAAATAATGGACGGTTGGTATCTTGTGCACGCAACTCCTCCTACAGTTTTATTCTGATTCTTGTGTTACTTTACAGATGCTTTATTCATGCTTTGAAGATGTGCATGTAATTTGGATATAATCCTCAGATTAATTTTGACACTTTTTTCGCAATTTGAACTTAGTCATTTTTTCGGACATTTTGACAATGAAAGTGAATGGACAGTGGGTACCTTATGCACGCAACTCCTCCTACAATTATATTCCATCTCTTTTGAAACTTTAAAGATGTCTTGACGCATGTGGTTTGGATATAATCCTCACGTTAATATTTATTAGGCATTTCAGGCATTTTTCAGGCATTTACATTAAGAAAGTGCATGTGGTTTGGATACGTTATTCTAAGATTATATTTGTGTAACTAAACTATCAAGGCGGGGGACATAAATTCTCTGAATTTGATTGTTGCATCTGGTTCTTCTAGTTTCTGGCCAATAATTCCTTTGTGTTTTTATTCGAAGACCAATGACTTCTTCGATCGTTTTATGCTGCTCGGCTCAGAATATGTTAGTCATAGCATCTATGGAATCTATGGTATCCATATTTGCTGAACGCTCTTTTAGATGGAATGGGTAAGATAAGCGTGTATTTCCCTAGAATGCGAATTAGAATAATGTTTCTCCATTTTCTTCAATACATTCTTCTTGAGGCATAATTGCATGTTGAAACCCTGTGTTTCCGATATGACACGATTATCGTTATCAGAGCCTAACCATCTGACTGCTTTGTCCTCTTAACGTACTGCAAGCAAATTTGTTTGTCTAAATATCAATGGTGGAGAGAAAAAAAACTTGTCTTATAATGTAAGAGAAATGAGCCACCTCATGACAAAACCAACAATCTGCATATGCGAAACCAAAGATGCAGATCAGCTTCGCAGTAACTGCGAAGCTGATCTGTGCCTTTGTTTTCGCTACACGGATAGTACAATTCCTCTACTTCCTTAATCCGAAATTTCAAGCCTCTAACCATCTTCTGTGACTGTACAGGCCAGTTTGTGTCGGACCCGTTCGGAAACCACATTGTTGGGTTTCTCGTGAGGCGGCTCAAATATCAGAGCATCTGAGCAGCGCTTTTTACGTCCTATCTTTTCAACAAGGCTTGGAATAAATCAGTCTGTGTAAAACAGAAAACTATCTCTTTGAATATACATGTAGAAATACAGGCTTCTACCTGCTTAAATTCGCCAGCCAGATTACAGAGATACCACAGTAATACCACAAAGCTGGTCGTAAATATTTTTCATGCCAAGCTGAATGTTTATAATTTTGTTCGAATGTTCATTGTTGTTACAGTACTTTGAGGATATTTTAAAACATAATTATTCAATATGTTTTGGCGCGCTGCTAATACTGCATACAGAGTTTGGCAGTTACGGTAGCTGCCAAAGTTTTAAACACGAAACGCACGATCTTGAAGGAACATACGTGGTTTGATGGCCATTTTTCCAATTTGAAAATGACCACTATCTGTTTTTAAGTGGCCTTCACCATTGTTCACAAAAACTATGCAACCATCGTTATCTCTTAAGACTGTAGCACGCAGTAAGCTGCATGCACGATTTAGCATCTGACCAGTTCCTCCAAAATACTATAATATAAAATGGAAAAAGGTATGTAGTTCTTCAGTTGTTGAAAGTCTTTAGTTAGTCGCTGTATTGCATGGGTTTTCTCATGACAGCAGGCTCTAGCAGCAGAGGCAATGTGTTAAATATATGCAACGCCATCTTACCACAGACGAACGTGATTTGTGCTATAATATAGGTTATTCTAGCAGAAGCACATATCTTATTTTTATTGCATACAGCTGTGCACGTAACAGACTGTCATCCGATGGATAAAGTTGGAGGCTGATTTTATGCTCTGCCGTGATAGCTTCTTGGACACATCAGGCTATATGTTACTTTGAGACACCGTGACCTAGTGGTAGATTGTGATTGTACGAACCCTAATAGAGAGGTCCAGGATTCGAGCATTACCTCAGCCGCGTTGTTTTATTGAGCTATACACAATAACTTCACATGGGCTTTGAGTTCAGTTTAGCTTGGTTATGCTGCAGAAATTGCACTTCAGGCTTCACCAGCGGGTAAAGAACTTGTGTGTGTTTTTATTATTTTCAAATGCAAGTAAGTTTATAACATTGCACTGGACTTACATGAAGATGTAAATGAAAGAAGGCTGATTCTTACGTGTAGAGCTCCTGAAAAAATGTCCTCTTCATTAGGCTATCATATGGTTCACGAAGACATGAGAAATGTCAAGGTCGAACATGCATGTAAAAGTCACGTTGTAGGCATCAGGTGCTGAAGATAGAAATCCTGTCACACTAATAGTGTTTTTGCTAATGTATTCTCATATGTCAGAAATGTAAAGTTCACACCGGACATCCATACAGCTTTTGGGCGCCTTATAGGCAGTCGGTCGTTGCGAAGACGACGACGTAACAGCCTCCAATACAAAGTTTTTGTCAGCTTCGAAAGTGGCACAGCTCCGTTAAGCGTTGCAAGTCCGAAAACTAAGAAGGCATCATTTCTCCAAGCGGGGCTCAAAACGAGGCTATGACATAGTTTTATGACCAGGAAATTATTATTCCCTAAGCTCGGAACATAATCACTCAGAATCAGTGAATAAATCGTCTTACATCGTTTATGGACGTGCTCTGATTTATCACCATACACGCGATATAAAAGTGCAACACCAAGTCTATCATGTGACCTGCTGAAAATATAAAACAATTTATGGGTGAAGCTAATCACTACCTTGGTTCACCTTTGGCTTAAGGATTTTCATTCTTATTTTTGGATTTCAATTTAGCAAGTTGAGCACAAGGTTTACTTTTATTTGTATTCACTTTTTATAATACCGTGAATGGCAACGCCGACCCAGTCAAAATGGTGTCATCCCGCCTAGTGTCTTTGGGTTGGGATTTAAATTAATAGCATTAAATATTTTTAAAACATGTGTCCGCCAGTTGAACACATTGTTTGATTTTTAAGTTCTTTATTTTTAAAATCCTAAAAGCCCAGTTTTGCCATTTTGCTTCCCCAGTTTAAACGTCACCATCCCAATACAAACGGTAATCGGCGTCCGGTTATAAAGTGATTTATCTTCATGATACACTTTCTGTCCGCCTCTCTGTTATGCTAGTTGTCTTTGCGGTTGATACTAGCCGAATGGTTACCTTGTTGGGAAAGAAAAGGTCATGTTGCTCTTAGAGGTTGTTGTCGGAAAAATGTTTTGTGATGTTATATGATGTTGTTGTTTTTTGTTGTTGTTTTTTTGTTTTTCTTTCTTTCTTTCTTTCTTTCTTTTCGTTGCTGTTGTTAATTTTTTTCTAAATGGCGATCATTTTCAAAACTAATTGCTCTCACTGCAGCTGATGACTTGTATCTACAGTAAAATACCTCCCCGTACGCAATTACGGTACCGATAAAACACGGCGTGTATAGTTGTAGAAGACTGAGAATAGTAGGCGATCTTGATATATGTATTGCTATTCGTAAGAAAAAAAAATGTCGAACATCAGGGGCAGTTTTACGATTTCACATTCAAGAATAATAGAAAACATCAGTTGATTACCTGAAACCAGTAGACGAGGGCTAAGAAACTGATAACTTAATCAATATCAATATTACCCAATAAATAGGAACATTCAAGAATAGTATAAAGTCTGTCATTTAGGTAGCCTTAACCAAAGAAAATTAATTTTGGTTTCAAAGAGCGAATTCCCATCTCATTTTGATTGCTTTCAAAATAAAAAGGAATTTTTTTAGCAATGGATACGAGAGGGTCATCTAGCGGCTAAGCATAGAATCTTTTCAGATTAACAGATATGTACATATAAAGAAATGAAGCGTTTCTGAGAACTGTCTGATTAATTCTCTGACCGATTCTTAAACTATCTGAGTTAAGATTGATGATCTCTGCTTGTTAGAGATAAGGCTTTATACGATTGAATAGAGAAGACTTCTAGAAAGTGCAAGCACTGGTCGCTTCTTAATTGCCAAAAATTTACGACGTTTGGTCGGAGTTCGAATGATTGAGTAATAGCTTTAATACTTGGCAGTCCAAATCCAAAAAAGTGGCTTAGTTTTGGTTTTGTTGGCATTTTTGAGTACATTATTCTACTTATGCTCATAATATTCCTTGGCATGTGCCCAAACTCGTATGGGTGGATGCCAAGTCTGTAAATGACCCTGGGCCACAGAACAAGGTCAAAGGTCAAACGAGTGCAAAATAGCAAAAATCGGTAAAAATGAAAATAGACATTATTGTTTTGGAAAATAATGGACTGATTATAGGTAACTTGTACTCATGTCATTCCTTGACATGTCTCCAAAGACATAGAGGTGGATGCCAAGACTGTAATTGCTCCTGGGTGACAGAATTAGGTCAAAAGTCAAATGAGTGCAAAATAACAAACACCCGTTACAATAATCAAGTATTTCTTAAATCAAACATGAACTGACTAAAGGCAACATGTTCTTATTTTATTCATTGATAAGTGTTTAAACTCATATGGGTGTATATCAAGTCTGTAATTGCCTCTGGGTCACATAATTAGGTCAAAAGTCATATGAGTGCAAAAATATCAAAACCTGTAATGATAACTAATATTATTCTACTAGCTACCCATACCCCCTTCCCCAGGGGTAATTTTCTACACTATGATTTTCTAATTTAAGTATATTGAAAAAGCTATCAGACCCTGTTTTTTGCCAGTGGAAGCGTCTGCGTTTTATGCTATGTTCTATTAAAGTACCCTAAATATTCATTTTTTGCGTTTTTATAATGGGGGTACAGATAGAAAATTGAAAATATCTCAATTATTTGTAATCCTAGACCATTGAACTTGGTCTCATCTTAAAGCTTAGACGTAGCCCTTTTTTCCTATGATAAGTAATGGAAAATATTTAATTTGCATATTCATGAATTTTCATTAAAACTTTAAAATGAATAAAAAGAAACAATTAAAAATCAATTATCCCATAAAAACTAATGTCATGCCTAAACTATCATTTTGGCTTATTGTTATTGTACCAATAATACTATTTGATAAATTTGTTGATGACTCATGGGCCTAAATAATAATTATCTCATTTGCATTTTCATGAATATTAATGAAAATGACGAAAATAAAGACATACAAAGGGAAAATCTATTGCCATTTGAAGGGTTAAGGGTGGAATATCTACAGGATGTACCTTGCACCCTCAGAACAAATGCTCATGGGTGCCAGTTTGGTCAGAGGATCTCTTTATTGCCCATGTGTGTCACGTAAAATCATAGAGTGTTCACCCCACCTCTAATAAGCAGAGAAATAGTCTGGTACACCTATATTACCACTTGTTTCTTGGCTACTTATAGACCTTGAGAGAGCAGAAATAGGTATCAAATGATTGGTTTGACAATGCTTGATAACTACGTAATAAGATATAAATATCAAACAGACTTCCTGGTCTTCAAATATTAATGCGAACTTTATATATTAGGAAAAAATCACAGAAAAATGGAGTATACCAGCACAACTGCTTATATCTCGTCAACCAAAAGCCCTTGAGAGCTTAAATTGGTACCAAATGATTGCTATGACAATGTTCTATAACTCTGTAATAAGATATATAAGCAAACTGGCTATCTTAGTGCTCAATATTAAAGAGAACTTCAGATATTAGAGAAAAGTAAGAGATAAATGAAGGGGGTCTACCAACAAAATTGCTTATATCTCAGCAACCAAAAACTCTAGAGGGCTGAAATTTATATCAAATGATTGATATGATAATGGTTTATTATAATATGATAAGATACAGAAAGAATGTAACTTTCTTGGGGTACAAATCTTGATGAGAACTTTCAATATTAGAGACAAATCACAGAACAATGGAGGGGGTATACCTACAGAAATGCTTATAAGCTCAGCAACCAAAAGCCATAGAGAGCAGAAATTGGTATCAAATAATTGCTATTACAACATTCTAAAACCACGAAATAAGATATATAACAAAATCAGTCTTTCGTGTTGTTCGAATATTGATGGAATCTTAATGAATATAATATTAGAGAAAAATCACAGCAAGTGAAGGGGTTATACCTACAGAAACGTTTATATCTCAGCAACCAAAAGCCATAGAGAGCAGAAATTGGTATCGAATGATTGCTATGACAATAGTCTATAACCTTATAATATGGTATATAAACAAGCTGACTTCCTTGTTTCTCAATTTTTTTAGAAAACTTAAGATATAGGAGAAAAGTCACTGGCAAACGAAGGGGGTTTACCAATAAAATTGCTAATATCTCAGTGACCAAAAGCTCTAGAGAGCTGAAATAGGTATCAAATGATTGCTATAATAATGTTCTATAATAGTATAATAAGATGCATAAATAATCTGACTTTCTTGTTGTTGGATTAATGATGAGAACTTTAAATATTAGATAATAATCTCAGAAAAATAGAGGGGGTACACCAACGGAAATGTATATATCTCAGCAACCAAAAGCCATAGAGAGCAGAAATTGGTATCAAATGATTGCTATGACAATATTCTATAACCAAGTAATAATGCATATAAACAAGCTGACTGTCTTGTTTCTCAAACATTTAAAAAAATCTTAAGATATAGGAAAAAATCAGTGGCAAACGAAGGGGGTATACCAATAAAATTGCTAATATCTCAGTGACCAAAAGCTCTAGAGAGCTGAAATAGGTATCAAATGATTGCTTTAATAATGTTCTATAATAGTGTGATAAAACGCATAAATAATCTGACTTTCTTGTTTTTCGAATAGTGATGAGAACTTAAATATTAGACAATAATCTCAGAAAAATAGAGGGGGTATATCAACGGAAACGTATATATCTCAGCAACCAAAAGTCATAGAGAGCTGAAATTGGTATCAAAAGATTGCTATGACAATATTCTATAATCATGTGATAAGGTATATAAACAAGCTTACTATCTTGTTTCTCAAATATTTAAGGACACTTAAGATATAGGAGGAAAATCCTTGGCAAATGAAGGGGGTTAACCAATAAAACTGCTAATATCTCAGTGACCAAAAGCTCTAGAGAACTGAAATTGGTATCAAATGATTGCTAGGATAATATTCTATAACCATGTTGTGAGACAAACAAACATTCTGAATTTCTTGATTTTCGAATATTGATAAAAACTTTAAATATTAGTGAAAAACCACAGAAAAGTGGATGGGGTATACTAACAAAATGTTTTATAACTTAGCAACCAAAAGTCTTAGAGAGATAAAATTGATATCAAATAATTGCTATGTTAATGTTCTATAAACATGCGATAATAAATGAATAGTTTGACTTTCTTGTTGTTTGAATATTGATGAAAACTTGAAATATTTGATAAAAATCACTGAAAAATAGAGGGGGTATACCAACGGAAACATTAATATCTCAGCAACCATAAGTCCTAGAGATCTGAAATTGGTATCAAATGATTGTTATGACAATAATGTTGAAACATGTAATAATATAAATGACCAAGCTGACTATACCGTTGCAAAAAAATTAAGAAAACTTAAGATATAAGAGAAAAAACACAGACAAATACAGGGGAGTGTACCAATAAAATTGACAATATCTCAGCAACCAAAAGCTGCAGAGAGCTGAAATTGATATCAAATGATTGCTACGATCATATTCTATACACAATTGATACAAAATGTACATAAAAGAACTTTATCCCCATCAGAATACCACGGACACTTATGTTTATACAGGCAATTGTAAAAGGGCATGAAAATAAGCATTTTTTTGCACTAAAGTGACCTATGACCTAAATCTGCATTACTTTGTTGTAACAATTGTAACTGATTACATCATACAAATGCATTAGATGTAATTTGGGGCTTTTTACAAAAAAAGAAGAAAATATTTCATAAGATACTGCCATAATGTTGAAATATCTCAAATTTTGCACTTAGTTGACCTTTGACCTATTTTTGGGACTCTGGGGCATTTTCAGACTTGGCATCCACCCTAGCGTGTATTGTTACACATTAAGGTACACATTAAGCATGGATGCCAAAATGTACTCAAAAATGCCAACAGAAAAATATTTGGGGGGCTTGGGAGGCCAACTATAAACGGATTGGCTATTTCAGTCAACTAACAGTAGCCAAAAATAATAAAATAAAATGGCTATTTACGGTCATCTTGACGTAGTTTGGCTGTCTGCAGTCAAGTCCTTTTATAAAAAACGAATGCCTTCTACAAGTACAATTTGGTGTAAGTTTTATACACGTGTACTTTTCGATTTAAGAATAATATGAAGTACTGCGTTTGGAAAGTAAGAATAGAGGGACCAGGAATCGATGCAATTAAATTTAAAGTCCCAACATAGTCTGGTTCTATTAAAAACAATAAATAAAACTAATTCAATGGAATTCAATCAACAATCTTAAATATTTGCCATACATTTTAAAGGGATATAGAATAAAAATAGAACTGAGATCCTTTAAGAAACACATTAAGTGAACATAAGTGAACATATTAATGAGAAAAGGGTGGGCCATACCGCGGTTTCGGCAACTTAAGTCTCTTCGGTGACCCTTTAGATTTGGCAAAATGGAGCCAAAGAGAAATAATGCGATTTTGCAACTTTCAACAGGATAGTCGATACAAAGACTAGTATTATTCAAAAAGAGCCAAATATATAAAACGTTGGTTAGAAAATGAACCTAAACTGATAATGAATTTCTTCTGATTTCTCAGAATACCCCCGCTGATCTCAAAGGACCAAGCGGAAAATATAATCTGCACTATTGATGATGTACGGGGAGACTTGTAGGGCCACCACACGGCACAATATTAGCTGCAGTAATAGCAAATAAAAATAGAACTGAGATCCTGTATGAACAGTCAGCATATAAATGAGAAATGGGATGGGCCATACCGCGGTTTCGGCTACTAAAGCCTCTTCAGTGACCCTTTAGATTTGGCAAAATGGAGCCAAAGAGAAATACTTCGATTTTGCAACTTTCAACAGGGTAGTCGATACAAAGACTAGTATTATTCAAAAAGTTGACCAGTGTCTGTTACTTTTTGTGACTTTAAAATGAAATTGTAGGCATCAACTGCATATTGTTATTTCTGTCATTTGCAAATTATGATCCTCTGTGAAAGCCAATTCATACAATCTGATCATCTCATATTTCCTTCGTTCTGTAGAAAATCTCAGATTAGATTTTCAAAGAATGTTTCTAAAGATGGCATTACTGAAGAGAGAAACATTGCAAAACAACTTATTTTTAATTCAATTTGTTTAGCTCGATTCCGTGAATATTTGCAAATTAGGTCAAAATTGATCCGTTCTTAGAATGGTTTAAGCTGCTACTATATTGTATGTCTTTTTTCTCAGATTTGTGCAAGTAAAATGCATTTAAACCAGAGACCTTCCCCATAAGAACAAAACTGAAAAACATATATTTGAATTTGAATACATATCAAAACTAGACTATGAAGTGCACTTGTTGCACCTCGCCCTCCACACAAAGGTCATATTTTGTTGTGTCACGCTGTTTTCGCTGCGATTCAATTACTTCCTCATTGACAATTCCCTGTAACTGCCAGAAACATTAGAAGGTATTTGACATTTAACAGTCACGTTCGGGCATCAGGTGCTACCCTTTGCGATTATCGTGCACTAAGGTAACTTGAATTTAAAGAGTCATTTCTTTTTAGATTCTAATGTAATGAGATTAGAACAATAAATAGCACGTTTTATAAGTTATAGCTCGGTTTTAAGACAATGCAAGGCATGCATAAATATGCCTCAAAAGCCATAACAAATTATACTGAATTTGGTTTTAATACAAGTTTTACAATTCAACAGGGTAGACCCACGTCAAAGAATTACATCCTTATCCATATGAATACAATAAATGTAATTGTTCAATAGGACCAAACGTGTCATTCATAATTATAATGACAAATAAGCCGCTGCATCAGAAAACCAACAATCTGCCTATGAGAAAGCAAAGACGCAAATCAAATGTGCAGTAACTGCACAGCTGATCAGCGTCTTTGTTTTCGCTAGACAGATAGTGCACTCCCTCTTCTTCTTAAATCCAAACTTTGGCTTTCAAGCCTCTGTCCTGCTTCTGTGACTCAGATTTGTGTCGGACCTGGTCGGAAACCCAGATTGTTGGTTTCCATGCGAAGGCACATTTATTATGACAAATCTGTGACATATGTCTAGGCTGAACAAAATCCATTTATAAACTACGGTCACATGCACATAAGTTTAGTTCCCGGACGATCAGAGTAGACTTACGTCACAGTTTATCGTCATACATGTGAATAAAATAAATGTATTTGACCAATTGGAACAGGGGTGTCATTCGTATTTAAAATGGTAAATCAGTGACGAAAGTCTACTACGATCGTCCGGGATCTATAATTATTGTACCATTGATTGGTCCGTATTTATTAATAAAACACGTGAAAATTTTCACCAAAATAGATGTTGTGATGCCATCATATGTAATTATGATTGTTTTTCTTTTCTTATGATGTATATTGATTTATTTGGTTTTCCTTGATGATTCATTGAATAGTTAGAAATGAACAACTAATTAAATGTTGTGAACCTCTGTAGAAGATGAGGGTGAAGTTAGGCGCTTGTAAAATCGATTTAAGCCCCCCAATACTTTTATATTATTGATCGTTCCAAGGCGATATTTCTGCTGTGGTTCCATTTGTTTGATGTTTTGGAATCGATGTTTGTGCTATTTGAACCTTATGTACAATTTCATATTTTTATTTAAGTTCGGGAAACTGAGTGACCGCTTATTGTGAAATAACCGCTGCTTATTAAGTATAAGAGCCTAGTTGTCAATTTAGTTTTTCCCACCTCGGTTTTTTGGAGTGGGAATTTCTTCCTGATTGTGCCTTTTCCTGATCATTGCCTACTTGTACCTTTTCTCTATGCCATCTGCATATGGCCAGAAAGTTGTTGCTTACATAAAGTTGAGTTAATCACGCACTTCCGACATATCCAGAATCGCACCGGTGCAGCAAGTCGATTCTTAAAAATAACTCCCTTTCTGATCAAAATAGCTGTGCAATACGGTCACTTAAGAACTGAAGTACAATCGTGGCACTAAGAATAGAACACGAGCAAAGTCACGAGATCTAGAATTATGTTACATCTCACGTTTTTGTCACATGGAATTATCCATAATTACATGAATAATAAATCATAAATACTCATGCTAGTACGCATGAGGTAAAAAAAAAATAATTTCAAATGTGCAATTATGCATTAAGACGGGAATACTTTAAATAGAGCAATGATTAATTTTGTAGGTCGTTTCATCAATGGCTTTAAGATATGTATTTGTCCTTTAGTACAACTTAGCACATAGTGTGTACAAAGATATGTCGTAACTAACATGCTCTAAATATAGATCCGATAGTTTAAATAATGTAACTAAAACGTGTGAATCATATTATTTATATATCTTGTACTGTGGCCTAGCTGATAAAGTGCCAGTTACTATAGTAATTAGCCTATAACTTGAAAATTGATCATACAAGATCGAATCCTGCCAGCATTTTTTTTTTCGATCTAAAGAATAGCTTATTTCATCATCAAATGTCTATTTCTATTTTGTACCTGTTATGTTAATGGTAAATAAAACTGATATATTTGTTTGCATATAATCTATGATATATCTTACATATCACATGTCTTAGTACTATTCTATGACTAGTCTTGGTGATAAGTTAAGACATGTTCTATGACAGCTTCATGAATCGACAAACAGGCCCGAAATCCTTTATCTTGGACATCATCATTTCAACGTTTTGCGCTTTTGTGCGCAGAGAGAGAGAGAGAGAGAGAGAGAGAGAGACAGAGAGAGACAGAGAGAGAGAGAGAGAGAGAGAGAGAGAGAGAGAGAGAGAGAGAGAGACATTTTGTAAACATTCGATGTCGAAGGTCATCATTTTGGATCCTTGTTCAGCTAATTAAACAGTTAAAATGGGAAAATGCTGGCCAAGGGTGTGTGTGTGGGGGGGGGGGGGGGGAGGGGTCGGGGCAACAGTAAACAATACGGCCACTGTAAGCTTAATATATGTGTTTTCATTAGAAAAAGGCGATGTGCGCAGTAGTTACCTCTTGCAGTTGGATTATGAAAGTTATGACATAACATAAGTTAAAATACATTATCAAATTTTCGGTTATGAAATTATATGTATAAATTGCGCTCTGTGTATTTATGGCTGCGTACATGTATATTCAAATAACAGAGGATACAACATGTGTTGCCGTCATTCGGTATATATTGCAAAGAACGGCCTTAAAGGATGTATATTTTGCACCATTTGCCAACTCAATCATCCAATCGAACTGCAGACAGAAATCACTGAGCGTCATTTTTATCTACTAAGAGCATTTGTCAGAGAAAGCAATCAACATCGGCAGGAAATGCTGCTTAAATATTGATGATGAAAGTAATAGGAGAGCTTGTCTTGTGAAGACTTGCTGAACATCAGACAGTACATGTGCGAGTTCTGGTCAGAACTTTAACTTTTCATAGTCTATACACCATCAGTCAGCATCTGGGTATTTTAAAAATAAGCTTTGTCCTGCGTAGATTGTGGATTTGTTCGGGGAGGTCTGCCTCTTGTCTGGTCGGGAAAAGACATGTTTTACCGTTAGGTAACTCAATTCTCGGGCTATGCTGGGGTGACTGACATTCTTACATTGTTCTTTGTAACTAATTTGTGTAATTATCTAACTAATGAATTAGTGAGAGGAGGACAATATGAGGTCAAAATCCGAACATTACTTAAACTAACATACTTCATCTCCCCTGTTTCCTTTTCAAATTAGTCCACATATTTTATACTTCTAAATAGCTTAAAGTGTTATCTACGTACCCCGGGAACAATGTCAATGCATTGTCTCTAGTCGAAAGCTTATGGGGAAATGATAATCCTAAGCAATGGACAAGTGATTTACATAGCCTCGCCTCATGATGCCAAATTGACTAGGTGTTGAAATGAGTCACCATGAGTATGGTATTTTTGAAAGTGGTGCCGATTTAACACTTGTGCCGAAATGTATGGGTTCGAATTTACTATGTGCCGAAATGACATCGGTGATGAAATGTCTGATTTCTAGACTAAGGAAACGGCACAAACCAGCCCGTTGGCTAGAAATGTCAGATACATTCTAAATGAAAATCGGGCTACCACTTGTATCGAGGCTGAGATTGCAAATGGTGTAACACTCTCGCGGGAGGGGGTGAGATAGGAGAAAAGCTTGTTCTGCAAGATTTTACTATGAATCTTTTGATACCGTTTGATGGACAACTAGATACTAATGGTTTGATAGGGATTGTATACATATAACACACAATGAAGATTTTTATCAATCAGTGCACATATGTCAGCGTGTAGTGTAATACGGTGGTCTGTGACAACAGAAAACATGCCCTAATGGCATTCCGGACCATGTTTGTCAAATTTTATTTTGTTCCGTAAAGGTCAATCATTTACTGCCATGTTTGGGGTATGATAGATGGGTATTTCTACCGAACGACAAAATTTGCGCTTAACTAGTTGCTACGTGGTTTATTTTGGCATTAAACAATGTTTTATCGTTACTCGTCTCGTATTTGCATTATCTCATTAATGAAGTAATGGATGCTATTAATTACTGCAATTGTTACATTACTTAAACATTCTGAAAATAGATTTCTTGTTTTGCGTAAATGAATACCACATTCCCTTCCTAATTGCTACCTGCTTACATTTTGGATGCAACAAATTTTCTGTATACATATCACCCATAATCCCAATATTCAAACATGTTCACATTCAAAGCACGGTCGGTGTGCCCATATTTAATTCAATAAATAACAATTGATGTCCTTAAAATAAATTTCGTCGAAAACCCCGCTACTAGCAGGACGCTCGTTCGGAAATAAACGAGGACGTCATATAATAGGGTTATTGCACTGATATTGGTGAATATTGTCCCGAGGTGTGATATCGAAGGACGCGAGCTTGCGAGCGTCCGTAGATATCCCAACGAGGGACAATATTCACCGATATCAGTGCGATAACCCTTTTATTATATAGCTATAAATATCTGCATGGCATGTTATATGTTTTCTTGAGAGTAAACATTAAAAAATTAAATATCTTCATGAAGGCTGCGATAATATCCATAGGTGATATCAGTTTTGCACTAGTGCAATATCAAATGACATCACTTTTGCACTGTTACCTTTCGGAAGAAAATTTTTCAATTGAATCATCCTTTCTGACATTTGTTTTTCTTTTTTCTGCTTAAATTGCTTAAATCTTAAAGTGTCATACTT
This sequence comes from Rugalucina vietnamica, assembly GCA_964017185.1. Classification (NCBI taxonomy): domain Eukaryota; kingdom Metazoa; phylum Mollusca; class Bivalvia; order Lucinida; family Lucinidae; genus Rugalucina; species Rugalucina vietnamica. Next base: position 18,987,647 of record OZ024881.1, on the reverse strand, counting down.
CAATTAACGTTTCGGGCCGGTATGACGTCATTTTCCAGGCGACGTCAGATGAAGATGACGTCATTAGAGCTGACCTCCCAAATTTACAATTTTTACACAATGACCCTAAAGTAAAAAAATTGGCAATGTTTTACAAAAAGACTTTTTTTCGCTTTTAACAAAGTGTGTAATATCAAGTAAGTGTGCCGATTTCGTCTGATATCTGCACACTTGTTACTCGGTTTTTATCCCTATGTTTTAATCATTAGATATTTATTATAGGAATGAATTTTATTTTTGTTGATTTTATCGATGTGTAAACTCAGGCGAATCACTCACAAACTAAATAAAGCCCGAAGGGCTTTATGAAAAAGTTTGTGAGTGATTCGCCTGAGTTTACACATCGATAAAATCAACAAAAATAATAATTCATTCCTTATAATTCCAACTTTGTCTCATTACACTGCATTTGTCTACATTGATTTAAATTTTTATAGCCAGCGGAAGGAAAATAGAGCAAAACGGATCTTCATGAGGCAGCCATCTTGAAAATTTCCAAAGCATAAAACTCACTTCTCGCAATAAACAGAAGCTATAACTGGCTTGCTATAACCAGGCTGTCAAAGCGGGAGCTTTAAAACGTCCTCCCTTCATTCAAAATTGTGCTTTTGGGAGAAAATATCGCCGTCTTGACCGACAGAAAGACATGTCGATTTTGAACTGGGGGCTCGGAATATTAGAATTCCAACACACAACAGGAAGATTAACACACTTACCGTACTATGTTCTGTTAAAAGAAAATGCGTCCATGTTAATAAAAATTCAAAATATTCATTTCGACGCCTTCAAAACGCGTTCATCCATTGTTTTTATGACGTTTAGATTTGATGACGTCAACGTTTTTGAGAAGAAACGCCACGTTATCACGTAAGTTTTTAAGGTGAAAACTGAGTATTCTTACGCATTGCTTTTATCGAAGTATAAAGTCTTCCAGACTACCAATCAGAATGTAGGAAATTAGTAAAGTTGGAATTATAGCTATATAATAAAACATTTTGTTACGATTCAAAATTACAAGAATACTGAAATTTTGCTGAAAAAATACGTCGTGTCACAAAAGATTTCAGCAAAAATAAAAATAAATAAATTTTGTTATAATGAAAGATCGAATATTTAAACGACGTTACAGCCTAGCTGAGCTAACGGTGACCAAAACCTCCGTCAACTAATGGATATATGGTACAGATTGGTGAATTTGTACGGTTCTTGTCAATTTATCTTGGCAATACGTTAGCTGTGTCTCCCAAAGATATAAAATCTGGCAATATGCTAATTTGATTTTCCTTCTGACTAATCAATCACTCAGCGCATTCTCAGAACAATTCTTATATGAGACATTACATGTGTAAAGATGCTAAAGCCAATAACCAGCAAGAAACAAACATATTTACGGAATTAAAATAATCTCTTTTCACCATACATCGACCAAAAAGCAGAAAGCATTTCTAGCAAATGTGCCAGTCTCTTCATATTCGGTGATGCACCGAATGATACATTTGACATCTTTGATCAGCCTTTTCTGCGACAGTAGGGATCTTTTTGCCTAGCATCATCCCATATGTTTGAGTGTCCTCAGCGAGGTTAGACTAACAGTAAGCTATTGGCAATATCGGACTTCTATTCTGCACTCGTAATGGAACTACTGTAGAGTTGCAGGAGAGGAATAAAATGGAACAATACAAAATTGTCCTGATTAAATAAGGTATGTAGAAATAAATGAATCTAAGTTTTAATTTTAGTAAAATAAACGTTGATGGTTCCACATCTGCTCTGGGCACCCAGATTCCTGGAGCGATGGGAGATGGATCGTGGAGCAGCTTTATACATAATGCTTCCGTTCAAATTTGCGTTGACCTAGTCTGGTTTATGGCTCGTGGGATGTTTCTGGGCCTTCAGCGTGCTAGGTGAATGCATTGCAGTTTAAGTGAATATGTGAAGACAAGTCAAACTTTGTTCTTAAAAAATGTAGTAAATTTTGATCTTATTCTTTCATCTGAACTTAAAGTAGCACTTTTAGAGTTTTAAGGTTGTTGAAAATTACTATTACGAATTTTTACTCATTTTAAAGATGGCTATGGATGGTTTATTTATACGCCCAAATGTAGGCGATTTATCCTCATGGCTTTGATATAATTGTTTTACCTGTTTACTTTAAATTATGTAAATTTGATGTTTTCACAGTGTATGAACATATGCATTATATTTTGAGAGGGCCGCGAGGTAGAATAGCTCATGAGCGTCACCCTCGTAAAACTGTGTATTAAATAAAATAAACAGAGATACAAAATCTTCTTAGAAAAATGAACAGGGGTGTTCTCTGTTGTATCACGAGATAATTAAGTGGGTACATGTAAGTCATAAATGCAATCACTCAGACTGAAATGTATGACATCCAAAAAGCGTTTAAAACATAACCGCCTAATGCACCAGTCATTTGTATCCCCGGCCCCCCTAGGGACTCGGCGGGGCTAAAGTGCCAGGTTCTAACCTCTGATGAGTCGCGGCAGTGCCGGGGATGTGCTGGGGTTTTAATTTCCCGCCAACATGCGGTCGCATTAATGCAAATTAGATGTTAATTGTATTTTTAACATTTGATTACTTTTATGGTCCTTATTTTATTTGCAAATGTACCTGTACATTAACAAACATAAATTCAAACCCCACTCATATTTCGGTTTCATCAGAACAACTCCCAGCTGTTGTCCCCCATTTTATTTAGCCCCCGGGGAGCCGGGGCTTTTACCAGGGATTTTACCACAAATCTGACCCCGCAGTACCGGGCTTTTACCAGGGATTTGAAAATTGAAAAGTTAAAAGCCCCGCTATTCCCCGGCCCTAGGGGAGCCGGAGATACAAATGACTGGTGCATAACTAAGCTACAAAGGCATATATGTGTAGATGATTTGACTTGCAACCACTTTCTGAGCGGTTAGCCAGTAATCAGATGGCCAGTAGATCGAAAATTTTAAACGAATTATTTATGGAACATGAAATCTGTTAAAGAAAATATCTTGAAGTCAAGTATTCTCCGGATGCAAAATGAGGCGTGTCATAGTGTTTGATTATATAAAACACTTATTTAGTGTATGTTTACCGAGAATAAGATACATATACATTTCAGTAAAAGAAAAATAGTTTTTTAAAGAACGCAGAGATTCTCATAAAACATAACTGAACTTAAAGTAGCACTTTTAGAATTTTAAGGTTGTTGAAAATTACTATTACGAATTTTACTCATTTTAAAGATGGCTATGGATGGTTTATTTATACGCCCAAATGTAGGCGATTTATCCTGCTAGCCAGGAATCATGGCTTTGATATAATAATTGTTTTACCTGTTTACTTTATGTAAATTTGATGTTTGTTTTTTTTTTGTTTTGTTTTTGTTTTTGTTTTTGTTTTTTTTTTTTGTTTTTTTTTTTTTTACGCCTTTGACAGGTACATTATATTTTCAGAAGATAATTAGTTTTGTGTGATTCATATCCAACACGATAAAACTCATTTGACATGTTGTGTTCTCTATAGTTTGCCACTTCAGTCGAGCTCCACTATGGTCTAGTTCTAGTCTGTTATACTGTTCGCATTACGAAAACTTTCATACAATATACAGAGGGTTTTTTCAGCCGTAACAAATGAAAATTTCATTGGAAAAATTTCGATATTTTAAATATATTTGCCCCCAAAACATAGATTGTGTATACACGTTAGAACCGCCTCGGTGAGGCGGTTCTAACGAGTACCCACAATCTATGTTTTGGAGAAAAGAAAATAAGGAAAAAAAGATATACCCCTGCATACCCCTGTTTTGCTATATAAAAGTGGGTTTTCCTGATGTATCAGTTTTGATATTCTGGGCTTACATTGTCCAGGGTTGGTACTGTATCTGAGTAGTCTTTGTCACCACTAGCATGCTGTCTAAAATTGAAAAATAAGCTCACTTGAATGTTGTTCTCTTTTTACTGCAAGAAGTATAAATTCACGTAGATGCTCATTGCTTAATCAGTCGCACATTATTCTCAAAGCAAATGGTACAATCACATATGCACTTTCAAGAAACATGCACCGTGCTCACCATGGTGCAAATAATGCAATAAATGAAACAGAATGTAACTATTTACGTATGTTTTAAAATATCTCTCGTAAGTAGGGAGAAATGCTGTTAATTAGTGTCAATGAGCCAGTACCCACACACATTCCAGTGTCAACGTACCAGACAGAATGATGATCGAATTAAGCATACCATGTGATTATTTTGCCCATTATGAAGGCGAGCGGTGACATAGTTTTGTCATATGGAAGTTCCAGGGAGTTGAGCAATCAAATATCGCAGACAGTATAACATGATACATACTCATACAAACCGACAAAATGTGTTTAGTTGAAATATAGCATTTCATGGACAAGTCGCTAAGCCTAAAAATGAATCAGCCTTTAACAGAAAAAAAAATATGCGGCCACAACAAAAATACACAGTCACAACAAAAATACAAGATTCCAACAAAATTCACTTTTTTCAGAGGTAACCAAACCATCAGCAATATTTAGCAAACAACAGAGCAGATCATGGCCATTGGTCTTTAGGTGTTCACCTGAGCGGAGGTCGGTTGGTCTTGTAAAATACATCAAGGTCATCTCAGTGTCATGATTATTGTGTTTTGCAGAATTTGTGTCCCTGATGCAACATGTATCAAGATTGTTTGTTACCACAAATTGGCATCGTCGACATATTGGTTATATGATTTGGAGCAGACGACTCCTTGGGATCATTTTGTTTTCCAGAATTTTTTGTCCGTCCATTGCCCATTTCTTGCATGTCTTCGAGATTACTGCGTAATCGTCCTTTCCATTAACATCCATTTGTATCCAAAATAGGGCACGGTCATCCCCAAGATCATGATTCAAATAATTTGGGTAGAGCTAGAGTTTGTAATGTACATGCCAACCTTTATTGTTACATTTTGTACGTGCCAAGATTCAAGACCATATGGTTTTGGGTTCTGGAGAAGAAGATTTTAAAAGTTTTACCATATATGGACATGGATCTGAGATCTTGACTCGCAACTTTTGATTTGGCCAGATGGCTACCTTGCTGAGAAAAAGCTGTCAATCTTGTTCTTCATTCGTGCTGTTAAATATTGTTTCTGTTATGTCTTTTGCTCTCTTTAGCTCGCCTGTACGAAAGTACAGGAAGAGCTATTGCAGTCACCCCAGCGTCGGCGTCGGCGTCGGCGTCAGCGTTAGCGTCGGCGTTAGCGTCGGCGTCGGCGTTGCTCAAAATGTTAAAGTTTTTGGTTAAAGTTTTTATGAGTCTATGTCTCTTGAAGTTGTGGATGGATCAAGTTGATACTTTGCATGCTGGTAGATATTGGTCTGAAGTTTTATGCTGTACCATCATGACCCACCTGGGTGACCTTGAGGTCAAGGTCACGGACTTAGAAATTTTGTGTTAAAGTTTTTGGTTAAAGTTTTTATAAGTTTATATCTCTTGAAGTTGTTGATGGATCAAGTTGATACTTTGTATGTTTGTAGATATTGGTCTGAAGTTTTATGCTGTACCATCATGACCCACCTGGGTGACCCTGAGGTCAAGGTCACGGACTTAGAAATTTTGTGTTAAAGTTTTTTGGTTAAGGTTTTTATAAGTCTATATCTCTTGAAGTTGTTGATGGATCAAGTTGATACTTGGCATCTTGGTAGATATTGGTCTAATGTTTTATGCTGTACCATCATGACTCACCTGGGTGACCTTGAGGTCAAGGTTACGGTCTTAGAAATTTTGTGTTAGAGTTTTTGGTTAAAGTTTTTTATAATCTATATCTCTTGGATATGTAGATGGATCAAGTTGATACTTTGTATGTTGGTAGATATTGGTCTGAAGTTTTATGCTATACCATCATGACCCATCTGGGTGACCTTGAGTTCAAGGTCACAGACTTTGAAATTTTATAATAAAGATTTTGCTTAAAGTGTTTTGAACTGTATATTGCTGGAGCAGATGGATGGATCTAGTCGATACTTTGCTGTTAGATATTATTCTTTTATTATGCTGTAGCATCTTGACTCACCTGTTGTCAAGGTCACAGACTTAGATTTTATGTTATAAGTCTATATCAAATATGTAGATGGATCAAGTTGAACTTAGCATGTTGGTAGATATTGGTCTGAAGTATCACGACCCACCTGAGTGACATTGAGGTCAATGTCTTTGGTCATAGATTTAATACATTTAGTGGCAAAGCACAAGGCAGGCGAGCTACGCTGTCCTGCGACAGCTCTTATTTCTTTTTCAACTGGTGTCTCGGTATGATTTGCATTACTAATTAATTGTGTAACTTCTTGAACTTTCTATTCTTGTTGTACTTTTCGATGTATATATTTTAGGTCTGTTTACTGTCTCGGTTATTTTTGCTTGTTTTGCACATTTTAGGTCGTAAATAGTTCTAGAAAGAGAACATTAATCAGGGATTCAATCAAATTACGTTTTAATGATTGTTACTAGAGACGAGAGTGCTCTCTTTAATGTCTGTGTGTGATCTGAACTCCAGTAAGCGGCCAACACAGCGCATATCTGTATCATGTGCGACCAAATGTAAGGTAAAACCAGGTGGTGGATCGTAGCTGACCCCATCTAAAATGATCAATTTAAAGATAGTCGCTGAACTGAAAACATAGCAAAAAGACTGTTTTGTGCATTGCGCGTTTTAGTGCTGTCTTCTGCACTGTTTTCGTCAAATTGCGCATCCACGAATATGTTTTTCTTCGCATTCCACCGTTCAAATAATTAATTATCTGTAAAAAAGGCTTCAAGAATTTACTGTCAACTAGGAACTGAGCTGGGCTTTAGAAAAATGCTTTGTCACAGTTGGCGATGCAATTTATTACAACGTCAGTTTTACATAGATGTAGAATAGACGACGTTTTTATGACATCATGTATCACGAGGTAATCCTTATTTTTTTCTGAGCTTCTTGTTTTTCTTACCTAGTCCAGAAATCTAGCCTTAACAACAGGGCATTCTAATCATGGAGGTGACGATACTGATGACCTTTTTGCTTCTTCTGCACCAGTTGTAAATTAATTACTTGGAGAAAATATTGTCGAGAATCTTTGAAGAATACTTGCACTAAAATACTTAAAGTTGAATATGTAGAGAAAATCTAAAAGAAGATTTCAGCAAATTTTATGTAAACCAACGTATTCTAAAATGCCAACAATATTTTAATAGCAACAGAAATAAGTTATTTTGTTTATCAACAATTTTACTGAAGTATATATAGAACAGGAATTGATACATCTAGAATTCAATCTAGAATTCAATCTAGACACCATGCGGGGAAGCAATGTCAATGAAAATTGAAAATTGTCTTCAAAATTTAATTGTAACACTCCCTTGACGTTCTAACATTATTTTAGACGTAAAATTCAATTGCATAATTTATCTATTTTTTGTTTTATATCATGCGGCCTCGAGGTAAATCTAACCCTGTCGTATTGTGACGAAATGACCAACTTCAGGTCAAGGGCGATGTTTTGGCATGAAACTGCGCCACATTTTGCAGCGGATGAATTATTATGTTGCTTGCGCTGTAGGTTAACACTAAAGTTGCTCATTTGGCAAAACTAATGAAAGCAGTGCATGCATATTTAATGAACATTGTCAGCACAAAAGGTGGCCAAGAGAAGGTTTTATTCAATTAAGCCTAATATCCCACTCAAGGGATAGACAAACTCTACAAAATTGCAATGAAAAGCATTGTTTGTGTGCGTATTTAATATTTCCCATTAAAGTACAGACCGATGTAAACTTATGATATATACAGTCTGACAGTTGAAACAATGAAGAATCTTTTCGTTATGACGCATGTATTCATATCATAAGGTTACCTATAGTCACAAGTTGTTAAAAGGCTGGCAAATCAGCATTTACCCGGAGGAATTGCAATCAGGAATACAGAGATATTCTGTGTCAATATGCCGCAAAATACTTATTTCATTTAAGCCTGGCGTCCCTTTTATGGGACATAGACAAACAGAATAGCCCCAGATGTGACGTCGCAGAACGCGGCGTCCCATCTGGGGCTATTCTGTTTGCATGGAGGAATTTCATCAAAAATGAGATAAAACTTAGAAATCACTCCTAACACCCCTAAAGATGAAAATGGACTCATCCAATTGATAATGATGGGAAAATCCATTCGTCAAATATGGGTTAAGGTCGTGCCGTATAAGGTGCGATAGTGAACAGCGGTATACTTCATAATTTCAAGTTATCCTTATCATTTATCATCTCATACCAACACATATGTAGACATTTAGGCGGAGAAATGATCCTTTATTTAGACTCGAACAGAATTCCTGAAATAAACAATTGTCTTTATTTAGACATGTTAAGTATTTTTCCACGTATTCGCAAAACTCCTTCATAAAGATGAGTGCGTGGTATGCAGTCCTTGTTTATCGACTTAACTTACTCTTAAACATTTTGAGGGCATAATTAGGACCAATTAAGTGTCATGGTGAGCTTGAAATACTTCTTGTCTCCAGTATTAAATATAGAGTATGAGCTGCGTTGCGGAAACAAAAACATATAGATGACCGTGCAGGTTACCAGTGCTTTTTGTTTTAGCTACATCCACCGTGCATGTATATTTTCATTCCCCGAATTCAACATTTCAGGCCGCTATACGTTTTAATGTCGTCAAAGCTTAGTTCGCATGAGTTCTTCTGGGAAACACAGAAGATACAGTATGGCAAGATCTGACTACAAATAAGCAGCTATTTCCCAAAAGGTGGACATTCATCTACAAAACGTGCACAAACTCAAGTTTTATTCTCTTGTAGAAAGTACAAATATGGAAACCTCTTAATGTTTCTATTACCGTGTAAATATCCATACTCTTTTTAAATTTTCAGCCAAATTTAGACTTCAAATATTGGTCTAGAATACTCATCGAGCTCTTAAATTCACATAATTCTGACATTTCTATTACAAAACTATCAATAACGTGTCACGCTATTGGAAATACTATACCAGATGTGTTGGAAAATCAATGTGGGGATTCTAGTTTCAGAATCTAACCTAGAATTTCTAGTATGTAGATGTGGCCTTATATTCGGAATGGGCCATCAAAATGCCAACTTAACTTGTAAAATCATACGTATTTCTTACACATAGCTCTATCCTAGCTTTTCGTTCGCTCTATATACATATATTCAGTAAAATTATCAGGAATATACACTTAAATTACAGTGGGATCATCGTACTCAAACTGAGTTCTTTTATTTTCGCAGACCATATTGGTTTAATTTGGTTGTTATTCATTTCCATTTTAGTCATAACTGTACTATGCCCTGGTCATTGTTTATTATCCTTCCACAATGTTCAAAAAAACCCAGTGCTGCCATCCCACAGAACTTGTTTTGTTTCGTTTTATTTCTGTTTTTAATTATTTTCATCGGTTAATTTCCTGCTACATTTCCTTTTGTTTGTCTACTCTCAGACAAAAACAATACAATATGCATGTGCATTGAGCAATTATGCAGCATCTGAGATTTATATCGAAGATACGACAACTAAGGGCTCAGCAATTTTTTGTCCTTAAAATGGTTTTAAGAGATATTTTATTGTCCTTAAATGGTATTCTGAAAACTTAAATAAAGATTTTTTGTTTCAAAGACCGAAATATATTTACATTCTGTATCTAAAATAAAATACATTCATCTAATGAAAAAATATAATATATTCTAGTCAAGGAATTAGCAGGATAAATCCAGGGTTTTCTTCATATCTTTTTTTTTTTTTTTTTTTTTTTTTTTTTTTACATAAAAAGGTACACGTAGGCAAAGATCAGGAAAAGGCGCAATCAAAAAAAGAGTCCCACTCCAAAAACCGAGGTGGGAAAAAACCAAACCAACAATCAGGTACTTATACCATGAAAACTTTGAATTGATCCTAATGATGAATGATTCACCTTCAAAATGTTACCCTTTGCTCATCAATTGTAAACAGAAACTCTTCAAAACATACCAAAATATCTCAATACTACCTTACATTCACACCTTTTTCTACAAGGACCCACTCGCAGCTTCCGAAGTGAGAGCGGATTCAAATGATTATTTCACATCAAAATCGTGTTGATTTCACCAGAATTAAAGAAAAGTCAATAAAATTTGTTTACAGAACTGAAAGGCTAAGGTTAAAGGCTTAGCTTCTGAAGGAGCTAAATTGGGACTACTGTTTATTCGATTTATGACCCCTGTTGGTGCAATGTAGGTCCAGAGATCAAAGGACTGTCATAATGAGGTGATTAACTCATCTTTGCAGTGGTGTAATAAAGAGGCTCTTAAAGGATAATACCTGTAGTACCACGGTTTATTGGTTTTATTGTGCCTGCAAAACATGTTGACTAAAACTTCCTCCCTCTGCAATCAAAATTGAATTTTCCTGTGTTTGGCCCTACCTGTATTCTTATTCATTGTCAGGCCACTCGCTTTGCTAGTGTCCTGTCCCTTATCATTGATCAGCTAATGGTCCTCAATAGACAAGAATATAAGCCTTTTAACAGTCATGTCGGCCCAAGAAAATTGCGGAAGTTTCGTAAAATTCTATGCGCATTTGTTCGTCATTGCGGATGAAATTACTCAAAACAGCGGGTTTTTTCTCTCATGAAAACACAGTATTGCAAACAGAATATGATATACAGTTTATTGAGTTGGCCTATCTAAAATATGGGACATTGTCACCCTCTAGAGTTTGAAAATCCTATGAAGAAACTCGCGCTAGCTAACCCGCACTCCATTTCACTTCATGACCTCGCTCCACTTCAGTGTGGAGAGGTATCAAGGAACACCGACTGTAACATCTTTATCAAGGAACATCGACTGTAACATGCGCTAGCGCACTCGTTTCTTTGTCAGATTTTCAAACTCCCTCGGCCCGACGATATATTAATCCCCATTATTTTAGATAGGCTGACTAATAATTTCTATGCAATATAAAAATAATTATTGTTATGATTTTAGACAAACTTTTAGATGTGTTACAAAAATTATACAAATCAAATCATCAAACTGAATGTAGATGCGGCGTCGGTGAATATCATTTTCGAGTAGATCAAACCGTACAGTATGTCTACCTCCTTGAAGTCAATAATTGTATAATGTTTTTCTTATGTATTTTTGTTTCACAATTTTCTCATAATGTTGTGACCGTATACCTGTTTATGCCTCCTATTTCCTCCAAAGATTTGGTTCACTAAAATGGAACGTGTTTCCGACAAAGTTTTGAGCATATTCTCCTAGTTTCCAAGAAATGGGACAAATGTGTTACAATGATATAAATATTATCGTAGAAATTCCTGTTAGCAACTTTTCTATGCGTGACTTCCTGTCATTATGTTTGCTTGATATATAGGCAGCTTAGGGGAACATCGAATAATAAGGAAATTCAAAAAAAAACTTAATAACCGTTGCGGAAATTGAAACCGTTGTCAAATACAATGCTTAAGTAATCGGAACACTTGGGATGTCGAACAGGGGTCAGTGCTTTACCGTACTTTATCACATAGACAACCGAGGCTTGTAGCGGCTACAAATAAGATTGGTGACGGTTCCATAGAGTCGTGGTGTAGACAATCGCCTGGAAAGCCAGAGGTCGTATACATAGTGACTTGGTAAGATAGCTCATTCGGTTGTGTATCAGTTTCGTAACGACGCGGACTAGACCGACAGTCAATCCTCATGTTCGGCATATTTCTTTCATACAGTTTTTTCTTTGGTTGTTCTTTCTCTTTCACTGCTTAAAAAGAACATTTTGTGTCACTTAATGGTGAAAGAAATGTTGGCTATGCTCTGGTAACCTGTTTCTGGGATGCTATCCCAGGAACATTGTGTCATGGATATATCGAACCTCCCGGCTAGACCTTAGCTGTAGACCGTGAATGTAATGCACTAATTCAAACAAACAAACAAACAAACAAAAAGCATTAGTGTGAGATTCAAAAGGTGTCCATTTTCAAAAACAAAATAAAGTTTTACAAAATTAAAACAGAACACTTTTTTCTTCTCTTACGGACAATTTTTCTTTGACAAAGTAGGTTTGTCGCAGAAAAATATGCTCGTGTAAACTCAATTTTATGGCGACGTTTCATTGTCAAAATATCTGTGACAAAGGTGAGCGAGCTCATATCAGTAATCTTTGCTGTGTGTAAACGCAAACTTATTGCCAAAGTTTCTGTGACAAATAATCTTCGTCAATCCGTGAAAGCCAGGCCTTAGTTAATGGAATGTAACGTAACTAATCACGTGAAATTTAAACTTTGTAATTTTGTAACATATGATCTCTGACATGCTTATTCATCTACAAATTCTGCAATTGAGTTCTTACATTTAGAATTCGATTAAGCCGTGAAATCAATGGCGTTCTAAAATACTTGTGATAGAATCTTTATAAACTGATCTCCTGTCGGCAAAGAACTGCGCTGCTCAACTTCCAAGGTTTCTTGCAGTAAACAAACCAATTATCGACATTTAATCTGTCTTAGGGCAATTACGAAATGTCGACATAGGTTCCTTTGTTATTTCATGAGACAGAAAGGCGTATGACATAATAACCATAGAAAAAGACGATAAACAAAATTTGAGCTTATCCATAACAAAACCAATTTGCACTCGGTGAAACTTCACATCAGTCCGTCGTGTTTCATCAGTCTTCGATTAGAGCACAGCGGAAGGGAAACACCGCAAGCTACACAGTGGATGTCAACATTATTATCGGAGGGCGCCGGTAGCGACGCTTGCTTCTGATTTAATTAGCTAAATACCTCCGCCCTGCAAGTTGGAATCCGACTGGCAACGCCAGTAGAAATATTGATGATTGGAAAACCTATCAAATTGTTCCTGCATCGGTAATGGTTTGACTGTCACCTTCCGGGTGTGGTGGTTTCACAGGGTATTTCCCGACCGAAAGTCGAGAACTGCCCTGGCTTTCCCCCACCACTAGCCTGACGCCTATCTCCTGTAAGTAAGTAAGTGATGTGACGTCACCTTTAACATTTATATGAAATGGTAAAAGTAGGAAACATCAGGAAATGGCGCAATCAGAAATACTTCCGCTCCAAAAATCGAGGTTGGAAAAACTAAATTTACAATCAAGCACTATACGAAGAAAACATATCTTAAGCCGAGTGAGCAGCTATTTCCCAATAGGCGGCCGCTCAGTTACACAAACTTGACTAAAAATTTGAAAATGTACACTAAAGTTCAAACAGCACAAAAATTAAACACCAAAACATAAAAAGGCAGCATAGTTATCAATCATGATTGGGTTAAAAACTAAGTATGCAGACTGTCGCATCACAAATTCAATTTAATACGTATAATGATTTTTTCTAAAAAGAAAAGAAAAATCATTCCTTCCTATAAGTTTTTTAAATTTGTAAACCAAGTCACCATAAGATTCTGATTCCGTAAAAGCGTCTTTAACCCAAGCTGTTGTGACGCCATGTGCCTGCTGGGGTATCTATCTGTCACTTTTTTTTTTTTTTTTTTTTTTTTTTTTTTTTTTTTTTTTTTTTTTTTTTAATTTACATATTAAGCAATCGTACAGTTACTGCTATTTTTAATTTGGAAAGAAATAAGTATCCAAATGGCCACGTTTTGGAAAACAGCTGCTATCTTTATTTAACATGTCCCCAAACTGGTACTATTATCTCGCCATTTCACATTTAAGTTTCCATAACTTGTTTGATTATATTCTCCACATCACACTCAACAGTTTTTCGAAGCAAAAGCTTCCAGTACACCCAGACACCCAGTACAATTTTGAATTAATGTGTCTGTCTGAAGGTCATAGTCGTAAGGCAGATGTATTGTTAGAACCAAGGACCTATCGATTTGGGGACCTACCACTAACGGTAAGCCACTGCGCTCCTCCAGCTTTCAAGAGATTGTGCTCGTTCCTGATTGGTTTACTTTAGTTGCTACACAATGAGTACAGGCAGTCGTGTCGAAGAATTTTGAAATTACTATATTATACGAATATTTCTTCTGTAAGTTCTGAATTATTTGCTAGAACTTTATTTTCGTGAATAATAGCGAAATTGATGCCTCGCGAATACAATGTTCTCGCTAATAAAGAATTTCTTTATGCCATACGACTACACAAACGCCAATGTTCACGAATTTAAGACCTCACAAATGATACGCAAAACGAAATTCGCAACATAAAAGTCACGCAAACATTTACAGTTTAAATTTAATAAAGCGTTACTTTTGATTTTTTTTTTATCTAAAACGTTTACATGTTAGAACAAGAGCGTGAAATAATGAACCACATGTTAGGAATAACATACGTACACTTTGTTGTTTTGACAGTAAAAACTCATGCTTAAGACCACCTTACCCGAGTCGCTTTGCAACCATTCGAAAATATGCCGTTGAAAAAAATAAAACCGAACAAGCAAAAACGTAATCTGTTATTCGATGCCAATATCGTGAAAGATTGAGAAAGTCAGACATGTCATGCCTTTGAGCATTAGTGTATACATTTGGGTATTTGAGGTTTCACGTTCTTCCAGTATTTATACGTCTGTGACGTATTCTCTGATGTATTTGTGTTCCTTGTAATTAGCATCGAATGAGTATTTGACGCGTGTACCATTTCAATTTTAATTGCTGTCTGCCCTTTTTTATTTTCTAAATTTACGACGACAATCAATCTTAATCGTCTGCGTGTGTATTGTTGCACGCAGTTTCAACTCTTTGCCTTCGAGAGTCATCTGCTTCCTCCTTTGCGACGATTAACCGTCGAGCTTTGTCCGAGTCCAAACTGTTTTAAAATACTTTGATGGTATTTCTGAAAAACAAAAAAAAGCTTTAAAAATGCAGAAAAGCTGCATGTAACAAAATTTCTGAAAATGTCACTCAGTGTACAAAGCGTTACATCAGGAAAACATGTCCGTCAAATGTATTACCCCTTAAACCCCACTTTTATATAGCAAAACTGGGTTACGCAGGGGAATACCTATTTTTCTTATATTTGCTCCAAAACATAGATTGTAGGTATTTCGGCGAGGCGGTTCTAATGTGTACCCACAATCTATGTTTTGAGCAAAAATAAGAAAAATATAAATAATATTATGATGAAAATTTTCAATTTTTACTGGTAAAAAAATCTCTGTATATTGCATGGGCGTGTTTTCATAATGAAATCACAGACGACAAGTGAAGATGCACGTCTTTGCTATGACTTGCGTCATAACATCTCCTAGAATGCAAGTTTACCAACAAAGGCGAAATCCAGCTTATTCTCTATAAATGAACACAGCTAATATTGCACTAATCATTATTCTACAACATGACGCAGAGATGACTTGTCTAATTGGCCTTAATTGTTTGGCATTGCAGGCAGAAATGTCATTGCTGACATTCAGGCTGTGGTCATCAGGTTGTGTGCTTACATTAAGTAGGTCACAATTTATTGAGATTCTATAGAAAACATCCAGAAAATATAACAAAAGACAGAGTTCGTTTGACAATATGAGAAGAGTTGCGTTCCCTTCTCAATTCATCCGTCACAGGAGTGCCTGACGCTCTCCTCCAATTCTGTTAAAGGCGAGCCGCTAATTATGTTTAATTCAAATTGCATGTGCTAATAACGTTAGTTTGGCGTGATTTCTGAATCCATTGACAGTTTCGCAGACTTCCAAATACGTGCAATTATTGCTGTCCTCAAGTAACTGTAAATATCATCGTCCTCAAGAAATTGTCAAAATCACCGGAAACAAGTAAAATTGCAGTGTCAAATGTTTTTTGTGGTTACAGCTTACAAAACTGGACAAGAAAATAAGTTAACAAATTATTGTATACATGTAAACAACTACAGGACATTTCAACCGTCAATTATCCGCATTTTTATCATTTTGCTTCTTTTAACAATCAAACGTTTTAAGCCGGTCAAACATTTTTTTTTTTAAATTCAGAAAAAAATATTTCGGATGGAATTTTCTTATTTTCTATCTACATGATGTTGCTTTGTTTTTAGCACTTTTAACTTCAAATTCGGAATTATGGCTGTTGATTTTGCAAAATATGCATCTGTCAGTAGCAAAAGCTTCAGAATTGCGTTTTCAACAGGCATCATTCACCAGCAAAATTGGGCGTGTGCAATAAAAACATGTATTTTTTTTCCAAAACGAGGCTGTCAACACAGATACTATTTCCATTCACAACTCCTGTAACTAGAACCGATGTCTTGCGTGTATCGATGAAATTTGAGCCTCGTCATGACATAACCGGATTTTTGCCTATGCGAAAACAAAGGCACAGATCAGCTTCGCAGTAACTGCGAAGCTGATCAGCGCCTTTGTTTTCGCTTCTCGGATTGTACAATTTCTCTTCTTACTAAATCCGAAAATCCAAGCTTCTAGCCATCCTCTGAGCTTGTACAGTTCGGTTTAAGTCAGACCTGGTCGGAAACCCCGAAAATCGGTTTTCTCGCGACGCGGCTCATTTGATGACGTACTACTATGACAACAAACAGATCTGAATAAAGTTGCTGTGATGTGCTAGAACAGCTCAGTCTCATAACTGTTGAACATGAATATGTCTGGAAATGAATGTTGTAGGGATGCTCAGGATATGGTTAGTATTTTGCAGATCTAGGGCTTACATGTACATGTAGTTTGAATCGTCTTACTTATGCGTTGTCATCCATATTAACTTTTACTATATGCCAATGGAATAGGACAGATCTGGTTTTAGGTGCCTGGAAATGAAATTAAATAACACGAAATGGAATCACAGTCTTCTCATTTATCTTGCTGTTTGCTTGGTTGAATCTTGCCATTGTTACTCAGTGACTTTGGCGGGCATGGAAGCTTCCATGTGTCATCGTAACAGAACGTGAATGCCGCCTGTAAACAGTTCCCTGCTATCAATTTTGAATTGCGACACGAGTGATAATTTTAATTGTTTATAATGGGCCGTCGTAGATCCGTGAAATATGGCCCTGTGGGGTGACGTGAAAAGGCTTGAGCGAAAACTCGGGTTCCTGTGATTTTTTTTTTTTTTTTTTTTTTTTTTTTTTTTTTTTTTTTAATGATTGAAATATAAGCTATGAGATTTACTTTTTATCGATCACCAATGTTTTATGGACTTTCTGAAAATACGCGAAAATGAATGTCATTCATTGAAAATTTAATAGAAAACGTCTACTGGTTTATAGTTCTTAATAATGGCAAAGCTTTACGTTAGAAGTGCCACGCAGTGTATACGCGTTGGACTACCTTAGAAAATGTGAAGTTACTTCTAAAAATTGATATGAATATTCTATTGTATTCTATGTATCTCAAATTCTCAAGTTCCACAAAGTAACAAACATATTAGATGACAAAATACGCAAGATGTTGATGTATCCGATTGAAAGATTTTCACAATAATTATTCTCGTTTCAGGAAACAAACACTGTAAAGAAGAACGCCGGTGCCAAGAAGGAAATAATCTGACGTCAGCATGAACCAAGATTGATTGTTACATCATGAACGGAAGTAGTTCCCCATTCAATTCCTCTCTGGATGGTCATATCATTGAACAGACCGGAAATGCCGACCACGAAAATGGCGCCATCAATACAGCTGTCATGGCGTCTTGCCTGGCAATTATTTTTATAATCAGCATCGCCGGCAATATCTTCGTATTTCTCGTCTTTTATAAACGACCATCATTAGTAACCATATCAAACAGATTTATCGTCAATCTATCAGTTTGTAACATTTTGCAGACGATATTCGTGATGCCGTTTGTTTTTGTTGCCTTGGTGACACGTGACTGGGTATTCGGACATTTTTGGTGCCAGGGTACCGGATTTCTGATGAACTCCATATTTTCTGCAAGTATATTAACTTTAGTCGTTATATCAACGGACAGATACTGTGCTGTTGTCACCCCACTTCATTATTCCATGAAAATTACACCATTCAAATCTACCGTATTGATCTCCTTTGTTTGGTTATTCGCCCTTTGTTCAGCGTTCCCACCTCTAGTCGGTTGGAGCCATTATGAATATCAAAAGAACAAGTCGGTTTGTACAGTGTTGTGGACCAGCAGATTGACTAGTGATAGATATTACACATTGTGCTTGGTAGTCGTTTGTTTTCTTCTGCCATTTATAGTGATATTATGGTCCTATTCAATCATATTCAAAGCTGCCCAAAATAACAGTCAGAAGGTGCGTAAAAATAGTTTAGTACCGAATTCTGGGGACGACCCACTACAGACTCCTGTTCGATCAGATCGGAGACGAAGTAGTACAGCACCAATGTTAGTTCATAGACTAAGTCTTTCTGCGCGAGGGACTAATTTGTTGTGGCGGAGGGACGAATGGAAGGCGGCTGTAACAAGTTTCATTGTTGTTTCCACGTTCATAATTTGTTGGCTTTTATACTTCATCATCATCATCTTAGAATCATTATTGGACGACCCTGACAGCGTAGGATCTGAGGTGAAAACATTATCAATTTTACTAGCCATGTCAAGTTGTGCTTTTAATCCACTAGTTTACGTATTCAGGGGCAAAGTGCCTCGTGTTGAACTAAGGACGATTTTGGGATTCCAACAAAAGCGTAAAGAGTATGCTCAAAATGGTGCAATGAGCAGTTCGCGAAGAGCCAGTCTAAACACATCATTTGAAAGAAAATCGCCATGTGTTTCAAGGCAAAGTAGCGAGGAATTGGAAATTGCCGATAAATTACGACACGTTTCTACGGCAACGACGTTAACGTCAATTGTGGTTGTACCTGAAGAGTCGGAACACACGCACGCATGAACACTGTTTTTGCAGTTTGCACGCACATTCCCTATACTCTGCTTTTTGTGGCTGTAATGATCACACCTGTTGGTTCTCTTGTCTACTTTCAACAGTTAGACTTGTTACAGTAGACCGACTCCACGGCCTTAACGAGTAAACTAAACTTCGTGATAAAAAAAGAAAATCCAGATTTTGAGAAAAAAACTACTTTGCATCCATGAAGTTGTATTATATTCTATTATCATCTTATTGTATGACAGATCATCACTATAGGGCAACGTTTTGTTTTATTACTTGTTAAAATATATATTGTGCTAGACTTTTAATCTTTTATTTGCTGACCGACAAGGAAAAGCATAGAATGCATTATATGTAATTTCCTTCTTAACATTCTCATCTGTTAAAATAGTTTCTTGTTAAGTCCATTTTTACGAAAAAGTGTTGTTTTAAAACTGTATTAAGACAGTATTGTGTGTGTGTGTGTGTGTGTGTGTGTGTGTGTGTGTGTGTGTGTGTGTGTGTTATAGACTGAAACGTTGGATTTGAGACAGTGTTAGTAATATGTTCCTGTTTTCAAAGGTCATTATCAGACTTCCAATCTTTATGAAGCAAAATCTTTTCTTCACTAAAACTTTACATGGATCCAGCAGTGGAGCAATTGTAAGTCAGTAATTGTAATTATTTGTAATTACATACAGTATTCAAAATTTTGGCTATAATACATGTAGTAAATTGATTTCAGTTACTTAAATTACATCAGCTATAATCATAATTATTTTTAGATACTTGTTGAATGTATCTCGTTATATGCCTTGAGCATTTTTTTCACCAAATCATTACATTTTTACAGAATTTGTATTTATAATTTGTAATTGTAATTATTGATAGTATTTGTTATGCATTTGAATACTTTTAAGGCATTTGATCCCAGGTCTGTTTGAATTTTGTAATTGGAAGGGACAAAGCCCATTTCTAATTTATACAGAAGCATCAAGTTTTTTGATTGCAGATTCCAACAAAGTCATAATATTAGTTGTGAAACTAATGCAATAGTTACCTTAAAATGAATGCATATTTTTGTTGGTCAGTAAATATTTGACATATACTGTTTTAAATGCTTGATAATTTATGTTAAATTGAACTACCATTTGGATGTTAGATATTTAGAAGTGTTAAAGTTCATGTCTCAAGAATGATTATTTTATTGTTTTCACTACTTTTCATTATGTATTTGTACATGTTTTTGACTAGTGTTAAAGAAATTGTCAGTGAAATAACAATAGTCCAAATAGAAACAATCCTATTTAACGATATTAGTAAAAGCCGCGTCATGAGAAAACAAACATTTTTCATGCGAAAACCAATGCGCAGATCAGTTTCGCAGTTACTGCGAAGCTGATCTGCGCCTTGGTTTTCTCTACACTGATAGCACAATTTCTCGTCTTTCTAAATCTAAAATTTCCAGCCTCTAGCCATCTTCTGTGCATGTGCACCTCGATTTCTGTCGAACCTGGTCAGAAACCACATTGTTGGTTCCTCGTGACGCGGCTTATTTCATTAAGACACTCGCCTTTAAGATATAGTGCAACTAATTTGACCGTGCCGCTTGACCTCACGTGATAGAATTTTGTAAACACTAGAAAAGGGGCACCTATTTGATTAACATGTTTTTCCAGTGCCATGTGATGCACGTGATTATTATCATAGGGTCGCATTATTGAAAACATAGTTATTTAAGCAGTCCGATCAACAAATGCATATCTATGTCAGAGGTTAAGAGGTACGGTCAAAATATTTGCACTATACATATTTATTGGCTCTAGTTTCTTCTCATTGAATCATATTCATCTTTATATCATGTTGCGAAAAAAAAACATACAAAGGGAATGAAATTGTTGAGATATCACTCCTCTTAAATTATTTTCACTGGAAATACTTTGTCACTCTTTCAAATGCTTATGGATATAATTCCACTATTTCAAAATTGCATCTTTGTATTTATCGTACACGTACGTTTTTGTCTTTTAGTAGCATACAAGTTTCTATTTTGTAAGACACTGCAGTTCATTGCTATGTTCAAGCAGAGTTCATCCACAGTTCATTTTCGTAAGCACCGGGGTAATTTTTTATTAACCCATTCGTTATGAATGGACTTTCCCATAATTATAATTTGGGTGAGATCACTTTCATTTTAGGGACATCAGGGGTGATTTTAAAAGTTAAATTCATGTTCAAAGAAAAAGGCTAGCCTAAGATGGGACGCCGCCGTCTGTGGTGTCAAATCTGTGGTTATACCGTTTCTCTGTGTCAGACAGCTGGAACTAAACTATGATTGGTGATCTATAGTCACAGAAACCATCATCCGAATTGGTCTTGTTTTGTAGAATGCACATTCAATGCAAACATTTAGGATGATATTTTGGTCATTATACAGATACATGTATAAGTGTCGTTGTTTTCATGTTTTATATTTTAGATGTTATATTATTATATGTGTTTATATTTACACTTTTATTGCAATCGCCCTAAATGAAAAGGTACAAGTAGGCAAAGATCAGGAAAAGGCGCAATCAGAAAGAGATTCCCACTCCAAAAACCGAGGTGGGAAAAAACCAAACTAACAATCAGGCACTTATACCAAGCCGAATGAGCAGCTATTTTCCCAATAGGTGGCCACTCAGTTACCTTAACTTAATTGTATCTTTCTTGATGTTCTTCATTTTCCCAATGAAAAACATTAAGTCGCGTGATCTAGAGGCCACACCTATGGGCGGGGCGACGTCAAAACCAACCAGTGACGTCGTTTGTTTACTCTTGTTGATGTGACGTTGGTCGCGTATCGCCATGACGTTATGCGCGAAAATTTGACGTTTTGGCTGTTCCAAAATTACGTTAAGTCGGATTTAATGTCAAATAACATGAAAATGAGCGATGATATGTGCAGTTGCAAATCTGATACTAGATTGATAATATAAAATGTAAATATAAGTATTGGAATTCAGAAAACAGCCTAATGTTTTTCATCATCCAGTGAAAGCTAAAATCTGAATTTCAATCCTTAACTATATCATGAGAGATGTAATCACCTCTACTAGCGATCTTCTTGAATACGGTGACTTTAACCTATCGATGTATCAGCAGTATGTACTAATTGGAAGAACATCCTTTTAGACAATGCTGGATTATACTTTAATTAGTTAAATTCAACAGTGCCGGATTGTCTAACTCTCAAAATCGACCATAAACGTGTACCTAGCTACGTTTCCAGTTTTTGCCGAGTTGCAAATCAGCAATTCAGTTCATGGTCAGCTGTAGACATATTAAGTCATTAGTTATAAGTTTTACAATACACAAGAGTTTCATGTTGATGATGAATTATTAATGTAGGTCTGAAGAGCAGCTATATATATGCAGTGACATAAGGTCAGGGACGGGGTTATATACCTGACATTGATCACAAGTCGGTTTCATTATGAAACACAACAACTTGCCGCTTAAGCTTTCCAAACATGTAAGCGTATCTAAATATGGAAATTAGAATCCCACGTAGGACATGTAGTATTTATCATATCTACCCAGCAGGTGGTCATCAGAGAACAAGCTGTACGTTTACCAAGCGCACACGTTTGTATTATACGAGGGTGGTTCAGAAAGTTCTGTCATAGGTGTTATAACTTTGTTAATATACATGATAGGTTGCTGTATTGTACCTTGATTGAAAGGGCTACATTTCTCCTTTATAATGATGCCAAAAGAATGCACGAACAAAATAAACACTTCGAAATACCTGCCTTGAAAGACACCTGGGGTAAAACCACTGGCACGTTTTCTTGAATTTGTGAATATTATTGTGTGCGTTTCATGCGTTATATCTTTATAACTTCCGATCAAATTTTCTCCAACTTTACAGTTATAAGTAATAATATATTTAGAAAAGCAATGTGACAAAAATGCCGTTATCGATGCTATGCTGACTTTATAATAAAGCAATGTATATGACGTCATTAAAATACGTACCCCTATAGCGTTTCTGGCACCGCTGCACCATTATATGTGTTTGCTTTTTTATAAGTTTACTATAGAGCACACTAGGATGAAACAATAAAATGGTTAAATGCATTTTAAGCTCCCTGGACTACGTGTAGATGTCAATAAATGCCATTTGAATTTAAACTGTATTTTTAATGTATGTACAACAAGCCAATTTCAATATTTCATTTAACTATAACTCAATTAAATTCTGCTGAATGATTTTGATTTTTGCAGGATATATTCATCTATCTTTCAAAAATATATTACATGGATTATATTTTTTCGAAGTCGATTTTCTTTAGATAATATTCACAAATTTAAGAAAACGTGCCAGTGGTTTACTCCTGGTGTCTTTCAAGGCGACTATTTCGAAGTATTTATTTCTTTTCGTGCATTGTTTTGGCATCATTATAAAGGAGAAATGTAGCCCTTTCAATCAAGGCATAATACAGCAACCTATTATGTCTATTAACAAAGTTATAACACCTATGACAGAACTTTCTGAACCCCCCTCGTACGCCTCAAAACTCCCTAGTAACCAACGGGTTAGTAATCCTAATAAAAGAAATAAAGCATTAAATTAAACCAAAACTCCCTACGGATCACTTACTATTTTCCAGAACAAAACACGCATTTATTCAAATGTTGCAAAGAAGCAGACAAATTTTAATAGATGAAGGTTAAGCATACACTGATGTTTCTACAATGTTGAGGAGTATCTACAGTTTAAAATGACATTATCTAAGTCATTCTTAATTTATAGTTGTTTTGATGTTAGCACGTTTGTTTTAATGTCATAAAGGATGTTTCTTATATTAAAATTATATATATAAAGTATATACATGTATATATATACTGTATTTATAACTTTGTCTTTTAGCAATTTTGCACTACATTTTGATTTTCTAAAATAACCCATTTTAGACTTTACACGCTTGCAAATAGAAAGGAGTTTTCTGATTTTACTTGATAATTTGGATAACCAGTTCATCAGCGACAAATCCCATCATTTGATTTCATATATCGAGCTCACTTAGACGTGTTTGTATTGTACTTTTTGTATCTTTTGTAATAATAAAACTCGGTTTTAGGAATTAGGTGAAAATAAATTTAACATCTTCCTTACGAGGAAGCAAATACTTGTCCAATCAAACACATGGTTGATATCTTTACTTAACGACATTTTACTTTTGAAAAAAAAAAGTCAATTTTAAACATTATTTCACTTTCAAACAATTTTGTATATTTTGTCTCGTATTTAAACATACTTTATACTCATCATTGATTTTCGCGACCCTTTCAGACAGGGATTAATATACCAGCTACTATTTCATACAGTAAGTACAAAAAGTAACGCAAACGTTTGAAAGTCATTTTTTGTGGGATCAAATATGCCGATCGCCAAACCAGTTTTATTTCATTAGCTTTGCAATTCTTTAGAGAAGTCCATGACAGACGTTTATCAAAAATTGGACTGGGCCTCGTTTTAGGGAGAAAATCACTAAAATCAACAATTTTACCCCCAAAAGTGTTTTTAAGACCTGTTTCATCCAGTTTTGATTGAACTTTGGATTTCATGACATAGCCAATACGAAAATCAAACAAGATCTTGACTTTCGCTGAAAATGACGCTTTACAGGGATTTTGAAGAACCCCGATTTTCGAGAAATAACTGGTAATTTTGAAAATCGACCTTACCACAATTTCCTTGTGAAGTAACTTGATTTATTCGACCATTTAATTCAAGTCTACATCAAATTCTTCCTTTAAATGTTTATCTGTGGTGAAAATTTTCAACCATTTTTAGAACATCCGGTTCTAAGTTTAGCCGTTTTATACGTGGAGAATTTATGGTATTTTTCTATATCCTTCTCAAAGACATGAGCAAAAGAAACACCAGAAAATATGATGGAATTAAATGCTGTACAATTTCAAAGACTTGATTGTTTTTTCTCCTTTCCTTTTTAGTGTATGATGCTTTATAGAAGGAAAACCTGACAAATGACCGAAAACCCGTGCAACTTTATAAGAATTCACGATCAGATTGCAGTAAGCATTGTCAACGACTCGGTCACTTCCTCTGCTTAACTGACTAAAATGGAAACTCACAAGAAAAGCCACATGAAAAGCCACATTACCAGTATTTCCACGAATACCTACCAGTAGCACACAGACGGAGATAGCCTACTATACTAGAAGGTGTAGGCTAAGTACAGATATACTGCTACAGTCAGTTAATTAATGTTAAACTAGAAATAATCAGCATAGTACTACATGGTACCGTATGGTTGTGTCTATATACCGATCAAACCAGTGAACCACCTACGTCAGTGCGATTGTTGAAGTTCGGGGACCGTCTCAAAGGTAAATGTATATACTTTCACCAAGATACGTAACTATACACAAGTTATTATTGAAGTAAAACCATAAAACAAATATTTTATTCAGTTACGAAATTGTGTCTATATACATGCAATATGATTCCCTCAACGTTACAGAGTTGCAACGCATCACATTCAGTCGACTTTATAACTGATTACACATACATGTTAAAAATAAAGTCAGCTGACCCCTGAGGTTATCCGTCTCTTAGGCTCCTGTGCAAGTTAATACAAAAAGATTTTGATATTCATATAAAACAAATTTCGGGAAGGGTCTTACACTATATTGATCTTGTTAGAGCAGGCCATAAAAGCAAAACAGAAGCCGTAAATATAAATGGTAACAGTTCGAGTACATACGTCCTTGAATCATCAAGTTTGCATATTTCACAACAACATCTTAATGGGAAAATCTAATAACAACTCGTGCACAAGCGCAATAAAACATTTCATGACATTTGTAAATGTACAACATAACGAGAATTCTGTTGTGGATTAGAAGTATAACTTGAACTATAACATTTTAACAACGAAAGAAACCTGTAGATTTGAACTCTCGGTGAGTAGCACATAGATGCTTTGGAACTACAACAGCGAGACGTTGGCCGTTTCATAAAGGCAACTTGATTTGTAATGGGAACATATTGTCTAAATAGCAGTTTAATCTGAATACTAGATGTTTTTCATTAATCCTCCAATTATTTACTGGACATATTAATTATAGATGAACCCAGTAGGTACAATCAAGGAGTTAGAAGTTATTCCAAAACACGAATTTCCCATATCGCCGAATGCTGTTTCATATTTACATAAACGTCATATTTTGCAGTAGCAGTTCATACCATAAATGATTAATTAAAACGAAACGCGATCCTGAAAGTCGTGACTGGTTTTAGATTTCAAACATTTTATTATGGGTGTTTTCACATACGTAGTTTAATAAGCTAAATTTATACACCGAGACTGTCATATATTTCGTTTAATTGCCTTGATTTAAGGATAATTCATTCACTGAGTCTCGGTTTTTGCTCTATTATTGTACGTAATAAGCCGCGATTTATTTGTTTACCGAAAATAACCGAGGATTACATTGCAAATAAAGCTTGTCCAAGCAGATTCCTATAGTGACAGAATGTATATTATGTTACACAATAAAGCATTCATTGTGTTATATAGATGTTTATACATGTATACAACTGTATACATGTGGACCGTTATAAACAAATAAAATCGACTCATCCGCGATTTAGGGTTACTGGTGTGACGTATTTACTATATACTTTTTTAATATTTCAGTGAGAAAGGCTATCCCAAATGCTAGAGTGTGTCGGTAATGATTGCTTTTATTTACCGTTATTTACCTGTCCCAGCGGTCACGGGTTTAGAAGTTACGTGTAGTATAGTTTCTTTGGTTTACATCCAACCTGGCCCCGAGGTTATAAAACTTTTTTCATGCTCAACTCAGCTGAGTCTAAAATTTATTTTGCCCATAAAAAAGAATTTATAGCCTGGTGGCCTGGTGCCTGGGTCGGGATTTTCAATTTGTTAGTGCCAGTGTCTACCATTTACTGTTTCATCAAGGTAGAATCTGATGACATGTAATGTCTTCTTCGTAAGCAGAATTCCTGGGTTGTGATCACCTGAATTGGAGGGGTTGTGTTGCGCTTCGCTTCATCCACATTTGATTGAATTTTATATAATGAATGAAATATAAAGGTAATAAAGTATAAAGGTTTGATCATTTGGAAGCATTAAAACAGTCAAGGGGAGATAATATGGACTATAATCTGATTATTCGCAATTTCGGGTAATGAACCCTCATCAGTTGCCCTAAGGCTTTTAAAACCGGCAACGAAAGCCAGACTATTTTGTTGCAATTTGAGAATTTATCTGTAAATCAAAAACACATTCCTAAACGGGGTCAACTAATTAAAACAGTGCTTAGAAGTATGTCCCTAAACTAAGTCTTTGAATATCTTTACTGATAAGAAAAATATAATCTGTACTATGGATGATGTACGGGGAGATTTTGTAGGGCCGCCACACGGCACAGTGCAAGCTGCAGTAATAGGAAATGAAATATGAAGGTTTGATCATTTGGAAGCAGTAAAAACATTCAAAGGAAGATAACATGGACTATATTGCACAAATTCGGGTAATGAACCCTCATCAGTAGCCCTTTTAAAACCGGCAACGAAAGCCAGACTATTGTCCTGCAATTTGAGAATTTATCTGAGAAGTCTGAATCATTGGGTATGTTCGACCTCTCTCTTATGCTTTATGGATTCACAACTGTATCAATTCCTGGACCTTGTAGATCTTTGCTTCCAAAAGTTCAGCTGACCTAATCTATTTTAGTTGCTCGTCCATCAATGTGTCATTCCAACTGGAACGACGTGAATGTTAGGGGTAACCGCATTTCATTAAGAAAAGAACAAGTAGCTAAAATTGACTGACCATTCCCCACGATCAACGAAAGACGCTGTCAAACTATTAGAAAAATTGCGTGAAAGCATACATTACACGGAAATTTTAAATACATTCGGTTCATCGGCGATCAGTAAATTATTTGCATAGGAAATGGTTGAATTATCGGCTACTCTGTGACAAGCTTTGTCTCTTTTCTATAGATCTTTCGTGATTCGCCTCATTCCCTGGCGCCCGGAAATTATTCCTGGAAAAGGTTGTATCTAATTACGACCGAACTTGTTATATCACAATCTATCAATGCCCCATCCAATTTTTATAGGTCAAGACAAAAATAATCCAAATAAGCATGACAAATGCCGAAATTAGGGCTTCGCTTTTGTCATACTTAGGAGTAAGCAATGACCTGAGGGGGTTGCAAATATAAGCTAAAGACTGTCACACGAAAAACTCGACCAAAAGAACGAAATTAATAGCACAATAGATAGAGCGATTTTTTCCATAAGGTCTTCATTCGTTAAATTCATTTAGTCACACCAGCGAGAACAAATAATTCAGACACAAAGTATATCCATTTCAAAACCGTATTTAACTTCATGATACAATCAGAATTAAAATGATATATAAACAGCGTGTAACTAGAAATATTTTTCAACTACTGTCGGAGTTAACCTCTAGTCTTGGATGTGATGAAATTTTGGCAGTATCTATATTTTGTCTGCCGATTATTCCTCAGATGCTGGTTTGTTGACTTGGGGTTTAACGCCCCACCAATAGCTAAGGTCATATGGAGACGTGACCTCGGTTTAAAGTCTCGTCCAACAGACTGGAGAAGCCCGGGATCGAAACTACAAACCCTGATTTACAAGGAGGGTGGCGTAACCGCTTCAGGTACATCTTATTACAGTTAAGTGATTTAGAGCGAAGAGCATTACATTTGAGCGAAATAGAAAAGACGCTGTCAGAATTTCGGAACAACAAAGTAAATATATGCTCATGAACCTGGCGTGTTTCTCGGTAATTAAATACAAATATATCGGTTTGTTATTTTCTCTATATATGTCTTTCCTTTGCGATGTGATCAGTACACAAAATTTGTTAACAAACATGAGTTAACTTAAAACTGATAAATCACATATCATATGGACTATCACATTTCATTAAATATTGGTCAAGCAGAAAACCAAACCATAATGCGCATAGCAAAACGTTCTAAATAGAAGGAAAGTTTAATGTATATAATGCTAAGATAATATCACTTTACTGACCAATGCACCTGCGGTATTCATGGAGCTGACAGTCTAGTTGAAGTATCGATGAGTTTAAAAGCGAACCATGAGCCAAAGGTAACATTTGATAAGTTAAAATAAAGCAATGACCAGGAACTGGCGCAATTAAAACAAAATCCCACTCTAAAAGCCACTGGAAAACATCCAAAATGGCAAGTAGGTACTACATACAGTAAACCGAGCTGTTGAACAACTTGACCTCAGAGTTGTTCTCTACGTCATTGTCGATGATAAAAACATTAATCAATATAAAACCAGAACACTGTGTGCTTTCTGTTTGCTTGAGACGTATATTCTGGCAAGTATGTCAGTTATAAAGTGTTTCGGAACAGAATTGTATTAATGATCTGCAATGAATATGAAATTTTTCTTGCTCTTTATCGATTTCAAACATACAAATATTATTTGAGAAATTACGAGAACAACATAAGAGTGTCTTCAGTGTGTTTTGGATTTCAGAGTAGTGCCCTTTGGGCTAGGTCCTTCTTCGGCTGTATTTCCAGAGTAAATGAGTATGGACGGTCGTAGCTTTATCGTGACAGCAATGTCATTCATTACATATACAAAAACATTTTCAACTGT
The DNA here is from genome assembly GCA_964017185.1 of Rugalucina vietnamica. Taxonomy (NCBI): domain Eukaryota; kingdom Metazoa; phylum Mollusca; class Bivalvia; order Lucinida; family Lucinidae; genus Rugalucina; species Rugalucina vietnamica. Next base: position 18,958,092 of record OZ024881.1, on the reverse strand, counting down.
TATAGAAACTAAGTTCTTTACAAACTGTCAGTATTATCACATGTTCTATCAAACTCTTAAAACTCCTAAAGATCTTGTGCAAACCATCCTTACAAAGTAAATACATTTATTGCATTGTTTGTGCATATTTTATATAATACATAGATAATACAGTATAGTACATAAATAAATAAGATATATTAATTACACACATGTAGTACAATAAATAGTCAATATTTAATCTACTGAGATCACATTGAAAATAACCATTCTATTTTCATCTGTCCTATTGGAATCATTAATATTTCTGTTTATCTCATGAATTGAAATGTACATACAAGTGAATTTCTGACAAACTGACTTACATATAACCAGAAGATTTAAGTGTATTGTCAGTGAACCACAGAATGCACAATAAGAAAAAATATGAGCAGCTTTTTATCACATTTTCTATCTATGTAACTTAGATGGGCTGTTTCCTTTATTAAGTCAGGGTGACTTAATAACGTGACAGGCATATACTGGCCGGGGATCGAACTCGCAACCTCTAGGTTGCAAAGAAAAAAACACATCCACTAGACCACCGCGACATACATGTTATCTGTCAATACATATCAGGAATGTTTGGTCCTCTCAATAAGCTGTACAGTAACCTTGTGAAATGAAAAATTTCCGTCACACAAAATAAAACAGATGTATGAATCAACGACACGTTCATATAATCTTATCAAATCGTTACAGAAATTCGCATTATTGCACTGAAACACACATCCAGCGTGTGTCTTTTAGAAACATCCACTTCAAAATTACCAAGGAGGTATCTAAATAACAGTAATTGAGCCGCCTCATGGGATAACCAACAATCTGCATATGCGAAAACAAAGACGCAAATCAGCTTGGCTGATCAGCGCCTTTGTTTTCGCGACTCGGATAGTACAAACAAATCCTCTTCTACTTAAATCCGAAATTTCAAGCCTAGCTCTTTTCTGTGCTTATACAGGTCGATTTGTGTCGGACCTGTTCTAAAACCACATTGTTGGTTTTCCCACGAGTGGCTCAATTGTTATGGTCTATAACCGCGTTGACAATGCGTGTACAAGATCCTTCACCATTCTTTCGGCGACATTTATCTTCAACGGCCCGTGTGGAAAGAACCAAGCGTGGTGAAATCCGTCCTCATAATGTTTGTGAATCACTTTATTCTTTGTTGCTCTGAGTCTCTCTGCATACATTATACCATCGTCACGTATGAAGTCATAACCGGCGGTGATTATGTAAGCTTCCGGTACCCCGCGGAGCAATGTGTCATTAGCCATTAACGGAAAAGTAAACGGATCAGTCATTTTACTCTCAATCTGACTAGATAAACCTTCATTACCGAAATCGTTTTGCGTCTTCTTGATATCTTGTTTCAGAGTTGGGTCCCGTATATATTCTACCGGAAGCCATTTTGATTGGTTCACATAATCGGCGTATTGAGATCTTTTCAGAGCTTGTGAAGTATGGTTATTTTCTAAAAAGTCGTATAAATGTTCCGTACTTAATCCGAGATAGTTTAACACGAACACAACCGAAGATGGACTGTTTATACTTTCACTGAAATATTCACCGTTTTCTATAAAAGAAGCTGTTCTAAAGTTAAAAATTTGTAAACATGGGACAACCAGAAACTGCATGGCGATCTTTTCTCTGAAGCGTAGAGACATTGATGCGGCCATATTACCGCCGGCGCTATCCCCGCCTACAGCAACACGGAATAGATCGATGCGCAGCTCGTCCGCATTCTCTGTTACAAAGTTCAAAACTTTTATACAGTCCTCTATTGGTGCTGGGTGAGGGTGTTCTGGACTTAATCTGTAGCTGAAAACAGAAACGCCTCGATTAATTATTTTAAATGCATAGAAAAATCTAGCATGAAACATGTAAATCATTTTCATCAGCTATGTTTTTGAAACAGGCCAGTGTTAGTCCAATGTTTTCTGTATTTCTCCTGTCTCTTTAAACTGTAACATTTACCACTATAAAGCATATCCTAATGTTTTCAGTTTGAATTCTTCGCCCAACACAATTTACAAATAAGCCTCACAATATGTAGACGAAAGATTTTCTTGCACACTGAATTCATAGCAAATTTTAAAACTTACTTGACTGAATATATCACTACTCCGCTTTCTCTGGCTATTTTGCGAATCAAAGGATCATAACTATCTGAAAATTAGAAATATGAAACAATAAGAAAGTACAATGAACTTAAGGGTTAACAAAAGGCAACAATGCCAAAAATAAGCCCACAAGTAATTTCTTCGTGACCTTTTCAAGACGGTTCAGCTTTTATTTATCTGTACACTGTCTGTTAGTCTGCCTGTCTGTTTTGATCGTCATCATTGTTTTAGTTGATGCCAGTAGCATGGGTACCTTGCTGGGAGAGAGCTAGCCATCTTGCTCTTTATGAGTGTTGTTAAATAGTCGGGCTAGGCCCACTGATATTACTTTAATAACCGAAACCGCGGTCTGGTCGAACCTCTTTCTTCATAATTTGGTCACTGCTGTAAAACAGACCTCGGCTTAATGCTTCTTTACGTGATGTATTATTGTTTCTCACCAGCATGGTTTGTTATTTTTAGATTTAATCGTATCAGTTCCTGAACTTTCTATCCTTACAACAATGTATCTTGCTTCCATTTTCAATTGTAAAAGCTCTCAGTAAAGCTGACGCCTACGCCCTAGAAATAAAGCTTCTACCTTATGTATGTTATCATATTTTTAGTTAAGTTAAGGTAACTGAGTGGCCAACTATTGGTAAATTAGCTGCTCATTCGGCTTACGATATGTTTCATGGTATAAGTACCTGATTGTTAGTTTGGTTTTTTCCCACCTCGGTTTTTGGAGTGGGAATCTTTTTCTGATTGCGCCTTTTCCTGATCTTTGCCTACTTGTACCTTTCTACTTGTTTCATCTACGATATTATTCTCGTAAAGTCGAGTCCTGCTTGAGTTTGAGAAGACGAATAGTGACGACATTCAAATGCTAAAATATAATGACCCTTGCCTACTTTTTGAAGTTCCGATAACTCAGCACCTACCAACAGAAAGTAAACTCCAACCCCCGCCGTGCATAAATATGAGAACTGGTCGGTCATCAGATCGGATGGTTGAAATGGGTTCGTAAATCCGCACCCGTACTCCGTCAATCTCTGTATCATTCACCTGTTCAAGAACACGAACACCATGTTAAAGCACTTCTTACGGCTTTCTTTTAGTTTCAATAACACAAGTGATCGAAAGAAACCAAAAATTTCAAATGGTGCAATTCTGTTTTCGTGTGTTGCTACATTCTTTTAAAACGAAGTTCTCTTAAAGGAGATGAGAACGTGAGACACGAGTTTGTTATCCGTCCTTACCAGATTGTTAACATAGCCGATAAAGACGCCTCAATGGCATCGCATCATATCATGTTTATCCGTCTAGATCTATATCAATTACTTTTATTGTACAAGTCTTTACTGCTTGAAACCAAAGTGATGTTACACCTACCTTTAGAGTCTGGTCTGCAGTTAGAGACATGCCCCAGGGCTGACCCGTCATCTGTGTTAATACAAACCAGTCGGATATCTTCCTGTCAAGTGGAGAGAAGTGCCTCGTCACTCCAAGACTCACCAGACCGTTTATCTGTAAGAAAAAGAATTATAGATGGTTGAGAGAACGGCACGACGAACCAAATCAACACAAAGCGGGCTTTTTCAGCTTTATTTGCCATCTTACTACAATATATCTCATTTCAGATGGAACAGACTAAAACTTGGCATTTTGGAAAGGGGCAAGTCTGTAAGAACACCAATCTCGCAAGCTTCAGGACTGGTTTGCCGAAAGGCGATGTAATCAGAGACTTCTTGAAAGAAGTAGTCACATTCAGTAGGCATATGAAGATGATAATACATGTAGTTTGGTTTCAGCCAACAAAAATTTGTAAGACCAAACTCAGTGACATGCAAGACTCCTGGCTGACAAATGAAGCGGAAAATCTGGTCTTGCTTACAAAACAAGAAGAAGTTCCACGGCGCACTAAGAGCATTTGTGACCAGAAGAGATATGGAGCTACCCCTGACCGAGCCGAGGAAGTAAATACACCAGAGTGTCTTCAAATAAATCCAACAGCAGAAAAGCCAACACAACACGACAAACCTACTCCAAATAAAGTAAAACAAGAATTTCACCTAAATCACCGCCTTAGAACGGTCAGTACTGTAGCGAGCTATCGGGTTGATGGTGGGGTGGGGGTGGAATTTTTTCTGCGCGAAATCTCACCAGCTCGCCCTAGATCAGAGTTTACATTATTTCTACTGACAATACAAGCCTACTGATCATATATCGGATTTGAGAAGATTTATGAACTCCATTCATTAAATATTCGTAATATTGTGCTATAAGGAAAGAATATAAATGACTATTGAATATTTGTGTTTATTATTACAGTAGAGACATTCCTTGAATAGTATAGTCTTTGTATTTGAAAGAGCATATTTAAGTGGATGTAATTGAGTGCAAAGTGCTTTAATGATGTGGTGTTTATGATTATAATAAAAATGCAGAATGTCATATACATGTATGTAGTAGTAGTAGTAGTAGTAGTAGTAGTAGTAGTTGTAGTTGTAGTAGTAATATCAGCAGCAGTAATGGTGGTGATGGTGGTTTTTGTTTTTCTGTTGTGGCTGTTGTTGTACAAGCAGTAGTATGGGATAACGATGTCCTTAATAGTCTTAATATAACATGTTATTGTTCCTGCTGCTTATTTTTGTTTTGGTTTTATTTAAAAAAAAATGTAAACTTAGACAGAAGCTCTAGTAGTTGTTTGTTTTAATGTTATTTCTGGTTTTATCTCGATGGTCAATAATGGTTGTGTTATTACTTATTAGTAGCAACATCAATAACAGCGAATGCAACTTCAATTATAGAAGTTCGTATTTTAGAAGAAGAAGAAGAAGAAAAAGAAGTACTATATTAATTACCACATGGCCATAAGTCCTCATAGAAGCATCTATTAATTTCACTTTCCATTTTTCCGGTATTTCTGGCGGTACCGGCGTATCCAGATAATATCCCACAAACAGCGCCGCCAGAGTGAAGAAAATCGCCCACAATACAACTCGTACCATTTTCGAAATATATCGCCTCGCTTTGGAATTCATTTCTAATCTCTCTTTCCGCGACCTTCCTTTGGATTTCATGAGAGAAACCGCATATGTTACCACTTCCGAACATTGAGAAAGTAAAAATATTAAACTTTTAACGATTGTATGGAGTTTGGCCTTAATAATAGTTCATCGTTTTTCAACTTTGTACCGAGTTTGGACGTTACCGATTATAACCACGCGCTTTCACGTGCTTAGTTTAATTACTACGACATTGTGATTTTTTTTCGGTCAGATTCGGATGCAGAATTATGAGGGTTCAATTAATTACTATCTTTATGTGTCAAATATTTGTTTGCTGCTTAAACTCTGATCTCAACCTTTTCACTATATACTATACTATTTAAGGGTATCATCGAACAGTCACGTCAAGGGAAAGGATGTTGTGAATTCGACAGAATACTATGAAATGAGCATGCATGACAAAGCAAAACAAAATATATCATTCTGACCAATGAAGTGAACCAATAAGAAACATCTACGCGGTCGCATGCGGAATGCTGATTTTTGTTCTAAGATATTCTCCGCTAGACGGAAATATATTCCGATCAATTGGTTTCCAAGGAGGCTGGTCTCAGCAGTGAACATCAGAGGCCACTGCATCATACTTACATTGTATGATATTGTTCTGGCTTATGTTTCAAATGATAATTTCCTGTGTCGAGTAAAGTGGCTCTACTTATCACGTAATAAACTTGTACATCTAACGACGCCAAAATTTGATCATGGTCGAGATTTTCAGAAACCTCTTGGAATGATCCACGACTTCTTCCTGGTATTCTCCAAAATCCAAATTGCATTTAAGATCATCTTAAAATAAATGAGAGACTTTAAGCACATGCTGATATTGATGTGTGTATATAGTTCATAGGACGTTGTCTCATGACAAGGATCATATAAGTTCAAAGATAACACTTGATACAGCAGCAAATGTTTTGGTGTTGTGATTCATAATCATAAGAAACATGTGCGAAACGAGAAAGCCTGTTTTACAACTATTCGACGCTCAAATACTAACAACAGTGTCTAGAATACGCGTTCATACCAAGACAGCATTACTTATCTGCAGTACTTATATTTGAAGTCAGCTTCTGTGTGCGAAATGACGTGTTTGTGTGTTTGAGCTCTCTCACAAACCAGTCTGTTTGTGGAAATAACACACACCGCCGTTGATAGACTTATATTTTACAACAGTACAAAATAAACATAAAACTGAGATTTTTATTCATATTGCATGCATCTAAGACATCGACTACATTGATATCAATAGGGAAGCACAACTGAAGTACCGACTAGGAACAGTTAGTATTGAACCAATTTGGGCTATCTGAAAACGGGTTCTGCGTTACCGTGACTACAACAAACAAGGTATCATTCTGGTATGGTTGTGATACATTTATCATGGGCTTCTATGGTTTTCTTATTATCGCTACATTTGTAGCTGTTTAATCAACAAAAATGTGTTATCGGTTACTTGACACCTAGCCTATATCATTAAACAAAGATAGCGTATCGTCAAATGTTGACAAACTCAGCTTCTGTACAAAGTGTACTATATGTTATATTATGGTATTGCTCTAGTATTGTCTTCTATCGGATCAAGATAATGTCTTTCAGATGGAGTCAGTCAGTGTGCCTTATTCTAAAGCGTCTATATCAATGAAACGCCAAAACGGTTTATACAGATGTGTTGATATCATTCAAGCGGAACAGTGCAAATGCCCATTTCTCGTACTGGACACATCAATGCTTACCAAAACGTATCAAAACGTTACATAAAGTGCAGTTAATGCAGTCACTGGGTTAAATAATTAGATAATATAATCTTATACAATTGATACAAGTTAGAAAATAACAAAAATGAAATGCATTGAGAGCAATACACGATTTCTAGAGTTCAAATACAAGTTACGAGAGTGAATGGGTTTCTGCAGTCTTGATACACTTTGCCCTATTCATTCTGATTATAATTCTGTCGTGAGTTTGTGTTTGTTCTCGTGTCGGTTTTTGGAAGATATCTGAAAACATTTATCTACGAGAAAATACAAAATAGCAAGGTTCTTCAAGAGCAGTAAAATATTGAACGCGATACAAACAACCCTTAATAAGTTGACGTCAAATACCATATGCACAGCAAAAGGTCCTTAAGGACATATTAGTTTATAAGTATGTATATTTTATGTTTATTTCCGACAAAAAATATATCCAAAGTGTATAGTTAAGGGTTCAACTAAATTACGCATCATAATCTGATTAGAGTACAGTAGAAAAGTTATACAATCTGTAAGGTTTTTATCATAAAAAGAAAAAAAAACAATGCACTGTAAACAAAACTAGCCAGATCATGTAAATATGCACAAGTACTATTGCAGTACAAAATATCACCCTATGTGCATCAAATGTCACCTAAACTCGGTCGAAATTATAAAATAGAAATCGAGGTTTAAATATAAAGGGCAAAACCGTTTCTTCAGTTAATACGTTGGTTGATTTTATCCACTGCATCCAAACCCGACTTCAGAGGTTTTGATATGTGTCTTGCCTCTGGGCGTACATGTAGTGGGGTGAAAATAAGTGAGTGAGGTTGACGCTGCGCTCCTCTTTCTCACTATAATCTAATTTCATAGCGCACGTCATCTTATTTCTCAACACAGCTTCAAGAGAAATTCCAATAACAGAACATATAGACGAAGTGTATCGACCTCACCAAAGTTTTCAATACAGTCAGCCGTGATGGAATCTGAAAAACCATGGACAAGTTTGGCTGTCCGCCCAGATTCATAACCCTGTGTTCAGAACAATAAATGGAGATACTGGACATTTTCATGTGATAAATCGGGTCAAACAGGGCTGTGTTGTGGCACCAACACTATTTAGCATGATTTCTTCTGTCATGCTCATGGCTGATTTTCAGGATGGAAATACTGATCAGGTTTACTATCAGGTACCGCTTTGTTATTCAATCTAAGATGGTTGCAAGCCGAAACTAATGTGTAGATGGATGTAGGTGTGCTAGATGTGCTCCTCTATGCAGATGACCTGGATATGAATGTCAGCTCAGATGCCCAAATGCAAGGAGCTATGGATAAAGCTTCACAATTATTTTATAACTATTAACTTATAACCAAAACACAGAAGTTGTACATCAACCCTAGCACCTTGAAAGTCGTACAATGAACCAACCATTTTACTATGAATTGACATCAGTTGAAATGTGTTGATAAATTCACCTACCTGAGAAGCAATCTCTCAAGCGCATTGCACGTTGATGATAAGCTCATTGCAAGAACAACAAAAGCCAATGTGGCATACGGCTCAAACATGGCTGTGTTATGGAACCAACGCTTTTCAGCATGATGTTTTTGTCAAGCTCATGGATGATTTTCAGGATTGTGATACTGATTTTATTATCAGGTACCGCTTTGCTATTCAATTTAAGACGGTTGCAAGCCGAAACATGACTGTGTGTAGACAGATGTGCTAGACGAGGCCCTCTATGCAGATGAATGCCAGCTAAGAGGCAAAAAAGCAATGAGAAAATGGATCATGATCATGTCGTAGCTATGACCTTACCAGCACTGGAAAGCCGTTAAATGAACCAACCATCGATCACTGAGATTAGACAAAAACTGAAAGGTGTTTTAAATTCACCAACCTGGGAAGCACTCTTTACATAGATGATGAGATCAGTGTCAGAACTGCAAAAGCCAGTGTGGCATATGTAAGAATCCGTGCAAATATCTGGGAGCAAAATGTAATCAAGCTTGACACCAAGCTAACATTCTACAAGGCTTTGGTATTATCAGCCCTTTTATATGCATGTGAGACCTGATCAGCATATCATACTCTGTCTAACAAAGAGACTGAATCATTTACACTTCAACTGAGGTCCTGAGGAACAGGGATTCAAAGCATGCATACTGACTTAATGCTAGCACAGCTAAGATGGACTGACCATATAACATGAATCCCTGAAAGCGTTTTCCAAAGAAAGTTTTATTCGGATAATTACAAGAGGAAAAGCGCTCTCAAAGTGGCTAGAAGAAATGCAACAAAGACACCCTCAAAGCCTTAATTGATCCAGTGCAGCCTCACTGAAGGGCCTGGCTACGCTGGATCAATTAAAACGACGATGTCTCATCAACAGAAGCAGCTCATTTTGAAGAAAAGAGATTGTTGCCAAATCTAAAGGGTCACTGACGAGACTTCAATAGTCGAAACCGCGTTATGGACCATCGCCTTTCTTATTAATGTGTTCACTGTTCTTAAAAGATCTCAGTTTTAATTTTTATTTGCTATTACTGCAGCTGGTGTTGTGCCGTGTGGCGGCCCTAAAAAGTCTCCCCGTACATCATCCATAGTGCAGGCTATATTTTCTTTTTGGTCCTTTGAGATCAGCGAGGATATTCAGAACTCTAGAAATTTATTATCGGTTAAGATTCATTTTCTAACCAATGTTTAATATACTTGGCCCCATTTAGATAATACTAGTCTTTGTATCGACTACCCTGTTGAAAGTTGCAAATTTTCAGTAATTCTCTTTGGCTCCATGTTGCCAAATCTAAAGGGTCACTGACGAGACTTCAATAGTCGAAACCGCGGTATGGCCCATCGCCTTTCTTATTAATGTGTTCACTGTTCTTAAAAGATCTCAGTTTTAATTTTTATTTTTTATCTATAAAGCTGAAAGAAAGCACAGTGAGCACAATGTCAGAGTCAATGGGTCATTCCAAGTTTCTTCAACATTGATTTGCAAACGGAATCGCACCCGTGGCCTCTCGATTCGAAGTACGATAAAATTGTTGGAGGATAATGAGAAAAGCTGCAATCAAGCAGGTATATTCGTCAGTTCTTAGCGTACAATATCGTTATAAATGACCTGCTAGACAATGGAACTGATATCGTTGACAAGATTTGAATCAATTTTCTACCAATTAAGAATTGACACAGTATATGCAGGTGAAACGGAGTTGTTCTCGGCATAATCGACTGAAAAAAATAGCACATTCAAATTAAAACGTTTTCCGTGACATTCTAGGAACACTACAGTGCCTGACTGTTGTACATACGTACACTAAAGTTACTTTCTTCTAGAAGGTGCAATGTAAAAGTTATCATGTCTAAACTGACTGTCCAAAACTGCAGTTTTCTTAGCACATTTCACATTAGATGTCCGTCCACCTTCCGATTTATCTCTCGAATACTTCCTTCCGTTCGGACGTAATGGTAAGCATGCAGGTCGCTGACTAAACTCCAACAATGGTAGATCTGATCTAGTTGAAGGCGTGCGAGACGGAATCTTGGGCTCAGTGTCGACATACACAACGTCTGGGACAGATCCTTGGACAAAGCCAGGTTGTTTTCGCTGACGACGGACTGTGATCGTGTAATATGTGAGAAGACCCCCGAAAACGAGAAGAGCTGCTGCAGACGAACCAATCAAAATATAATAGACGGGTCCCTTATCTGATAGTATGTCCGGTGTGGCTTCGTATGATGAGTCTTTTCCAGATGACTTCAAAGCTGAAAATGAAAGCAAATGTCAATACAAATATAAGCATTTCGTATGTAGTACCGCTTCCAAATGATATGCCTTTTCGTCTTCTTTTTTTTTTTTTTTTTTTTTTTTTTTTGCAACAGAAAAAGAAGAACAAGTAGCCCAAGGGCAACGATCACTCACCTGAGAGTCAACAAGTACAGTCACTGGACAAAGTGATTTTTATTTTATTTTTGTTTTATTTTTTTTTTACCCTAAATGGGTATGACGGCCATCTTGGTAATGTTTCAGGTCTATGGCTGCAATAGTTACCATAGGATCATTGGTCCTGTAAACGCTTACCTGAGGCCTAGTTGTCACTTTTCCCCATGTTTCCATGTTTGCCTATGTTTCCAAAATTGACCTTGACCTAAATTAATCACATACCTTCATCTACTCTATTAGTTGTTTGCATCTACCACTTTTCAGGTCTCAGACTGCATTTAGTTTACAAAATATCCATTGTTTTCACTTTTTCCCATGTAAAAGCCTATGCTTCCAAAATTGACCTTGCCGTAAAATAGGTCAAAGTCATCCTAGGGTCATCATTTTATCAAACTATGATGGGCTGGAGTCCCAAATGCTACATACCAAGTTTCGTGAAAATTGGCCTGCCGGTTCTGGGGAAGATTTTTGAGTGGTTTTTACCATATATGGGCGCGGCGGCCATCTTGGTCATGTGACCTAAATTTCGGGATCACACTTTCGTTACCCCTACCCAGGGATGCTCCACAAAATTTCAGTTTGATTGGCCATGCGGTTTCAGAGAAGAAGATCTTTGAAAAGTGTGTATAAACGACAGATCGGCCAAGGTCAAGAGATGACTTGACCTAAATTAATCACATACTTTCATTAGTTGTTTTGCATCTACCACTTTTCAGGTCTCAGGCTGCAATAGTTTTCAAAAAATCCATATTTTTCACTTTTTCCCATGTAAAAGCCTATGTTTCCAAAATTGACCTTGACGTAAAATAGGTCAAGGTCATCCTAGGGTCATCATTTTATCAAACTATGATGGGCTGGAGTCCCAAATGCTACATACCAAGTTTCGTGAAAATCGGCCTGCCCGTTCTGGAGAAGAAGATTTTTGAGTGGTTTTTACCATATATGGGCGTGGCGGCCATCTTGGTCATGTGACCCAGATTTCGCGATCAAATTTTCGTCTCCACTACCCAGGGATGCTCCATATAAAATTTCACTTCGATTGGCAAAGCGGTTTCAGAGAAGATCTTTGAAAAGTGTGTACGGATGACAGACCCTTCAAGGTCAAGAGATGACCTCGGCCTAAATTAATCACATACCTTCATCTACTCCATTAGTTGTTTGCATCGGTCTCAGGCTGCAATAGCAACCAAAGTAGTGGGACAAGGACAATAAAAAACACAAATTTTGTAGAAGTCAATATCATAAGCATGTATGCAAAGTTTCAGCTTCATCCGCCTTACAGCTTCTGAGAAGAAAATTTTTGAATATTTTTTCAAAAATTTACCCTTTACGTTGCTATAGCAACCAAACGAATAAAGCGATTTTGACAAAAGTTGCCTAAAACGGGGAGGACTACTCAATAAACATTTATGTAAAAACAAAATTTCAATATCCTCAATGAAACGGCAGAAATTGCAAATTTCCACTTTTTGCCTTATAAGTCAATGGAAACTTCAAGCTACCATAGCAACCAAAGTAGTTGGACAAAGACAATAAAAAAACACAAACTTTGTACAGGCTAATGTCATAAGCATGTATGCTAAATTTCAGCTTCATCCCCCATACGGCTTCTGAGAAGAAGATTTTCGAATATTTTTTTCGAAAATTTACCCTTTATGTTGCTATAGCAACAAAACGAATAAAGTGATTTTTACAAAAGTTGCCTTAAACGTGAAGGACTACTCAATAAACATTTATGTAAAAACAAAATTCAAATATCCCCAGCCTGACAACGGAAAATGCCAATGTCCACTTTTTGTCCATACAAGTCAATGGAAACTTCAAGTTGCCATAGCAACCAGAGTTCTTATCCGATCGAAATAAAAAACACAAATATTCGTTCCCCCCACCTGGACATGCTATATGTGAAATATGAAAAGATCCGGCCGGACAGCTTCAGAGGAGAAGTCGTTTGAAAATGTTGACGACGACGGACGACGACGCACGGACGCCGGCTCGACTACTATACTATAAGCTCACCTTGTGAGCCTTCGGCTCAGGTGAGCTAAAAATAGAATGAAAGAATCGCAGAATTTAAGTTAGCTCATCAACTTTTATAAGGATTGAAAAATCCAAGTGAAGTCGGATTTAACAGTGCATGCAAATCGCATACCTAATTACAGAGGCACTAGAATGGTTATTACATGTAGGGATATGGCTAGTGCCGAGCAATTAAAGGAATAAGGTGTATGTGTTTTTATTTTAAAGGGATGTAGGATACTCAAGACGGTCTGAAAGGTTTAGATAAAAAATCTTACAAGAGATAAAGGATATTTTTAAACAAATACTCTAATGTCACACTCCCTGTGCCTCAAGGAAATTTTGAATAAAGTAAATATTTTTACCAAGAGGGTCATTTACAATATACAAGGATTCCATTGTTACATTCAAAAAATGTGCGATTATCTTAATTATGACAAATTCATAGTCCTACCTAAAGTTTTTGTTGTAATTTTTGTCAGACGCTCCATTTTAGCTTTTAAAACTTCTGAAAATCGAAAAAGACATTTAGAATAATATGATTACTCGAATATTGAAAACACATTAATCTACTTTTTTCAGCATACAAACATAAAACAGAAAGGAACAAAAGGAAACATTAGCACAAAACAAAGAAATTAGCTTCCCAACTTTCTGTTACCAAATGCTTGCATTAGTAAAAACATTGATCCTGATTCAAAGTTGTCTATTTTGATATTTTACCAAACTATACTAGAATTATAATACGTTTTATAATGATCAAGTTAAATTCATTCAACCAGTGTCATTTTCCAAGTGCGGTTTTTAACCGCCATTTTATTAACCAAAATATAGCCGGGATATCTCTACTGAACAAAATGTAACAAATCAGCACCTTTATTACTTGCGTGCACAGCTTGTATCCAGAACCCATGCATTTCCCAGAGACTGTCAGTGACGAAGCGTAGTTCCAGCCGTGGATATGTAGAAATGTAGGGCAATGGTGGAGTCTCATTGCAGTACCGAACTGTGGGTGGCATTTTGACAGTTTTACTGAAAGGTAAAAGTAGGAAATCAGTCGTAGACGTGATACATACTAGGCCTATACGCGTGTATGTCGGAACCACTGAGCAATTTACTATGCAGCATTGTAGAGAATATCTATTTAGGTGAGACTATCAGCTAAACCCCTACAAACTTTGGAAACATAGATTATCTCCGAATGTCTACCCATATGACACCCGCCATGATTCCTCATATTCCAAACTCTAGATAGTTGTCAGCTTCACTTAAAATCCGATGCTGTCATTTTTATATTAGGTAAAAGAAAACAGATTTTGTTTTAAAAATTCGATAGGGGTCTTCAAATTTGACTTCGACTTAAAGTCCTAACTACTGACATCTTCGTTGGCTATGAGTACTATGTCCACTTTAGTAGTGGATTTAATACCTAAGACTTGTAAAGACGAACTACTGTATTCCTAAACCTACTTGAAAGCAATTTCCCTGATCTGCAGGTAGTCATGCCGACAGTTCTTGGATGGCTCTATAGATAGTTCTCTGAACACTAGTCCCCAGACGCCCTTGTCCTCAGCAAGGATCCACGTCTGGTCCTCGTTCTTCAGGTACTTCTTGTTGTACAACCTCGGCCGTATGTCTTCATTGTCATGGATGTAGCTTATGTTATCAGTTGTCTCTGCAAATGGTGGATACACAGCTGTGACATATCTTGATAAAACTGGTCTATGATACATTTCACAAAAATTAATGAATAAATAATGATAAAAGAAAAACAGTTTCAGCTCTCGGCCAGTCAATTTTCCATACTCCAACTTTTTATATCTGCGTCTAGTAACTCACCTCGAAGCCAAATCTAAAGGGTCACTGACGAGGCTTTAATTGCCGAAACCACGGCGTGGCCTATCACCTTTCTCACTAATATATTCACTGCTCTTAAAGGATCTCAGTTTCACTTTTTATTTGCTATTACTGCAGCTGGTGTTGTGTCGTGTTGCGGCCCTAACAAGTCTCCCCATACATCATCCATAGACTAGATCATATTTTGGTACTTTGAGATCAGCGGTAATATTCTGAGAAATAAGATAATGTTAATCGGTTTCTAAACACCATTTAACATATTTGGTCCCGTTTTGGTGGTGCTGGTCTTCGTATCGATTACCCTGTTGGATGTTGCAAAATTAAAGTAATTCACCTTGGCTCCATGTTGCCAAATCTAAAGGGTCACTGACGAGGCTTAAGTACCCGAAACCACTGTGTGGCCCATTTGTTAACTGCTCATTAAGGATCTCAGGTTTACTTTTTATTTACTGTTTACAATATGTAGTAATGTATTCAAAACTGCGTTTGTAGCAATATGTGTTTTAGAAAATACATAATTTGTTCCGCGTTCGTGCTGGTAGAGATGTAATACACATGTAGTTCCAAGAAAAGAAACTCTCGTAGAAATTCAACATGGATGAATCAAACTTATGTTTCTTAACGTATTTGCCAATATAATTGAATATACGTATTATACTGTCCTTAGTCTATTCTTTTACTTTTGATGCCCTAACAATACATGTTACATTTCCCTTTAACGTCCTTCTTATACCCAGTCGGTTTTTCTGGTGATCCAAATGAACACCTTTCTTTTCAATAAGGAGTAGGAATTGATTTGTCAAAAGTAGTTATAGTGCAGTGTGCACCAATATGGTGAAAAAATTGCTCACTTCATGAAAAAAGCATGAGAGTTGGCATAATGACAATATATGATGTTCCAAATAATTTAAGATAGGGACCCACAAAAATCATCCAAGATGGCTGCCAAATCCAATATGGCCGCCAAGTCCCAGTAATATACATGGGTACTATCATATATGTGTCTATTTCTTTGATATTTACATCAGATGAGTCATTATTTGTTATATTTCATGACATATAATGTTGTAAATTTAATTTTCAACATAAAAGTGTCACTGTTACATACTGTTAAACTGCAGTTGCAGTTATACTTTTCATTTTTGCAGTCGTAGTAATACATTAATTTTACCAGAGGTTTTGCCCTTTATATTTGGCATGCATTTGTAAACATCTAGACAACAATTCTGATTTATCTGAACCTTATTATATGTTTGTATCACAGTGTAAACAGTGTAAGTTTACTGATATTAAACATGATGCAGCCAGAGCCTGTAAATATGTTATCAGTTTTGTTTTTATTTTTTCATACACAGTTGGAATAATATCAGGTATTTTTCTATGCATGTAATTTGTTATGAACTTTTCAAGAGAAACTGCCCATTGAGGCTACCCTGGTAATTGAGAAAGAACAGTACGCTAAGTTTTTGGACCCCCCCCCCCCACACACACACACATACAAACCACCACCACCACACACCACGATACAAATCCAGAAGTATCTGCTGAGTTTGGAAAAGGGAAATTCGTTGTCAACAAAACGCATCACGCTTTTTTGTCTTTACCTTTGGACCATGCCCATGAACGAAACAACAAACTATTGAAAGGTGAGGATGGTGCAGTTAGACTAACAGAAAACTCCTCCAAACTCCTGCGGTGGATGGTGTCTGGACCAGAAGTGGCAAGAGTGATAAACGAATTTGAAACAGCCCAACAACTCATCAAGCTAGGCCAGAACAAAGATCAGATATCCATCATCATGAGCAAGTCAAAGGCATACAAGAGAGGTTTAGAAGGCATGTGACAAATCTGTGTAATACAATACGAAATGGGCAATCCTTTCAGTGAAAACAGCGGGGATCTTCTGGTATTAGATTCTCGGAATATTGTTGACGAACTAGTGATAGAGACTATGAGAAATACAGAAAGGGTCGGACAGGACCAGTATTCATTTTTTGTTGCTGAAAGGCTAGAAAAAAAAGAGTAAACCTATAACAGATCCAGTTAAACAGAACAAGTACCCCTTATTAGCCGGCCTCCTGTAAGAGTTGACTCTAAAGAAAAACAACAAACAGCTTCTTTGAAACAAAACAGTTTAAACTGTTCCCTTTTTGCTCAGCTTTATGTCTCAAGTCAGAGTCAAAAGGAGACCTGGATATTTTTTTTGCGCATGAGAACAGTAGTTGTCCACCGTCCTTATCTCGGTTTGGGAAACTACGATCAGGAACTAGTCAGACTTGCTCAGTTGTTTCCATCACAGTACGAGCCTCTAGAAATTGATGCCCTCATAGTAGATGGTGCAGCTTTTGTCAACATGCTGAAGCCAAAAGTCTGCAAGACAATTCTAGAGTATGCTCAGACAATCTTTCTGCCATATCTAAAACAACATCTCACAAAGGTGAACAGACTTGACCTAGTATGGGACCGTTATTTGCCAAACAGCCTCAACACTCAGAAACGATCAAAGATAGGAAAAGGAATCAGAAGGAGAGTACAACCCGATTCCAGAATTCCTGGCAACTGAGATTCCTTTATGCGAATAGATGAAAACAAAACTGAGTTGTTTTCCTTTCTAGCAGACCAAGCTATGCTTGTACAGTGTAAAGCAGACAAACAAGTTATTTCAACAGAAGATGAAACAACTCTATTCAGGATCCATAGGAATGACACAACTTCACTTTGCCCATGTACACATGAGGAAGCTGACACAAGGCTACTTCTACGTGCTTTAGATGCATCAGCTAAAGGATGTAAGAGAGTGATGCTAAGGACAGTAGATACAGATGTGGTAGTGCTAAGCATAGCCATGGATTCAAAAATAAATGCTGAGAGCTTTTGGATAACTTTTGGAGTTGGCAAGAATTTCCGCTACATTTCGGCAAAGGCCATAGCTGCAAACCTTGGAATGAACTAATCCATGGCTTTATTGGCGTTTCATGTCCTTACATGCTAAGATCAAACCTCATCATTCAGTGGTAAAGGCAAGAAGAAAGCATGGGACACATGTAACTTGTTTCAGGATGTCTCACCGGCATTTGAAAACTTATCAAGAGCTCCAACAGAAAAATCTTTGAATGGAGTATATGCCTCTTTTGGAGAGATTTGTGGTCCTGATGTATGACATAGTCAGTTCTTTATATAGTGTGAATGAAGCAAGAAAATGGCTGTTTACATGTAAATCAAGAGCCATTGATAACATCTCACCAACATCAGCAGCTTTGTTTCAGCACACAAAACGTGTAGCTTACCAGGCGGGATTTTGCTGGGCACAAGCTCTTGTTGTATCACCAGATATACCAAGTCCATTCAACTGGGGGTGGAAAAAGGACCATTAAATGAATGGGAGCATGTACGGTCTGTATTATCTCAGGCTTCAGAAACCTGCCAGGAGTTAATAAGATGTGGTTGTTCAGTGGATAAGGGTTGTCGAGGGAGATGCAAATGTGTGAGGCAGAAATGTTGTGTACTGCAGTATGTAAATGTGGCGGGAACTGTGATTGTGAATAGAATGCAAATGCAACTGAAACTGGGTTCATTTCCTCTGTGATCTCCTGTTGTTTTAGGGGCTCTGATTGTCATCATAGCTTCTAGCAAGATAAGACTTTCATTAGTGTTTTAAAACATTGACAAAGCACAATGAAAATCTTGCCAGACTAACGGATTTTACCATATTTTTTGCAATAATTACAATGAATGTATCATTGTCTTTTCCTCTGAAGACCTTTCAGTCATTCAATGGCCTTATTATATGTTGGGCTATTAATTTTATAAACAAATTATTGGCCACCAAAATGCTATTTTATGTTTACAACTATTTCAGCTGCGGAATGTAAAACACGCTTTTTGTCTTGCACCTCAAAACGAGCGTTTATTAGAATGAATGTGGCATTTTCAAGAACATAGTGATTAGTTTGGTTTTCATGTAATAATTATAACAATGATAAATGATTCTTAGCAACTCATCTCAGCTTCAACTCAGTCCTTACATCCACAGTTATTTCTGAGACATATTTTTTTTATTTTTTTGACGATTTTACGCATTTTTTTCGCAATATTTCCCCCCCCCCCTAAACCGGTATTTGAATGTGTCTCCATGTTTTTACTCATTGTAGCATGTAAATTGAAGACAAATAAATGTCAAAAGTGCAAAATAAATCTAATTCTATGGATTTTGTACAGTGTATTGAGCCCAGTTAGATGATTACAGTACTTTCAAATGATTTTGGCGGCCATCTTGGAAAATGGCGGCCATATTGGATGATATCAGGTGGGTCCCTATCCAAAAATAATTGTTATCATTAATACATTGCTCATACAAAGTGTCTTGCTTTTATCATTAAGTGAGCAATTTTGTTAAAATTTGTCACCACATTGCTGTTAGTTGGTCATCGTCAAGATAGGATATAGAGCAATGATAGACTTACCTCGCAATTTCGACCCCGAAGAAACAGATAACAATATTCCAACCAGGAAGAAAAGCATATTGAAAATCATCTTATGCACTATAACACACTTGAACAGCGTACTAGCGTTACTACGATACTCACTAAGTGCTGAGAATATATCAGCCTCTTTAAACACTGGTAATTATGCTTTGTAATGTATAATGATGAAAATTGGCCAATTGACATTTATTTTGTTGTATGCTGTCAACATCCTAGTTTTTCGGTGTAACCGCGTATGAAGTGGCGTTCGTACTGAAGTTACAAAGATACTATATGACTAAGTGCAATTGATCCCGCTTTTTGTTCCATATTTTTTTTTTTTTTTTTTTTTTGAAAATTGGCTCTATATACCACCTTATCCTATTTCCTGGAAAACATTTACATTAGATTTGGAACCAAGTTATAAGACAAAATTGTTGGGATTCCGATGGGGACGAATTGCGCCTCTGTTGCAGCTGATATGTTTTTGATACTGTTACGAAAGAGGAATTCGTGTATTCTCTTAACCATGACAATCAATCTGATGTTATTGATGCCTTCAATTCGTCTTCAAGATACCTCGATGACGTTTTTTGAACATTGACAACCCTTATTTTGAAGGTATGGTCAATCAAATTTATCCACTTGAACTACGGTTGAATAAAGCAAACACCACAGATACCGAAGCCCCATTTTTGGATTCACACCTTTTTACAGCTTTTTTTCTCACCTAAAATTTATTATAGACGTTTGATAAAGTAAATTTTCCCTTTTTTTTTTCTTTGGATGGTGATGTCCCTCGCCGTGCTTCTTATATAGTAGATACATTTCGCAGCTTATTATGTATGCTAGAGTCTGCAATTATGTTACGGACTTCAATGCGCGAAAAAAATGTTTAACTGCCAAACTTCTCCAGCAGGGCTATCGGTATCATAAACTTCGAAAAACATTTTCTAAAGTTTATCGCAGACACTTTAAATTGATATATTTTTGGGTTAAAGACGCTTTTGCGTTAGGGCCTTTTCACTTATTAAAAATGCAAGACAGGATGCACAGGGTGTCTCCCCTCTGAATGACCCTCGTACAAACCAAACCTCCTCCATAAATAAGGAAAAGGCAAACATTTTAAACAGACAGTTTCAATCAGTTTTTTCACAGCTATCCCCACTAAAACTTGGCCAGATCTGCACTGATAAGCTTCAGCAGTATTTCAATAGAAATATCCCCGATAAATTCAAATGTAGCTACCCTCAAATGCCAGACATCAATATAAACCTGAATGGAATCATCAAATTACTCTATAACTTGCGACCAGACAAAGCAGCCGGCCCTGATGAAATTAGACCCATTGTACTAAGGGAATTGAGAGTGGAGATTGCCCCTGTCATCCAACTGATTTTTAAAAAATCTCTTGCCACTGGTACACTTCCTTCTGACTGGACTAAAGCCAATGTAAGCCCCATTTTCAAGAAAGGTGAGAAAATTGATCCCTCCAATTATAGGCCCATCTCCTTGACTTGTATATTGTGCAAGGTGATGGAGCATATAATTGCTTCGAATATTACTGCTCACTTCAATAAGCATAACATCTTATATGATCTTCAACATGGTTTTAGGCAGAAAAGATCTTGTGAGACACAGTTACTCCAATTAGTTGAAGACCTAGGAAGACAGCTCATGAAAGGTAACCAAACAGACTTAGTACTGCTAGACTTCAGCAAAGCCTTTGACAAGGTAAATCACTTAAAATTACTCTTTAAACTTTCTCAGCATGGTGTCAAAGGCAATACACTCAACTGGATCCGAGCTTTTCTCTTGGGACGAACCCAGGCAGTAGTGTTGGAGGGGGAGAGGTCAGCGGAGGTCCCTGTGACATCAGGTGTGCCACAAGGTTCTGTGCTCGGCCCTCTCCTCTTCCTGCTCTACATCAATGATTTGCCTCAAAATATACAGTCTCAGGTAAGGTTGTTCGCCGACGATACGGCAGTCTACTTAACAGTAACCTCACTTGAAGATGCAAATATATTACAGTCTGACCTAGATACCTTGGAGGAATGGGAACGGACCTGGGACATGGAATTTAACCCAGGAAAATGCCAAGTTCTCCACATAACAAGATCCCGGCAACCACTCCAGTCTCAATACACTCTCCATGGTCAGGTATTGGAATCAGTAGACAGTGCTAAATATCTCGGCGTCAACATCAAGATCTAAGTTGGAATCATCACATAAATGAAATTACAGGTAAAGCAAACAGAACACTCGGCTTCATCAAGAGAAATGTAAAAACTAAAAATGAACAGGTTAAGGAATTAGCATATAAGACCCTAGTTAGACCGCAGGTCGAATACGCCTCCTCAGTTTGGACCCCCCATACAAAGGAAAACATCGTCAAAATTGAAATGACACAAAGACGAGCTGCCAGATGGGTCAAAAACAACTATTCTACTTATGACAGTGTCTCACACATGCTTGACAACCTAGGTTGGCGATCACTTGAAAATCGACGTATTGACTCTAGGCTAATCATGTTTTATAAAATTGTATATGGCCATGTGGCAATACAGATGCCAACATATTTTGAACAACCCCAGAGATTCACCCGACACATACACCCTCTCTCGTATAGACAAATCCATACTCAAACAAAGTATTATCAGCAGTCTTTTTATCCAGCCACAATTGTTCTTTGGAGCAGGCTCCCCTCGGAACTTGTGCTTAGGACTGATCTTGACGCCTTCAAAGAAGGGGTCTGCCAGATCAAACATAGGTCCCCATAAATTTTAACACTGTTTTTAACCTGCTTTTAAATATCACCCTGCACTAACACTATCAAACTTTTTATCATTCTCACTGTTTTTACTTTCACATCTGCTAGAATCTAGCTTTTATTCTTGCACTGACAGCGCGACTGCACATAATACTCGTGAGAGGGTGCTGCAGTATGAAAAGATAGATAGATAGTAAACCACCCTTGGTGGATGAGCATGCTTTTCCACCTACAGAGTTTGCTGTGGCTTGGCTCGGCTGCACGCTACACCCACTTCTAAAATCTAACCCCCTTTAGCACTTGGTCCCGCACTTGGTATACCGGAATTCTTTTTGAAATCCTCTGAGAAGTATTGACAGATAGGTAGATAGTCCTACAATTAACACAAAAAGACATACATGTATGATGTACTACATCTTTTTGGCCAATACGGGGTGAGCCTCATACTGGACGTAATTCTACATAAACCGTTACGAGTTGGCCAAAACCAAGCTCGGCAGCTCGGCTCGGCAGGGGCTTTCATACCCCACCCAAAATGTTGTTTCGGCAGATAGTTGAACCTAATTAAAGATGGAGGAGAAAGTGCAAAATTAATATTATGTCAAATAGACCTCCTAATGAAAGGTATTTAACGTTAATCTTAGGAAGTATGTATCATTGCATATTGTAGCTGTTAATATGTTTCGTGTAGCTGTACAATGTTGAGACGAGGTTGTCAAGAATGGGTTAAATACTCAAATGCCACAACCCGTTTTGTATGCAAAAGTGGGTGGGGTACTTCTGTTAATGAATGCTTAGAATTAAAGGACTTAAGAGAAATACTAAAGATCAAGGTATTGCAGTAGATAGGTGAGGACCTTTGGATAGTGGAAATATTCCTGACAGTATCAAAGAAGGATGATTATGAACAGGACAGTGATAATCCGGGCTGAGGCTATCCGCACGACGGTCGTGCCGATAAGCGGCATTATCCGCACGACGGTCGTGCCGATAAGCGGCGTTATCAGCCCGACTGTCGTGCGGATAGCCAATGCTACAGGTATTGGCTATCGGCACGACGGGAGTATAAGATTTTCTAACAAGCTTACGTTTGCATTAAACTTTTAATTTGTCATTAAATAAATTAATTATGCGTTTAGCTATTGAAATACATTCAAAATTGACATTTTTTTCAATTATGAATAAGAAAACTAGTTTGACTTGATTGATCCAGCTGATGTAAATTGAATCAAAGTAGATTTGTAACAGCGGATAAAAATATAATCATTGCATTTTTTTAATTGTGTTACTGAAATGTTTCCATACTCCATTGTTAAAATCAAAGGCTGTATATTCTTTTGGATTACCACATTATTTAGGTAACGATAATTACTGTCCATACATGTGATATCTCCCGACTGATCGTGAATCTCCCGATATTCTTGTCCCTTTTCCGCCGACCCGATATAGGAACGAAAAACCCGACGAAGAAAAAAGTCCTATCACGTTTTTTCCCCAACCAAAAATTTATGTATTTTTACTGAAAAGATCGAGTAGTAGAGTGTTTACAGCGCCTAACTAACAGTGAACTTAAAGTAGAGTGTTTACAGCACCTAACTAACAGTGAACTGACACAGTGTTATCATCATAAGGTGTCAGATTGAGAAGGTGTTATGTGAAGGTTGAGCAATGTTGCGTAACATTACGTCGATAAGTAGCTTTGTTTCCAAATCACTGATCCAAATAATTCCCAAGCAGGTTATTGTATTGTTTGACAAAACATGTTTTCACAATAGTGAAGTCAGTTAAAACAGTAATCTTATTAATACAGCCAGTCTGTTACACTACGGTGGCAATGAATTGTATCACAAAAATTAGCAATTTAATTAATGACAATAACCACTTAGTTGAAATTACATCTGTCACTTCTGAAGCCCTGTAGTTTTCAGCTAAAAAGAAATTGCTTTTGTCAAAAAGAATTCACCACAAAACTATGATCTATTTTATTTTCTTAATGTATAAAATGATCATTAATGATTATCACATACAGAACCAGTTATAAAACGGAACCTTGTTGAATGCCTTAGAAATGATCTTTGTATCTTTCTTCTTCACATCAACAATAAGCAAATATCAATTCAAACAATAAATTTAACACTTTAACATTGTTTGACATTTTATACACAGTATTTTGCACATCAGGAATTTAAAATTTACATGCAGTACCCAATATTGAGGACACTATTTACATCCGGATAAATTTGTGTGGTGAACGCTTTACTGCAACACCATTTAGGTCTGAGCATGCGCACCAGTAAAATTTACTTTCGTTTTGGATAGCCTGTCGACATGTTGAAATAGTTTGAATAAGGGGATGTTTTATCGTTTGTAAAGTGATTTGAAATAAATGGAACATAGAATTACACTAAACTTGACTTGATTTAGTCTTTTGTATAGATTATCTGAGGTGGGTTGTTATACTTTTCATTAGCTCACCTGAGCCGAAGGCTCACAGGTGAGCTTATAGTATACCCATGCTCCGGCGTCCGTCGTCCGTCGTCCGTCGGCGTCCGTCGTCGTCCGTCGTCGTCCGTCGTTCACAATTTCAAAGATCTTCTCCTCTGAAACCGCTTGGCCAATCACAGCCAAACTTCATGTGGAGCATCCTTAGGAAGGGGGAAAGAAAGTTTATATAAATGGTCCAGGTCACATGACCAAGGTGGCCGCCATGGCTATAAATAGCAAAAACCTTAAAAAATCTTCTTCTCCAGAACCAGTGGGCCGATTTCCACGAAACTTGGTATGTAGCATCGGGGACGCAGGCCCATCATAGTTTATATAAATCATGACCCTGGGATGACCTTGACCTATTTTACGGCAAGGTCAACTTAGGTCGCCAATGCATTTGAATGGGAAAAAATGGCAAAATGCTATTTAATGGGTAAGACTTACTGGGAATAGGCAAATGGACAGAAATTTAATGGTAATGGAAAATTTTAGCCCCTGGGGGGTTGTCTGCCCCTGCCCCGGGGCTATATACATGTATATGACCATAATATTCAAACATCTTCTTCTCTGAAACTGTTAGGCCAATCAAAGCCAAACTTCATGTGGAGCATCCTTGGGAAGGGGGAATGAAAGTTTATATAAATGGTCAAGGTCACATGACCAAGATGGCCGCCATGGCTATAAATAGCAAAAACGTTTAAAAATCTTCTTCTTCAGAACCAGAAGGCCTTTGATTTTAAAACTTGGTGTGAAGCATCTGGGAATGGAGCTCTACAATGTTTATATAAATCAGGACCCTGGGATGACCTTGACCTATTTTACGGCAAGGTCAACTTAGGTCTCCCATGCATTGGAATGGGAAAAAATAGGAAAATGTAATTAAATGGCAGAAAACTTGCTAGAAATCAGCAAGTGGACAGAGGATTTATGTTTATGAAAATATTTTTGGCCCAGGGGGTTGTCTGCCCCTGTCCCGGGGCTATATACATGTATATGACCATAATATTGAAACATCTTCTTCTCTGAAACCGCTAGGCCAATCAAAGCCAAACTTTTTGTGGAGCTTCCTTAGGGTAGGAAGAGGGAATGAAAGATTATATAAATGGTCAAGGTCACATGACCAAGATGGCCGCCATGGCTATAAATAGCAAAAACGTTTAAAAATCTTCTTCTTCAGAACCAGAAAGGCCTATGATTTTGAAACTTGGTATGAAGCATCTGGGAATGGAGCTCTACAAAGTTTATATAAATCAGGACCCTGGGATGACCTTGACCTATTTTACAGCAAGGTCAACTTAGGTCGCCCATGCATTTGAATGGGAGAAATAGGAAAGTGTCATGTAATGGCAGAAAACTTGCTAGGAATGAGCAACGGACAGAAGATTTATGCTTATGAAAATATTTTAGGCCAAGGGGTTGTCTGCCCCTGCCCCGGAGCTATATACATGTAGATGACCATAATATTCAAACAGCTTTTTCTCAGAAACTGCTTAGCCAATCAAAGCGAAACTTTATGTGGAGTATCCTTAGGAGGAGGACATGAAAGTCTATATAAATGGTCAAGGTCACATGACCAAGATGGCCGCCATGGCTATAAATAGCAAAACTTTTTAAAAATCTTCTTCAGAACCAGAAGGCCTATGATTTTGAAACTTGGCATGAAGCATTAAGGAATGGAGGTCTACAAAATTTGTATAAATCATGACACTGGGATGACCTTGACCTATTTCACGGCAAGGTCAACTTAGATCGCCCATGCATTTGAATGGAGAAAATTGTTAAAATGTCATTTGAAGGACAAAACTTGCAGTTAATTGGCAAATGGACTGAATTTTATGATTTGAAAAAGACATTTACTCCAGGAGTTATTCTGACCCTGCTACATGCATTGTACCATTCTAGTCTATCAAGTTTGCTGGTACTTGTATATATCTCAGGTCTCAGGTGAGCGTTTACAGGACCATTGGTCCTCTGGTTTATTTTACCCAGTAAATGCACCATTCATATGCTTCCCCACCCACATGCACTCCTACAGAAACTGTATCTATCGATCTCTATATATACATTTTTTATGGGGGGGGGGGGATCTTTTTTGCATAATATGCAGTGGTCAGGAATAAAATCCTGAAGTGTGCATATGATCAGATCATTTTGGAAATTCTGTCCTTTGAATTTATTGCTTTGCCGCGTTAAAATATCGTTTAACTTTGTCGATAAAAAACCTCCCTATTTCAGACCCAGATCTCCCTACCAAAAAATTAAAATCTCCCTATTTGGCATCCATGATGTATCACATGTATGTTACTGTCTCACGACTGATTTTTACAGGTAAATTTACAGGTAAGCCAATTTCAGCAAAATAACAATTTTGTTAATAATTAAAAAGTAAAAAATCCTGCATGTGTAATATTTTGTTTCAGTTTTGAAGCCAGTGTAATATATTTTTCAACTTAAAATGTATCAATTTCTAAACATATTTAACATTTGGATATCGATTTCCCTGTCGTGCGGATAACGCCGCTTATCCGCACGACGGTCGTGCCGATAAGCGGCGTTATCGCCACGACCGTCGTGCGGATAGCCAGTGTCGATAATCCTACTACCCATACCTTAGACTCAGCTGATGTTTACAGCCGCCATGTGCCAAAATGACCCAGAACCCATTCTGAATGTAATTCAGTTTTATATCCAGCTCTTAAACAACATGGCGAACATAGGCCCTTATTACACATTGATTGTTTCGCCTAGAATTCCATTGTTAATACAAAGAAATACTTACCGGCACTTTGCTATAATGCTATTTGATGAAACACACATTTAACTTTCTAACTACATGTATCATTTTTTCTCCACAAAATTCTCTGTTTTCTCTTTTTAACAAGAGTCATTTCTACAGCTGTTTGTCAATCATGTTCAATCTGTTGTCCTGACTGAGCCAAACACATATGCTGACAGTACGGAAACTGACGTCAAACATTAATTTTTTTCCAGTTGAAAGGTCAAATTATTGTCTTGTCCAATCATCCACATGCCAGACCTGTGAACCTCCTGAAAATTCTAAGAGGGAGATTGCGCGAAACAGTGATTTTTTTACCAAATAAGCATGCGACTTACACGCGCGTTTTAGGACCTATAAAATTTCAAGAAGGGAGATTTTTTCTTCAGGAGGGAGATTTTTTCCAGGTTTTCAAAACGACAATACTTGTTATTGGCAAAGGTAGTATACCGCTAGCATTCACTGATACAAAACCCTTTAAATAAGGAATAATTGAGACGGTGTCATACCTCGGGTAGTGAAAATTCGCTTGTGCAATTTTCTATAACGACTATGATGCAAAAACCGTGAAGAAACGATGAAATTCAATCGAAAAATCAGTTTCTACATATTTCTAACAAGGGCGCGGCCATATTGAGAGTTTTCCCGACGATCATTAGTTACATGCAATCTGATTGGTTCTGAAATCAACCTAAAAATGTTATTGGCTAATCACAAAGCTTGTTTTATCTTTCACCGGAATTTCCCGATATCATGCTTAAATAGATCGGAGAATCTCGAATGCGAACGGAGATTGCCGAATACACTAAAAATAGAAATCGGAACGATCGAAAATTCCCGAACTCAACCGGAAATTTGCAATGACCTTGACTTTGTTTGTGTAACACGGAAAAACCGGGATATGTTTTCTTTTTTGTTTCGGTTGTTAAAATTAAAGACACAGTTTGCTGCTTCTTTACCTGGGGTGGCCTGGTCTAATGACCCCTAATAAACAGTCCAGGAGGCATAGCGCACATCAAAGGCTTATCTTATCTAAGTGATTATGGGGTCATTGGCCTCTGCCTTGAGGGGGCCACTTGAAGGGAACTTAAGTGTCTAAAATGAAATTTTAGAACCTCTTTTATTTTCTATTCTGATTTTCAGTTTTGCATTTAAAATCATCTATTTTCTTTTTTTTTTTTTTTTAATTGAGCCTAGACTATTGATCATTTTCTCAACAGTTCATTGAATGCTGATATACTTTCTAAAAAGATTTAACTGAAGAAAAGTTTCGGAATAAATTATTATAATAATATCCATATTCCAAATAGAAATAAATGTGTCATGTCACACTGCACATATAGTTTCCGTTTTTGTATCACTAGCATGATATCCAAACATTTGTGTCATAAATCTCATAGAGACTTGTCACTCTAAAGGTCTAACTAGAAATGAATGTGTATTACATTGATGAAGTGGTCATCTGTTTTTCGCACCTTCAACAAACCAGCATAATTTCATGTACTCACTGTCTTCCACTAAGTCAGTGTTTGTTTAGTATCTGTCAAAACGTGTGAAAATCCCTGTTTCAATGTAAATTGGTTTTATGACAGTTTCTATGCAACATTCATTCATGTAACAAGCAAACTGTACATTCTGATTATTCAATGAAAATGCTTTGTTGAAAAATTAAATAAATAAATAAATAAATATGCAATATTCTTTACTTCTGAATTAGACCCAAAGGGACAGATCATCTAAATTACCAAATTGATGATCATAGATAAAGATACAATCTCTTTTATACAATACAAATTTCACAGGTATTGACTTTAGGTTCCCTTTCATGGCCCCTACCTGTAAAGCCACACTTGCATTACCTGTGATTTCTTATCAGTAGTCTGCTCAAGGTCATTAGGGTGTTATGCAATGCAAAATGTGTCTTTAACCGGTAGACAGCCCGAAATCCGTTAGTTTGGCGTTTTTTATAGAAATCGGATGGGAGGTCGTTAGTCCATGGCAAAACCGTTAGAATAACGGGATATCCGGGACAGTTGACAGGTCTGCCACACGCATTTTTACAAATGATGTCAATGTCAGCCATATTGATTGAGTTTTACGTCATCGTGACGTTTCAACACACGCTACAATTATACTAACTGATCAATTAACTTTTTATATATGGAAATGGTCGGAGATCAATTCTACTTCAACTTCAATGATATTTCATGTCAAAATTCGCTGGGCAGACATCTCGACAAGGGTGTTAGATTTTCGCTTGCACCACGCCAGTCGCATTGAAAGGTTTAAAACGTGTATTTATAGTGTTATGTAAAAACAAACATGTATATACACTGTACAGTTCCTGAGTACCTTACATCCTTTGTACGGGCTGGACAGCGAGTTTGAAGCCATCCAAGCTCTGTAGGTTGATAGTAGAGTCTGGTAGTCGGTTCCAGGGGATCATGATCCATGGGAAGAACGAATGTTGATATACATTCACTCTGCAGTGGTATGCGATAAATCTGATACAATCAGCATACCGTGGCTATCTGAGTGGTAGATAGTTCACAGGCACAGCTCAGCTGAAAGCCAACCAACTCTTGGGAACATGTACCCAAATATTGTGAAACTCCTGAAGGTGCATGAAACATTGATACATCTCCACAGCTGCAGTAGAGAGAGTGTTTTCCAAGGTCAAGCTGATTGTCACAGAACACAGGAACAGGTTGAAGGTGGAAACTACCAACAAGCTCCTGATGATCTCCCTCAACAAACAGAAAGAGGCTGAGATGGACTTCGAGGCTGTAGTCAACAAGTTCCTGAAAATAAAACCAAGAAAACTATTTCAGTGAAGTTGAAACAAGTGTGAAGCTGTTGAAAAAAAAGAAGTGGTGTAAAACTATTGAACATAAACAAAGCTCAAAGAGAAGAAACCTGTTGTACAAAACTTAAAGAGAAAGCTGCTACAATTTTAAGCATTCACCTCGTCAGGTGTCTGCCTTGTCACAACCAGTACAAGAACACAGAGAGAAGCTGCTACAAGTTTTAGCATTCACCTCGTCAGGTGTCTGCCTTGTCACAACCAACAGAAAAATGGCAATGGTAGCCCTTGTCTAGTGTGAAGCTCCAGAAGGCAGTTTAGTTTGCCAATAGTTAATATCTGACAGGCAGGTTGTGCAAGTTTAATTAAATATTAAGTTTGTACCTTTTTAAATGTGATAGTGTCAAAATTGTTCATCATATTTACATGAATTGTTGTTTAAGATATGCAAATAATATTGTAAAAACAGGTAAAAGCATGATTTAGTACTGCTGGTTACCTGTTTTTTTCAATGTCATTTGTGCTCTCAAAAGATAACAATGAGTGTTGATATTGCAGTGTTCTCTGTTTAGATTAACTGTTAATGTAGGGTAATAAAAGTTGTTAAAGTTACTCCATTTTGTTCACCTCATTTATGATCCTGTTGATTAAAGTAAACATGCAGGCAGGGAGGCAGCTGATCGTTTTATTCTAAACATACCCTCAAAATGCCTTCTGTACCTTCTGCCGCGCGCGCGCTGAATGTGCCCTTTTTACCTGCAGTCGCGCGCTAAATGTGCCCTTTTTCTGACAGCTTTACCATGCCCTTTTTCTGACCTGGGGGAAACACTACACAGCTACAAGGCTGTTAACAACCTTGTACATGAGAATTAAGTCTGAAGCTTTAAGACGGTCCTCCAATGTTGGCCAATTCAGTTGCTGCAACATGGTAGTAATACTTGTCGGGTTTTGACGATTATAAGGTTTATTAAAACAAAACGAGCTGCATTCCACTGTACTTGTTCAATTTTCTTGATGGGAGTTTCGTGTTGAGGATTCCATATCGGTAAGTAAGTAAGTAAGTAAGTAAAGACTTTATTTTTTGAGGGTGACAACATTTAGCACATACATAATAAATACATATATGTAAAAGCTAATCTTCCATGAGGCCCTCAATAAAATTATACATATATACAGGTACAAACAATGACAGAGAAAAACATAAATAAATGTTACAATATGTAAAGAATAAATGAAATGTTCAGTGTTGATAATATGAGCCTCACACTGAGAAAACTCATTGTCAAGGCTGCTTCGGCCTTGCACTGACCAAGCATTTCATACAAAGATCCAAAAACAAAAGATATTGGTAATACTAATATAACTATAGACATGTAACTGTTGCAAAACAATTAAAACTTATTTAACATTAGGATACCTTAACAAGCTGGTAATGAGAAAATATAATACAAAACAATTTAAGCCAAACAATTCAAATGTGTCACATTTCATATTAAATATTTTAATAATGGTGAAACTGCTTGCAAATACAATAATATATCAAACTACCAGAAATGTCCACTCAACCTCTTTCTTTTATTGCCATGTGCAGCATGACAATCTTGATATGAAAGCAGTTCACTAATAGTATTGATAGACTCATTATACTTAAAGCACACATCGTATCCATTTAGTTTACACCTTAACCGAAACGAAACAAGAAGGTACTCATAAAAGGAAATGAATAAGGTACCATTAATTAATACATGTAATATCAAAAATGATACATATTGTTAAATTATTAGAAATGTACAGGTATATAACGAAACCCTTTAATACAAAGCAGGAAACTATGGAACTACGTAATTATACTATATCAGTGTGCAGCTACAATAATAACAAATATACAATGCATGTACACAATTCACTCAACCAACCATTTCAAACATCTGTTATGAAATGTGGCAACAGTCTGAGCACTTTTAACCTCATCTGGAAGGCTATTCCAAACCAGACATCCAGAGTACCTCATATTATGCTTAAAGAGTTCTGTCCTAGGCTTAGGTGGTATAAAACAGCCACTGGAAGATGATCTCAGATTAATACTAGTGTTAATATTGTTTCTTAAAGTGAAGTTTTCAGAAATATATGTAGGCGCCTCGTTAGTGTAAACCTTAAACATAAATTTAGCTTTTCGGAGATAGAGTCGATCATATATAGACATTATCTTTAAAGATTTCATAGCCTCATCGCAATCATCTACATTATAATCCAAGATGATCCTACATACTCTTTTCTGTAGTTTGAATAATCTTGATTTAATAGACTCAGAAGAACTTCCCCAGACAATATTGCAAAAATCAATATGCGGCTGGATATAAGACTTGTAGAACTGGACTCTATGATCTCTGGACAAGAATCGTTTAATTTTTGAAAGAAGCCATGTGCTTGAGGCAATCTTTTTTGTTAAATGCTTTATGTGTTCTGACCATGTTAAATTGTTGTCAACAAATACACCTAAAAGTTTGTCATTTGATATCATATTGAGATCTTCATTGTTAAATTTAAGATTCAAACTATCACAGTCCAGTCTGTTTCGCCTTTGACTTGTTGTTACCAACATAACCTTAGTTTTTGCAGAATTAAGCACCATTCCATTACTTTTACACCATATATGTAGATTGTTCAAAGCAGTCTGAAGGTCATTTTCAATCTGTTCCATGGAATTGTGTATAACATATAAAGTTGTGTCGTCAGCATAAAGATCAGTAAAAACATTATTGGTGTATAACGGCAGATCATTTATAAAAAGTAAAAATAAGAGTGGCCCCAAAATAGATCCTTGGGGAACACCACATGATATATTCTTCAGTTCTGACTCACAATTATTGATAGTCACCTGCTGCTTTCTGTTGGTAAGATATGTGTCAAACCAAAGCTGGGCTTCGTCTTTTATTCCATATATTTCCAACTTATTTAACAAAATTTTGTGATCTACAAGATCAAAAGCTTTTTTAAAATCAACAAGCACAACACCAATCATTTGCCCATTATCAATGGCATCTAACCATGAATCTACCATGTTGACTAGAGCCGTTTCACAAGAATGCTTTGCTCTGAAGCCAGACTGGGTTTTGTGCAGTAATGAATGTTCATGTAAAAAATCAGATAGACTTGCATGTACATGCTTTTCCAGTACTTTTGAAAGCACTGGTAAAATTGAGATTGGTCTATAATTATTGACTTCCTCGTGAGAACCATTTTTATGAAGAGGGGCTACTTTTGCTTCTTTCCATTTACTTGGAAAAACTGAGTTAGAAATACTATGATTGCATATAAACATTATTTCATCAGTGATGTATGGTGCCGCTAGCTTAAGGAGGCGTGGCCCAATTTTGTCAGTACCTGTGGATTTATTTATGTCAATATTAGAAAGAAACTTGGAAACATATTCATTACTTATTGGAGGGATTATAAATTTTGTATCTGCAGGAAGCTTTGAATGACAAAATTCTCTTAGTTTCTCATGGTTTGTGTTTATGGTTGGCTCTTTTACCTTTGACGCTATATTGACAAAAAAGGTGTTGAATTCATTTGCCATTTCTGTTGGATCCTCTATAAGTGTATCTCCAACTTTAATTGACGTTGCAGCAGGCTGATTGCGCAGACCTTTACCGGCACCCACTTCCTTAAAGATTTTGTAAACGCTGCTTGGATTACCTTTATTATTTTCAATGAATCTTTGGTACTGAGCTTTTTTAGAATTATTTATAAGCTTGATTACTTTATTTCTCCAGGTCTTGTAGTCATCTTCATTACCCAGAGATTTATGCCTATCTCTACACTTTATGGCCTCAAGTATTTCCGCTGACATCCATTCAGGCTGATTTTTGTATTTTACCCTATGTTGTTTGATTGGTACATGTTTGTCAACTACTTGTAAAAATAAGTCTAACCAAGCATCCATGATGTCATCAATATCCTCAAATAATTTAATAGTATCCCATGGAACAGTTTGAAGATCTTCAATAAAGTCTGCTTCATTAAAATTTTTGAAACTTCTATAGGCTATAGTAAAGTGAACATTCTTTGGAGGTTGATTATGCATTTTTCGTGTGATAAATATAGGGAAGTGGTCACTTAGCCCGATCTTGGGTACATAAAGAGAATTAACATTTTCTGGGCAATTTGAGTATACGTGATCTATCAAAGTGCTAGAATCACTAGTCACTCTAGTAGCTTCAGAAACTAGCTGAATTAAACCAAAAGGCTCCATATATTCTGTCCAGACATTTTTAATTTGGTTATTTAATAGATCTCTGTTGATATCCCCCATTAAATAAATTTCTTTGTCCTCTCCTAGGACATTTTCTATGCAGTCTTCAAAATTCTCATTCCATTGAATGGTTGCATTGGGAGGTCTATACATGTTACCTAATAGAAAAGATTTACTATTTACTGGCTTTATTTCTAGCCAAACACATTCAAGCGATACCTGTTCTAGGTCAGTTCTTCTAGTACAACTTATACCTTCTTTAACATAGACCAAAACACCACCTCCAGAGTTTGTCAATCTATCTTTCCTAAATGGCTTTTGGAATCCATTGATTTCAAAAACTGAATCAGGATGAATATCATTTAATTTAGTCTCACTCAAGCCTAGGACATGAATTTGATTTTTGTCAGACTCCAATAACAGGCGTACCTGGTCCATTTTATTACTTAAACCTTGTATGTTCATGTGTCCCATTCTAAAGCCTTTACATTTTAACCCTAGATCAAGTAACTGGTTTGCATCAGACTGATCAGGTGCTGTAATGTCAGACACATGCTGAGTTGAGGATGTGTTATTAAACCCCCTAGATGAATACACAGTACAGCTTTGGTCACTACCTGTAGATAAGAAACTTGAAATATGATCTCTATCTTGAGATAATACACTATCAGTCTGAGAGCCGTCATGCACAGCAGGGCTCTGGATATTGACACCATCATCTGCACCTGAAAGTGAATCATGTCTTATACATGTAGAGAAACTTACTTTATCTGTACTGTCATTAGAGGGCCTCATGGATACATTATTATGCAAAGAGTCCTGCTGATCTGAATTTACCATATATACTGTCCTTGATAATAGATTGGGTGTTTTTATCACTTCATTTTCATGTCCATATTCTGTTTGGTGAGATTCCTCTGTCTTACTGACCATTTCACACACACAGGAATCTAAGTCACATTCAGCACAGATTGAACTGAGTAGTGAAAATTTATTTAATAAGTCTAATGAACATCCCGTTGATGTATCTATATATATGGCATCTTTGCCAAATTCCTATTTTTGTAAACACTGCCCTGATTTGTGGCCCATAAAACCACACTGGAAGCATTTTAGCTGCTGTTTATGTCTGCAGCTGTTGGTGTCGTGATTACTTTCGCCACACTTGTAGCAAAAGTTTGTCGTTTCATCCTGATCTGCATCCCTCCTGGCTCTGAAGTCGGATCTCCTGGATTTATGTTGTCTTTGCACTCCACTAGAGCCATGTCTAGATTTCCTCTGATGACGTCTGTTGGGCACACAGTTTTCGAAATCCTGCACAACGGGTACTTGATTGTTTATAGCATTCAGAAGGCGCTTTATGCCCGAGGATGACAAATGAATGCTGTCAGAGTCATAATATCTCCTGATGACGTTATCATGACTGTCATGAAATAGTTTATCAGCATCGATCATCACTATTTGGTTTTCATCCGAAAGTGACTTTACCATGTCATTTATTTCAGTGGTGCTTGTGTCACCACGTGGACACATATTACAGATGAAGATTTGACACTGATTGTTCCCAGCTTTGATGTGACGGATGAGTTGGTCATACTTTTCCTCAAATAACTCCGGGTCTGTTCCATTTGCAGCATCATTGCCACCAACATAGACAATAACTGATGAGAACTGTTTCAGATCATATACTTTCATGTGACTGAGTACGTGTTCAATTTTGCCACCTGGAATTCCATGTTTATATATGTTCTGTTTCAGTCCCTTCACATTAATTGATGAGATCAGTGAGTCTCCGATTAGAAGGATTTCCTTTGTAGTATTAGACTGGGACATTTGTCTAGGGTTTTGTGGTGGTCGTATCTGTCTTGGGGCAGCACTGGGTCTTTGTGGTGTCTTGGGTGTTGATGTTCTTGCCACCTCATTGTACGCCCTTGTTTGTAGATCAGGTAGTTGAACACTGGGACTAGGTAGACCATCTGTGTTCATTTCGTTGGAAGAAACAGGTCCATCAACACAAGTTGTAGCGCTGACCTCATGAGTCTGTTCTTGTTCAGCATTAGCATTGCCATTATTCTGTTGAGGCAATGGTGGAAAAGGGTCTTCAAACACCTCTGATTGTTGGACCGTGCCAGAGCTAACCTCATCTACCGTCCTGTATAAGCTGTCATCTGCAGCCCGCTCTATAAGCTGGTTAACCTGTCGCGTCAGATTAGTGAGAATTCTCTGCTGCTTGTGTATCATATCAATCAGAACTGTGATATGATGGATGACAGGTCTGTCTTGTAGTCTGGTAGTATCTACCTGTTGCTGGTCCATTATCACAGAGGGTCCCTCTTCAGTTCCCTCAGTAGGTGTGTAATTAGTCCCTGACTGATTAGGCTGTGTTGAAGCCTGTGAAGCAGATAAGCTTTCATTGACCTGATTTTCTGCAGAATTGCTTGAATTCAACTTAGCATTTGTGTCCTTCACATACCATCTGAACAGGTTTTCTGCTATGGTCCTAAAGTTAGTTTCTTTCCAATGCAAATGTCCTGGTCCACTTGCCCGAATAGATTTTATTCTCTTGTCTATGTGTAATAAGCATACTTTCTTGTCCTTTGTATGCATTTTTATTGTGAAGGTCTGGGTATCCTCTGGTGGGAATTTGAATTGTTTGCTGAGCACAGCTAAAAGTCTGTTGTACAACATTTGATTGTAGAACAGAAAGGTGGTATCCTCCTTGGATGGCATTAGATGATAGAACATATCATGGAAAGGGTCAATAATTTCAAGTTCCAAATCAGACTTTGAAATGCCTGACCAGTCATCTTGCAATATAAGGCTGTCTGAATTTTCCAGCAAGACTGATTCGTCATGGGAAGACATTCCACTTGTGTTGATAGAGTTTTCTTTTGCTGCCATTTTCAGATGTACATGTATGTTATCTTAAACTTGTAACTGTAATTATTCATCTATTAAGTTCCTGGCTACTTC
Source organism: Rugalucina vietnamica (assembly GCA_964017185.1). NCBI lineage: Eukaryota > Metazoa > Mollusca > Bivalvia > Lucinida > Lucinidae > Rugalucina > Rugalucina vietnamica. The sequence continues at coordinate 18,920,821 of OZ024881.1, read as the reverse complement.
AATCTTTGTTGTCCTATGGTGCCAATTTAGCACCCTTGTGTGAGGAAATATCAAAGGGTCGATCAGATGGCACTTCTCACCACCATTCCTTTGATTATCATTAACACAGTTGATAAGCTGCTTGAGATCCCTTCTGCAACAGCTTGGCCATAATGTATTCCAGAATCACAGTTGGTGGCACAGATTGTAATCCTGGCTTGTTCAGTAATTTTCCAGAATATCACAGCAGGAGATAAGAATATTCCTTGTATTTTGATTTAAATTTTGCACTAAAACACGCTTTAAAATTAATTTTTCCAAACTATTTTATGCACAATAATATTCCTGATATCAGCAGCTATATGCTAATATAAAATTCACTTTGATCACTTGCTTAAATCCAGATAAAATTGAATAAATTTGAGAGCACACTTTTTCATGTCTGCTCTCTTCCACAGCCATGAAATGAAAGATTCTCGCTCTCGGTGAACTATATTCGAGTTTGGGTCTAACCAGCGTTTGATATGCTCTTTCTTTGACAGTTCTAGGACAATGTTTGAGATTACGTTTCACAAATCCAAGGACTCTTGAGGCTTTAGAAGTAATGGTATCTATATGATCGTGATATTTCAGGTTATCAGTCAATTCGACTCCCAAGTAAGGGTTATGTTTCACAGTTTCCAGAGTTTGGCTGTTCATCTTATACTCGTATTTTCTCTTGGTTCTACTAGTTCCAAAGTTCATGACCACACATTTATCGAAGTTGAATTTCATTTGCCAAGTGTTACTCCAATCGACAAGTTTGTTTAAATCGTCTTGTAGTATAACATGGTCTTGGGGAGAGTCAATTTGACGGTACCAGGGATTTTTTTGGCAATTTTGGAAAGGGGCCCTAGGTCCTTTCTGATTGGGAAAATTAATGGCATGAACCCTGTATTTGGGAAAATTTCAAAACATTCAAAGTTGATGATATTTTCCCAGTTTACACATTAAATGAAGGCAGTGGCTATTTTGCCGGACCCGGCAAAATAAGGCAAAATAGTCTGTAGGCTATTTTGCCGGACCCGGCAAAATAGCTATAATATACATATAGGCTATTTTGCCGAACCAAAAACTTAGTAAAATTTTTATTTTATATTTTTATTATTTTTTATCTACATTTTCTTTTATTTTATTTACCTATTTATTTGAGAGAATTATGTTTTTAAGATAAGAATACACATACTGAAAATGTTGGAATTTCTTTCTGATTGCGCCTGTTCTTGATCATTGCCTACTTGTACCTTTTTCAGATCTATACAAATGGGAGTATGACTGACATTTTGGGACACTTTAAGAGGGAATCCTTTAAAAAAGGAGAATAATTGTTATGAATAGCTCTGAAGGTTAAAGCCAGAATACACACAGATGATCCCCAAGAATATATGCATTGTAGAAATCAACACTTATTGGCATTGCAGATATGTTTAGCTAGCAAGAAGCTTACAAAAGCAGTAACTAACTGTTTCTTTCCACAGCCTATCAGGGACTAGAATTTTTCACCCATCAAACTAAAATATTCCTTTGTGTGCCTGTAAGAAATTTCACTATTCCAGTACTGGTAATTTAAATTTTCAGTTGTCTCAAAATGTCATTCATTTCTGTATTTACATGGTCACCAATACAGCTCTTCACAGCAAAATAAATGATTATAAACATAATGCATTTGTGGTAGAAATCAAAGAATGCTATAAGATAGGTTATTTATCTAGCTTCTTTCACCTTCAGCTGATCTGCTGAAAACATAATCCTGTGAAACAGTTTATATGATTCACTTATTTCATTCATTTTTGGCTTAAAATGTCTGTTAACAAACAGAGAAGTCCCAAATCAAAACTTTTTTGTACTACATGTACTTTATGGGTCTTACCAGATGTTCTAGTTTTTTTTACCTCTAGCCCCACCCCCACACATGGACCCAAGAGTCTGACACTTACAGGGTACCTACTGTCTAAGAATGCTTTCTGGCAAAACTTTGTCGATGTCAAGATACAGACTAACAGAAAACTTATCATGGCATCTATCAAATTCTACAGGTGTCCTAGATTTTGACCTCTAGCTGCACCTTTGGGGAAGGCACCCAGGATTTGGTGCCATGAAATAAAAGCAAACCCTACAGGGTATATATGATCTATATAGGAGTACATTCCTATGACCGTTTACTAAGATATGAACTTAGAGAAGAAAAATTAACATTGTAAATGACACATTTTAAAGGTGACCTAGATTTTGACCTCCAGCCCGGGCATGGACCCTCGGATCCGAACTCATGGAAACAAAGCAAACCCTATAAGATATACACCATTTAAGAAACTTTAGCCAAAACTTTGACATAAATTCTACAAACTTTCCGGAATTACAAATAAACGTGAGCTAACTAATATACGAACGGACGAACAGAAAAGGAAAAGCTATGTACCCCTTGGCGTAAATGCCGGGGGTATAATAATATTTTGAGACAACTGAAAATTAGCAGTACTGGGATACCGATAGTAAAATTTCTGACAGGCACACCAAGGAATATGTTAGTCTGATGGGTGAAAAATTCCAGTCCCTGATAGTCTGTGTAAAGAAACTGCTTTTGAAATCTTCTTTGCTAGCTAAACGTATCTGCAATGCCAATGAGTGTTGATTTCTCTTGTGTATTCTGGCTTTAATCTTCAGACCTTTTCATTACAATTTTTCAACTTTTCTTAAGAGATTCCCTTTTAAAGTGTCCCAGAATGCCAGCCATACTTCCATTTGTATCTGAATTATGTCTTTTATCAACATTTTCAGTATGTGCATTCTTTTAAAAACATAATTATCTCAAATTAATAGGTATTAAATAAAAGAAAATGTAGATAAAAATAAAAATATAAAATAAAAATTTTACTAAGTTTTTGGTCCGGCAAAATAGCCTATATGTATATTATAGCTATTTTGCCGGGTCCGGCAAAATAGCCTACAGACTATTTTGCCTTATTTTGCCGGGTCCGGCAAAATAGCCCCTAGGAGCTATTTTGCCGGGTCCGGCAAAATAGCCACTGCCATCTCAAAAAAAACAACAAAAAACGATCTTTCAACCCCAAAACAAAAACTGTGACAGGTGTTTCAGTTCCAATAAACAAGGTGTCAAACATTAATCAATTGAATAAACAAACTTTTAAATCCAGTCCATAAAAGCCAATTAGTCTACACCAGTTTATCCGCACGCATGATTGAGCAGTGTCATTGGGATCAACTTACGTAATTTATGCAAACATCCCTCGTAAACACAATGAATGGGCCAGTGCGGAACAAAATATTAATTTGAGCAATATAATGAGGGAATGATCAGACCATCCTGTATGAAAGGGTATCTGATAATTGTCAACTTTTTAAGCGCACAGTAAACACAGATCAGTGGTAGAATATATGAGTCTGTACTGTCCCTCTCTCTCTCAGTGGAAAACCACCAATACAATGACCTTGATCTGGGTTGTTCAAGCGCATAATTTAATTACAGTTGCTCCCCTTGTAAAACGTTGTATCCATACGTTTTGGAAAAATCTTTATTTATCCAACACAATCAGCGTAGACTTACATTACTGACCATGATGTATAACTTAATTTACATAATAATATTCAATTCAACAAAAAAAATTAGATTTGTAACAGCAAATCTATAAAATGTTGAAAGAATTTTACTGATAAATATCAAAGATACACACCTTAATACTGTTAAATTTTTGACCTTTAAATACATTATTGATAGATGGCCATACAATACATTAGAGGTGGTTCCTCAAACCTTCAGCAGGACCTGCTGCTGGTTCAGTCCATTAGTACGCGACTCATTTATAACACGGTTCAATTTTGTGGACCCCGACCATCGCGTATTAATGAGGTTGGAGTGTACTGAGTTTGTGTTGACTGTACTGATATTGATGCACTTGGGGTATTGCTAGTGTCTACTGTGGAGAAACCAAGAAATGATGAAATGGGTTCTGAACTTACACTTTCTGAACGTGTTGAGGTTACATCCGAGATGGATGACACATTTGTAACATTGTCGTACTGTCCTTTACATTGCTGTTTGGTGGTTGAAAATACTTGGGGGTAGAGATTCCGAAATTTCCAATCGACTGATCCAGTTCACGCAAGGCTGAGGAGGTGTCACCGCTAAGGGGTTGGTAAGTATTTTCTGATTTCAGTTCATCTAGGTCAATACAGTGGTATGATGATAGGTTTGGTATACCGCAATGAGTGCATATCCAGGTAACTTCAGTTTTATTTAGGACTTTGAAGGATTCAGGTCCAATATTTGCACATTTCACGTGAAACCACACATCGCAACAGTCACATTGTATGGCCTTTGCATTCCACCCAACATTCTTTTCACATATCCCACAAGGGTATTTTGCAGGTCCTGGGTTTATTTCGACATCTCCTGACTGCATAATCAACAAGTAAAACATCACACATGTCCCAACACTGTTTTTCATATTCATTTGGTCTGGAATTCAGGACAGAAAATGTGAGTTTTAAGTTTGACAGGGGACTCCTTGTTTATAACGCTCTGGTACTCATTAAATGTCTTTAACAAGGCTAGGATGACGATGACTAGGCTGCACAGCGTAAGATTTAAATGCGTAGATTTCCTTCTGGGAGCTGCCATTGTTGTTTTTCCGGGGTCTAATTGGGTTCACAAACATCTGCCCCTCGGGCGATTGCGCAGTCATTCAATGGGACTATTTGGTGGGTGGGGTATTCAGAATTTCTAAGGACGTCAAAAACACTCCTAAACAGTATTTAAGGAACAGTTTCGAATATCTCCTGATGGGTCAATCCATTCTGAGGGGTTCTGCAACAAGAATTATCCTCTTCTCTTCACAGAATGATTTTAAAACATCGAAAATTTTGTTTGTTGATTTCGGAAACGTCTGGCATCGCGCATGCGCAATCTTCTACGTAAACGTAAACCTACGAACACATACAGAGGATTTAGTACACTGTTGTGTATTGAAAGAATGACAGCTGGAAGTTTTTCAACTAGTATAAAACTGCTAAAAACGGACAAAACAGGTTGGATTTTTGTCTAAAAAGCACAATAAACAAGTTAGTATCGCATCAGTGAAATGTCTTCTTCTGGATTTTTCTTGAAAAAGTTGGAATTATTGACTGAAAAAGTTGGAATTATTGACAGTTCATTTCACCTTCGATCAACCAACTAGGATGGTGGGATTGCAACGAAGGGATACGGAACATATGTGTAATATAGCATAGTGAAGTTTCGCAACTATCAGTGTTCGCCAAAGTTAGTGAGACCTTGTAGGATACTTGGTCAGAGTCGGATTTTTCTGTCTGACTGAACCAGTTTCTCGAGGGGGATCGAGATCTGAAAGGCACTGAAAAGATTATCAAATTTAAGACCCCACCAGCAATATAATCTTGATAAAAAAAAGGTGCATGGCATGAGTACCGGTTGTATGGGTTAAAATTATGGTGTTTGTTTGTTTTTCTCTCTCATTTCTCCTATCTGAAGTCAGTAAAAGTCTAAAAGAGTCTCAGTTCATTTCATCTGGAAAGCAACACTGGCACAGGCCTACCAAACTATTTGTTTGGCATTGCCCCGACCAAGGGTCTCACGTAATTGGTCGTTCGGTCGCCGTTTTTATTGTAATTTACAATGTCAAAAGCTTGAACAGTGCTTGCACTAGTGGACGTTTTGGGTGTTTTTACGTCTTGAAATGAGTCAAGTACGTTGAAAAATGACACAGCAGACGTCATTTGTCTTCCACAAAAATCCTCCTACGCCCTGCAGCAAGGCATGCGACGTATCGCCAGAGATGAAAATTTACCTATTTCAGTGTATTGAAAACCATCTTAAAACTGTTTATCTAGGGATTAGTGACAGCAGACCATGCCTTCAGGGTGTAAAGGTGTCTCATTGTCTACGCGCCAGCGCGTAGACTACTCTAAAGTTTGAGATTGACCTACTTTTAATTAAATTACAAGACAACTCGTACACCTCTCTACAACTGCAACTGCACGTTTTAGTCTAGTGGCATGACCATCGTGTTAGTAGGATTCCGGGTCGTTTCGCCAAGGACCGTGTAAACACCCAAAACACCCAGGCAAACCTCCCTTTGGTTGGTAACATTTGTATTCGTGGAACTGGTGCATGACTACATTCTATCTAAGCAACAACGGAATGAAATGAACCGACGGTATTGTGACGCTATATGGTCAGGCCTGAAAGCTTTGACCGCACCCCAACTGCCGTGTAGCCAATTACATTCTATCCAAGCCACAACGGAATGAAATGAACCGACAGTACTGTGACGGTCGATTGTCAGGTATGAATGCTTTGATCGCGCAGCGTTTTATTTCTGTTCAGTCACATGAACCACGATGAAATGGGAGTATGGTCAGATTCTTTGACATTCAAGTTTATATATGCGAAGCGTAGACCAAGCTTTTTGTAAAAGCTTATACTTGTTTTAAGTGTTGAGTAGAGTATTTTGTGTCAAAACAATAAACAGATCAAGGTCAAGTGTGATCAATATTTACCGCTATGCATTAGTTTGGACTCATCCATTAATATTGGGTAAAACTGGAATAGTCCACTGCAAGCATTGGAAATTCACAAGGGATTTCATCAGAATTAATCATACACATTTTTTTTAAATATTCCAACTTTGCTTTTTTTTTTTCTTTTTTTTTTTTTTTTAGTCTATTTCCCACTTTACCAGAGCTTGCACTAGTGGACGTTTTGGGCGTTTTTACGTCTTGAAATGAGTCCCGTACGTCGAAAAATGACACAGCAGACGTCATTTGACTTCCACAAAAATCCTCCTACGCCCTGCAGCAAGGCATGCGACGAATAGCCAGAGATGAAAATTTACCTATTTCAGTGTATTGAAAACCATCTTAAAACTGTTTATCTAGGGATTAGTGACAGCAGACCATGCCTTCAGGGTGTAAAGGTGTCTTATTTTAAGTGTTGAGTAGAGTATTTTGTGTCAAAACAATAAACAGATCAAGGTCAAGTGTGATAAATATTTACCGCTATGCATTAGTTTGGACTCATCCATTAATATTGGGTAAAACTGGAAAAGTCCACTGCAAGCACTGGAGGTTGGAATATCAATATTCACAAGGGATTTCATCAGAATTAATCAATTGATACACATTTTTTTAAATATTTCAACTTTGCTTTTTTTTTTTTTTTTTTTTTTTTTATATATATATATCTTAGTCTATTTCCTCCCACTTTACTTATTGTCACATGGGGATATATGAAATTATTATTTTTTTTAAATTTATCAATTTTATTCATTTTTTTTCTTTTACTTTTTTTGTTCAATAAAAATATCCAAGAGAGGTAACTCAATACCTTGACCAGACAATAACAATACTAATAATAATGTAAATAAAAATAAAATATATATACTGATAATAATTAAGATAAAAAAATAATATAGATATAATAAAAATAAAATAGAAATAATAATAAAGAAATAATAATAATAATAATTTTCACATATTCATCAACTTTATTAAAAGTCTGCATCAAGACATTAGCTGTAACTATACTGGTACAAAGAATGCATACCCCGAGCACAGTAAGATACTATTTCCCTAAAGGTGGCCACTCATTACAATCTTACATAGACTTAATTAAACATACGAATACATGCGTCAAAGGTGCAAACAGTACAAAAATGACATTAAAACATAAAACAAATAGAACCACAGCAGAATATACACCTTCCAAGTCTAATAGATGCAGTGACAAAATAATTAAATGTGTGCATGTACACTTGTCATGCGGCACCAGAAGTAATCTCTGACTTCCAGATTTTGGGCCTGTGACTTCCAAATCTTAAAGGGTGGAAGTCATGACTTCCTGATTCAAAAATTTAGTGCAAGCACTGCTTTACTTATTGTCACATGGGGATATATGAAAGACAAGTTTTGGTGGATTTTTTCTTAGCAAGTTTTTATTATTATTATTTTTTTTTTTAATTTATTAATTTTATTCATTTTTTTTCTTTTACTTTTTTTTGTTCAATAAAAAATATCCAAGAGAGATTTTTTTATAACTCAACACCTTGACCAGCCAATAACAATACTAATAATAATGTAAATAAAAACAGAATATATATACTGATAATAATTAAGATAAAAAATAATATAAATATAATAATAATAAAAATAAAATAGATATAATAATAAAGAAATAATTATAATAATAATAATAATTTTCATATATTCATCAACTTTATTAAAAGTCTGCATCAAGACATTAGCTGTTACTATACTGGTACCCCGAGCACAGTATTTCCCTAAAGGTGGTCACTCATTAAAATCTTACATAGACTTAATTAAACATACAAATACATGCAACAAAGGTGCAAACAGTACAAAAATGACATTAAAACATAAAACAAATAGAACCACAACAGAATATACACCTTGGAAGTCTAATAGATGCAGTGACAAAATAATTAAATGTGTGCAGGTACATTTGTCATGTGGCACCGGAAGTAATCTCTGACTTCCAGATTTTGGGCCTGTGACTTCCAAATCTTTAAGGGTGGAAGTCATGACTTCCTGATTCAAAAAGTTAGTGCAAGCACTGCTTAAACTTGTCAGATCACTTGCCTTGGGCCATGCAAATAGGTAGTTTTTAATTTAAAATCAAGAAAGACAGGTGGTTGTCATGCCCAATATCAATGCCTGTTCGCATGAATATCAACCATTGCCAGAAAGCCTTTCCATGATTAATAGAGAAAAAAAAGCCCTCTTTCATCCATGAAAAAACAAAAATCTTTGCCTAATTCGGCAAAGCTACAAGCTGTCAACCCAAGTCATTGATGATGATGCCCGTGCAGATGGTCGTTCGCTTTTGATTGGTTGTCTTTAAATATATTTGGTCCAAATCTGAAAAAAAAACAGTCAAAATAAAACCAAATGGAGAAAAAAAGAACAGAAATGGTCAGTTTCGGGACTTTACACTCCAAACAAAATTCGGGCATTTCGACCAAAAAATGGCGTCAGTCACAGTGTCCAGCATTCAGAAATAATTTGTCAGCCCAGGATGTTTTTTATCGGTCATGTCCGGTGGTCCGACGAGATTTGGTGAACATTGAACTATCCATACACCATCTTCAAGAGACTGCATTTTTCAAAATTTTGTATGTTCATAGAGGAGATTTATAATTATACCATAATTACCTATGCCATGTTTACTGGCTTTAATTTTCAAAATGACCCCATTATTTTGAAACAATGGGTCGGTTTATAAGGTAAGGAGACAGGCGATAATGATTCCAGCTGAGCGTTTTCCGCAAAATGGCCCCTTACATAAATTTTCAAGACAACAATATCTCTGTTCTAGTCATTAAAGTCAACACTGATGTTATATTTTCTCTGGTTGTATTTGCTTTTCAGTCAGTTCTTTTCTCATTTTCAGCATCATATTGATCAGTATTCCCGTTTACCAGAGACTACATAGAGAATTTCTTTTCGCTCACATTAAATACATGGACTCTACCATGCTTGTCAAAATTAGAAATAACCTCACTCTAGAAATATTTTAAAAACTATTGCAAATAATTACTACTTAACATATTACTAGGTGGACATAAGATTTTCATATGTTTGCTGATTAACAACTCATTTCATGTCTTATGGGGTATTGTCATTTAGGTATTATCAACACTTCTTACAGCAATTAAGTGACAATAAAGTTTGGGAGCGCGGTGGCATAGTGGTAGAGCATCGGACTCGGAATCGAGAGGTCCTGGGTTCGATCCCCACAAGTGGCACCATGTTGTGTCGTTGAGCAAGACACATTAACTCTCTACAGTACTTGTTAAACCCAGGAAGTGTTGGCTCCGTCCTGACATGACTGAAAAATAGTTTACTGGGATGTTAAGCCTCAATACAAACAAACAAGTGACAATAAACAAAGGCTTAAAGCAATCAACAACTGAGTTACTGGGTTACTGGGCGGCCGCACGATAAACGTGCAGATGCCGTGGTATGTCTAAACGATGACCCCATGATATCCGTACAATTATAACCTTGTGATAGCCGTACGGATGCCGTACGATCACCCTTAAGGTCTACAATTATCTTAAAATTTTTAGTCCCCAAATTATCATAAAAACCATGTGGTGACCACACGATCATCGCAGGGTTTCCATCAATACTGTATGGCGCCTGTAAGATGCTACCTACTACGTGTCTACGGGCTTCGGTCTTAGGATTTTTAAAAAATTTGTAAAAGTGCAGACAGAAATTTGTAAAAGTGCAGACAAAATTGTAGAGGCTACAGAGATTGTAGGAATCCGTAGAATCGTAGGGACATTGTAGGGTCACCCGGTGGAGACCGCACGAAAATGCAAAAATTGGCATCATACGATCATCACAGGCTAATCTTGGGCCAAATGTAACCTAAGCATTAACATTTAACAATGGTAAAACAATTAGAAAGTACACTGACTCTTACCTTTTTCTCCTGTCAACAAAGCCCCATTTCATTGGGAAGCCAGTGAATGTCCTTATATGGAAGCCCATGCGTTTCCATTGAACAGTGTGAGTACGACTGAAAAGTTTAAAAGGCTGTATTAAAACTTAATTGATAAGACTACATCACTGAGTTCCATGCCATGCCATGACGAAGTGAAACATGCTGGTTTGATGGAAGAATTTTGGTGTATCAAATTTGCGAAGTTATACGGTAAAAACTGAGGGAATGTCATCTTCACAGTTTCTCTGTCGCCTTGTGGCTATTGTTGGTCTTAGGTGATCCGCGTCATTAGAAAACCGGAGTTTCGCGTCTATGCGAAAACAAAGGCGCAGATCAGCTGTGCAGTAACTGCACAGCTGATCAGCACCTTTGTTTTCGCTACACGGATAGTATGATTCCTCTCTTTAATAAATTGCGAAATTTCAAGCTTTTAGCCATCTTCTGTACGTGGCTGTACAGGCCGGTTTGTGTCAGACCTGGTCGGAAACCGGAAGACACGTTTTCTCGCGTCGTGGCTCAGGTGATAATGAATAGTTCCAAACTGCAGACATCTGAGCCACCTCGTGGTAAAACCAACAATGTGGTTTCCGAACAGGTCTGACAGAAACCGGCCTGTACAGCTGCAGAAGCAGGCTAGAAGCTTGAAATTTTGGAGTTAAGTAGAGGAGGAATTGTACTATCCGAGTAACCAAAACAAACGCACTGATCAGCTTCGCGGTTACCGCGAAGCTGATCGCTTCGCGGTTACCGCGAAGCTGATCTGCGCCTTTGTTTTCGCCTATGTAGATTGTTGGTTTTCCCATGGGGCGGCTCATCTATTTTCGTAATTACCTGAAAAAATCACCAGGCTTTGGAATAAGATTTCTATATTTATCATAAAATTTGACATCTGAACTATAATCATGAAGCACTGTCAGCAATTTGCTGTCATTGACTTATGGGCTGATTGAAATTGAATTTAGATATAAAATGTCAGATTTAGCCATTTAGGCACTTTGTGTTGCAGTAGTAAAATACACTGATCAGAGTTCTCCTTAACTCCAATATTGGAGTTTGAAACTCCCAACTTCTTTATTCAAGCCCCAATAGTAAAGTATGGGAAGAATCCAACATTTTAGAAAATACCTCATTTTTATACCCCCCGCAAAACGAAGTTTTAGGGGGGTATACTGTTTTCAGCCTGTCCGTCATTCCGTAATTCCGTCATTCCATCAACATTTTGACATCTTTGCTAAATAACTTAAGTAGTTTTTGCCCGATGTTCTTCAAATTTTCAACACACCTGCACCATTAGACAACACATGTGTGATATGAATTTAGGGGCCAAAGGATCAGTTTACAAGAGTTATGGGACTTTTTAAACCTATACATAGAATGTTTGCCATAGTGCTAATAGTGCATACTTTGTGAAATCAACTTCTCCTACAGCTTTCAATATTCTCTTTTGATACTTTGAAGATATGTGCCAGAGATATTGAAGATATGCATGAAGAAGTATTATGCTGAAAAAATGAATTTTGACAAATTTACAGCATTTTGAACTTAGCCAATTTTCGATAATTGCCATATTCAACAATGGTTGGTAGTGCATAGTTTGTGAAATCAGGTCCTCCTAGGGCTTTCAGTATTTCTTTTCAATACTTTGCAGACATGTTCCACACATATTGAAAATGTGCATGAAGAATTATAATGATGAAAAAATAATTTTTGACAAATTTACAGCATTTTTCAACATAGCCATTTTTGGAACATTGCTTATATACAATAATGGTTGTGATTCATAGTTTGTGAAATCAACTTTTCCTAGGGCTTTCAGTATTTCTTTTCAATACTTTGCAGACATGTTCCACATATATTGAAGATGTGCATGAAGAATTATAATGATGAAAAAATAGTTTTTGACAAATTTACAGCAATTTTTAACATAGCCTTTTTTTGACCATTGCTTATACAATAATGGTTGGTAGTGCATGTTTTGTGAAATCAACTCCTCCTAGGGCTTTCAGTATTTCTTTTCAATACTTTACAGACATGTGCCAGAGATATTGAAGATATGCATGAAGAAGTATTATGCTGAAAAAAATGAACTTTGACAAATTTACAGCATTTTGAACTTAGCCAATTTTCGATAATTGCCATATTCAACAATGGTTGGTAGTGCATAGTTTGTGAAATCAACTCCTCCTAGGGCTTTCAGTATTTCTTTTCAATACTTTGCAGACATGTTCCACACATATTGAAAATGTGCATGAAGAATTATAATGTTGAAAAAATAATTTTTGACAAATTTACAGCATTTTTCAACATAGCCATTTTTGGATCATTGCTTATATACAATAATGGTTGGTGGTTCATAGTTTGCGAAATCAACTTCTCCTAGGGCTTTCAGTATTTCTTTTCAATACTTTGCAGACATGTTCCACACATATTGAAAATGTGCATGAAGAATTATAATGATGAAAAAATAATTTTTTGACAAATTTACAGCAATTTTTAACATAGCCATTTTTTGCATACAGTGAAATCAACCTCAAGTTTTAATATCTTGTGACTGGCATACTGAGGATGTACATGAAGAATTATAAAGGTGAAAAGATATCCTTGACAAATTTTCTGCATGTTTGACTTAGGAAGTTATTGGCCAGCTTCAGATAATTTTGCGGGGGGTATACTGAAAGCCTTGCTTGCAGCCAATTTCTAGTTACTCCAATTTTCAAAATTCTAGTGAGAACTCTGACTGATCAAACATGCCAAAAGTAGGTTTTCTCTTGACACTTGAACTAAAAAGACAAATTCAATAATGTTTCATTTAAGTATATGACCCTTCTGTTAAGTTGAGGTTAGATAGAAGCTGAGATTTTCCAGAGTGACACTGTAAATAAGAACAGCTTGTCATAATCTTTTGTTAATTACTTGTTCTATCATCAAGATGCACTGGAAAGAAGGACACCACCTGTACATCAGATTAACCATACAAGAAAGGCAATGCCCAGGGTGGGTGGCAAGTTCATAAAACAAAGTTATTGATTGCAAATTGCCTCCAACTGTGAATGGCCGTTGACAATTTCAAACCTGGTTTAACTTGAACTAGACTTTTTTTTGTGGTTTAATATCCCAGTCACCAATTTTTAGTCATATCGGGATGGAACCACCGCTTCCTGGATAATGTGTGGAGTTAATGTGTCTTGCCCAAGGGCTGAACCCTGCTAGCAGCCATCAAAATCAATCCTGCAGCCTTTTGATTGAGAATCTTGCACTCATACCACAAAGCTGTCCGTTCACAATGTCAAAGAAGAATATCTCTGAAGCTAGTGGGCCAATCTTGATCAAATTTTATGTGAACCATCATTGGGTAGGTGGATTGTCTGCATTAGGTTTTGAAGCAGATTGTATCAAAATTGTGGTTTCAATTGCAACAGATTGCTCCCAAAGTCTTACAATGGGAAAAACTAAAAAAAAAAGCTTTTTCTCCAAAACCACAAGACATAGAGCTTCTATATTTTGTATGTAGCAATGTTTGGTAGTCCCCATTGTAAATCCTGCCAACCATGCCCCTGGGGTCCAAAGTGACCACACCCCGTGGATGTCAATATCTGCCATAGGCCTATAATGGGAAAAATCTTCTTCTCTGAAACCACAAGACCCAAAGCTTATTTATTTATTATGCAACATTGTTATGCAGAGCTTTACATAAATCCTGCCAATCATGCCCCTAGGGTTAAAAATGGCCCCTCCCCGGGTATCATTGGCTTCCATAGCCTTACAATGGGAAAAACATAAAAAAATCTTCTTCTCTGAAACAACAAGGCCCAGAGCTTTCGTGTTTTGTGTGTAGCAATGTATAGTGGTCCTCTTTGTAAATCCTGCCAACCGAGCCCCTTGGGTTCATACAAGCCAGGGGGCGTCATTATCTGCCATAGGCTTATAAATGGGAAATACTTGAAAAAATCTTCTCTGAAACCACAAGACCCAAAGCTTTTATATTTAGTATGCAGCATTTGTTATGTGGAGCTTTACATAAATCCTGCCAATCATTGCCCCTGGGATCAAAAATGGCCCCACCCTAGAGGTCATTAGTTTCCATATACATGTACTTACAGTGGGAAAAACACACTAGAGCCTTTTTCTCAGAAACCAGTCCTAGAGCTTTTATATTTTGTGTGTAGCAATTTTAAGTAATCCTCTTTATAAAACCAGACAACCATGCCCCTGGGGTCCATACGGGCCATGCCTAAGGGACATCATTATCAGCCATAGGCTTATAATAGGAAACATATGAAAAATCTTCTTCTTTGAAACTGCAAGACCCAAAGCTTGTATATTTAGTATGTAGCAATGTTATATGATACTTTACATAGATCCTGCCAATGATGGCCCTGGGGTGTAAAATGGTGCCGCCCAAGGGGACATTATCTCCCATATACTTACAATGGGAAAAGCATACAAAAATCTTCTTCTGAGAAACCATGAGTCCTGGAGCTCTTACATTTTGTGTGTAGCAATTTTCAATAATCCTCTTTTTAAATCCTGCCACCTGTGTTCCTTGGGTCCATACAGGCCACACCCCAGGGCAGGTGTCATTAGGGGTCATTAGCTCTCCTATAAATAAAGCTGTCCAGATCATGTGAACGTTAACAGGTCTGGACCATTGGTCCTCTGGTTATTTTAGGACAGTTACAGTTAATATAAGGCATGCCAACTTTTGCTAAATATCTGGTATACACCTGTCATAAACAGCGTTCCTTATAAGGCTTCGTGTCATAAACACAAACACAATGCCTACGCTGCAATTAGAGAGCCTGAAAATGGTGGAGCCGTCTCATCATGAAAACTTGTCTCAAGCTACAGGAACTCAGTTAAACCGGATATTTGATGATTATTTTATAGAACAATTCTTACTTCTTCATTAAAATCTTAATATGTTCATACTCATTATAAGTGGCAGATTGTGGGGGTTTAACTGGTACCTATACTTCAGCTTTTGGTGAAGAAATAAACAAAATTATCTGTGGATAATTGCAGATTCTCAACTTAGTCAAGTAAGGTTGTAAGAAATTGTTGCTCTTGAAAACATAACAAGAGAGCAGTACAGATACTTTGCAGCTGATCCACATCTGTATTTTTGCTACCTAAGATAATATTTAAAGCAGCCAACCATTTTTTCTAAATACATAATTCAATGCTTCATGCCATCGTCTGTGACTGTACAGCCCAGTTTCGGTCAGATGTGGTCAGAAATTTTGATGCTAGGTTTTCTTGCGAAGATGCTAGTTAATCTTAAACTAGTCTCTTCAGTTCCACATACAGACATTCTCTAACAAATACATAGATAAGAAATTATTCTTCCTATGTATCACAGGCAGCAGAGAATCACTGGTGTGTGTGGCTTTTGCCACTCAGTGGCTTTGTTGATCACACGTGACATAGATCTTTTCCCTTGCTGCGGCTCACACACACGTCTCTCGAACTTTCTCAATAAACAGCTAAAAGTAGACTTCATTTTCTACCAAGCTATGATTTTTCTAGTTTTAATGAAACTGTCATGAAATACCTTATACATTTAGATTTCTGTTTTAATACATCATCAATGGTTGTATTTAGAAAAGGTTTTTGTCAGGAATATGAATGTGGATTATGAGGCTATTTGGGCCTAGTGATGAGGATTAAAATAGGTGGCAATTAGAATGAGCTGTGTCAGGAAAAAATGTCTATTCTTGGTTTACAACTGGTTCTGACCAAGACAACATTGCAGTAAAAAGATGACTAGTGCCCTGAAATACTGGATTTCAGAGAGAGACCTTAAGTGGCAAAAACAAGCACGTTTAAATGCTTCACATTGTTTGTTTTTGTTTTTGCATATGCAAAAACAGGCCTGGCTGTGTATTTTGATTATAATTGGAAGATAATTGAAGCTACATGGCAAGAAAACCTGTTTTGGGGTGAATGACCATGGCTGACACAAACCAGGCTAGATAATTACAGAAGCTGACAATATCAGATTTGGGTATTCTGAGGGGACTCTAGGACCTTCAGTTTGGACTTCTAATTGTTTGGGCTGGGGACCTGTAAAAACAATTTAAGCTCTCCAGTAATTTCTTTACTGACACTTCCAAGGTGGTTCTGCTGTGATTAATCTTTGTATTGCTGGAATGAAATTACTAGAGGGCTTAAATCAATTTATGGGACTCAGCCCAAAATATTGTAAGTTAAAATCTTTAAAGTTTATAGTTGCTCTCAGTATAGTAGAGGGGTAACTGTGTTATTTTATGTTTCTCATGAAAATCTAATTCATAGAATGATAGTCATTTAAATTATCATTTTCTGTTCAATTCATATATGTATGACTTTGTGGAGAGGAAAAAACCAAAACATAAAATACACCTTGGTTTCCCTTTTTTGAATACATGTATCTACATGTACATTATGTTAATATAGAAACTTATTTCACACAGATGGTTTGGTTCTTTGCTAATTGGGCTTGGATTCTTCTTTCTATATGCAGCAATATACAGTGTCAACTTAGTTTAAGATAGCCTCATTTTCTGAAAAAATTACATACACTTATTTAATTAGGTTCTTCATAATGGATTTTCTTTTAAGAAAGCAACTTCTTGTGACTAATGAGTGCTTCAGAGCTAATTGGACAAAACTTGTAGTTTTTCTGAAGGTTAAGTGATGTCAGGAAAATGGTCACATGCATGGTGCACAGTATTGTCTATTATCAGGTTACCAGCAATGCCAAAATATATAAATCTAAGTATTTAAACTTGTTAAACTCAAGCTGGAAATGCTATGTTTTAAAAAGTGAACACCAAATTTCTTATTGGGAGGTGTTATTATGTCAATTCATGATGAGAAAAATGCCAAAGTATAGGTAACTGCGCCATAGATTACTTATACAGGTACCTATGATAAGCACTTTTTTGCCTATATTCAAGTAATATACCCCCCTTTACTTCAAAGAGCCAATTCCATTACGAAAGCATGCCCATGTGATATACATATTTTTCTTATGTTGTAAAAATTGAAAATTTTCATCAGAATTTTTTTGATATTTTTCTTATTTTTGATCAAAACATAGATTGTGGGTACACATTAGAACTGCCTCGCTGAGGCGGTTCTAATGAGTACCCACAATCTATGTTTATGAGCAAAAATAAGTATACCCCTGCATACCCCAGTTTTGCTATATAAAAGTGGGGTATAAGGGGGTATACATTTCAGGGACATGTTTTCCTGATGCTAAGCCACCATCTTTGTAAGAAATCTGAAGACATGTTTTCTCTTGATGCAGCTCATTTCTAAGAATTCTTTTAACTATAAATGACATAGCTGTAAGCTCTGTATACCTGGTGTCTTTCAAGGATATATTGGATGGATTATTAGAACCTAGTTAGATACTTTGCTCAGACTTTCCTTTTTCATTTTGTATATAATAGACAGAACTATATAAAGGCAGAATTGTATAAAGACAAAATTAAGGAGTTGCAAATACGCTATTAGCAAAGACATTGTTTAGTTCTGCTGGAATCAAAGAAACTGAATCAAAGAAACTGAAAATCATCATAAGACTGACTGAAATAAAGCTCAAGGCTTCGGTGCTAATTCACTTATTTTCAACATTTCAGCATTTCTCTACTTTTACGAAAAGTGCCTTGAACAGACTATATTTTTGAAAATATGTGAAGTGCAATTAGACATTTTAATCATTACAACGAATTTGTGACATTTGTTTGTGAATGGCATGTAAAATACAAAATAACATGATTACAAATTTTCCTATTTGAAAATTTTTATCATAGTGTATAACGGGATAAAATAAGGACATTTTCTCTCCAAATGCATTCTCAGAACTACAATAACTACTTACACCCTGTGTGGGCCCGGCAGATGAATTACTGGCGGCACCAACAGTCAGTCAGAGCCAGGTACCAGTAGCTGTTGTCTGGTGGTTTTGTATACTCAATGTAAAAATTGCCGATGGCGATACCTGTGCAAACTATTGTTTGTGGGTACTCCTTTAGTCTCCTTAGAACCACATAGATGAGGCAGTTCTAACATGACCCAACAATCTGCAGGAGTTCTGTTTATCTCTACATGCTTTTTCATATACCCTGAAATAGCTCCTTTACAATATATTGAAGGGTGGTCGGGTGGGAATATGGGCCCTCGCCCAAAATAGATGGACTGCTTGTGCCACCAGGCAAAGCTTCTAAACTACTGACCAACCATGTGATTACTGGTTAACCGCTCAAATCTGAGCCTGCCCAGGGAATGTGGTATTAGTCAAACCATCCTCAAATATTTTGCTTGGGTGGTTATATTTATGAAGCACATTTTGAGTGTCATGTCATCCTGTCCCATAAAATAGGAGGCAACGTCCAGACATGACCATTGCTGTTGACTGGGACATTAAGCATCAATTCAAACAAATCATGGAAAACTCAGGCCATTGAAGACTGTTTGAAAAGCCGTATGATGTCTGATACATAAAAATATGTTTTTTGTAAAAGTGTATCTACCCTAATTTGAATCTGGCATTATCTTTCATTTATTTATGAAAGATAAAAATGGTAAAAGTGGTGATCTTCATTTTCTTATCCAGGGTGATACCTACTTTGACTGCTAAGGGGACTAAGTTTCTGATGAGATACTGTTGTAACAGACAGCATCTTGAAACAGACAGCATCAGGATTTATAGTATTATTGTCAAGATTCATGGTTATATTTGTCTCATTCCAGGGGTCACCCCGGACCTGGAAGCTCTCCCCACGATGCCTCGTCCACCTACAAGAGGTCCAGGCCTCAGAGCCCCTCCAGCTCTGGTATATCTGCCCTCTCAAGAGGGGGAGCCTACTACCCCCAGGACCCAGCTAGATTTGCTATGACGGCAGCAGCACTCGGCGTTCCCAGCTACCACCATCCCGCGTACAGGGCTGACCAGTTTCAGGTAGGGCTGTTATTATCTGGCAGCAGCACTCGGTGTGCCCAGCTACCACCATCCCGCGTACAGGGCTGACCAGTTTCAGGTAGGGCTGTTATTATCTGGCAGCAGCACTCGGTGTTCCCAGCTACCACCATCCTGCGTACAGGGCTGACCAGTTTCAGGTAGGGCTGTTATTATCTGGCAGCAGCACTCGGTGTGCCCAGCTACCACCATCCTGCGTACAGGGCTGACCAGTTTCAGGTAGGTCTGTTATTATCTGGCAGCAGCACTCGGCGTTCCCAGCTACCACCATCCCGCGTACAGGGCTGACCAGTTTCAGGTAGGGCTGTTATTATCTAAGTCTGGAGAAAAACAAACCTATAAATGTAAAAGTTAGTTCTTTTTTCCTTTCATACCAGACAAAAAAAAGTGATCCTTTACTCACAGGCACTTTTTTTTAGCTCACATGAGCTGAAGGCTCATAGGTGAGCTTATAGTATACCCATGCTCCGGCGTCCGTCCGTCGTCCGTCCGTCGTCCGTCTGTCGTCCACAATTTCAAAGATCTTCTTCTCTGAAACCGCTGGGCCGATTGTTCTCATATTACACATACACCATCTACAGGTAGGGGGAAAGAATAATTGTGTTTTTTTTCTGGTTGCTATGGCAACTTATGCTTCCCATAGACTTATTATGGAAAAAAGTGAAAATTGACAGTTTTTGCTGTCTTGTTGGAGATATTTGAATTTTGTTTTTGCAGAAATGTTTATTGAGTAGTCCTCTACGTTTCATGTGACTTTTGTCCTAATCCTTCATTTTGATTGGTTGCAGGGGCCCCATATAGGGCAAAATTTCGAAAAACATTCAAAAATCTTCTTCTCAGAAACTGTCAAGGGGATGAAGCTTATACTTTGTATACATGTTCCTGACAGTGGCCTCTACATAATTTGTGTTTTTTATTCCAGGCGGATAAGAACTCTGGTTGCTATGGCAACTTAAATTTTCCATAGACTTATAATGGGAAAAGTGGAAATCGGCTATTTTTCCGCTAAAATTGCAGACATTTGAATTTTGTTTTTGCAGAAATGTTTATTGAGTAGTGTTTGATGTTTCTTGCGAGTTTTGTCCTAATCCTTTATTTTGATTGGTTGCTGGGGCCCCCATACAGGGCAAAATTTTGAGAAAAACATTCAAAAATCTTCTCCTCAGAAGAATCCTGTACTTTGTATACATGTTCCTGACAGTAGCCTCTACATAATTTGTGTTTTTTATTCCAGTCGGATAAGAACTCTGGTTGCTATGGTAACTTTAAGTTTCCATAGACTTATAATGGGAAAAGTGGAAATTAGCTATTTTTTGAAAACTATTGCAGCCTGAGATCTGAAAAGTGGCAGATGCAAACAACTAATGGATTACATGAAGGTATATGATTAATTTAGGTCAAGGTCATCTCTTGACCTTGGCCGGTCTGTCGTCCATACACACTTTTCAAAGATTTTTTTCTCTGAAACTACTTGGCCAATCAAAGCCAAATTTTGTATGAAGCATCTATAGGAAGTGGGAACCAATGTATATATAAATAATCCAGGTCACATGACCAAGATGGCCGCCATGCCCATATATGGTAAAAAACCCTTAAAATATCTTCTTCTCCAGAACCGGTGAACCGATTTCAATGAAACTTTGCATGAAGTATGGATGACTCAAGTACTACAATGTGTATATAAAACATGACCCTGTGGTGACCTTGACCTATTTTATGGCAAGGTCAACATAGGTCGTCAATGCATTTGAATGGGGAAAACTTTTAAAATGTCCTTTTAAGTGAAAGTCTTGCAGGAAATGGGCAGTAGGACTGAAATTTAATGATTCTGAAAAAAAAAATGGACCCCAGTGAAGCAGATCTCAGGGAGAGCATTTACAGGACCATTGGTCCTCTGGTTTTTTTACTGTTTACTGAGTCGATCAATTTCTGACCATTGCCTCAGGCACTTTCAGGCACATTCAGGCTTTTTAATAGAATAGAATATATATATTGACCTTAGACACTTCCATAAATCGGATGATTTTTGGGTTATAATACTTAAAGCGCCTGTACTTTCCCAGCAGGCACATGACTTCAGAATGACGTCAGATCAACGTCGATGCGACGTCATGACGTCGCATCCACGTTGATATGACATCATTCTGACGTCATGTGCCCGCTGGGTTACACTTGAGTATTGTTGGCCCCTATTGTTGCTGTGAGAAATAGATTGGCTGTGTGTCTAAAGAGGCAGTTCTAACAGATACTTTGAAGTTTTTGAGGAAAAATAAAATGTAGACCGAGTAAAAATGTGTAAATGTGTGGTTCAAGCTTAAGGAATGAAAATAATAACCATATATAGCAGAGTGACATTGGTAGAGTGCACTTTGATGTTGTATTGTGATCTATCCTGTGATTAATCAGCTGCTCTCCTTTGTCACCTAACACTAAACCTGCTAATTTCACACACGATGCCAACAGGAATATTATTAATTAGACCTTTTATGTCTAACTTGTCCTTTCAAGGCTTTCAGCCAGTGCAAAATCATATTAGTGGCTAAACGTTGTACTATATAAATATTATTTGAGAGAGGGGGGGGGGAATCTTTGGGTGCAGTTTCACTTGAGACACTTTAACCCTTATCTTGCTGTTTGCAGCAATTGCCATTTTGAAGGGGTAATCAACCTTGCCCAGCTCACAAGAAAATTTTTTAACAACAAATTGCATCTCCTCCAATTCAAGAGGATTCCTAGTTTGACCACAGAAATACCACTCCCATTAAGGTGTTCCTACGAGGTGCGATGTTGCAGGAATCGAGACAGAAATGACCCGGATCCTATAGTTGCAGTTTTGAGGAACTCCACTTGCAACTTTGACCAGATTTTATGAAAAAATGGCACATCGCTTGGAAATCATTTTAGTTATGAAACGGTACATATACAGTAAATGCTAATCACCCAATACTTTTTTTGATAAGTATGTGAAATGGTCTCTCTCCGGTTTGTCACATGACTGCCATATTAGGAAATCACATAACAGCTAGGGAAGTATGGGTAAAATGGCCGCCTGCGTTGTACTATTAAAATTACAGCCTGATCGCACATTTTATGCTGGAGGTACAGTCGGAAAGTTCCCGGACTGGTTCATTTCAAACGATATTTGACGTCAAATCACTATGAAATTATTGAAATAACAAATCCCGTCAATTTCCTTTATTTTTCGGATAAATTAAGAAAAGAATATGCAATAATTGTTTTAAAATATCGATTAACATACGGCACATACGAGGGTACGGAGCACTTTGAAAAACCGCTCAATCAGATTTTTTTTGTTTTGAATCCCTGTCAATTACTTTATGAAACGGCGTCACAACGGCGTGAATTTTTGCATGATGTCATAACAGTATTTTTATTCAACTACAAAATTTCAGAGTGATAATATAAGAATTATGTTTTAGACAGACATGGGTAAATTTTAAGAGCGTAAAAAAGCTGACGTCGTGGGAGCGTACGGAGCAGCGCGCGGTAATCAAGTATTGTAAAAGAGCAGACAAGACCCCTACAAACACTTGAAAATTCATGAAACCCAAGGAAAGTGCATGGAAAATGCCGAGGAGTCTAGTGTTCCACTGAGAGAGAATATGAACGCGCGGATATTAATGACAATCGCAAAAGCGGGGAGGGGGGGGGGGACTACATTGACGACTATTGATTTCATAGGATACGAGAGACCACGGCATGCGCCATATAGCCTCGATTTAGCCCCGATGGATCTTTCCTCGTCTGAAATCTGAGTTTGACGACACGCTCAGGTATGAGCGTTGTTAAAGTCAAAGTAACGTTGTTAACGTCAAAGTGCTTCATACGTTGTTAGTGTTTATAATTAGAGCCCTAACTTTTCGGGGATTTGATGAAAAAGCCCCTAAATGTATATATTGTTGTGCAGAAAAATGTTTTTCCCACTAGTGTGCAAAGTTTTGACTTTCTTCTTTGAAAACAAATAACACAACAAGAACAGTCCGGGAACTTTCCGACCGTACCTCGTATTGGAGTCCCAAGCAAGTGTACCCCCAATTCTACCCTATTTATGGTAAATTCAGCAAGAGAATGGTTAAATGGCATCGGACTTGCATCAACTTGATCTGGACACCACAAAACTTTAATCCACTCATATAAATCTGGATCAGCATTAATCAGTCAGGTTGTGTTGTATGTTTGTCACAATTACAGGATGTTGAACTGTAGGGTTGAAATTTAAGAAGTCAGAATATCTAGAAACAAAACCTTGGAAAAAAATATCAGACTCAGCTGTATGAAGTTCTTTGTTGCTTTATAAGAAATAAGAAACTTCTTTTATGATATAAAAAAAATGAAAAAAAAAAAAAAAACATTCTGAGAATTTTCTGTAGAAAACATTCACTCTAATTATCCCTAAAGGCCTGATTTTTTTTCTGTTAGAATTTTTTCTTATCAACAGCCTTAGTCAAGTTTTATCTGAAAAAAAAAAAGATGGGACACATAACTCCCTGATACAATGCATCAGTACACCTATATAGCCCCCTGCCCACCTCACACAGACAACAGCAAGGGCCGATGATAGCAGGAAAACAAGTGACACTTTTGCATTTTCATTGGTCTTTTAGGTACGATAAAATTGCCTAACTTTTAGAGGGCTAAACTTTAATGTAAAACAAAGCAGATCACAGGTTCATCAGAAGGGATTTACAGTATAAAAAGCTGGTTCCCCCTCATTTCCCTGTGCAGTGTTGGGGTGGGGGTGGGGGGTTACCCCTGGGTATGGTGTAAAATGACTACAGCTTAATTACTTTTTCACATGAACTGATAAATCAGGTTTAGCATGACTTTGAATCTTTGTTTTTATAATGAGGCTTTAATTTTAATGATTAGTAAAAAAAAAAAAAGAAAAATAGATGTACATGTATGACTATAATTTATGGCATCTGCTGTTTTATTCCTGACAAAGTAAATCATGATTCTCGTGTTCTGACTGTGTTAACTTGAGCAAATTTCAGTTTTCCAAGAATTTCTTGTAATTCAGAAAAGTTAGAAGATTCAATACTCTTAAGTGCATTTGATCACACTTATCATAGTAAATTTATAGAAATAGATGTATATAATAGTTACTTGTAAAAGAGTTTGCAGTAATTACTGGTAATCTGTCAGACAGATGTATAGAACAGCTCACAGAGGTGTTTTTGTGTCTGACCCCGCATCAAATGGCCAAGGGCTGAGTCACCACCTGTGCTGGGCTGTGTCCTTGGGCAAGACACATTTGTGGTTCTGTCCTGACATGACAGAAAAATTGTTGACTGGGCCATTAAAGTAATGAACAGGTCAAGTTTAAGAGAATTGATTTAGGCTCTGTATCTATTTTTCTTAAAGCACAAATTTTAGAGTAGTTTTGACAAAATTTTGGCATCCAAAATATTAGGACTAAATTACATATTAGCAAAATCAGGGTTAATCCAGGACAAAAGTTCAGTGGCTGGCTAAAAACATCAAATTATACAAGTTTCTACATGAAAAAACCTTACTGTGCAATATTCTCACTTGCACAATATGAGCTACATCCATGTTGGGTTTTGAGTCTTTATTTGAAAAGTCTGGAATGTTTGAAAGCTTATACAAGTGGTTGTTGCTACATACCCGGTAGGTTGACTTCAATTGGCCCAGCTCAGAAATCATAAACAGGCTTTCCTGGGATGAAGTTAATTCATAAAGTACATTGTGAAGATCCCTCAAAACTTGGGATGAAATAGAAACAAAAAATCGTTTAAACAAAGTTGACAAAAAAAAAATCTCCATAAATTGTGAAAATTTATAAAAAAGAAAGAAACAGAAGAATATTACAGTTGTATTATGTCTGATTGCTGTGTTTAAGGATTTATCTGTCCAAGTATTTACAAAACATGCATGAACTTTACCTACACATGTATATAATAGTGATGCAGTGTTTCAATAAAAACATGTAACATTTAGCTGTCAGTGATTCTACATAGTGAGGTGAAGGTAGGATTTATACCTTTGGATAAATTATAATTACTATCTTTATACCCCCGGCATTTATGCCGACGGGTATATAGTTTTCGCTTTTTCGTTCGTATGTTCGTTCGTTCGTTCGTTAGTTCGTTCGTTATTCCGGAACGTTCGTGGAATTTATGTCAAAGTTTTTGTTAAAGTTTCTCTGGTGGTGTATATCTCATGAACTGATGATCAGAAACCATTCATATTTTAACCATAGGTACCCTATAGGGTTTGCTTTGTTTCTGTGAGTTTGGACCCTGGGTCCTTGCCCGGGGGTGGGGCTAGAGGTCAAAATGTAGGTCACCTTTACTTTGGGTCAAAGTTTTGGTTTAAGTTTCACTGGTGCTGTATATCTCATGAACCAATGATCAGAAACCATTCATATTTTAACCATAGGTACCCTATAGGGTATTCCTTGTTTCTGTCAGTTCGGACCTTGGGTCCATGCCCGGGGGTGGGGCTAGAGGTCAAAATCTAGGTCACCTTGAAAATGTGCTATTTACATAGTGTTTTTTCATCTCTAAGTTCACATCTTAACAAATACTTATAGGTATGTATTCCTGTTTGGATCATAGATACCCTTTAGGGTTGAATTAAAATCCATGGCACCAAACTCTAGGGGTGGGGCTCGAGGTCAAAATCTAGGACACATAAAATACAGTAGTTACCAAGATTAATATTCTGTGTGTCTATATCTTGACAACCATGTATTAGAAAGTGTTCATGCTTACAACACAACATAGGTACCACATAAGGGCTAGGCCCACTGGTCCATGCATGGGGTGGGGGTGGGACCCGAGGTCCAGATCTAGGACTTTTTTTTTATTTTATTTTATTTTTTTTTTTTTAAGAATGACATTCTACTTTCATTACAATCTAGGACTGAGGACCTGACCCAAAATGTCCGCACTTATGTCCTAGATTGGGTATACACGTCAGCTCTGTATACCACTCTAAAATAGATATGTCATTCTAAAACTTCACTTCCCCATGTTTGTATGTAAAGTACTTTACACTGCTTATTTCTAAAATGTACTTGATAAGGGTACTGTCTTTCATTGGTGATGTGAGGTTCAATGTCAGGGGTGAGCATGTGGCGGGTTGTTTAGGTAGGGGGTGGGGAAGGGGACTTGGTGGTTTCTAAATTTACTTGATAAGGGTACTGTTTTTCATTGGTGATATGATGTTTAATGTCAGGGGTGAGCATGTGCCGGGTTGTTTAGGTAGGGGGTAGGGAAGGGGGCTTGGTGGCTACCAGCCGGGGGGTATACGTGCCTCTCAAGGCACTTTTTCTAGTTTTGTTCAAAATAAGTTATTTTGTTTTTCATTTTAAAAAGTATACCAATAATGTATTAGAAAGAGCATGATTATATGATTGTTGTTGGAAAATAGTGATAAATTTGCTATGCAGAAAACAAATCTTTGTCTACTTATTCTGCAGTTCACATTTTCCTATAATCTGATTCTTGAGCATAGTTATGCACAAGTCGTTTGTAGCCATGCCCCCATCCTCCCTCCCTACATTTCCAGGACAGGTCTGGGGTTAGTCGTAGAAATGAGCTGGGGTTTGACCAATGTACTGCCCCAGCCGTGTAAGGGGAAACATCTGGAGTTTGCTTTATATAGGCAAAGAGAGCAATATTATGAAAGCATAACATACTGTGGGAAAAAACAACCATGTTTTACCAAAGAGCTTTCCCCGATTAGGCAAGGCTTATAGGGGGAATTTGATGGCCCTATAGTCAAAGTTCCCAATATTCTCTGGGGCTTGGACTGTGGTTACAAATGACTACAGTGGTGCTTAAGTATTTGCTTTTCTGCATCAACATTGATGGTGTAGTTCATGAAATTACCACCTTAAATGAATATCCTGATGTGTGTATAGAGCAAAACTTAGGAATATTTTACAATTTGATGGCTTCACTGATCACTCATGAGTGCTGACTACCTGATGATTTAGTCATGACCTCCTCAGCACACACAGAGAACTGACTACCTGATGGTTAAGTCATGACAATCTCAGCGTGCACAGAGAGCTGACTACCTGATGGTTTAGTCATGACAATCTCAGCGTGCACAGAGAGCTGACTACCTGATGGTTTAGTCATGACAATCTCAGCACACACAGAGAGCTGACTACCTGATGGTTTAGTCATGACAATCTCAGCATGCACAGAGAGCTGACAACCTGATGGTTTAGTCATGACAATCTCAGCACACACAGAGAGATGACTAGCTGATGGTTTAGTCATGACAATCTCAGCACACACAGAGAGCTGACTACCTGATGGTTAAGTCATGACAATCTCAGCACACACAGAGAACTGACTACCTTATGATTTAGTCATGACAATCTCAGCATGCACAGAGAGCTGACTACCTGATGGTCTAGTCATGACAATCTCAGCACGCACAGAGAGCTGACTACCTGATGGTTTAGTCATGACAAGCTCAGCACACACAGAGAACTGTGACAACCTGGTGGTTTAGTAATGACAATCTCAGCATGCACAGAGAGCTTACTACCTGATGGTTTAGTCATGACAATCTCAGCATGCACAGAGAACTGACTACCTGATGATTTAGTCATTACAATCTCAGCATGCACAGAGAACTGACTACCTGATGATTTAGTCATGGCAATCTCAACATGCACAGAGAGCTGACTACCTGATGGTTTAGTCATGACAATCTCAGCACACACAGAGAACTGTGACAACCTGATGGTTTAGTCATGACAATCTCAGCATGCACAGAGAGCTGACTACCTGATGGTTTAGTCATGACAATCTCAGCAGGTCACAGAGAGCTGACTTCCTGATGGTTTAGTCATGACAATCTCTGCATGCACAGAGAACTGTTACAACCTGTTAGTATAGTCATGACAATCTCAGCATGCACAGAAATCTGACAACCTGATGGTTTAGTCATGACAATCTCAGCATGCACAGAGAACTGAGTACCTGATGGTTTAGTCATGACAATCTCAGCATGCACAGAGAGCTGACTACCTGATGGTTTAGTCATGACAATCTCAGCATGCACAGAGAGCTGACTACCTGATGGTTTAGTCATGACAATCTCAGCACACACAGAGAACTTACAAGTCATGACAATCTCAGCACGCACAGAGAGCTGACAACGTGATGGTTCAGTCATGACAATCTCATCATGCACAGAGAACTGACTATCTGATGGTTTAGTCATGACAATCTCAGTACGCACAGAGAGCTGACTACCTGATGGTTTAATCATGACAATCTCAGCATGCACAGAGAACTGTGACAACCTGATGGTTTAGTCATGACAATCTCAGCATGCACAGAGAGCTTACTACCTGATGGTTTAGTCATGACAATCTCAGCACACAGAGAGCTGACTACCTTATGATTTAGTCATGACAATCTCAGCACACACAGAGAGCTGACTACCTGATGGTTTAGTCATGACAATCTCAGCGTGTACAGAGAACTGACAACCTGATGTTTTAGTCATGACAATCTCAGCATGCACAGAGAACTGTAACAACCTGATGGTTTAGTCATGACAATCTCAGCATGCACAAAGAGCTGACTACCTGATGGTTTAGTCATGACAATCTCACCACACACAGAGAATTGACTACCTGATGATTTAGTCATGACAATCTCAGCGTGCACAGAGAGCTGACAACTCAACCTTATGGTTTAGTCATGACAATCTCAGCACGCACAGAGAGCTGACTACCTGATGGTTTAGTCATGACAATCTCAGCGTGCACAGAGAACTGACAATCTGATGGTTTAGTCATGACAATCTCAGCACACACAGAGAGATGACTACCTGATGGTTTAGTCATGACAATTTCAGCACACACAGAGAACTGACAACCTGATGATTTAGTCATGACAATCTCAGCATGCATAGAGAACTGTGACAACCTGATGGTTTAGTCATGACAATCTCAGCATCCACAGAGCGGACTACCTGATGATTTAGTCATGACAATCTCAGCATGCACAGAGAAC
This sequence comes from Rugalucina vietnamica, assembly GCA_964017185.1. NCBI lineage: Eukaryota > Metazoa > Mollusca > Bivalvia > Lucinida > Lucinidae > Rugalucina > Rugalucina vietnamica. The sequence goes on along the minus strand of OZ024881.1, from coordinate 18,891,297 downwards.
TGTGACAACCTGATTGTTTGGTCATGACAGTCTCTGTGCAATTTTGGAAATTCTATATTGGGAAAGGAGGCTTTTCAAATAAAACGGGGAGGAATGTAGCATATTTGGCTTGTGCTACATTTTGGTGGGCGAGACGACCAAGAAGGAAATCCGGGAACCCGTGCGACCAACTGATGACGTCACAGCCCGGGAAGAGAAAGTCACGTGACGAACGCCCGCACAACGACAGAAGTTTCTGGACGCCATCTTGTGAAAGCCACAAAGCACATCACAGCGCTATTTCTACCCGTATCTACGGAATAAGAGCCGACGACAATGCTGTTCACTGACGAGACTAATAGTCGAAACCGCGGTATGGCCCATCCTCTTTCTCATTAATGTGTTCGCTGCTCTTAAAGGATTTCAGTTTTAATTTTTATCAGCATGCACAGAGAGCTGACTACCTGATGATTTAGTCATGACAATCTCAGCATGCATAGAGAACTGTGACAACCTGATGGTTTACTCATGACAGTCTCAGCATGCACAGAGCGGACTACCTGATGATTTAGTCATGACAATCTCAGCATGCACAGAGAACTGTGACAACCTGATGGTTTAGTCATGACAATCTCAGAACACACAGAGCTGACTATCTGATGTTTTAGTCATGACAATCGAGCTGACTACCTGATGGCTTAGTCATGCCAATCTCAGCACACACAGAGAATTGTGACAACCTGATGGCTTAGTCATGACAATCTCAGCATGCACAGAGAGCTGACTACCTGATGGTTTGGTCATGACAATCTCAGTACGCACAGAGAGCTGACTACCTGATGATTTAGTCATGACAATCTCAGCATGCACAGAGAACTGTGACAACCTGATGGTTTAGTCATGACATCTGAGCATGCACAGAGAGCTGACTACCTGATGGTTTAGTCATGACAATCTCAGCATTGACAGAGAGCTGACAACCTGATGGTTTAGTCATGACAATCTCAGCACGCACAGAGAGCTGACTACCTAATGGTCTAGTCATGACAATCTCAGCATGCACAGAGAGCTGACTACCTGATGGTTTAGTCATGACAATCTCAGTATGCACAGAGAGCTGACAACCTGATCATGATGGTTTAGTCATGACAATCTCAGCATGCACAGAGCTGACTACCTGATGGTCTAGTCATGACAATCTCAGCATGCACAGAGAGCTGACAACCTAATGGTTTAGTCAAGACAATCTCAGCATGCACAGAGAGCTGACTCCCTGATGGTTTAGTCATGACAATCTCAGCATGCACAGAGAACTGACAACCTTATGGTTTAGTCATGACAATCTCAGCACGCACAGAGAGCTGACTACCTGATGGTTTAGTCATGACAATCTCAGCATGCACAGAGAGCTGACTACCTGATGGTTTAGTCATGACAATCTCAGCCAGCACAGAGAACTGACTACCTGATGATTTAGTCATGACAATCTCAGCATGCACAGAGAACTGTGACAACCTGATGGTTTGTCTGCATGCACAGAGAGCTGACTACCTGATGGTTTAGTCATGACAATCTCAGCCAGCACAGAGAACTGACTACCTGATGATTTAGTCATGACAATCTCAGCATGCACAGAGAACTGTGACAACCTGATGGTTTAGTCATGACAATCCCAGCATGCACAGAGAGCTGACTACCTGATGGTTTAGTCATGACTATCTCAGCATGCACAAAGAGCTGACTACCTGATGGTCAAGTCATGACAATCTCAGCATGCACAGAGAGCTGACTACCTGATGGTTTAATCATGACAATCTCAGCATGCACAGAGAGCTGACTACCTGATGGTTTAATCATGAAAATCTCAGCATGCACAGAGAACTGTTACAACCTGATGGTTTAGTCATGACAATCTCAGCGTGCACAGAGAACTGACTACCTGATGATTTAGTCATGACAATCTCAGCATGCACAGAGAACTGTGACAACCTGATGGTTTAGTTATGACAATCTCAGCATGCACAGAGAGCTGACTACCTGATGATTTAGTCATGACAATCTCAGCATGCACAGAGAACTGTGACAACCTGATGGTTTAGTCATGACAATCTCAGCATGCACAGAGAGCTGACCACCTGATGGTTTAGTCATGACTATCTCAGCATGCACAGAGAGCTGACTACCTGATGGTCTAGTCATGACAATCTCAGCATGCACAGAGAGCTGACTACCTGATGGTTTAGTCATAACAATCTCAGCATGCACAGAGAGCTGACTACCTGATGGTTTAGTCATGACAATCTCAGCATGCACAGAGAGCTGACTACCTGATGGTTTAGTCATGACTGTCTCAGCATGCACAGAGAGCTGACTACCTGATGGTCTAGTCATGACAATCTCAGCATGCACAGAGAGCTGACTACCTGATGGTTTAGTCATGACAATCTCAGCGTGTACAGAGAACTGTTACAACCTGATGGTTTTGTCATGACAATCTCAGCATGCACAGAGAACTGACTACCTGATGATTTAGTCATGACAATCTCAGCATGCACAGAGAACTGTGACAACCTGATGGTTTAGTCATGACAATCTCAGCATGCACAGAGAGCTGACTACCTGATGGTCTAGTCATGACAATCTCAGCATGCACAGAGAGCTGACTACCTGATGGTTTAGTCATGACAATCTCAGCATGCATAGAGAAATGACTCCCTGATGGTTTAGTCATGACAATCTCAGCATGCATAGAGAGCTCACTACCTGATGGTTTAGGCATGACAATCTCAGCATGCACAGAGAGCAGACTACCTGATGGTTTAGTCAGGACAATCTCAGCATGCACAGAGAGCTGACTACCTGATGGTTTAGTCAGGACAATCTCAGCATGCACAGAGAGCTGACTACCTGATGATTTAGTCATGACAATCTCAGCATGCTCAGAGAACTGTGACAACCTGATGGTTTAGTCATGACAGTCTCAGCATGCACAGAGAGCTGATTACCTGATGATTTAGTCATGACAATCTCAGCATGCACAGAGCGGACTACCTGATGATTTAGTCATGACAATCTCTGCATGCACAGAGAACTGTGACAACCTGATGGTTTAGTCATGACAATCTCAGCACACACAGAGCTGACTACCTGATGGTTTAGTCATGACAATCTCAGCATGCACAGAGAGCTGACTACCTGATGGTTTAGTCATGACTGTCTCAGCATGCACAGAGAGCTGACTACCTGATGGTCTTGTCATGACAATCTCAGCATGCACAGAGAGCTGACTACCTGATGGTTTAGTCATGACAATCTCAGCGTGCACAGAGAACTGTTACAACCTGATGGTTTAGTCATGACAATCTCAGCATGCACAGAGAACTGACTACCTGATGATTTAGTCATGACAATCTCAGCATTCACAGAGAACTGTGATAACCTGATGGTTTAGTCATGACAATCTCAGCATGCACAGAGAGCTGACTACCTGATGGTCTAGTCATGACAATCTCAGCATGCACAGAGAGCTGACAACCTGATGGTTTAGTCAGGACAATCTCAGCATGCATAGAGAACTGACTACCTGATGGTTTAGTCATGTCATTCTCAGCATGCACAGAGAGCTGACTACCTGATGGTTTAGTCATGACAATCTCAGCATGCATAGAGAACTGACTACCTGATGGTTTAGTCATGACAATCTCAGCATGCACAGAGAGCTCACTACCTGATGGTTTAGTCATGACAATCTCAGCATGCACAGAGAGCTGATTACCTGATGGTTTAGTCAGGACAATCTCAGCATGCACAGAGAGCTGACTACCTGATGGTTTAGTCATGACTATCTCAGCATGCACATAGAGCTGACTACCTGATGGTCTAGTCATGACAATCTCAGCGTGCACAGAGAGCTGACTACCTGATGGTTTAGTCATAACAATCTCAGCATGCACAGAGAGCTGACTACCTGATGGTTTAGTCATGACAATCTCAGCATGCATAGAGAAATGACTCCCTGATGGTTTAGTCATGACAATCTCAGCATGCACAGAGAGCTGACTACCTGATGGTTTAGTCATGACAATCTCAGCATGCACAGAGAGCTGACTACTTGATAGTTTGGTGAGGACAATCTCAGCATGCACAGAGAGCTGACTACCTGATGGTTTAGTCATGACAATCTCAGCATGCACAGAGAACTGTTACAACCTGATGGTTTAGTCATGACAATCTCAGCACACACAGAGAACTGACTACCTGATGGTTTAGTCATGACAATCTCAGCAGGTCACAGAGAGCTGACAATGTGATGGTTTAGTCATGACAATCTCAGCACACACAGAGAGCTGACTACCTGATGGTTTAGTCATGACAATCTCAGCACACACAGAGAGCTGACTACCTGATGGTTTAGTCATGAATGCACAGAGAACTGAACATAGCCACTCCAGACTATGTTTAGAACTATGCACAACTAGCAATTACTGTACCATAAATAGACACCTTACTATAGATGACACTGCCTTATAGCCTCATTAAATTGAGTAAAATTACATCTGATTCTGCAGATTCAGTCTAATATCTAGGAAATTAGCATCTTCAAGGTTCTCCAGATCAGGTGAAAAGCTATATTCACGACTGAAACATCCTTTACTTAAATGAGAGATAATTTTTTGTTACAATAAGACTTCAGGTTTAAAATTTGAGATCTGACCGAAAAAATGTCATTTTTTTGTTGTTGTTGTTTCTGCTTTTTAATATAAGTTCTGATGTCGGTTTTCTAATGACAAGCTTCCATTAAGTCCTCATCTTACTGGTTTTGTAATAATTAGTTCCCCTTTTTGCACTAAATACCATAATAAACCTGTCTCAGCTGTTGTAATAAGCTGGAAGCTCTGATTCTTATGTTTTATAAGAAGAAAAAATGTCTATATTATAAAAACTGAATTTACAATTACATACTTTTTTTTTTTTTTTTTTTTTTTTTTTTTTTTTTTTTGTGTGTGTGTGTGCCACAGAACTAGTTTTTAGCTCACCTGAGCTGAAGGTTCACAGGTGAGCTTATAGTATATCCATGCTCTGGCGTCCGTCCGTCGTCTGTCCGTCGTCCACAATTTCAAAGATCTTCTCCTCTGAAACCGCTTGGCCAATCAAAGCCAAACTTCATGTGGAGCATCCTTAGGAAGGGGGAACGAAAGTATATATAAATGGTCCAGGTCACATGACCAAGATGGCCGCCATGGCTATAAATAGCAAAAACCTTTAAAAATCTTCTTCTCCAGAACCAGTGGGCCGATTTCCACGAAACTTGGTATGTAGCATCGGGGACGCGGGCCCATCATAATTTATATAAATCATGACCCTGGGATGACCTTGACCTATTTTACGGCAAGGTCAACTTAGGTCGCCAATGCATTTGAATGGGAAAAAATGGTAAAATGCTATTTAATGGGTAAAACTTACTGGGAATAGGCAAATGGACAGAAGATTAATGCTAATAGAAAATTTTAGCCCCTGTGGGGGTTGTCTGCCCCTGCCACGGGGCTTTATACATGTATATTTCCATAATAATGAAACATCTTCTCCCCTGAAACTTCTTGGCCAATCAAAGCCAAACTTCATATGGAGCATCCTTGGGAAGGGGGAAAGAAAGTTTATATAAATGGTCAAGGTCACATGACCAAGATGGCTGCCATGGCTATAAATAGAAAAAAACCTTTAAAAATCTTCTTCTCCAGAACCAGAAGGCCAATGATTTTGAAACTTGGTGTGAAGCATCAGTGACTGGAGCTCTACAAAGTTTATATAAAGCATGACCCTGGGATGACCTTGACCTATTTTACGACAAGGTCAACATAGGTCGCTCATGCATTTGAATGGGGGAAAAGTGTTAAAATGTCATTTGTAGGGATAAACTTGCAGGAAATGGGCAAATGGAATTAAGATTGATGATTCTGAAAAAATTTGGACCCCAGGGGTCTGCCCCCACCCCGGGGCAATATACATGTATATTACAGTGATATTCAAAGATCTTCTTCTCTGAAACTGCTTGGCCAATCAAAGCCAAACTTTATGAGGAGCATTGTTAGGAAGTGGGAATGAAAGTGTATATAAATGGTCATGGTCACATGGCCAAGATGGCTGCCATGGCTATAAATAGCAAAAACCTTTAAAAATCTTCTTCTCCAGAACCAGAAGGCCTATGATTTTGAAACTTGGCATGAAACTTCAGGCACTGGAGCTCTACAAAGTTTATATAAATCGTGATATTTTACAGCAAGGTCAACTTAGGTCGCCCATGCATTTGAATGGCGAAAATTGTTAAAATGTCATTTGAAGGGCAAAACTTGCAGTAAATTGGCAAATGGACTGAAGTTTTATGATTTGAAAAAGAAATTGACTCCAGGGGTTGCTCTGACCCGACCCTGGGGTTATATACATGTATATTACCATTCTAGTCAAACAAGTTTATTGGTATATATCTCAGGTTTCAGGTGAGCGTTTACAGGACCATTGGTCCTCTGGTTTGGACTACTTTTTCGAAGTTGGTCTTGAAGGGATCTGCTGAGCTACACACTTAGGTGCATAATGGTCAAACATGTCATTGGAGTTTCTGAAATGGTTAATTTTGAGTATAATGTTAACCTGTTGAAAAGCTGCATTTTCTGCGGTTTTCTACAGTACCAAACATAAGCCTTGCACATTGGGGCTTTGAGGAATAAATGAGGTGCTGTTGCCTCCAGGCAGAGCTTATAATTGAGCCACCACATGAGAAAACCAACAAAATGCCTGGGCAAAAACAAAGGAACTGATCAGCTTCGCGGTAATCGCGAAGCTGATCAGCGCCTTTGTTTTCGCTGCATGGATAGTACAATCCTTCCTCTTCTTAAATATGAAATTTCAAGCTCCTAGCCTGCTTCTGTGACTGTACAGGCTGGTTTGTGTCAGACCTGGTCAGAATCCAAATTGTTGGTTTTCTCATGCACAGACACATTTGACTGTCTGGTAAACTGCTAGTGTCCAAAACTGTCCAGGTAAAGTGGTATAGTCAAACCTTACATACATATATAAGTTTTAGTTGTTTGCTTGGGAGAATATATTTACAGCACATTGTCATGATATCTCAATGTTGGGTAGAAGTCCAATATAATGTCCAGAGTCAGTGTCCCAACAGGACCATAGATGTTAACTGTAACGTAAGGCAACAATTCAAAGAAACAAATTATCAAGCATCCACAAGTTAAGATGTGAACCATCTACAGATACACAAACGATGTCTGGTGACCCTGAAGGACTTTATTACAGACGACCATATACCTTTGTCATTTGTATTCCAGACTGCAGCTGAACAGTACCGAGCATCAACAAGTCGTGATGCCGACCTCCTACAGATCCACAAGCAGCGCCGTCCTACCATGCTGGACTATCCCCACGGACAACAACACGCTCAAGCTGCAGGTGTAGACAGAACTAGATACAGGTAGGTCGTGTGTTATATCTGGGATACTAGTAGTAAGTTTAAAGTCATGTTTACTCATTTAAGCCTGGCGTCCCTTTTTTGGGACATAGGCAAACAGTATAGCCCCAGATGGGACGCCGCAAAATGCGGTGTCCCATCTGGTGCCATTCTGTTTGCTTAGAGAATTTTCATCGAAAAATTGAATAAAATTTGAAAATCACTCCTGACGCCCCTAAACATGAAAGTGGACTCACCCTAATGATAATTATGGGAAAATCCATTCGTCAAATATTGGTTAAAATTGAGCCACAGCTTTCTTGGTACTTAACCATTACTGTGGATACTGAATGGATCTTGCTGAAAGACACCCACAGCGGCATTAGGTATTGAACCCCAGACCGCTGGCTGTGGAGTAAGTCCAACACTATACCACTGAGCCACTGCACTCCAGTATAATATTCCTATTAAATACCAAAGATTTTAATATTTTCCATCAAAAAGTACATAATTATTATACCCCCGCCATTTATGCCGATGGGTATATAGTTTTCGCTTTTCCGTTCGTATGTTCGTTAGTTCGTTTGTTCGTTCGTTCGTTAGTTCGTTAGTTCAGTAGAATTTGCGTCAAAGTTTTGGTTAAAGTTTCTCTAGTGGTGTATATCTCATGCAGTTATAGTCAGAAACCATTCATATTTGGACCATAGGTACCCTATAGGGTTTGCCTGGTTTCCATGAGTTCGGACCCCAGGGTCCGTGCCCGGGGGTGGGGCTAGAGATCAAAATCTAGGTCACCTTTAATTTGCGACAAAGTTTTGGTTAAAGTTTCTCTAGTGGTGTATATCTCAAGAGCCATTTGTCAGAAATCATTCATATTTGGACTTTAGGTGCCCTATAGGGTTAGCTTTGATTCCAAGAGTTCGGGCCCCAGGGTCCATGCCTGGAGGTGGGGCTAGAGTTCAAAATCTAGGTCACCTTTAATTTGCGTCAAAGTTTTGGTTAAAGTTTCTCTAATGGTGTATATCTCATGAGCCAATTTTCAGAAATCATTCATATTTGGGCTTTAGGTACCCTATAAGGTTTGCTTTGTTTCCGTGAGTTCAGACCTGAGGGTCCATGCTCAGGGGGGTGGGGCTAGAGTTCAAAATCTAGGTCACCTTGAAAATGTGCTATTTACATAGTGTTTTTTTCTTCTCTAAGTTCATATATTAACAAAGACTTATAGAAATGTATTCCTATTTGGATCATAGATACCTTTTAGGGTTGAATTAAATTCCATGGCACCAAACTCTAGGGGTGGGGCTGGAGGTCAAAATCTAGGACATATTAATACAATAGTTACCAAGCTTAATATTCTGTAGGTCTATATCTTGACAACCATTTGTCAGAAAGCATTCATGCTTACAACATAGATACCACATAAGGGTAAGACCCAAGGGTCCATGCATGGGGGTGGGGGTGGGATGGACCCAAGGGTCCATGCATGGGGTGGGGGTGGGACTTGAGGTCAAGGTCTGGGGCATTTTTTTTTATTTGTTTTTTTTTTTTAAGAATGACACTCTATTTTCATTCCAATCTAGGACTGAGGACCTGACCCACAATGTCCGTGGATTATGTCCTAGATTGAGTATACACATCAGCTCTGTATACTGCTCTAAAATAGATCTGTCATTCTAAAACACCACTCCCCCATGTTTGTATGCAATGTGCTTTACAGTGCTTATTTCTAAAGTGTACTTGATAAGGGGACTGTCTTTCATTGGGGATTTGAGGTTCAATGTCAGGGGTGAGCATGTGCAGGGTTATATAGGTAGGGGGTAGGGAGGGGGCTTTGTGGCTACCAGCCGGGGGTATACGTGCCTCTCAAGGCACTTTTTCTAGTTTTGATTAATTTAAATTTCAGACCAGAAGGCCAGCCAACCTACGGGCAGCACTACGGACGCCAAGAGAACATGGGTAACCTACAGCCGCACCACACCGGCCCCCAGCCAGGGATGAGCAGTGCCCCAGAGCCCGGGCCCCAGGCCCCAAAAAGGCCCCGGCTCACAGCTGCCATGGAGAGGCCAGACCTGATGCAGCCACTGAGGATAGACACCAGTCAATCAGAACCTGCTAAAAGGGTAAGCTGTTAATAAACTTAATCCTATTGTTTTACATTCTTGAATTGATACGAAACTTTGAAAGATAGAGATTTTATGACTGTACAATTTTACAACAGGAAAATACCTCAAATGATGTAAACTGGAATGTGTTCAGTGTAATTAGGAAACATGACCATAAAGTATAACCTAGGCTCCATCATACTTAAAAAGATAATAAATGTTCTTCCCCCCACTAGGAGCCAGCGTACAACCCCCAGGTAGAGGCTATCTCCCCCACCCTACCCCCTGAGGAGACATTGAAGGCACAGAAAATCAAAGAAGAAATCAGTGAGAAACTAAACCTCCTGGAGAGAGACATCGCCATCACTAAGCAACAGATTGGCGCCAAGAAGAAAAAACTACAGGTGAGAGTTTCACACAATTTTAGGGGAAGAAGCCTCCATTACAAAAACTTGCCCATGCAATATACAGAGATAAAATTTCATCAGAAAAAATGTGTATTTTTGATAGGTTTGCTCATTGATTGTGGGTACACGTTAGAACTGCCTCAGTGAGGCTATCTATCTTTTGGACCAAAATTAAGAAAATTAAGTATACCTCTGCAAACCCCAGTTTTTCCATATAAAAGTGGGGTTTAAGGGGTATTCATTTCGTGGACAAGTAATCCTGATGTCCGTGGCGCCCTTGTAAAGTGGAGACTTTAAAACAAGGTCCTAAGGTGTCCTGTCTAAGGTGTTCAGTGGAACATAAAACACAACAAGGTCCTGTCTTAGGTGTTCAGTGGAACATAAAACACAACAAGGTCCTGTCTTACTTGTTCAGTGGAACATAAAACACAACAAGGTCCTGTCTTAGGTGTTCGGTGGAACATAAAACACAACAAGGTCCTGTCTTAAGTGTTCGGTGGAACATAAAACACAACAAGGTCCTGTCTTAGGTGTTCGGTGGAACATAAAACACAACAAGGTCCTGTCTTAGGTGTTCAGTGGAACATAAAACACAACAAGGTCCTGTCTTAGGTGTTCAGTGGAACATAAAACACAACAAGGTCCTGTCTAAGGTGTTCAGTGGAACATAAAACACAACAAGGTTCTGTCTTAGGTGTTCAGTGGAACATAAAACAAAACAAGGTCCTGTCTTAGGTGTTGAGTGGAACATAAAGCACAACAAGGTCCTGTCTTAGGTGTTCAGTGGAACATAAAACACAACAAGGTCCTGTCTTGGGTGTTCGGTGGAACATAAAACACAACAAGGTCCTGTCTTGGGTGTTCAGTGGAACATTAAACACAACAAGGTCCTGTCTAAGGTGTTCAGTGGAACATAAAGCACAACAAGGTCCTGTCTTAGGTGTTCAGTGGAACATAAAGCACAACAAGGTCCTGTCTTAGGTGTTCAGTGGAACATAAAACACAACAAGGTCCTGTCTTAGGTGTTCAGTGGAACATAAAACACAACAAGGTCCTGTCTTTGGTGTTCAGTGGAACATAAAACACAACAAGGTCCTGTCTTAGGTGTTGAGTGGAACATAAAGCACAACAAGGTCCTGTCTTAGGTGTTGAGTGGAACATAAAACACAACAAGGTCCTGTCTTAGGTGTTCGGTGGAACATAAAACACAACAAGGTCCTGTCTTAGGTGTTCAGTGGAACATAAAACACAACAAGGTCCTGTCTTAGGTGTTCAGTGGAACATAAAACACAACAAGGTCCTGTCTAAGGTGTTCAGTGGAACATAAAACACAACAAGGTTCTGTCTTAGGTGTTCAGTGGAACATAAAACACAACAAGGTCCTGTCTTGGGTGTTCGGTGGAACATAAAACACAACAAGGTCCTGTCTTGGGTGTTCAGTGGAACATTAAACACAACAAGGTCCTGTCTTAGGTGTTCAGTGGAACATAAAGCACAACAAGGTCCTGTCTTAGGTGTTCAGTGGAACATAAAGCACAACAAGGTCCTGTCTTAGGTGTTCAGTGGAACATAAAGCACAACAAGGTCCTGTCTTAGGTGTTCAGTGGAACATAAAACACAACAAGGTCCTGTCTTTGGTGTTCAGTGGAACATAAAACACAACAAGGTCCTGTCTTAGGTGTTGAGTGGAACATAAAGCACAACAAGGTCCTGTCTTAGGTGTTGAGTGGAACATAAAACACAACAAGGTCCTGTCTTAGGTGTTCGGTGGAACATAAAACACAACAAGGTCCTGTCTTAGGTGTTCGGTGGAACATAAAACACAACAAGGTCCTGTCTTAGGTGTTCAGTGGAACATAAAGCACAACAAGGTCCTGTCTTAGGTGTTCAGTGGAACATAAAACACAACAAGGTCCTGTTTTGGGTGTTCGGTGGAACATAAAACACAACAAGGTCCTGTCTTGGGTGTTCAGTGGAACATTAAACACAACAAGGTCCTGTCTTAGGTGTTCAGTGGAACATAAAGCACAACAAGGTCCTGTCTTAGGTGTTCAGTGGAACATAAAGCACAACAAGGTCCTGTCTTAGGTGTTCAGTGGAACATAAAGCACAACATGGTCCTGTCTTAGGTGTTCAGTGGAACATAAAACACAACAAGGTCCTGTCTTTGGTGTTCAGTGGAACATAAAACACAACAAGGTCCTGTCTTAGGTGTTGAGTGGAACATAAAGCACAACAAGGTCCTGTCTTAGGTGTTGAGTGGAACATAAAACACAACAAGGTCCTGTCTTTGGTGTTCGGTGGAACATAAAACACAACAAGGTCCTGTCTTAGGTGTTCGGTGGAACATAAAACACAACAAGGTCCTGTCTTAGGTGTTCGGTGGAACATAAAACACAACAAGGTCCTGTCTTAGGTGTTCGGTGGAACCTTAAACACAACAAGGTCCTGTCTTAGGTGTTCGGTGGAACCTAAAACACAACAAGGTCCTGTCTTAGGTGTTCGGTGGAACATAAAACACAAGAAGGTCCTGTGTTAGGTGTTCGGTGGAACATAAAACACAACAAGGTCCTGTCTTAGGTGTTCAGTGGAACATAAAACACAACAAGGTCCTGTCTTAGGTGTTCAGTGGAACATATAACACCAATACAACCAACCATCCAATTTCAGGCAATTCTAAACAATTTCAGGTAAGTCTATACAATTTGAGGTGGTTCTAAACATTTTGAGACAGTGCCAAATAAGTAGAATTAAAAAAAAAGCCAGGTGTATGAAGTTTTTCTAGTTTATTGATTAATTTCTGTAATTTCTATTCTTTGACCCTGAAATATTTACTTGTGTTACATAAGTTAATGTAACATTATAGACTATTTCTTGATGTTTCCAAGACAACTATATATTTTGTTTCCATAGCAACAAGAAGAAGCAGCTAACAAGGAGAAGGCAGAAGAAGATAAGAAGGAAGAGACACCTGACACTGGGCCGACAGACATCAAACATCAGAGTATAGCTCAGATCATCTACGCTGAAAACAGGGTATGTACACCTTAAGTTCCAACAATTTTACAAAGGCTAGTTAACAGTTTAAGGATGCTTCCTATAAATATGTTAATGAAATGGCAAATTTCGTAGTTTAGACATTTTTGGCTTTGTGAGTATTCTATCTGACTCGACATTAGATGTGATTACTAACATGCATTGTCACTGCGCAAAATATCCGGAAGTACATGTATAACCAAAATTGAGGGTAAAGATTAAAAAAATAATTCTAAATGAAAAAAGCTGTGGAAAATTATGTTTCATGTGCATAATACTCAGAAATCAGTGTCTTAATATCTGTGAATAATAAACACTGTGTCCCTCTCATAGAATTTTTAATTACATCATGAAAGAACAGGCAAATTTTGATGATTTCAGAAAAAGGCTGAGGCGGCTCATGCTGTGTTTGCTAAGATGGGACCAAAGATAACAGCTGTAAGTTACTCTTGCATAATAAAAATATGTCGCATCATGAGAAAATCAGATTTTTGCCTATGCGAAAACAAAGGCGCAGATCAGCTGTGCAGTTACTGCACAGCTGATCTGCGCCTTTGTTTTCGCTACTCGGACAGTACAAGTCCTCTTCTTCCTATATCCTAAATTTCAAGCTTCTAGCCATCTTCTGTAGCTGCACAGGCTGGTTTGTGTCAGACCTGATTGGAAACCCTGAAGACCGGTTTTCTCATGTCATGGTTCAAATATGCTTCCTCAGTGAGGTGGGTTCTTACTAACCACAATCTATGTTCTGGAGCAACAGTTAAAAAATAATGTAAACCCCTGTACACCACCATACTATGTAAAAGTGGGGAGTTTGTGGGTATATATTTCACCGAATGGTCATTGTGCAAGATAAGTCATGGGGTTTAACTTTTGGTCCAGAGAAGACTAGCCTGGGCAAAACATGGTAAAATCAGAGATTTTGCTGTTTATGACTGTCAGATAAAAAAAACAACTAAGGACCTCAGCTATCTACGCATTGCACAGATGTGTACCCCAAGTTTAGCAACTCAAAAGAATAGGAATATGGCAAGTGTGTGTTTGGGGCAGGGGGGTGGTTTACAAATGACTGTTGCAAACAATTTTATTTTGCTAAAACTGAAAAACTGTATTTCTATAATCAGTTCTGAACGTCCTCAGGATTCAGCAGGTAGATGGCTTGTAACTATCTATGTAATGGAACACAAAGGCTGTAATTAGCCCATACAAAAAGAAGATGCTACTCACACATCATTATTATATCTGTCTGTTTCAGCCGTTATACAATCAGCCATCAGACACCGAGATTTACCATATCAACAAGAAAAAGTAAGTTCTATAAGTTCTATATAATAATCATATAAGCAAGTCTATATAAACAAAACCCTCTCATAGAGCAGTAGACTGGTGGTAGAGTGCCAGTATTTATGTAGTATGACCACTAAGGTATTTGACCACCACTTTCTAGGCAGTTGTAAATCCTATGCGACTACTGGTATTGTGTTATTACGCCATGCTGAGATTGTAATAAATTGGGCATACCTTCAACCTCTAGGAGCAGTCTAAACCTTATCTGCATCAGCTTAGTTGCTAGTAAGCCTGAGCAATTCAGTGTCTGTGACTTTTTGTTTATTTGTCTATAACCCTCTGCTTGAGGTACTTTTGAAAATACAACATGTGTGGCAGGTCTAGTGGCTATGCATAGTATGAAAACGAAAGTACAGGTAAAAACTAGATTATCACAAAATGCATGTTTGATTTCTAGTACATTGACATTTAATATTTTGATGAAAGTAATAAGATCTTGAAAGTTTTTTCTTTCATAAAAACATGTTTTTCAGGACCTTGTTTTTATGAGAGAAAACATAGAACTATGTTTATGACTTGCAGTAAATGTCAAAACATGTTTAAAATGCTACATGTGCTTGACAAATGAGCCACATCATAAGAAAACCAACAATGTGGTTTTTTAACAGGTCCGACACAAACTGGTCTGTACCATCACAGACGATGGTTAGAAGCTTGAAATTTTGGATTTAGAAAGTAGAGGAATTGTGCTATCTGTGTAATGAAAACAAAGGCGATGATCAGCTTTGCGGTTACCGCAAAGCTGATCAGTGTCTTTGTTTTTGCATATGCAGATTGTTGGTTTTCTCATGATGTGGCTCAAATATCAGGGAAAAGACAAAGCTAATGTAAAGACTTGGACATTCATTGAGAATAATATTGGTATTGTGTATTGACACTTTTTGGCTGGTTTTCAGGTTAATTGGAGCCTTCATGGGATGCTAGTCCAAACAAATTGTTTAGCTTGCTTGAGAGTAAATGGGTACTAAAAATATTGCCTGTTTGTTCAGAATCTTGATAATTTGTATTTTTTGTTCATGTCTTGTATAAAATCAAAATGTACAAGATAAGAAAAACATCTGCCAAAAGGGGATCAGTTTGATGATGGTATTCACCATTTCACTTTATTTGTTACTTCATGGTTGAACCTCATCTTTAGGATTTGAAAAAAAAAGAGATCTCAATATTCTTGCACTTTTATGGAAAAAAATGAAAAACTAAAGCTAGGATTGTCTTCAGTTCTATGCTGGAAAGTTCTCTTGTTAGCGATGTAATTTGCAACCATAGTTCCTTGAAATGTCAGCTGCACTAATATGCCATAAAACACCAAAATATTTGGATGCAAATTATTAGTTCTCATGTCTCTATTGTAAATTGAGTGTAACTCAAATCATTATTTCATTTATTATTTTAAACCAGTAAAGAAGTTTTATCTTCTGTAGATATTTATATAGCTGCTCATTCAGCTAATTACATCATCTGCTTCCCCCAACGCCCAGCGAGTTAGTATGTTTTTCAGCATTCAATGCATTTCCTCAAGTGGTGTGCTGTGCATGCCTATTTCCTCATTAATACATAACATGTATATAAACAGAAGTGCATATACACAGCTGGAAGGATTATGCTATTTTTAATTTGAAATGAGAAATCATAACCTATGCTTTTACTGGGAAATGACAGATATTATCCTTTGATTATATAAAAGTAATAAACATGCGAGACATGCTCACACACTTTGCAGCTGGCAGCCGGTCCGAAACTTAGTCCTGTGTAACTGACTCACAATCAAGGAAAACATTTTTGCAACCTTTGCAACCTCTTTCCCTTGTTATACCCCCCGCAAAACGAAGTTTTAGGGGGGTATACTGTTTTCAGCCTGTCCGTGATTCCGTGATTCCGTCATTCCGTGATTCCGTCATTCCGTCATTCCGTCAACATTTGGACATCTTTGCTGAATAACTTGAGTAGCTTTTGCCTGATCTGTTTCAAATTTTCACCACACTTGCACCATCAGACAATACATGTGTGGTATGAATTTAGGGGCCAAAGGGTCAGTATTGCAAGAGTTATGGGACTTTTTAAGTCTTCCTATAACATGTTTGCCATAGTACTGAAAGTACATACTTTGTGAAATCAACTCCTCTTACAGCTTTCAATGTTTCCTTTTAATATTTTGCTGATATGTTTCAGATATATTGCAGATGTGCATGAACAATTGTGATGCTGAAAAAATCATTTTTGACAAATTTACAGCATTTTTAACTTAGCAAATTTTCTATAATTGCTTATATTCAATAATGGTTGGTAGTGCATACTTTGTGAAATCAACTCCTCCTAGGGCTTTCAGTGTTTCTTTTCAGTACTTTGCAGACATGTTACAGACATATTGAAGATGTGCATGAAGAATTATAATGCTGAAAAAATAATTTTTGACAAATTTACAGCATTTTTTAACTTTGCCATTTTTCGACTATTGCTTACATACATACGTTGTGAAATCAACTCCTCCTAGGGCTTTCAGTATTTCTTTTCAGTACTTTGCAGACATGTTATAGACATATTGAAGATGTGCATGAAGAATTATAATGCTGAAAAAATATTTTTTGACAAAATTACAGCATTTTTTAACTTTGGCATTTTTCGACTATTGCTTACATACATACTTTCTGAAATCAACTCCTCCTAGGGCTTTCAGTATTTCTTTTCAGTACTTTGCAGACATGTTACAGACATATTGAAGATGTGCATGAAGAATTATAATGCTGAAAAAATAGTTTTTGACAAATTTACAGCATTTTTAAACTTAGCCATTTTTCGACTATTGCTTACATACAATAATGGATGGAAGTGCATACTTTGTGAAATCAACTCCTCCTAGGGCTTTCATTGTTTCTTTTTAATTCTTTGCAGATTTGTTCCAGATATATTGAAGATGTGCATGAAGAATTTTTATGCTGAAAATTTTAGTTTTGACAAATTTACAGCTTTTTAAACTTAGCCAATTTTGACCATTTCTGCTTATATTCAATTATGGTTGATAGTACATACTTTGTGAAATCCAACTCCTCCTGGGGCTTTCAGTAATTCTTTTCAATACTTTGCAGACATGTTACAGACATGTTGAAGATGTGCATAAAGAATTTTATTGGTGAAAAAATATTTTTTGACAAATTTACAGCATTTTTCAACTTAGACATTTTTCAACCATCGCTAATATACAATACGGCTGGTAGAGCATACTTTATGAAATCAAGTCCTCCTAGTGCTTTCATTGTTTCATTTGAATTCTTTGCACACTTGTTCCAGATATATTTCAGATGTGCATGAATAATTCTTATGCTGAATAATTTATTTTTGACAAATTTACAGCTTTTTTTTAGCATAGCCAGTTTTTGACCATTTCTCATGATAAATAATGATCAACAGTGTACAGTGAAATCAACAATAATTTTACTCCCTGAGCTTTCAGTATATTATTTAATACCTTACAGACATGAGTCAGACATACGGAGGATTTTCATGAAGGATTATAATGCTGAAAAGATATTTTTGACAAATGTTTTGCATGTTTGACTTAAAGGAAGTTATTAGCCTTAGATAATTTTGCGGGGGGTATACTGAAAGCCTTGCTTGCAGCCAATTTCTAGTTATTGAAGCAATCTTTTTGCTGATTCTTTGTAAGCAGGTCTATAAGCTTTTATAAGAACACTACTCTGAGTACCTTACGTAGTTTTGGGACAATTTTCATGTTAGACTTCATATGAGCCGCCACATGGGAAAACCAACAATCTGCCTAGGCGAAAACAAAGGTGCAGATCAGCTTCGCAGTAACTGCGAAGCTAATCAGCGCCTTTGTTTTCGCTACTCGGATAGTACAATTCCTCCTCTACTTAACTCCAAAATTTCAAGCTTCTAGCCTGCTTCTGTAGCTGTACAGCCCGGTTTGTGTCAGACCTGTTTGGAAACCAAATTGTTGGTTTTTCCACGAGGTGGCTCATATTTCAGATTCCAAGAGTTCAAGCCACGACTGATCTTACACTTCAAGAAACGCCACCAGGCCCGGAGGATACGGGAGCGCTACCTGACCCAGCGATATGATCAGCTTCTACAGGTCTGGCTCAAGAAAGTCGAGAAATGGGAAAATAATCCTAAGAGAAAGTAAGTATTTTAAGGTATTTTAATTTGAAGATTTTATTTTGAAAGTAGATAAATCTTCCATCTGACTTTCAGTTTTTGCTCTTTAAGATGGGTCACCTTTAGTTTACAGTGTTTAATAGAATCTTGTCAATGAAGGCCATCTTGTGTATCAAAATACTGGATTTTTTATGCTACAGTTTTTGTGATGGTGCCGATTTGTTTTATTTCTGATATGTAGGAAAGTTAAGCATGACAGAATTTAAGAAGCCATTTGATTCATATAATTTTCTGAAAAAAAAATATGTATAGATTGTGCTTGAATTTAAAGAAAAACCATTATGAAGTAATTAGCCAGCCTAACTGCTATTTATTCATAGTGCATGAATCTCTAGAAGGAGAGGATAAGGGTTCCTTACCCACCGCCACCAAAATGTTCTATAGTACTGTAAAGGTTCCTCCATTCTGGCATCACTAATAAATTGTTGATTGGCTTAAAGTCAGACAAAAGTATTTGTGTCTCTTACAGACAAAAAGATGCCAAGATGCGGGAGTACTTTGAGAAGATATTTCCTGAGATAAAGAAGGCACGAGATGACAAGGAGCGGTTGTCAAGGTAACGTTTTAAACATGCAGTACAAAAACACATCCATTCGATAGTTTTTTTTTTTTTTTTTTTTTTTTTCAGCTGTAAAAAGTGAAAACTTAAAAAAAATCATATTTTTCATATATTTACTCAAAACATAGATTGTGGGTACACGTTAGCACTGCCGCGGCAAAGGGGTTCTAGTTCTAACAAGTACCCACAATCTATGTTTTGGATAAAAAATAAGAGAAATGTATACCCCTCTATACCCCAGTTTTATTGTATAGAAGTGGGGTTTAAGGTGGTGTACGGCCATGTTATACTTGATGTTATGAACCAAATCAGAAGAACAGTTCAATGGAGTGTTTGATGATTGGTGATGATAATACATAGATTGTGCAAACCTCCTACTTTCTAAATCAAACATTTCAAACCCATAGCCATCTTATGTGGCTACACAGTATGAGATGTCGCATAAGTAAACCAACTTCTACATATGCGAAACAAAGGCGCACATAATCTGCAGTAACTGTACTGCTGATCACCACCTTTTTTATTTGCTAAACGGATAGTAAAATATATATGTTTTCTTTCTAAATCTGAAATTTCAAACTGCTAGCCTGTTTCTACAGCTGTACAGCCTTGTTTATGTCAGACATGGTCGGAAACCCAGATTGTTGGTTTTCTCATGCCAAGACTCATATAATTTGTTTTGGGCCTTGTTAGAAATGCTGAACATAGGTCTTTATGCAGCACAACTTTTTTATGCACATCATTTGCGGTTTATTATCCACAGAATATAGATAGTTTTTGTTTAAAAAAAAAACAAACAGAACAAGGAATCTGAAATTGTATAGAAATTTGATCAGTACTAAAATGTTATCGCGTCAGGTTTTACATAATTTAGCCTTGTTTAAAGTCATTTCCAAAGAGACAGTGATATATCTCTGCTTAATGCACCAGTCATTTGTAACCACTGTTCCCCCACCTACGGGGAAGGGTGGGGATTATGACTTTTCAGCTTTCAGTGCCCTACCCCCAGGGGGCAAACTTGAGGTCAAAACTTTGCTCTTTGCCCCACCCTTAGCAAGAAATCTCCCTAGGGTAAGGATCCTAATGTCAAAACCCCGTCATTTCCCCTACACTGCGGTGACACTCGAAAAGTAATTACCCTGTACTTTAGCCGGGCTATCCCCCACCCTTCACGGTAGGTGGAGGGGCAGTGGTTACAAATGACTGGTGCATAAGTTGCAAATAAATTTCAGCACATTTACCATTCTCAGAAACTGTATTACCCCCTTCTTAATTAAGGTAATTGCTAAGACAGTTCTTAGTGTATATATTATATATTGACAGGTTTGGTAGATCTGGTATGGCCCAGTATGCTAGAAGTGAGGCAGAACTAGAACAGATTATGGATGGTCTGCACGAACAAGAGGTAGAAAAATAGAAACAAACTAAAAACTAATAAGATAACTTGTGTTACCAGTGGCGGATTTAGAGGGGGTTCAAGGGGTTTGCTCGAACCCCCCTCTTGGCCCAAATTATTTTATTTTCATGGGTAATTTGAAGAGATTTTGTGTGAAATTAGGCAAACGAACCCCCCTTTTCTAAGTTTGAACCCCCTCTTCAGAAATCCTGCATCCGCCCCTGGTTACTAAGGTTCCAACAAAATTGAGCTGCATTTTGAAAGAAAAAAAAGGCTTTTGATGCTTGTGCTACACAGCCAATCAGCTCAGAAGCATCAGAAGAAAATTTAGTTGATGAAAGTGGAGAATGTAACTTGTGAGTGGCAAAGAAATCGTAAAGTTGGTTTGTGAAAGTACATGTAATAGCCGGTACCTCTTTTTGTAATTTGGCTCTGCCTGTGGTATATCAGAAAAAGGAACTTTCAAAATCAATAGTAACTACATTTTATGGCTTTTCAACAAACTTAACAATGTGATGGTAACTAACCATTATTATCTGTCCAAATGAAGGTTTAGTTTTTAGCTCGCCTGTACGAAAGTACAGGAAGAGCTATTGCAGTCACCCTGGCGTCGGCGTTAGCGTCGGCGTCAGCATCGGCGTTGCTCAAAATGTTAAAGTTTTTGGTTAAAGTTTTTATGAGTCTATATCTCTTGAAGTTGTGGATGGATCAAGTTGATACTTTGCATGTTGGTAGATATTGGTCTGAAGTTTTATGCTGTACCATCATGACCTACCTGGGTGACCTTGAGGTCTAGGTCACGGACTTAGAAATTTTGTGTTAAAGTTTTTGGTTAAAGTTTTTATAAGTCTATATCTCTTGAAGTTGTTGATGGATCAAGTTGATACTTTGCATGTTGGTAGATATTGGTCTGCAGTTTTATGCTGTACCATCATGACCCACCTGGGTGACCTTGAGGTCAAGGTCAAGGACTTTGAAATTTTATGTTAAAGCTTTTGCTTAAAGTGTTCTGAACTGTATATTGCTGGAACAAATGGATGGATCTAGCTACATATTATTAAGTTTTATGCTGTAGCATCTTAACGCACCTGATGTCAAGGTCACAGACTTAGTAATTTTATGTTATAAGTCTATATCAAATATGTAGATGGATCAAGTTGAACTTTGCATGTTGGTAGATATTGTTCTGAAGTTTTATGCTGTGCTATCAGGACCCACCTGAGTGACATTGAGGTCAATGTCTTGGATCATAGATTTTAATACATTTAGTGGCAAAGCACTAGGCGAGCTACGCTGTCCTGCTACAGCTCTTATTTTCCCTAATTATTATACATGCATTGTCACTAACTGTATTATAAATTGTGTAGGAGGAAGATCGTAAGATGCGGGCCTTGGCCGTGATACCCCCAATGATGTTGGACGCGAGGCAGCGTAGCCTGCGCTATGTCAACAATAACGGCCTGATGGAGGACCCTATGGAAGAATACAGAGAGAGACGCTATATCAACGTCTGGACAGCACAGGAGAAACAAATCTTCAAGGAGAAATATCTGCAACACCCGAAAAACTTTGCCCTCATTTCATCGTTTCTTGAGAAAAAGGTTTGTATATATTGGTTTATATGTAATAATTTGGGAGATATCTAGAGGCTTTAATATAGATTAATGCAGGTAGTATCTGTATAGCATAAGCAAAAACAGTTGATCAGGAGTGAGCTGGTGTGCACCTTGGATTTGGCAAATGCAAAAGCAATCCTTTTGTTGCTCTTTTCTTAGCTTCAGTACATTGTCAGTACAATAATTGTATTCTCTCGTTCAGAGTACAATGGACTGTGTGCAATACTACTATCTATCTAAGAAGAGTGAGAACTATAAAGGGTTGCTACGGAAACAGAGCGTCAAGAAGAAGCGTCAGATGGCTAAACCCCAGGCAGCTAGGAACCAAGACGACTCGAAAGAGGCGGTAGCCGCAGATATACAGCCAGTACAGGAGGCTCCACCCCCGGAAGAAGAAGCTATTAATATGTAAGAGCATGTTTCAGTTATGTTCTGACAGTAGATTATAGCCTACAAAAATCTAAATCTTCATTTTTTGTTCAAGGGAATTACTGTAAATTCTGACATTTTTGTGTGGCTTTTTTTGTGATAATTCTGTTTCCAAATTATTAGCTTTTCATATTCACAGAGGGTACTCATTCGTTCTTAAAGTGCTTATGTAAGTTTGTGTTATGAAGAAACGTTTTCAAGAACTCTGAATTTGTAAGGCATCAAATGCACAAAAAACTCAAGTTCTCGTGAACTTTTGAACTTACATTACCTGTTTTGTTTCCATGTGAATTTGTCATTCTACAGGTTATAAAATTGCTGTATATAGCATAGGCATGTTAAAATGTTGTACAGTAACACATGTATGTTTCAGACCTCTTAACATATGCCAGGAACAATACAACGGGTGATGTTACATTTTAAAGTCATGACTTTGTTGAAGATAGAATACTTTTATTTCACAGTGTATCCACTGGTCCTAGCGTCCCACCCCTACGCCCGGACACAGGCCCCCTCAACATCCCGGGCAGCACTGTACCAGGACCACCCCAGTCGGTGAAAGATGAGGATGACAATGGTAAAGATGGGGCTGACGAATCCTCAGATGATAATGACAACCAGGCAGGGGCTGAACAGGAAGGTGAGACAATATAAAATTCTCATGTGAGTGCCAAGATAAGACAAATCTGCCCCAAGGAAAATTTGGCTCTGCCTTGTAAAGCCAAACTGTGACTAAGAGACAGATTTGTCTATCAATACCTTACACTGATAACAGATATATTTTCTTTTAGGTGTTGAGGCTTAAGTTTAAAATGCTGCATCATGTCCGCCATTTTGATCTCAAAACTGATTTTCGTATTTATGAATTAACAGTGTGCAATTTGAAAGACACATTATGGTTTGAACCGACCCTTGACTCAGGCTAACGTTTAGATGTATGGCATTAATGAGGATGATCTCAAAACTGACAATATTATTTTATATTCCAGTTGGCACTAACTGTGAGATGTATGGCATTAATGAGGGTGATTAATGAGGGTGATCTCAAACCTAACATGTTTATTTCATATTCCAGGTGGGGCACACCAGTGTGCAGTTTGTAAGACCCAGCTAGAACATTATGGTTTGAGTCGACCCTTGACCCAGGCTAACTGTGAGATGTATGGCATTAATGAGGGTGATCTCAAACCTGACATGCGGGCATGTAACAATTGCAGGTGTAAATCTGTCAACAAAAATAAACAGTAAGTGACTGGCTTTATATAATATATTGTAGAGCCATGACTTTCACTTAATTAGCAGTTTCTTATTAGTTTTAAGTCTATTTGAAAAGTATTGAAGAATTTATTAATAATGATTTATTGGCTAGATTTTCCATTTAAAAAGAAAAAAATATCACCAAGATTTGTTGTATTTAAGCCAACTTCCACTAGGTCAAAGAGGCGATTAACATAGTGCATACATTGGAGAATGACAGACAGCTTATAGCATACATTGATACCCATGCATCTGATTGTTTGGTGAAGTTCCACATGTTCAGAGACCATATTTTGAAATGAAAGTGGATTCATCCAGTTGATACGGATGGGAAAGTCCATTCTTCACAAATGGGTTAAACAAGCTATTCTATTTTCAGATGTCCAGTACCAGGATGTAAAACACCAAAACGTAAAGTGAAGAGGCTGAGACCCCTCCCAGCTAAATGGACAGAACTTGTGGCTAGGAATGATCCTATACTCAAAGAACTACGTAAGTATCTTGGGTCAGCCAATCTTATCGTATATGTTACTAAAACAAATAAGCAGTAGAATGTGGTGAAAAACCTGTTCTGACACTAATTAATTGATATATACAAAATATTAGTTTGCTTCTTTTCAAGGAGGAAAACAGGTTAGAGTTAGATTTGACTTGTTCATTAGAATGTCTTTACATAAGGCTTAATCATCTTTTAAAAAAACATAAGCTAATAGCACGGTCTGTTGTAGAGATTGCTAAATAAGTATGGTATGCCAATTTATCGCAATTTTTAAGAGAAAGAAAAATTCACAAAACTATGTCACTTTGAAAATGTCCATTTTAAAATACTGCATATTATCCTAGTAAAAATAAATATAGTCTGCAAAAATAAATAGCTGCAAAAGTGTGCATGGAGTCGAAATCCTTTAATTTGATAGCTACAAAAATTAGTTGGGTTACAGTATTCTGTTGCTGTACTCATTTCTTTAAAGCTTTAAATTTGACCAGGAAGATGTCCGTGTTTTTAAACAATTTATATAGACAGAAATTTTTTCTTGTGTTGAATATTTTACAGCATATAACATATGTTTTCAGAGCTAACAGAAGATATAGTGAAGTGCTGTTCAGCATGTTTCAACAGAATTGCCAGAAAGTTGGGTTCAGTTGCCGTGACAACAGAGCCAGAGAACCCCGTCCCTGATGAGGGCCCTGGAGAACAGCCAGACCAGGGGGATGGTGAGTATCAGGGGGAGGGGTCATTTGCCCTGACAACAGAGCCCGAGAACCCCATCCCTGATGAGGGCCCTGGAGAACAGCCAGACCAGGGGGAGGGTGAGTATCAGGGGGAGGGGTCAGTTGCCATGACAACAGAGCCAGAGAACCCCGTCCCTGATGAGGGCCCTGGAGAATAGCCAGACGAGGGGGAGGGTAAGTATTGGGGGGTCGGTTGCCGTGACAACAGAGCCAGAGAACCCCATCCCTGATGAGGGCCCTGGAGAACAGCCAGACCAGGGGGAGGGTAAGTATCAGGGGGAGGGGTCAGTTGCCGTGACAACAGAGCCAGAGAACCCAGTCCCCTATGAGGGCCCTGGAGAACAGCCAGACCAGGTGAGGGTAAGTATTGGGGGGTCGGTTGCAGTGACAACAGAGCCAGAGAACCCCATCCCTGATGAGGGCCCTGGAGAACAGCCAGACCAGGGGGAGGGTAAGTATCAGGGGGAGGGGTCAGTTGCCGTGACAACAGAGCCAGAGAACCCAGTCCCTGATGAGGGCCCTGGAGAACAACCAGACCAGGGGGAGGGTGAGTATCAGGGGGAGGGGTCAGTTGCTGTGACAACAGAGCCAGAGAACCCTGTCCCTGATGAGGGCCCTGAAGAACAGCCAGACCAGGGGGGGGGGGGTTAGTAGGGAGACTAAGATTATGAATTGATTGGGCAGCACGGTAGCATGAGAGCATCAGACTCAGTATCAAGAAGTCTGGGTTTCCATCCCCATTGGTGCTGTGTTGTGTCCTTGAGCAAGACGCATTAACTCCTCATGTACTGGTTAATAAATAGGAAGCAATGGCTCCATCCCATCATGACTAAAAATTGTTGACTGGGATGTTAAACCATTAAACAAACAAATATTGCCAGTAAAAGTAAGATACAATTATGAACATACACAAGTAGCCGAGATTGTAATAAAACAGTTTAAATAACAACATTAGCAGAGTCAAAGATACATGTATTACTCATGCACAGGTGGCTTTCTTTCGAAAGTTTAGATAGAAACTGATTGAACAAACAAAAAAAGTATTAAGTCAAAAGCAGCCTACATGAATGAGCTTACTGATCGTTTGTTTGTTATATAGACATCAGCAAGACTTATGTACAGTGTTTATCATATCAATTAGTTGGTGGTTCATGTTGTTTGGTAAAACTTTTTTGAGCCGTGACGCGAGAAAACCAACAATGTGGTTTCCGAACAGTCCCGACACAAACCGAGCTGTACAAGCACAGAACAGTCCCGACACAAACCAAGCTGTACAAGCACAGAAGATGGCTAGAGGCTGGAAATTTTGGATTTAGAAAGAAGAGGAATTGTACTATTTGTGTAGCAAAATCAAAGGCGCTGATCAGCTTCGCGTTTACCGTGAAGCTGATCTGCGCCTTTGTTTACGCATATGCAAAATTTTGGTTTCCTGATGATGGGACTCATTTATCATGTGTTACAGCTATGGAAGTTACTGAGGATCCTAAATGGTCAGATGAAGAAATTCAGGTTATTACTAAAGGTAAGTGATTACTAAGTTCATATTGTCATTTAAGGAGCATTTACAATCTTTTGGAAAGTTTATAGCGTGGAAGCATAGTGATAGAGAATCAGTCTCTGAATTGAGCGGCTATGGGATCACATCACTGGCTCCAAGTTGTGTCCGTGAGCAAGACATATTTACTCCTCATATTTATGTTACTGGTCAATACAAAGGAAACAATTGCTCAATCCCAGCGTGACTGAAAAATTGTTGGCCAGGAAAACAAACAGATAAACTTAACTGTTGAACATACATCTGTATTTGACTTAGTGTGCTATAAGCTTGCCCTGTTTTGTACAAATTATTGACTTGTATCAGATAGTCTACTACCTAGCTAGAGCAATAGTTCTGAAAATGTTAGAAAATTTTGGTAGTGTTGAGATATACTGTCCTATGGCCTGTTTGTTGTTGCAGCACTACAAGATCATGGTCATGACTGGTCTGCTGTAGCTAACACTGTGGGTACAAAGTCAGAGGCAGAGTGTGAGAGTTTCTTCAACACATACAAGAAGAAGTACAACCTGGAGGCTTCACTGGACAAAAACAAACCGAAACCTGTAAGTGCAATGTTCTGGTTTATCGCTTGGGATAGAAATAATATGTTAGTTATGCAAGGGCATCAAATAGTGTTTGTATGACAATAAATTATGCCTTATCATACCCAAACCCTGGTTTAATGTGTATTTGAGCAACTTTTTTACAGTTTGTCTGGTAGAAGTGTTGGCTACAACCTAACTTGTTAAATGCCTTGCTCTGTAACATAATTTTCCATCAATAACTAAATATACCTAATAGCTGATGATTATGTCATTAAAATCAAAGTTATATAGCAAGAGCATTATTTTCATAAAATTTCTTTTTGCATCTTATCTTTTCATGTAAGGCTCATTCTTACTTTAGTGGCATAAGGGGCGAAACCTCATCTTTACATATTGAAACATCAAAAAGGCATGTCAACAATTCACTGATAAGCCCAGTTATAGCTAGCTTCTGAAGCTTCATAAGCTGTTTTGTGTTCGACTTGGTTCAGAACTCTGAACACTGGGTTCTTCTGAAAAAATTACATTCTCATTCATAATCCATATCATCTCTTTTAAACAGAAAGATAACAAGTCTGTTCTAAAAATAGCAGTAAGTTACTCACTTTGGAGTGGACATGTAGTCAATAATATATGTGTTAGTAGTGATATAAAACTAGAATATATTAGTGAATGAATACATGTATACTACTTTTGTTCAATTTATACTACTTTTGTAGACTTTACTTTTTCTTATGTGCATAAAGATCCAATAACTTCAGAAAGATTTTGTTTTAAATTCTTGTTAAACTGAGGATAACAATGGCTTAGAGGTAGAGCATTGAATTCTAGAGCAAGAGAGGGATGGGGGTGGGTAACATAATGTCTTGTTATTGCTTACTCCTCATAGTACTGGTTAGTTACCCAGGAACTGGTGTCTGTATCATAACTGAAATTTATTGACTTTGACATTGCACAGACAAAAAAAAATATGGTTAAGTTTTCTCATATTTTCCTATTGGAAGTTTAAATCGAGAATTGAGCATGTTTAAGAATAAATCTTCATGTAGCTATGGAAGCGGCCATACTTTATTTAAAAATCCCTACCCCCAGCTGTGAATTGCATCACTTTCTGTTTGTATACCAGATTCTCACATATAAGCATCTTAGATATTGGGACTTTGCATGGTACTGTATATTTGGAATTTTTTGCATGACTTTAATTCCACAAAGTTTCAGTTTCCCAATTAA
This sequence comes from Rugalucina vietnamica, assembly GCA_964017185.1. Classification (NCBI taxonomy): domain Eukaryota; kingdom Metazoa; phylum Mollusca; class Bivalvia; order Lucinida; family Lucinidae; genus Rugalucina; species Rugalucina vietnamica. The sequence goes on along the minus strand of OZ024881.1, from coordinate 18,862,995 downwards.
TCGCAAGGCATTGAATTCGGGTACAAGTATTACTGTAGTCTTTATGGCTTACAGAGATTCTTTATTAGCAAGACCTTGAATTCACGAGGCATCAAAGTCATAAATATTTCCGAAAATTAAGTTTTTGTGAACATTTCCAAACTTACATTATTATTATTCACATTAGACTCAAAGTGCTGACAAGACTTTGACTATAAATAAACATGGTAAAATGTGATAACAGAATTGCTTTTAAAAACAAATTTTGACAAAAAGATGTTGCCTGGTACTGGCCACTGACGGTGGGGAAAATATGCATCATGTCTAAACAAATTACCTCTCATAAACAAATTAAGATTTTACAGTAGTAAATGTACAAATAGTATTGCATTCTGTACTTCATCAATAGTATATCAATGTATTTTTATGTAGCATTGTTTGTTGTGTGTATCTTCATTTGTTTATACATATTAGTTTCTGTTTTTTAACATAGTCTCTTGTTGTCGTAGGCTTGTCTCATTTGTTGTGTGGAATTACTGTTGATGTTTTATTAGATTTTTTATATGGAATTTCATGTATCCTAAAGCTCTTATTCATTTTACGTTCTAATTTCTAATCTAAACTGCCAAAACAGTCTAAACAGTCATCTAAATCATGTTGCAAAATTTAATACCAAAAATATTTTTAGCTGTTTTATATTAGAAGAATGCTAGGAGATAAGATTTCCAATAGTTGAAGTCCATGAATCAAAAACAATGGAGCTGTTGAACTGAAATGTTCTTTTACCACATACACAAAAATCGAGTTCTCCCATAAGGTGGCTCTGTAATAATTGTTTAAGATATATTTGAGTAAACATACTGTAGAATATTCAGAAATTGATGATACTGTCCATCTATTACCAGGAGGAAGATCGTCGTACAGTATCAATCTGTGAGAGTATAGCCACCACAGTGACAGCCACCTCAGATGTTGACAACAATTTCTCTGATGATGAAGGAAGAATGAGTGATGATTCTGGTACAGCTAGTGCTCCTAGTCCCAGTCCCCTGCCCACAGATGATAAAGGTAGTGAGTGTTTTTATTCTGGTACAGCTAGTGCTCCTAGTCCCAGTCCCCTGCCTACAGATGATAAAGATAGTGAGTGTTTTTATTCTGGTACAGCTAGTGCTCCTAGTCCCAGTCCCCTGCCTACAGATGATAAAGGTAGTGAGTGTTTTTATTCTGGTACAGCTAGTGCTCCTAGTCCCAGTCCCCTGCCGGCAGATGATATAGATAGTGAGAGTTTTTATTCTGGTACAGCTAGTGCTCCTAGTCCCAGTCCCCTGCCGGCAGATGATATAGATAGTGAGTGTTTTTATTCTGGTACAGCTAGTGCTCCTAGTCCCAGTCCCCTGCCGGCAGATGATATAGATAGTGAGTGTTTTTATTCTGGTACAGCTAGTGCTCCTAGTCCCAGTCCCCTGCCTACAGATGATAAAGGTAGTGAGTGTTTTTATTCTGGTACAGCTAGTGCTCCTAGTCCCAGTCCCCTGCCTACAGATGATAAAGGTAGTGAGTGTTTTTATTCTGGTACAGCTAGTGCTCCTAGTCCCAGTCCCCTGCCCACAGATGATAAAGATAGTGAGTGTTTTTATTCTGGTACAGCTAGTGCTCCTAGTCCCAGTCCCCTGCCCACAGATGATAAAGGTAGTGAGTGTTTTTATTCTGGTACAGCTAGTGCTCCTAGTCCCAGTCCCCTGCAGACAGATGATAAAGGTAGTGAGCCTTTTTATTCTGGTACAGCTAGTGCTCCTAGTCCCAGTCCCCTGCCTACAGATGATAAAGGTAGTGAGCGTTTTTATTCTGGTACAGCTAGTGCTCCTAGTCCCAGTCCCCTGCCCACAGATGATAAAGGTAGTGAGAGTTTTTATTCTGGTACAGCTAGTGCTCCTAGTCCCAGTCCCCTGCCTACAGATGATAAAGATAGTGAGTGTTTTTATTCTGGTACAGCTAGTGCTCCTAGTCTCAGTCCCCTGCCGACAGATGATAAAGGAAGTGAGAGTTTTTATTCTGGTACAGCTAGTGCTCCTAGTCCCAGTCCCCTGCCCACAGATGATAAAGGTAGTGAGAGTTTTTATTCTGGTACAGCTAGTGCTCCTAGTCCCAGTCCCCTGCCTACAGATGATAAAGGTAGTGAGAGTTTTTATTCTGGTACAGCTAGTGCTCCTAGTCCCAGTCCCCTGCCTACAGATGATAAAGGTAGTGAGTGTTTTTATTCTGGTACAGCTAGTGCTCCTAGTCCCAGTCCCCTGCCAACAGATGATAAAGGTAGTGAGTGTTTTTATTCTGGTACAGCTAGTGCTCCTAGTCCCAGTCCCCTGCCGGCAGATGATATAGATAGTGAGAGTTTTTATTCTGGTACAGCTAGTGCTCCTAGTCCCAGTCCCCTACCTACAGATGATAAAGGTAGTGAGAGTTTTTATTCTGGTACAGCTAGTGCTCCTAGTCCCAGTCCCCTGCCTACAGATGATAAAGGTAGTGAGTGTTTTTATTCTGGTACAGCTAGTGCTCCTAGTCCCAGTCCCCGGCCTACAGATGATAAAGATAGTGAGAGTTTTTATTCTGGTACAGCTAGTGCTCCTAGTCCCAGTCCCCTGCCCACAGATGATAAAGGTAGTGAGTGTTTTTATTCTGGTACAGCTAGTGCTCCTAGTCCCAGTCCCCTGCCTACAGATGATAAAGGTAGTGAGAGTTTTTATTCTGGTACAGCTAGTGCTCCTAGTCCCAGTCCCCTGCCCACAGATGATAAAGGTAGTGAGAGTTTTTATTCTGGTACAGCTAGTGCTCCTAGTCCCAGTCCCCTGCCTACAGATGATAAAGGTAGTGAGTGTTTTTATTCTGGTACAGCTAGTGCTCCTAGTCCCAGTCCCCTGCCTACAGATGATAAAGGTAGTGAGTGTTTTTATTCTGGTACAGCTAGTGCTCCTAGTCCCAGTCCCCTGCCTACAGATGATAAAGATAGTGAGTGTTTTTATTCTGGTACAGCTAGTGCTCCTAGTCCCAGTCCCCTGCCCACAGATGATAAAGGTAGTGAGTGTTTTTATTCTGGTACAGCTAGTGCTCCTAGTCCCAGTCCCCTGCCTCCAGATGATAAAGGTAGGGAGTGTTTTTATTCTGGTACAGCTAGTGCTCCTAGTCCCAGTCCCCTGCCCACAGATGACAAAGGTAGGGAGTGTTTTTATTCTGGTACAGCTAGTGCTCCTAGTCCCAGTCCCCTGCCTCCAGATGATAAAGGTAGGGAGTGTTTTTATTCTGGTACAGCTAGTGCTCCTAGTCCCAGTCCCCTGCCCACAGATGACAAAGGTAGGGAGTGTTTTTATTCTGGTACATCTAGTGCTCCTAGTCCCAGTCCCCGGCCTACAGATGATAAAGGTAGTGAGTGTTTTTATTCTGGTACAGCTAGTGCTCCTAGTCCCAGTCCCCGGCCTACAGATGATAAAGATAGTGAGTGTTTTTATTCTGGTACAGCTAGTGCTCCTAGTCCCAGTCCCCTGCCTACAGATGATAAAGGTAGTGAGTGTTTTTATTCTGGTACAGCTAGTGCTCCTAGTCCCAGTCCCCTGCCTACAGATGATAAAGGTAGTGAGAGTTTTTATTCTGGTACAGCTAGTGCTCCTAGTCCCAGTCCCCTGCCCGCAGATGATAAAGGTAGTGAGTGTTTTTATTCTGGTACAGCTAGTGCTCCTAGTCCCAGTCCCCTGCCTACAGATGATAAAGATAGTGAGTGTTTTTATTCTGGTACAGCTAGTGCTCCTAGTCCCAGTCCCCTGCCTACAGATGATAAAGGTAGTGAGTGTTTTTATTCTGGTACAGCTAGTGCTCCTAGTCCCAGTCCCCTGCCTACAGATGATAAAGGTAGTGAGTGTTTTTATTCTGGTACAGCTAGTGCTCCTAGTCCCAGTCCCCTGCCTACAGATGATAAAGGTAGTGAAAAGGTACAAGTAGGCAAAGATCAGGAAAAGGCGCAATCAGAAAAAGATTCCCACTCCAAAAACCGAGGTGGGAAAAAACCAAACTAACAATCAAGTACTTATACCATGAAACATATCGTAAGCCGAATGAGCAGCTATTTTCCCAATAGGTGGCCACTCAGTTACCTTAACTTAACTAAAAATATGAAAACACACATAAGGTGCCAACAGCACAAAAAATTTAAACACCAAGACATAAAACAAAAAGAACCACCACAGAAGTATCGACTTGGAACGATCAGTAACACTAAGTTACTGGCGGGCTTAAACCGGTTTTACAGGTACCTAACCTCACCCTCAGCTTCTGCAGTGGTTCACAACATTTAGTTAGTTCTTCGGTCCTCGTGGTGAATCTCTAACTAGTCAATGAATCATCAAGAACAAACAAATAAATCATGATAAACATCCTGATGAATCAAAAACCAGGACTCACAGATTGAGTAAGCTGCCCGACGATGGAGATCCCTGGGCGCCGAATAACCTACTAACTCCGGAGCAAAAGAAAAACACCAGTTGGACCCCGGTGGGCCAAGCAACAGACAAGAAGCTCCGGCCCCAACCAACTAAAATGAATAGCTTTAAGTCGGGGCCATCATAGAGTCTGACGCCCGACCCACCGGCGTGCAATTAAAGAAGGCAGCATAGTTATCAACCATGATTGGGTTAAAAACTAAGCATGCAGACTGTCGCATAACATTCAAGTTATAACCTATACGTCTGTAACGTGTGAGTGTTTTTATTCTGGTACAGCTAGTGCTCCTAGTCCCAGTCCCCTGCCTACAGATGATAAAGGTAGTGAGCATTTTTATTCTGGTACAGCTAGTGCTCCTAGTCCCAGTCCCCTGCCTACAGATGATAAAGATAGTGAGTGTTTTTATTCTGGTACAGCTAGTGCTCCTAGTCCCAGTCCCCTGCCTACAGATGATAAAGGTAGTGAGTGTTTTTATTCTGGTACAGCTAGTGCTCCTAGTCCCAGTCCCCTGCCTACAGATGATAAAGGTAGTGAGAGTTTTTATTCTGGTACAGCTAGTGCTCCTAGTCCCAGTCCCCTGCCTACAGATGATAAAGGTAGTGAGAGTTTTTATTCTGGTACAGCTAGTGCTCCTAGTCCCAGTCCCCTGCCTACAAATGATAAAGGTAGTGAGCGTTTTTATTCTGGTACAGCTAGTGCTCCTAGTCCCAGTCCCCTGCCTACAGATGATAAAGGTAGTGAGTGTTTTTATTCTGGTACAGCTAGTGCTCCTAGTCCCAGTCCCTGGCCTACAGATGATAAAGATAGTGAGTGTTTTTATTCTGGTACAGCTAGTGCTCCTAGTCCCAGTCCCCTGCCCACAGATGATAAAGGTAGTGAGCGTTTTTATTCTGGTACAGCTAGTGCTCCTAGTCCCAGTCCCCTGCCCGCAGATGATAAAGGTAGTGAGTGTTTTTATTCTGGTACAGCTAGTGCTCCTAGTCCCAGTCCCCGGCCTACAGATGATAAAGATAGTGAGTGTTTTTATTCTGGTACAGCTAGTGCTCCTAGTCCCAGTCCCCTGCCTACAGATGATAAAGGTAGTGAGTGTTTTTATTCTGGTACAGCTAGTGCTCCTAGTCCCAGTCCCCTGCCCACAGATGATAAAGGTAGTGAGTGTTTTTATTCTGGTACAGCTAGTGCTCCTAGTCCCAGTCCCCTGCCTACAGATGATAAAGATAGTGAGTGTTTTTATTCTGGTACAGCTAGTGCTCCTAGTCCCAGTCCCCTGCCCGCAGATGATAAAGGTAGTGAGTGTTTTTATTCTGGTACAGCTAGTGCTCCTAGTCCCAGTCCCCTGCCCACAGATGATAAAGGTAGTGAGCGTTTTTATTCTGGTACAGCTAGTGCTCCTAGTCCCAGTCCCCTGCCCGCAGATGATAAAGGTAGTGAGTGTTTTTATTCTGGTACAGCTAGTGCTCCTAGTCCCAGTCCCCTGCCTACAGATGATAAAGGTAGTGAGTGTTTTTATTCTGGTACAGCTAGTGCTCCTAGTCCCAGTCCCCTGCCTACAGATGATAAAGGTAGTTAGAGTTTTTATTCTGGTACAGCTAGTGCTCCTAGTCCCAGTCCCCTGCCTACAGATGACAAAGGTAGGGAGTGTTTTTATTCTGGTACAGCTAGTGCTCCTAGTCCCAGTCCCCTGCCTACAGATGATAAAGGTAGTGAGTGTTTTTATTCTGGTACAGCTAGTGCTCCTAGTCCCAGTCCCCTGCCTACAGATGATAAAGATAGTGAGTGTTTTTATTCTGGTACAGCTAGTGCTCCTAGTCCCAGTCCCCTGCCTACAGATGATAAAGGTAGTGAGTGTTTTTATTCTGGTACAGCTAGTGCTCCTAGTCCCAGTCCCCTGCCTACAGATGATAAAGGTAGTTAGAGTTTTTATTCTGGTACAGCTAGTGCTCCTAGTCCCAGTCCCCTGCCTACAGATGATAAAGGTAGTGAGTGTTTTTATTCTGGTACAGCTAGTGCTCCTAGTCCCAGTCCCCTGCCTACAGATGATAAAGGTAGTGAGTGTTTTTATTCTGGTACAGCTAGTGCTCCTAGTCCCAGTCCCCTGCCTACAGATGATAAAGGTAGTGAGTGTTTTTATTGGTTCTAAAACTTTTATCATGCTCAGCTGTATCTAAAATTTATCTGGCTCATGAATGTTAAAATGCCAATTTTAACATTTGAGCAGCAACGCGAGAAAACCTGTCTCAGGGATTTTTGACCAAGCCCCGAGATTATAAAACTTTTTTCATGCTCAACTCAGCCCAGACTAAAATTTATGCTGCTCATAAATGTTAAAATGCCATCAATTGTTGACATTTTAAATTTTATAAGCAGGATAAATTACAGAATATGGTGATCTAAATCTGAAATTTCAGTTTATATGGGCTATTTCAGTAATTGTGAGCCATCAAAATTTTAAGCTCAGCTGAGTTGAGCATGAAAAAAGTTTTATAACCTCGGGACCTGGTTCGATATAAACTAGTCTGTGCAGTCACAGAAGAAGGCTAAAAAGTTTGAAATTTTGGATTTAACAAGAAGATCGGTTTGTACTTCAGGTGTAGCCAACACAAAGGGGTTGATTAGCTGTGCAGTGTGCTCAGCTGATCTGCGGCTTTGTTTTGGCTTTTCGCATAGGCAATAATCCTTTTTTCTCATGAAGTGGCTCATTACTGGCTTTACACAGAATTTCAGTTAATTTGGGCGGAATCAGTATTTGAGCCTCGACGCGAGAAAACCGGTCTTCGACCAGGTCCGACACAAACCGGCCTGTACAAGCTCAGAAAAGAGCTAGAAGCTTGAAATTTCGGGTTTAAGTAGAAGAGGAATTGTACTATCCGAGTAGCGAAAACAAAGGCGCTGATCAGCTTCGCGGTTACCGCGAAGCTGATCTGCGCCTTTGGTTTCGCCTAGGCAAAAATCCGGTTTTCTCACGATGCGGCTCATTTATGAGGAGGTAAAATTCTAGTGTCAGCTGAGTTGAGTATGAAAACAGTTTTATACCCTGGAGATCAGTAGGTGGTGGGGTTATTCATATGGATGGCATTTACTCTATCCTCTTTCATCTACATGTAGGTCATACTTTTACAATAAGGATTAAATGGATGATAAATTTATTTACAATAATAGGCATGAATTCTGGTAAACTGCATCCAGGAGGCTTGCCCAGGAACATTGTGAATAAGTAACTGACCATCTCAACATGACCATGACTGTTTACCATGCACTTCAAACAAACAGTCAAAGTTAAAATTTGTGAAAACTACTGTATGTCTTGATCAGGGACAAAAAAGAAAACAAAAGTCATTCTAGTAACTAAGAATTTCCATTGTAAAAGTTATTGCAGTAGGGTGTTAAATAATGACAAACATTTCTTCTTCACCAGATGACAAAATTGATAAAGTGGAAAAGATGGACGTCCAGGATTCTTCAACTGTAGTGACGTCTACTACAACGTCATCAGATGTCTCAAACAGCCTGACGTCACACAAACTACTCAGTACGTCACACGGCAGTCTACGCAGTATCCCAGACAATGACAGTCAGGCTACACTCAGTGCCGATGAGGACACACGGCCACGAATGGGAAGTCTGAGTGACAGACATGGACCACATGCAGGAAGCATCCCAGTCTCGGCATTGCCCGTCTGCAGTAGTGGGCCACATGGAGCTGGCATGCCCCCAGGCCCAATGGGTTCAAGGATGCCCCCTGGGCCACAGCAGGGACCTCAGGGCAGACCCCACCCCAGTCCCTCAGCAAGTCCTGGTAATTCTGGGCAAGGGTTCCATGGTTCCAGACCTGGCTCAGCGAGAATGAGCCCTGCTAGCCAAGGTCAGGGTCACCAGAGCATGAGTCGACCTAATTCTCGTCCCTCCAGTCATGAGGTACCAATAGTCAGAGAGGCCAATACAACATCAGATTTCCCTCAACAGCCCTCAAAGTCCTACTCCCCCTACCTGTCAGGACGTGAAGCCCAGCCCCATAGACCATCTAGCACATTGTCAGAACCTGGGCTGCCACTACACAGGGCACTGTCACCACACGTACAGGGGGTTCAAGTTGGAACTCTACTGGGTAGGTACCGAACTAAGAACCAAAAGTTATGCCCCTTTTTGACAATTTTTATACTTTGTATGTTGGTAGATATTGGTCTTAAGTTTTATGCTGTACCATCGTGACCCATCCGCGTGACCTTGAGTTCAAAATCACAGACTTTGAAATTTTATGTTACACAACAGGGTAGTCGATAAAAAGACTAGTATTATCTAAATGGGACCAAATATGTTAAACATTGGTTAGAAAATAAATCTTAACTGATAATAAATTTCTGATGTCTCAGAAATAAGTTTCTGGTGTACCATCCTGAGTTTTCTGACCAACCTGAGTGACCCTGAGGTCAATGTCACTGACTTCGTAATTTTTTAACAACATTTTGGGTTAAAGTTTTTATAACTTGTATATATCTCTTGAATATGTAGATGGATCAAGTTGATACTTTGTTTTACATGTATTATCTGTACCATCATGACCCACCTGAGTGACCTTGAGGTCAAGGTCATGGGTCATAGATTTTAATAGACTTAGTGGCAAAGCACAAGTCAGGCGAGCTATGCTGTCCTGCAAAAGCTCTTATTTTCAAAACTTGTTTGTCATGTGACTTTGTATCAAAATCCAATCTACATATATCTTATTGTTGCAGTCACATATTTTCTTCTAATAAACATGAACAAAATGAATTTAACATTGAATCACAATGCACAAAATTCAACAGTAAAAATAGCATTATAATGGTCTGGCCCATAATGTATTCAGGTGTGGATCCCAGCAGGGCATTGTCTCCTCACACCAGCTCTCTGCCGCCCGGGGACAGGAAGGGAGGGGTAAGGTCATCAACGTGTGTGCGGGACCTGATCCACTCGGCTATAGAGAGAAACCTGAACAAAACTACAGAGGAGAGGCCAGTGGAAAGACAGCCTGAGAGACCTAGTAAGTTATTGTTTCAGTTATGGAAAGGCTGAGAAGGGTAGTAACCTGAGAAAAAAACCCACCTGACACTAGTTGGCTAGTCTCACATGTGTCCTATGTGGCTAGTCTCACATGTGTCCTATGTGGCTAGTCTCACATGTGTCCTATGTGGCTAGTCTCACATGTGTCCTATGTGGCTAGTCTCACATGTGTCCTATGGGGTACTTAAACCCTTGGAAAATTTGCCTTTGACATCAGTGAAAGAAAGGAATTGATGTGGAAACTGTTTATTGAAGTGTAACTGATTAAAGTCTCTTTTCCCTACACAAAACTGAGATATTTCAGCCCCTTTGCTTTCTGGATCTGTAGTGCCAAGCTTAAGCCACTTTCTGGGCTTATGTCAGACCTTTGAATGGCAACAGTGGCAGGTACCTTGAGATGTCATGTCTTTCTAGACATATTAGCCGCCTCATGAGAAAACCAACAATGTGGTTTTCAAACAGATCCGACACAAGCCAAGCTGTACAAACACAGAAGATGGCTAGAGGCTGGAAATTTTGAATTAGAAAGAAGATAAAAAGTATTATCCATGTTGCGAAAACAAAGGTGCCGATGCGAAGATGATCTGCGCTTTTGTAAAATGCAAAATGTTGGTCTTCTCATGAGGTGGCTCATATATTACAAGTGTCAGTGAGAGACAGAAAGACATGCTATTTTTATGTTGGAAATGAATTGACTTTTAATTTCCTTTAGTTTCTTAAGAGTACCAACAGTACTTTTTGCCCGGCAAAGTAACCAACAGATCCATAAATCTCAGCCTGCTGTCATCATTATATCCCTGGCATACGAAGTATTATTATACCCTTCGGCATACGAAGTATTAGGGGGTACATGTATATAGTTTTTATGCCCCCAACTTCGAAGAAGTTGAGGGGGCATATTGGTTTGGGTCTGTCCGTGCAGTGGTGTGAGTGGTGTGCAGTGAGTCTGCGACTCTGTGATGCATGAGTAACGCTTAGCACTCGGTCAGGAACCGTTAGAGCTAGGATCTTGAACTTTGGTATGTAGTTTGTATATGAAAATTAAGAGGACCCGTATTTTTTCTTTCAGGTAAATTCAAGGGGCTAGGGGCCCATTCTGTGAGAGTTATTTCCCTTTTTAATTCTTGATAAAGTGAATAGATAGTGGGTACCTTGTGTGCGCAACTCCTCCTACAGTTTTATAATGCCCCCAACTTCGAAGAAGTTGAGGGGGCATATTGGTTTGGGTCTGTCTGTGCAGTCAGTCAGTCCGTTAGTCAGTCTGTGATGCGTGAGCACTCCGTCAGGAACCGTTAGAGCTAGGATCTTGAAATTTGCAGGCTGTCAACCAATTCCTATATTCCTATTAAACTCCTATATTTTGGGTCCAAATCCTATATTTTTAAGCACCTCCTATATTCCTATAATATCTCCTATATTTTAAAAATATTTCCTATATTTTTAGGAAAATTTGTTGCCGATGTCAATGATCATATATAGCAAATAATAGTGCTCTGAAACTGCCTATTTATTCTTCATTCTTTATTTTTTAAATAAATGATATTCATACTGTATAGTGCATAAATAGTCATTATGTTACCCCTTACTCCTTAGTCAGGGTTACTTTTAAGTCCAAAGAATGTCCCATTTTCATATTACAATTAAATAAATTATATATCCTAGTTTCCATCAAAGTTGTCATGTTTTTATATTGTGTCTTTTTTTAATCTATTTTTTTTTCTTCCTATACCTTAATTTTGTTGTAAATTGATGCAACTGTACAGTGTACAATTGATCCCAGGAGAGGCTTAGATCACAGGACACAATGGTATGTACCCTAGACCCCCACCTCATTTCATTAGAATATTTTATACAGTCATGTATTAATAAAAACATTCTTTTCTATATTATAGACATAAGAATTTCCCCTAAGATTCAGAGGTGTAGATTTATTTTACCTTTGAGAAAGAATATGATAACCCACTCTCTCACTATGTTTTTTTATTATATTTCCTACTTTTAGTGAAAAATAAAAGTAGGTCTAAGTTTAGAAGTAGAGAAAAAGTTGACCTTAATTTTCTCTTTATTCTCTGTATATATATTTTTTCAATGATAAAGCCTTTATGCCTTTGTATAAAAACCTTTAATTTTGTGAGAGTCAGCTGATGGGCCTGTGTAGTATAACCATTCTGCATAATGCTTCAGCACACTTCATCATCACTTGAATGTTATGCAGACATTAATGAATGAGGAAAAAAGTGAGTGTGGAGGTAACGATTGTTAGTATAAGAGCATGGAATGAAGCGATTTTCACGAGAAAACTCCTATATTTTCACTCAAAATGAGCTAAAACCTCCTATATTTCTCAGAAAAATTTCCTATATAAACTCCTATATTTTTTAGAAGACTTGGTTGACAGCCTGAATTTGGTATGTAGTTTGTATATGAAAATTAAGAGGACCCATATTTTTTCTTTCAGGTAAATTCAAGGGGCTAGGGGCCCATTCTGTGAGAGTTATTTCCCTTTTTAATTCTTGATAAAGTGAATAGATAGTGGGTACCTTGTGTGCGCAACTCCTCCTACAGTTTTATTCCGATTCTCTTGAAACTTTACAGATGTTGTGACCATGCGTTGAAGATATGCATGTGGTTTGGATATAATCCTCAGATTAATTTTTGTCACTTTTTTCGCAATTTGAACTTAGCCATTTTTCGGGCATTTTCACAATGAAAGTGAATGGGCAGTGGGTCCTTGTGTGCGCAACTCCTCCTACAGTTTCATGCCAATTCATTTAAAACTTTATATGTGTTATGGGCATGGTCTGAAGATACGCATGTGGTTTGGATATAATCCTTGGATTATTTTTTGTCATTTTTTTCACAATTTGAACTTAGTCATTTTTTCGGGCATTTTAGTGAATGGATAGAGGGTACCTTGTGTGAGCAACTCCTCCTTCAATTTAATACCGATACTTTTGAAACTTTGCAGACATTGTGACCATACTTTGAAGATATGCATGTGGTTGGGATATACTCCTCAGATTAATTTTTGTCACTTTTTTTTTACAATTTGAACTTAGTCAGTTTTTGGACATTTTTACATCTTGAAAGTGACTTACCAGTTGGGGGCATAGTGTTTCATAAACACATTTTCTAGTTGCTTTTGCCGTTTGTCTGTCTGTAAACTTTTTTTGTGTCAAAGATTTCTCAGGAACGATTTAACCTAGAATTTTAAAATTTGGTACAAAGCTTGGGTATGTCAAGTTGTTTTGTGTATTTGAGTATCAACAATCTCCAGTGTATCATTCCTTTATTTATCCATTTTTCCATTTATCCATGAATTTTTCTGTCAAAGATTTCTCAGGAACTACTTTACCTGGAAGTTTGAAATTGGGTACAAACCTTGGGTACCACAAGTTGTATTGTGTATTTGAGAATCAGCTGTCTCCTGCTTATCAGTCCCTTTATTTATCCATTTTTAGCTCACCAGAGCCGAAGGCTTACAGGTGAGCTTATAGTATACCCGTCCGTCGTCGTCGTCCGTCGTTCACAATTTCAAAGATCTTCTCCTTCGAAACCACTAGGCCAATCAAAGCCAAACTTCATGTGGAGCATCCTTAGGAAGGGGGAACGAAAGTTTGTATAAATGGTTCAGGTCACATGACCAAGATGGCGGCCATGGCTATAAATAGCAAAAACCTTTAAAAATCTTCTTCTCCAGAACCAGAAGGCCTATGATTTTGAAACTTGGCATGAAGCATCAGGCAATGGAGCTCTACAAAGTTTATATAAATCATGACCCTGGGATGACTTTGACCTTTTTTAGGGCAAGGTAAACTTAGGCCGCCCATGCATTTGAATGGGAAAAAATAGGAAAATGTCATTTAATGGCAAAAAACTTGCTAGGAATGAGCAAATGGACAGAATAATTATGTTTATGAAAATATTTTGGGCCCAGAGGGTTGTCTGCCCCTGTCCCGGGGGCTATATACATGTGTATGACCATAATATTCAAACATCTTCTTCTCTGAAACCGCTTGGCCAATCAAAGCCAAACTTTATGTAGAGCATTCTGAGGAAGAGTGAATGAAAGTTTGTATAAATGGTCAAGATCACATGACCAAGATGGCCGCCATGGCTATAAATAGCAAAAACCTTTAAAAATCTTCTTCTCCAGAACCAGAAGGCCTATGATTTTGAAACATGGCATGAAGCATCAGGCAATGGAGCTCTACAAAGTTTATATAGATCATGACCCTGGGATGACTTTGACCTTTTTTAGGGCAAGGTAAACTTAGGCCGCCCATGCATTTGAATGGGAAAAAATAGGAAAATGTCATTAAATGGCAAAAAACTTGCTAGGAATGAGCAAATGGACAGAATATTCATGTTTATGAAAATATTTTGGGCCCAGAGGGTTGTCTGCCCCTGTCCCGGGGGCTATATACATGTGTATGACCATAATATTCAAACATCTTCTTCTCTGAAACTGCTTGGCCAATCAAAGCCAAACTTTATGAAGAGCATTCTGAGGAAGAGTGAATGAAAGTTTGTATAAATGGTCAAGGTCACATGACCAAGATGGCTGCCATGGCTATAAATAGCAAAACCCTTTAAAAATCTTCTTCTCCAGAACCAGAAGGCCTATGATTTTGAAACATGGCATGAAGCATCAGGCAATAGAGCTCTACAAAGTTTATATAGATCATGACCTTGGGATGACCTTGACCTTTTTTACAGCAAGGTCAACTTAGGCCCCCCATGCATTTGAATGGGAAAAAAAGGAAAATGTCATTTAATGGCAAAAAACTTGCTAGGAATGAGCAAATGGACAGAATATTCGTGTTTATGAAAATATTTTGGGCCCAGAGGGTTGTCTGCCCCTGTCCCGGGGCTATATACTTGTGTACGACCTTAATATTCAAACATCTTCTTCTCTGAAACTGCTTGGCCAATCAAAGCCAAACTTTATGTGGAGCATTCTGAGGAAGAGCGAATGAAAGTTTGTATAAATGGTCAAGGTCACATGACTAAGATGGCCACCATGGCTATAAATAGCAAAAATCTTTAAAAATATTCTTCTCCAGAACCAGAAGGCCTATGATTTTGAAACTTGGCATGAAGCATCAGGCAATGAAGCTCTACAAAGTTTGTATAAATCATGACCTTGGGATGACCTTGACCTTTTTTATGGCATGGTCAACTTAGGTTGTCCATGCATTTGAATGGGGAAAATGGCAAATGGACTGAATCTTTATTATTTGAAAAAGAAATTGACTCCAGAGGTTGCTCTGACCCTGCCCTGGGGATATATACATGTATATTACCATTCTAGTCAAACAAGTTTATTGGTATATATCTCAGGTCTCAGGTGAGCGTTTACAGGACCATTGGTCCTCTGGTTCTTTCTATCTAATAAATTTTCCATCATATCAGCTCAGTCTGTATACGAGTTGAGACGTCAAATTTCATATGCATGTTCAGAATGACCAAATCTATTACTGAAAACAAGATAAAGATGCTGTGGTTTACTTTTGTCTTCTTTTTGTACTTTGTTTCTTTTCCCATCTGTCACTCCTATACATAAAATTTTCTTTTTTCTCTCAAAGTGGTATGACCTCTGATGACTACCACAGAGGGTATGTGAGCTTTGCTCACTTTTTGCTATTTTAATTTCTTTTTGTTTTGTATCATAGGATCGTCCACAGAGACCGGGTACCGTACAGGGGGCCAGCCAATGCCCGGGATACCCACAGACCTTAGGAAGGACCGCCCAGACCCTAGAATGGACCCGAGGGACTTCCCAGACCAGAGAGCCATGTATCAACAAATGCATGGGCGGCCGGTGGACCGCAGCCCTAGAGATTCCAAAGATCCCCGTGGTGGAGACTACAAACCACATGATTTGAGTCTAGAGAAAGGGGCCCATGGATATAAAGGGGACCCCAGGGATTTTGAGCCCCAGGGTCAACATAGACCTGGAGACCCATATGGTAGGAGAATGGACGACCCACAACAGAGGAAAGTTATCTCCATGGTTACACCACCCCCCGCTCACTCCTCTCACAGACGCTCCCCGTTCCAAGACCCAATGGCTATGAAAGCGAGACAGGAAGGCCATGAAAGGGGCCAGGGATATTATCCAGAAAGACAGACATTGTCCCCTTCTGTGAGAAGTCTACCCCCCTCAACTTCACCTTACAACCCCATGGGGATTGATCCTCGGAGCTCTAAAAGTGGGATTCCACCCCCTCCCCCGCTGTACAACACATCATCACCAAGGTTACCAAGGTCACCACCTGGAGGTCAGCACATGCAGAGCCTTCCATCTGGATCCATAACCCATGGAACACCCATCGGTCACGCAGTAACCACCACTATCCCCTCCTCCAGTGGTAGACATTATGAGCATGGACAACAAGTCCCTGCTCGGGGATCCATCACGCAAGGGACACCTATCAGAGACAGTCAACTTGGACGTGGCAGCCCCATGGGGCACGATCCCCGGCCCCGCATGCCAGGGCAGTATGACATACGTTTGGTGGAGCAGGCTCAGGCCCGTGGTATTCCTGCCCAGATGTATGACCCTCGGGTAATTGAGCAGATGAGGATGCAACACCCCCACTACCAGCCAGGCTCTGGGGTGCCACAGTACAGTGGGCAGTATCCCAGCCCCCAGCCAGCGCAGGGTGAGGGGCACAGCAAACAGTTGATGAGCGATTTTGAACTCGCCAAACAGATGCGTCACCAGACATCTCCTACTGAGAAAGACGTCCAGCGGTCCTCACCTAGAGCCCCTGATCAGTCTCCAACACAGAAAGTGTACCATATTGACCCACGGCTGGCACATGACCCGAGGTACCACACTTCAGCCCCGGGGGGTATTTTTGTGGCCCCTCAGCAGGGTCAGCCATCATCATCTAGGATCTCACCACGCCCTTCCCCGAGCATGCCCTCTCCTCGGGACGACAAGACTGCCTCACCATGGATGATGGCTCAGGCTCAGAGACAACATATGGCAGCCACTAGCCCTGGAGCACACTCAGCGGGACATCCTAGTCCCCACCCCAGCCCACATATGGAGCAAGGTCACATGCAAGGTCACCAGTATCCATCCCCAGCGCAGGGTAGACCCAGCATCACCCAGGGCACAGGGAGACAGACTGTGATCACAGACAGCAGAGGAGATGATAGGTATGTAATGACAAACAATTTTATATCAGTTTTGACTCATTTTTCCACAGATATTCACAAAACAAGACATATAACCTGTCAAAAGTAAACTAGCTGTAATGAAGAAAAAAAAAAGAAAAGAATCTTAAGAAAAATATACATATAATCAGGAGGCTGTGCAATTCTGAAAATAAATTAATTGAAAAAGAAATGTTTCTTGACTTGATGATATGTGATAAACAGTTTTCTGTTATAGATACAGTCGAGGCCCTGACAGCTCCAGTTCTCACCACTCGCCCAGACTGCCACCGGAGGGTTACCCAACCTCCTCTGGGGACCACCGTCCCTCCCCGGGGACACACCCGGATATGTACCGCCAACAACAACAACAACAACAACAACAACAGATGTATGAGAGAGAAAAGATTATCAGACAAGAAGAAGCTGTCAAAAATGCTAGTAAGAACTCTTGAAAAATTAACACTTCACTTTTGACCATGCACTGAAGCTCAATCAGTAGTGTGTAAGATTCGTAATGAAGTGGGCCCATGATTGATCCTGACATCCAGCACATGAAGATTTGGTCATGAAAATATTTCTACAGCCATGCTTCATCTTCCTCTGATTCAAGAAGAGTAGTTGTCAGCAAAAAGTGATGAAAGAAATGTGTACTAAGTACTGGTAAAAATGCTTTCAGTTTCTGATGCAAACCTTGGCTGCATGTTTAAGTTAAAACTAATACCATTGCACCCATTGTTTTAGGGAATAGCTATGAGAAGGGTTTGAAAGAGTTTATGAAACAACAAGCCTATGACAGTAACATGAGACCAATGAGTGCAGAGACCCAGAGGTCGCGGGAAGATCCACAAGCCGCATATAAAAAGCAGATTTACGAACGCCAGAGGGAGATAGATCAGAACAAGCAGTCGCCGAAACTCAGTAACGCCACAGACATACTGAAAGCTTTTGCTCCAGACACGTCTCAGAAGAGGATGCCAGAATCTACCGGGAAAGGGGGTAAAAATTTGACGACTGCGGCTAACTTGATTGACGCCATCATTGTACACCAAATTAACCAGACGACAGAGGAGACCTCGCCAAGTGAGTCACAACCAGTGTCAGCTCAGTCTAGACCAGATGGGAACCAGCCTGATCAACAGCGACCATTGTTGTCACAGGCAATGTCATCACAGCAACAGCCCGGGCAGGGTCAAGGTCAGCAGGTGCAGGGTTACCAAGGGCAACCAGGTCAAGGACAACTTCAGGCCCAGCAAGGTAGCGATGATGTAATAAAATGATTAGTAACATTTGAAATAGGATGCTGTTTAATTTTTGCCCATCCTCAATAATTGTTTCACAGTTAAGTCTGAACTGTGTATACGAGGAAACATCCTCATGGGTTGCCTATCCGTATACTTTGCAGAAGAGAAATGATCTAGAATAATAGGGCGATAAAAGGTGACCATAGATTTTAGTAATGTCTTGTTTTTCCAGCCTGGTGGGTTTAGTTTGGGATTTTAAATTTAATTCCTGTTCTAACTTTACATTCTAGACCTTAGTTAAGTAAATATGATGAAATAGATGCATGTTATGAATTCCTGAAATTACTGTGAAATCGTTTTCTATCTAGGAAAGAGACGTTGGCTGCCCACAGGAGCCCCAGCAGCTCCTTCAGGCCCTGGTAATTTCCCCCAAGGTGCCCCTAGTAAACCAGACGACAACAACAGGGTGGCCTCATCAACTACCAGTCCTTCCGAGGGGAAGAAGGTATGGGAGATTTTGTTGAAAATATGTTTATCAAGAGTGGGTTACATTGTAGACTTTCGATTTTAATGCACACCTACACAACAGAAATATGAATAAGATTCAGTTAGTTTGACTTGTGTTCTTATATAATAAAATTTGATTGTAGAAAAAATATCACCAGTGACATAAACAGTTAAATAAATATTTAAATAAATAAATAAATAGCTGCAAAATTACGCTGTGTCACAGTAGTTGCTCATATATTTTCAGGATGAAAAAAAGATGTGGAGTATTCCCTTGGGTGCGGGGGATCCTGGGAGCAACAAACAGATGACCCTGGGGGATCATATCAACAACATTATACAGGAGGATTATAAGAGAAAACAGGACAAACCCGGGCCCCCACAGCCCAGTCTACTCAGTCAGATCAATGGCTCGATACAGCAGACAGGTATGACTATCGCACATATCCTAGTCCCATTGGTGGTGTGGGAAGGGGGGGGGGGGTCACTGGGCGTAACAAACAGGACAAACCTGGGTCACCACATCCCAGTCTGCTCATTCAGATCAATGGCTCGATACAACAAACAGGTAGGACTATTCCCGAGAAGGTGGTGGGTGGAGGGGGGGGGGGGGGGGAAGTCACTGGGGGTAACAAACCTGGGCCACCACAGCCCAGTTTACTCAGTCAGATCAATGGCTCTATACAGCAGACAGGTAGGACTATTCCCCTGGGTGGTGGTCGGGAGGGGGGGGGGGTGAATCACTGGGGGTAACAAACAGGACAAACCTGGGCCACCACATCCCAGTCTATTCAGTCAGATCAATGGCTCTATACAGCAGACAGGTAATGTCGTCACAGGTAACAGGACAAACCTGGGCCACCACAGCCCAGTCTACTCAGTCAGATCAATGGCTCTATACAGCAGACAGGTAGGATTATTTCCCTGGGTGGTGGGGGGAGGGGGAAGGGGGTAACAAACCCGGGCCCCCACAGCCCAGTCTACTCAGTCAGATCAATGGCTCTATACAGCAGACAGGTAGGATTATTTCCCTGGGTGGTGGGGGGGAGGGGGAAGGGGGTAACAAACCCGGGCCCCCACAGCCCTGTCTACTCAGTCAGATCAATGGCTCTATACAGCAGACAGGTAGGATTATTTCCCTGGGTGGTTGGGGGGAGGGGGAAGGGGGTAACAAACCCGGGCCCCCACAGCCCTGTCTACTCAGTCAGATCAATGGCTCTATACAGCAGACAGGTAGGATTATTTCCCTGGGTGGTGGGGGGGGAAAGGGGGTAACAAACCCGGGCCCCCACAGCCCTGTCTACTCAGTCAGATCAATGGCTCTATACAGCAGACAGGTAGGATTATTTCCCTGGGTGGTGATGGGGGTAGCGACTGGGGGTAATATACAGGACAATTCCGGGCCACCTCAGCCCAGTCTACTCAGTGAGATCAATGACTGGATGCAGCAGACAGGTTTAGTTTCTTCTTTCGGCCTAGGCCTCAAGGTTATAAAAAAAAACATTTCATTCTCAGCTGAGCATGAAATTTTTTTGTGCTTATGCTGTTCAGATATTAAAATTGACAAAATAAATGGTACATGTATGTTTTGTGATATAAAGTTTTATGAATAGAAACTTGTAAAAAAGAATTAAAGCATAGCTTCTGGTATTGTTTACCAAAGTCAAACCTAGGGCCCCCTGGAGACAGATACAATGGTCTAACCATTAAGCCAAAAGAGTTGGCTTACTGGTGCAGCATGTCAGAGATTGTATGTACAAGTATTGGGTAGCAGTGCTATTTATAGAAGCTATGCATGTGATGTAACCTGTGTCAAGGCATATAATGGAATGAAGATGAAACCTGACCAATGAGCTATTTGGGTTTTCTAACAAGGTCCAACACAAACTGGTCTGTTTAATCACATAAAAAGGCTTGAAGCTTGAAATTTTGTACTTAAGAAGAAGAGGGATTGTACTGTCCATGTAGAGGACATAAGAGCCGCGATGCGTGAATTGCGAGGCAATAATCCGGTTTTCTCATGACGCGGCTGATAAAGGCCCAGATCAACTATATATAGTAATTACACAACTGATATTTGCCATTGTTATAGCTGATGTGAAAAGCCAGTTTTCTGAAAATGGGACTCAAGCCATGAAAGCCAGGCATACACATAGGTTTAAGGGTTTACTGTAACAGCTGAGTTTTAGTCTGGCAAAGATTTATTGAGAATACCACCCACATCAATTAAGCCACCTGCACACTGTATTCTCTTAGACTCTTACTTTCTAGGAGATCATGGAAGAGTGTCTACCTCTGAATCAAGAGGTCCTGTTTTAACCCTGCTTCAGAGCTGGCTTGTGTCCTTGATCAAGACGCATTATTACCCAAAATACCCAAGAAGCATTGGCTGTGTCCCGCATTGACTGAAAATTGTTGAGTGGGATGTTAATCCGTCATAAAAACAAAATTATGCCAGAACTGTATTTTCTTTCTTTCCAGTCCCTCCACACAGCCAGACTGCCACACCGACCGTGTCCAGTAGCAACCCTGGTGAGATGGCATCCTCCTGGTCCACCAGCCCACTGAGCTCTACCACCCCCGGGACGTCCCCTGGGTCAGCTGACTCGCAGGGAAAACCCTTCCCTAAAAAATTCAAATGGAGACAGGTAATGATACTGTAGATTTGGAAATGTTGGGGAGAACTTAATTTGAGCTAGTATTTGCGAATTAATGATGTTCGCTGCCAATGAAAAAGTATTCAAACTTTTTTTCTAACCACTCTTTTTTGATTCCAAAATACAACACAAGACATTTGAAAACAAAATAAATATAGGGTAGTGTGCATTTTTTCAAGCTACAGGCCTCTGAATGAGACCTCTGAGCACCATGTTTTAAATTTGGTAAAATTATTTTAATTTATAATTCTTTGAAACATACCTGTCTTGTAGAAAAATACACCTAGAATGCTTTCAAAAGTCATAATATTTAAGTTACGCAGACAATTTTGGACCAAAAGCATAGAAAAATTTGCAACTTGGAGTGGATGACAAAATTTTACGATTCCTTTTCTAACCCTACCCCTATACTTGAAAAGTCGGAAAAAATCAATATTTTGAAATGTATCAAACCCATATTTGTTGATTCAAACTTTTTCTTGTATTTTCATACAACATAGAACTTGGTAATATTGTTCGAATAAAAGAAAGAAATATATAGGGTAGTGATCATATAAGAGAGAACCAGCAACTTGAAAATCGCCATTTTCGGCCTTTTTCCGGCTGTTTTGTTTCTAAAAGCCCATTTCATAAAACCACTTTAAATTTTAAAACCAGCACAACAAAGACACAAATAATGACTTAGAAGACCATGTACACATATACTGCTGCTAAAATAAACATCGAACTAGTGCAATTAAGCCTGAGGAAATAATTCTGTTTACTTTCAATATACCCTCGATATCGTCGTTTAACTATCGATTTACCTTGATACTTTATACGCGCTTATATTTATTTTTAGCCAGAGAGTGACAACGAAGTATTTTTGGATCGATGACCTTGAGTTTGCTCCGTTTACAATTTAATCAGATATTTAGCATGTGTGATCAGCCATCGTTGTCCAAACATAAAAGTCATAGTTGTTACTTGGAGGTTATAATTGAGCCGCCTCGTGGGAAAACCAACAATGATTTTCGAACAGGTCTGACACTAACCAGCCTGTACAAGCACAAAAAATAGCCAGAAGCTTGAAATTTTGGATTTAACTTGAGTAGAAGAGGAATTGTACTATCCGAGCAGCGAAAACAAAGGCGCTGATCAGCTTCGCGGTTACCGCGCGAAGCTGATCTGCGTCTTTGTTTTCGCCAATGCGGATTGTTGGTTTTCCCATGAGGCGGCTCATATATTAGCACATTTCTGCCGTCAGGACATCCGCTTGTTGGCTCATTTGCTCATGCACACCAACAACATAAGTATATAGTAACTGTGTCACATTACGAAAACTTGCCCATGCGTTATACAGATTTTAAATATTTTTGCTAAAAACATCGAATGTCGAACCACGTTAGAACCGCCTCGCCGAGACCCACAATCTATGTTTTGGAGCAAAAATAAGAAAAATAGGTATAGCCCTGCATATCCCATTTTAGCTATATAAAAGGTTAACGCGGACATGTTTTCGTGATGGACTCTCCCAGCTTCTGCATGAGGCTTTTCCGTAGACAACTTCTCGCCCAGCGATGTCATGTTTCAGATTTTATTTTCAAATACTTGATGGTATTAGAAAGAGGGGAACTAAACTTCCGTAAGACAAAATAAAGATTTGTCTGACATTAAACCCCAAAGCTAATCGAATTGACCGAACGATTTGTTGTGTTAACGGCTGTGTTAAACGAAGACAAAGACTAGAAACAGTGTAAATTTTAACCCAGCTGTCGTGTAAAACCACATAGAACTTGACAGACGTTTTGCGTAGTGAAACAGTGTCGTAGGGTGATTTGGGGGAAGAGCATCGAACTCCGTATCGAGACCCCCAAATGCGGCGGCGTGTTGTGTCATTGAGCAAGACTCATTAACTCGCCTGCAGCTATGTCTCCGTCTCGACACAAATGGATATTTGTTGACTGGGATGTTAAGCCATTACCAGTCTGACAAAACTAACCTTCAACTTATCTTTACACTGATTCATTTGTCGCTGGCATGTCGGCTTTTTAATTAACAGATACAACTATTTATTATCATTTCTCTCCCTCTTGAAATTCAAAAGGGAATAACTTTAAAAGGCATAAAGACAAGTTTCAACTAGAATGTCCATCATAACCACGTTTAACAAATATTAAGATAATATCAAAAATAATCTCTGGGGTCGAGGCTCATGTCTTATATAGTTTTATATTCGTGACAACTATGCTAAGTGTAATTAATAGTGCTCAAATCGCCCGGAACTCCTGTCTCAATATGATCGTACTGTTGAGGTGGGACGTAAAACACCAATAAAAGATACCAACAGAATCTTACTGAAGAGGACAGAGATAGATCACTGGATGGCAAAACATTGAGTAGGCCTATTTGTAAACATACCTGTAGGAATGACTATTTAACAATGGATATTGACCAGTGTATTTGTCATCAAGTTTCAAATTGAATAAGATAAGATCTGTTTAGACAAGTGAAGTGGTAAGTCCTAGATCAACCAGTTTATCGTCCGATGGACCGCTGATATTGTTAGTTGTCCATCTGTTTTCAATATAAACATCACAATAAAAACGGGAAAACCCCGAGGTTTTATGAAATCATAATGGACATATGCATTTTATTCGTTTGAGATCAACCAAGTGACTCGTTTAAACGCATCAAGGTCGGTGGCTTAATTTGGAAATATTGTGAAATTAGTTTCGGAATGTGGATATTCATGTTATTTAAATTTTCCGGCATCAATCATTTATGAATCTCGGGTATGATTTTCAGATATTACCAAGCAGTGTAGATATGGATTGAATCAGATTCAAAATAATGTTTATTGGATCCGAGGTTTTACACAAGTATATCGACAGACATACAATGACATACAATGAGTATGTATAATTCAAGTGAGTCGGCTGTCGACATACCGAGACATGAAACCCATATCGTTATACTCGCACGAAAGTAACCTTTTGCGTATTACAAATGGCTCGGTCGACAGCACACTTGCTCCCATGGTATCTGTACCGACCTGGTGCTAAACCTAGCTTCTCTTACCAATGTTTAATATATTTGGTCCCATTTAGATAATACTAGTCTTTGTATCAACTACCATGTTGAAAGTTGTAAAATTTCAGTAATTCTCTTTGGCTCCATGTTGCCAAATCTAAAGGGCTTTAATAGTCGAAACCGCGGTATGGCCCATCCCCTTTCTCATTAATGTCTTCACTGCTCTTAAAGGATCTCAGTTTTAATTTTTATTTGTCGTATTAACGATGGATTTGTCACGAATATGTGTCAAGATGATGCGATTGTAACGTTCGACCATCTGCTTGTGCACACAAATATGCTACAGCATCTGTTTCAGACTATCCCATATTGCGTGTTAAGACGAAGTTGCATAGACCAATGCAGATTTAAGCTTTCACGTGTGACTACTTTATATCGTGGAATTTCGCCATAAAAAGCGCACGGCAGCCATAGAAAACGAAGACATACTTTCAAACTTCTTTGACACTGTCATGCGTTTTGTATATGTATATCAAAATTTGCGTAAAAGAAACACTTTACTCAAATGAAAACTAACATTGAAAGCGCTTGAAATCATTCCTTGGTATTGAACTTTTACTCTATGCTCCTCCTATGCCAAACCTTTATTTGTCCTTCAAATGTCAGTCTGACATCTAAGTAGGCAACATAAACGGAATTTCATCATCAACATTGTATCATGACTTCTAAATACATAATTGGTTTAAACCCCACGCACCCTGTGTCCAGTTGATTTTATCAGTTAATGAATATTTGCTTTGTTGTAATGTCGGGATGTTCACGTCCGTTTTCAAATATCAGTTTGAATATCATATTATTAAGAGGTTATGATCTCAGAATAAATTCCCCCTCCAACAACCCGAGATGGGAAAAACTAAACTGACAATCAGGTGCTATTCAAAGACAAGAACGCCGCGGAGGTCAGCATACGACCTATACACTTCGAGGAGGAAAAAACCGATGCTTTGTAAACCCTAAAAGTCATGTTTTGTGTTTCATACATTGTAGGTATACATTAGAACCGCCTCGCCGAGAACGGCCACGTTTTCCTGATGCTTTTGTATGTGCTCAGTTAAACAAAGCACCTTTGCGGACAAAATACCACTGGTATATTCTTAATATTTGAATGCGAGTTAGGAAACAAGGCGTGTCAATGGTCGCATTTGGGTCTGTGTTTCCTTTAAATACCAGGGTCCAGAATAAAGTTCGATCCCGGGCTTCTCCAACTATAAACCGACGTCCCGTCTCCATATGACCTAAGCTGTTGGTGGGACGTTAAACTCGAAATCAAATCAAAAAGTAATCTTATTTTCATCATGGTTATATGACAATTTATAAACAGGGTTTCGTAACGAACCTTACGGAAGCCTATTGACCGTTGACATATTGACATATTTATTTCAAGGTCGAGCGGGATACTGGGAAACTACGCATCTAAAAATATCTTACCTGTGTCGCAGCCAATATAAAATTTACTACAGCTAAAAATAAACATTGATCGATCGAGTTAGGTTGATGTAACGTGCATGGCAAAGTAAACAGAATATTTTCTACTGGTGTAATTTGAAGATGTGTAATATTCAAGTTTAATCTACCCTACCCCCTAAATTTTACGGACAACTAAAAGTTTCTGAAAAGTTGCAGAAAATGGGGTGAAAAAATAAAAGTTCTTAGATTGACAATTTTCATGGCTCATTCGATGCATATTACCAATATGTATCCAAATATAAAATATTAGGAAAATATCTGCAACCGTTTACGAGATATTCAAGAAAAGAAAAACCGGAAGTTCCGAAATGTCAAATGTTGGCAGCGAACATCCTTAAATGCCTTAATTTGTATTCAAAGTTATAGTAAAGGATTTTCAATCAGTGACTGGGCTACAAGTCCTGGAGCAATAGTCGGTAACGGTGTCAAATTAAACAGCGCAATGTGGAATTGGATTGAGTACGAATACTTAGCCTTGCCCTGGCTTCTTTTCAGCCTTGGTTATTGCTGCAGGAATACACGATTATAGAGTGAGTGTGCAAGTTTTTCAAAAAAGCTCAGACTTGTGATATGAATATTTTAGACCAGTGAGCAGGCCAGCAGTTCTGGAGAACCAGTCGAGGGTAATAGTGCAGTGACACAGTCTAACATGGAGGATACTGGTGCCCGAACCCCAGCAGAAGGAGAATGGAGACAGATGAAACCAGATCAGTCGTCAGTCCATTCTTCACCAGGGGTGGCAGCTAGCTCTGGGCTACCACCTGTCTCCCCTCAAGGTGAGATGATCAGTTCCATTTGTATCATGGCTTTGATTCTTGAAAATTTAGAACAAAGATCTTCTTTTGTATTTTAGAAAAATAAGAGGAAAAAAAAGACAATGCAAATGTTTATATCTTCATTTGGTAGCGTTAGTTGTATTTTTGTAAAGCAAAGTTCTATTCTGTTTTCTGTGTGGTGGACACTTAAAAATTTGTAAACACAATTGAGCACATGCAAATGTAGATTATGAAAATTTGAAAGAGGCCATGTAAAAAAATCTTTCGCTGATAAACAGAGTTTCTCAAGTGGTAAAATACTCTGATGCTGATAAGGATGTTTGCTCTTAGGGAAAATATTGTTATTAGATCTATGTGTTTTTGGTGCACAAAAGGTAAATAGAATAACTACTGTATTTCACCCCTAACTCTCTGTCATATGAGCCGCAGCATGGGAAAACCAACAATGTGCATAGGCAAAAACAAAGGCGCAGATCAGTTTCGCAGTAACTGCGAAGCTGATCAGCGCCTTTGTTTTTGCTACAAGGATAGTACAATTCCTCTACTTTCTAAATCCAAAATTTCCAGCCTCTATCCATCTTCTGTGACTGTACAGTCTGGTTTGTGTCAGACCTGGTCGGAACCCCGAATTGTTGGTTTTCTCTTGCACAGGCTCATATATATATTATCCAGGTCAGCCAGACAGCAGTAGTAACAGTGTATCTGGCAGTTCTGATGGTAAAGCCATGAGGAAAGGTCTGGGGATCCAGGACTCTGAGGTATCTACTCTAGAGTATGTCAAGAACAAGATAGCGTCCTGTATGACAGAGGACGGACCAGCTGGTAAAGGTCAGGGTCAAGCTATGGAACAAGGTCAAGGTCAACAGGTGAACAGAGGTCAACAACACTTACAGGTAGTGTATTAGGCCAATTAATAACAAGCTAGTTGATAGGTCCTGTATTACCCATCTTAGCCACTGTGCATCATTGACATTCTGTAAATGTAAAGCAGATACTAGTAACATGGTATTCTTTTCAATTCAGCTCCATGTCATTTCGACCTTAAACCAAGTTGTTGTTTTTCCCCAAAAGCATGTTCAGAGTTCAATGTTTGAGGTTTCCATTTTTTGATTCGATAGAATCACAAATTGTATAGACTAGCTAATTTAGAAAGGGCCTCCACCCACAGGGTCTGTGAGAAGTAGCTGGACTGCTTGTGCCTCCAGGTAAAGCTAATTACAGACTGACTGACAATCTGATAACTGGCTGATGGCATAGAAGATCCGAGCTTGCCTGGAAAAATTGGTTAAATTATACCATCCATACAGGCATATGGGCCTAAGTTATTCACTTGGGTGGTTATTCTAAGCAGATTTAGGCTGTCATGATGTCAGTGTTGTGTTAAAGTGTCATAAAATGGAGGCAACCTGCGACTTTACCATAGTTATGGACTGGGATGTAAAGCAGGAACTCAAACAAACAATAATCTAGCAACAATTCTGCCCATGGGAAACCGCCCATAGGGGTGTAACATTTTTTTTTGTATTGCAGGGTATGCTCCAGGGGCGACCCAGACCCCAGTCACCGGTGTCCTCCCAGGGTATGGGGCAGAAAGATGGAGCCCAGAAATATCCCCGCCCAGGAATGCCAATGGGAGACACACATGGTCAAGGTAATGTTGAGTTTTAAACCAGTATCTTGTCAATCAAATACATCAATCATTGATTTCAAGATTTCTTGTAGTACTTTGTAAAATTTTTGCAATACTGCCATTTTCGCCTTTTTTATTGCAACCCAACTTATTTTAGGTAAAATATGTCAAAATGGACTTCTTTGTGGGCACTTAAATTTTGCTACTATTTTTTCTCAAATATTGGGAACTAGTTAAGACAGAAAATGAGAAAAGACGCTTCGTTATGAAGGTACAGGCATTTTGTGAGGAAAAGGGTTTGAGATCATTTTTAGGGGTATTCGGGTATGCTGAATCCAAAAACCAATGTTGGCAAGCTGAGAAATGGCGCCTTCACCATCTAATTTGCATATTTCCAAGATGGCCGCCAAAATTAAGAAAAACATCAATAGCTGCAAATTAGTATATGTTTAGGATTCCAAACTGCTACAAAATAATAAAAATAACATTTTATAATGATTAGAAGGTCTTCAATGAATAAAAAAAATCTCAAAAGTTAAAAGGCTGAGGTGGGGGTTCGGAGGGGGCAGGGGTGTGTGCTTTTCTACTTGTACCTACAAAAGTGATCATAGTTCCACTGTAACAAGTCCTAGATCACTGCACCTGGTCTCACTGTAAAGCATAGATATAGCCTTTTGATCATTTGGTAAGTAATGCAAATTATCGAATTTTCATATTCATGAATTTTAATGAAAATATTAAAAAACGGCTTTAAAATCCATAAGTAAACAATTCTCAGGCAGAAAAAAAGCTATCATTATGACAACTTGTTATTGCACCAGTAATACCATATATGACAAATATATTAATGCCAATGGTCAATATGAAACTCATCTCATTAGCATATTCATGAATATTAATTGAAATGTCAAAACATAGGGGCGAAAACCAGGGAAAAACAATTGCCATTGAAAGGTTTTTGGTGCATTATATGATTGTTTTTGCATTTTAGGACAAATTTTCATGGCTGCCAGTTTGGTCAGATGGGCCAGTTAAATGTCATAAAAAGTTGTCTTCAACAATGAACACATTCGCATGATGTAAACATCATATTGTTTCCACAACCACCCCTAGTGTGATTCTATAGAATGGGATGAACTTACAAAAATACCCATGTCCCACCAAAAGCATACTTTAGAATACTATGATTGGTCTGGTAGTATTGCATTGACATAGCAATTTAACCTTCATAACTAATATTGAAATCATTGAATTTACATATATTCATGAAAATTAATAAAATACATAATGGGAGAAAAATCGTGGAAAAAAATAGTGGGTATACGTACAAAAACACCTGTAACCAGGCTGTTAATGAACCTAGGATGCCGAAAGAGATATCAAATGAATGCTGTGGCAATGTACTATAACTCTGAAATATGATATAAGAATAATCGAATTTGTAATTTCATGTATATTAATGAAATCTTTAAAAACATGACAGAAAAAATGGAAAAATTAAAGGGGTAAATGTAAGAAATGGCTTGTATCTTGGCAACCCAAAGCCCTAAAGTGCTGAATGATGATCAAATGGTTGTTAAGGCAATATTATGCCATCCTATATTACAGTTTATAAGTCATTTGATTTTTATTTTCATGAATATTAATAACATCTTTAGGAATTGGGGTAAAAATGCTGAAAGCATAAGGCAGTATACACGTACAAACGTGCATATCATGCTTACCGATAGACCTAGAGAGCTGAAATTGGTATCAAACAATTGCTTAAACATTGTTCTATAACCGTATGATCTGTTATTTGCTTTATCTGAAATATTTGTTGTAAAAATGTTAATAAAATCTTTATAAATAATAGAAAAATAACCAGAAAATGATGGCGGTTTACCAATAAAATTGCTTATATCTGGACTGCAAATAGACTTAGAGAGTTCAAAGTGGCATCAAATTATTGCTAGTACACATACAATTTATTATTGCCATATGTTCAGATTTATAAAGCATACATGTATTTGTTAGCAACCAAGATACAAGCGATTTTGTTCGAGCACAAGCTTCAACTTTATGTATGTAATTTTTACAATTTTTCGAAGCATTCATGGCTTTTGATAAGCTATGGTTTATCTATCAGACTACATGGTTTTAATCAGATGCTGTTTATCTATCAGACTACATTGTCCTAACATTCTATGGGTACCATTTTCATCCCTCTAAGGGTATTAGCGGTGGAGATATAAGCAACTTTGTTGGTACACCGCCTTTACTTTTCGGTGATATTTCTCTAATTTGAAAGATCTCATTAACAAAGTGGCATCAAATTATTGCTAGTACACATACAATTTATTATTGCCATATGTTCAGATTTATAAAGCATACATGTATTTGTTAGCAACCAAGATACAAGCGATTTTGTTTGAGCACAAGCTTCAACTTTATGTATGTAATTTTTAAAATTTTTCGAAGCATTCATGGCTTTTGATAAGCTATGGTTTATCTATCAGACTACATGGTTTTAATCAGATGCTGTTTATCTATCAGACTACATTGTCCTAACATTCTATGGGTACCATTTTCATCTAAGGGTATTAGCGGTGGAGATATAAGCAACTTTGTTGGTACACCGCCTTTACTTTTCGGTGATATTTCTCTAATTTGAAAGATCTTATTAATATCCATACAACAAAAAATATCTAGATGTCTTATATATCAAGATCATATGGTTAATGGTTATAGAACATTGTCATAGCAGTCATTTGATTTCAACTTCGACTCTTTAGGTCCTTAAGTAGCCAAGATACGCACATGTGTTTAAGTGTATACCTCATAATTTTTCTGCATTTTACCCCAATTCCTAAAAAAAATCATTAATATTCATGAAAATGAAACTCAAATAACTTATCTATTACAGTATGGATGGTATAATATTGCCCCAGCAACCATTTGATTCCATTTTCAGCACATTGGGGCTTTTGGTTGCTAAAATTCAAGTGTATTTAAAGGTGTATCTGTTTAATCTTTTTCTTTTTTCTCTCTCAATTTCATAAGTTTTCATTGATATTGAAAATCATTTTTTCTTATATCACACTTCAAAGAGATAATACGATACCTTATCATTTATTTGATACCATTTTCAATGTCCTATGTTTATTTACAGCCCAGGTACAAGTGATTTTGTATGTACACCCCACATTTTTTCCACGATTTTCCTTCCATTTCTTACGATTTTCATTACGATGTTCACTCTGCAGTGACAAAAGCAATTGTGTCGTTTTCGCTTGAAATTCATGAATACGCAAATTCAATGATTTGAATATTAGGATTACCATTAAATCGTTATGTCCAAGCACTACTATCAGGTCAATCATAGTATTCTAGAGCATGCTATTGGTAGGATATGGGTATTTTTGTAAGTGCACCCCATTCTATAGAACCACACAATAGATGGGCGTGGAAACAATATTTTTACATCATGCAAATATGTTCATTGTTGAGGACAATATTTTAAGGCATTTAAGTGGTCCCTCTGACCAAACTGACAGCCATGAAAATTTGTTCTAAAATGCAAGAAAGATCTTATAACCCACCAAAACCTTTAATGGCAATAGTTTTCCCCTGGTTTTCAGTTGGCCCCAGTTTTCAACATTATAATTATTATTCATGAATATGCAAATGAGATAAAATTTTCAAATAGGTCCATGGCATCAATATATTTGTCACATGATATATTACGTGTGCAATACCAGTGTCATAAAGATGGTTTGGGCCGGAAAATTGTTTATTTATGGATTTTAAACCATTTTTAATGTTTTCATTACAATTCATGAATATGCAAATTAGATAAATTGCATTACTTACCACAGGAGAAAAGGGATATGTCTAAGCATAACAACGAGACCAGGTTCAGCGGCATAGGACGAGCAACAGTGGCGACATGATCAATTTTGTAGCTACACCCCTCCTCAAGAAACACATAAATAGTTGCCATGGAAACCATGCATTATTTTCATAGTGTTATTGAGTTTATCTTTGCGGGCTAAAATTCTTTGCATTTAAATTTATGTAAATTTAAATTTATGTAATTTAGTCAAGCAATCATCTAACAATATATTTTAAGTGATTTTAGGCTCAGATCATGACAAACAAACGAAACGTTTCATCAATATAACAGATTCTAGATATTTTGGCGGCCATTTTGAAAATATGCAAATTAGGACATGAAGACGTCATTTCTCAACTTGCCAACATTGGTTTTTGGATTCAGCACACCAAATTACCTCTAGTTCAAGTGTCAAACCCTTTTCCTCACAAAATGCCTGTACTTGTTAACTTTTCTCAATTCCTGTCTTAACTAAACCCAAACTGATCACAAAAGTAAATTGATTTAAAGTTAATTGACTGTCTCATCAGAAAACCTGTTATTTGCAATTGCTTAAACGAATGATGCAGGCCAGCATAATGATCATTGCAGTCCCCTAATTGGAAATTAGGTAGTGTCATATTCCAAATAAAGAGGTCCTTTGTCGAACCCTGGTGGGGTGCCATATTATGTCCTTGAGCAATACATGATTAACTCCCTATTGTACTGGGAGTGGTAGTGGCTCTGTCCTGACATGACTGAAAAATCAATGACAGGGAGGCTAATCCACAAATCAAAACTCACGAGACATATAAGGACAAATGTTGCAAATGCATTGACTTCAGTTTAATATCAGTCCTCTATACACAGGTGGTATGATGCGCCCTGAGAAGCCCCCAGCCCCCTCCAGCTCTACCCAGCAGTCACCAGACCAACATTACATGCCAGATCAGCAATCACCTATACAGTCATCAGGGGGAGAACAGGTATGGTGGTGTATTGACATTTTTCTTTTTATCAAACAATTTGTCCTAAACACTAAGAAATAAAAATAAAACTGAGATCCTTTAAGAGCAGTGAGCATATTAATGAGAAGGGTAAACAGTAAGAGTATCTTCTACAGGAGTAGTTTTGTCGTTAGTTTTTTTACTATAAACAATCAATGTGAAGGGAGCACTGTGGCCTTATGGTAGAGTGTCAGACTCTAAAGCGAGAGGTCCTGGAATAGTGATTTTATTAAACTGTCATAGCAAATATTTTGTATGAATTTCTATTGTGACATTCAGATTTAAATTTTATTTTTGGAGCTATTTTCCTACAGTACATGTATATATGAAGATGTAGACCTTAATGAATAAAATATTTGAATATAAGTCCACCATAAACAGTTTTACCAGCATCTCTTAATTAACATATGAACTGCCCCATGAGAAAACCAACAATCTGCATATGCGAAAATAAAAGGCGCAGATCAGCTTCGCAGTAACCGCGAAGCTGATCAGCGTCTTTGTTTTCGCCACTCGGAAAGTACAATTCCTCTTCTTTCTAAATCCATAATTTCAAGCCATTAGCCATCTTCTGTGGCTGTACAGCCCTGTTTGTGTTGGACCTGTTCGGAAACCACATTGTTGGTTTTCCCACGAGGCAGCTCATATTTTGTCTTCCTATTTCAGGTTCACTCCTCCCAACACCCCCACCAACTGGGGAAGAAGAGAATGTTTTCCCGCCCACGATCCCGGGCAGAGCAAGAGGAAGCCATGGCAAAGGGGAACAACTCTGGACCCAGAGAACAAATGAAGCCTTCCCCTAGGGCATCCCCGTCTGCAATGATACCCGAGGGCGTGAGTGGAAGGGTTCTTCAGCCCGGGGATAAGAAAGGCCCAAGGTCGGCATACGACTTTCCTGACAGCCCAGATGATGAGGCTGTGAAGGGAAAACCTTTGAGTAGCTACATGGCATTGTCTAGTACAACACGGAGCCCCAGACGTGGAGTCGTAGACAGTTCAGAGAACAGGTCATCGGGAGGCGGAGAGTCATCTCGGGAGGAGGAGGGTAATAATGTGGAGAGTTCGGGAGATGTGGCCTATTACGGCAGCAAGGTTTCTGAATCGGGAAATTCAAAAGACAATGAGGCCCAGGGCTTTGAAAGGTATTCTGCAGAACAAAGAGAGCAGATGGGAGATAATTCCTACATGCCTGGCGATCAGGGTCGTGCTGCAGCTATGAGGAAACAGTCCTTAGAGGCTGACGAAGGGTCAAACATTTCTCATACAAGTGCAGACAGCACTGATAAACTGATGATTGAGGAAACAGCAAGTATTGACAGTTCATCTGCAGAAGTCTCGTCAATTTCACACAAGGCCACTGGTAGCAGGCGCAGCTCTAAGTCATCTCGGGAAAGTGACGCCAGCCCACACCCGGGAGCAGATTACTCCGGTATGACAGAGCATGTATCGCACAGTCGTCAGACCCACAGATCTCGTAGCCCACGTAGTTACCCCCACTCCAGTTCTGATCTCCCGACCAGCATGGCGTCCTCGAACATATCTTCAGGATTTGTACGTCGGGTAGCAGACAGTGACGGTCAAGGTCAACAAGAGCAAGAACCTCAGCCGTTGTTGTCTTCACAGTATGAAACACTGTCGGATGAGGAGAACTAATCATAGAACAAAATTAAATGAGCTGCGTCATGAGAAACCCAACATTTTGCATAGGCCAAAACAAAGGCGCTTATCAGCACCTTTGTTTTCGCTACACGGAAAGTACAATTCCTCTACTTTCTAAATCCAAAATGTTCAGACTCTAGCCATCAGATCGGTTTGTATCGGACCTGTTCAAAAAACACATTGTTGGTTTTGTCATGAGACAGCTCAAACAATCCTTAGTTTTTGGATAGATTAGTTATTGCAGCCAGAGCAGATACAGAACAGTCTGTCTTTGTGATCCAGTCTGTATCTTTGTGAAGCATAACTATAACTTTAAAACACTGTAGACCCAGTGTTGCTTGTCCAAAACTTTGTTAGCTCAACGTCCGCATCAAGGCGACTTGTTCAAGTAAATGCCAACTACATCAGCAAATACACTGTTATTTTTTGTTGATATAATGTGAGAATCATTTGCATTGCAAAGGATTCTCACATTTTATCAACAAAAAATAACAGTGTATTTGTAATATTCATGTTTGAAATTTTGACTAACAATTTTAAATTTTAACTAACAATGTCGTTAATTTTGAACAACTGGGCCAAGTTTAAGAGGGTTTCTAGCAAATGCAACTCAGGTGTCAAAAAGTCAATGAGAATTGTATCTGGTTAAATCTATAAATTATGAAAGAAATTTCACTAGACCACTTGACATATTCGGAAATGTTTACTCCTTGGAAAACAATGAAGACCTTGATGAGACTAACATTCACTCTTTACTTTAAAGCTTCACAGTCAAACCTTCTGATCAAGACATTAAAAAAAATTAGAAAACATGGCAAACAGTTCTTTTGTGTTGTATAACCTCTGGGTCTGGGTCTTCACCTCTCTATCCAAAAATTAAGGAACCATTGTGTATAAATCATGTTTATTCATTGTTGGTGCAATTTTAGGTATAGGTTGTCAGTTGGTAAAGTTATGTCTGTCTGTGGAAGTGTGATTCTAGCTGAGCTAGTTCTAAACATTGGAATCTGCCCATATTGGAATCTGCCCATGATGTAGGGTCCAGCACAAACCAGATTGCTGAAAAGTCTAGATAAAGGGAAGTGAGCCACATCATGTGAAAACCAACAATCTGCATATGCGAAAACAAAGATGCAGATCAGCTTCATGGTGACCGCGAAGCTGATCAGTGCCTTTGTTTTTGCTACACTCATAATCCAAAATTTCAAGCTTCTAACCATCTTCTACGACTGTATAGACCAGTTCGTGTCTGACCTATTTGAAAACCATGTTGGTTTTCTCATGACGAGGCTTGTATTTGATGATAATTGAAAGATAATGTCTGTTTGTCCTTCACGAAAACCTATATTGTAGGTGCTCATTTGAGTCATCACTTTTTGTGGCAATTTTGATGATAATACACGTAACCACAGCCGCCCAGGCCCGGGAGAGGACGGGGTATAGCCGTGGAAATGAGCGGGGCTTTGACCAAAGTTTTGCCACGGCAAGTGTTGGGGAAATACGGGGTTTGCTTTATATATGCAGAGAGGGCCGTGCAGACTGCGGAGGAAAAACAGCATTGGTTTTACCAACGAGCAGTCCCCGCAGGGTGGGGCTTTTAGCGGGAATTTGCTGGATCAAAAGTCAAGTCCCCGCAAAGTCCCCGCCGGGCCTTGGGGGCCGTGGTTACAAACCCACAACATAGGTAGAGACGATTCTAATGAGTACCTCATGTTTTTGCTACCCCGATAGTACAATCCTCCTCTACTTATATCCGACAGCCTGCTTCTGTGACTGTACAAGAAGGTTTGTGTCAGGACTGATTGCAGTTTTCTTGAGTCAAGGCTAATATGATATTGTGCATATTGAAGACCCAGTACATTAGCTTTTTACAGATTTGAAATTCTCCCTTATGTATGAATTGTATCTGGTTTGATTTGAACTCTTCGGACAAGTTTCTTACTCATTTACATGAATTGATATCTTTAAAGTGCTGCTTTGTTACGCCCCTAACTTTAGAAAAAGGTGGAGAGCATTATTGATTTGAAACCACACACTGAATATTTGAATGTAAATGCATAAAATATTGTGAAGGATTTTGTTATGGTAATGTAATTGATATGTTTTTAAAGCAATGTAAACATTTCTTTTTCTGATTTCATTGAATTGTGAACACATTTGGTTCTGTGCAGCAGCACTGTACAAGGATCATACTACAAGAAATTGTCAGTTGATGATGTACAATCAGTTTCTACAACCATGGACCAGTTGTTCAAAACTTTGTTAGCTTAACGTAGCTTGTTAAGTTAATGCCAACTACATAAGCAAATACACTGTTATTTTTGTTGATAAAATGTGAGAATCCTTTTCAGTGCAAAGGATTCTCATTTTATCAACAAAAAATAAGCACATACACTGTTATTTTTTGTTGATAAAATTTGAGAATCCTTTGCACATTTTATCAACAAAAAATTACAGTGTATTTGTAATATTCATTTTTGAATTTTTAATGAATCATTAACTAACGATGTCGTTAATTTTGAACAACTGAGCCCATGCTGTCAGAAATCTCTATGATCATAATTCAATGAAGCTCAGGAAACGAAATTTATAACCATTATGGCTCATGAAACTTCTTTTAATACAGGAATAAAAGATGTGACATTCTTTTTCTTTGTGTTGTCATCATTTTGAACTCCCAACAGTAAGAATAGAAAGACCAGGAATTGATACAATAAAGGGATCAACCATGGTTTTAGTTCAAACATTCGATGGATCACGTGGAAGGCGTGTGAACACAAGGCTACAGGCTGCATGTTCAAACCCCTTCCGAGTGATCCAGCGAATGTTTGAACACTGAAACAAAACATGGTTGATCACTATTATTGCATTTTCATACGAATTCACTTAAAATTTCTTGAAAATACCGTTAACAATGTCCAAACTCACCGAAAACCAT
This sequence comes from Rugalucina vietnamica, assembly GCA_964017185.1. Lineage (NCBI taxonomy): Eukaryota > Metazoa > Mollusca > Bivalvia > Lucinida > Lucinidae > Rugalucina > Rugalucina vietnamica. The sequence goes on along the minus strand of OZ024881.1, from coordinate 18,825,514 downwards.
GGAACTTCAACGTCTGCCTTTTTTTCTACGGAACACAGCGATGTCATGTCGCATCGACCAATGATGTCGGCCAAAAACCATGTTCAAACGGCACGTGAATTTCATGATTTAAACATAGGGTTTTGCTATCTGAACATGGCTTTCGACCAATCAAAAATGGCTTCAAACAGCTGTGCGCATAGATATCTGTGCAAGAATAAAATTTTAATATCCTAACCCAGACATCAGGAGGGAAAGCCATTACAAGACATCATATACAACATGCATAAAGAGCAAAATGACCAGCTGGTTCCTAGCGTGGTAACCATCTTGCTACATGTAGAATCAACACAACACAAAGACTGAGTACCAGCAATGTGAAGATAAATCACAGCAGAACATCATTGGAACAGTCGTAAAGAAATTATTCGAAGACTTTAATCGATTTTAGGGGTGTCCAATATTCAAGAATCTCTAATGATGAGCCGAGAAATGCCATTTAAAGTAAAAAATCGAGAGGGCCTAATTTTAAGATGCATTATTTAAGCAAAAACTTAAACTCTTGCTGTTTGTACCTACCCAAAGAATTGTATTTTTGAGTTGGTACAAAAACCAAGAGACTGATCTCCAACTTGAATTTTGCAACACTGTCAAATCCATTTTTATGTATGTATACAATTTACATATATACCCAATATGTTTTAAAAATGGACCCCTTGACTTCAGGCTTTTTTGGGTACTTTTCTTGAGTTATCAGTAGAGATCCTTAACATACCAGACCCCTTGACTTCAGGCTTTTGGGTACTTTTCTCAAGTTATCAGTAGAGATCCTTAACATACCAGACCCCTTGACTTCAGGCTTTTCGGTACGTTTCTTGAGTTATCAGTAGAGATCCTTAACATACCAGACCCCTTGACTTCAGGCTTTTGGGTACTTTTCTTGAGTTATCAGTAGAGATCCTTAACATACCAGACCCCTTGACTTCAGGCTTTTGGGTACTTTTCTTGAGTTATCAGTAGAGATCCTTAACATACCAGACCCCTTGACTTCAGGCTTTTTTGGGTACTTTTCTTGAGTTATCAGTAGAGATCCTTAACATACCAGAGTGCTGAATGGTAATAACTAGGGATGTCAACGAATATTCGAATGTTCGAATATTCGCATTTCATACGAATATTCGAATGCGATTTCTGGATTCGAATATTCGCATTATTTTCTAACCTACAATACTGGTATGTATCAGTTTAAAGGAGGACTCAAATCTAACATTTTGACACACTTGCAAATTGAGATAGCTCAATTAACAGTTTGACACTTTGTTGATTCAAGTGACACTTTGTTGATTCAAGTTGAGAAGAAAGCATTGCCCGCTTTCAATAAATGTTTTTAAGGTGTGATAGTCCTACAATTTGAGCTGTGTCATGTGAAAACTTAAGATGGCTGGATAGATTGACAACTCAATCCTTTAGGAACAACACAGTAACAACAGACTTTTCACAAAGTACATGTAGGCCACACGATTACAATAGACCCTAAGCATTCTTGGTGGCGGATATCAACGACATGCATGCAGAACTTAATCTTGGCTTGACAGTAATGGTTTGTCGTTGCTTTCTCAGACAGAATCCCAGAGATTTGTCATTATTAAACACTTCCAGATTGTCTAGTTTTCTGTGCAAAATTTGTTGATTTTCTTACATGGTGCCATTGGTATAGCCCAGATACGATACCATGCATATACATGTACCTCATATTTTCAATACATGTACCAACAAGTAAGTAATCGTAATAGGTCTATTGGGCATAGATGTGTGTATCATTCGAATATTCGAATATATTCGAATATCCTATGCGAATATTCGAATACCAATTTCGGCATTCGTTGACATCCCTAGTAATAACAAATGTTGTTTTACTCCCATTCCGAGCAGCAACTCCCTCAAACATTCTCATACTTCTATGTTATTCCAATAGTCTTGATAAACACAAACCCTATGATGTTAGTAACAAGCTTTTTGACAAACTTTATGTAATTGTTATTTCCCTTTCAATACCAACTTAAATATTTGAGTCAGAAGAGAGAGGCATTCTAGAGGTTGGACTCCGAATCAAGAGGTCCTGGGTTCGATACCCACAAGCGTCACCGTGTTGTGTCCTTGAGCAAGACACAGTACTGGTTAAACTCAGGAAGAGTTGGCTCAGTCCCAACATGACTGAAAAATTGTTGACTGGGACGTTAAGCCTCAATACAAACAAATTCTAGAGGTGGAAGGTACATCATGTTTGATTAAAAATTTCTGATATCAAAATAAGCCAGCATTCATTTTTCCATTCTTGCTTCTTCTATCACTGAAATATGCATGTTGCTGCTGCCATACGATTGTCTTCACAATATATGTAGTACAATGTATATATAAAGATCATATATCGCACTTGCCAAACACATGCAACAACAAGTCTTTTTGTTTTTTTTTAGCTTGTTACATTTGTCTTTATTATTGGGGTTAAGGCCCCTTAAGAAAAAAATGTTTCTCTGCAAAAGCAACGAAAGATACATTCTATATTTTAAGAGGATAATGGAAGAGTGCCATTCTTCTGTAAGATCCTTTGGCCATGCACTGATGGACTTAAGTAACGCAAAATTGTAGACAATCAGGCAACATTTGAGCCACATCGAGAAAACAGGATTTTTGCCTATGCGAAAACAAAGCCACAGATCAGCTTCGCAGCAACTGCGAAGCTGATCAGCGCCTTTGTTTTCACTACACGGATAATACAATTCCTCTACTTTCTAAATCCAAAATTTCCAGCCTCTAATCATCTGTGACTGCACAGGCTGGTTTGTGTCGAACCTGGTCAGAAACCTCTAAGATGTTTTCTTGCGTCGCAGCATATTTGATCTTCCATAATAATGAGACCTACCCTCATACCTAAAATTTGGGTAAAGAAAATAAAAGTCCAACAACAAGTTACTGACATCATTTAATAAATTAATCATTTGTAAGCATTTTTCTTTGACAAAAACAATTTTAAACCTGATAAAAAACAAGGGAAGGTAACTACATGCGTTTGATAACATAAAAACATCTTTTTATTTGCCATTAAACCCATCACGAATGTGTGAACCGATTAGAACCCATTTGAAACCATCCTTGTCAATGTTATACTAAACCTACATTTTATTCACAAATTGTAAATCATTTTTCAGAATCACCAAATAACCTCCTGTCTTTGAAAAGTTCTTCTCAGCCATTCTAAAGTTGCATAAAATTGTTTTCATAGAAAAATCTAAAATAATGTAACAGACAAAAAGTGCACCTACAAAATAACCAGTACTATGAAACAAATAATGTAAATGCTTGATTTTTATTTGAGCAGCTGTGCTTTTTCAAAGATAGAAAACTTTGTGGGTTCTATGCCAAAACAGGCACAGACAAACTCCTTTAGATAGCTTTTCTCAAAATGCAGCTCATCTGTCAATTACCATCAAATAAAGTTATACTTGCTCTTGTAACAAAATGTACAGTATACATTTAAAACAATATGAGCCACTGCATAAGAAAACCAACAAAATGCTTGGGCGAAAACAAGGGTGCAGATCAGCTTCGCGGTAACTGCGAAGCTGATCAGCACCTTTGTTTTCGCTGCACGGATAGTACATGTACAATCCTTCTTAAATCCGAAATTTCAAGCTTCTAACCATCTTCTGTGACTGTACAGCCGGATTTGTGTAGGACCTGGTCGGAAACCCAAATTGTTTTTTTTTTCTTGCACATGCTCATATAATAACAAAACTGTAATAATCTTAACAACAAAATTCATTAACAATTTATTGTAAGTAGAAATGAGTGTCTAAAACTATTAATACCCTCTAAAAATGGCCTTATTTTCCAGTCAATATTTATGCAGATCGCAGAACCTCTTCATGTTCTGTGATGGGTCTAAACGATATGTGGATATTTTTTTGCAAAAATGAAAAAAATGGGGAAAAAATGTTTTCACATTAAGCAGAGTATAATAGAAAAAAAAATAGAATATGGTACATTTCTATCGAAATACTTGTAATAGAAACACTTACAAACATGTTAGGTGAAAAAGATGATTGTATATATAAGTAACTAGCAAATGATAAAATATCTGAGCAAAAGAATCACTAGTTCAGACAAATACTGATAAAACAAAACAGTACATGTATATTCAACACCCATACTTGCTGTACACTGTTTCAACAACAACAACAAAAATGCTCGAAGATGTTTTAAGTGAGCACGTAGTGTACATATTCATTAACAACATTTCTACATTGACATTTTGACAAGCATACACATACAGTTACAAACTAACAATCATTCAATAAAAGCGGTCAGCTATAAAGCTTGCTAGTATCATACTTGTGCAAACAACACATTGCATTTTCTTGGGATCGGTAGTTTGGGCGGTATTGTGTATTACTGAAGCAGATCCGAGACTGCCCATACATTGAATGATTTTGTCATGAAATTCTTCCATTGGTTCAAGAAATGCATATGCCAATCATTTGTGAACCACTGGAGAGCAGTATGCACTAACTACTGGTAATCTGCCTCTGGGAGGCTTACCAAAGAACAGTGTGATTAGTAAAACATTAACCTGACATGACCGTCATTGTTGACTATGGACAATAAATTGGACATAAAACATTTAATTACACAAACAAAACATTTCTGTGCATAGTACATGCATGTCATTTATGTGCATGTAGGAGTGAAACATTAGACAATAGCAATACTATTTCAAATTGGTAAAGTTCTTATGAAGTCTATGTGGCCTACATCTATCAAATCTCATTTTAAACTTGTGTGACAGCATGTAGCTGATGTTCACCAGACCTATGCTGCCCCACTGCTTTTCCCGGTGAGAATGACATTGCTTGTTTCTGGCTCTCAAGGACATGCTCTAATTCTCGATGAAATGCATTTGTCCCTGGAAATGACTGTCGATTCTTCTTCCTTCTTGAGCTTGATTTCTGACTAGGTTGTTTATCAGCATGCTTATTTCCTACATGAACACCAACATAACATTCATCCTTGCCAAGTGACCTTGACCTTTTGTGAATCTTCTTTCCATGAAGACTCTGTGACCTTGAGTCGTTATGGCAACTAGATTTTGGGGTTACTTTGGCACCAATAGTAGAAGACATGTATGAACTATGAATGGGTGATAAACCAACATGATTCAAATTACTGCTTACCCTAGGACTGTTTTGGAAATAAACAGGACTATTGTTTTCGGTGTCTACTATGACTTGCAATGTTTTTGATGATGACTGATGTTGAGTGGGTGAAATAGCTGAACTAATGGGTAAAAACCCTGTTTTGACAGGTGACGGCCTATGATTATCTATAGTTTGGAAATATTGCCTTCTGGGGACTAAATTTGTATTACTTGCATCATCAGATGAACTATGATCGTTATCACCTACATTGAACTGTCTTAACTGTTTACTTTTCAAACTGACACCTTTCTGCCTAGGTGAATTTTTCCGACCAGATTCACAGTTTCTTGACGATAGTGGTCTTTCTTCTGGGAAACTACTTCTTGAATGTCGTTTATGACTTTGCTTCTTTTTACTTTTCTTTGGAGTCTTATCTTCCTGTTCAAAATTGTAAAACTGAGAAGCATTTGCTCTGTCACTAACACTTGGCACTCCACTAGGTAAACCAGTAGTTGTCATTACATTCAAATGTGGAGGTATTCCAGCAGCTATAAACCTAGAAACATCTTTATCATTGCATAGCTTTATGGCACTTTTGTCTGTATTTACACTGGCAACACCAATCTGAGAATTTATATTGAAATTTAAATCCTTGAAACTTGTATCCCTTAAGCCATTTTCAGTACTTTCAACTTTGACTGAATTATTTTGTTTTTTGTTTATACCTTTAGCCAACTGTTTTGAATTATTCCTACCATTTTGTCTAGTATTATCCTCTTCACTCATCATTGTCATCCTGTCTAGCGACTGAAGTGTAGTAGTACTTACGTTCAGCCCGCTTTTTCGTGGATCCAGTCCATTATGTTTATGATTCCTTCCTTGTGTTTCATTACCAGAAGCCACTGACTGTGTTAATGTCCTAACAAAGTCAAATGGTGCTTCTGGGTACTGTGCATCATTGCTTATCACGTCAGACAATGGTCTTTGACTAGTATTCTGTTTTTTCCTCCTTTCTGAGCACACTGAAAAAGCAGACGTCAGTGACTGAATGTTCTTTATCTTCTGTGGTTCTAATCCATTATTGACCCCGCCATGTATAGGACTATCAGGACAAGAGACATTGTCAGTTTTTCTGTTGGGACTAAACAATAGGTGGGAAAGTCGGAGTTCTCGTAAAACTTTTTGTCTCCGTGAACTTGTTGGCACCTCACAATCATCACACTGGGAAACATTAGGAGACATTCTATCTGTATCTGGCGTGAAATAACTTATATTAGTCTCTGAATCACTATGATATTGACTAGAACTATTTTGATTAACAGGTTTATTTATAGTATCAGAACAAGTGTCCTCTGGTTCAACATAAGAAACACGAGCACCAAAACTTCCTGGTAAAAGTTGTACATTTCTACTTTTAGAAGCCACCCTATTTGCATTTGGGCCACTGTTGGTAGCATTTTGTGTATAATCCGAATGGGATCTTGTGAGTAAGCCATTTGTTTTCATTTTATTGCACTTGCATGCTATTATATTGTTGCATTTTCCACATCTTATTCCCACCTTAGGAGCAATAGTCTGTAAATTTTCAGAATCAGTTTCTCTAGCTAACCCTGAAACACCTTTTGGAACCTGTTGAAAGAATCCACTATTTCTATTAACAGCTCCCGCAAGACCCAGATGAGGAGCATTAGAAGCTTGCTCTGAACAAGTCCATGACTGTGACATTGAATTTGGGAAATTCCGGTTTCTATTCTTAGCCATTTGTCCAAACTGCTTGTCCAGAAACTGCTTCACAGTCGTTTCAGCATCTTGACTCAAGACAACACCCGAGTCCCTATTAGAAAGAGGATGGTTCCCAGCATTTGTTAATGCTAGAGTCCTGCTGTCATACTCAGTCGGTACAGGACTAGTACTATTACGACTAGCTTCAGAATCACTTGAGCTTGTTGATTCACCGATATCCGACACTGCTTGGCGATTGTTTGATATCTGTTCATTTCGATTTCTCTCATTTCTGATTTCAGCTCTTGGAGCAGTTCTTGCCTGAATAAATGAATATGGCTGATTTTGAATACTATCTGAAGTTATCACATTCGTTATATCAGTACTAAAATTACTAGTGTTCCTATCCGCACATCTTCCAGTCATATTTCTAGGGTCAATCAAATCATGAACAGCACTAAAGTTAAAAACATTGCCTTGTAGAGTCATCTGCCCATTTTGGTGTTGACCTTGACCTGAGTTTCTATGGTTACCAGCACTTCCTGTCACACCAGACTGGTTCTGAGTTCTATTTCCTGTCTGGTTGCCATTATCATCCACAAGACCTATTTCAATATTCCCATTGTCATCGATAGCATCATAAGGTGGTGGCTGGTCTCTCCTGTGATGATATTCAGGTTTTGGGGGTGAGTAAGGAGGGGGTGGGTCCTCGTACGGTGGCGGGCACTGGAGACCAAAGAAGTCGGGAGCATAGCTGGCATTGTCAGAATCATCAAGATCATGGCGTCTTCGACTGTAGCCTGGAAATATGAGAACAGCAGCTTTCATTTCTGGTTTAACTACCATAAATAATTTGTAATAACATAATTATGTATTCATGAAATCCACGGTGCCAATAGTTTGACAGTTTCTGGGTCTTTACTGAATATATACACTGTGCTGGTAAGATGCTTTATTCTGGAAATATTTTGTGCAATTTCAAAATGCAAAACATGCAACATGCATACCATTATAATCCTATGTTTTCAACCAGACCCTGAGGAATACTCAATCAGGAGCATTTCCTGATCAGGGTCTATATTGTCTGAAATTCAATCCAGCATCTCCCCCATTCTCATGAAATAAAATCATCTAGTCAATATCCCCATTCTGTAATCATGAGGTGGTCGAAGCAAAATTATGGGTTGAAAATTTATAAATATTATGGTATGTATAATTCTACTGCAAGCTGCAAGATGTTCAATATGCAGATATGCATAATGTTTTCTCCAAGGACCTGAATTATCTAAGAGAAACTTCTCTTTATCATAATGTTCTCAGTTTTCTCCTGGAACTTATCAGAAAATTTCTCATCTTCTGCAGGATTTTACAGTTTGCAGACAATCAGTTGTCAAAATCTGCATGCAGCTGTGCATTTGCTATCTAAATTGGTGTTTATAAATGGTAATTATTGCACAAAAACTTAGACTTGGTGCTGCAAACCTGAAGCAAAACTATCATAGAGAAATGTCAATGCACCTAAGATGATGGTATCTCTAAAATTATGGCATTCTTCATCAGGATAACATGTCCGTGAAATGAATACCCCCTCATACCCCCCTTTTATAGAGCGATGTGGGGTATTATCGACACCTTAAGACTTATTTTGATTTTAAATAGTCCCTTTTGTAAATATCATACTGAATTGACCTGTTTTAGTTGGCACAACTATCTGTTTCACTTAGAAGTAGATCTTTTGATTATTGTTTAAATTTTGAAATTGACCCTTTGATATGTCATGTACCGTATGTGAGCAGTTATCAACACCCGCAGGTAGTTATCAACACCCCTGTTATCCCTAAATCCTGATGTTGAAAATAATATTTTACTTAAGCAGCATTCTTAAATGCATGTTCTGCTCATATAGAATAGACAATGAATGAATAATTTTCCTGAAATTCAGATATAAAATCTCAAAATTTCTGTTTTCACACATTCAATGACAAAATCTGCAAAATTATGAAATCATAGCTGAAAAAAATAGGGAATTTTAGGGAAAAATACCCCCAAAATATGAAAAATTCTAAGTTAGCAAAAATATTTAGATTGTGTACATAAAAATGATTTGTTTGCTTTCATATGAAAATTTAACTTAAAAACAAACCATTTTCCTGACAGATTTGTTTATCAAAGCACATTTTAGAGAAATTTAAATTAGGGGTGTTGATAACTACCCACGTGGTACATTCACGTAGGTAGTTATCGACACCCTGGAGGTCAAAATAGCATGTATGACTAAGAATAGTTTAACCAGGTCTGCTTTAAGTGATTGTCTATGATGATTCATTTTATGAATAAAATCCGCATGAAAATCTTTTATTTAGTGAAAATAACCATATGACTGAGTTATCTTCCCTTACAACAATGCATAATAGACTGCAATTTTCACAAGTAAATCTCAAAATGTCAAATTTTTCTCCAACTACCTAACTTTCCAGGATTTTTTGCGCTAATTCATAATTATATGTGAAATTACAATACTGCAATACACTATTTTCATTTAAGAACATCATGAAATGGAAAAGATAACAAGGGGGTGTCGATAATACCTCACATTGCTCTATAGCAAAACTGGGGTATGCAGGAGTATACCTATTTTTCTTATTTTTGCTCCAAAACATAGACTGTGGGTATTCGCTAGAACTGCCTCGCCGAGGCAATTCTAATGTGTACCCACACTCTATGTTTTGGGCAAAAATAATAAAAATATCAAAAATGTTCTTCTGAAATCTTCAATTTTTACAGCTGAAAAAAATCTCTATATTGCATGTGCAAGTTTTCGTAATACTATACAACAAATTCATTTGAATGATTTTTGGACAAACTGAACTGATTACAAATGCCAAGTTAAACTGAAACAAGATCATCTTGGGTTTTTCCTACTGTAATAGGTTGATACTACTGAATTTCCTGTGCCTTAAATTCACCATCTGTAGGTGTAAAGCCAGGTTTGTGTGAGACCTGGTCAGAAACCACAACCAAATCTCCATGGTACACTGGTTAAGTTACTTATCTTACAAACCAGTGGTTGCAGGTTCAATCCCAGGCTTCTCCAGTCTTTCAAATAAGACTTTTAACCAAGGTGATGACTGTATGATCTCAGTTGTTGGTGGGACATTAAAGCTGACTCATCCAACAACAACCTTAGACAGGCTGCCTTGTGAGGCTGTTCATAGTAATTTTAATTCTAACACGACGTTATTGTCTTGCCCATTGAACCTAATGGAAACGTCACCATTTGCAAATATACAATAATTCACTGTAAACAAAATTACGCGCATAATGTAACTGTTTTGTGAAGTCGCACATAAACATCCATGTCCGCCGCGAATGAGTCCACTGGAAAACATTTTAAAATGTAAGCATTTATGTATGATAGTTGTGTTAGAATCGAAATAATTTTACTTTACAGTGAATTATCTTTGATTAACGCGTGATGTTGTCCGGCAGATGCGATATTTAATTCACTCCGGCTGCGCCTTCGTGAATTAATACATCGCAATCTGCCCTCCAACATCCCGCGTTAATCATGATAATTCACTGTAAAGTAAAATTATTAAATAAAGTGACACTATTATACATGCATTAAAAGACTTGAAGTGCTTGTCATAAAATGTCATAAATGTACTTACGCCTAAGAGCCATTCTGAGTCGTTTCTGTCTCAGTCTGTGTAGCAGGAACAGCAGTAGTGCCAGGATGAGAAACGTTGTCACTGTGCTGGCCGCTAGTCGGAGACCCAGATCAGTCATAGTGGCATCACTCACTGGGCCTGAAGAACAATAGGTAAGGTTAAGGTTTGAAAATGGGAGCATGGCAGCTCAGTGGTTGTGTAGGAGGTTAGAGGGTCTAACACCTATTAGTATTAATTAACACTGTGTTTGAGAAAATAAACATTGATTGCCATTGTACTGATACACCTTGACGGCCAAGGCTCCTTGACTTGTTAAGAATCAACACCAATAAAATTGGTCAAAATTTGTTCACTTAAAATATAATGGACCTCATAATTATTTTCACTGTTTTATACAATCTAATATACTCATAGTAAATCTAATCCAGAATTATAATGTTTTACCACTTACTCCAAAACAAACATGTTATGGTCAGCAATTTCAATTCACACAATCATTCTTATTTCTAATGTCCAACTATCACTAGGGCAGATCTGTGTTTACAGAAAACTACCAAGAAGTGTGGTAAAATAATCATCAAAACTGCACCCTAGTCTCCCCCTCCTGTCTTCAAGGACAGTTAGGCTGTCAAAAATGATAGCTGCACGCTGACATGTCAAACCCAACATTAATCTATCAATTTGTTTTAACAGTTGCCTAACCATACTTTAGATTTGCCTGACAGCAAGTTAGCATCTTCTAAATATACAAAATACCCACTTGAAATGCCAAACTGATCTAATAAAGATGTAAACAGAAATAATGATATAGATAAATGTGTGATAAGTATCAGTTACTTGGGGCAACTTCATAATTTTATGTATATTTCTCCACCTGATATTTATCAATTAATATTATATCAGAAAGCAACACAGCAACTTTACAGGATTATATCACGGTTATAAATGTGTAAGCATGCAGTGAAGACTCTAGTCAGTCTTTGAGGATGAAAAGTTTATACAGAGAATAACACACAAGCCCTGCCATGATGTTTTTTATTTATTTTTTTTTTAGCGGACATTTTGGTGGAGATAAGCTTTCATATTTTCTGTACTCCAATATATAATCCCACTGCTCCCTAGTTCCGAAGTTCAATAATCAATCTGCATACTGCCATTTTCTGCAATTCGCGTACCATCTGTTTGTGTTTGAACATCAAAATCAGGTTTGGTAACCAAACTGGTTCATATTGGGTTGACCTATTATCATATTCCTACCTGAGTTTGGCCCTGCTGGTGGCACACTAGTGTAGTTATCTCTCCCACTCAGGTCCGAGCCCGACACCTCCGAGTCAAGACACTCAAACTGACAACATTTCCCGGGGATCTGCTGCCAGTACTTGCAGTTGATAGGGGCTCCACATGACACTGACTTACACATCGTAGACTGCCCATTGTCACATCTACAGACGTAGCACGGGTCTTCCTTCTTAGGGTTGAAGTCATCCCCATCGACGACCGAACGACCCTCCCAGTCTGTGCACTCTAAGGCTCTACCCCACACTGAAAAATATAAAACATTCATCTAAGATTTCTTTTAGGTTTGGTATTTGGTAATGCACCAGTCATTTGCAACCACGTCCCCCTCGGGGCCGGGGAATAGCGGGGATATTGACTTTTCTCTTTCCAAAGCCCGGGTATATGCCCGGCACTGCAGGGATACTCTTATGGTCAAAGCTCTGCCAAAGTCCCTGCTCAAATCCCGGCAGGTAAATGTAAATTTTCATGGCCATTTTGGGACAGGAATCAAAACCCCTGCTATTCCACGGCACTGCGGGGACAATGCTGAAGTCAAAACCCTGCAGTTAAGCCCGGCTATACCCCCGCTATTCCCGGCCCCAAGGGGACCGTGGTTGCAAATGACTGGTGCATAACTGCACCTTCGCCTTGAATGAATGTGCTGCATATAGATTGATTTAAGATCAATTGCATTTGAATCACCCAATCTCCAGAGCTAAAATTTGTACCACACATCAGGCAAACATATCCGTGAAATGTATACCCCCTTAAACCCCACTTTTATACAGAAAAAAAAAATGGGGTATACCTTTTTTCTTATTTTTGCTCCAAAACATAGATTGTGGGTACTCGTTAGAACGGCCTCGCCGATGCAGATCTAATGTGTACCCACAATCTATGTTTTGAGCAAAAATAAGAAAAATTATAAAAAAAATTTCAAATGAAATTTTCAATATTTGCTACTGAAGAAATTCTCTATATTTGGCATCCACTTGTTTACTAAAACCTTAGATTGTAGAAGCACAGTTTTAAAATTGGCTGTTAGTAAGTTGTGATAGAACCTGATTTGTCAGTCCCAAGAGCTTCAAGAGCTTTATGGCACTTTGCATTTCCTTGCATGTTACACTAATCAAGTGCAATAAACTCAGCAAAGTTTTCATCTCCCTGCATCAATACAGTTTAGCTGCAGCACATAAAAGTGAGCGAGTTAACTAGTGGTAAAGACTTAAGAGTGTACTGCCTGATCTGCCTGAAGATTTTATCAGTGGTATTACTGGACATTATACATTCGAAAGTAAAATTCTTACTGAACAGTGAATGCAGGACAGTCATCTGGGTGAGGCATTTGACTTTATTTGTTATGCCATGCAGCATCTGAAATGATTCAACCTTGCAGCCTTTTTTTACATGTTTTTACTCAGAATTACAAACATATGTGCAGCTTAATTACCTCTCTGCCAGCAATTTCACCTCTTTTGCAGTAAAAAGGATAGAATAATTTTCAGTGCAAAGAAAATTAAGCTGAAGTCTCCTTCCATATACTGTATATGTTTAATATGCTACAGAAATTTCAAAAATTGTCCTTGGAATTGTCCAAATAAGTAAAGGTTTTCAGAGCTCATGCAGTACAATGCAAATCAAAACTTAAATTGTACACCACCTAAAACCCATACACCGCAAGGTAACACTCAGGGTTGCCTGTCTTATACAGGTGGACTCTTTTATGTATAAAAGACAAGTTTTATTGTTAATATCAATCATTTGATTCTTCATCCACTATAAGCTTAAGTTACTAAGATAGTTTGCTCATGATGAAATCTTAACCAAACTGGTGAACTTCAGCCACAATTCCCACCTGGAAATCCACTTAGCAATGTTATTGCCTTCATGCACAGCCTTGCTATATAACCTACAGTAATAACTGGCTATATAATACTGTAAACCTCCTCATTTTTAGAACCAACAAGTTTTTAGTCTCTATAACATAAAATCAGTTTCATCTAACTCATAAAATAACAAGCTAGGAGTGGAGACCATGATAAAGGCCTCATCACACATATATTAAAGCGAAAATCTCTCGATGCAGACTTGCGTTTTATTGCAAAATTCAAATGGGATTTCTATTTGTTTGACTTATTGCATTATGTCCCTTTTATCATCTAACATCCCAACATGACCATAGCTGTTGACTGAGACGTAAAGCAGTATATGAAACAAACAGAAACTATTATTCACAATTTAATGCAAGTCTGCGTCGGGAGATTTTTACTTATGTGTGACGAGTCCTAAAGACTCCTTCTCCATGACCTGGGTGTGTTCGGTTGGACCAGACCTGCTTATCCGAAACCTAAGGATCATTACTGTACAGTAATTACAATACCTGGTTAATGCTTGGTGCCAATCCAAGAGAAATAATTCTGTCTTGGACATTTATTATGGAGCTGTCAGCATTTTTTTGCTATCTGATAATAAGGTTTCCTGAGGTACTAACTGTTCAGGTGAATTGCTGGATCCTATTTTAACTGTGCTGTGAGTTGTGGGGCTATTTTACCTGCTTCAGCAACAGGTTACTTCAATTTTTCAAGCTCAACTCAGCTGAGCATGACATTTGAAAAGCTCAAAAAGAGTACTGTAAATATCATTCATTAAGGTAATTTCTTCCGCACAAGCAGAAAAATATAAAACGCCAACAATTATTTCACCTGCATTCCTTGTCATTTTTTATTGTGGACATATAATATTTTTCAGTAAACCTCAGACTCTACTTACATCAGGAAGGAAACATGTCCATGTAATGAATACACCCTTAAACCCCACTTCTACATACATGTAGTAAAACTGGGGTTTACAGGGTAACAGGGGTATACCTAATTTTCTTATTTTTAATCCAAAACATACATTGTGGGTACTCGTTAGAACAGCCTCAGTGAGGCGGTTCTAATGTGTGCCCACAATGTATGTTTTGAGCGAAAATGTCAAAAATATCAAAATTTTACAATGAAATTTTTAATTTTTTCTTCTAAAAAAAAATGGGCAAGTTTTCATAATGCATTGTACTGTGTTATATTGTGTAAGAGTGTAAACAAAATGACAAGCTTCTGTAGCTTTAGCAGCCTGTTCCAAGTCTTATTGAATGTAGATTTTCTCATATAAAAAAAAACAAACATATATATATACATTATATGAGCCGCATCATGAGAAAACCAGACTTTTGCCTATGCGAAAACAAAGGCGCAGATCAGCTGTGCAGTAACTGCTCAGCTGATCAGCACCTTTGTTTTCGCTACACAGATAGTACAACTCCTCTTCTTCCTAAATCTGAGATTTCAAGCGTCTATCCATCATCTGTAGGTGCACAAGCTGGTTTGTGTCAGACCTGGTCGGAAACCCCGAAGACCAATGTTCTCGTGTCACGGCTCATACTACATGTAAGTATTGTGTTGAGCACTACTTGATCTGGGTGGTATAGCTGTTTCCTTCAAAACATTTTGGCAGAGATGATAAACATTAATAGCCAGCTTTAATTGAATTGCTTCTAGATGGAGATATGTCAAAATTATGTCTGCCTTTTCACAACTCATTATTGCTTAAGTATTATAGGATCCCTGCCTAGCAAACAAAACTTATTCACAGCATCATTGTAGTTTCTTACGTTTTCATGCGCATAAATGTTGCAAAACAGTATGGATTTATTGAAATTATAGCATATTTTTCAGGCTGATCATAAAAATATCCTGTTCAAAATTCTTAAATGCCAACAAAACCTTTTGCCATTAAGCAATTGACAAAAGAACAGTTGAATGATGCATAAATGAACCTGAATTTCCATTGATGAAACAGATGAACATGAAAACTTGGAAGTGTCGGTGCTAGGCTGTTCGCAGAACTGAGCAAGAAAACTGTTAACAGTGTCAGTGCCAGACTGATGTCTTATTAGCAAAGCACAAGAGCATAGCTACTTGGTAAGAGGAAAGTCATGTTAGCTATTCCATTTGCATTCTTTCAAAAGTTTTCTCTAAAAACACTTGCCAAGGTCAATTTATTTCAATTTACATGTATATATATATATATATGTACGAATGCAGATACCAAAATTATTTTGAACAGCTAAAAATTCCACAAAATAGACATCAGGAAAACATGTTCATGAAAAGTTTACCCCTTCAAACCACACTTTTATATAGGAAAAGGGGTATACCTACTTTTCTTAGTTCAGCTCCAAAACATAGATTGTGGGTACTCGTTAGAACCCCACAATCAATGTTTTGAGCAAATATATTGAAAACAGGATTTAATTTTTCCAATGAAATTTTCAATTTTTACAGCTGAAAAAAAATCTTTCTATGTTGCATGCGAAAGTTTTCATAATGGATGTAGGTAAATGATTTAAAACTGCACATGCAAGTGTGAAAGTTAAGCTGTATATTACAATTTATAGATCAAACTAATGATGTAAAAGAAGTACATGTGACACATGTACATGTACTCACAGAATCAGAATAGTACACATGTACATGTACTCTGTATATAAAATAAAACAACAATATTATACATACTTTCCTCAATTTACTATAGGTCCAGACTCCCTACTTTCAAAGCACTTTTGTTCAATTCCTATTTCCTCTCAGAGAAACATGTTTTCTACATCATTCTAAAACACATGCTAGCAGTATTATTACTCAACTGAGTCTCCCATCCTCTATCAATGATAGGTAACTATTTCTGAGAGATCTGATCTAGGATACAGGTGAAAAACCATTAACAAGATTCATAATCACTGTCAGAAACAAACTACTTCCACATTCTATAGAAATTGCACAACTTTTCACACCAGTCCTTCCACTAGCATCAATGTAAGTAAACTAGTTTAATCTGTGTCCTTAAAATAATGTTTTCAGGAATTTCCTAGATCTCCAATTCGTGTGAGATTCAAACAGATTCTGACTTCCTTGTTACACTATTCCATTCCCTTTCATGGATCCATTCACTTTTAAACTTTTTCACACCTTTAAGTTTGAGCTTTAATGTAAATAAACTAGTTTTTTGTCCTTTTGTTTACAAGAACCCTTGATCTCTAATTCTGTGACTGGTGTCCAATGAAAACTAATTTCTGTCCTTCTTAAATGTATCCCTGGGAGCAATAGTATCAGCCCCCTCCCACTTCAAGTCTACTAGGTAATCTTTAATTCTCCAGTGATAAAACTGTACTTCAACATTATAACAAGATTTCAATAGCTTATTACAATCTATCTAAGCCTTGTGATTATAGAAAAGCCTACCTTAAGTGGCCCTTTCAATTAAATCACTTAATTGATACTGTGAAAACAGCCCCGGGGCGACCGGCAGGGACAGGTCTGGGTTTAATGGAGCTCAAGGATTGAATAAGTATGAACAATTTGTAGTTTTAGTGATAAGAGTACTTTATCACCACACATATTGTTATTTAAGATTTAGCTGGGAGGTGTGGTGTCTGGGTTTAAGAAAATAAACGATAAATTGACCATTGAGTCTTATTTCCACCCAGTAAATAGCCCTATAATATATTATATTGGTAATTTAAGATTTTTTTGCACATACAAGATCAGACCTAATGTCTTCAAGGCTGGACTAAACAGCTTGATATATATATAATCATTAGACTAAAGTCTACTAAGGAACCATAGCTTCCATGATGTTGTCCAAAACAACTTACAAATGCAAAACAACACTAAAGTCTTGGTCAAAACTGTTGAAATTTAAAGATGTGTACTGAACACTGGATGAGCTGCATCATTAAAAAGCCTGCTTTTTACATAGGCAAAAACAAAGACACAGATCAGCTATGCAGTAACCGACATCTGATCAGCGCCTTAGTTCATGTTTAGCTGAAAATACAATGTCTTTGGTGTCATCTTTGGCTTAAAAGGGACCACTGATAAAGTTTAAAAACTGAAACATCTGTTTACAGTCAGCCCAACAATTTTAACTATCTAATCACTGTTGCTGTTAAGTAATTTTTTAGAGGGAGAGATCTTAAGTTTTATTAATGTTATTTATTTCTTTTTTTTTTCATTTCTATTGTCTATGCTTAATGTTATGTTCAATGTTAAGTGAACATGTCACTATGCAGTGACCTGAACCCCCCCCCCCCCCCCCCCCCACACACACACACATACTCTAACCATCTAAACGGGTCCGTGACACTTCGCCGAAAACCACTTTGCCGAAAAGACACTTCGCCGAAACGACATTTTGCCGAATGCGACACTTCGCCGAAATATTGCCGAAATTCGGCAAAAATGCCGAAAAAGATGTTTTAAGAGTATTTCATACAATGTGATTTTTTCAGAACTTTTACTTAAATCCACAGCATTATAACGATTTAACGATTAAATTTGTATAAATCTATACAAAGAGGCATTCTAAATTCTTAAGTAATTAATAAATGATTAGGTACATCAATGACCAATTTTGGCGATCAAACTAATTAATATATGACCAATTCAAAACAGGGCGATAAACCTTATTAATTAATCGTATTATTATTGGTATGAACACATTTTACTTCATAAATAAACAAACAAGGTAAAACAAACATAAAACGTAATTATAAGGAACTGATATTAAGTCCCCATTTAGACTTAAGGCTCATCTAATAACGTTAGTTTCCCTCAAGCATGACTCATTGTTAATCATTTTAAACTTTCGGCGAAGTGTCGCACCGGAGAAGAATTTTCGGCATTGTGTCGTTTCGGCGAAATGTCTTTTCGGCGAAGTGGTTTTCGGCAAAGTGTCGTGCACCGATCTAAACACAAGAAAAACAAATATAAGCTTGTCCACTGTCTCAGACATATTTTTGGCATTTTCTCTGCTAAATTTTAAGCTAATTATACCAGAATTAAATACTTCAAAGTGAAATTAATACCATCTACCTTTGATGGGATTTTACTGATTATTAATCATATTTTATCTGCAGAGATTATGGTATGGTTACTAAGTTACATTTCAAAAAGAATGAAAAAAAATGTAAAGGCCATATTTAGCAAAGCTCTCACCTAACATCTAGCACCCTTTTTCAACAGTGAAAGGGGTGTTAATTCACACTTCGAATAATACTATCCCACTAATACATCATAATGCTATTAATCACATTAGACTTCTAACATTATAGGACTGGACAAAACTTTATTTGGTTTTTACATCAAACTGGTAAAGTAGAACTGAGGACATTACAAAGAGGTGTGAAAACATTGCTGAGCTCAGAGAATGTCTCTTAATTATTGTTTATCAAAACAATCAAAATACTGAGAAAAAAAATACAAAATACTGTAATTTAGAAAATGTGTTATCTTGTGAATCTCTCATAAAATTGCAATTTTTCAGTCTAGTGTTAACTATAGCTATTATGGAATGTATGTCCACAAAAACAAAAGTTTATTTAACATCCAACATGTATACCTGAAAACAAAATGCAATCCTGTACAAAATTAGAAAAAGTGTTATCTTGTGAATCATTCTTAATTGCAGTTTTTCAGTCGAGGGTGGTTCGCTCGAAGCCAAATTATTTCGTTTTCATGGTGAATTTAAAGAAATTTTGAGTGAAATTAGGCTGACGAACCCCCCTTTTCTACATTTGAACCCTCTTTTAAAACATCCAGGATCCGCCCCTGCTATTTAGCAAAAATTATCCCAACAGACATAAAGGGGAGGGAGTGGTGCACCCAAAACTGTCCATAATGTATGGAATTATGATAGAATCTTTCATGTAGGTCAACATTAATATGCAAAAACAAAGAAATAAATCACCCCACACACAGCCTTCAGCCTGATTGACATATTTTACACCTTTAATGACATTTTCTACATGTGATGGCATAGGTGTATATCAAGTTTTCATTAGTCTATGACAGGCTGACCCACCACTTCATTAACTGCACCATGTCCTATATAAATACAGTTACTAAATAATCATTACAGGTCTGTTCCCATCAACATATGAAACACAACACATAAATCAATGTGCACCATTGCACTGATGACCAAACATAATGCTGACAGCAGTTGCCTATTCTAACAAGTCATGTAAAAATTCTAACTACCCTGTTCCAATTTTCTTTGCCTGGCTGTAAAGAAATTCAAAAGAAATCTGAGGCTAAAACACAGACCTGTCCATGTAACCCATGGCTGAAAACACTATCTGATGTGAAGTCACCACACTTCAAACCAATTTAGAAGACATCAAATGGAAGTCTCTGCCTTCTGATATATCTTGATTTGGTCTCATCATGCAACATACCATGCAATGAATAGCCCCTTCTACCCCACTTTATATAGTGAAAATGAGGTTTACAGAGGTAAAATATTTTCTTAATTTTTACTCCAAAATAAAGATTGTGGGTACTCATTAGAACTGTCTCTAACGTGTACCCACAGTCAACGTTTTGAGCTAAAATTATATCAAAAATACCAAAATTTACTAGCAAGATTTTCTACTTTAATTTATAGAACTTTGCAAATATTCTGTATATATTGCATGGCAAAGTTTTCATCAAGGTCAGGTATGGTTATGTTTATGTCCTAGCTGTAGTATGTCGCCTAAAACTTCTATGTAAAAATTGCCTCTTCCAGCAGTCTTAATTTGGACAGATTGCGGGGAGGAACTTCCCAGTATCAACTTATTTCAACCAACCTTTAACTCAAGTTGTCATGGTTGTAGCACTAATGCTTCACTTTTAGCCAATAGTGATTTTTTCTGCAAACCACAGTTTGAATGGTTTATGGCTGTTGAATCAGTGGACAATTAAAAAAATATGTTTCTTAACAGTAACAATTCAATCATTATCAACAAAATCAGTGGAAAGCCTGAAATAACTAAAGTGAAAATCACATAAATGCACAACAGCTGTTTAAATGAGTCACAGTGGCCCTGGTGGCTGAGTGGTTACAAGCACTGCTATTACATTATCGCACTTAACCATTCGATCATATCATCGCCGGGTCTGGTTTGGGTTCGAGCTCCACAGGAGGCACATGTCATGTCATGTGAGACAAGCCAAGTTCTGCTTGTGGGAGGTAAGGTCTTTTTTCTTGGGATTCTCCCATTTTTGCACCACTTACTGATTGCCCTTCTCATATGAGCTGAAATAATTTTGAAAGGGTACAAAAAAATAAATGAGTCACCCCACCCACTATGTTAATTCAATTAGTGATCAATTAACTGAATTTTTAAAGATTCTGTTCTTACCCGGGGCTTTCAAGAGCAACAGAGCGATTGAACAAAGAATAAGTTTCAT
This sequence comes from Rugalucina vietnamica, assembly GCA_964017185.1. Lineage (NCBI taxonomy): Eukaryota > Metazoa > Mollusca > Bivalvia > Lucinida > Lucinidae > Rugalucina > Rugalucina vietnamica. The sequence continues at coordinate 18,804,397 of OZ024881.1, read as the reverse complement.
CCTGAATCAAACAACATCTTCAAATTCACTCAAATAATTGCAAATTCCTAATAAAACATGTTTATGAGCAACAAGTCAAATTGACAAGCCTGTCAAATAAAGTCTCGTCAGGTTCAGTAACTCTCGTTATTTCGCGAGATCCAAGATGTCAGCCTCCATGAATTTCGTCCTAGATATTGAACGTCGACAAAATTCAAAGTTCACGGCTAGATAGTCGTTTGACCTAAATCATTGCAGACATTCTAAAACAAGGAAAGGATGAGTTTAAGTAAAGAAAGCAAAGAAGGTTTTTTTGAAAGCCTTTTGAACAAGTATTTGAACAGTTTGCAAAAGCGACCTTTGTTGACAAAATCTTGCACCAGGTTTGTGGTTTGTTTCAGCATTTTTCATTCGCTTTTTCTCCTTGTTTATACTGTAGTCATGCGTAAAATACAAATAGCTGTGTTTCTGCTAACATGCCGACGACGGGATAGGGTCGGGTAGGTCGGAAAATCTTTTTATTTTTCATTTATTTTTTCTACATCTACATTGGTACGTTGAACCGTCACGATTTGACTATTACTCAACGGGAGTAATAGTAAAGAAAGATTTTCTTCGTTGAAAATCGGTGTAAAAGATAAAAACGCACTAAAATCAATTATTAGTACTAGAATTAGACATGCAATGAAGTTAAAATTAGAAAGCTAACAAAAGTGAGTTTAAAATATTATTGTTGCAATTAGAGTAGTTTTAAAATCATGGCATACTTTCCTCTTGAAATGCTGTGGGTCGGTCGGCATGAAATTTTTTTATTTTATTTTTATTGGCAATAAAAACTTATTTTTATTGGCAATAAGAACTCTGGGGTCGGCGCAAAAAGCCAGAGTCGGTCGGGTTAGCAGAAACACAGCTATTTTTTGTTTAGGCCTCATTACCTTGAGAGCTGTGAAAATGTGATTGGCTCAAGTCAAGCTAGGTCAAGCTGAGTCTCGAACCCAAGACACTGGGTATCCACACAACGGTTGTGCCGATAACACTGGTTATCTGCACAGGAAGTGATATCGGGCATGCAATATAATAAATTTCGAGCCACCATGGTAAGTCCGGTATGAGGATAGAATGTAGCTTGTTTGGGTGGATGCGTGTGGTCAACAGACCTCGCAATGATCTACTGATACTGAGTTGACCAATTTCTGATCATCACTGCACTCTGTGATTAAACTCTATTATAATTTGTTGTCTCAGAAAAAGTCGTAGAGGACAGTGGATGTAAGTCACATAAAGTAACTTCGGTGCCAATGGTTGGTTGGGGGAAGTGTGTATGTGTGTGTGTGGGGGGGGGGGGTATTGGCTGAATGGCCTGTCATAGTGTCATACGTAAATCTGGGAATAACCGCCACCAGGATTGCAATAGAATGTGGTCATACATGTGATGAGTTTGAAAGAGGAATCAGGGAGGTTTTCCTTCCATTTCAGTAAGATTTTTGGAAAATGTATAGAATAGAAAAATTGCTGAATCATATCAGGGGGATATTGAATTTTAATTGTTAAAAAGTGGTACATTTGAGAAGATTTTTTGTAAATTTTACTGCTCATTTCATGGAGTCTCCCTGATGATGAGGGAGGTATCACATGTATGTGTGGTGATGTCCTAAAGAGAAAATTACAAAATAAAAATTCACATATACAAAGGTATATATTATTATTACATGTACCTATTACGGAAACTTGCCCATGCAATACACAGAGATTTTTTCAGCTGTAAAAATTAAAAATTTTCAGTAGAAAAATTATAGATGATATATATATTTTTTCTCAAAACATAAATTGTTGATACACGTTAGAACTGCCTCCGCAACACAGTTGTAATGGGTACCCACAATTATGTTTTGGAACAATAATAAGAAAAATTATGTACACCCCTGCATACCCCAGTTTTGCTACTTAACAATGGGGTATAAGGGAGTATTTATTACACAGACATGTTTTCTTGATGGTACATGGCAATGTTATAAAAGAAATGATGTTACTAAATTGGTGCACTTTATAAGTGAAGTTATTTTGCAACTTAACTGAACTTCTTTATATTTTCGTGCGCCTCAATAATGTACTAAGGTGATTTAAATGGAAGAAGTATGATTGCAGCGTGTTTCAGTTATGCTAATTGAGCTACTTTCATACTACAATCATACTGCATTGCAGCGTGATTATACAGGGATTATTTTGTTTGTCTCAGGGGCCGAAATAAGGGCCCATTCCCAATGAAATTTAGGTGACTTTTCCCAATCTGGAGAGAAAAAAAAAATCCCAATCCCACAATCATGTCCCAGCTGAAAACATTTTCAAACAGCTCAAAATAATGTTGAATTAAAACTATGGGGCCAGTTGTTCAAAATTAACAGTGTCGTTAGTTAACGATTTGTCAAAATTTTAAACATGAATATTACAAATACACTGTAATTTTTTGTTGATAAAATGTGAGAATCCTTTGCCATGCAAAGGATTCTCACATTTTATCAACAAAAAATAACAGTGTATTTGCTTTTGAAGTCAATATATAGTTAACAAATTGAGGGCTTAACGACACGGTTAAGCTAACGAAGTTTTGAACAACTGGGCCCAGGCGTTTGAAATGATGTTTAACTATGATTATTAGATATTTTTAATGAATAGATTCTAAGTGAATTAACTGCATTTTGACTATGTCAACGTAAAAAAATTTTGATTTTGAATGTTCTGAAATTTTCCCACCTTCAGGTGTATGTTGCTAATTTTCCCAATCAGAAAGGCCCTAGGGCCCCTTCCCAAAATTGCAAAAAAAAAAAAAATCTCTGTTATGTTTAGTACAGCCACATATTGCAATCATGCTGGAATCATATTATTGAAATATCTCCATATGAATGCTACCCCAGATTTGTACCCTACATATAGTAAAATTGGGAGACATCAGAGGTGGGCATGATTATGAAATTATCGATTTTTAATATTAATCCATAAAATCATATGTTGTGGGTATCTGTTATCATCGAATCAATGAGGTGATCATAACAGATACACAAAATGCATGCTATTATGGACAAAAAGTTATTTAATGCAAAATATACTCATGTCCAATGAAAACGTACCACTCCTAGGATGCTCTTAGTTGCGGGATATCAAAACCTTTGTGCACGTATGATGTTTCCTTATATTATATAGGTTGAATACAATGTTTCTACGCCGAAAGTTTATCCCCCGCGACGGTTTGTAAGCAACGTTACGTCAGACTACAAATTACGTTTATTCAATTTTACGTAAGCTATGACTGATTCAAAAATCCCGGAAATGATTTTCCCGTATGCGAGTAGCTCTACGAACTATTCGCCGCCTAGTCAACCACTACATTGCATCACAACACACGGTAAAAGCGCTCTACGCGTCACCATGCACGCCTCAAAAATGCAAAGTCTTGCAAATTCGGTCAAAAAACGTTCACAAACGTTTTTTTTTCATACAGATATCCCCAAAACAGTTTATTTTGGGAATACGAATCTTAACATATGCAAAACGTCACCGAAATCATTTTCTAGAATGACGTTCGATGACTGACGTCAATTTTAAGCTTCTCTCCAGCCGCTTCCGGAAACGCTATCGAGTCAGAATTTCTTAAAATCGTTTTTGTTTGTCGAGATGAATATAAGCATACAATAAAAGATGTATAGGTCATTTAGGTTCAACGTGTTTGCGATTTTAACGCTTTACGTTAGCCATTAAACGTCAAAATCCTTAGCCTTTATGGTGTAATGGGCAAGATTTCTGGACAAAGACGGCTCACATCTGTGATTTAATCGCAATTTTGCTGCAAACATTTGATTGCCTTTTTAATGTCTCTGTTATTGTGCAGTGGTCAAAATGTTGCTTATGACGTCAAGAATGCCACGTTGACGTTTTCGAAGTTCACTGACTGTCGAATTCTTCATGTTTCGACGTTATGCATCTTCTAGGCGCTAGTCGATGCATGACTGTTAATTTCTTCACATCTGGCGCATTCGAATACAGGTTTTGTGATTTTCTTTTTTACGGTTAACGTCTTGGTTACCTTATCCTCGGAGCATCACTTATCAGACAGATTTGCGAACGTGCCATGATTTGGACAGGTTATCACAGTACTGAAATATCAAATAGACAAACTGAAATGTTCAGTCAAAAAACATATTTTTTACACTTTTGTAGGTGGTACGTTTTCATTGGACATTAGTATATTATCAAAATCAGCTGAGTTATAGAATACTTTGTGCAAACAGAGATGTTTCCGTAATGATACTGCACACTGCACAGCACTGTGTTTCAATTATGCAAATTACGTCATGCTACAATCATGCAATAGATGTGTGATGGTACAAATTAGTTACCTTCATTTCGAGGAATAACTTGAAGCCACTTTATGTATGTCTATTAGTTAGTGACATGAGTCTTTGTATTCCAGTGCCAGTGTTTCAGCATTAGGAAATTTCCTGTCACAGATAATAGCCCCAAACCCAGATGGCAAAATACATTGGAGGAGTGTACTGGCTTATGCTACTTTTGCGTAAGTATTAAATGTATACCATGCGCTTTGTAACTGTTAAAAAATAAAATGTTCTTCATTTTTTTTTTTTTTTCTAATTTTATTTCTACGATATTCACAAACATTTGAAATACATGTCTATACATAATTTTCATTTTATAAGTATATGTGCCTAACTAACCAATATAAGAAATACATGGACAAAAACATTGCTTTCAAATACATTATGCAAAGTGGCTGATACGAACGTTGGAAACGAAATTCAAGTAATTTTGGAAAGCCATGTCAAAAAGAGTATTTAAAAGTCTTTTGTTTGGTTTTCATTCTGCACATTCTCTTCCTCAATTTTTAAAAGGCAAATTCAATTTATACTCATTTCCAGCATTACATGTAGATGTGCAACTCTTCAACATTTGTTTTTTAAATTCAAATGCATGGAGCTACACATGTTTCTTCCAAGTTTTGTATACAGAATATGCTTTGAGTAGCCTTTTTATAAAGAACTGACAAAGAAATTAATCAAATGAGACCAAATATTCAACTATTAAAGCAATCTTCTATCATGTACTTTTCATTTATTTCAGGTTTACACTAAGTGCCCCTATTATCCATTATTTCTATATTTTGTTGGAGAAATACTCACCCAAGAAGGAGAAGAGCAAGACAGATGCAATAAAACGACTCATTATAGACAGATTCATATTTACTCCTCCTTTTATACTGCTCTTCCTGTATGTGGTTCCACTTCTAGAGGTAACTTTACTGGCATATAAGATGATTTGGGCTTGGCCCCATCCCAATATAAGTCTTAGGTCAGCCTTGTCATTAGACTTGCCCGGTGGTAGAGCATTGGACTCAGGATCTAGAGATCGTTGGGGGTTTGGGCCCCCACAGTGCTGAATTATGTCCACTAGAGATTGTTGGGGGTTTGGGCCCCCACAGTGCTGAATTATGTCCACTAACTCCCCAGGGTATTGGTTAATACCTTAGAGGTTCCATCCTGATATGACTGAAAAATTATTGACTAGGGTGTTAAAGTACAAAACATGACAAACGAATCTCGGCATGAAGAAATCAGTATCTTTAGCTACCGTACGCATATTGAAATAAATGACTCTGAACTGACTGGATAGATGCTCAGACTGGTTTGAATCTTGGCTAGGAAAAACTTAAAATTGATGGATTTATCACTCTGACAGTGGCTTGTCTAATATCAAGCAGTCATGACCTATACTTTTTAGGTCTGAAATTTCATCCCATTAGCTCAATCCTCTGAGGCTGCACATTCTGTTTTGGGCCTGGTATCATATGAGCCATGACGCGAGAAAACCGGTCTTCAAGATTTCCGACCAGGCGTGACACAAATCAGCCTGTGCAGTCACAGAAGCAGGCTTTTTTGTTCCTTCCTTTTAAGAAAATGTTGAAAATATCACTGAAAATACATTTGCACGAACAGTCCCGTGGGTGAATCGTCCCCTTAATTTTGGAAAAAAAATAAGAACAAAACATATTGCTCAGAAAAATGAAAGATAAAAAATATGTTTTCAATAAGTCCATAATTAGATTTACATACACATTGCATTTATTTGATAAATTTTGATAAATAAAACCTTGAAATCAATTTTTGGAAAAATGCGCGAACCGTTCCGGGAGGAAACGTCCCGTTCGAAAAATTTTTTTTGCGCGAACCGTCCCGGGAGGAACTGGTTTTTGCGCGAAACGTCCCGGAAGCGTTCAACACCACACTTGTTGTTTGGTGTGCATTACAACCGACCTCCAAACTAAATGATTATTCACTGCTAGAGTTGATCTGTTGTTTCCATTCTACAGGGACAGAACTCCGAATATGCAATACAGAGAATTAAAGAAGTATTTTGGATGATATTAAAGATGAACTGGAAAGTCTGGACTATATTTACATACATCAATGTTAACTACATTCCTATTAAGGTAGGTGTAAAACTAAAATTCTTTTAAGGTAAGAAAATACATCCTGTCAGACAAGATATTGCCGTGCAAACAACTCAGCAGCCCCTCTTTCATGAAGTTTTGATAATGTAGTCATTTTATACAACCATTCTCCCTCTTATACTGGCTGAAGCATGATTGTTAGAAGTATGATTAGTAAGAGCTGCTGAACTTTTAATGTAATGTTACTTCAGTGTTTGTGTCTTTTCGTCTTTGAAACTGCAAAATCCTTACAGAATTATTGTTAAGGGGTTTCAATAGTAATAAATAAGACAACTGCAATGAGCTTGAAAAAAACAAGAGTTATAGTTATTTGGTTCAGATGATCTTATATAGACAACATAGATTGTGATAAAAATCATATGGTAGATGAAATTTGCATATGCCATCAATAGAAGAAACAAGAAGAATAGAAAAATGAAAATGAATCGAAATTGCTTGCTTTGATCTTTTTTATTTAAAAAATACAGCCCCTTTCACTTGAGTTTGCCAAGAAGACCATGTGTTCCGAAGATCTGAGTTTCTTTTCATGTTGTCCTCGAAGACATCTGGATTGATTGATCTGCTGATTTGAGTGACAGCTTCAAACTAAATGACCTTTAAAAACAGCAAACTCTGAGTGAAATTTTTAACTTTCCTATGTGGAATTTTTACCATGTAGATACCAATCAAGTAACTGCTTAAATTGATAAAATTCTGCTTTTGTCTCTATCCTGTTACAAATGTGTGTTCTTAATATGCATTGCGTATGTTGTGCGAAGAATTTTGAAATAAAAATGTGCTTTAAACAAGCAATTACAATGTTTTTATCAGAAGAGGTGACATCATTACCTAAAGATAAATGCTGAATAGATTTTAAGAACACCTGGCACCTGGGACACTGCTTCAGTTCTAAAATAGAATAAAAAGTTACCTGATTTACAAACATACGGCAAACTCGAGTGAACATATTTGATTGACCTAAATGCTCAAACGGCAAACTCGAGTGAAAGGGGCTGTATTAATAATTGAACAGATGTTTTAAATTCTCTAACTAGAAGGCATCTTCTGACTCAGATCAAGCCAGAAAAATTTTTTTAGATTGAAGTTAAAGCTTTTAAAAATGTTACAATAGCATACTAATTGTCGGGACTATATGATCGAGATGTACGGCTAGTGGTGGTTTGGGACTTGTATCTCATCTAATATTTATCAGAATTTAATAATTTTGGTATCATCAGATTGGCAGTTTTCTAATCTAAACATCCATACATCACATGCTTTAAAACTTATATATGAAATTTTTTTTATGAGGTTTGATTATACTCCGGGATATGCATCTTTGTCAGAGGTGGGTGTGGGAAAATGCTTATAGCAGCTTAAAAAGCGTGGGAAGACCTATCAATTTATACATTGTCTTATTTGCTAATTATTTCCCTTTTCAAAAATCAGTTTTTTGTCATTCTAAGTATATTCTCGGAGATGTACAAGACAATTATGTTCAAAAATAAGAAAAAAAAATTTTTGCAAAAAAAAAAAAAAAGTATTTTTGCCCTAGAATGCACATAATCATTTTTACCTTTCAATTTTGTTATTTGGCAAGTAGCTTGTGAATACATTTACAGTTTAAAACACATTTCATTGACGTGTTGTAGATCTATTCCGTGAAAATTGAAATTGAAAATATTTCAAAAAGTCTATTTTTCTGATTTTCGAAAATCAATAACTTTTTTAAAAGCATGGATACCCCCACATATTTTTTGGTAGCATTCCACCTGTATTTTAAGCTTTCTTTAAACGATATGTTTATTCATCAACAAAAATTGGTATCAAGCCACCTTAAGGCACTTTATTTAGGTCACATTTTGGATATCTTTTTTCAATTTCTATCAGATGTTGAGATCATGTTTGTCAGATACATTGGTTTATAATTTCTGTTTCCATTGTCTTTTCAGTACCGGGTATTGTTTGGTAACTGTGTAGGACTATTTTGGTCTATCTATGTGGCTATTCAAAGAAGGAAAATGGCGGGAAAATAGACTGTGAACTCATCCTAGATAGTGTTAATCAGATTTTAAACTTAGCTTGGGTTATCACTTGAACTCCAAGGACAATATTGTCACAGTGGGATGTCTGATGATAATCATATTTTCTGTTAAGCTTATATATTGTAACGAACAGCCGAGCCAAGCCACAGCAAACTCTGTCGGTGGAAAAGCATGCTCATCCACCAAGGGTGGTTTACTGCGCTATATACTCAACACTTACTCGATTCACAAAGTTTCGAGTTTGAAATTTGCATATTATAAGCACTCAATATGCAGCCAATACGTTGCACCAATGTATTTTTCCAAGGGAGGCTATCCCATCACATTACTTCCCCCTCCGAGAAGACTCGTCCCGAGTCTTGGCCTGGGGACTACATGGGTAAGGCAACCCCGGTCTGGCAGTTGTCATTATCCCACTTCTGACACCAAATCCAATGTGACGGGATAGCCTCCCTTGGAAAAATATGTTGGTGCAACATATTAGCGGCATACTGAGTGCTTATAATATGCAAATTTCAAACTCGAAACTTTGTGAATCGAGTAAGTGTTGAGTATATAGTGCAGTAAACCACCCTTGGTGGATGAGCATGCTTTCCCACCGACGGGGTTTGCTGTGGCTTAGCTCGGCTGCACGTTACAATATTTTGGGTAAAGGGTACACTTTTGAATGTTCTCTGCAAGGCAAATCAACTTTAATATATGAACCGCATTGTGAGAAAACCGGATTTTTGCCTATGCGAAAACAAAGATGCAGATCAGCTTCCCAGTAATTGCGCAGATCAGCTTCGCAGTAATTGCAAAGCTGATCAACGCCTTTGTTTTCGCTACACGGATAGTACAATTTCTCTTCTTCTTAAATCCGAAATTTTAAGCTTCTAGCCTGCTTCTGTGACTGTACAGGTTGGTTTGTGTCAAACCTGGTCGGAAACCCAGAAGACCGGATTTCTCGCGTCACGGCTCATAAAGTATGGGTACTGAAGAGAATCACCTATATAAGGTGATTTTGGTAGATGCCCAAATAGATACAGATGTTACCATACATACAAATACAATATTGCCCAATGTATGGATATTATCTGCACTGTTGCATGAAGACAATGGTCAGCATCTCTGTATGTGACAATACATAAGGTGATAACTTCTAATAATGAAACTATCATTTACTTGCTCCATAGCAGCATCTCAGGCTTTATAGATGGAATAAGGCCCTGCTGCTGTTAGCACAATTATGTTTTGTTATTTTATTGTGGCTTATCAAAACACATACATGTAGTTGCGGATAAATGTTACTTTTCTTCATAGTTGGCAGATAAGCAATGCATAGTTTGTTAAAAACGTATTGGGTAACTGTTCTTCCAACAGACTTTATAATTCAAAGACAATTTGATTCACGGAGCCACAAAGCATTAAGAGTCATTTGCAGTAAAAATACACAGAGGTGCTTCTTTATTTTGCTCAATGACAAAGAATAAACAACCGCTTCTGCAAAAGTCACAGAGCGGGGCAAGGTTTTCACACATTTTCAGTTTCTATCGGTGACATGTTAACATACGTTAAAAATAGATATAAATTGCCTATTTAGAAACTTGGTGTTGTCAAAAATATCATTTATTTATAAAAATGCCCATTTAAAAGTAAATTCAATACGGCAATGCATACTTGAGGAAACATAAACACATTTCCATCTATCTTTATGCTTGTGCTTCAAGAGTCTGATAAATTAAGTTACAGAACAAAGAAACATAAAGCAAATTGTAGGAAAGAGTCCTCTACACGCACATTGGTCAAGAATATTTTGGTTAACAAATTTCTCTTTATTGAATAACCCTCTATGCATTTCTTGTTTCCCCAGCTATGCACAGCCATATTAAACTTACTTTTAATGAAAGTTTCTTTGGTTTAATGATATGTTTGGCATCAACAATGTTATGAGCAGACAATTTATATCTATTCCTAGTGTGTTTAACACGTTACAGATATAATACGAGTATTGTTGACAGAAAATGTGGGGAAAATTTTATGCAGAAGCTGTTGTTCAATTTTTGTTCAAGTAGCCTAAGCAAATAAAGATGCACTTCTATTTATTTTTCTCTCCAACTAACAGTTTTATATTTTGTAGCTTCCATGCATTAAGTTTGGTAGTCCAAGAAGCTGTTTCAGAAACATAAATCTGTTTGACTAGTAGTTACCCAATAAGTTTTTATCCAACTATGCATTGCTTATCTGCCAACTATGAAGAAAAGTAACATTTATCTACAACTATGCATTTCGATAAGCATAGTGTATATCCCAGTTCCTTCGTAACATTTTGTTATTCATTTATTTTGTATACAAACCATTATTCTTTGTAGGAAGTACATGTATTTGTATATATGCAGTATATAAAATGTTGATTCATAATGATTTTTATCAAAATATATTTTTTCATATTACAAATGCTAACGTACACATGCATTGTTTTATGATATTTTTATAAATGATATGAAAATGATGCCAAAATGTATATATTAGATAAATAAGAGTTTGAGATTTTTTCTGTCTTTTTATCTCTTTTGACCTAACATCTTATCAACATTTCTGATTGGTGTTTGTACACCCAGGTTCCAGTAAACAGATCAAGGATGAACTGCCCATACAGGGTCTTCACTGTTTGCCATTCATTTTCATTATTTTATCAAACACAAATTCAATAGAAGACTGTGGTGTATTGGTACATGCTTTGTGGGACAGAGGCCCAGGATTCTCCAGTTGTTTTGATGATACTTCTATGACCTTTGCTTTAGGTGAGATACTGAATAAGAACACAATAAATTTCATTTCAACTTTTAGGTCCTTACAGCAGTTTTGCAGTCCATATGAATTAAATTTTTAGATTGTTGTGTTAGACTTTGATAAGAGAGCCCTTGCTTTTTCTCTTTATTTGCACATTGTTAAGTCTGAACTCTGGTTGAATAACGGTCCCATCTTAAAAGCTGTCTTACAGACGAGATTGGACTGACTGTGTTAAGGTAATAGCCTAAACTCTTTGTCTCAAGCCAAGTTCAAATGTGCTCGAATGATTGAAATTCCAGTATTTCAGTCTGTGTTACTGTTGCAGTCTTGTTTCCACTCCATCACTGCTTATATATTTTTTTTTTTTTTTTTTTTTTTGTGTGTGTGTTGAGGCTTAACGTCCCAGTCAACAATTTTTCAGTCATGTTAGGATGGAGCCAACGCTTCCTGGGTTTAATCAGTACGGTAGGGAGTTAATGTGTCTTGCTCAAGGACACATCATGGTGATGCCTGTGGGGATCGAACCCAGGACCTCTCTATTCAGAGTTCGACGCTCTACAACTACGACACCACACTCCCTAAAAATGTTTTCAGTGATGCTTCATAAATGCTTGAGAACCGATTGAATTACAGCAGACTAAGGGCGAGCAATGACTCCCTGTAAAATTAATTTGTCACTGTTTCAATGCCGTTCAGCTGAGTGATAAATCTTTATGCCTACTGTAATATGTCTACTTGGTTGTGCATGCCACCTTTTCATTGAATTTAGCCAGATGCAATTTGCTGGAAAAATGCCCTCATATGTAATATTTTACACACACTAGTGTAATTTTTCACTCTTTTTCTGTTTGAAAAAAACAGAGGACCAATGGTCCTGTAAATGCTCACCTGAGACCTGAGATACAGTCAGTGGACATAATTATTCGCCACCTTCAGAAAACTCCATAGACTTACATGTATTTTCATGTTTGTAAAAAAATTTATTCTGCCTCTTCTAGTCAACGTACATTCACGATTTTGGTGTCGTTTGAAAGTTAAATGAATAAAGCAATAAACAAAGGTTATTTGGTTAAGTTTCAACATTGCATTTTGAATATACAGCAGTTTAAAGATTCAGGAAATTTTAAAAATGCCACTTTCCCATTGACGTCAATGGTGACGTTGTCCATAAAAAATTCATAAGTTTTAAAAAAATTGTAACTTTGAATTGCATGTATGGAATTAAATGAAAAATATCTTGTTTATTGCTTTATTTATTTACCTTTCAAATGAGACCAAAAACATAAAAATATGTTAACCAGGAGAAGCAGAATAAATTTTCTTGCAAACACAAAAATACATGGAAGTCTATGGAGTTTTCCGAAGGTGGCGAATAATTATGTCCACTGACTGTATATTCCAATAAACTTGTTTGACTATAATGGTAATATACATGTATATAACCCCAGGGCAGGGTCAGAAAAACCCCCGAGTCAATTTCTTTTTCAAATCATAAAAATTCAAACCATTTGCCTATTTACTACAAGATTTGCCCTTCAAATGACATTTTAACAATTTTCCCCATTCAAATGCATGAGCAACCTAAGTTGACCTTGCCGTAAAATAGGTCAAGGTCATCCCAGGGTCATGATTTATATTTTGTAGACCTCTATTCCTTGATGCTTCATGCCAAATTTCAAAATCATAGGCCTTCTGGTTCTGGAGAAGAAGATTTTTAAAGGTTTTTGCTATCTATAGCCATGGCGTCTATCTTGGTCATGTGACCTTGACCATTTATACAAACTTTCATTCCCTCTTCCTAAGGATGCTCCACATAAAGTTTGGCTTTGATTGGCCAAGCAGTTTCAGAGAAGATGTTTGAATATTATGGTCATATACATGTATTTAGTCCCGGGGCAGGGGCAGACAACCCCATGGGCCTAAAATATTTTCATAAACATTAATCTTTTGTCCATTTGCTCATTCCTAGCAAGCTTTCTGCCATTAAATGACATTTTCCAATTTTTTCCCCATTCCAATGCATGGGCGACCTAAGTTGAACTTGCCGTAAAAAAGGTCAAGGTCATCCCAGGGTCATGACTTATACAAACTTTGTAGAGCTCCATTGCCTGATGCTTCATGCCAAGTTTCAAAATCATAGGCCTTCTGGTTCTAGAGAAGAAGATTTTTAAAGGTTTTTGCTATTTATAGCCATAGTGGCCATTTTGGTCATGTGACCTGGACCATTTATACAAACTTTCATTCCCCCTTCCTAAAGATGCTCCATATGAAGTTTGGCTTTGATTGGCCTAGCGGTTTCAGAGGAGAAGATCTTTGAAATTGTGGACGGACGCCAGAGCATGGGTCTCACCTGTGAGCCTTCGGCTCAGGTGAGCTAAAAAGTGAAAATTACTGTTAATCATCTATTCCCTCCAGAATTTTTATTTGAGAATATCTATTATATTTTATGTGATGGACTTTTGCCTTTTCAGTGAATCAGTATGATACTATCTGGACTTTCTATTCTTTGTCCGACCAACAGCTTAGATATTTTAAATACAGAGATGGGACCTTAGATTTAAGTCTTATCTAAAAGAACTGAGAAGCACTGTAATTTGACAACATGCACTGTATGGAAGCGAAGTGTGAATGTGGGAACTAAATGATTCCATAAATATATTATAATCTTCAGGACCCAGTTGTTCAAAGCATCGTTAGCTTAACAATATTGTTAAGACATAAATTTGTTAAGCAAATATCAGCTGAAGTAACAAATACACTGTTATTTTTGTTGAAAAAATGTGAGAATCCTTTGCAGTGCAAAGGATTCTCATATTTTTTCAACAAAAAATAACAGTGTATTTGTAATATTCATGTTTGAAATTTTAACGAAACGTTAACTAACGACGTCGTTAGTTTTGAACAACTGGGCCCTGGTTGTAAAATTGTAAGTATTTGAAGTTGGATTTACCTTTCAGAAAGAAGTCAGATGTGCTGATAATTTTTCAAAATTTTAATATGATATAATCAGCATCTGAATTATAATATCTTAAGAAAAATAGAATGACATTATATGTAGGATATATTTATACAAAAACAGAAACAATGAAAAAAGAGTCAATATTAAAGCAATGCTTATTAAATACCCCCCGCAGGGTAACTGTTTACCACAAAAATTATTTTGGCAATATAATTTCTTCATGCAAATGTCCAATGGGTGTACATCATGTAAGTATGATATCAAATTGTTCCATCAAAAACTATATGGTAGGAGTTGATCGGCTCGTGAAAGCCCTTACCTGTAAAAAAAATCTAAGTAAGTTCTCATTGCTGTCATTTTGTCAAAAATTATTTTTTTCACAATAAAATTTCTTCATGCAAATGTCCAATGGGTGTACATCATGTAGGCATGATATCAAATTGTTCCATCAAAAACTGTGGTAGGAATTGATCGGCCCGTGAAAGCCCTTACCTGTAAAAAAAACTAAGAAAATTGCCTAAGTTCTCATAGCTGTCATTTTGTCAAAAATTATTTTTTCGCAATAAAATTTCTTCATGCAAATCTCCAATGGGTGTACATCATGTAGGCATGATATCAAATTGTTCCATCAAAAACTGTGGTTTGAGTTGATCGGCCTGTGAAAGCCCTTACCTGTAAAAAAAACTAAGAAAATTGCCCAAGTTCTCATAGCTGTCATTTTGTTAAAAATTATTTTTTCGCAATAAAATTTCTTCATGCAAATGTCCAATGGGTGTACATCATGTAGGCATGATATCAAATTGTTCCATCAAAAACTGTGGTAGGAGTTGATCGGCCCGTGAAAGCCCTTACCTTTAAAATAAGAGCTGTCGCAGGACAGCGTAGCTTGCCTGACTTGTGCTTTGCCGCTACATCTGTTAAAATCTATGACCCATGACCTTGACCTCAAGGTCACTAGGGTGGGTCATGATGGTACAACATAAAACTTCAGACCAATGCAAAGTATCAACTTGATCAATCTACATGTTCAAGAGATATAGACTTATAAAAACATTAACCAAAACTTAAACACAAAACTTCAAAGTCCGTGACCCTGACCTCAAGGTCATCCGGGTGAGTTGTGATGTACAGCATAAAACCTGAGACCAATATCTATCAACATGCAAGTATCAACTTTATCCAACAACATGTTCAAGAGATTTAGACTTTAACCAAAAAATTTAACACAAAATTTCTAAGTCTGTGACCTTGACCTCAAGGTCACCCAGAGTAGGTCATAATGGTACTGCATAAAACTTCAGACCAATATCTACCAACATGCAAAGTATCAACTTGATCAATCAACATGGTCAAGAGATATAGACTTACAAAAACTTAAATCAAAAACTTAAACACAAAATTTCTAAGTCTGTGACCTTGACCTCAAGGTCACCCAGAGTAGGTCATAATGGTACTGCATAAAACTTCAGACCAATATCTACCAACATGCAAAGTATCAACTCAATCCATCAATATGGTCAAGAGATATAGACTTACAAAAACTTAAATCAAAAACTTAAACACAAAATTTCTAAGTCTGTGACCTTGACCTCAAGGTCACCGAGAGTGGGTCATGATGGTACTACATAAAACTTCAGACCAATATCTAGCAACATGCAAAGTATCAACTCAATCCATCAATATGGTCAAGAGATATAGACTTACAAAAACTTTAACCAAAAACTTAAACACAAAATTTCTAAGTCCGAGACCTTGACCTCAAGGTCACCCAGGGTGGGTCATGATGGTACTGCGTAAAACTTCAGACCAATATCTAGCAACATGCAAAATATCAACTCAATCCATCAATATGGTCAAGAGATATAGACTTACAAAAACTTTAACCAAAAACTTAAACACAAAATTTCTAAGTCCGTGACCTTGACCTCAAGGTCACCCAGGGTGGGTCATGATGGTACTGTGTAAAACTTCAGACCAATATCTAGCAACATGCAAAGTATCAACTCACTCCATCAATATGGTCAAGAGATATAGACTTACAAAAACTTTAACCAAAAACTTAAACACAAAATTTCTAAGTCTGTGACCTTGACCTCAAGGTCACCCAGGGTTGGTCATGATGGTACTGTGTAAAACTTCAGACCAATATCTAGCAACATGCAAAGTATCAACTCAATCCATCAATACTTACAAAAACTTTAACCAAAAACTTAAACACAAAATTTTTAAGTCCGTGTCACCCAGGGTGGGTCATGATGGTACTGCATAAAACTTCAGACCAATCTAGCAACATGCAAAGTATCAACTTGATCCATCAACATGGTCAAGAGATATAGACTTATAAAAAACTTTAACCGAAAGTGTGACGCGGACGTACATGTAAACGTAAACTGGGACGACCGAGGTGACTACAATAGCTCTATGCACTTCGTGCAGGCGAGCTAAAAACTAAGAAAATTGCCTAAGTTCTCATAGCTGTCATTTTGTCAAAAATTATTTTTTCGCAATAACATTTCTTCATGCAAATGTCCAATGGGTCGACATCAGGCATACTATCGAAAAGTTCCAACAAAAACTGTGGTAGGAGTTGATCGGCCCGTAAATGCACTATCTTCACTGTATACAATAGCCATCAAGAACTATAAAGGGAAGTAACTCAAAAGGGACTGGCCCCTAGCCCTTAATGTTTGCATGTACATATTTGCCCCATAGATATGCAGATGCCTGCAAAGTTTCATTAAATTCCAGCAATGGTTCTTCAAGATATTAAAGAAACAAAACGTTACGAATGGACACACGGACACACAGACGGATGCACGGACGGACAACGTGAAAACAGTATACCCCCCTTAAAACTTCGTTTTGGCAGGGGGCATAATAATCATATTTTATGTAGCACTTACAATTCATACATAGATTAGTCTGATTGTTTGATTGATTTAATGCTTTACTGTCCACAGTCAACAGCTAAGGTCATGTAATCTAAAGTCATTTACCCTAGTCACTCTGCTCCTATGCATGCTTCACATGGGTTGGTTAACAGTATAAAGTGAACATCTCTTCAATGCCAGAAGAGAAAGAATAGCTATAAATTTATCATGACCAAATCTTCATGCATAAACTGTGCATCTGACCTGAAGATCAAAAGCAGGTCTGCTTCATTAGCAATCAGACAAACAGATCTACTGAGCAAGCTGAATTAGACAAATGATTGACATTGTAACTCCACACTGTACCTTGTAGGTTACTGGAGTTGAGTGCAATGATTACAGTGATGTATTAACCCAGTTAATGCACCAGTACATAGAAACAATAACAAAGTTAGCCATGTTTTCTATAAATGTAAAATTAAAAGTCTGCAAAATCAATGTAAAGGTATCACATATATATGTAACACAAAATTACATAAAGTATTTCAAACATTCAAAGACCAGTGTCACCAGCTCCGAGTTACAGATAGCTGTTAAGTTACGAGGGTCATCCAATAAGTTCTGACAATGGCCTAATAAAATAAAATCTATTATCCTAGGGTGTGTTTCTGTTATATTCACATGTACCTGCATATGTATGGACATACATCATCTGGTAAAATATCAACGGTGGCTAAGCAACTCAAGACCAGAGGACCAATGGTCCTGTAACGCTCACCTGAAACCCGAGATATATACCAATAAAATTGTTTGACTAGAATGGTAATATACATGTATATAACCCCAGGGCCAGGTCAGAGCAACCCTTGGAGTCAATTTCTTTTTGAAAACATAAAACTTCAGTCCATTTGCCAATATACTGCAAGTTTTGCCCTTCAAATGACATTTTAACCGTTTTCCCCATTCAAATGCATTGGCGACCTATGTTGACCATGTCAAGTTCATCCAAGGGTCATGATTTATATAAAATTTGTAGAGCTCCAGTCACTGATGCTTCACACCAGGTTTCAAAATCATTGGCCTTCTGGTTCTGGAGAAGAAGATTTTTAAAGGTTTTTTTCTCTATTTATAGCCTTGGCAGCCATCTTGGTCATGTGACCTTGACCATTTATATAAACTTTCTTTCCCCCTTCCCAAGGATGCTCCATATGAAGTTTGGCTTTGATTGGCCAAGCGGTTGCAGGGGAGAAGATGTTTCATTAATATGGAAATATACATGTAGATAGCCCCGGGGCAGGGGCAGACAACCCCCCAGGGGCTTAATTCTTCCATTAACATTAATCTTCTGTCCATTTGCCTATTCCCAGTAAGTTTTACCCATTAAATAGCCTTTTACCATTTTTTCCCATTCAAATGCATTGGTGACCTAAGTTGACCTTGCCATAAAATAGGTCAAGGTCATCCTAGGGTCATGATTTATATAAACTATGATGGGCCCGTGTCCCAAATGCTACATACCACATTTTATGGAAATCGGCCCACTGGGTTTGGAGAAGATTTTTAAAGGTTTTTGCTATTTATAGCCATGGCGGCCATCTTGGTCATGTGACCTGGACCATTTATATAAACTTTCGTTCCCCCTTCCTAAGGATGCTCAACATGAAGTTTGGCTTTGATTGGCCAAGCAGTTTCAGAGGAGAAGATCTTTGAAATTGTGAACGACGACGGACGACGACGCCGGAGCATGGGTATACTATAAGCTCACCTGTGATCCTTCGGCTCAGGTGAGCTAACAAGAAGGTAAAAGACCATGGTCAAGACATTATAAGCCATTTTCATGACCTAATTTCATATGAAATGCCAAATCTACTTGAAAACTTTTTATATAAATGAATAAATACCATAGTTTTGCCTCCATTGCAACTTTTGTAGGGTTTCGTTTTCAATATGTGGCCATTTTTGCAACAAATTTTTTACCATAAAATTAGGGTTGTATTTCAATGTATCGTATATTTTGCATATACCAGTCCTTGAAAGTGATTTATTATTATGTATCAAAGCATGTGTCCATAATTATTTGAAGCTGTTCGGTATACTGTAGGTTACAGAAGTGTTGAGAATATACAGTGACACCAATAGTGAGGGAATTTGATTTTCTTTTGTTGCCTAGCAACCAGGCATGTTGAAAAGCTACTATGTCAATGAAATTGCAATAGTTGCTTTTGGGTAGCAGTTTGGTATTAAGAAACTATCACAAACCTCTAATATGACTAACAAAAGAAACACTGTGCAGCTTTAGCTTATATAGACAAAATAGCAATTTTCATGGCCAAGAGCTCTCACAGTGTTGCATTCAAATTGTTACAGTATCAGATCAGATTGTACTAAAAACATCATATTTCAAACATATATGGACAACATCCATGGCCCCATTTGATTATCAAAATTAAAATTATTTTGATTGTATAGATCGTTCGGGAGATATGATACCATTGTCAGAATTTATTGAAAGACCATCATATATGATAATGCAACTATCAGTATCCATCCCCACCCTACCATACAAAGGCAAGGTGGAGCAGAGGGATACAGAGGTTATTATGACAACATAGATTCAGAATGATGTCTTTTCAATAATCTTTCATGATGTTGTAGATTAAATGATGTTGACATTCTGCATTTAATTTTTCATATCAAAAACAGTTTCTAGCGCCAACAGTCATGCTGAACCCTGTCATCAGAAAACCATGCATTTGCAAAAGTCAATGCACAAATTTGCTGTATGGTAACTGTCTCTGATCAGCCACAATCAATGCTTCACATACATGTATATTCTCTTCACTTACTAAATCTTAAGTGAGCCGCCTCATGGGAAAACAAACAACCTGCATAGGCGAAAACAAAGACGCAGATCAGCTTCGCGGTAACCGCAAAGCTGATCATCGCCTTTGTTTTCGCCACTCGGATAGTACAATTCCTCTTCTACTTAAATCCGAAATTTCAAGCTTCTAGCTCTTTTCTGTGCTTGTTCAGGCCGGTTTGTGTCGGACCTGTTAAAAAACCACATTGTTGGTTTTCCCACAAGGCGGCTCAAGTATTTCAAGTCTGTAGTAATCTGAGGCCATATATCCTAGATTGTGTGGGAAGAACTGGTCAATAGCTCAATATCCATATTTGTCATGTCAGAGCTCATGTCATGGTAATTCAGCTGTCATTTGTAACTGTTAACACACCCAGAGAAGTCAGGGAATAGCCATTGAAATGAGCCAGGTTTTTACAAACATAGTTCCCTAGCAGAGCGGGAAATATACCATTACGAAAGCTTGCCCATACAATATACAGAGAATTTTTTCAGAAGCAAAAACTGAAAATTTCATTGGAAAAAATTTGATATTTTTAATATGTTTGCTCAAAACATTGATTGTGGGTACACATTAGAACCGCCTCATGGGGCAGTTCTAATGAGTACCCACAATCTATGTTATGGAGTAAGAATATATATTTTTTTTTTTTGTTTTTTTGTTTTTTTTTTTTTTTTTGTTTTTTTTAATTCAGTTTTACATCCCGTCCCTTTCAAGATTATTTCAGCTCATATGAGACGGGCCAATCAGTAGGTGGGGCAAAAACGGGAGAGCCCCGAGAAAAAACACCTGGCACACCCGCAAGCAGAACTTGGCTTGTCTCACCTGTGGCCAGAGCGGGGCTCGAACCCACACCAGACACAGCGGTGAGATGATCGAGTGATTAAGAAACAGCGCTCTTAACCGCTCGGCCACGAGGGCCGCTAATAAAAATAAGTATACCCCTGCAGACCCCAGTTTCACAATACAAAAGTGGGGTATAAGGGGATATATATTTCACAGACATGTTTTCCTGATGCCTGAATATTGAGTTATAGGCAAACAGAACATAGCAGGCTAGAAAGAGCCATAATTTACCAAGGATGATGACCAGGTCTCAACCAATCTGTTCTCGCAGTTCCTTTTACTGACTTTCATGGACCAGAAGTCCCTGCTATGCCTCGGACTTGGACCTGGGGGTGAAACATGATCACAAATGACTAGCGTATAAGGCTGATGTGGTATGACAACATATGGTGATAAATTATGACGCTGTGCCGCTATGATATCCCATCTTTGTACACGAACAGTGTATCTTCATCTGTACCATAGCTCTTACGGGCAGCATCAAACTTCTCCATACGACTACAGCATAAATCTGAAGAAAAATCAGTTCCACCAAAAATACACATGAATAAAACAAACATGACCAGAAAAACTGCTATTACATATGTTTTACAAATTACAAAACCTCGAGGTGGTAGTACTGCATCTAAAATGTTATGCCAAATGACAAACATTTTAACACCCATCAAGATTATTTGTTTGTTTGAGTTAGTGCTGTACATCGACAGTCAACAGCTAAGATCATATCAGCATGGTCAGTAATCATAATCACACTGTTCCTGGGTAAACAACTCAGAAGCAGATGACCAGTACCTAGTACACACTTGTTTCACAACTTAGTGACAAATTCCTTGAATCGGCAGAATAAGATGAATGACTGTAGAAATATTTGCATGACCAATCTTACACAATGTTATCACTTTCTCCATTGCAACTAATAGGAACATCACTGTAGTACAAATAAGCAATAGTTCACTAAATGAAATTGTGTGCTTGACAATATTAAATTTGTAACTAAGAGATGAAGCATAACTTGAAAAAAATCCTAGATCTATGTCTCTTTTGGGATTTGAATCCAAGACCCCCTGGACAGAAATCCAATGCCCTAACCAATGAGCCAAAATGTGGACTACCTGTCGCAGTATGTCAGAGATTGTACTTACAGGATACAGTGTATGGTGCTAGTTATAGAAGCTATGCACCATTTGTGATCAGCCAACCCAACCTTACCAACCACAGCAGATAATCTCTAATGAATTAAGATGCGATGGGACATAACACATTTATGTTTTATTTTCTATATTTTTACAGTTAGAATCAAAACATGTTTTCTTTCCTATGAGTTATCTTGATGAATGTGTGATGTTGTCGGGCAGATGCGATAATTTTTTATGATATGGAGATGGGGAATGTATTTATGACCACCACATAGCAGCTGAGTTACCTTCATCGTAAGATGGATTCTTATAGAATATTCTTTTCTTCTTCTTATCATAGCCACACACTACCACATAATGACCTAAAACAGAATTTCATAAATAACAAGAGGACCAATGGTTCTGTAAACACTCACCTGAGATCTGCTGCATATACCAATAAACATGTTTGAATATTATGGTATTTAACCCCAGTGTAGGGGCAGATGAAGCCCTTGGGCCATTTTCTTCTTTATTTTCAGAATACATGTAATCAATATTCTGTCCATTTGCCAATTTCCTGCTGGCTTTTCCCTTCAAATGACATTTTAACAGTTTTCCCCATTTAAATACATGGTCAACCCATGTTGACCTTGCCATAAACTGGGTCAAGGTCATCACAGGGTCATGATTTATATATACATTGTAGTACTTAAGCCATAGATGCTTCACATCAAGTTTCTTCGAAATCCGTCCACCGGTTCCAGAGAAGAAGATTTTGAAAGGTTTTTACCATATATGGGCATGGTGGCCATCTTGGTCATGTGACCTTGATTATTTATATATACACTGATTCCCCCATTATATAAATGCTTCATATAAAATTTGGCTTTGATTGGCCAGGCGGTTTCACAGAAGAAGATGTTTGAATAGTATGGTAATATACATGTATAATGCCCTGCAGTAGGGGCAAATATGCCCCCCCTGGGGTCCAATTTTTTTCAGAATCATTAATATTCAGCCCTACTGCCCATTTCCTGCAAGACTTTCATTTTAAAAGACATTTTAAAGGTTTTCCCCATGCAAATGCATTGGCGACCTATGTTGACCTCGCCGTAATATAGGTCAAGGTCATCCAAAGGTCATAATTTATAAACACATTGTAGTACTTCAGTCCCTGATGCTTATGCCATGTTTCATTGAAATCGGTCCATTGGTTCAGGAGAAGAAGATTTTTGAAGGGTTTTTACCATATATGGGCATATATGACCTGGATTATTTATAAACACATTGACTCCCCCTTCCCATAGATGCTTCCTATAAAATTTGGCTTTGATTGGCCAAGTGGTTTCAGAGAAGAAGATCTTTGAATATTATTGTAATATACAAGTATATTGCCCCGGGGTGGGGGCAGACCAACCCCTGGGGTCCAATTTTTTTCAGAATTACCTACCTTCAGTCCATTTGCCCATTTCCTGCAAGTTTTACCTTTCAAATGACATTTTAACAATTTTCCCCATTCAAATGCATGGGCCACCTATGTTGACCTTGCCGTAAAATAGGTCAAGGTCATCCAAAGGTCATAATTTATAAACACATTGTAGTACTCTAGTCCCAAATGCTTCATGCCAAGTTTCGTTGAAATCGGTCCAGTGGTTCCAGAGAAGAAGAATTCTGAAGGGTTTTTACCATATATGGGCATGGCAGCCATCTTGGTCATGTGACCTGGATTATTTATAAACATATTGGTTCCCCCTTCCCATAGATGCTTCATATAAAATTTGGCTTTATTTGGCCAAGTGGTTTCAGAGAAGAAGATCTTTGATAAGAGCTGTCGCAGGACAGCGTGCTCGACGGCTTCTGACCTTTGTCAAACATAAGGCCAAACCCGACCAGTAACCCAAAGCATTATGCTCATACATCTTTTTGCCTTGATGCGATAAGGCAAAATCACTGAACCATGAAAGTTAACTATAACTACCTAAGATTTAAAGGTCTCACTCATATTGTGAAAGAAGTGTGTTCATATACCAACTGAGTGCCAAGACACAAGGCAAAATCACTGAACCGTGAAATAAGGTCACACTGACCTATTAGTATTTCAGGGTCAAAGCCTCAAAGGTCTAGTGATACTTACTCATAATGTGAAAGATATATGATCATATACCCATTCAGTGTTGAGATATAAAGCAAAATCACTGAACCATGAAATTAGGTCATAGTGACCTATAAGTATGTTTGGGTTAAAGGTCTGGTCATACTCATTCATAATCAGAAAGAAGTATGAAAAAATACCAACTGAGTGTCGAGATATAAGGCAAAATCACTGAACCATGAAATTAGGTCACAGTGATCAGGAATACTTTACGGTCAAAGGTCTTGTCATACTCATACATATCGTGAAAGAAGTATGTTCATATACCAATTGAGTGCCGAGATATAAAGGAAAATCACTGAACCGTGAAATAAGGTCATATTGACCTAGGACTACTTTAGGGTCAAAGGTCTTGTCATACGCATACATAGTGTCAAAGAAGTTTGTTCATAAACTACTTGAGTGCCGAGATATAAGGCAAAGTCACTGAACCGTGAAATTAGGTCATAGTGACCTATAAGTATATTGGGGTCAAAGGTCTGGTCATACTCACTCATAATCTGAAAAAAGTATGAAAATATTCTAATTGAGTGTCAAGATGTAAGGCAAAATCACTGAACCGTGAAATTAGGTCACAGTGACCTAGGACTACTTCAGGGTCAAAGGTCTTGTCATACGCAAGCATACTTTGAAATAAGTTTGTTCATAAACCATTTGAGTACCGAGATATAAGGCAAAATCACTGAACCGTGAAATTAGGTCACAGTGACCTATAAGTATATTGGGGTCAAAGGTCTGGTCATACTCACTCATAATCTCAAAAAAGTATGAAAATATACTAATTGAGTGTCAAGATATAAGGCAAAATCACTGAACCGTGAAATTAGGTACAGTGACCTATAAGTATATTGGGGTCAAAGGCCTGGTCGTACTCACTCATAATCTGAAAGAAGTAAGAAAATATACTAATTGAGTGTCAAGATATAAGGCAAAATCACTGAACCATGGAAAGTAGGTCAACCGACCCTTACCGTCATGACACGCAAGTCAGTGTCACAAAGTCAAAAGATGAATGACCAACCATCTTCCTAAGTTGTTTCTATAAAGAAATAAAAAGAAAAAAAAATTCGGGGAGTTCTAGATTTTGACCTCTAACCCCGCCCCCCTGACTCCGACCCAGAGGTCCGATGTCATGGAACCTAAAGTGTATGAAGTATGAATGCTTTATGATAAGTTGTTGTCAAGATATGGACTCCTTGTAAAAGTTACACAGCAGTACATCTATTTTTTTACAGTGTTCTAGTTTTTAACCTCCAGCCCCACCCCCCAGGCATGGACCGAGAGACCCGATTCCATGAAATGAAACTCAACCCAACAGGGTACCTATGGTCCGAGCATGAAAGCCCTCTGATAAAAAGTTTTCAAGATATAGACTTCTAGAATACTATATCACAGAAAAGTCATTATTATTAATGGTGTTCTAGATTTTAACCTCTAGCCCCACCCCCTGGCATGGACCCAGGGATCTGATGCCATGGAATGAAAGCCGACCCTACAGGGTGTCAATGGCCCAAGTATCAATGCTTTCTGATGAGTGGTTGTCAAGATATGGACTTCTAGAAAACTTTAACACAAGAATTGCCATTTTTGAAGGTGTTCTAGATTTTAACCTCCAGCCCCACCCCCTGGCCTGGACCCAGGGGCCCGATGCCATGGAATGAAAGCTAACCCTACAGGGTATCTATGGTCCAAGTATGAATGTTTTCTGATGAGTGGTTGTCAAGATATGGACTTCTAGAAAACTTTAACGCAAGTGTGACGCGCACGGGAACGCGCACGGGAACGGGAACGGGAACGTGGACGACCGGGGTGACTGCAATAGCTCTATGCACTTCGTGCAGTCGAGCTAAAAATGGTGGACGACGACGACGACGACGGACGCCGGATCATGACCATCCTATAAGCTCACCTTGTGAGCCTAACGGCTCAGGTGAGCTAATAAATATATGAGCCGCCTCATGGGAAAACCAACAATTTGCATAGGCGAAAACAAAGGCGCAGATCAGCTTCGCGGTAACCGCGAAGTTGATCAGCGCCTTTGTTTTCGCTACTCGGATAGTACAATTCCTCTCCTAATTAAATCGAAAATTTCAAGCTTCTAGCTCTTTTCTGTGCTTGTACAGGTTGGTTTGTGTCGGACCTGTTCGGAAACCACATTGTTGGTTTTCCCACGAGGCGGCTCATATAGTAGAGGAAACCATCTATTGTGTCTAACATCATGTTTTTCAAGCAAATCTTGAAAATGAAGTGAAGCGCAGGGTTGCCAGCCATTCTGTTTAATTGGTCTTTCATGATTATTTTCATAGCTGGGATCAAATCAAAATCAACACAGTATTTTTCTTTCTATAACATGTTTCGGGATTACTCCCTTCATCAGATAGAAATAACAGGAAATGACAGCAAAAACGCCAAAATTAGGTGAATTTAGCAGGAAGTGATGTAAAAACGCCAAAATGATGTTGATGTTATTGGAAAACGCCAAAATGATTATTTTCATACAATTATCCAAATTATTTTTAACACTGATTTATTTTCACAGTATCTGCAGAATAAAATCACAATTTCTAGAGAAAAAAAAGACTTTTGTTAGATAATAATTTTATAATCCAATATTATCATTTTCACCATAGTAATTGTGTACATATTATTTTGTAGCAGCACTACACAATATTTCTTTATATTTTTAGCATTTTAACAAAACACCACAACCTCTTTATAGCATGATTTGTTATAGCATGGTTTTGGATATAACACTGGTCAATCCTACTGACCATTCTTTGAACCCAAATTGTAATTTTTGTGAACATTTTACTGTCAAGACTGGATAACAAACAGGTCTTGGACCCCAATAAAGAGTTATAAAGCATTTGTAGTGTATATTTAAATAGGACCACTTACCTTGGTACCCACTACAGCACTTGCTCCTTATACAAGATAGACAACCAGTCTGAAATAATAAATTAGAAACTTGTTTTGAGGACTTCTGAGCAGGTCTAGTCTCTACATAAACCAGGATCACTAGATGCTTGACATTTTGGAATTAGAAAATACAGGGCTTGTACCATCTTCATAGCAAAATCAAAGGAACACAGCTGTGCTGTTATCTGTAAAGTAGTTAATTTACTCTTTGGTCTAGAATTACTCTAAATCAGAATCACAGTTTTAAATGGAAGTTAATTCCTTTGAAATTATTTTTCTTCAGAATAACCATATTTTGACAGAATTCCATCATACTCTGATTTTCATTAAATATAGGACTTACTTGGCACCGGAGCTTATCACACCATATACACTCTAGCTGACCCCAGTCCACTAGAACTATAGCTACATTGCCAGACTGAACACAGGACATCAGGTCCTCACGACTTACTGACCTGAAGAACACATATGATTGTTTCACACATACAGATACACATACATGTACATGTGCATACTGAATTTAGAGATGATAAGTACAGTATATTCTGTTGATTATTACCTTCCACATAAACATTAATTCACATTGGTATCTCAACAAGTAGCCCACTCACCTGAGAGTCAACATGTAATTGGTGTTTTGCAATATATGGACATGGTGACCATCTTGGTCACGTAACCTTAATTTTTATATACACATTGGTTCCCCTTTCCTATAGATGCTTCATATAAAATTTGGCTGTGGTTGGCCAAGAGGTTTCAGAGGAGAAACCTTTGAATATTATTGTAAACATATAATGTGGCATGGTTTGGATAGCTGTCACCAAAATATGCTTGAACCCACTCAATCAAATAAGTTATATATAGGTCATTGTTTGTTTTGTTTAGTTTGCTCATTATTTTCACCCACTTGTTCATGAAAAGAAGTCATAATCCACCCCCATTCATATTTAGTTAGAATAATCAGTCACCTCTGTTCAACATTAATGCCCCTAGTTGATGCCTCTTCAAACATCTGGGAAACTCTTTGTTCATCAATGCTGAACTTTTTACTGTAGAAAGACTGAAAAAAAATGAGCCGCTGCACAAGAAAACCAACAAAATGCTTAGGCCAAAACAAAGGCACAGCTGATCAGGGCCTTTGTTTTCGCTACACAGATAGTAAAATCCCTCTTCTTCTTAAAACCAAAATCTCAAGCTTCTAACCTTCTGTGATTGGTTAGGCTGGTTTGTGTCGGACCTGGTTGGAACCCAAATTGTTGGTTTTCTCATGCACAAGCTCAAATAATTTCCACTTTTGTGACATGCTAAGTGAAACTGAGATTCATCAGCTATGTGAGACATAACATTTTATCTTTATAGGTACCAATACCGGTACCTATAAAGGTTTAAACATCAGCCTTCCTGACGAAAACCTCCAATAACATTACAGATGCACACTGGTGTCAGTTGATAAGTTGTTTTTTAATGTCCAACCGACAAGGAAACGGGAATGAACCCACACACCTGGCTAACAAGACTAAAGGCTTAAACACGATGCCACCGAGTATTTGTTTTCAGATCATAACACCTTACTGTAGCCTGAATATAACTCAAAATGCATACTATTAGTAGATGACCAACCTGTTTAGAGTATCCTTTATCCACTCCCAGCGTGATTGTACATAGCTTGTGTTGGATATTATATTTCCTCATCAAGGCAGCAAGGTCTATGGTCCATATACTGTAGAGAGAAGTACATGAAATACAGCTAACCAGCACAGCTAATCAGCGACTTTGTTTCGCTACACGGATAGTGCAATTCCTCTTCTTCCTAAATCAGAAATTTCAAGCATCTAGCCATCTTCTGTAACTGCACAGACCGGTTTGTATCAGACCAGGTCTGAAACCCCGAAGACCGGGTTTCTCACATCGTGGCTATTTGCAGCTTTTATGTATGTCACTAATATTCATCTTTAATTTCAAAACCCTATATGTAAAGCAAACAAGCAAATTCAGAGAATTTATGTCCCCCGCCTTAATTGTTTAGTTACACAAATATATCTGACAATAATGTATATCCAAATCACATGCATTTACTTCATGTCACAGTGTCAAACATTAATCTGAGGATTATATTCAAACCACATGCAAATCTTCAAATCATGGTCAGGACATCTGTACAGTTTGAAAAGAATCAGAATAAAACTGAGGGAGGAGTTTGCACACAAGGTACACAATGTCCATTCACTTTCATTGTATAAATGCCTGAAAAACGACTAAGTTCAAATTAAGAAAAAGTGTCAAAAATTAATCTGAGGATTATATCCAAACCACATGCACATCTTCAAAGTATGATGAAGACATCTGTAAAGATTTCAAAATAATCGGAATAAAACTATAGGAGGAGTTGCGCACACAAGGTACCCTTTGTTTATTCACTTTCATTATCAAAATGCCCGAAAAATGACTAAGTTCAAATTGCAAAAAAGTGTCAAAAATTAATCTGAGGATTATATCCAAACCACATGCACATCTTCAAAGCATGATGAAGACATCTGTAAAGTTTCAAAAGAATTGGAATAAAACTGTAGGAGGAGTTGCGCACACAAGGTACCCACTGTCTATTCACTTTCATTATCAAAATGCCCGAAAAATGACTAAGTTCAAATTGCGAAAAAAGTGTCAAAAATTAATCTGAGGATTATATCCAAACCACATGCACATCTTCAAAGCATGATGAAGACATCTGTAAAGTTTCAAAAGAATCGGAATAAAACTGTAGGAGGAGTTGCGCACACAAGGTACATACTCCTATAGGGGGACGGAAGGACGGAAGGACGGACAGAAGGACGGACGGACGGACGGACGGAAGGACGGAAAGCCAAAAACTATGTCCCTCCGCTTTTCTTCGAAAAGGCGGGGGACAACTACATACAGGTTTTTATTTGGGTCATAACTGTTTGCCTATGACCTATAACAAAATGAAATGCCTTTAAGCGTCTTTTCTGATTTGATATAACTTTTTTTTTTTACATACTTTGACTTCAAAATTTGAAAATTTGTAAAATATGTCTTGCTGAAGGACACAGCCGAGCATCAGTGGCATTCTAATATCTTGGCCCACAGTCAGACACTCTACCACTAGGCCTCCATGCTCCATATCCTCCACCTGTAGAAGAAATATCATTTGGGTCTGTACTATCATATCCTACAAGTCTCACCTCTCTCTACACTGCACTATCATATCCTACAACAAGTCTAACCTCTCTCCATACTGCACTATCATATCCTACAACAAGTCTCACCTCTCTCCACACTGCACTATCATATCCTACAACAAGTCTCACCTCTCTTCACACTGCACTATCATATCCTACAACAAGTCTAACCTCTCTTCACACTGCACTATTATATCCTACAACAAATCTCACCTCTCTTCACACTGCACTATTATATCCTACAAGTCTAACCTTTCTCCATACTGCACTATCATATCCTACAACAAGTCTCACCTCTCTCCACACTGCACTATCATATCTTACAACAAGTCTCACCTCTCTCCACACTGCACTACAAGTATCACCTTTCTCCACACTGCACTATAATATCCTACAACAAGTCTCACCTCTCTCCACACTGCACTATCATATCCTACAACAAGTATCCCCTATCTCCACACTGCACTATCATACCCTACAACAAGTCTCACCTCTCTCCACACTGCACTATCATATCCTACAACAAGTCTCACCTCTCCCCACACTGCACTACAAGTATCACCTTTCTCCACACTGCACTATAATATCCTATAACAAGTCTCACCCCTCTCCACACTGCACTATCATCTCCTATAACAAGCCTCACCTCTCTCCACACTGCACTATCATCTCCTATAACAAGTCTCACCTCTCTCCACACTGCACTATCATATCCTATAACAATTCTTTCTCCACACTGCACTATAATATCCTATAACAAGCCTCACCTCTCTCCACACTGCACTATCATCTCCTATAACAAGTCTCACCTCTCTCCACACTGCACTATCATATCCTATAACAATTCTAACCTTTCTCCACACTGCACTATAATACCCTACAACAAGTCTCACCTCTCTCCACACTGCACTATCATATCCTACAACAAGTCTCACCTCTCTCCACACTGCACTATCATATCCTATAACAATTCTAACCTTTCTCCACACTGCACTATATTATCCTATAACAAGTCTCACCTCTCTCCACACTGCACTATCATATCCTATAACAATTCTAACCTTTCTCCACACTGCACTATAATATCCTATAACAAGCCTCACCTCTCTCCACACTGCACTATCATATCCTACAACAAATCTCACCTCTCTCCACACTGCACTATCATATCCTATAACAATTCTAACCTTTCTCCACACTGCACCATAATATCCTATAACAAGCCTCACCTCTCTCCACTCTGCACTATATTATCCTATAACAATTCTAACCTTTCTCCACACTGCACTATAATATCCTATAACAAGCCTCACCTCTCTCCACACTGCACTATCATATCCTACAACAAGTCTCACCTCTCTCCACACTGCACTATAATATCCTATAACAATTCTAACCTTTCTCCACACTGCACCATAATATCCTATAACAAGCCTCACCTCTCTCCACACTGCACTATCATATCCTATAACAAGCCTCACCTCTCTCCACACTGCACTATCATATCCTATAACAAGCCTCACCTCTCTCCACACTGCACTATCATATCCTACAACAAGTCTCACCTCTCTCCACACTGCACTATCATATCCTATAACAAGTCTCACCTCTCTCCACACTGCACTATCATATCCTATAACAATTCTAACCTTTCTCTACACTGCACCATAATATCCTATAACAATTCTAACCTTTCTCCACACTGCACTATATTATCCTATACCAAGCCTCACCTCTCTCCACACTGCACTATCATATCCTACAACAAGTCTCACCTCTCTCCACACTGCACTATCATATCCTATAACAAGTCTCACCTCTCTCCACACTGCACTATCATATCCTATAACAATTCTAACCTTTCTCTACACTGCACCATAATATCCTATAACAATTCTAACCTTTCTCCACACTGCACTATATTATCCTATAACAAGCCTCACCTCTCTCCACACTGCACTATCATATCCTATAACAAGTCTCACCTCTCTCCACACTGCACTATCATATCCTATAACAAGTCTCACCTCTCTCCACACTGCACTATCATATCCTATAACAAGTCTCACCTTTCTCCACACTGCACCATAATATCCTATAACAAGCCTCACCTCTCTCCACACTGCACTATCATATCCTATAACAATTCTAACCTTTCTCCACACTGCACTATATTATCCTATAACAAGTCTCACCTTTCTCCACACTGCACTATCATATCCTATAACAATTCTAACCTTTCTCCACACTACACTATAATATCCTATAACAAGTCTCACCTCTCTCCACAATGCACTATAATATCCTACAACAAGGCTCACCTCTCTCCACACTGCACTATCATCTCCTATAACAAGTCTCACCTCTCTCCACACTGCACTATCATCTCCTATAACAAGTCTCACCTCTCTCCACACTGCACTATAATATCCTACAACAAGTATCCCCTCTCTCCACACTGCACTATCATCTCCTATAACAAGTCTCACCTCTCTCCACACTGCACTATATTATCCTATAACAAGTCTCACCTCTCTCCACAATGCACTATAATATCCTACAACAAGTCTCACCTCTCTCCACACTGCACTATCATCTCCTACTATAACAAGTCTCACCTTTCTCCACACTGCACTATCATCTCCTACTACAACAAGTCTCACCTCTCTCCACACTGCACTATCATCTCCTACTATAACAAGTCTCACCTTTCTCCACACTGCACTATCCTTCACACTGCACTATCATCTCCTACTATAACAAGTCTCACCTTTCTCCACACTGCACTATCATCTCCTACTATAACAAGTCTCACCTCTCTCCACACTGCACTATCATATCCTATAACAAGTCTCACCTTTCTCCACACTGCACTATCATCTCCTACTATAACAAGTCTCACCTTTCTCCACTACAACAAGTCTCACCTCTCTCCACACTGCACTATCATCTCCTACTATAACAAGTCTCACCTTTCTCCACACTGCACTATCACCTCCTACTATAACAATTCTAACCTTTCTCCACACTGCACTATCATATCCTATAACAAGTCGCACCTTTCTCCACACTGAAGTTCTTCTAGATCTGTTGTATATACATTGTGAGGGTCTCTGTTAAAAAATCTGAAATAGTTTAAATAGGGGTGGTACCATTTGAATTAAATATACTTGCCAGTGGTTAAATATGCATGGAAGGAAACATTCAGAAAATGGCTTTCAATTTTGACGTGAATGTCTCCACACTGCACTATCATATCCTATAACAATTCTAACCTTTCTCCACACTGCACTATAATATCCTATAACAAGTCTCACCTCTCTCCACAATGCACTATAATATCCTACAACAAGGCTCACCTCTCTCCACACTGTACTATCATCTCCTATAACAAGTCTCACCTCTCTCCACACTGCACTATATTATCCTATAACAAGTCTCACCTCTCTCCACACTGCACTATAATATCCTACAACAAGTATCCCCTCTCTCCACACTGCACTATCATCTCCTATAACAAGTCTCACCTCTCTCCACACTGCACTATATTATCCGATAACAAGTCTCACCTCTCTCCACAATGCACTATAATATCCTACAACAAGTCTCACCTCTCTCCACACTGCACTATCATCTCCTACTATAACAAGTCTCACCTTTCTCCACACTGCACTATCATCTCCTACTACAACAAGTCTCACCTCTCTCCACACTGCACTATCATCTCCTACTATAACAAGTCTCACCTTTCTCCACACTGCACTATCATCTCCTACTATAACAAGTCTCACCTCTCTCCACACTGCACTATCATATCCTATAACAAGTCTCACCTTTCTCCACACTGCACTATCATCTCCTACTATAACAAGTCTCACCTTTCTCCACACTGCACTATCATATCCTATAACAAGTCTCACCTTTCTCCACACTGAAGTTCTTCTAGATCTGTTGTATATACATTGTGAGGGTCTCTGTTAAAAAATCTGAAATAGTTTAAATAGGGGTGGTACCATTTGAATTAAATATACTTGCCAGTGGTTAAATATGCATGGAAGGAAACATTCAGAAAATGGCTTTCAATTTTGACGTGAATGTTTTTTGTACATTGATTTTCCATTCAAATTTAGTTTTAAATATGACAAGGTACTTTGCATCTAGAATTAATGTTTTACTGTTTTCCTTTTTTTACAAAATAATACAATCCACCAACTTCCTTTAAGTTCCTTAACTTAATAGCTCCATTGTCTGATTTGTATCAGAACTGATAGGAAACCATTTTCCAGGAGGTTCTTGAGACATTGGCTTTGTTACAAAAAAACAAAAACAAAAAAAACAACTCCAACAAGGTCTGACACAAACCAGCCTGCACAGCTGATCTGTATGTTTGTTTCTGCATATGCAAAAGGTCTAGTTTACTCATGATGTGTGTGGTATACAAACCTAAGAACCATGGAAGCACAGGCTAGTCCACAGTCCCAGCTGTAGTTTTGTATACATGTTGGTACATCAATGATGACCTTTGACCCCACCTGGCTTCCAGCATCTGCTCCTTCAAACTTCTCAAGATTGGGAACCGTCTTCACTGAATAACACAAAAAATTTCCATATAATCTAATTCCATACAATGGAACACTTCCTAAAACAGAAACACCTTAACATCCTTAAATTACATCCTTTAGCTTAGACTAAATGTCCTGCACCCATTTAGAAATAGATCTGAATGAAACATACATGTGTGTACATAAAACAACTACACAAAGTACTTCAAACAATGTTGAAGAAGATTCATCTAAGAAAAGGTGAAAGTAAGCAATGGTCAGGAATTCAGAACCAAAGTCCCATCCTGAAAATCTAGGTGGCCAAAAATCAGGTACTGATACAAGAAGAACATAAATGTATATAAAGCCATGTGAGCAGCCATTTCCCTAAAGGTGGCCATTCATTTACCTGACCTTAACTAAAAATATGAATATGTACATAAAAGATTCAAACAGATGTACCACATTGGAATGGTTAGTGATATAAAATTACTTGGGGACTTTAATCTATTTTACGAGCCCAACCCCACACACAGCCCCCAAACAGGAACAGCACACTTACCGGTAGTTGTCTTTATGGTGAATATCTAACTAGGCAGTGCTGGGCTTATGATAAACAAATTTATGAAATATAGAACTCAGTTAATTGTCTTCATGGTGAATCTCTAACTATTCAATGAATCATCATGATAAACAAATAAATTAAAATAAATGCCAAGGTGAATAAAAGATAAAGACTTGTTACACTTAGTTACAATATACTGCATCATGCATGGCAACTGGAGATTCCTGAGAAGACAAACAGCACCACTGAAAAACCTGGAGCAAAAGAAAACTACCAGATAACCTGGGTAGGCCAAGCAACATACAAAAACTCCCTTCCCAACCAACTTAATAGCTAATTTATGATGGGGCTATAGTGAAACAAAGCCACTTCCAAAAGCCTAGCTCTTTACTGACATAGTTACAGTGGTTGCTTGTCAAGTAGGAGATCCTGCTTTGATTCCAGCAAGGGGCATGGAATTTTTCTCCTCAAATACTTCATTGGCGACGACATCAGGAAAATATGTCGTTGAAATGTATACCACTTTAAACCCCACTTTTATATAGAAAAACTGGGGTTTGCAGGGATATACCTATTTTTCTTATTTTTGAGCCAAAACATAGATTGTGGGTACTTGTTAGAACCACATTGCCAAGGCAATTCTAATGTGTACCCACAATCAATTGTTTTGAGCAAAAGTATTAACAATATCAAAATTTTCAGTTTTTGCTCCTGAAAAAAATCTCTGTATATATTCACCCTATAGATTCACTGTACGACAGAAAAAGAGAGAGGTAGCTGTCTCCAGTGGAATAGTGCATTTTTCGGACAAAATTTGTGTGACAGTGGTAAGTATTTTGCGTGCTTTCTGGTAATCTGTTTGTTTATGTGCCACTTTTTACCTTTGATTGCTTTTACACATGTATGCGTGTCGTGCTATGGCAAAATTACCACAAAAGATGTTTGTAGGAGCATGCAGAAGGCATTATTTCTTGATGGCAGTCGAAAAAAAGTCAAAAATCGCAAAATTGTCTCTTCTAGTTTGACAATCGAACACTTTTGTAGAAAATGAATGAAACCAGAAGTATGCGCTTCCTTGGATCTTTTAACATGCCAAATCGCAGTCTGGTTTGATTTGTCTATTTAGTGACTCTACAGTGATTTTAGAAGAAGTGCGCGATTGTAGCAGTGGTGTAGATGGTGTTTTATTTTTTGTACCCAGTAGCGACTACAGACTGTGTGAAATATTGAGATCGTTGGTAAGGAAATTTGCGCAGTACCACCAGAAATATGCATAAATTTCGGACAAAAATTCAGTATGTCAGCCAAAATAAGATTTTTTATCCTTCAAAGTTTGTCTGTGCATTAGACAATATTAATTAATGCTAGCAACAATTAGTTAATACTTGAGTCGAGATAATTAATATAATATACAAGGATAAGTTGTTATATGGTTAATATAATAACCTGAACTTCATTTTGTGACAAATCAATCGACATTTCCAATTCACCCCTGTACATATTTTTATAAACAGAGACACGCTCTACTAAACGTGCATAAGTCCGTGCTTTATTGTAATCATTACATATACACTTGTAGCCATAGCGGATCTGTAGATGATCTGGTTCAAAATAATTTTCAAACGAATTTTACAAAAACATAAAACAAGATTTTTTTAAAACGAACTTGGCCACTTGACTCTTGATTCAAACTTGAACACGTTTCATTCCATCGCTCAATAATCGTGGATAATGACGTCACAAGCTTGTTCACGTCAATGGTTCCCGGCTCATATACAGAAACACGATGGAAAAAAAGCTTTCTTTTATAAAAGGTGGTTCGCCGAATTTCACGAAAATGAAAGGTACCATGTAAGTTATCTTTCGATATTGGTTGCTAATATTTTTCCAATTGCTTTCTGTCATTTTGACGAAGTTTCCGTCCAAAAATCAAATATTATGACATATTTAATTAGAAACTTTGAAACGGTGTCATTGTAGTTACTCCGAATCACCTTTAACCACATACTGTCGTTTTATGCTCTCAAAGGACTTGGATCGTTTGATGTTTGGTGCACACATGGGTTAACTGATTTTTTATATATAAATAGGAATAAGTTAGGGAACACTTTTTGCCCTTGGGGAAAGTTTGAAAAAATCCATTTTCCTTTTTACTGGCGATAATGAAATTTTTATCACATATATTTCATACCTTGGCCTAGCTACAGACCAATTTATGGAAATTCACATCATTTTGTCTCTGTGCTACGGAGGATACAATATGCCATATGTAAAAAAAAAACTCCACTTTTACTGAATACAAGTATGCCTTTTTGCTTCTGCACTCCGCAAAGCTCAATCAGGAACAAAATGTTGAATCTGATCGTTTTGAATGAATAAACAACTTCGGACCTAAAACTTCTTGCTTCATCTCCAAACCAACTAATCATACAAAATCTACAGTTTGCATTGATTTCTTTGGAAAGCAAAATTCTTGGATCTTTTGCAAATAAAGCCGTAAAAGAATAATTCCTCTAACCAGAACGTGGATGTTTAGATTACTAAAGGATCATATCGAATATCTGGCCCAACATTTACAACCTGCAAAATGTATACCCAAAGAACAAAACGTGATCATGAAACACCCCCGGAAAAGGATGGACCTACCGCCGACAGTCTGTCAGAAAATAAAGAATTTATGATCAAAGTTCCACAAGCAATGTCTCAGCGTTATGCTTACGAAAAATTACAACAATGTGAGTTTAAATAACGAAGTTATCGCAAAGACTAGCAGTGCGTTTCTTGAATTTAGCAAACATTTTCTGAATCAAAGATGACCGCTCTCCGCCGCAGTATATGTTTGATGCTAGCCATTTTCACATAGAAGCGACTTTGGATACTACAGATTCTGACAAGTTGTTAAAACATTCTTCATATTTTTTACAAAAAGGGACATATACAGTCCAAAGTTGGTAGTCACATTATTAAAGGTGTTCCCTAACTTATTTCCATGTGTATATTTTTTATCCAAAGCATAGATCTTGTTAGAACCACCTTGCCAAAGAGGCGTTTCTAAGGCATACACACATTTCACAGTTTAGTAAAACAACGTTTTACCCTAAAACAACGTTTTACCCTTGGAAGACAACGGGAGGGGACATTTTAAACTTCACACTTCATACTTCACAGTTCAAACTTCATACTTCACACTTCACAGTTCATACTTCATACTTCACACTTCACAGTTCAGACTTCAAACTTCACAGTTCATACGCATGGCCAGTAGAGACGTCATATCTCGAAAAATGACGTCACCTCACAACTCGAGATGTCAGACGAAGCGTGACCTGAAGTCATTTGATGTGACGTGACTTCGTGGCATGGTGCAAAATGACGTCACCACTGACGTCACATGGAATGTGTGATTGACGACAGTGACGTCATGTGAAGTCACACGAAACGACATGCGACGTCTCACATAACATTATGTGGCGTCACATGTAACGTCATGCAGCTTCAATTGTAACGTCAGATGACATCGCTTTTGATGTCGCTTTATGACGCCAACTGCCTTAATAGGTGACGTCACTTGACATCAAACAGTTACGTCACCTGACGTTACAAGTGACGTCACCTGAAGTCACACAGTTACGTCACCTGACGTTACAAGTGACGTCATCTGACGTCACAAGCGACGTCACCTGACATAATAAGCGCGGTCACCAGACGTCACAAGTGCCGTCATCTGGTACCACAAGTTGCGTCATTTGACGTCACAATAGACGTTATTTGACGTCAAACGTCACGCTGCATGATGTTACAGGTGACGCAATATGACGTTATGTGTGAGGCCGCATGTCGTTCCATGTGATGTCACATGACGTCACTGTCGTCACACACGTATCGCGTGACGTCGCTGTTGATGTCATTTTGCGCCATGCCACGATGTCACGTCACATCACATGACTTCAGGTCAGGCATTGATACACGTCAACTGATGTTAGATATGTTGACGTCACGTCACGTCACGTTATGAGTATGATCTGTGAAGTTTGAAATGTCCACTCCTGTTGTCTTCTAAGGGTAGAATGCTGTTTTACAAAACTGTGAAGTGTGATGTATGAAGTGTAAACTGTGAAGCGTGAAGTATGAAGTGTTAAGTAAGTACTGTGAAGTTTGAAATGTCCCTGCCTGTTGTCTTCCAAGGGTAGAATGCTGTTTTACAAAACTGTGAAGTGTGAAGTATGATGTGTGCAGTGTAAAGTATGAAATGTGAAGTTTGAAATGTCCCCTCCCGTTGTCTTCCAAGGGTAGAATGCTGTTTTACAAAACTGTGAAGTCACCACTGGTCTTTCGTAGCTATTAAATACCATTTGCGCATATTTCTTTCACCGCTTGGGCATTTATCACTTCAGAATTAATGGAATACACGAACGATTTCTAGTATCACTGGGTACAAAACAACTCAGCAGATATGATTTACTTTGTACAATGGCTCTACTCCACTGCTACAATCGCCCACCTCTTCTAACACTAATTGCTAAAAATCTCGTAATAGACAAATCAAACCAGACTGCGATTTGGCATGTTAAAAGATCCAAGAAAGCGCATACTTCTGGTTTCATTCATTTTCTACAAAAGTGTTTGATTGTCAAACTAGAAGAGACAATGTTGCGATTTTCGACTTTTTTTCGACTGCCATCAAAAACGAATGCCTTCCGCATGCTCCTACTAACGTCTTTTGTGGTAATTTTGCCATAGCACGACATGCATGCATGTGTAAAAGCAATCAAAGGTAAAAAGTGCCACATAAACAAATCCGATTACCAGAAAACACGCAAAATACTTACCACTATCACGCAAATTTTGTCCGAAAAATGCGCTACTCCACTGGAGACAGCTACCTCTCTCTTTTTCTGTCGTACAGTGAATCTATAGGGTGATATTGCATAGGAAAGTTTTCATAATGATCTAAATTGGAAAGAAGAGGTCTGGCAAGCCATTCAGTTGGTGGTAGTGTTGGATGCAGGAGTGAGGCTTATAGCCAGCTCTGTAGAATTCTGTGAGCATAGCCTGCTAAAATTACTACTTTGACCGATAAAGTGGGGATAATATTGTGAATGTGAAACTAGGCCACTTCCAACAGCCTAGTTGTTGAGCTAGCTCTTTAGCAATATGGTTTGAGTGGTCCCTTGTCAAACCAGAGATCCTGGTTTGATCCCAGCATTGAGCAATGCCAGCATGGGATTTTTCGCCTCAAATATTTCAGGGCCATCATAATTAAAGTCTTAAAACTTGCCTCTGTTAATGCTTTTTTCTCAGAAAATCTTTGTATGGGGGGTGATAAGAAAATTATGTTCATGGCAAAATTTTGATCCCAGATTTTTACAGTTTTAAAAACAGACTTGACAAATTTTGGAGCTATGAAGATATGTACAGTTACTACTATGTGTATCTCAGAAATGAGAACTTTGTAAACAAGAAAGGAGATCTGTCACCACACAAGTTAATCATATAAAGAAGTATCATAAGAAGAAAACGAAGAAGTTGGCTTAAAAAGGGTTACCTTACTTATGAGCCTTTAACAACTATTCTACAAGATTCTACATGATCTTACATGTAGTTTGTCTGAGACTTGCAAAAAAAAAAAAAAAAATGTGGAAAATGAAAATCGGAGAACAGATAAAGTTTTTATAGCCAAAATGAATTTTGAATAGGGGTTTTGCATTGGCAAGGGAGATAATTGATGATCATGAAAATGCATATGATTTTGTCTCAGGTATATCATTAAAGCAATCATGATAAAATACTAAGAATTAAAAATTTTTGCGGGAAAATATTTACCTCCCTTCCATGAGATTTTTATACATGAAATCCCTCCTCAAAAATGTTTTTTGCCAGAACTTTTTTGTTTGTCAACCATTTTTTAAATCTTCGCTACACATTTTGTGACAAACAAGCAGACTAGATGCTCAATTGTGCCAAGAAAATATTTTTTCTACATTTTTTTTAATTCAGTTTTACATCCCTTTCAAGATTATTTCAGCTCATATGAGACGGGCCAATCAGTAGGTGGGCGAAAACGGGAGAACCCCGAGAAAAAACACCTGGCACACCCGTGAGCAGAACTTGGCTTGTCTCACATGTGGCCAGTGCGGGGCTCGAACCCACACCAGACACAGTGTTGAAATGATCCAGTGATTAAGAAACCGCGCTCTTAACCGCTGGGCCATGGGGCCATTTGAACAGTTGTAAAATATCTGCGAAAAACCATTATCAGACACTAGGAAACACACTTTAAGAATCTGACAGACCTGTCCTGACTTACCAGCGTTAAATTGAAGGAAGCTAATTAATCTACCATGATTGGGTTAAAACTAAGTATACAGACTGTCCAATACATGTGTAATGATGACTGTAATCATTTATCTAAATTTAATTTCCGAGTGTACAATGCACATCTTGCAAGAATAATCAAATATTGATTGATGGGAGAAACAAGAAAACAGTTTAGTGTCACGAAAACCCATGACATTACGCATCATATTATCAGCATCAAGTGTGATGCAACAATTTTACCTTCCATTTTAAAGAAACCGTTTGTTTGTGCATACTCGTGTCGATTTAAATTTAGAACTAGAGCGGCTATTGGCAAAGATTCACAAAAATTGCGTCAAATATTTGCATATTGTTGACATTTTAAGAACGACTCTTCACTCCTCCTTTTAGAGAGCTCTCTTTGTATAATTGCCGGTATGTGAGTCCACCTTCCGAGCCGGATTGTACAATACTCGGATACTTGGATTGCAATATGTTTCGATAGGGAAGCGAGATAGCCGAGTGGTTAGCGCACTGGCTTCTTGTGCTAGAGGTCCCGAGTTCGATCACCGCCGGCGGCGAGGAAAATTTGTTGGTCCGAGCTTGCTTCCCTTCGTGTCATTTGCAGGAATGACATGATACAGTGCGCCGTCCTTCGGATCGGGACGTTAACTGGAGGCCCCCTGTGCAGGGACAGCCATCCCCTGTGCAGGTTAAAGATCCCTACACAGGTTCTATCCTCATGCATGTAGGCTCATCCTGCAAACACACCGGAGTGTACAATGTACACCTCCCAAGAATAATCAGAAATTGATTGATGGGAGTAACAGGAAAACAAAACAAAACAAAACGATGGAACCTTTGTCCAAACAAATGGACAGCTTGGTTCACGCTGTACCTCAATCTGAATAACACCCTGAAACAAGGAGCTATGCCTGGAAGACCTATCATAAGAAAAGTTTTGTTTGTTTGTTTGAATTGATGCTTTACGTCCCAGTCAACAGCAGTGGTCATGTCGGGACCATGGTTGCCTCCATTTCATGGGAATTTTACCCAACATTAGGATGTCATGACACTCAAAATGTGCTTCCTAAATATAACCACCAAACCAAGCCAATAAAACAGCAGTCACACATTAGCGTATAGGCCAAACCAAGGACACTCCTTGGCCAAACGCGCGCCGAACGTGTTGACAAAAATGTAAAATTCAACACGTCGGAGCACGTCGGAGACACGTTAGAAACGCGTTACATGTGCGTCTTGTACGCTTGATGTACGCATGGCGTACGTTGATATACGTCGCCGTAGGTCGGTGCGCGCTCCAGGCGCGTTTGGGCTCAAAAATTTTAAACATGCTAAACAATTTCTAGAAGCTCGGCGTGTCCCGGACATGTGTCTTATACGTTTCGAATAAGTTCCCACGCGCGTTACAGGCGCGTTGAATACGCTTTGAACGCCTTTGGCGCATGCTTAGGCACGCCAGTGTACGCTACATGCGCGTTCCGATTCAATGAGATATTGCTTTAATAGTATGCCCCATGTGTGTGTGTGAGACGCGCGTTGAACGTTTGCTGCGCGCCCATGTAGCAGAATTCTCATCACCGACAGTTATCGGATGCGCGCAAACTTTTATATGGAGCGATAACGGGAATGCATATTTAATCCTTAATATCTTTTTTGCTATTAATCCTGTCTTTCCTGTGCGAACGGTTCTGTAAAGCCCATTCATATCCCTTTAAGATGAAATTGAAATTATTTTTCTATCTTATGTAAAAAATAGTCTGTTTGTTGAAATACTACAGGTACTATCAAAATGTAATAAATATATAGTTAATAAGGAAATTTCTATGTTATTTCTGTTGCTTTCACGCTTATTTGCATCAAAATGCATCATACTACAATTAGTGTGCGAACAGCTTCTACTTGTACAATGCATCTTCTTTTTATTGGTATAAATTTTAATTTTGTATTTAAATTTTAAATTAGTCTGTTTGGATAATTCCATTAGCAGGTAATAATTCTAGCGCGTGCTTTGCGTGTCTGGGGCGTAACACAAACGTACTCCATTTTTTTTTTTTTTTTTTTTTTTTTTTTTTAGATTTTTTTTATAATACGTCCGGCACACGCCTCAGTCACGCGCTTATGTGTGACTGCTAAAGCGTGTTAAAGGAACAAATTAATTTTTATACGTCCAAAATCTTCAGCGTGTCAGTTTGATTTTTCATACGCCCGGCGCGCGTTTGGGTTATATGCCTAATGTGTGACTGCTGTTTAAGGATTATATGTATGGATGGTTTGACTAAACTACTTTTCCTGGGCAGGCTCAGCCATGAGCGGTTA
Organism: Rugalucina vietnamica; assembly: GCA_964017185.1. NCBI lineage: Eukaryota > Metazoa > Mollusca > Bivalvia > Lucinida > Lucinidae > Rugalucina > Rugalucina vietnamica. The sequence continues at coordinate 18,760,440 of OZ024881.1, read as the reverse complement.
ACCAGTATTCAGGTGGTCGGTCAATGGATTAGAAACTTTGCCTAGAGGCACAAGCAGCCAAAGTATACCCACTTTTCAAACCCCTCTTTTATATAATAAACATAGATTGTGGGTACTCGTTTGATTTGCCTCGCCATGGCGGTTCTAACGTGTATCCAAAATCTCTGTTTTGAGCAAATAATTTATATTCAAATACCAATTCTTTTTAAATGTTTTTTTTTTTTTTATTTTTACTGCTGAAACTGAACCTCCATATATTGACTGGACAAGTTTTCATAATGATTCAAGTCGACATGCATCTAGATGTGTGTGCAACGGTGGAGTTTGGTAGTGTCGTAAAGTTGTACTTGTGTGTGAAGTAAGATTCTTGGCCCAATTTCATAGGAACATCCTTAGTTTATTTCTCCAAAATATTAATGAGACACATCTATGACAAAATTGTCCTCAATGAGGCTTTTGTGAAAGTCACGGTGGTCTCGAGAAATAAAACATTCCTTGCAGGTAAGCGCCTTCAACCATTACACGTCTTGGTGAAAGGGCCACGGTCGGATACGCCATGTAACTATTTTCTTTTGTGCAAAGCATTCGCCTCATCAAGTGTGTGCAGAACACACCCTAGATACGAAATACTCAAATTGAAAGAACATACAATGAGTAAGCTTCTAAACTCAGGTTGCGCTGAACGCTGTCAGACACAATGTTTCCCATTGATGACTTTGGCATGTTATTGTCATTATATCCAAACCACAAAGAATTTCATTTGAATTCTGATATGTTATTAACGAGTTGTCTTTGGAGACCACCAAAGAATAAAAATGCAAACTAAACCGAGAAATGAACTCATCAAACAAGAATAAAAGTTATCGGTTAGTGTTACGATGAATAACATAAAATTACGACTTCAGATGCCGAAACATGACTTCGATGTTGTGCTAAACTTGTGTACGGGTAGACCTAGCTTCGTAAACGAATGATCGACAAACGTTGGTCCGAAGACCACAATTTTGCACTCGAGTTTAAGGCTGTTAAGCCTATCAACTAGTCTTTTCTAGTTGTTCCATATTCGGGAGGAGAAATTCGTACGACAAAACAAGAAAGATCAGATGCCCACAGTCAATTTACTTTTATTTTCAAGCACATTCATTGTCATAAATAAGTTAATCACAAACAATATACACTTTTTTCTATGAATTATTCGAACCAGTTTTTCACGAACGCAACATTTTGTGTCAAACGATCTACCAGTTTATCAAAAACATGAACAAATCGCCGGACATGTATGTATGTGTTTACCTTGATTCTGTCACAAGCGTAACAAATGTGATGCTTGTGTAACGAACAGCCGAGCTGAGCCACAGCAAACCCCGTCGGTGGAAAAGCATGCTCATCCACCAAGGGTGGTTTACTGCGCTATATACCTAACACTTACTCTAATCACAAAGTTTCGAGTTTCTAATTTGCATATTACTACCCGCTAATATGCCGCTAATACGTTGCACCAACGTATTCTACAAGGGAGACTATCCCGTTACATTACTTCCCCCTCCGAGAAGACTCGCCCCGAGTCTTGGCCTGGGGACTACATGGGTAAGGCAACTCCGTTCTGGCAGTTGTCATCATCCCACCGCTGCCACCAAATGTAACGAACAGCCGAGCTGAGCCACAGCAAACCCCGTCGGTGGAAAAGCATGCTCATCCACCAAGGGTGGTTTACTGCGCTATATACCTAACACTTACTCTAATCACAAAGTTTCGAGTTTCTAATTTGCATATTACTACCCGCTAATATGCCGCTAATACGTTGCACCAACGTATTCTACAAGGGAGACTATCCCGTTACACTTGTGACAAAACCATACCATGCGCGTAATGTTGACCATTATTTAACCATTTACTAGTATCTTTAATACCTTTGTAACTTGTACATGTATTACAAATACAAGTTACAAAGGTATTAAGGATACTAGTAAATGTCATGTATCAAGTTCTCAAAAGCAATTCCTAAACATTTTTCTGATTCTAAAAATAAGGTATCATTTCACTTGAACCATCCAACTCTTATCATTAACTCTGCAGTTAATGTTTTTTACCACTAATGTTGAGTAATCCGAGTATCAAACAGAGCAATCAAATAAATTCGTATGAAAATCTTCAAAAAATCGAAATTTCGTAAAGATTCTAAATTTTGGATATTTTTCTTTAATTGTGAGAGTAAAACCTTAAGTTTTGCTGTGCATATCTGTTTATATTGCTTGTCAAGTGTTTACATAATAACACACATTATTAAGTTATTGTTAACTAACAATTTGTATGGATTATCAAAGACCATTAATTTGACAAGTTTTGCCAAGAATTGGGAGAAAAGGAACTTTCATTTTCCCTGAGATTTGTTTTCTTTACTTTCTCTTTCTTTGTCTGAACAAGTTGTTTCTGAAATGAGTTGGTTGAAAATTTTCACTTTTGTTTTGCTAGGAATACATATTGGTAAGTAAAAACATTGCTTAATTGTTAATGGGTTGTGTATATTTTTCTAATGAAAATGGGGATAGTATGATATCATTAATTGCTTTCTGTAATAAAATAGAATTACATGTTAGAACTACCAGAAAACGGTCCATGCTCTTTTCTTGCGAAAACTGTTATACTTCAAAGCAATACATGTACATACATGTACATACTAGCGATTTTAGAGCAGTAAAATGATAATTTTCATAAGAAAATTTGGATACTTTTGCTAATAAATTTTTGTTTAACAAAGAGTGTGGTCTGGCTAGTCTTTTTAACAATGACAACTTAGTCAAAGAAATGGCCAAAGAGCACAAAAATGATTGAACCCAAAAAGTACTATAAATGAAAGCGTGTGCATATAAAAGTTGACTACTCCACTAGATGGAGAAACTAGTAGCCATTTCATGACCAGTGCAGTGATCTTCGACCTCTAGCTTTAGTCAACATTTATCCCTGTCTCTGGTGTTTTCTAGTCAAGCTTTACAGGAAACACTTGACACAAGAATATACAACCAGAAGTGGACAAGTGGCTAGGACGTAAACTGAATGCATTGCAATTATTCAGCTTGTTTTGAACATCTGTTTAAGTATGAAAATCCGAGCCGCACCGTTTTCTATCAAATATTTGCCATGCGACAACAATTTGATTTCCTAGCAGATTTAGACGAAGAGTTGAGAAAGAACGCATGAAAAAAAAAAAAAAAAAAAAAAAAAAAAAAACTTTAGTATGCTGCCCGTTTCAGCAAATAATCAATGTTCGTAAATTGCATATATTTTGTAATGTAAAGCTTTGTTTATCAGGTAAATCTGACGAGTAAGCGAGAAAAGGGGATTTTATTTCTTACAAAATGTTTGTTTTATGTTTAGTGATTTATTAGTGATTTAAATGATTAGCTATTTTGGAACCATCAGCAAATGAGCTGCAGCCCAGTAGTCCTAGTAGTGTCGAAAGTCGAGTCAGTATCTCAACCTGCGATTGGCACTTTTGTGCATGCACGCGCTCATTTGGGACAGTACGTGAGTGGGGTCAAATAAAAGATGAGCATGTGCGCAAGGCAAACTAACATTATCCTGACTCAATTATTGATGTCTTGTAAGTTATTTTCTAATGATTCGTTACCTTTAGATAAAATACCTGTCTTATCTTTCCTGATGCTTATTTTCAGCAAGAATAATGTTTAACTTTTGCTGAAAGTGAGTAGGTATTATTGGTTGAGAAAGCGCATGAAAAGACCGCCACAAGGGAGATATATTTTGTCTGTCACCATACTGAGGCGTCGAGATCAGCAATACATGTAGGTCTTGATCAACAGGAACTCTATTGAAAACATTCTGACTTGAGCACGCATGTCGATTTGTGAAGCAGTATTGTATATGAGCCTGTACAATCTTGGTTCCGACCAGGCCTGGCACAAACCGGATAGTACAGTCACAGAAGAAGCCGAGAGGCTTAGGTAGAAGATGGATTGTACTATCGGTGAAAACAAAGACGCTGATCAGCTGTGCAGTTACGCCTGTGCATGTTGTTTTCGCCTATGCATGTTGTTGGTTTTCTTATATGCACTCGCTTTTCTTTCTCTCTTGATCAGACTCAACAATAGTCGTGTTGCAGTTTTGGTTTTTATCAATTTTCAGGTGCCTCGTTTATGTTCTTAACGGGTTCTTGGCAGTTTATGATTCATATCCTATTTAATTAAAAAGTCAAACTTAATCATTCATCAAAGATGCCGCTCTCTGCATCCGCGTCATGAGAAACGTGACCGGATTTTGCCTATGCGAAAACAAAGGCGCAGATCAACTGTGCAGTAACTGCACAGCTGATCAGCGCCTTTATTTTCGCTACGCGGATAGTAAGATTCCTCTTCTACGTACAGACAAAATTTCTAGCCTCTGCTTCTGTGACTGTACAGACCGGTTTTTTTCTGACCTGGTAGGAAACACCAAAGACCGGTTTTCTCGCGTCGCAGCTCAGATCATGGTGGCTCACTTCGACTCATTTACTTCCTGGAAGATACACGCTTTTAGCCAACTGGTATTATTTGGGTTTGTCAAACCGCGGCTCTTTCTTCTCTTGGTACTTCAGTTCTTGGAAAATAAATCGCAAAAAGCACATAATGATTGCAACATGCTCTCATATCTGTGCACAAGTCGAACATCTTGTTAAAATCTAACAGATAAGCATTTATATCTTGGAATTTTATCACATGAAGATACTGAAGGTTTATGTTTTAGATGTAAGAAACATGATTGACACAGCTACAAAAATCAAGAATACCCAGTTTTGTTTTCAGACCATGACCTGTGATCAAGTTGTGTACATGGTAATGACCAGATGACCAAATCACGTCGTATACAATGGTGGCCCCTGTTACATTGTAGTTAAAATATAGTCTAACGCCGAAAGAGTAATCAAAAGAGAAATGGGGCTACTCGCGCAATCTGACTCGAAAAATGAGCTTTGCCAAGGTTCATCTTTCAATTCATATATGCAGTTTGTGCGCATTCCCAAAATAAAATCGTGGCGTTGCACTTTCAAGAATCCGCGATACTTCCAGTCTTTTCTCATACGCACAAGGCAAATATTATGACGAAGAGTATCAACATTGTTGATAGATTTCGTAGTCCGGGATTGAACCAACTCCTGATCCCTTGAGCAGACACTCAGCCTCCGTATGCTACATTGATCGTCAGAAATCCATACATTTAATTACGATTTGGTAGGGATACAGCGTGTTTGTATTGCGATGTTGCTTTTAAAGTAAGAATAGAAGGCACAGAGATTACATTTAAAATCACAACCCATACATCGGGCGGGGAGAAAGTACAACACAAAACATCACAAATGTGAGCCGCCGCATGGGAAAACCAACAATCTGCATAGGCGAAAACAAAGGCGCAGATCAGCGCCTTTGTTTTCGCTACTCGGATACTAAAGTTCCTCTTCTACTTAAATCCGAAATTTCAAGCTACTAGCTCTTTTCTGTGACTGTACAGGTCGGTTTGTGTCGGATCTGTTCGGAAACCACATTGTTGGTGGCTCATATGTTACGACGCGGATGAAGAGCAAGATGACTAGCCGTGTTTGCAGCAATCGAAGGTTTTCGAGCAGTTGCAGGGTAAAATGGTTTTAATGATTCTTCATTGCCGTTATCGACAGCTTTTTGGATTTCCGGATATCCTGGGTTTGTTTTCAGAATATACGGAAGCACAGAAGGAACAACTAGTACAATGTTCGCCACAGGCAGCGGAACCATGTTTGGAGGGTAGGCGAATAAAATATTCCAATGCTCTGAAAGCTTATGCAGGAAGCGCCGATGCTACCCAACAATTTGAAGAACTGGGACCACAGATTTGCCTGTAAGTGATTTCAATCCATATCAAATGCTAGAACTGGAGATTTTGATCTGCATAGACTGAAAGCCTATCTTTACTACGATTAGACTGGAATTCGTATCAGAAAACCTGAATTTATGTTATTGCCTGAGTTTGATACATAAGCGTGCAATTTCCATGTAGTGTCCAAAACAAATTGAGTTCTGCAAGAATTTTATTTCAAGACTTGGCAACACCATTATAAACATGATAAATGCCACCATATTTATTTGTTGTATATGTCAAAGGTGTGTGCGCATACACTACACACACCGAACAACTCGTAATGGCCAGTCACCCGATCCTTACTGTTCCTGGGCAAGCCTCTCAGAAAGCCGCATGTAAAAATAGCGTACATTCTCCCCACACTAACTCACAGTCAGAAGCTAAACGAAAACGATTTGAAACACAGTTTAACCATTAGCTTAACTAATTTACTAGTAGTAGTAGTAGTAGTAATTAGTCTCGTCTTTGAGATTTGGTGTGTGTACACATCCTTCCTATGTGGTCCACATGGATGTTTCTTTTCGTTTCTTTTAGCACCCAAATACGACATGATGACGATGGCAGTTGTTTCGACACCAACACCAAGCTGTGTGCAAAGGGCGAGGCAAATGGCATGAAACGATTGTGGAACAATCTAGATAATAACATTACTGTTTTGTGTGAAAAAGGTAAATATGTCGACAAATAATAAACAACTTTGAACTATGTATGAAAATTATGATCATATTGTTGATTTAGCCTTGAAGTTCCAGTATTTCTCACATGCCATTTAAGAAATCATCATTTAATTTGTATTCTAAACATGATTATTATGTAAAACTAAGAGTGTTGATTACCAAAGTTTTATATTCTTTCAACAAGTAACGTGCAGTAGTGTCCACAGTGTATAATTACTTATAGTAAAGTAGCATTTCTCGTGTCAAGCGTTGTGGAATTCATGTGCAGCAGTTAAAATATTTCAGTTTGTCCAAACTTCCTCCAGATAGCATCATGTAAAAATCTGACAGTTTCTGAGGAGCTGAAAGACAGTAGATTTGAAAAATTTTGCAGGTCAGTATTCGGTAAGGGGTTTACAAATACCGGTTTTTCCTTATTTGGCGTCCATCTTGAGTGCCACCTTTATGATTTGTCATTTTTTTTCAAAGTATCATTTGTGAAATCTAGAGGAAAGCATTACTGAACTATTGCTAAATTATATATAACACACACACTCAGAATTAATGGAAAATAAAATAATCTTTTAATTGTTACTAGTTTGGTCATGATACACATTCCTGCAATGCAATGTCTGCTGTGCCTCCACGCTAGAAAAATTTATTGCGTCAGTGCGAAATTTGACCTTGCCATTTTTGTTGCGGAACACAATTGCAAGCTTTGGTTGAAACTTTTATTCACCACAACGTTCGACAACGCTTTATGCTCTATAAATATGGCATCCAAAATGGCAGCCCACTCATGGCCCTTTCAAATTCTCATTGTTAGTTAATACAGCTGACCAGGATATCTTCCGCTCGCATTTTTGGGGGACAAGATGACATCCAATATGACTACCATATTCACCAAAATGTATTATTATTCCGTATCACTGCATCGTTCTTTTGTTTCTTTGCTTCAACTGTCGTACAAAATGGAGTGCAGAACAAACAAACCCAGAAAAAAACCTATCTGTCCAAACTCAATGACGTTTATGCAACCCAGAAAAAAACTAACGTCTGTCCAAATTCAATGACGCTTATGCAAGACTGTGTTTACAACTTTGTTTTGAAGACAATGTGTGTGTAAGCCTCACATTTCTTTCAACAGTTCGTTCAACGAGTCAATGAGATGTGCTACAATTGCTCTGTCAGATTGTGAGTTTGGTATGGCTATTTACTATGCTGCACTGGACCATCAGATACTGCCTTACTGGAATCAAATATGCAATTCAGGTAACAATCATGGCTCACATCACATTTCAACAATAATCACAAGAATAGAGCCGTCTCATGTGTTCTGGTCCGCCTAGATAAACCTACTCGAACTTAATAAATGATGGTATGCATTTATGCAATGATGTCTTTACATCTTTGTTAGGAAGATTACAAATTTACATATTTTTACATATTTACATATTTTTAGTATTTACATCTTTGTTAGGAAGATTACAAATTTACATATTTTTACATATTTACATATGTTAAGTATTTACATCTTATATTACTGATGAGATCATGTAATGTGTTGAAACTAAAAGCATAACAGAATACCATAGCTTCATTTAAAATTTTGCCCAAGAAAAACAAATTCAGGCACTTCAAATGACAGTTTAACAACTTATTTTGTTCAGGGTGCCCTAATATTGATGAGACAGTTGGAGTGATAAAAACCTGTGCTAAGCCACTACAAGAATTAAAGAGTAATTCACTGGAAGATATTTGCGGGTTTGTGAGATATCATATTCCTTAATCCCTTTATTGAAGTTATTTGTTAAAAATCAGCTTAAGTTATATGCATGATATTGCAACCCATGGCACACACACTTAAAATGAAATTTGGTGTGAAATGTACACGAAACTTAGTTTAACATGCCTAACAGATAAAATATAAATTTATTTCTTTTAAATATCTTATATTATATTATGAGTTTGTAAGTTTTCCCTTTCAACCATCCATTGTGTTCTGCAATTTTAGTTTTTTAACATCTTTTATAGTAATGTCACATACTATTAGTGTCTCATTACTGATACATATACAGTCAATGTTTGGGCAACTGTTTATTTTGATCAGCGTTTAATCTATTACAGGGTACACTATAATTTTAAGCAGTGTGTGTTTGGATCAAGAGATGTATGTCAGGACCAAGTGATGACACTCATCAGCTTCTTGTACAGAAAATATTACAGAGTAGACTCACTGTGTGAAACTACTACATCTTCTACCACACGGTCTACTACTACTGTAATAACAGCAAAAGAAACTACTTCGAAAACTGGGGAAGAAACAACAGCATCTAAAGAATGGACATCATATAGACATTATACAATAGGTAAATCCATACAAAGTTTGTCTGACAAAGTTTATTTTAAAATAATCATCAGCATTTTAAATGAGAAATAATGAGTCTTTATGGATTGCCTGAGCATTCCAATGGATAATATAATAAGTGGAAAAATTAACCAGTCATACATCATATATTTTAAACATAAATTAATCATATTTTATGCTCTGTATAAGGCGAGACTCTTACATTACTTTTATTTGAAGATGACCTGTAATGTTAAGATGATTACTCCATTTACATCAGTATATATCATTTTCTAGAAAAATGCTACAATTTCAGATTTAGATCCCTCGAGCATATATACAAACTGTATATCTGAGGACTCTATAGAGAAAATGGCTTCAGACAATCAACTTACTGCCACTACTGCTTTGTAAGTTATATTTCCTGTAAGGATAAGAACAAGAATGTGCTGACAAATTACAAGACTTCTTGTACACCTATGTCAAAGGTTCTTTTTTTGTGTGCTTGCATTATAGCTGCTCATTCGGCTTACGATGTTTCATGGTATAAGTACCTGATTGTTAGTTTGTTTTTTTCCCACCTCGGTTTTTGGAGTGGGAATCTTTTTCTGATTGCGCCTTTTCCTGATCTTTGCCTACTTGTACCTTTATACATGTGCAGTAGAATCGCTTCATCTATTTAGATAAGCACACTTACAGTGATATATTTTGACATTTAATTGTAAGAAGTGAACTTCTGTTGTGCTTCTGTTGTGGTTCTAATTGTTTTGGAGTCGAATATCTGTGCTGTTTGAGCCTTATGTACGTTTTCATATTTTTAGTTCAGTTCAGGTGGCTAAGTGGTCACCTATTGGGGAATAGCTGCTCACTCGGCTTGAGATATGTTTTCTTGGTATGGGTGCCTGTCATTTTAGTTTTTCTCATCCCTCGATTTTTATGGAGTAGGAATTTCTTTCTTACTGCACCATTTCCTGATCATTGCCTACTTGTGCCTTTCCAACTCCATTGAACAATGGAAGTACTTTGTTTTAGCATAAAAGTTTCATACCTGAACAATATTTAAAGCATGCGGTGACTGTTTGGCTTTTTTTTTGGCTGTGATTAAATCAGACAGAGACAGCAGAAACTAAATATCACCACTGGGCTTCTTCTTTTTCCTTCAACAGAAATCTCATGGAGCTTGAAGAATGTATATACAAGAACCTTACTGCTGGTGACCATGATGCTACCATAGCTGTTTCCCTGTACCATATACCTCCAGGGTTGTGGGAACTATATAGGAGCTATAAGAAAACTGGGTACCAGGTTATAATGGATGCCATTAGAGAAAAATGTCACAAGAATGTGCCAAATGGTTGCACTGGTCATAGATATGGATTGATAGAATGTGATTCATCAGGTATCTATGCTTTGTTCATTTATAATCACAGTAACATTTTGCACTGTAATATTTCATGAAAAATATAACTTACTCCATCTCTGTTTTATATGTATTTGCTCTTGAAAACTTAATTGAAAGTTTAGGTACAATCAGAATAATTTATACATCAATACACATATTAGAAGACTAATTGTTGGCGGCCATACTGGACACAATCTTGAATTTTCAAATTCTTTTCCAGACTTGGCACCCATGCCTAAATTATTCACTTTATGATCTTCAACAACAAACCTTTAAAGGATGTCAAAGCAGTGTGTTAAAACAGAATGTCTCTAAAATGTTCCTGGTTTTCTGCTTTCAGGTACTACAAGGTGCTATTCTACAACATATCTGAAGATTGTCTCACTTCTTATTTTGTACAGTATAGCTTCATGATACAATACATGCTAAAAAACAAAATTTTAGTTAGTCATTGCATAAGTCATAAGTAATGAAAGCAAATAAATGGTGTGCCTTAAAAGTCCTAACTGTTTCAAAATAAGCAAGTGACAACATTGTTTGCTCAACATTTCCAAAAAGTGCTAAAATATTCATGTGAGTGAAGCTTGTAAGAAAGAAAGATCAGAAATGTAAAACACTGGTTCTGTTTGTTTGCTTGAGTTGGAATTCTATTATATAGTTTTATTATAAAATGTTATGTAGATGTTATTTTACATACTGGTTCATAGGGTACATCAGATTTTTGAAAACCTTAAAGACTAACTGGGGAGATGTCCATACCAAAATCGAGGTTTTTCTATGTGAAAAAGGTCTACTTAGTTGTCGTATAGATCATAGCTCCTTAAAACACTGGGCATGTAGAAAAAAAATTCAGAGCATGCAGTATCTTTTTTTGTTTTAATGAAACTTAATAGTTATAACTTCAGCCTTATCATAAGAAAACAAGTTTTAGCATCAGTTCTGTCTGATCAGCAAATCATTATAAAACATTGTAACTGTAGCTTCTTTAACTACAACTCTAAAAGTTTAGTCATTTTTGTGGCTAGGAAAAAGGTTAAAACCATTCTTGTAATATGTGGTCATATTTGATGTTATGTTGAATCTTAGGGGAAAAAAACATGGAGACATCTTTTCTTATGAGTGGGCTCATTAATAAAGTACATGTATGTAAATGACAACTAAAAATATAAACTGAAAAAATATTGCATCTATTGTGTTCTCTTTCATTCAAACTGTGTATATCTTTGCATTGCCATTTTCTTGCCCAGTTAAGAGCATAATGCCGTGTATAAGCAGCACATGCTCACACGAATCACCTGATTAATACACGGCTTTCGTCTTCATTAATATATGCCTGTTAATATCGTGTGAAACAAGTATTTATGCAATTTGTTTTGAAATTTACCAAGACCAACAATAACAGCCTCCAGATTTTAGACTGATACCAGGCCCCAAGGTTATAAAACATTTTTTACGCTCAGCTCAGCTGAGACTAAAATTTATCCTGCTCATAAATGTTAAAATGCCAACAATTTTTGGCATTTTAACATGTATTAGCGGGATAAATTACTGCTTTGATTGTCTTTGTAAAAGATTTACCAGTAAATTAATTAGGGATATTTCAGTATTTATGAGGAATTGAAATTTCATGCTCAGCTGAGTTGAGCATGAAAAAAGTTTTATTACGTCGGGGCCTGATCTTATTGGTACTTCATTATAATGCTATCTTTGGTGTACATGGAAACAGACTGTATCATATTTGAGACCATGAGATTACTCACAATAGTCATATAGAAAAATAATCATTTTGGAATCCATAATATGGCTGTGTTTTATTGAAAACCAATTTATATTGAGGTACATGTTGATTATAATGAGGTTGAACAGTACATGTTAACATGGGCTGAGCCTGTCCTGGTAAACTGGTAATGCTAGACCCCACATGCATAGTTTCAACAGAGTTTAATTTTTTATTGCCAGGTACTGGGATGCCATTTTCCATCTAGGAGGATATAAAGCAACAACAGCGAAAAAAAAGCTGTTGAGCTGTGTCATAAAAATGGCATTTTAGCTGAACCACTAAAAGATATGATATTATTATAATAGAGAGTTTTAGGCAAAGACCACATTATGCAGTTCACCCATCCTGATTCTAGCTGGTATCAAGTCTGTTTGCCAAATGACATGAAGAAATCATCCTGAAGTTGGCTGAGGAACTCACTGTAAAAAGAAAGTACAAAGATCAAACATTTTAAGAAGCAGATATATTTGCTGAACAAAGATTAATAATGTTGATATTGGTTAGCACATTTGTTTATTGCTGCCCGTAAAACAGAATCTCTTGTTTCTAGATTTAGCTAGACTCTATAGGCATGAGTCTATCCTGGAATCCATGTTTTGTTGTGACACAAATAAAGTTACAGCATTCAAAGACTGACAACTCATACTTTAATTTTGTCATGTTAACTTTGTAATTTTTCTCAGTAGGCCAGCCCCATTGGGGCTGTGAGAAATAAATAGGCTACTTGTACCTCCAGGCTAAGCTTCTTTCAAACTGACTAACCCCCTACTTGGAAGGTCTCAGCCTGCCCAGGAAAAGTGGTTGTCAAACCATCCATTCACTGGTTTACTTCAATGGGTGGTTATATTTTCTAGTACATTTCTTATGTCATCCCAGTATTGGGTATAAGTCCAATAAAATGGAAGCAACATATCAACATGATTATAGCTGCTAACTGGGGCTTAAAGCAACAAATCAAACGAACAAAAAATTATCCCAGTTTAATGAAAATTAGATCTATATAGAAAGATAAATTACTATACCCCATCTGTTCTTTCTTTTTCTGAGGATTTTCTGCCTGAGAGTTACCAGTGTTTAAGGCTGGATATGTATGGGTTCCTGTTAAAATATTACAATATAGACAGAGAAAAACAATATGATATATTTAAGGGGACTTAAAATTTATTTCAAATGTATATTGTACCAACAGGGTATATTTTCATGCTTAATTATATGACAGGATATTGCTGACAAATCTGATTCTCAATGATTTAGATTAGAGGTTGTTAAGGCTGTAAAGCCCTGCAAGTGTTTCTGACTTAGTAAATAGACATACCAGTTCCTGCAGCGAAAAATATAAGCAGCTGAACTACATTTTTGCATATATAAACCAAGCTTTCTCGTGACACAAGTAAAGTATCCATCTATATTTGAGCAGACACATGAGAATACCAACAATCTGCATATGCGAAAACAAAGGCGCAGTAACTGCACATCTGATCAGTGCCTTTGTTTTTGCTACACAGTGCTACTTATATCCAAAATTTCAAGTTTCTAGCCTGCTTCTGTGACTGTACAGGCCAGTTTGTGTTGGACCTTGTTGAAAACCCAAATGTTGTTTTTCTCATGTGAAGGCTCATTTATTCTCACCAAATATACTTGTAGTTGCCTGTACATCAGGTATTTCTCTTGGACTGGTGGTCAACTCTTTAGCTGATTCTTCTAACATCTTTGTAATACTATCCAGACGGTGTTCCAGTCTGTTTTTAGACTGTGTCCTCTGTCTAGTAGACTGGTTATCAGTGGAATGGTTCTCATCTAAAGTTGGTGAAATACTTTTCTCCCATTTGGCAGCCATTAAATCATCTATGCTGATTTCATTTTCTACAGTATTTTTGCTTAAATCCAATTTGTCAAAGTTTGTACTTGTCATATACTGAATTGCAGCTTTGAATGTTACCAAACAATAACTGAAAGAAGCAAAGAATATCTACTGTGTATTAGTGGTATACATTACAATTATTTTATAATTCACTCTGTTTCAAATTTTGGCCACTTAAAAGAAAACTCAATATTCACATAACAACCACTTTCAGACTCAGTGCAATAGTCAAAGGCAGCTTAATTACAGTCTATTTCAATTATTATACTGTGTTTAAAGCCAAAGCGCCACTTTTTGGCAATTCCCAAATTTTTTATGTTAAAGATTTTTCACAATAGCAGCATCTCTCAATTTGAAAGTTACAGATGGGTGTCCAAAATTCTTAAGAAATAATTTTACTTTACGGTGAATTATCGTGATTAAACGCGGGATGTTGGAGGGCAGAATGTGATGTATTAATTCACGACGGCGCAGCCGGAGTGAATTAATAAATGTCCCATCTGCCTGACATTATCACACGTTAATCAAAGATAATTCACCGTAAAGTAAAATTATTTCGATTCTAACACGACTCATAAAGGGTGTTAAGAAAGTTCGTTCTGCACTTTACCACATGGTTTGAAAGTATTCTATAGGCAAAAACTAATGAAATGATGCATTTTCCATGAATCAGTTGTTTTCTCAGATACAATATAGCAGTTGAAATGCTATCTAATGTCGAGTTGTGTCACAGTTGCATATTTTCTAAGGGTACTATATTTTACAAATTCAGGAATAATTCGATTTTCTGAAAAAATTGTAAAATTTTTGACATGTGCTTTTTCTTTTCAGGTTTATAATTGAATACATCACACATCTATTATAAATGACAACCAAGTAGTGTATTCAGGCTTTATTCATTAAATTATACAGGATTCTTATGCATCGGTCTCGGCATGGCAAACATATTTACAAGTATACCCTCATTTTTGTGTAAAAGTTCAAGGGTTAGAAAATGGGTGCCAGTGTTTGACGGCCATTTTGTTCATGATTAGATATCTGATTGAAAACATCTTTGCTTTTATCTTTTCATATAGAACCAAATTAAAGTCTGGTTATGTCATTTTTAAGTTTTGAAGCATTAAAATCAAGCTACAAGGAAGGCAATTTTTGCGCGGAACGAACTTTCTTAACACCCTTTAAATAAATGCTTACATTTTAAAATGTTTTCCATTGGACTCATTCTCGGCGGACATGAATGTTTATGTGTGACGTCACAAAATCACCACCTTACACGCGTAATTTTGTTCACAGTGAATTATTATTTATTTGCAAACGGTGACGTTTCCATTAGAGAGGCCCTCCCAGGGGGGTCGTTGCTCCCTGCTCCCTGAACGAAAATTGACCTTTCTCCCCAGCTCCCTAAAATGTTTTTCCTCAGCCCCCCTGCTCCCTAAAACCCCAAAATCTCCCCAAATCCCTGAAAATAAATGACCCTTCTCCCCAAATCCCTGAAAACCAGAGGACCAATGGTCCTGTTAACGCTCACCTGAAACCCGAGATATATACCAATAAACATGTTTGACTAAGTTGGTAATATACATGTATATAACCCCAGGGCCAGGTCAGAGCAACCCCTGGAGTCAATTTCTTTTTCAAATCATAAAACTTCAGTCCATTTGCCAATTTACTGCAAGTTTTGCCCTTCAAATGACATTTTTAAAATTTTCCCCATTCAAATGCATGGGTGACCTAAGTTGACTGTGACGTAAAATGCTTTCTAGTCAACTCGTACCTAAGTTAACTCGTACCTTAGTCAGCTCGTACCTACTTTTGGTCAACTCATACCTGATCTTTGGTCAACTCGTACCTGTTCTGGTCAACTCGTACCTATTTTGGTTAACTCGTACCTATTTTTCGTTAACTCGTACCTTAGTTAAGTCGTACCTTAGTCAACTCGTACCTATGTAGATAGGTAAGAGTTAGGAAGGAAGGAAGGAATGTAGGAAGGAAGGAAGGACAGAAGGAAGGAAGGATAGATAGATAGATAGATAGATAGATAGATAGATAGATAGATAGATAGATAGATAGATAGATAGATAGATAGATAGATAGATAGATAGATAGATTTCTTTAATTAGATGTCTTTCATTTTCGCCGAATTAATCAACAGATCTCGACGAAGTACAAGCCGTCTGTGAACATGAAAGACTGAAATAGTGATAGAGACTGAGATTACTGAATCTGAATAGTTGACTGGTGACACGCCAAATGTGAATGTGAATTAAAAAAACTGTGTTGTAGAAGGGTCTCCATAGAAAAAATTCAGACTGAGATTAAACTAAATATGAATTACAAAAAACATAGACAAAAAATTACCAATATGATTTTAAAAATTGGTTTTTCAGAATGTGGATTCATAAAATGTCATTCTTATGATCCTGTGAGTATTTTCAAAACGCGATGCTATTGAGTATTTTGAGTTAAAATGTTAGGAGCTTTTGTCACTGTTGCAGGAAAAGAGTTGTCATGCTTCTCGTATATAGTTGGTAATACTTTCATTGTTATTTGTTTATGACTTTTTGTTTCATTCTCATGTACGACTTTAAGAAAATAATAGAGAGAAAATATGCTAACATATTTTGTTTGTTTCCTTTCCATTCCAGAATTCAAAGTCATTTATGTGTAACTATCACACCAGTCTGAAATAATTTACGCCGAGCCCATTATAAAAACTTAAATACAAAATATGGCCTATTTCTTTTCCTAATTAGCATGTCACGAATATACAAAGCTTTATCATTATTCTTAACCGTGACGAAAATTTGAAAAATAGCCTGGGTTTCTCTCCAGTATGTATAGCGTAATTTTTCATCATGGTGTTCTAGTTGAGATCAATGCATTTTCACATCATTTTGACATGACTTTATGTGATATGACTTGAATACAAAAATAAAATGTGAAGTTAAATCTTGGTTATATACGAGTTATTGAATTGAATTTGCTTACTATTTGCTCAGTGCAGTATGCGGTCCTGGCGATGAAATAAAAGGTGGTTAAAGATGTAAACACTGTAAATATTCGTTTGTAATATAATAATAATATTGATAAAATAAATTTTAAAAAAATAGGTATGAAAATTACATAGGTACGAGTTGACTAAGGTACGACTTAACTAAGGTACGAGTTGACCAAAAGTAGGTACGAGTTGACTAAGGTACGAGTTGACTTAGGTACGAGTTGACTTGTTACCACGTAAAATAGGTCACGGTCATCCAAGGGTCACAATTTATACAAACTTTGTAGAGCTCCATTGCCTGATACTTCATGCCAAGTTTCAAAATCATAGGCCTTCTGGTTCTGGAGAAGAAGATTTTTAAAGGTTTTTGCTATTTATAGCCATGGCAGCCATCTTGGTCATGTGACCTTGACCATTTATATAAACTTTCATTGCCCTTTCCTTACGATGCTCCATATATAGTTTGGCTTTGATTGGCCAAGGGGTTTCAGAGCAGATGATGTTTGTATATTATGGTCATGTACATGTATATAGCCCTGGGGCAGGGGCAGACAACCCCTTGGGGACAAAATTTTTTCATAAACAAAATTATTCGTCTATTTGCCCATTTCCTGCAAGTTTTGCCCCTCAAATCGCATTTTAACAATTTTCCCCATTCAAATGCATGGGCAACCTATGTTGACCTTGCCATAAAATAGGTCAAGGTCATCTAAGGGTCATGATTTATACAAACTTTGTAGAGCTCCATTGCCTGATGCTTCATGCCAAGTTTCAAAATCAAAGGCCATCTGGTTCTAGAGAAGAAATTTTTTGAAAGTTTTTGCTATTTATAGCCATGGTGGCCATCTTGGTCATGTGACCTTGACCATTTATATAAACTTTCATTGCCTCTTCCTAACGATGCTCCATATAAAGCTTGGCTTTGATTGGCCAAGCGGTTTCAGAGGAGATGGTCATATACATGTATATATCCCCGGGGCAGGGGCAGACAACCCCCTGGGGACAAAATTTTTTCATAAACATAAATATTCTGTCCATCTGCCTATTTCATGCAAGTTTTGCCCCTCAAATCATATTTTATCAATTTTCCCCATTCAAATGCATGGGCGACCTATATTGACCTTACCATAAAATAGGTCAAGGTAATTCCAGGGCCATGATTTATACAAACTTTGTAGAGCTCCATTGCCTGATGCTTCATGCCAAGTTTCAAAATCATAGGCCTTCTGGTTCTGGAGAAGATTTTTGAAGGGTTTTGCTATTTATAGCCATGGCGGCCATCTTGGTCATGTGACCTGGATCATTTATATAAACTTTCGTTCCCCCTTCCTAAGGATGCTCCACATGAAGTTTGGCTTTGATTGGCTGAGCGGTTTTAGAGAAGAAGATCCTTGAACATTATGATAATATACTTGTATATTACCCCAGGGTGGGGGCAAACCTGCCCCTGGGGTCCAATTTTTTTCAGAATCATAAATCTTCAGTCCATTTGCCCATTTCCATAAAGTTTATCCCCTCAAATGACATTTTGACAATTTTCCCCATTCAAATGCATGGGCGACCTATGGATGCTCCACATGAAGTTTGGCTTTGATTGGCCAAACGGTTTCAGAGGAGAAGATCTTTGAAATTGTGGACGGATGACGACGGACGGACAGACGACGCCGGACGAACGCCAGATCATGGCCATCCTATAAGCTCACCTTGTGAGCCTTCGGCTCAGGTGAGCTAATAAACAGCCCTTCTCCATGAATCCCCAAAACCCCTGGGAGGGCCTCATTAGATTCAATGTGAAGGAACGTTGTGTTAGAATATACATGTATAGTCCAAAAATATTCACCTGGTGTTGGATGAACTCTATTAGTATATAATTATAGTTCGTTGCAATTCTAAATCTATCTTCGGAACGCCTCGTGATGGCTCGTACATCATCGTGACTCTTCGTGATTGTAAGCAAAGTAAATGTATCGGTATATAAGGTTGCTATGCCAAAAAATTGTTCAGGACTGCATAGCTCAAATGGTAGAGCACGCAGATTAAGATGATATTACTTTTCATTTTACAGATAGCGGGTTCGAGTCCCACGATTGATCGCATTTTTTATTATTATTTCTTATGTACCCCATTCATTCTCTGTCGTATTTTATAATTTGTTTTTTAGTCAATTTTTTTGTATGTTTTATTTCTATTTTCATACATATGTATATTTCATACACTAATTAATTTCATCTATTCGCCTAGTCTTTTTGGGAGACAGCAATATATCAGTTTCCTTCTCCTGTCGAACTTGATCCACTGTGTTGCGGCTCACACCCGTAACCTTCACTGTTCTGTCCAAGAATGACCCAGAGCCCGGCGTCTGTTCTTTCTCGAAGGCGTCAGAAACGTTGAAAATAATTTCTTTGGCTTTAGAAGATAAGAAATGGTTTGACTTCTGCTTAGACATATTGTCAATGTGGTTGTTTGAAAACCCTTATGTTGCATGATATGACACATGAAAAGTGCAATAAAGCAAGAATATCATGTTCTCCATGCGATTGCAGGATGATAAAATGTGATGTGCATTTTATTTAATAAAATAAAAAGAAAAATATATTTTTCATCTTCTATGGGATTCGAAACAGGGATCCCCATGTTACAAATCTGGTGTCCTAACCACTGAGCTATGATCCTTGTGATACATGATGTAGCAAACTGTTTATATACTGGGTACACATTCTTCACATACTTTATCGAGTCTTACCGACGGTGCACAAATCAATTACAATAATATCGACAATTTATTATACAGCGTCATAGCTATTTAATTTATGCAATGCATAAAGGTCAACGTCGGGTGAATGTTTTTGGACTATACAATACAATACAAAACAGTTTATTCAGGCACAAACAACAAAGTGTTTCTCGTCCTACAAAACATACATAGAATGGTGGAAGTCATTACCTTAAATTATCTCTATCTTTAGTACCAGCTGACCAATAAAAGTTCTCCATGTAGAATATGTTACTGTGTATATGTCGACATTTGGCCTGAATTATCACTGTCACCTGAGTGAGAAAGACAACTATATTTCACTGACAATCAACACACAAAAGGCAATGCTTTTATAATTCTTGAGTTTGATACACTGCTTCATGCTTGAAACAACAAAATAATGTTATAAGTATGTTAAATTATAAAGAGACAATCTCATAAGTTTACAGACTTCAGAAAATAGCTGTTTGGTTGCAAAGACATGTTCTTGTTGTTTTTAATAGGGAACCAGCTTTAGCCGCATCATGAGATAACTGACTTTTTGCATGTGCAACAACTGCACACCTGATCAGCGCTTTTTTTTTGTTATGTGGATAGTACAATCCCTCTTTTTAAATAAGAAATTTTAAGATTGTAACCTTCGTCTGTAAAACACAGGAAAATGTTTGTCAGACATGGTCTGAAACCGATTGACACGGTTCATATTACCATCAATATTGCCAAGCTTACCAAAATTGGAATAAGATCATCTGAGGTGAGACATGGAGCATCTGAAACGAAGAATAAAACACACAATTTCAAAAGAAGTCATGAATAACAACAAAATAAACCCCACACATTTGAAGGTACAAAAGCAGTGAAAGACAAACAATAATATTTAACAATCAAAACAAAAATTCTGCACTTTAAAAATGGGGTAAAAACTAAGACTTCCAAGCCAGATTACAATTTGGTTACATGGTAATCTGACTGATAGCTCTTTCTAGAGAATGGTCGTTCAGCTATCTAAACCTTGCTTCAATTCTCAATCTGAATGCACGAAAGGTAAAGCTAATACTGAAGCAGACAACAAGAACTGCAGTACAGGCAACTACAACTGAAGTAACACCTTGGAATGGACAGCCATAATCTTGTAGGTGGCTTAATTTGAAGGACGTACACCACTCACCTTCATTTGTGATGTCTGGTGAGTGAAGTTCTTTGAGGTTATTGTCTATATCAGCAGTAATGTTATCCTGTAAACATACAGTTGGTCTAAACAGTTGGTCTTTAAGCCTGTAAGTCTCGGTCTTAAAATTTCTAATATGCAGTCAGAAATAAGGGGTTTGAAGTCTACCACTTTATGATGTGGTCTTACTAGATAAATGTCCAGGAAGTAGTGGCTCCATCCTGACCATACTATTGTGGACAGGGATGAAGAGCAATAACACTTACAAACTTTAAGCAGTGTTTTAGAAAGCTGATTTATATTTTGCTAACTAGTACAAATGATTTGTCCCCAACTACATGTAACTGGATACTAAAAGGTCAAAATCCTAAAAGAAAGAAGTCAAAATACTGACATACATGACTGTGATATCTCTCTATTTCTTAGTTTATCTCAGAAATTGCTTCTTATCATCATAAGTATTGAAAATTCAGTCAAGAGACACTGTCACACTTACAAAGGTAGTTTTGAGACAGTAGAGTTTTTCTGTGGGTGTTTTCAGGCTGTCCAAGTGAGCCAGTTCAACTACCTGTGGAAACAAAAGTAATATTCACATAGTATTAATAGGCATGTATTAATTTAGACAAAAGCTGTGTACTGATTAGGCAATTTGCATGAGCATGGGTCATTTACAGCTTTTATTTTTGCTCATTATGGGGCAAAGCACAAGCTTAATTATGAGTATCTGAACTCCACCTGAAATGAGCATAAGTATGAAAGCATCTACTGGCTGATCACACTTGGTAAAAATTAGGATTTACAAGGATATGCCCCTATACATTTTAGTTCTCTTTTAGTGAGTCTACATATATCCACTTTTTATATTTTGAAAATCAAAATTTTAAGCGCAAAATAGTGAATTTAAAGCAATAAAAATCACAGTACATGTATATTGCTAATGCCAGTAACCAATATTGTGAAGAGACACTTACAGCCGAGGGTAGAGGACAGGCAAAGTGGTGTGACACCCCGAGTAGATCAGCTGTCAGACCTGTGAGTTTCTGACAGTGTGACACCAGTCTGTCATCCTCTCTACGCCATTTCTCACATACAGCTCCATACACTTTCTGGTGGACTCCAGCCATTGTGTACCTATGTTTTCCAAACATAACATAATTTTCATAACATATATATCCAAAGGCGGTTCTTCTGTTGTGATTCTATTTGTTTTAAGCTTTGGTGTCAAAATTTAAACTGGGGCTTTTATGTGTGCATTCATAATTAATAAAGTACAAATAACTGAGTGGCCACCTTATGGGAAATAGCTGCCAAACTGGGTTTTAAGGATTGACTGTGGAGGTGGTTTGATTGTTCTACATCCCACTCAACAGCTAAGGTCATATGGAGATGGGACCTGAGACAAGTCTCATCGAAAGGACTGTATAGTGGGGGCAAAAACCTATGTATATGCATAATAAGTCTCTTTATAGCATTCAGAATTTCAAGTGCAGCTGTTGGCAGCTTTGATTGCTTGATTTGGGATAAAGGACCTCTGTTGTCAGAATATGATTTCAGTATTTATTTTATTCAAGAAAGTTTCAGATGTTTTACTATGAAAACTTACATTTCCATTGCCGAGCTAAGAATGTCTTTATACTTTGTACTAGTACCATGTTTGTGCTTGGAACACTTTATACATTTCTGAAATATAGCAATACAACAAACTATCTAAACTATTCGTCAGTAAACTTATTTAGTATTTACAATATAAACTAGAAAATGTGTTTATGAAACACTATGCCCCCAACTGGTAAGTCACTTTCAAGATGTAAAAATGTCCAAAAAATGGCTAAGTTCAAATTGTAACAACAGTGACAAAAATTAATCTGAGGATTATATCCAAACCACATGCATATCTTCAAAGCATGGTCACAACATCTGTAAAGTTTCAAGAGAATCGGAATAAAACTGTAGGAGGAGTTGCGCACACAAGGTACCCACTATCTATTCACTTTATCAAGAATTAAAAAGGGAAATAACTCT
The DNA here is from genome assembly GCA_964017185.1 of Rugalucina vietnamica. NCBI lineage: Eukaryota > Metazoa > Mollusca > Bivalvia > Lucinida > Lucinidae > Rugalucina > Rugalucina vietnamica. The sequence continues at coordinate 18,737,565 of OZ024881.1, read as the reverse complement.
CACAGAATGGACCCCTAGCCCCTCAAATTTACCTGAAAGAAAAAATATGGGTCCTCTTAATTTTCATATACAAACTACATACCAAATTTCAAGATCCTAGCTCTAACGGTTCCTGACCGGGTGCTAAGTGTTACTCACGCATCACAGACTGACTGCACTGGACTGGACGGACAGACCCAAACCAATATGCCCCCTCAACGTCTTTGAATTTGGGGGCATAAAAACACCCTACTCATGGTAATAAAGAGAAAAAGAAACAATAACTTTTGCTGCTGTGGTACTCATGTGACCAAAGCTTTCTAAAACTGATCAAAAATGAGGGATACATTGTATTCAATTCCTTTTCATATCATTTCATATGCTATAATACACTGTCTGTCACCTCATATATGAAACTGATCATGTTAAGATGGTGCTTTACAGTATCTTCTTGCTTTCATATAAATACACATACCTAATAAATAATTTGAACCGTCACCTCAATAATTAACAAAACTCAAAACTTAGTTCCTACATCATATAAAACCCACCTCAGTAGCAGCAGAACTGATCTGGTGAAGTCTATCAGCAGCATCTTCTAAGTAATCTACCAGTAACATGTAATTCTTGTTGAACTTTCCAATATTGTCATCAAGTTCTTTAAGGGCCTGAAAAAAATCAAAAAGTACAAGTTTCTGATTTACTTAAGAGAGGGTGGGAATCATTTTAACTGAGACACATGAAGCGCACACTGCATCATTCAAGAATGCTCTGCAAACTAAAAAATACCTGGTACAGGCTGGGTCACAGAAGTATTCTGTAATTCCACAGAAGAGATCTGGTGGCCCAGTTGAACCACAATAATTTTCATTGTTTCTCAAATTTTGTTCAACATATGCAAGTTGCAAACTATTTTGTATCGGTTCAGAATTTTTATATTCCAACAAAATGTCCCAAATTTAGAATAGAAAGTTGGCTCACCTTAGAGTATTCAGGATATGATGCTAGGAAATCTTTGCACCTGGAATATAGAAATGTCATGGCTCCCAAATGATTAAATTACCATAATATGTCCACTGTACAAAAACTTCATTTTTAAAACTGAATTTCACTTATAAAACCGTCTGATTCTATGGACCCAAAACATAGTAAAATGTTGCAGTTGACCTATGATACAGTACAGTTGTCGCAATGCTTTGAGCGTACGCGCAATTGCGCGTTGCGCGTGGTTGCGCGTAGGGGATTATCTTTACTTGCGAGTCACTCGCAAACCTCGCGCAATCTTGCGCGATCATCTCACAAACGCGCAAAACCATCTGTCAAACACTCGTGACGTTAATCAGATACTGTATGCGCAGTTTATACAATTTAAGCAATCTTGCTCGTAAGGTGTGTTGTAAAAAATGTTTCATGTTGAATTTTCATGCCCGCCTGATGTCAACATGTATGTCAAATTTGATTGCATCGATTACTGCCTGGTCCCTCCAAGTATTCATACTTAATGCATGTAGATATGATTTGTACAAATGTAGTACAAAGCGACTAGGCTGGAGATACATGTAGATGACATGTGGAATATTCGTCTGACCCGAAGGAAAACTGATACACTGTATATTTTCTATCTAAATAATGAGAAGAAAATAGTGTTAACAGAAGGTCTGCGGTGAGCCCAGTCACATACCTTAGCTATCCCCAATACATGTATGGAGAAGTTTTTTTCTATTATACCAAGCATTCATTTCCTCGGTCTTGGTAATTCAACAGATACAAGTAAGCAATGATCAGGAAAAGGCGCAATCAGAAAAAAATTCTTACTCCAAAAACTGAGGTGGGAAAAAACAAAATGGCAAATAGGTTCTTATACTTAGAGAACATATCGTAAGCCGAGTGAGCAGCTACTTCCCAATAGGCGGCCCCTCAGTTACCCGAACTTAACTTAACATCACGAAAACATTCTAGTGTAATGTATACTCACTTTTCTAATAGCAAAACTGGGGTATACATAGATCGTGGGTATTTGTTAGAACCGCCTCGCCTCGCGGAGGCGGTTCTAACGTATACCCACATTCTATGTTTTGAGCAAAAATAAGAAAATTTGGAAAAAATTAGTATATTACATGGGCATATTTTCGTAATGACTATAAAATCATGCATAAATTAGTTACATTGTAGTTGTTCGGTCCTCGTGGTGAATCTCTAAACATCATTGAATTTAAACATACAAACATGTACAGTATGTCGTGTATATATATTTATATGCAGCTGTAAAACCAACTTGTTACAACATAAACCTGTGTTATTTTGATTTGTGGTTTTACGTCCCGATTAACAATATCAATTACACGAAAAACCAAAAATTATAAAATGCAGGAAAATGTAAATAAAACTCCAGCAAGTTCATATGCGAATACTTGTATAAACTTTTTGCGCGCATGCAATTTTACGTGGTGGGCTGTGGTTTAATTTACGTAGATGATGGTAAAAGTAAGATGCGCAAGATGAGCCTCAATCATTTTTTTCATTTGATAAAAATGACTTGTTATGCTTCAAACAATTTTGATAATTGACTAACACCAACTCACTGTCATACAGTAGCCTGGATAATTGGCTAGCATGTACATGTACATGTACTTCACAGTGAACAAGTTAATTGTGTTGTTTTTTTATGTCCGAAATGGCCCCAAACATAAAGGACTGGCCGAAATAGTCCCAAACATAAAGGACAAAACAATCGATTAATAGCCAAACGTACATGTAGTTGTAGTTAAATTGAGCGTCATTTACAAAAAGGCGTTGAAACTAAGCAAAAAAAGTAGTAATTTACAAATACTTTTTGTAAGTACATGTACTTGAATGTTAGAGTGCGATGAATCACGTCGCGCGTCGCGCAAAGATCCATGCGCGATGCGCGACGAACCAAAAGAACTTTGCGCAAAGATCCAAGCGCGATGCGCGACGAACCAAAAGAACTTTGCGCGTCACTCGCAAACTATATTACGTAAAACTTGCGCGTCACACTCGCGAGTGACGCGCGAGTCACTCGCAAAACGTTTTTAGAAGGGATTAAATTTGTTTGCGAGTTGCGCGATCGCTCAAAGCATGGGGACAACTGTACTATATACCGGTAATCACTTTGTAAGTTTCATATCTTTTACCTGAATGAACATGGTCAGCTGATTTCAGTTAATGAAAACAATTCAATGACTCAGACCCCAAAAGATGGCGATACTGGATGTGAATACTTACTCTTGTAGAGAGGTTTTAGGTTTGAGCTCCTCTGACAATGATAGTTCATCTAAAGCAGCTGTTCTCTGGAACAAAATATGGTGTATTTTAGAGTTTAAGAGTGGAATTTTTGAACACGCATTACAACGATCTGTTATAGTCACTTGGAAATACATATGAGCCGCAACATGAGAAAACCAACAATGTGATTTTTGTACAGGTCCGACACAAGCCGAGCTGTACAAATACAGAAGATGGCTAGAGGCTGGAAATTTTGGATTTAGTAAGTAGAGGCATTGTACTATCTGTGTAGCAAAAACAAAGGCGCTGATCAGCTTCACAGTTACTGCCAAGCTGATCTGTGCCTTTGTTTTTGCATATGCAAAATGTTGGTTTTCTCATGATGCAGCTCATATAAATATATTTCATATTTGTGATTCCTACTGTCTGATACAAATGCATAATGCAAATTTTTTTCCTATTTTCAGAGCAAACCTTTTCTTTTCCTAATTAGTGTATAAGTGTGTGGCAAAATGAACTACAAAAATATAGAAAAATATTCTTGGAAATGCATTGTCTGTGCAGATTAATATATTTAATTTATATATTTGCAATTTCTAGCTGTTTTCTGCTTAGTCAGCAAGCTTGAATATCAAACAGATTGTAAAGAGAAAAAAATATATTACCGGTATCTTGTTAAACAGAAGAGGCTTAATTATAAGCAGTATGCATAGGGGTCTTACCACAACATTAGATTCCAAGGGTCTCTCTATCACCAAGATCTTATATGGTTTATAGTTCTGTAAAACAATGACAAATATAGTAAAATCCATATATTTAGACTTATGATATGGGAGATGTATAGCAAGAGCCTGGTTTTGAGGCATCATGAACTGAGCTTGTGCATGAGAAAACCAACAATCTGCATAGACAAAAACAAAGGCGCAGATCAGCTTCGCAGTGACCGCGAAGCTGATCAGCGCCTTTGTTTTTGCTACTCAGAAAATACAATCCCTCTTCTTCTTAAATTCAAAATTTCAAGCTTCTAGCTTTCTTCTATAGCTGTACAGCCCAGTTTGTGCAGACCTGTTCAAAAACCACATTGTTGGCTTTCTCATTAGGTGGCTCATATATGAATCTCTTCAACAAATTACGTTGATAAGCCTTCAATATGAATAAGTACATTTTTATCAACTGATAGGCTTTGGGGTTTCCGACCAGGTGCAACACAAATCGGCCTGTATGGCCACAGAAGCAGGCTAGAGGCTTGAAATAGTGGCTATAAGTGGAAGAGGAATTGCACTATCCGAGTAGCGAAAACAAAGGCACTGATCTGCTGTATAGTTACTGCACAGCTGATCTGCGCCTTTGTTTTCGCATAGGCAAAAATCCAGTTTTCTCATGAAGCAGCTCATTTGTTGATGCATGCTTGATATTTGTACATGTTAAAATCATATCATTACACAAATATAACATTACCTTGTTGTACCCCAGTTCTTCATTTACTATCTTTATCTTGTCAGTAGCTGGAAAACCTGATAAATGACAAGAAATTATATGAGCTGCATCATGTTGCCTATGCGAAAACAAAGGCGCAGATCAGCTTCGCAGTAACTGCGAAGCTGATCAGCGCCTTTATTTTCGCTACATGGATAGTACAGTTCCTCTTCTTCTTAAATACCAAATTTCAAGCTTCTATCCATCTTCGGTAGCTGCACAGGCCTGTTTGTGTAAGACATGGTCAGAATCCCCAAAGACCTGTTTTCTCGTGTTATAGGAAACATTGATTCACATTGGACTTGGGCTGTAGCATTTCTGGCACATAAAACATTAAACATTTCTTACAGACAATTTTTGTAGCAGTTAAATAGGATTATTGCATTTGTCTTTCATGCTACCATGAAGTATATGATTTGTGAGTAATATTTAACTTAAAAAGCATGTGAAGACCTGGACCATACTGTTCAAAATAATACAAAATAGTTAAAGTACACATACAGTTATTGTAGTTTTAGTTTTTTTAGTTTTGTCTTCTTAATAGCAGAATTTGTAGTGACTTGGATAAAACAGTCCAAAATAATATTCATTTTGAGGAATTTTTTCTCTGTGTTCCTAATATCTTAAGGGATCCAAAACCATCTAAACTTGACTACAAATCCCCAACTATTGTACTAACCTTCTTCCAGTATGAGGTAGTTATTATCTTCACTGATTGATACATGTACTTTTGTACTAACCTTCCTCCAGTGTGAGGAAGTTATTATCTTCACTGATTGATACATGTACTTTTGTACTAACCTTCCTCCAGTGCGAGGAAGTTATTATCTTCACTGATTGATACATGTACTTTTGTACTAACCTTCCTCCAGTATGAGGTAGTTATTATCTTCACTGATTGATACATGTACTTTTGTACTAACCTTCCTCCAGTGTGAGGAAGTTATTATCTTCACTGATTGATACATGTACTTTTGTACTAACCTTCCTCCAGTATGAGGTAGTTATTATCTTCACGGATTGATACTATTGTACTACCTTCTTCCAGTATGAGGTAGTTATTATCTTCACTGATTGATACTATTGTACTAACCTTCTTCCAGTATGAGGAAGTTATTATCTTCACTGGTTGATACTATTGTACTTACCTTCCTCCAGTATGAGGTAGCTATTATCTTCACTGAATGATACTATTGTACTAACCTTCTTCCCAGTGGCGGATTTAGAGGGGGTTCAGGGGGTTCACTCGAACCCCCCTCTGGAACCAAATTATTTCATTTTCATGGGGAAATTTAAGAAAATTTAGGTGAAAATAAGAAAACGAATCCCCCTAGGTAAATTTGAACCCCCCTTCTCAAAATCCTGGATCCGCCCCTGCTTCCAGTATGAGGTAGTTATTATCTTGACTGAATGATACTTTTGTACTAACCTTCCTCCAGTGTGAGGAAGTTATTATCTTCACTGGTTGATACTATTGTGCTAACCTTCCTCCAGTGTGAGGAAGTTATTATCTTCACTGGTTGATACAACTGTACTAACCTTCTTCCAGTATGAGGTAGTTATTATCTTCAATGATTGATACTATTGTACTAACCTTCTTCCAGTATGAGGAAGTTATTATCTTCACTGGTTGATACTATTGAACTTACCTTCCTCCAGTATGAGGTAGCTATTATCTTTACTGAATGATACTATTGTACTAACATTCTTCCAGTATGTGGTAGTTATTATCTTCACTGAATGATACTTTTGTACTAACCTTCCTCCAGTGTGAGGAAGTGATTATCTTCACTGGTCGATACTATTGTGCTAACCTTCCTCCAGTGTGAGGAAGTTATTATCTTCACTGGTTGATACAATTGTACTTACCTTCCTCCAGTATGAGGTAATTATTATCTTCAATGATTGATACTAGTACTGTACTAACCTTCTTCGGGTATGAGGTAGTTATTATCTTCACTGATTGTTACTATTGCACTAACCTTCCTCCAGTATGAGGTAGTTATTATCTTCACGGATGGATACTCTTGTACTAACCTTCCTCCAGTATGAGGAAGTTATTATTATCTTCACTGATTGATACTATTGTACTATCCTTCTTCCAGTATGAGGTAGTTATTATCTTCACTGATTGATACTTTTGTACTAACCTTCCTCCAGTAAGAGGAAGCTATTATCTTCACTGGTTGATACTATTGTACTAACCTTCCTCCAGTATGAGGTAGTTATTAACTTCAATGATTGATACTATTGTACTAACCTTCCTCCAGTATGAGGAAGTTATTATCTTCACTGAATGATACTATTGTACTAACCTTCTTCAAGTATGATATAGTTATTATCTTCACTGATTGATACTATTGTACTAACCTTCTTCCAGTATGAGGTAGTTATTATCTTCACTGATTGATACTATTGTACTAACCTTCTTCCAGTATGAGGTAGTTATTATCTTCAATGATTGATACTATTGCACTAACCTTCTTCCAGTATGAGGTAGTTATTATCTTCACTGATTGATACTATTGTACTAACCTTCTTCCAATAAGAGGTAGTTATTATCTTCACTGATTGATACTGTATTGTACTAACCTTCCTCCAGTATGATGTAGTTATTATCTTCACTGTTTTATACTATTGTACTAACCTTCCTCCAGTATGAGGTAGTTATTATCTTCACTGATTGATACTATTATACTAAACTTCCTCCAGTATGAGGTAGTTATTATCTTCAATGATTGATACTATTGTACTAAACTTCCTCCAGTATGAGGTAGTTATTATCTTCAATGATTGATACTATTGTACTAACCTTCTTCCAGTATGAGGTAGTTATTATCTTCACTGATTGATACTATTGTACTAACCTTCCTCTAGTATGAGGTAGTTATTATCTTCACTGATTGATACTATTGTACTAACCTTCTTCCAGTATGAGGTAGTTATTATCTTCACTGCTTTATACTATTGTACTAACCTTCCTCCAGTATGAGCTAGTTATTATCTTCACTGATTGATACTATTGTACTCACCTTCCTCCAGTATGAGGAAGTTATTATCTTCACTGATTGATACTATTGTACTAACCTTCTTCCAGTATGAGGTAGTTATTGTCTTCAATGATTGATACTATTGTACTAACCTTCTTCCAGTAAGAGGTAGTTATTATCTTCACTGATTGATACTATTGTACTTACTTTCCTCCAGTATGAGGTAGTTATTATCTTCACTGTTTTATACTATTGTACTAACCTTCTTCTAGTATGAGATAGTTATTATCTTCACTGATTGATACTGTCTGCTACTAACCTTCCTCCAGTATGAGGTAGTTATTATCTTCACTGATTGATACTGTCTGCTTGGAGGAATTCACTGTCTCATATAGCCTGTAAAATAAAGCCAGTTCTCAAATTCCCTTCTTTTTTTCTTTTTTTTTAAGAACACAACCAATGCCTACTATTAATATTCCAAATGCTTTCATGGTTTTAATGAAGAAATATCCATGATATACCGGTACCTGTTATATCATGACATGTCGATTATTATCATTTCTTTTTTCTTCAGTATAGATTAACAAAATGTCTGATTCACAGGTTTATAAAGTACACACATTGATAGCTATACTAGATACTGTACATCAAAGTAGAGGAAATATTATCTGGGTATTTGGGGCTAGCTCCTGACTAGATATGACTAGATCATCCGCTTTGGCCAATTTCACAAATAATTCATAATATTATTTGTTCCTTTCTCCCAAATATCTCAAGTTATTTTAGGATAAGAAAGTAGTTTTATGATGTTTCTCCCATTTTGCGGGCCCCGGACAATTGGGAAGGGCATAGGAGACCGGTTGGACCTCAACAGTGTTATTTGCATACCGACCAGTGCATACTGACCGGTCTCTTCTGCGATTCCTCGAATCCGGGGCCTGTTGACTGGGAGATTCAAACATGGAACTGGCCCCTGATAGCCAATTCAATGTATATATGTTTATATGTTTTATGATGTAGTTGTTTTGATGAAGTGCATTAGGAAAATAAATTGATAAAATATAGCCATTGCTGGTTATTTGTTCATTTCCCATTAACTGGGTTGATCATCACCTTTGTTGTGCTTATTTAGCATCATATCATGGTGAAAATAGAACATCTTACCCTTTGAATAATGGAGAGGCTTTGAGTATATGTGTGTCTGAAATGAAAAACAGCAGATTATATTATTATACATGGAATACACAATCGAAACTAATGGAAAAACAAATAAATCTGAGATCCTTCAAGAAATGAGATAAGGGATGGGCCATACCGCGATTTTGGCTACTTAAGCCTTTTCATTGACCCTTCAGATTTGGCAAAATGGAGCCAAAGAGAAATACTGTAATTTTGCAACTTTAAACAGGATAGGCGATACAAGGACTAGTATTTCCCAAACAGAGCCAAATGTAAAACGTTAGTTAGAAAATGAATCTAAGCCGATAATGAATTTCTGAAGGCTATTTTAAAGTCAGAGAAATCTTGCATTAAGGTGGTCTCATGTAGCGAGGATAAATCACTTTAAGTTAAATTGATTGAAATGTTCCTGGAGAAGCCTCTTGTAGACAGTTTACTGAGTTTTCCAGTCTGCAATGTCATAGCGCATAGATTGATCCTAGTTTCATGTTTTCAACAGGTTTTGACTTTTCCCAATTGCCCATTTTTATCGCCAATTTTCCCCAATTCAAAGGGCCCCGCCCCCATTCCCAAAACACTGAAAAGGAACACTGGACCGCTGTGTTCAAGTCATTTGTATACTGCACATGCAAAACCCTGCTATAGTTTGAGTGTATTGACAGCTGTAAAATACATGTACATGTATATGATACTAGAAATTTGGCTGTCCAACAATAAATGATACACTGTTGATTTACACGGATGAAAACAAGTTTTTGCATGAGACGCTATATGTAAATGACTCTGATGACAACACACAGGAGGTACGTGTACCACTTGATTTAACCTTGTGAAGACTTCACTGTGGTATATTTACACCAGCACTTTGCGTTTCGTCCTTCCACCAGTGTTACAGTAGACAAAATGCAACCTTTCCGATATTTGTAATCTATGTCTTAAGAAGTACGTTCGTGATGAATTTTGACCAACAAGTATCTCTGTTTGCAAAAACATGATTTTTTTCAAGTTTTGTGCACTATAGCACTTATAAAAACAAAAACTTTACAAGTACGGTTTTGTCAGAAATGTCCGGTTTTGTCATTGCCGGACTTAATTTTACGACAAAACCGTACAGTTTTGATGAAACCGTACACTTTTGATTTCGATTTTTTTTTTTAAATTTGGAGCATTCATTCACTAAAACTTCATGCTTTCTGTGTCGAATGATGGTTATTCTTGTTCATGATCAACTAAAATATAACAGAAAGCTTAGCATCGCTCATATTTTTCCAAAATTCTAAAATTTGATATTTTTATGTTGACACCGGCCAAAAGACGAAACCCAAAAGTGCCGGTGTAGATATACTACAATGGACTTACCTATAAATTTCTTGTTTATACTAACTCCCTGTAGCCAGTCGGTAGCTGGAATACAGATGACATGGCAGTGCTCTTGAGCAGCCTCGTAGTTACTCAGAAACTTGCCCTGAAATGTTAGGCAAAAACAATCTATCCTCACATTTTCCAACCACTAGAAGTCTTCTTGTTTCCCCTTACCCGACCCTGTTTCTCAGGCATGGGTTGGTTGGTCATATATATATATATTTAATTTCTCAGATTTTATACCCACTGAAACTTTTTTGTTTATTATTCTAATATAAGTTTGTGATTGCACAAATATTGTTAAACTTAAGGATGTTCGCTGCTAACATTTGACATTTCTGAACTTCCGTTTTTTCTTTTCTTAAATATCCCGTAAACGGTTGAAGATAGTTTCCTAATATTCTATATTTGGATACATATTGATAATATAGGGATCAACCATGGTTTTCAGTGTTCAAACATTCGATGGATCACGAGGAAGGTGTTTGAACACAAGGCCGCAGACCGCGTGTTCAAACACCTTCCGAGTGATCCAGCGAATGTTTGAACACTGAAACAAACCATGGTTGATCGCTATTCTTGCATTTTCACTCTGATCCACTTAAAATCTCTTGAAAATAACATTAGCAACGTAAAACCCCACCGAAAACAGCGGAGCTTCTTCAACATCGGCCATTTTGTTTCTACGAAACACATGACGTCACGTCGCATTGACCAATGACGTCGCCCAAAACCCATGTTCAAACGGCACGTGAATATAGGGATCAACCATGGTTTTCAGTGTTCAAACATTCGATGGATCACGAGGAAGGTGTTTGAACACAAGGCCGCAGGCCGCGTGTTCAAACACCTTCCGAGTGATCCAGCGAATGTTTGAACACTGAAACAAACCATGGTTGATCGCTATTCTTGCATTTTCACTCTAAGCCACTTAAAATCTCACGAAAATAACATTAACAACGTAAAAACTCACCGAAAACCGCGGAGCTTCTTCAACGTCGGCCATTTTGTTTCTACGAAACACATAACGTCACGTCGCATTGACCAATGACGTCGGCCAAAACCCATGTTCAAACGGCACGTGAATTTCATGATTTGAACATGGGTTTTGCTGTTTGAACACGGCTTTCGACCAATCGAAAACGGCTTCAAACAGCTATGCGCATAGATATCTATGCAAGAATTTCATGATTTGAACATGGGTTTTGCTGTTTGAACACGGCTTTCGACCAATCGAAAACGGCCTCAAACAGCTATGCGCATAGATATCTATGCAAGAATATGCATTAAATGAGCCATGAAAATGGTCAATCTAAGAAACTTCATTTTTTCAATCCATTTTCTGCAACTTTTGAGAAAATTTTAGTTGTCAGTAAAATTTAGGGGTTAGGGTAGATTAAACTTGAATATTACACATCTTCAAATTAATTGCACGAGGTCGATGTTTATTTTAGCAGCAGTATATGTGTACATGGTCTTTTAAGTCAGTCTTTCTGTCTTTGGTGAGCTAGTTTTGAAATTTTGGGTGTTTATTTGAAATGGGCTTTAAGAAATAAAACAGCCGAAAAAAGGCTTAAAATGGCGATTTTCAAGTTGTTGGTTCTCTCTTATATGCACACTACCCTATATATTTCTTTCTTTTATTCAAACAATATTACCAAGTTCTGAGTTGTGCGAAAATACAAGGAAAAGTTTGAATCTACAAAGATGGGTTTAGTACATTTCAAAATATTGATTTTTCCGACTTTTCAAGTATGGGGGTACGGTTGAAAAACAACTCGTAAAATTTTGTCTTCCACTTCAAGTTGCAAATGTTTCTTTGCTTTTGGTCCAAAATAGTCTGCATTACGTAAATATTATAACTTTTGAAAGCATTCTATGTGTATTTTTGTTCAAAACAGGTATGTTTCAAAGAATTGAAAATTAAATTAATTTTACTAAATTTAAAACATGGTGTTTAGAGGTCTCATTCAAAGGTCTGTAGCTTGAAAAAATGCACACTACCCTATACTTATTTTGTTTTCAAATGTCTTGTGTTGTATTTTGGAATCAAAAAAGAGTGGTTAGAAAAAAAGTTTGAATACTTTTTCATTGGCAGCGAACATCCTTAAAGACATTTTATGTAAGGGTAGCAGCTAAAGTTTTAGATGACTCATCATGGAAACATCTCCATAAAAGCTACCCCTTGATTTGCACCTTACATATAATAGTAAAAATGGGAGAAATCAGTTGTGGTATAATAATCCATAAAATCATATTTTGTTGGTACATGTATCTGTTATCACTGACTCGATGAGGTGATCATCAAAGATACTCAAAATGCACAATTTTATGAAGAACGAGTGTAATAAATGCAAAAATAAGTCAACATAAGCTTTATTGTAAAACAATTTGTGCAAATGGAGATGTTTACACAATGTTTCCTTCTAAAAGCTTTTTTTTTTTTTTTTTTTTGACTGGCTGTATTTGAAAATAAAACAAAAAACTTTTTTTTTTCAGACAAACCTGCAAATTGGAATAAAATTTTTTGGGTCAGGGCAATTTTTAAAGGTCGGTCAGGAATGGGGAAACAAATATGATTTTAATTTTGGCATAAAGCGTACAATGTGATGAGTCTAAAAGAGGAATCAGGGAGATTTTTGTTCCATTTCAGGGCGATTTTTGTAAAATGTATAGAATACATGTATATAGGAAAATTCCTGATTCATTTCAAGGAGATTTTGAATTAATTTTTTATTAAAAAAGTGGTACATTTTAGAAGAAGTTTTATCAATGTTAGGGCTCATTTCCTGGAGTCTCCCTGATGATGAGGGAGGTATCACATGTACATGTATGTTATAGTTTATTTCTAGAAAATAAGGACACATACAAGAGATCAACATAAATTCTATCTAAGAACCAAAAGATCAGCAAAATGAAGCTCTGCTGTTGAACAAGAACAAGAACAAGAACTTTATTTACCTCGTCATAGGTTAGTGGAGGTCGAGGTCATCCTACCACTAACCTTACAAACTTATTTAATAATATCTGCAGTAAGTCAATTCTGACCCATGAGCAAATAATGAATATAAAATATGCGAAACAGAGGCGCCATGGCGGACAGTGTGCAAATATTAATACTTGATATACAACATTTGACAAAGACTATAATTTCATAAGAGGTAAGAAGGTATTTTGATGCGCTGATTTGATTCAGATCTATGGGAACTTGAATTTGAATACAATGTACATTTTATCTAAAAAAGACCCAGGTAAACAGGCCAGAGACAACCAATTGTGCCAATAGATTTAGAAGACACCCCCCCCCCCCTTTTAGAATATGAAAAATTGGTTTAAACAATATTTATTTCATCAAATATTTCAACATTTGTACAATTTTCATCGAAGAAATACAGAATCTGACAGTAAGCAAAGCTTATGTTTAAAACATGAAATATTAAATACTTAAATATTAAAAATTGATTTATGGTATAGGCACTGTAGCAACGATAAGTGTCCATCAACGACTTCTGTTCACCATGAACAAAAGTCGTTGCGGCCGCAATGACTTCTGTCCACTAGACAGTAATCGTTGATTTTTCAACCGTTTCTGTCCATTGTAGACAGAAGTCGTTGCTGTGGTAGATATGATCTGCAGTGTCAACGATAACTGTCCATTTCTGAAAAATCCAGAAACTTGAGTAAGATGCAGTGATTTTGCCTTATATCTTGACACATAATTAGTATATTTTCATACTTCTTTCAGATTATGAGTGAGTATGACCTTACCTTTAACCCCAATAAACTTATAGTTCACTGTGACTTAATTTCACGGTTCAGTGATTTTGCCTTATATCTTGACACTGAATTAGTATATTTTCATACTTTTTTCAGATTATGAGTGAGTATGACCTTACCTTTAACCCCAATAAACTTATAGTTCACTGTGACCTAATTTCACGGTTAAGTGATTTTGCCTTATATCTTGACACTGAATTAGTATATTTTCATACTTTTTTCAGATTATGAGTGAGTATGACCTTACCTTTAACCCCAATAAACTTATAGTTCACTGTGACCTAATTTCACGGTTCAGTGATTTTACCTTATATCTTGACACTCAATTAGTATATGTTCATACTTCTTTCAGATTATGAGTATGACCAGAACTTTGACCCCCAATATACTTATAGGTCACTGTGACCTAATTTCACGGTTCAGTCATTTTGCCTTATATCTTGACACTCAATTAGTATATTTTCATACTTATTTCAGATTATGAGTGAGTATGACCAGAGCTTTGACCCCCAATATACTTATAGGTCATTGTGACCTAATTTCATGGTTCAGTGATTTTGCCTTATATCTTGACACTGAATTAGTATATTTTCATACTGCTTTCAGATTATGAGTATGACCAAACCTTTAACCCCAATAAACTTATAGGTCACTGTGACCTAATTTCACGGTTAAGTGATTTTGCCTTATATCTTGACACTGAATTAGTATATTTTCATACTTCTTTCAGATTATGAGTGAGTATGACCTTACCTTTAACCCCAATAAACTTATAGTTCACTGTAACCTAATTTCACGGTTCAGTGATTTTGCCTTATATCTTGACACTCAATTAGTATATGTTCATACTTCTTTCAGATTATGAGTATGACCAGAGCTTTGACCCCCAATATACTTATAGGTCACTGTGACCTAATTTCACGGTTCAGTCATTTTGCCTTATATCTTGACACTCAATTAGTATATTTTCATACTTATTTCAGATTATGAGTGAGTATGACCAGAGCTTTGACCCCCAATATACTTATAGGTCACTGAGACCTAATTTCATGGTTCAGTGATTTGCCTTATATCTTTACACTGAATTAGTATATTTTCATACTGCTTTCAGATTATGAGTGAGTATGACCAAACCTTTGACCCCAATATACTTATAGGTCGCTGTGACCTAATTTCACGGTTCAGTGATTTTGCCTTATATCTTGACACTGAATTAGTATATTTTTATACTGCTTTCAGATTATGAGTGAGTATGACCTTACCTTTGACCCCAATAAACTTATAGGTCACTGTGACCTTATTTCACGGTTCAGTGATTTTACCTTATATCATGACAATCAATTAGTACATTTTTATACTTCTTTCAGATTATGAATGAGTATGGCCATAGCTTTGACCCCTAATATACTTATAGGTCACTGTGACCTAATCTCACGGTTCAGTGATTTTGCCTTATATCTTGACACTCAATTAGTATATTTTCATACTTCTTTTAGATTATGAGTATGTATGGCCTGACCTTTGACCCCAATAAACTTATAGGTCACTGTGACCTAATTTCACGGTTCAGTGATTTTGCCTTATATCTTGACACTCAATTAGTATATTTTTATACTTCTTTCAGATTATGAGTATGTATGACCAGACCTTTGACCCCCAATACACTTATAGGTCACTGTGACCTAATTTCACGGTTCAGTGATTTTGCCTTATATCTTGACACTGAATTAGTATATTTTCATACTTCTTTCAGATTATGAGTGAGTATGACCTGACCTTTGACCCCAATAAACTTATAGGTCACTGTGACCTAATTTCACGGTTCAGTGATTTTGCCTTATATTCTGACACTCAATTTGTATATTTTTATACTTCTTTCAGATTATGAGTGAGTATTAGCAGAGCTTTGACCCCAATATACTTATAGGTCACTGTAACTTAATGTCACGGTTCAGTAATTTTATCTTATGTCTTGACACTCAATTAGTATATTTTCGTACTTCTTTCAGATTATGAGTTAGTATGACTAGACCTTTGACCCCATTCTACTTATAGGTCAGTGTGACCTAATTTCATGTTTCAGTGATTTTGCCTTACATCTTGACACTCAATTATGATATTTTCATGCTTCCTTCAGATTATGAGTGAGTATGAACAGACCTTTGACCACAATATACTTATAGGTCACTGTGACCTAATTTCATGATTCAGCGATTTTGCCTTATATCTTTGCACTCAATTGGTTTATGAACATAATTCTTTCACACTATGTTTGTGTATGATAAGACCTTGGACCCTAATGTAGTCCTAGGTCATTGTGACCTGATTACATGGTTCAGTGATTTTGCATTTTATCTCGGTTTTCTTTTGGTATATGAACATATTTCTTTCACATTATGTTTGCGTATGACAAGACCTTTGACCCTAAAGTATTTCTGGGTCATTGTGACCTAATTTCATGCTTCAGTGCCTTAGCCTTATATCTTGACACTCGATATATTTTCATACGTCTTTATTATTATGAGTTAGTATGATAAGACCTTTGACCCTAAAGTACTTATAGGTCAGTGTGAGCTTATTTCACGGTTCAGTGATTTTGCCTTGTATCTCGGCACTCAGTTGGTGTATTAACATACTTGATGTACAATATGATTGAGACGTTTAAACCTTCAGTAGTTATAAGTTATAGTTAACTGTCATGGTTGAGTGATTTTGTTCTGTATAACATCAAGGCAAAAAGATGTTCGAGCATATTGCTTTGGGTTACAGGTCGAGTTTGGCCCTATGTTTGACAAAGGTCAGAGCAGTCGATATTCAGATTATGTGTGAGTATGACCAGACATTTGGCCCTAAATTACTTATAGGTCACTGTGACCTTTTTTCACGGTTCAGTGATTTTGCCTTGTATCTCGGCACTCAACTGGTATATGATAGAGTACAAGTAGGCAAAGATCAGGAAAAGGCGCAATCAGAAAAAGATTCCCACTCCAAAAACCGAGTTGCGAAAAAAACTTAATTAATAATCAGGTACTTATACGATGAAAACATCGTAAGCCGAATGAGCAGCTATACTTCTTTCCTTTCACTATATGTTGGCGTATGACCAGACCTTTGACCTACAAGTAATCCTACGTCACTGTGACTTAATTTCATGATTCAGTGATTTTGCCTTATATCACATCACTCAATTAGTATATGGGCATACATCTTTCACAATATGAGTAAGTATGACCCGACATTTGACAACAAACTAGTCTTACGTCCCTGTGACCTAATTTTATGGTTAAGTGATTTTGTCTTATATCTTAACACGCTATCAGTAAATTTTCAGACTTCTTTCAGATTATGAATGAGTGTTTGAACAAAAGTACGTAAAGGTCACTATAACCTTATTTCATGTTTCAGTAATTCTGATTTTTATTTTATACATTACAGTGAAAACCAGTGTATATCAAAACTTGATAAAATTGGTATTTTCATTGATATGAAATTTAACTGATATCAAATCTCACTGATATCAAAAGTTACTAGTGACTGGTATCAGCCTATATCTTCACTGTAGAGTTTGGATTACTTCTGACGTTTCCATTTACTTTACGTTATTAAATGTGTTTCACTTCAGAAATTCAATCGCCTATAACTCTGTAATTTATTAACGAAAACATAAAGTGTGGGTTCTCATTTTCTTAGTTAGAAAGTGAGGAACAATGTGGTACCGAATTTTTTTGTGTTTTCAACCATTTTTGGTTTTTGCATTTTCACCGCCTGCCTTGTGATTTAGAAAATGCCCGTGTGTTGTATAAAATAAAAAGAAAATTAGCTTTGTGTATCAGGAACTTAAATTGTAAAAGTTTAACGGATTTCATCTCTCACAAACTGGTATCGTTGACAATTTCCGACTTCTGTCTGCTGTCAACAGTTATCGTTGAAAACTCTACCGGTTCTGTCCATCATGTACAAAAAACTTTAACTTTGTCTCATATTAGTTCATAAAGAACACGATTACTTGTTTTAAGATAGATTCGTTTATCTAGAACTTTAATAATTATAAGATTGACTGATTTCTATGATTTCATCTGCCGTGAACAGAAGTCGTTGAAAACAACGACTTCTGTCTGCTATGAACAGTTGTCGTTGAAAGCTCAACCGGTTCTGTCCATCATGTGCAAAAACCTTTGAACTTGTCTCATACTAGTTCCGAAAGCCACGATTAGTTGTTTTAAGAAAGATTGTTGTATCAGGAACTTTCATTGTTATACGATTGACAGATTTATATGATTTCATCTGTCGTGAACAGAAGTCGTTGACAACGTAACGACTTCTGTCTGATGTGAACACTTGTCGTTGAAAACACAACCGGTTCTGTCCATCATGTACAAAACTTTTGAGCTTGTCTCATACTAGTTCAGAAAGCCACGATAAGTTGTTTTAAGATAGATTTGTGTATCAGGAACTTTAATTGATATTAGATTGACTAACTTATATGATTTCATCCTTCGTGAACAGAAGTCGTTGACAACGTAACGACTTCTGTCTGCTGTGAACAGTTGTCGTTGAAAACTCAACTGGTTCTGTCCATCATGTACAAAAAGGTTTAAATTTGTCTCATGCTTGTCCAGAAAGAACACGATTACTTGGTTTTAGATATATTCGTGTATCAAGAATTTTCATCGTTATAAGATTGACTGATTTCTATGATTTCATCTGTCGTGAACAGAAGTCGTTGACAACGTAACGACTTCTGTCTGCTGTGAACAGTTGTCGTTGAAAGCTCAACTGGTTCTGTCCATCATGTGCAAAAACCTTTGAACTTGTCTCATACTAGTTCCGAAAGCCACCATTAGTTGTTTTAAGAAAGATTTTTGTATCAGGAACTTTAATTGTGATACGATTGACGGATTTATATGATTTCATCTGTCGTGAACAGAAGTCGTTGACAACGTAACGACTTCTGTCTGCTGTGAACAGTTGTCGTTGAATACTCAACCGGTCTGTCCATCATTTACAAAAACCTTTGAACTTGTCTCTTACTAGTTCCGAAAGCCACGATTAGTTGTTATAAGATAGATTCATGTATCAGGAACTTAAATTGTTATACGATTTACGGATTTATATGATTTCATCTGTTGTGAACAGAAGTCGTTGACAACGTAACGACTTTTGTCTGCTGTGAACAGTTGTCGTTGAAAACTCAACCGGTTCTGTCCATCATGTACTAAAAACCTTTGAACTTGTCTCATAACAGTTAAGAAAAGTACGATTAGTTGTTTTAAGATAGATTTTTTATCAAGAACTTTAATTGTTATTAGATTGGCTGACTTATATGATTTCATCTGTCGTGTACAGAAATCGTTGACAACGTTACGACTTCTGTCTGCTGTGAACAGTTGTCGTTGAAAGCTGAACCGGTTCTGTGCATCATGTACAAAAACCTTTTAACTTGTCTCTGCTAGTTCAGAAAGCCACGATTTGTTGTTTTTAGATAGATTTGTGTATCAGGAACTTAAATTGTTATACAATTTACGGATTTATATGATTTCATCTGTCGTGAACAGAACTCGTTGACAGCGTAACGACTTTTGACTGCTGTGAACAGTTGTCGTTTAAAACTCAACCGGTTCTGTCCATCATGTACTAAAAACCTTTGAACTTGTCTCATACTAGGTTAGAAAGCCACGATTAGTTGTTTTATGATAGATTTGTGTATCAGGAACTTTAAATGATATAAGATTGACTTACTTATATGATTTCATCTTTCGTGAACAGAAGTCGTTGACAACGTAACGACTTGTCTGCTGTGAACAGTTGTCGTTGAAAACTCAACCGGTTCTGTCCATCATGTACAAATTCCTTTGAACTTGTCTCATACTAGTTCAGAAAGTCACGATTTGTTGTTTTTAGATAGATTTGTGTATCAGGAATTTTAATTGTTATTAGATTGACTTACTTATGTGATTTCGTCTGTCGTGAACAGAAGTCGTTGACAACGTAACGACTTCTGTCTGCTGTGAACAGTTGTCGTTGAAAACTCAACCGGTTCTGTCCATCATGAACACAAATCTTTGAACATGTCTCATACTAGTTCAGAAAGCCACGATTTGTTGTTTTTAGATTGATTTGTGTATCAGGAATTTTAATTGATATTAGATTGACTTACTTATGTGATTTCATCTGTCGTGAACAGAAGTCGTTGACAACGTAACGACTTCTGTCTGCTGTGAACAGTTGTCGTTGAAAACTCAACCGGTTCTGTCCATCATGTACACAAACATTTGAACTTGTCTCATACTAGTTCAGAAAGCCACGATTAGTTGTTTTAAGATAGATTTGTGTATCAGGAACTTTAAGTGATATTAGATTGACTGACTTATATGATTTCATATTTCGTGAACAGAAGTCGTTGACAACGTAACGACTTCTGTCTGCTGTGAACAGTTGTCGTTGAAAACTCAACTGGTTCTGTCCATCATGTAGAAAAACTTTAAATTTGTCTCATGCTTGTTCAGAAAAAAAAAAACACGATTACTTGGTTTAAAATTTATTCGTGTATCAAGAATTTTCATCGTTATAAGATTGACTTATTTCTATGATTTCATCTGTCGTGAACAGAAGTCGTTGACAACGTAACGACTTCTGTCTGCTGTGAACAGTTGTCGTTGAAAACTCAACCGGTTCTGTCCATCATTTACAAAAACCTTTGAACTTGTCTCTTACTAGTTCCGAAAGCCACGATTAGTTGTTATAAGATAGATTAATGTATCAGGAACTTAAATTGTTATACAATTTACGGATTATATGATTTCATCTGTCGTGAACAGCTCGTTGACAGCGTAACGACTTTTGACTGCTGTGAACAATTGTCGTTGAAAACTCAACCGGTTCTGTCGATCATGTACTAAAAACCTTTGCACTTGTCTCATATTAGGTTAGAAAGCCACGATTAGTTGTTTTATGATAGATTTGTGTATCAGGAACTTTAAATGATATAAGATTGACTTACTTATATGATTTCATCTTTCGTGAACAGAAGTCGTTGACAACGTAACGACTTCTGTCTGCTGTGAACAATTGTCGTTGAAAACTCAACCGGTTCTGTCCATTATGTACAAAAACCTTTGAACTTGTCTCATACTAGTACAGAAAGCCACGATTTGTTGTTTTTAGATAGATTTGTGTATCAGGAATATTAGTTGTTAAAAGATTGACTGACTTATGTGATTTCACCTGTCGTGAACAGAAGTCGTTGACAACGTAACGACTTCTGTCTGCTGTGAACAGTTGTCGTTGAAAACTCAACCGGTTCTGTCCATCATAAACACAAATCTTTGAACTTGTCTCATACTAGTTCAGAAAGCCACGATTTGTTGTTTTTAGATAGATTTGTGTATCAGGAATTTTAATTGTTATTAGATTGACTTACTTATATGATTTCGTCTGTCGTGAACAGAAGTCGTTGACAACGTAACGACTTCTGTCTGCTGTGAACAGTTGTCGTTGAAAACTCAACCGGTTCTGTCCATCATGTACAAAAACCTTTGAACTTGTCTCATACTAGTTCACAAAGCCACGATTTGTTGTTTTTAGATAGATTTGTGTATCAGGAACTTTAGTTGTTAAAAGATTGACTGACTAATGTGATTTCATCTGTCGTGAACAGAAGTCGTTGACAACGTAACGACTTCTGTCTGCTGTGAACAGTTGTCGTTGAAAACTCAACCGGTTCTGTCCATCATGAACACAAATCTTTGAACATGTCTCATACTAGTTCAGAAAGCCACGATTTGTTGGTTTTAGATAGATTTGTGTATCAGGAATTTTAATTGTTATTAGATTGACTTACTTGTGTGATTTCATCTGTCGTGAACAGAAGTCGTTGACAACGTAACGACTTCTGTCTGCTGTGAACAGTTGTCGTTGAAAACTCAGCCGGTTCTGTCCATCATGAACACAGATCTTTGAACATGTCTCATACTAGTTCAGAAAGCCACGATTTGTTGTTTTTACATAGATTTGTGTATCAGGAATTTTAATTGTTATTAGATTGACTTACTTATGTGATTTCATCTGTCGTGAACAGAAGTCGTTGACAACGTAACGACTTCTGTCTGCTGTGAACAGTTGTAGTTGAAAACTGAACCGGTTCTGTCCATCATGTACACAAACCTTTGAACTTGTCTCATACTAGTTCAGAAAGCCACGATTAGTTGTTTTAAGATAGATTTGTGTATCAGGAACTTAAAGTGATATTAGATTGACTGACTTATATGATTTCATCTTTCGTGAACAGAAGTCGTTGACAACGTAACGACTTCTGTCTGCTGTGAACAGTTGTCGTTGAAAACTAAACTGGTTCTGTCCATCATGTACAAAAGCTTAAGATTTGTCTCATGCTTGTTCAGAAAGAACACGATTACTTGGTTTAAGATATATTCGTTATAAGATTGACTGATTTCTTTGATTTCATCTGTCGTGAACAGAAGTCGTTGACAACGACTTCTGTCTGCTGTGAACAATTGTCGTTGAAAACTCAACCGGTTCTGTCCATCATTTACAAAAACCTTTGAACTTGTCTCTTACTAGTTCCGAAAGCCACGATTAGTTGTTATAAGATAAATTTATGTATCAGGAACTTAAATTGTTATACGATTGACGGATTTATATGATTTCATTTGTCGTGAAAAGAACTCGTTGACAACGTAAAGACTTTTGTCTGCTGTGAATAGTTGTCGTTGAAAACTCAACCGGTTTTGTCCATCATGTACAAAAACCTTTGAACTTGTCTGCTGTGAACAGTTGTTGTTGAAAACTCAACCGGTTCTGTCTATCATGTACAAAAACCTTTGAACTTGTCTCATACTAGGTTAGAAAGCCACGATTAGTTGTTTTAAGAAAGATTTGTGTATCAGGAACTTTAACTGATATTAGATTGACTTACTTATATGATTTCATCTTTCGTGAACAGAAGTCGTTGACAACGTAACGACTTCTGTCTGCTGTGAACAGTTGTCGTTGAAAACTCAACCGGTTCTGTCCATCATGTTCAAAAACCTTTGAACTTGTCTCATACTAGTTCAGAAAGCCACGATTTGTTGTTTATAGATAGATTTGTGTATCAGGAACTTTAGTTGTTAAAAGATTGACTGACTTATGTGATTTCATCTGTCGTGAACAGAAGTCATTGACAACGTAACGACTTCTGCCTGCTGTGTACAGTTGTCGTTGAAAACTCAACCGGTTCTGTCCATCATGTACACAATCCTTTGAACTTGTCTCATACTAGTTCAGAAAGCCACGATTTGTTGTTTATAGATAGGATTGTGTATCAGGAACTTTAATTGTTATTAGATTGACATACTTATGTGATTTCATCTGTCGTGAACAGAAGTCGTTGACAACGTAACGACTTCTGTCTGCTGTGAACAGTTGTCGTTGAAAACTAAACCGGTTCTGTCCATCATTTAAAAAACCTGAACATGTCTCTTACTAGTTCCGAAAGCCACGATTAGTTGTTACAAGATAGATTTATGTATCAGGAACTTAAATTGTTATGCGATTGACGGATTTATATGATTTCATCTGTCGTGAACAGAACTCGTTGACAACGTAAAGACTTTTTTGTCTGCTGTGAATAGTTGTCGTTGAAAACTCAACCGGTTTTGCCCATCATGTACAAAAACCTTTGAACTTGTCTCATACTAGTTCAGAAGCCACGATTTGTAGTTTTTAGACAGATGTGTGTATCAGGAACTTTAATTGTTCAAAGATTGACTGACTAATGTGATTTCATCTGACGTGAACAGAAGTCGTTGACAACGTAAACCGTGAAATTAGGTCACAATTACCTATGACTACTTTAGGGTCAAAGGTCTTGTCATACCCAAACAAAGTTTGAAAGAAGTTGGTCATGAACAAATTGAGTGTCAAGATATAAGGCAAAATCACTGAACCGTGAAATTAGATCACAGTGACCTATAATAGGGTTCGCGCTAGCGGTCGCCATCGTCGCCATTTGCGAAGATTTTTATTTTTTGGCTCCTAAAATTTGACTTTCAAGTTTGGCGAAAATAAATGGCGAATATATAGAGCCACTTTGTCCAGCCCAAAAAGCCATTGTTTTCCACTGAAAACCATCATTTGATTACCTGTATATTCGCACCTACAATAGAGATAATCCTATTCTTTATCGGTGTTTATTCAAGTGTTGCAGTGTGTTGCTAAAGCATTCAATTGGCAGGTGTCATTTCTGACCTTGTGTATTCAGGCGTGTACTGCATAACACGCTTGGCGCACGTGGTCCGGTAACGATGTAGACTGTCACCAGCGTGTTAGTGTTGAAATAATGTTTGAGTGCAGATGAGGGGGAAATGTCAATATATACCATTTAAAAATGAAACAGATTCTTTTTAGAATCAGCAACTCAACTTTACCCATGCATTTATTTTATAGCTTTAACTCTTGATTTTGTAGAGTGTCATTTATTTTTTTTTCTATAAAAGTATATGAATTTTAATATCTCAATCTGTCTACTAATCTTAAAAGTTTGTTTCTTGATTTTGTACAAGCATAAACTAATAATTTTAGTAGTTGTTCCCCTTGTTTACAAATACAAGAATAAGCTTTATAAAACATATTTTCCCAAACTATATGTATAGGGATCTCAGTCTACACCTGCCCTTCAAATCAGTTGGAAATTCATAATTACATTACCTGGATCTACTGTTGAAATATAACTTAGTACATGTAGCATGTATGGGACTTGGGTGAGAAGGGCAATATGTATTTTTAGGGAACTGGAGAGACCAAGTTAAAAAGGGCAAACAAAATATTTGGGGGATTAAGTGAGCAAGGAGCTGAGTGAGATGTGTCCTCTTGGCGAAAAAATGGCCAAGATTTGGCTCAAACTTCAAGAAAATGGCGAAAAAAATCTCAAATGGCGAAAGTGATGGCGAAAGAAAAATATATCCTAGCGCGAACCCTGCCTATAAGTATATTGGGTTCAAAGGCCTGGTCATACTTACTCATAATCTGAAAGAAGTAAGAAAATATATTAATTGAGTGTCAAGATATAAGGCAAAATCACTTAACCATGAAATTAGGTCACAGCGACCTAGGAATACTTCAGGGTCAAAGGTCTTGTCATACGCAAACATATCCTGAAAACAGTATGTTCATATACCAATTGAGTGCCGAGATACAAGGGAAAATCACTGAACCGTGAAATTAGGTCATAATTACCTAGGACTACTTAAGGGTCAAAGGTCTTGTCATACGCAAACATATCAACAGTATGTTCATAAACCACCTGAGTGCCGAGATATAAGGCAAAATCACTGAACCGTGAAATAAGGTCATAATGACCTATGACTACTTAAGGGTCAAAGGT
This sequence comes from Rugalucina vietnamica, assembly GCA_964017185.1. Classification (NCBI taxonomy): domain Eukaryota; kingdom Metazoa; phylum Mollusca; class Bivalvia; order Lucinida; family Lucinidae; genus Rugalucina; species Rugalucina vietnamica. The sequence goes on along the minus strand of OZ024881.1, from coordinate 18,712,173 downwards.
CTTGTCATACGCAAACATAGTGTGAAAGAAGTTTGTTCATATACCAGTTGAGTGACGAGATATAAGGCAAAATCACTGAACCGTGAAATAAGGTCACAGTGACCTATAAGTATATTGGGGTCAAAGGTCTGGTCATACACACTCATAATCTGAAAAAAAGTATGAAAATATACTGACTGAGTGTCAAGATATAAGGCAAAATCACTGAACCGTGAAATTAGGTCACAGTGACTTATAAGTATATTGGGTTCAAAGGCCTGGTCATACGCAAACATAGTGTGAAAGAAGTTTGTTCATATACCAGTTGAGTGCCGAGATATAAGGCAAAATCACTGAACCGTGAAATAAGGTCGCAGTGACCTATAAGTATATTGGGGTCAAAGGTCTGGTCATACACACTCATAATCTGAAAAAAGTATGAAAATATACTGATTGAGTGTCAAGATATGACAAAATCACTGAACCGTGAAATTAGGTCACAGTGACCTATAAGTATATTGGGGTCAAAGATCTGGTCATACTTACTCAAAATCTGAAAGAAGTAAGAAAATAAACTGATTGAGTGTCAAGATATAAGGCAAAATCACTGAACCGTGAAATTAGGTCACAGTGACCTATAAGTATATTTGGGTCAAAGATCTGGTCATACTTACTCAAAATCTGAAAGAAGTAAGAAAATATATTAATTGAGTGTGAAGATATAAGGCAAAATCACTGAACCATGGAAAGTAGGTCAACCGATCCTTACCGTCAAAACACACAAGTCAGTCCATCTGGGAATGTTGTTTGCTAAATGTGTGTCAAGGTATGTACTTACAGAACGGTTTTAACAGTAATCAGCATTTTTCGCAGTGCTCAATGAAAATGAACAGTAGTCGTTGAAAATAATTTTTATATCTACATGCTCAACGACTATTGTCCATTTAGCTAGTGGACATAAGTCGTTGCGGCCGCAACGACTATTGTCCATGGTGAACAGAAGTCGTTGATGGACACTTATCGTTGCTACATTTGCTTGGTGTATTTGGCAAAAAGATAGAAGAAAATAAAGAAGATCAGTTGATGAGAAATGATCAGAAATGACACATCAAGGTTGGTACATGTACTCCGACTAGATGAATGTCAATTGTAGAAGTGTCAAAGAAAACAACTCAAAGCAGCTTTAGAGTACATTAAACCAGATATTATTTGTGGCACAGAATCATGGCTAAGAGGCAAAAAACCAGGAAAACAATATAACAAAAATGCAATTTTGAACTCTGAAATATTTCCAGACAATTTCAATGTATTTAGAAACGACAGGAGTACTAGAGGTGGGGGTGTTTTTGTTGCTGTTCGATCAAACCTCACGGCTGTTGAATGTGTTGACTTCATCACGGATTGTGAATTAGACTTGGTCAAAATTAGCTTGAAAGGAAAACAAGAATTGTTTGTAGGATCCTATTATATGCCAAAACGTAACATGACTGACCTCAACAATCTACAACAATCTTTGGAACTTTTGAATAAATCTAAACCGAAACATTTGGTTCTTTGTGGGGATTTCAACTGCCCTGACATCGACTGGGATAAACTGTGTTTGAAAAACTCTAAATCAATACAAGACAGAAATGAACAACAATACCTGATTGAAATTATGTCAGAATTTAACCTTACCCAAGTCCATGATCAACCAACTCGAGAAGAAAACTTATTGGACCTAGTATTTACTACAAATCCATCACTGATCAAGTCTACAGCAAACGCGCCAGGTATTTCAGACCATGCTATGGTAGTTACAGATGCTGATATAAAACCACAGTACACATTTTGTAAACCTAGAAAACTCTTCAAATTTGGGAAAGCGAACTGGCAGGAAATCAAGAAATCATGCTCAGATATCTCAAATCATGTCATGGAACAAGTAAAATCGTCTTCTACAAACATTGAAAAATTATGGACTTATTTTAAAACAAATCTGTTAGAAACAGTTGACAAAAATGTACCTTCCAAAATGTCGCGTCCAAAGAAATCATCACCCTGGATTAACAGAAATATATCAAAACAGCTGAAAAAGAAAAGCAGACTTTATAGAAAAGCAAAATCAAGTGGCAAATGGGAAAAATACAGACATTTCTCAAAAGAAGTAAAGAAGAATATTCGCAAGGCTGAATGGAACCATGTAAACAATGTAATCAAGGACAGTTTAGAAGAAAATAACACAAAACCATTATTTAGTTACTGTAAATCCAAAAGACAAGACAACATTGGTATTGCCCCACTGAAATCTAAAGGAAACCTTTTAACGGATGCCAAAAGTAAAGCAAATATTTTGATTAAACAATTTGTGTCAGTCTTCACAAGAGAGTCGGACAATATTGTTCCTGAAATTGGTAAACATCGGAATACAAAATTAGCACCAAAACTAAATATAGACAGACATGGAGTTATGAAATTATTGAAAAATATTAACATTCACAAAGCAATGGGCCCAGACGGAATACCGAATATTCTCCTTAAAACCTGTGCGGAGGAAATGTCCTTCGGACTTAGTGCCATATGCCAGTTCTCATTAGATACAGGAACTCTCCCACTTGACTGGCGTAACGCAAATGTAACTCCGGTCTTTAAAAAAGGTGACAGACATTTGGCTGAAAATTATAGACCAGTGTCTTTAACAACAGTGACATGTAAAATTTTGGAACATATCATTTGTAGCCATATGCTGAAACATTTTGATAAACATAACATTTTGACATCTTTAAACCATGGCTTCAGATCAGGATATTCTACAGAAGCACAGCTGCTCGTTACAATGCATGACTTACTACAAACAAATGACAGGAATATTCAAATGGATATAGCAATTTTAGATTTCTCAAAGGCTTTCAACACGGTTCCCCATGACAGGTTACTTCAAAAATTAGAGGCTTATGGCATCCGTGGAAATCTACATAAATGGCTGACGTCATTCCTCAAGGACAGGCAAATGAATGTTGTTGTAGAAGGGGAACATTCAGACTCAGCCTATGTAGAGTGCCACAGGGGACCGTGTTGGGGCCTTTGATGTTTCTGTGCCACATAAATGACTTACCTGATTGTGTCAAATCCCAAGTTCGCCTCTTTGCAGATGATTGCCTCATTTATCGTCAAATCAAAACTCAAAAGGACCACCAAATACTCCAAAATGATCTAAAGGAACTCGAAAATTGGGCTTCAAAATGGGGCATGAGATTTAACGCTAAAAAATGTTACATCCTTAGTATTCAACAGAAATCATCCCATTTTTATCAGCTTGATAATGAAATTCTACAGCAAGTGGACTCTAATCCATATTTGGGACTCACAATATCAGAGGACTTACAATGGAAAACACATATAACCAATATAACCAAAAAAGCAAATTCAACACTCGGATTCTTAAGACAAAATTTGAAATACTGTTCTGAAGACTGTAAAAGACTAGCATATATTTCACTTGTTAGATCTACGCTGGAGTATGGTGCAGTCGTATGGGATCCGTATCAAAGTCGTGACATTATAGCCGTGGAGAAAGTACAAAAACAAGCAGCTCGGTTTATAAAGAATGACTATATTAATCAAGATTTGAAGGATGCGTAACATCAATGTTAGAGGACCTAAAGTTACCAACATTGCAACAACGACGCCTTGAATCAAGACTGGTTATGTTATACAAAGTAGTGCGGGGTATGGTACCAGCAATCAATGCTGACGAGTTCCTCATTCCACTTAGGAACAAAAGAAACATCAAACCACGTTTATGTTCTGACTTTCAAACTACAAATTTTGTACAAAGATATTCAGTAAACCACACAGAGTGTTTTAAGATACCAGAATCTAAATCAGATCAATTCAAAAACTCCTTCTTCGTTAGAACTGTTAGTGATTGGAACCAAATGGAGGAGTGTCAAATTCGTGCAGAGACAGTGAACAGCTTCCGGCAAGCTGTCCATAAAAGTTACTAACTTTTCATAGCCCACACACCGCAGTTGTAGATGCCAGAATTGGATTCTACCGCTATTACTATACAGATACAGATGAAGATTACATCTGAGATACAGGATGCATGTACTTGAAATTTTTAAGTCGACAGTTTGATAGACATTTAATTAACCCTGTTTTCTTTAAACTTTTACTGTGAATGAAATAACCAATTGGTCAAGAATTCCTTGTGTATCAAATATTAGCTGATTACCTGTAGGGCCTTGAACATGGGATTAAAATCTAGCTCATCTAAGTCACCCATTTTCAGTTCACTTTTTTGACAGATAATTTGACCTTTGACCTGTAGTCTCCAATCCAAAAATAATTGCTTTTTTTTCAATAAAATCCATATTTACAATAATTACTGTGTATTTATTATATATGAATTTAATATTATATGCCAGCTTGTTAAGTAATAGACAAGGCCTAAATATCAAAGTTAAGATAAAAATTGAGGACAGAATCAAATCGTTTAAAGATTAAAAAATCCAAAATGGCGCTGATCGGCCGGTAATTTATTTTTTCTTAAATTATCTTGTTTTTCTCTGTAAATTTGCCGACATTGAAATAATTTAACCTATAAAACAATAGAAATATGTTCTCCATAGCCACTGCACTGAACAATGTAATAAAATATTTCACTATTTTTGTTTCTTCGTTAGATTAAATGTTGCCACAATGCATAATTTCGTGGGTGGGGTATGAAATCAGTTTCAACAAATTTAGTATTCAGGCTATCTGCTTGAGAAGATGTTGATGAGGGCGATTCTAATCACATGTTTTTGCTACTTAGGACAAAGCAACGGATTCAGTTTAAGTTGGTGTAAAAAGTGAAAAAATATTCATCCCTTTGAGTGTGTTACAGGCGGTTTGGGGTGGTTGTGACGGCTGAGGCTATCCGCACGACGGTTGTGCCGATAAGCGGCGTTATCCGCAGGACGGTCGTGCCGATAAGCGGCGTTATCGGCCCGACCGTCGTGCGGATAGCCAATGCTACAGGTATTGGCCATCGGCACAACGGGAGTATAAGATTTTCTTACAAGCTTACGAATGCATTAAACAAAAACATTCTTGCTGACTGCCAGCATGGCTTCCGTAGTCAAAGGTCCTGCGAAACCCAGCTGATTCAGTTCTTTCATGACATGGTTAGTAACCTGGACCGAGCTCAGAACCGGGGTCACAGACAAACAGATGTGATCATTATGGATTTCGCAAAGGCCTTTGACAAGGTGCCACACAAGAGACTGCTCTACAAACTGCACTACTATGGGATTAGAGGATCTATTCACCAGTGGATTGCTTCATGGCTCTCTGAGCGCTTTCAAAAAGTGGTGTTAGATGGTCAAGCCTCAGATCCAGTCCCTGTCCTATCTGGTGTCCCTCAAGGATCAGTCTTGGGTCCGGTCCTTTTCTTGATCTTTATAAATGATCTTCCAGACAATATCAGGTCATCCGTTCGCCTCTTTGCTGATGATTGTGTTTTGTATAGAAATATTAAAACCCCCACAGATTGCCAGATATTACAGGATGACCTGAATAGCCTAGGACAATGGGAGACCGATTGGCAAATGAAATTCAATGTTGCCAAATGTCATTCAATGAGGGTGACTTGGCACCTCCCTAGCAATCAAATACACTTTAACTACTCGTTGCACCAACAAACTTTGGAACAGGTTGAGTCCACCAAATACCTTGGAATTACTATTACTGACATTCACAACTTGGAATGGGGTCAACATGTTTCTGAAATTTCTTCTAAAGCAACTAAGACTTTGGGTTTTCTTCGGCGCAATTTGGCACTTGCACCTCAGCATACAAAGGAAGTTGCATACCAAACATTGGTTCGCCCTCAGCTCGAGTATGCAGCTCCTATTTGGCATCCCTATAATGAAACTGAGACGAAAAAGGTGGAGAAAGTGCAGAAGACAGCAGCTAGGTGGGTCTGCAGGCGATGGCATAATACCAGTAGTATCGATGACATACTTAATGATCTTGACTGGCCATCCCTGGAGGACCGCAGGCTAAAGTCTTCCTTAACTTTCTTTTACAAGATTCACTCCGGTACAGTGTCTCTTGACAAAGATAAATATCTGACCCCGGCTCCCAGATTAAGATCTACCAGGGTATCTCATGATTCACAGTACACAAGATACATGTCCTATAGTGATGCCCTGAAGAATTCATTCTTCCCAAGGACTATTCCATTGTGGAATAGTCTTCCTTCTTCAGTGGTGGCATCTAAGACCACGGAAGAATTCAAGGCTCTTATTTAGAACCAAGGGTCCAGAGGTATACGTTTTAGTATGCCTCTGTCTAGCTTCTTGTAAATAGTTTTAATGGCCCATCCCGAATGTTTCCCCCATTTTGCTAAATTCAAAATTTAGCCTTCCACCCCACACCTGAGGTGATGATCAGAAATTTATCGACTCAGTATCTGAAGAAAGAAAGAAAGAAACTATTAATTTGTCATTAAATAAATAAATTATGGTTTTAGCTATATAGAAATACATTCATACATTCGAAATTAACATTTTTGTTAATTATGACTAAGAAAACTAGTTTGATTTGATTTATCCAGCTGATGTAAACTGAATCACAGCAGACGGAGAAAAATATAATCATTGCAATTATTTTAATCGTGTAACTGTAATGTTTCCATACTTTATTGTTAAAATCAAAGGCTGTTTATTCTTTTGGATTACCACAATTTTTTTAATATTTAGTCCCGGGTATTAAGGTTATGATAATTGACATAATTTCTTTCTCATTTACGCATACGCATGACTGATTTTTACAGGTAAATTCACAGGTAAGCCAATTTCAGCAAAATTACAATTTTGTTAATTAAAAAGTAAAAAATTCCTTCATGTGTAACATGCGCGGATCCAGAGGGGGGGACCGGGGGTCCGGACCCCCTGGAATTTGAAAAATTTACCTAAAAAAAGGTAATTTCGGGATTTTTGGGGGGTTGGACCCCCCTCGTCTTTGATTAAAAATTACCATTTTCGTTGGACCCCCTCTCATTAAAATTTCTGGATCCGCGCATGTGTAATATTCTGTTTCAGTTTTGAAGCCAGTGTAATATATTTATCAACTTAAAATGTATCCATTTCTAGACATTTTTAACATTTGGATATCGATTTCCCTGTTGTGCGGATAACGCCGCTTATCCGCACGACGGTCGTGCCGATAAGCAGCGTTATCAGCACAACCGTCGTGCGGATAGCCAGTGTCGGTTGTGACCTGGTTTAGGGGTGTTTCCATACATGTGATTCCTCCCGGATTGTCCAGGAGACTCCAGGAAATGAGGACCATCTAAAGGCTTCCAGGAAAGCCTAGATAGAATGAATTTATCATATATTGATGCTGAATTTATCATATTTTTTCCAAACTGTCCATTTTGCATTGAAAAATACGGTAACATATTTACAGACAAAAGTCAAAGTAGTGTCGGACCATTACACAATTACCAACCAGGGAAACAATAATCATTGGTGTCACTTGAGCGTAATTGGATGCAGCGAGGCATTAAATTGGCTCACGCATCAATAAAGGTACCTCTTCAAAGTGTAAATACAGGTAAAATCTGGGGTAAAATTTACCGGTAGCTGGCCTGATTAACTTTTATTGACTTTTATTGCAGCATAGTCATTGTTTCTGTGACAGAAATACAAGTGCCTTGGGCCAAAATAAGAACTCTGGTTAAATGAAATGGATCATTTAAGTCAAATGACACAGAGCAAAAAGAGCAATTTTACCTTCTTCTGTTCCACCATTTGAGAAGATCAGAACATCCTCTGTCTGAGGGGTTTGAAAAAATAAGATAAAAAAAAAAAGAAAAAAAAAAGAAAAAAAAAGAAATTAATATACAGTCTAAATTTAGGAAATTTTCTAGAAAAAAAAAAGTACCTCGTTGACTAATAAATATACGGTTTCAGGGCTCTCATTTGCCGAAATTTAGGGCCAAAATTCGGCTCCATTCCCAATGCCAAAAAGTATGTTTTTTTCCCAATCGAAAGTTAAAAATACCCAATAATTATTGTACCATGACTACTTGGTCCCAGAAAATTGCATTTATCTTCAAAGCAAATTGTACATGTATTTAAATACTTGATTACTGTGAGAGAACTCCATGTATTCTGTTTGGAACAAAAAATACTTCGGATCGAAATATCATCTTGTTAAAAATCTTGTTGGGAGATGGCTGAGGCCGACCATAAAAAATTGTTGGTTTGCTGTGCTCCTACCTACCTGCCAAAATTGGCCCTACCCAAAAAATATTATGGCCATTTTGAGAAAAAAAAAAATTTTTTTTTCAAAAAATCTAAAAACAAGGGTTTATTTTCGTAAATTTTTTCTTTCCAAAACTTTTTTTATGTTCTGACAATGTTTTATTATACTGTTTTAACTTCAATATATCCTATTTGAACCATATACATCTACTAATATAGCAAATTATAAAAATATTTTTCTGGTTCCAAAAAAAAAATAATGACCTACCTACCTACCCACACTAAAATTGATGGGTAGGAGCACAGCAAACAAAGAATCATTAAAGGATGGCCTGATTTTTGCCGAAATGATTTTTTGGTCATGTTTGTCGGGACCGGTAGACTGTTCCGGTTTTTATACTGACTGCTAGAGTAATTTCCCTTCTACGCGAGAGAAGTGATATCGATACTGATTTGCCAAATTTGACAGCAAATATCACCGTGGTACACCACAAATTTATTATTTTTTTGTGCTGTATGAACTATGAAATGAACTCATTTAATTTGGATAAATAATGCAGACCAGGAGTTTTCTTTGTTATTTTATGTGTATTATTTTATTCGTACCCAGATAGTTTTTGCACAGTACCATTTGGCCATTCCTTCTTGTAAGGCCATTGCAAAAAAACGGGGAAGACACGGTCTGTGAAAGAGGCAGGAAACTTGTTATACATTTCAAAGAATAACTTACAACAACCAGATAACCAGGTATAACCATGTTCTGGGTCTTGTTTGCCTATATACTATTTTCCCAATTTTAACCGAAACACCACTAATTTTCCCAATGCCAGGGGCCCTGGCCCCATTCCCAACAGGTAGCCCAGGGGCAACGATAGCTCACCTGAGAGTCAACAAGTACAGTCACTGGACAAAGTAATTGGGGTTTTTACCATATATGGGTATGGTGGCCATCTTGGTCATGTGACCTTGAAACCCTACTTACATCAGCAGAAGAGCTCTTGTCTGGATTGTGTATCCTTTTTTCTGCCATTTTGGTTCACTTGAAAAAATCATCTAACAAGGTGTGTGTCCTATTATGACCCCTGGGGTGGGGCCATATTTGACCCCAGGGGCAAGATTGGCAGGATTTATGTAGAGCTCCACATGACAATGTTGTATATGCTGTTGCAGAGAAGATTTTTTCATATATTTCTATTATAAGTCTATGATAGATAATGACATGCCTGGGGCATGGCCTGTATGGACCCCAGGGGCACCGTTGGCAGTATTTCTAAAGGAGAGTATTATACATTGGTCCACACAACATATAAAAGCTCTGGGCCAAATGGTTTCGGAGAAGAAGATTTTTTTATGTTTTTCCCATGACGCCCCCGGGACGGGGCTCGTATAGACCCCAGGGGCACAGTTGGTAGGATTTATTAAGAGGACAATTATACATTGCTACACACAAAATATGAAAGCTTTGGGCCTTGTGGTCTCGGAGACGAAGATTTTTTAAAGTTTTTCCCATGACGCCCCCGGGGCAGCGACCGTATGAACCCCAGGGGCAGGGTTGGCAGGATTTATAAAGAGGAACACTATATGAGCCGCATCGTGAGAAAACCGGATTTTTGCCTATGCGAAAACAAAGGCGCAGATCAGCTTCGCGGTAACTGCGAAGCTGATCAGCGCCTTTGTTTTCGCTACTCGGATAGTACAATTCCTCTTCTACTCATAGCCAAAATTTCAAGTATCTAGCCTGCTCCTGTGACTGTACAGACCGATTTCTGTCGCACCTGGTCGGAAACCCGGAAGACCAGTTTTCTCACGTCGCGGCTCATATATTGCTACAAACAAAATATGAAAGCTCTGGGCCTTGTGATTTCGGAGAAGAAGATTTTTTTATGTTTTACCCATGACCCCTCCCCCCCCCCTTGTGGTTTCGGAGACAATATTTTTTTTATGTTTTTCCCATGATGCCCCCGGGGCGGGGCCTGTATGGAACCCAGGGGCACGGTTGGCAGGATTTATAAAGAGGACCACTATACATTGCTACTGACAAAATATGAAAGCTCTGGGCCTTGTGGCTTCAGAGAAGAAGACTTTTTTATGTTTTTCCCATTGTGAGTCTATGGGAGCTAATGACCCCCGGGGAGGGGCCATTTTTAGCTCACCTGAGCCGAAGGCTCACAAGGTGAGCTTATAGGATGGCCATGATCCGGCGTCCGTCCGTCGTCCGTCGTCCGTCCGTCGTCGTCGTCGTCGTCCACAATTTCAAAGATCTTCTTCTCTGAAACCGCTTGGCCAATCTAGTTGAAATTTTATGTGGAGCCTCCTTGGGTAGTGGCATTTCAAGTTTGATCGCGAAATCCAGGTCACATGACCAAGATGGCCGCCACGCCCATATATGGTAAAAACCCTTCAAAAATCTTCTTCTCCAGAACCGGTGGGCTGATTTCCACGAAACTTGGTATGTAGCATCGGGGACTTCAGCCCATCATAGTTTGATAAAATGATGACCCTTGGATGACCTTGACCTATTTTACGGCAAGGTCAAATTTGGAAACATAGGCTTTTACATGGTAAAAAGTGAAAACTATGGATTTTTTGAAAACTATTGCAGCCTGAGGCCTGAAAAGTGGTAGATGCAAACAACTAATGGAGTAGATGAAGGTATGTGATTAATTTAGGTCAAGGTCATCTCTTGACCTTGGCCAGTCTGTCGTCCATTCACACTTTTCAAAGATCTTCTTCTCTGAAACTGCTGGGCCAATCAAAGTGAAATTTTATGTGGAGCATCCATGGGTAGAGGAGATGCAAGTTTGATCGCGAAATCCAGGTCACATGACCAAGATGGCTGCCACGCCCATATATGGTAAAAACCACTCAAAAATCTTCTTCTCCAGAACCGGCAGGCCGATTTTCATGAAACTTGGTATGTAGCATTTGGGGCTTTAGCCCATCATAGTTTGATAAAATGATGACCCTAGGATGACCTTGACCTAATTTACGGCAATGTCAATTTCGGAAACATAGGCTTTTACATGGGAAAAAGTGAGAACTATGGATTTTTTGAAAACTATTGCAGCCTGATGCCTGAAAAGTGGTAGATGCAAACAACTAACGGAGTAGATGAAGGTATGTGATTAATGTAGGTCAAGGTCATCTCTTGACCTTGGCCAGTCTGTCGTCCATACACACTTTTCAAAGGTCTTCTTCTCTGAAACTGCTGGGCCAATCAAAGTGAAATTTTATGTGGAGCATCCATGGGTAGGGGAGACGAAAGTTTGATCGCAAAATCCAAGTCACGTTACCAAGATGGCCGCCACGCCCATATATGGTAAAAACCACTCAAAAATTTTCTTCTCCAGAACCGGCAGGCCAATTTTCGCGAAACTTGGTATGTAGCATTTGGGACTACAGCCCATCATAGTTTGATCAAATGATGACCATAGGATGACCTTGACCTATTTTACGGCAAGGTCAATTTTGGAAACATAGGCTTTTACACGGGAAAAGGCGAAAACAATGGATATTTTGGAAACTGTTGCAGTCTGAGACCTGGAAGTTGCTAGATGCAGACAACCAATGGAGTCAATTGAGGTAAGTAATTAATGAAGGCCAAGGTCATTTCTTGACCTTGACCCAAAGTCATTTAAATATCAAAATTAAAATTATGGTTTTCTCATAAATCACTGGGTTTTGAAACTATTGTAGCCTGAGACCTGAAACTTTGCAGATGCAGACAACTTATGAATTCAATAAAGGTGTGTGAGTATTCAAGGTCAAGGTCATTTCATGATGACTTAATACTCCAGGATCAGGCTTCAGGTGAGCGTTCTCAGGACCAATGGTCCTCTGGTTTACCCCAGGGGCAAGATTGGCAGGATTTATATAGAGGACCACTAAACATTGCTACATACAAAATATGAAAGCTTTGGGCCTTGTGGTTTTGAAGAAGAAGATTTTTTATGTTTTTCCCATGACACCCCCTGGGCGGGGCCCGTATGGACCCCAGGGGCACGGTAGGCAGGATTTATAAAGAGGACCATTATACATTGCTACACACAAAATATGAAAGCTTTGGGCCTTGTGGTTTCGGAGAAGAAGATTTTTTTATGTTTTTCCCATTGTAAGTCTATGGGAGCTAATGACCCCCGGGGCAGGGCCATTTTTGACCCCAGGGGCATGATTGGCAGAATTTATATAGAGGACCACTAAACATTGCTACATACAAAATATGAAAGCTCTGGGCCTTGTGGTTTCAGAGAAGATTTTTTTATGTTTTCCCCATGACGCCCCCGGGGCAGGGCCCGTATGGACCCCAGGGGCACGTATGGCAGGATTTATGAAGAGGACCACTAGACATTGCTACACACAATATATGAAAGCTCTTGGCCTTGTGGTTTCAGAGAAGAAGATTTTTATATGTTTTTCCCATTGTAAGTCTATGGGAGCTATCTGTTGCCATGGAAACCAGAGTTCTGATCCGACCTTGCCCAAAACCTTTCTAATACAACCTTTCCCCCTCCTCAATGATGCTTTAGATAAAATTTGGTCACGATTGGCCGTGTTGTCTTAGAGATATTCAAGTTTGAAAATGTGGACGGATGCACGCACGGACGGACGGACGCCGGCTCGACTACTATACTATAAGCTCACCGTGTGAGCCTTCGGCTCAGGTGAGCTAAAAATGGTAGTGAGAGCCCTGGGTTTGTCGGTGCAGACTATTCACTACGCATTTAAAACCATTTAGAGCTCATAGGACGAATTTCCCTTCCATCTGGTAACTCAAGGGCCATCAAAGCTTAAGATCATTTCGGCACCATTTTAAATGATAAAACATCATTATTAGACCTTTGACTGATGAGACTGGCCTTGTTTGGAAGCTCAGTATGAAAATGACTGATTTGGTCATGTTTCCCCTGCTGATGAACTTGAAAGCTCAAACATTTCCCGCCATATATCAGAAAAGTTGAACTTGATAAATTGATAGTGGAAAAATTTTACCTGGACGCTGCTTAAGGTCAACAAACAAATGTAAACAAACAAAAGTGAAAGTTGAAATTTGTTTTTGGGATCAATATTTCATTTTCTTGGTTTGTACTGGCAATACAATTTAATTTCTTTTATTCTTAAATGAGAAGTATACCTGTCTATGCACTCGTAAACTTTTATTTGGAACCAAAAAGATAGAGAAATGGACAAATTTGACAGATTTTTGCATGAAATCATGCATTGCTACTTCAACATTATGTAACACTGGGATTCTCTCTCTGCCCCTCATTACTGCGCAGGTTAGCCTTTTTCCACCCTCGCTTTCACGATTATATGCTGAGAAACAGGGATTAACTGAGTCTGACAGTACCACCATGCATTGTAAAACTAGGGCAGAAGGGTGGGGTTGAGAGAGGGATAGGGGCATGTGAATTCCTTAAAATTTGACAGAAAATATGGTGATCACAGATGTTGCATGAAAACATGCAAAATCACAGGTTTTAGATGCAGACATAATATCCCTGAAATAGACCCCAATCTCCCTGAAATGAAATCCAAATCTCCCACTTCCACACCAGGAGCTTATCACATGTGTGTGTTTCCACTGACCAATTTTGGATTGAAATGACTTTAAAACAGCAAAGAGTGCATTTAGTGCATTTCTAGACGCTTATATCATGTATTTTGGTCTGTAAATATAGAATTAGATGAAATATATGCATATTTTGAGGTAAAGGTAAAAATAAACTGTTTAACAACTACTTAACTCTGTCCAATTTTATTGTCTAGCTTCGTTTTTCGTTCCATTGCCAAGGTATAGTAACATTCCCTATCGTAAAGCAAATACTTTGTAATTGCTATAAAAGGCTTGCAGGACATTTCCCGTTCCTTTAAATTTGTTTTGGGCTGGGAAATACTAATAATAACCTACTTCTTCACTTGCATAGGATAATGGGGATGAAGTGAAAATCCCAGCAGTGATCATCATGGCATCAAAGAGGCCTGCCAGTGATGCAGGGAGCTCAAGTGAGGGTCCACCAGCCAAGAAGAGCTCACTGGCTAGAATACAGCCCCTAAATCTAGGACCAATATACTCCCTGGTAACGTTTTCTGCACATCCAGTCAGTTTCTCATGAAAGTTGAATTGCATTAAATACTATTGAATAAAGTGATGGAATAGTAAGACCTAGAATAAAAAAAAATCGCTCATACCCAGTTACCTTACCGACACTAATATTTTGGGGCCTACCCAAACTTTTTTAAAGTCTTCTGGGATATTAAAGGCTATTTTTAGACTTTTTCTCAAGGATTTTGTACTTATTCCATACAAAAGAAAAAAAAACAAAAACAGTTTGCCTACCTGCTGTCCCGAAAAATATTTCAGATGTAACTGGAAAGAAGGTATTTTTTCTTTTGGCCTAAACAATTGCAGAATATTAATATTATTGTAACAAAAATGGATAGGTAGCGCGGTGGCATAGTGAGAGAGCATCATAATCCAAATCAAGAAATCCTGGGTTCAATCCCCACTGGTGGCAGTGTGTTGTATCCTTGAGCAAGGCACATTAACTGCCCAGAGTACTGGTTCATAACCAGGAAGCAATGGCCCCGTCCCAACATGACTAAAATTGTTGACTGGGATGTAAACCACCTAAAAATGGATAGATCTTTTTGTTGGTTGGAAACTGCTGTTTTTGTTTGAAATTCAAAGGATTTTTTTGGGGGGTGGGGGTGCAGATGAAGATTTTTATTGTTAGCATTACAGTATTTATTTTCAAAGATGTGTAAAAAAGCGAACTAACAGATTTCACTGATTTTGTATCATTTTCAGGAGCAAATGGACATGAAAGTGCTTCAGTTCCAAAACAAGAAGCTGGTAGAGAGGATAGAGCAGAGGAAGAGAGCTGAAGAAGAGTTACATAAGAGGATAGAACAGCTGGAGAACAGACAGAGGACGGATGATGCCGTGCTTATGATAGTCAACAGATACTGGAATCAGGTATAGTGGAGTTATAGTGGTGATTTATCAGACTTGGAGACCTTTCAGCAAAGATTAAACAAAACATGTAAATAATGTAACACACACAAGCACCTAAACAATATTGGGTTATACAGAATTATCAAATGAAGACAATTCACAAACACTTTCATGTACAAGAGCACCGAAAATTGAGAAAATTATTTTTATGCATTTTGCAGTCTGCGAAAATAAATTGCAGCAAAAATGTCCCCCATTATAAAAATGCAAAAATAAATAGCCATGAAAAAAATGGGTTACAGTTGTCACTATTTTAGAATTCAATAGGCCTGTAATTGTTTTCATGTAAAACTTCTGGTTCAAATGTGTTTCATGATTTAAATACCCAAAAGAACTGTTTAGATCTAGTATATGAAAAGTTTTGGACACCATGGTGTTGTAAATTGTATGTAGATATTTTGCCAGTCAGGCACACCTCCAACTCTCCTTTGGGACTTATTAACAGGGATAAATATGATGTTTCTCTCATCAATTTATTTACAGTCTCCAACCCTATCCCCACCCCCCCCCCCCCCCCCCAAAAAAAAAAAATAAATAATAATAATAATAAATTAAAAATATATTAAAACAAACAAAAATGGTAATTGTTATGAGTTATTTGGCTAGATCTTCAATCAAAAAAATAATAAAACATACATTTTTTATTAAATTTCTTCATTCGCTTTGCCCAGTCATTTGGCCACTGAAATATTATTTGGGCCATTAGAAATTAAATTATAGTGGCCACTGCTTAAAAAAAAAAATAAGTGTCCAGCACTGTTTAAGTAAATTGTGACTGTGAATTTCAGCTTGATGAGGATGTGAGAGTGTTGGTACAGAGATTTGATGCTGAGACTGCAGATGAAGATGAAAATAAAAGTAAGAATTTCATTGTTTTGTGAAAAGTACCAGTAGAGAGATTGATAATACAATCACACATTACTAAAATGCATAATGGTTAAGTTTTAGTCTTTTTTTATCCTCTCAAATGTGTTTCTTTCCTGTTATCCATTCGGGCAAGGGAGCGGCGTGGCCTAGTGGTAGGGCTGGAGCGCAGGGTGGTGTCTATGAGCAAGACACATGAACTACCCATATGAACTATGGTTCTTAATACACAGGAATCGCTGAGTTCATCCTGAATTGATTGTAAAAATACTGTCAAAGATGTTAAACATAAAAATACTTTACACAAGAAGACCTGGCTTTTCAGCTATAGAAGGTGGCTAAATGCTTTGATTACAGATTTAGAAAAAAAAGAACAATCCGGTGTAGTTAAACGCTACTATCAGCTGTCAATTAACCAGGAATCTGATTGCCTCCTGTTTTTTTCATCTGGAGAAAGCAGATTTCTCTCGACTAATATTTCTGTGCTGTTTAGACCAGAGTAATGAGACGACATCCTTCCTGACACTGCTGTCAACCTGGGACAGACAGGAGCTGGAACAGAGACTTGGACAGAGGGTGGAGTTCTCTAAGAGAGCTATAGGAAAACTACTGCAGGTTTAATACCTTAATTAGTTAAGAGAGGCTTAATTTTGCTTGCCCAAATTTTAATTGCACATACTTCCACTTATAATGACATATAGCTTATTAATATTACCCCTCACAAAAATTGTTACGGGGTTCCTCGGAGTACCGGCATTTATCAAACTGATTTACGTACAGGAATTAGACAATACCGGAAGTGAAAGCGACTTCCTCTCCAGATTAATTTTTTGTGCTGCTTCGGAAGGACGTTATTTTTCGGAATCCTATTTCATCCGCTTTACTAAGCGTTTTGGCTTTCTTTATTCGTCTCCCTAAGCATCATTTAACCTCTCATTATCTACTTATTCACCCATTTAATTGTTTTTTGTTCGGGAATTCGATATTTTCCGACTTTATTGGCGGTCTTTGGAGATTTACCTGTTGGTGAGTTTTTCTCTCGTCCGACATTTGGTAAGTCTTTTAGACATTCTTTTCGCTGTTAATTTTATTTTCTAGCGAATCGTTTTCAATTATAGTAACTGAAATAATTATTTATTGTTTTAAAACGTAATATTCAACCTTTATTTTGAATATTTCACATTTTTTTTCTTTGTCATTTTTCTTTCTTCATGCTGCAAGCTACCGGAGCGTGCGGCCATAAGAAAGCTTCTTACGACAATCACAAGACTTGCATTTCTTGTTCTCTTTGCAGTCGATCCAATCCTTTTCATACCTGTATTTTGTGGTCGGATTTGACTTGGTCTCTTTTTGAGAATCGTCGTTCCCACGCTTTCAGGAAAGCTAGGAAACTTCAACTTGAGATGGTTAGAAGACAAACAAATAACTCCAACCAGTCTCCTCCTAAGACATCTTCGTTGGAGATTCATTCTGGATCACTTAAGGATGTTCGCTGCTAACATTTGACATTTCGGAACTTCCGGTTTTTCTTTTCTTGAATATCTCGTAAACGGTTGCAGATATTTTCCTAATATTTTATTAGCTCACCTGAGCCAAAGGCTTAAAGGTGAGCTTATAGTATACCCATGCTCCGTCGTCCGTCGTCCACAATTTCAAAGATCTTCTCCTCTGAAACCGCTTGGCCAATCAAAGCCAAACTTCATGTGGAGCATTCTTAGGAAGGGGGAACGAAAGTTTATATAAATGGTCCAGGTCACATGACCAAGATGGCCGCCATGGCTATAAATTGCAAAAACCTTTAAAAATCTTCTTCTCCAGAACCAGTGAGCCAATTTCCACGAAACTTGGTATGTAGCATTGGGGACGCGGGCCCATCTTAGTTTATATAAATCAGGACCCTAGGATGACCTTGACTTATTTTACAGCAAGGTCAACTTAGGTCGCCAATGCATTTGAATGGGAAAAAATGGTAAAATGCTAATTAATGGGTAAAACGTACTGGGAATAGGCAAATGGACAGAAGATTAATGTTAATGGAAAATTTTAGCCCCTGGGGGGTTGTCTGCCCCTGCCCCGGGGCTATATACATGTATATTTCCATAATAATGAAACATCTCCCCTGAAACCGCATGGCCAATCAAAGCCAAGGTTCATATGGAGCATCCTTGGGAAGGGGGAAAGAAAGTTTCTATAAATGGTCAAGGTCACATGACCAAGATGGCTGCCATGGCTATAAATAGAAAAAAAACCTTTAAAAATCTTCTTCTCCAGAACCAGAAGGCCAATGATTTTGAAACTTGGTGTGAAGCATCAGTGACTGGAGCTCTACAAAGTTTATATATATCATGACCCTGGGATGACCTTGACCTATTTTACGGCAAGGTCAACTTAGGCCGCCCATGCATTTGAATGGGAAAAAATTTGAAATGTCAATTAATGGCAAAAAACTTGCTAGGAATCAGCAAATGGACAGACTATTCATGTTTATGAAAATATTTTGGGCCCAGAGGGTTGCTCTGCCCCTGCCCCAGGGCTATGTACATGTGTATGACCATAATATTCAAACATCTTCTTCTCTGAAACCGCTAGGCCGATCAAAGCCAAACTTTATGTGGAGCAATCTTAGGAAGAATTAATGAATTTTTGTATAAATGGTCAAGGTCACATAACCAAGATGGCCGCAATGGCTATAAATAGCAAAAACCTTTAAAAATCTTCTTCTCTAGAACCAGAAGGCCTATGATTTTGAAATGAAGCATCAGGCAATGCAGCTCTACAAAGTTTATATAAGTCATGACCCTGGGATGACCTTGACCTTTTTTACGGCAAGGTCAACTTAGGTCGCCCACGCATTTAAATGGGGAAAATTGTTACAATGTCATTTGAAGGACAAAACTTGCAGTAAATTGGCAAATGGACTGAATGTTTATGATTTAATAAAGAAATTGACTCTGACCCTACCCTGGGGTTATATACATGCATATTACCATTCTGGCCAAACAAGTTTATTGGTATATATCTCAGGTCTCAGGTGAGCGTTTACAGGACCATTGGTCCTCTGGTATTTGAATACATATTGATGATATGCATTGAATGAGCCATGAAAATTGTCAATCTAAGAAACTTCATATTTTCACCCCATTTTCTGCAACTTTTCAGAAAATTTTAGTTGTCAGTAAAATTTAGGGGGTAGGGTAGATTAAACTTGAATATTACACAGCTTCAAATTAATTGCACTAGTTCGATGTTTATTTTAGCAGCAGTATATGTGTACATGGTCTTTTAAGTCATTCTTTGTGCCTTTGGTGTGCTGGTTTTAAAATTTAAGGTGGTTTTATGAAATGGGCTTTTAGAAACAAAACAGCCGAAAAAAGGCTGAAAATGGCGATTTTCAAGTTGTTGGTTCTCTCTTATATGCTCACTACCCTATATATTTCTTTCTTTTATTCAAACAATATCACCAAGTTCTATGTTGTGTGAAAATACAAGAAAAAGTTTGAATCAACAAATATGGGTTTGGTACATTTCAAAATATTGATTTTTCCGACTTTTCAAGTTTGGGGGTAGGGTTGGAAAAGGAATCGTAAACTTTTGTCATCTACTCCAAGTTGCAAAATTTCCTATGCTTTTGGTCCAAAATTGTCTGCGCTATGTAAATATTATGACTTTTGAAAGCATTCTAGGTGTATTTTTGTTCAAGACAGGTATGTTTCAAAGAATTAAAAATTAAATTAATTTTAGAAAATTTAAAACATGGTGCTCAGAGGTCTCATTCAGAGGCCTGTAGATTGAAAAAATGCACGCTACTCTATATTTATTTTGTTTTCAAATGTCTTGTGTTGTATTTTGGAATAAAAAAAGAGTGGTTAGAAAAAAAGTTTGAATACTTTTTCATTGGCAGCGAACATCCTTAACAATTCCGATGTGGAAGGCGTTCCCCAGCCTGACAAGTCTAGCACCTCTGAGGGTCAAGACAATGTCAACAGGCTTCCTCCTGGGGATGATGACCGTTCTAGGTCTAGTCTCGTTCAGATACCAAAAGCTGTGTCCGGCAAGGCCGACCAGTCTGGAGGTCACTCTGTTAAGACACAGTTCTTCTTCCAAGGTTGTTGTCCAACCAGGGACCAAGCCTAAGGAGAATGTCCGGTCCAGTAAACAGTCCGGGGCTGGTAATCAGTCCCGGCCTGGTGGCTGATCTGGGGCTGGTAACCAGGCTAAGGCTGGTGACCGGTCTCGGACTGGTGGCAGGTCCCGGTCTGGTGACCAGTCTGAGGCTGGTAACCACTCTAAGCCCTCTGTCTGGTCTGGTGGATTCGCTGAGTCCTCTGAGCGGTCCGGTACGGATGGCATGTCTCAGGAGACTGATGTTCGGTCCGATGCTCGGTCCGGTAGGTCTAGAGACAGACAATCACCAAGGGATCATGCTGATACACAGTCAGGTGTCTGGTCAGATAATGACAAACAGACACCAGTGAACCATGGTCGGTCTGGTAATCCAAGGACAGACATTTTCCATCTGATCGCAGCCAATCTGGTGACCGGTCTGGTGAATTGTCCAGGGTTCGGTCCAGTGATTCTCTCATTAGGCATTCCAATGATAGATCTCATAGATCTCTATCACATGATGATCGATCTGTGTTCAGCCTTTATTCGGAACGTGGTAGTTCCAGACATCATTCTAAACATCGGTCTCATTCTAGAGATCGCTCTGCCTTCAATCATAGGCGTTCCCGAAGAGTTCCTTCTTGTAGGGATGTCAGACCTATGGGTCCAGATCGGCATATTAATTCTCGTCGTGATCAGCGTCACGCTTCAAGGACACACGATATGGACCATCACAGGAAATCAAAGAAGAGACATAGAAGGAATTCTTCTTCTTATTCCACATCTTCTAGTAGTCGAAGTTCTTCTTATTCTTCATGATCAAAGAGAAAGCATAAGAAAAACAAAATACGTAGGAGGCATAAGACGGAAAGGAAACGTAAACGTTCTCCGTCTTCATTCTCTTCCTCTACTTCAATCAGTCCGGAACGTAGTAGGAAACATATGAATTCAAAGGAAGATACCCATAGGCAAAAGAGTCTTAGTAGAACAATTCTTCCTCTCTCCTCATTTCCGGCGTGATGATTCCGAGGATGAGGTCCTCTCAGTTCATGTCAGAGATAATGAGTTTTCTGAAAAGTCTCCTCCTAGAAGGGATAACTCCTTAGCTCCTTCAGAACACACAAATGTTACGGACTCTGAGGATCAACTAACATTTGCACAAACAAATGAAGAAATTTTCAAACTTCTTCCGGAGGACGAATTCCCTAAGGATACTAGTCCGACCATAGCTCTTCCTCAGTCGGCCATTGAGAGGCTTCTGAAGACTGATACAAAAACTTCTTGCTCACTCCCTCAGGCTTCTGTTGTTAAGTCTACTTGGGAGTTCATCATGGAACATGCCAAAAATTCCTTTCAGAAACCAGACTGGGTCTGTGAAAGCAAAATGATGTCCAAACTGGTTTCAATGAAAAGTTACAAATGTCATAATGAGTCGGTCCCAACGGCTAAAGCCCCGGAGTTGGACCAGAACCATTATTTACTTGGATTCTCTAATTCGGGCAATGCCACTCTTCCAATCAAGAATCTCACTTCCATGGTGGATCAGGCCAGACAAATGATGAGAGTCCTGTCCCATGCTGACATTTTCTCACTCGCAGCGTTCAAATGCTTGGAACAAGAGGAAATGAACGCTTCGGTCCTCAAACGGATTTTACAATCCTTGGCTATTTCTATCAAACACACCATATCATTTTCGTCCGCTCTTTCTGTGGAACTTTTGAATGCCAGGAGAGATGCTGTCATGTCCTCTGGCAGAGTTCTTTCTGACGAAGCCAAGGCTGCTCTTAAAGATGTGCCCTTGAACTATAAGACTCTTTTTGGTGGTGTGATCAAGGAAGTTTGCAAGAAAGACTCTGAATACAATAAAGAATCTCTTATTGAAACTGTTTCTACTTCTGGGAAGAAACAATTTGCTATGCCTAAACCTTCTCAACAATCCAAGAAGGTTTAAGGGAAGCAATTTCCACCTAAAAGGAATCAACCTGCTCCTAAGAAATTTCGTCAGGACATTTCTAAGAGATTCAATCCTTCCAATCTAAAACCCACTACGCGAAAGGATAATCGGAAAATGATGTCTTTCTCCCGTAAGGGGGCCAGTGGCGGTCGTCACTGATGTTTCACCTCCACTGTCCGTTCATCCAAATCTTCCGGTCGGTGGACGGTTGGCCCTCTTTGTCCATCAATGGCAAGAGGTCACCAACGACCAGTAGGTCCTTTCTTTAATCAAAAGAGGTTACAAAATTCCTTTCAAAGAAATTCCGCCAATCTTCTTTCAACAGTCGTCCAGACCAGAGTTGGAAGCAGAGGTGTCAACCCTTCATCAGAAACGGGCAGTGGAGCAAGTTATACTGGAAGATCCCTGCTTTTACTCAAGAATCTTTCTGGTACAGAAAAAGAATGGGAAATTTCGTTTAATCATCGATCTTTCAATCCTCAATTCTTATATTGCTCCCAGGACTTTCATGATGGAAACCAGTCAGAAAGTCAGGAATGCCATTCGCCGAGGCGATTGGGCCTTTTCATTGGATCTAAAGGATGCATATTTGCACGTCCCGATGGACAAACATTTTCGGAAGTTTCTTCGTTTCACTCATCAAGGAAAAGTTTACCAATTTTGAGCTCTTCCATTCGGTCTAACATCCAGCCCGTACGTGTTCACTTGTCTGATGCTAATTATAGCAACATTTCTTCGCTGTCGTTCCATCACCCTGTTTCCGTACCTGGACGACTGTCTTGTCAAAAACCAGAACTATCGTCGTCTTCTACAGGACAGACGCTTTGTTCTCAATCGTATTCCTTCTCTCAGTCTTCTCATCAATTAGGAGAAATCAGACCTTCAACTTTCTCAGAATTTCACATTCATAGGAATGGAATTTCTTACAGATCAGAATTGGGTCAGAGTACCTTTGGACAGAATTCAGGCACTGATCCAGTTGATCACATTGTTCAGTCAAAGGAAAGCAGTGTCAGCCAGACTCTTTCTTTCACTGCTGGGCAAGCTAAATGCAGCTGCAGATTATGTAGAACTAGGCCGTCTTCATATGAGACCTCTCCAGTTCATTCTTCTTTCCCAGTGGAGAACACACATTATGTCACTAGAACAGAAGATCTATCACCTATCGTGGTGGAACAACATGCAACTTCTTCTTCAAGGTGTACCATTGAAAATGAATGCTCCCAAGCATCATCTGTTCTGCGATGCGAGCAACATAGGCTGGGGAGCCCACCTCGAACCAGAGGGACTGCTGTTTCATGGTGTTTGGTCAGCAGACCAATCTCATCTACACATCAATGTATTGGAGATGAAAGCGATAACTTTTGCTCTGCACAAGGCTCAACAAGTTATTCGCAACTCTCTCATGATGGTTTCCACCAACAAATCGACAGTTGTGTCATATCTCAAGAAACAGGGAGGAACACACTCCCCGGATTTGTGTGTGGCGTTGTGGAACACTCTCCTGTGGTGTCAACAAAACAGTATTGTCTTACAAGTCAGACACATACCAGGCAGATTCAATATTCTGGCGGACCAGCTTTCTCGTTTGACCAAGCCAATCCAAACAGAATGGACACTCAAACAGTCCGTAGTCAACAGAATCTGTCAATTGACGAATTTTCCCAATATAGACCTGTTTGCGACACGTCCCTACCATCGTCTTCTGATGTACGTGTCTCCCATTTCGGACGACGAGGCTCTAGCAATAGACGCCCTGACAATGAATTGGAACGGCATACACGGATATGCGTTCCCTCCATTTCACATTATTCCGAATGTTCTGGTCAAGATCAGACAATTTCGGTGCAAAATAGTTCTAATAGCTCCATTCTGGCCATTCCGACCTTTGTTTCCGGAGCTTCTCGACCTACTTGTGTCTCTTCCCATAGTTCTTCCCATAACTCCAAACCTGCTCGAACAGTTGAACGGGAAGTTCCTTCATCAAAACCCTAAAACGCTTGCACTGCACGCCTGGGAATTATCAAACATGCAGTTAGAAAGAAACTTTTCTAAAGACGTTGCCTCATTTGTATTAGAATCAAGAAGAGTTTCTGCGAGAAGGGTTTATGACGCAAAATGGAAAGTCTTCTGCTCTTGGTGTAAAAGCAGGAATATTGATCCTTCCTCGGTCACTTCCTCAATTGTAGCTGATTTTCTTCTGTTCCTGTTTCGGGTTAAAAAGCTACAGATTTCAACTATTAAGGGTTACAATCTCAAATACCCTTAAATACAGTTCTGAACAGGATTTTGGTTCTAATCCAATCTTATCTGAACTTATTAAATCCTTTGAACTTCAACGACCAGTGCAAAGGACGCTATCTCCGAAGTGGGATCTGTCTCTCGTTCTCTCTTTGCTCTGTAAGGCTCCTTACGAACCTCTGCACAAGGCATCAATGCTTTATCTCACAATGAAAATAGCTTTTCTCCTAGCTATGGCTTCAGCAAAGCGTGTTAGTGAGATCCACGCCTTGTCAATGGATCGAGAACATCTTAGATTCTCAGATGCAGATGGTTCTCTTATTATCCGTACTCAGCCTGGGTTCTTTGCAAAGAATCAATTGCCTTCGAGATCATCTCAGTCGATCTATATTCCATGTTTAACGGAGGCTAGTACATCTAACGGTTTTAACAGGAAGCTATGTCCAGTTAGAGCTCTTACGGTTTTAACAGGAAGCTTTGTCCAGTTAGAGCTGTTAAATGCTACCTTAAAAGAACTAAAGCGGTGCGAGGTGATAGATCTCGCCTGTTTATTCCTATTAAGGGATCACATGATATCACTAAATCATCTGTTTCAAGATGGATTAAGTTCACTATACAATTAGCTTACAAATCTATTGCTAAGTGTAATGTTAGTTTGATCACGTGCAAATCTCATGAATTAAGGTCTTTGTCATCTTCTTGGGCATACGCCTCCAATATCCCGTTGGAAGAGGTCATTAGTGCTGCCACATGGTCCAATCAGAATGTGTTTGCGAAGCACTATCTCCGTGATATGGCCAAACAATAGCTGAACCTGAGTCTTATGGGACCAGTGATTGCTGAAGGTCGTAGGGGGGCCGAAGTTCCGGGTCCTTCCCAGCTGTGACATGGATCACCGCCTCGAGGTTACTGCTGGTCCTTCAAAAGGTAAATAGATCCATAGATACTGTCCAGAGGAAGATGGAGGTTTCTCAGGAAAAGTTGTTTGATAATATTGCTTATACAATGACTTCCTGTACCTCCAATGGAATTTTTCTTAGATTCCTCTGTTCTCCCTGGACAAAGTCCTGGGGTTCCTCGGATTAATAGCGACTATAGTTGGAAAAGCCTGCCATCAGGTTAATGATTCTAAGCTATATGTCATTATAAGTGGAACGTATGTGCAATTAAAATAAAATTTTTATAAGTAAAATATATTTTAATTATCATACTTACACTTATAATGACACTTAAATCTGCCCACCTCCTCCACCTTGTCCTACATATATATGCTAATTAGGCATATATATATATACATTGGAAATTAATCTGGAGAGGAAGCCGCTTTCACTTCCGGTATTGTCTAATTCCTGTACGTAAATCAGTTTGATAAATGCTTGTACTCCGAGGAACCCCGGAACAATTTTTTGTGAGGGGTAATAGTAATAAGCTATATGTCATTATAAGTGTAAGTATGATAATTAAAATATACTTTTCTTATAAAAAATTTATTTTAATGACCATACTCCACTAGGCCCTTGTGAATTTTTATACATGACTTTTAGTTTCAAACTGAAAAGATGATTTTTATAGATACATTGTATTTCATCTATGGTAAAATCATACATGCAAATGCTTATCTTTAGAAACATAATTTCAGGCATTTGACAGACTGCTACAGAGAAATGAGAAACTTCACTCTGCGATCCGGGACAAAGTTGAAAATGAAGATGAAAACATTGGCGATATCTCTGATATCCCTAACGCTGATATATCAGATATCTCAGGTATCAAGTCTGAGCTAGATATCAAGGCAGAGCCAGAGGATGCCCAAGGGTCGGAGGTCAAGGTTGAACCCAAGGTTGAGGACTCTGGGACTGAATCAAAGGTCAAAGAGGAACAGTCAGAGGTCAAAACTGAGTCAGGTAGGTTACAATAGAAAAAACAATGTTTTGCAAACCTCGTACATAACTATCAGGTGAAGTCACAAAAATTTTAACTGGAATTGTTTAGGGTAAAGAAGATGATTTCAACGAAACAACAATTTCAGACCCTGGGTATGAAATCTAACACTCGTATCTTGTGTTTTTCTAGCCAGTTAATGTACCCAGGATGTGTTCACATCGACCTGACATGACCAATGAGAATATAAAGGCATAACTTAACTAATCATAAAAATAATACAGGAAAGAACCCCAATACCAGCTGCCAAGCCTTCTAGTTTCTGCATGAGAGGGTAATAATTAGGGATGTCATTCTGTGTCAGTTTTAAGGTTCGGACATTCGGAAACAAACATCCGGATGGTTCGAACGTTTGCATCTATTTTTCGGATCAGATCATAGTATTACATGTACATTTACATGTATGTTAATTGAGTGTTCCCTTGATAGAACATTCATAATCAAAAGTTACTATGCTTGGCGTTGTTTCCGTTGATGTGACGCAGAAACGAAACGCCATTTGCAATTTATGAAATTTTATTTACATTCACAAAAGTAACAAACATCATGCTAAAACAGCGTTACTGAAAACTAACTATCTAATGCAAAAATATGCCAATATAAAAAAAATTCATGAACATTCACTCACTGAGTTCCCATTTTGTCGAACTGGCGCGTCAGCAAACAAATTTAATTTAGTAATTTGTACACCATTCATGTAGAAAATCTAATGGTATTCTTAATGTGTTTCTTCTCTGTATAAACGGGTCAGCTCAAGAATCAGCCTACTTGATTTGTCATAATCAAGACCATAGTACATGTAAGCATACTTGTTTTGTTTAAGACACATATCTATTAATCATCATGTAGTTTTACTGTGCGGCGGTCTGTATATGTACAGTTATTATTTTTAAAACTTTGTAAGTGTGAATTATCGTTTTCAAAAGAAAACACCAGAGGCCAATTATCACTTCTAATCCTTTCTTTGTTTATTGTCGCTTCCCCGTGATCTGCATTGTCCCAGTTACCTGTTTACATAATGTGTATTTTTGTCATACAAAAACGGAAATTTATCTAAATATTGGCCGACATTTTGACTTTTTAGCGAACGTCCGGATGTTAAAATTTGGATTCGAACTTCGGTATGAGATCCGAAGTTCGAACATTCGGACTCCGGTTGACATCCCTAGTAATAATCTACATTTGAGTGTGTTATCGTAAAACTATATTCAAAATTTTGTACAGATGTTGGAACAACCTCTGAGGTAAAGAAAGAGGATGATCAAAAACCCGAGGTCAAGCAAGAGGTGAAGGGCGAGGGTTCTGCCGAGGACTCTGAGCCACGGCCCCCCAGCCCGCCGCTGAAGACAGTGGTGAAGGATGAGTTGTTAGAGTTACAGAAAGAGAATAAGAGACTGCACAATCTGGTCACTGATCTACACAAGAGACACCATCAACAGACATTACAGGTAATAGTTACAGAGAGAGAATAAGAGACTTCATAATCTGGTCACTGATCTACACAAGAGACACATTCAACATACATTACCGGTAATAGTTACAGAGAGAGAATAAGAGACTGCATGATCTGGTCACTGATCTACACATTCAACATACATTACCGGTAATAGTTACAGAGAGAGAATAAGAGACTGCATGATCTGGTCACTGATCTACACAAGAGACACCATCAACAAACACTGCAGGTAGTAGTTACAGAGAGAGAATAAGAGACTGCATAATCTGGTCACTGATCTACACAAGAGACACCATCAACAAACACTGCAGGTAGTAGTTACAGAGAGAGAATAAGAGACTTCACAATCTGGTCACTGATCTACACAAGAGACACCATCAACATACATTACAGGTAATGGTTACCTATGAACGGTGTGGCTAGTATAATTTACCATCTTGACATGACCTAAGCGGTTGACAATGGATGTAAATCACTTACTTAAAGAAACAAAATATTTTGTTTATTTTGTCAACCAGCTTATTTATAATTACCGGTATCTAGGTTGCTGAGTTACAAGACCAGCTGATGTCTGTGGAGACTGAGATTGCTGAGCTGAAGAATAAAGTTGACGACCTGGAGTATAACTTTGAAGTCTCATCAGCACGAGCAGAGAAACTGGACCGCCACCTCCTGGAGGCCAATCAGAAACTACAGATGTATGATGATACCAATATCATACAGCTAGAGGGTGGTGGGAAAGGTGTCACTGGGGTCTCAAAGAATAAGGTAACAAGCTGCCTAGATAAACCTATTATGTATTAAATGGACATTGCCATTGAATGTGCTTTGTCATGGAAATTCTTAACTATTGCATAGCTCAGCTGTAAAACAATTGAGCCTGTGTGTGAGAAAACCAACAATTTGTGTTCCAACCAGATCTGACACAAACCGAACTGTACAAGCACAGAATATAGCTAGAGACTGGAAATTTTGGATTTAGAAAGTAGAGGAATTGTACTATCCGTGTAGCGAAAACAAAGGCGATGATCAGCTTCGCAGTTACTGCGAAGTTGATCTGCGCCTTTGTTTTCGCATATGTAGATTGTTGGTTTTCTCATGAGGCGGCTCTGTTATAAGCACCTATGTTTTTGCTGCATTGCATATATCCTTTAGTTGCTCATATTATTTCCATGGGCCTGTGTCTGAAATTTAATTCTCTATGTCTCATGGTGACTAACTTTTCTGGTATCCCCATGCCTTTAGGTTAGGAAATCCTCAACCATCTGTCATCAATTATCTAATAATATCATTGTTGATTTTTCTTGTTCAAGCCGTCATTGCTTTCATAATTTTCATTTAACTGAACTAGCCATATGTTCCCTATTTCCCCAGTTTGATGAGATATTAGCAGACCTAGAAGAACAGAGAGAACTAGCCACCAACAGAATGACAGAGCTAGAAAAACTGAGTAAAGATCATCAACAAGCTTTAAAGGAAATAGAACAACTCAAACTAGATGTAAATAGTAAAATTGCTGATCATGTAACTGAATCCTTTTGATATTTTAAAAGTCAAAGTTAAAAGAATGTTGTTTGAACCAGGAACCTGTTTATCTGTTTATCTATTTATTATCTTGAAATAAGTATTTGCCATGTACCACATATTTCTAGAAATAGATTTGATTTTTTTGTTGTATACAACCTAAATCTCTTAAGATTATTTTTAAGAAAATTTAGTTTTTCAGTTGTTGAAAACCATGCCATTAGTGCATTTTACTGTTAGATTTTCAAGTGCACTTTGTTTGCTTTTATTTTCTTGCATTAATCTGACAGCAAGATTGATAGAATAGCAAGAGGATTTTTCATTCATTGAATGTCCTTTCTTCCAATTCAGCTACAACATATTCCCGAGAATGTTATAGTGGAGACAACAGAGTACAAGTGTTTACAGTCCCAGTTCTCTGTGCTGTATAACGAGAGTCTACAGATGAAGACACAGTTAGACGAGGCTAGAAACCTGGCACAGAGCAACAAAAATACACATCTCAGGCAGATTGAACAGATGGAGGTGAGTTGTTGTCAGTGATGTTTGTAGTTTTTATCCGTAAGGGAAGTCTAATGAGACTGTGTCCCTTGGACTTGTTGCAACCCATAAGACATGGCATAGCCTGCAGACTTGTCACAGTATATTCTTGTCAGCAGTTTGTCCTCCAAAATTGTTATGGGACCTCATTTTAAAGTCTCATCCAAAGGACTGGAGAAGTAGAGAGGATTCTATAGCTTTTGTCTACATGTACTGAGGGATAGGGTTCAGAGACTGTTTTTTTTTTCCTAAATTTAACATGGATCACAAATAAAACGATACTGTGAAAAAATTTGAGCAGATTGATAGACTGATTATCTCATTTCTTTGTTTGTAAGGGCTGAATAGGAATTACAAACCTGTAACAAAAGGGTTTTTATGTCACACCAACATCTCGTGCCATATGGAACCTCAGTTTTTTCATGATCAACATAACTGAGACTTAAATTTATCCTGCTAATAATCTAGATTCTCTTTCAATTTTGCTTATTGCAATATTTATTCAAGAACAGTTTTAATATTGTGCTCAGCTGAGTTGAGCACGAAAAATGTTAAATAATCTAAGGACCTGGATTGACTTTGTTATTCTTGGTTTACAAGATGTGTAGTTTAATCCTGTTTCCTCTAATTTCGGCTAGAGTGATGAGTTGATGGCCCAGAAGAAGTTACGTACAGAAGTGATACAACTGGAAGATGCTCTTGGTCAGGTCAGGAAGGCCTATGAAATGTTACGCATAGAATTTGAACAAACATTGGCTGCTCATGAACAAACTGGTAGGTTACTGTCACAGTTAGCAGCTTTAAAAGACAAAAAAAAGACATATTTTATTCAGACTGTTTAATTTTATCAACATCAAAATATAAATATTAATGAAAATTTCAGTCTTCAGTTCAAAAGGTTAAAGACATTAGGTCAGTATAATATTTGTGATGTTAAATTTGCATATTTTTTTGTAAATGCTTTTGTCTTCCAATGTTGGTGATTGTGGTGGCCTAGTGGCCAGACTCCCAAATGAGAGGTCCTGAGTTTTAACCCCACTTTCTTTCTTCAGATACATTTTCTGATCATCACCTCAGATTTACCCCACTGGCACATACCCAGGATGTGATGGTTCCATCTTAACATAACTGGAAAATTGTTGACTGGGACCACAAATCAATCAAACAAGGTTTAACCACTTTAAAAAGAAGCAGAAGATTTGTAGAATAATGATTGGTTGAGAAAAGATGTAACAATATTTTTCCCCCTAACTGAAGTGTACCATATAACCATGTAAAATGTAAGCTGAAGTTTGAAGAAACATCTATTCTGATCACATTCAGATTCTTATTGAATCAGGTCCTATCAACCAAGAGATGAGGAATCTTATCCAGAGTTTACAGAAACACAATCAACAACTGAAGGCTGAGGCTCAGAGGAATAGACGGAAAGTGAAGGAAACACAGAGTGAAATCAATAAGGTTAGTATGTTATAACAACTGAAGGCTGAGGCTCAAAGGAATAGAAGGAAAGTGAAGGAAACACAGAGTGGAATCAATAAGGTTAGTACGTTATAACAACCTAAGGCTGAGGCTCAGAGGAATAGACGGAAAGTGAAGGAAACACAGAGTGAAATCAATAAGGTTAGTACGTTATAACAACCTAAGGCTGAGGCTCAGAGGAATAGACGGAAAGTGAAGGAAACACAGAGTGAAATCAATAAGGTTAGTACGTTATAACAAGCTAAGGCTGAGGCTCAGAGGAATAGATGGAGAGTGAAAGAAACACAGAGTGAAATCAATAAGGTTAGTATGTTATAACAACTGAAGGCTAAGGCTCAGATGAATAGACGGAAAGTGAAGGAAACACAGAGTGAAATCAGTAAGGTTAGTATGTTAAAACAACTGAAGGCTGAGGCTCAGAGGAATAGAAGGAAAGTGAAGGAAACACAGAGTGGAATCAATAAGGTAATGCAAATTGACTTTAATAAAGTAATGGGACCCCACTGAGTTGGGACTGTGAGAAATACATATTATAGATGGGCTGCCAGCTTGTGCCTCCATTTCAAGCTAATCACCTACTAAACTAAACCATGCTGAAGAGCGATAAGAATTTATGACCAAACTAGTATATTGTTGAAATATACTTTCATCTAAGGTTGTGTCATTGCATGAAAAGATAGTTGGATTAGCAATGTTAACAAAAGACCCACCTTCTCCAAATCATCTGTGCTGATGAAATTAGATTCTTCAAGCTTCTAGCCAGTCTCATGACTCACTTTCTGTTCTCTGTTTACAGCTGCGACATTCCATGGAAGAAAGTAGTTCTGACACCAAAGACACTGGGAGTGGCAATGGTGGCCATGGCTCCGCCTCCTCTGACACCTCTAAGGCCTCTCAGCCAATGAAGTTAGATTCCTCCGATCTCCTCAAGCTTCCAGGAGAAGAGGAACAGGATGACCTTGAACTTGCCAGAGAAAAGGGAAAGTCAGACTCGGAGATCTTTAAAGAACTAAAAGGGCAATTAAAGTAAGTTTTTTTTGTTTGTTTTTTTGTTTGTTTTTTTAAACTGTCAAATTTTTGGAGTGTTTCATTTATCAGCCTTGATATATAATCTATAAGAGAATGGGGAACTTACCATTAGTATGTGATATACATCTTATTATACATGCATATTTTGGTTCAATAGACTGTTTTACCATGTTCTATGTGTACCAACAAATGAGAATATCATTCTTCCAAGCACGGTTTCAGCTATGTTTTATTTCAAACTATAAAAATGGAAATGAAACTTTCATGCTGCCATGGCAGGCATGGCACTGTCAAAGCTTTCATACCATTTATTCATCTGGAGGACTTGGGATCAAATCATCACGTGACCAAGCTATTTATAATAATCGATTGCAATTTCTTGTTTATGAAACAATACATTTAGTTCCCTTGAATTAATTGAAAAAAGTAAATGCAAGGAACTTTGCATAAAATGTTACATTATTTGTTTATTTGAAAAAAAAAAAGAAAAAAAAAAGACACAGCCATATTTGTTTGATAATTTTTACAAGGGAGTAAAACATGCAATCTTAAAATTGTAACAATACTTTTTTAGTTCCTCACTTGTTAGATATAATAGGGCCCCTGCCCATTGGGGCCTAAAGAAATTATTGGGCCACTTGTGCCTCAAGGCAAAGCTATGCCTGACTGACCAGCTGATTATTACTGGTTAAATGCTCAGGTCTGAGCCTCCCCAGGAAAAGTGGTTATGTCAAGCCATCCATACATATAAGCCTTATTGATTTAGTTGGGTGGTTATATTTGAAGCACTTTTTGGATGTCATGATATCCTAATTTTGGGTAAAAGTCCCTTAAAATTGAGTTAATGTCCCGAGCTGACCCTAGCTGTTGACGGGGATGTTAAGCATCAATTCAAACTAACATAAGTTTTGTTTTGTTACAATGAAAAAAGACTGACCCAGAAATAAATGATGAGGCCCTACCATTGAGTAATGCCCCCAAATCATTTACTCCTTTTCAAAAACTAATATTGATGCAGTGAAAGCCACAAGGTTTGTACAGACATATTCTGATAATGACTTGTTGAACCATTTCTTATCTTTCTTTCAGAAAATCCCAAGATAATCAGAAAGAACTAAAACTGTTACTAGACATGTATAAAAGTGCTCCCAAGGAACAGAGAGATAAAGTTCAGGTACCTGTTTCTATGATTGTTGAACTGTAACTGATTTGAATTTGAAACTCTTTGAATTTTGCCTATCAAATGTGATTTTATATGACATCTCAAGTGAAGCCCTAATTAATAGATTAAACAAAAAAGAGAGAAACATCTTTATTGATTCATTAATAATTGTCATATAGCACTATTGAAATCATGAATATCAAGAACTTAACATATGGTTTGGATTAGGAACTGAAATGCCTTGTAAAAAACATGTCTTAATTGTAACATTTTTGATCCCCAGCTGATGGCAGCTGAGAAGCGTTTGAAGCAAGAGATTGATGACCTACGTCAGCACATCAAGAAGATGCAGGAGGCAGAGCGACGAGAGAGACGTAAACTTGCCGAGGAAGATGCACTCAACAAGATCAAGAAAATGGAGGAAACAATCAAAGATCTCAATAAAAATCTCAGCACACAAAAACAGGTTTGTTGAATAAGATATATTTTAACAGACTCTATAATTAGCTAGTAATAGGGATGTCAACCGGAGTCCGAACCTTTGGACTTCGGATCCCGTACCGAAGTTCGGATCCAAATTTTAGCATTCGGACGTTCACTAAAAAATCAGCATGTCCAGTATTTAGGTAAATTTCCATTAATATATGACAAAAATACATAATATCTACTTAACAGAATAGGAAACAAGGTATTTTTATACGAATTTCTAAACATGTAGTGTCAAAGGTCTCTGAGGTGTAACAGATTAACTGGACAATGCAGGACAAGGGGAAGTGATAATAAACAAAGAAAGGATTAAAGATGATAATTGGCCTCTTTTGTTTTCTTTTGAAAACGGTATGATTCATACTTTTCAAGTTTTAAAAATAATAACTATACAGACCAGCCAAACAACATGTCAGATGATTGACGAAAATCAAATAGGTGGATTCTTAAGCTGTGACGAAATTGAATTTGTTTGCTGACGCGCCAGTTCGACAAAATGGGAACTCGGTGAATGTTCGTGAATTTTTGATAATGGCATAATTTAATTTTGCATTATAGAGTTAGTTTTGAGCAATGCTGTTTTAGCGTGATGTTTGTTACTTTTGTGAATGTAAATGAATTTTCCTAAATTGCATGGCGTTTCGTTTCTGCGTCACATCAACGGAAACAATGCCAAGCTCAGTAACACTTGATTATGAATGTTCTTTCAAAGGAGCACTCCATTAACACACATGTAAATGTACATGTAATATTATGACCTGATCTGAAAAAATGCGAACGTTCGAACCATCCGGATGTTTGTTTCCGAACATCCGAACCTTAAATCTGACACCGAATGACATCCCTAGCTAGTAACACTGGGGCTATTTCTAGGGAAGGTCGTATATAACTAATCTGTTAATCTTCTAAGCACTGAGTCTTTTAAGTGGAACTTCAGCAAAGCACCAGCTTGTTTACTTTTTCATCCCATTTGGTAAGCTGAGGAGGAAAGCGCCTTGAAGTGATTATGTTACCTACAGTGTAAATTGAATAGATAAACTACTTTATTATTTTTACAATATCCTCTATCAAGAGCTACTTGCCTCTGTTATTCTAGAGAGAAGAAACTCTGTTGAATGAGATGGATGTGACTGGTCAGGCATTTGAGGACATGCAGGAACAGAATATGAGATTGTTACAACAGCTCAGAGAGAAAGATGATGCCAACTTTAAACTCATGTCAGAGGTACTTCACGTCAAACAGAATATTAGTTTAGCTACAGTCAGTTTTTTTTTCATAATCAAAAGGTTACTCTCCGAACAACATAGAAACGGTCTTTCTGCATTTCACCCTGTTCAGAAAGGCTACCAGAAAAATCAGTAACTGTTGTCCATTTGCATCCAAAAAGTCTATAAATTTGAAAATTGGTTCTCAAAAATGTCTAATAGAGGTAATCTTAAGTAGGGATTGATGTACAGGAGGGTTTTTTTTTTTCTGGCAAAATCATGATCCCCCTTGCTTCTAATGCCACTTGTCATGGCTCTGAAATTGATCGTTTTGCCGTCTGTCTTGTGTAAGTAACCTCATTATCATAGGATTTCACTTATAACATGGTTATTTCTATGACCCCCAAAGACAGTATTATAACAAGGTTGACCTGTGACTCACTGGCTGTATGTTTCAGAGGATCAAAGCTAACCAGATCCAGAAGTTGTTGCGAGAGGAGAAGGAGGTCCTGGTGGAGCAGGTGTCCACCATCAACACACAGGTCGAGGCTCAGCTACTCGTTGTCAGAAAGTTAGAGGAGAAAGAGAGAATATTACAGAACAGTATTGCTACTATTGATAAAGAGCTCAAGTGAGTTAATGTCTGTCAAACAGTGTATGATAAGATATCAAGCTTGACACTTACCTATTGAAAGAATAAGCCTTTATGACATAGTGTATGGCAACTGGTCATGTAAACAAGGGGCTATGGTTTTGAACAGAGCCTTCTCCTGTCCTTTTGATGAGATTGTAAAAACCAATGTACCATGATGTCCATCTCCATCATCTAATTAAAGAAAAAACTCAAGACATAAACCACTTCCTTGTGATACAAATCTAAGGTTTTCTGTACAAGTCAGGTTCAAACTGGCTTTCCCAGTAGAATCTTAAACATTCTATTTCAAAGACCACTGCACTTCTTCCATTATATCATATTGTAAGATGCTGCTTGTTTAACTAAAGTTTTATGCAGCAAAACTCCAAGGACCCAGAAAAGCATCTTAATTTGTACACACTACAGTATATAGATAGTACTACAGCTGTCCTTGGACTATTTTAGAAGAGAATGCACTAAATGGCAAGGAAAGAAAAGAAATTTTTAACACTGCATGCATGAGCATTTTTTTTCAAAACAAGGCCCATATTCAAGATAAAATTCTGGCTTTACATTTATATTTTTTGACTCATTTGTGCTTTTATGTGTAGGTCTAAGTTAAATTCATTGTTTCAGCTGTACACAGTCTGCTATGGAACTTCACAAACGTAAGGCAGTGGAGAGTTCCCAGACAGCCGCAGATTTAAAACTTCACCTTGATAAATACCAGGCTCAGCTAAAGGAAGCTCAAGTGGCTGTAGCTGAGAAAACTGGGGCCATAGAACAAGAGGCTTACAAATATAAAAGAATGCAGGTAATAGGGCAAAAGAATTGGTTTTCATTAATGAATATTACTGACAGAAGTGGGCCTATATTTTTTCCTTGATAAATACCAGACATAGTTAAATGAAGCTCGGTAGCATTTTCTGAGAAAAAGATGATAACAAATACATGTACAAAAAATGCAGGTAATGGAGCAAAAGAAGTTTGTTGTTGATACATATTACTGAAGGCCAAAATCAAGGATTTGTCTATTATTCAGGAGGAGATAGCGAAGTTGAATCGTAAACTAGAGAGAAGTAAGAAGATCGAGATGGCTGGTGCTGCTGATGAGGTCCTGTTGGCAGAGATTGGAGAATATAAGGTAAGGATAGAGATGGCTGGTGCTGCTGATGAGGTCCTGATGGCAGAGATTGGAGAATATAAGGTAAAGACAGAGATGGCTGGTGCTGCTGATGAGGTCCTGATGGCAGAGATTGGAGAATATAAGGTAAGGATAGAGATGGCTGGTGCTGCTGATGAGGTCCTGATGGCAGAGATTGGAGAATATAAGGTAAAGATGGCTGGTGCTGCTGATGAGGTCCTGATGACAGAGATTGGAGAATATAAGGTAAAGATAGAGATGGCTGGTGCTGCTGATGAGGTCCTGATGACAGAGATTGGAGAATATAAGGTAAGGATAGAGATGGCTGGTGCTGCTGATGAGGTCCTGATGGCAGAGATTGGAGAATATAAGGTAAGGATAGAGATGGCTGGTGCTGCTGATGAGGACCTGATGACAGATATTGGAGAATATAAGGTAAAGATAGAGATGGCTGGTGCTGCTGATGAGGTCCTGATGACAGAGATTGGAGAATATAAGGTAAAGATAGAGATGGCTGGTGCTGCTGATGAGGTCCTGATGACAGAGATTGGAGAATATAAGGTAGAGATGGCTGGTGCTGCTGATGAGGTCCTGATGACAGAGATTGGAGAATATAAGGTAAAGATAGAGATGGCTGGTGCTGCTGATGAGGTCCTGATGGCAGAGATTGGAGAATATAAGGTAGAGATGGCTGGTGCTGCTGATGAGGTCCTGATGACAGAGATTGGAGAATATAAGGTAGAGATGGCTGGTGCTGCTGATGAGGTCCTGATGACAGAGATTGGAGAATATAAGGATAGAGATGGCTGGTACTGCTGATGAGGTCCTGATGACAGAGATTGGGGAATATAAGGATAGAGATGGCTGGTACTGCTGATGAGGTCCTGATGACAGAGATTGGAGAATATAAGGTAAAGATAGAGATGGCTGGTGCTGCTGATGAGGTCCTGAGTGCAGAGATTGGAGAATATAAGGTAAGGATAGAGATGGCTGGTGCTGCTGATGAGGTCCTGATGGCAGAGATTGGAGAATAGAAGGTAAGGATAGAGATGGCTGGTGCTGCTGATGAGGTCCTGATGACAGAGATTGGAGAATATAAGGTAAGGATAGAGATGGCTGGTGCTGCTGATGAGGTCCTGATGGCAGAGATTGGAGAATATAAGGTAAGGATAGAGATGGCTGGTGCTGCTGATGAGGTCCTGATGGCAGAGATTGGAGAATAGGAGGTAAGGATAGAGATGGCTGGTGCTGCTGATGAAGTCCTGAATATAAGGTAATCAATAATTGGGCTTCTATTCTAGTGCATCACAGGACTGGAGAAAGTCAGCCAGTTTTAAATATTTTTTTTTTTTCGTGACTTGTTTTTAATGTATTTTTTTTTTTGACATATGTTTTGGGGGCCTAAACCTGACAGAATCCCTCACAAAAACATCAATTTCACATCTGTAGCCAGAGTGACAATCATAATGTCTTTAAGATATTGATGAGATACTTGTCAAAGGCTCATATCCTTTTGTTGGTTTTCATCAATGTGTTTCATTCATTCATAAGAACTCTGTGAACATATTGAACATAAACATATTTAATGTGTTTCAGGAGCAGCTTACATGTCCATCGTGTAAAGTGAACAGAAAAGATGCAGTATTGACTAAATGTTTTCATGTGTTCTGTCTCGAGTGTTTAAAGACACGATATGAGACTCGTCAGAGAAAATGTCCTAAGTGTAACGCTGCATTTGGTGCTAATGATTATCACAGACTGTACTTGAGTTAGCAGTGATTGTGTTTTAAAAGTATCATGTATCATTTACATTATTTCATCACACATATTCTAGACATCCAATGTCATAGATCAATATATCCACAATTTATATGTAAAATAAGAAACATTGAAAATCAGTATAGCAATGCACTGTTTTAACACTAAATTATCCACAAGCTAAAAGCCGCAGAGTCTAAGAGTCCTTGTTTTACTTTCTTGAATATATTTTCCTGTTATGAAAGAAAGGTGTTTTAAATCTAATGCAGTGTTATTCAGTTTCCTTCTGGACTGTTTGGTTCAGCTCTTTAAAAATCTGTCTGAATTATCTAAGCTGTGTAAATATCAAACTGGTACTAGGCACTATGTGATTCTACATCAAGGTGTAGATTTAAACTGCAAGCCAGTACACGTATTGCCACTCTCACATAACACATTCATTATTCCATCTATTCTTAGTCATCTCAATACGAAATCATGTCATCATATGACACCATACATAGGTATTTATTACACCTTGACATGAAATGGAGCTAGTGACTTCAGAAGAACAGTCAACATGATTTGTAGTTTGCAAAGAATAGTTTTCAACAGTTTTCCATAGAATAGTAATTTCTGGTCACTCTAAAGAAGCACTGCTCCCATTGAGTTCCATGTACATGTAGTTATGTATTTTGGGATATATATAGAACTGTATCTTTGTGCATTGGCTGTTATTTGGTATTGTATAAATCACTGTACATTATGAATGAGCTGTGGCCTATTAAACCCAAAAATATGGCTAATGAACCAACTGTTGACTTCACTCATCAGTCTAATTTAAGTTAAAAGCCTTACCTCTGATAATGAATTTTCGCAGAAATTTTCTGTGTCGAGGATGATAATAAAGTTATTCTTGTGTCATAACCTTGATCTTAGTTCTAATAGGACCTGCAAAAAATTTGAAAATCTGTCAGCAGATAAAGTTTTTATGCCCAAAATGAATTTTGAATATAGACAATAGGGATTTTGCATTGGCAAGGGAGGTAATCATCGAGCATAAAAATATACTTTTCGAAAATTTATACTTTAGCATGAAAATTTCATCTGGGGTAAGTCATTTGTATCATTTTGTAATGGTTTTGAGCAATCGTAATAAAATACTAGGATGCAGGAAAATATTTACCTCCCTTCCATGAGATTTTTGTACAGAAAATACCTATTCAATTTTTTTTTTACCAGCACTTTTATTTGTCAGCCGATTTTCAAATATTTTGCTGCACAATTTGCAACAATGTGCCAAGAAAATATTTCATCTACATTTAAACAGTAGCAAAATAGCTGCGATAAATCATTACCAGACACTACTAGGAAACACATTTTAGTTATTGTTGTATGCTGACTATAGCTAAGAATTGAAGAGAGAACTGATGGAACTTAGCTCCATTAGCAGCATGTACTATTTGTTTTGAAGGGGCCCTTAGATTGATCCCATGTTGGGCACATTTCTTTCGTGAAGATTTGGTGGTAAAAATATTGCCACTGCATTCTTTCTCTTTTACTGGGTGCCAGTCAGTGACAAAAGAAATTGTGTTTAAAAGTTACAAGTATTGCTTATCACAGATCATGAAGGAAATGTCAATATGTATATTTAAGAATAAAAATTGAAACACTCTGCAGTATTCTGTGTTTTTCATTTCTTTCAAATTTTCATTCAAACCTCGGATCCAATAAAGCTACGTACTGTCCGTGTTTACACTGATCACTTTTAGATAAATCTTTCATTGTGTCTAATAGGTTGTCCTGTGATGAACATCAATTTTTCTGGTGAGAGGTTTTGTCAGGTGTATGACCCCTACAATGGTCTCTCTTAATCTCTTTCATGGGGAGCGCGGTGGCGTAGTGGTAGAGCGTCGGACTCCGCATCGAGAGGTCCTGTTTCGATCCCCACATGCTTCACCGTGTTGTGTCCTTGAGCAAGACACATTAACTCCCTACAGTACTGGTTAAACCCAAGATTGAGGAAGCGCTGGCTCCGTCCCGACATGACTGAAAAATTGTTGACTTGGACGGTAAGCCTCAACACAAACAATCAAAACTCAAAACTCCCATTTGGGCTTCTTAAAAGCACTAGCTTGTATAATAAATTTAAGGGAGGCAAACAAATGCAACCTGGTGACTTATTTTTAATACTCGTAGAGCAGTTTACTTGTTCTACAAGCTTGCTAGCTTAATGGTATTAATTATGATACTTGAAATTTGATTACGATTGCAATAAAACTGACTGATTGATTCATGCACTTTGGTGAAAATTTAAAATAAAAGACTTAGTTTGCCACTCGATATGTATGAACATTCAATAAGACAATATTTGTGCAAACGTAACGCTAATTACTCCATTCCATATTCCACTCCGTACGGTACCACTCCAATCCAAGATCTGAAGGAGTTAAAATCTGATATTTTTACTACCCCCCGATCTGTGGGGTCAACCAACACCCACGGTTATCTATTTCTGTTTCAGTTTCAACTTATTGTTACCCCGTTACCACCATACGATGTAAAATATACATTTGAGCTCAAAATAAAGTCTTTATAATGTGCTGGAGAAGTTTATATACAGTTTGTGACAGTTTGTTTCAATATAGAACTAATACTGTGAGATCTCGTTCAGTCTCAATATTCAAATGTGTCCACATACACTGAGAGATCTAGAGTAAGCTTAGGAATTCTGGATTCCGAATACGTGTTTACATGAAGGATTCAACAATGCCAAAATGATCGAGTTAGATGTCTTATCAGGTAGACCTTGGATCTGCCAGAGAGATTTCCTCTCAAACGTTTCCGGGTTTTCAATATCATTATTTTTAAGCGAAAGGATATCGAGACCATAATTATGCCAGTTTCGGGACAATAAATGAGCCGCCTCATGAGAAAACCAACAATCTGCATATGCGAAAACAAAGACGCAGATCAGCTTCGCGGTAACCGCGAAGCTGATCAGCGCCTTTGTTTTTGCTACACGGATAGTACATTTCCTCTTCTACTTGAATCCGAAATTTCAAGCTTCTAGCCTGCTTCTGTGACTGTACAGCCCGGTTTGTGTCGGACCTGTTCTGAAACAACATTGTTGGTTTTCTCACGAGACGGCTCAAATGCAGAGATGACCATTTAAGCACATCTTTAGC
Source organism: Rugalucina vietnamica (assembly GCA_964017185.1). Taxonomy (NCBI): domain Eukaryota; kingdom Metazoa; phylum Mollusca; class Bivalvia; order Lucinida; family Lucinidae; genus Rugalucina; species Rugalucina vietnamica. The sequence goes on along the minus strand of OZ024881.1, from coordinate 18,670,250 downwards.
CCGTTCCCACTGAAACCCAGCCCCAATGAGTGAGTACACAGTGTTTACGCCCAAGCTGATTTTTCCTCAACATTAACTTTTTCCTTAACCTGCCTGCTAATACCCAAATGGACAGTGCAGTCCTCACACTTGATGTTTTGCCAGCCATGGTTAGCTCAGGTTTACGCTGATTTTTTAGGCATTTTTGTAACTTAGGCAACTACATTTGGACAGATTAACACAGTACCTTTCCCTATTTGTGTTGTCACCTACATCCCATAAAATGACTTGCATATCAAAATACCTTCTGGCCAACACTGCCAGGTCATCATGCTTGTTTATTCAGTTTTACGTCCCTTCATGATTATTTCAGCTTATATGAGACGGGCCAATCAGTAGGTGGGGCGAAAACGGGAGAACCCCGAGAATAACCACCTGACACACCCGCAAGCAGAACTTGGCTTGTCTCATATGTGGCCAGAGCGGGGCTCGAACCCACACCAGCGGTGAGATGATCGATAACAGCGCTCTTAACCGCTCGGCCACAAGGACCAACGGGACATTTATTGATCTGATTTTGCAGACCTAAACTTTTATAATTAAAAGGTGGATAGTACCCCGTCTTATCTAACACCATGTCTTAGATTTATAGGATCTGAAAGGAAACCAGTCCATTTCACTAGCGAGGAACAGTCTGAGGATAGGTCTTTTACAAGCAGCCAATCGTCACTTTTCCCATCGAGGTACAGCCTGCGAAGCGACCGCATCAAAGATCTTCTCTGAAACCGCTTGGCCAATCTAAGCCAAATTTTATATGAAACATCTATAGGAAGGAGGAACGTATATAAAATCTAGGTTAAATTACTAAGATGGCCGCCATGCCCATTATATGGTAGAAACCCTTCACAAATTTTTTCTCTAGAACCAGTGGACCGATTTCAACGAAACTTAGCATGAATCATCAACGACTAAAGTACTACAATGTATATGTAAATCATGACACTGTGATGACCTTGACCTATTATTTTATGGTAAGGTCAACATAGGTTGCATATGCATTTGAATGGGGGGGGGGGACTGTTACAATGTCATTTAAAGGGAAAAGCTTGCAGGAAATGGGAAATATGACATTAATGCTTCTAAAAAAGGACCACAGGGGTTCATCTGCCCCCACCCTGGGACAATATACATGTACATTACCATAATATTCTAACCGTTCTTCTCCTTTGAAACCGGGTGGCCAATCAAAGCCAAATTTTATGTGATGCATGAAGGGGGAAGGAATCAATGTGTATATAATAACCCAGGTCACATGACCAAGACGGCCGCCATGCAAATATATGGTAAAAAAATCATGACCCTGTGATGACATTGACCTATTTTGTGGGAAGGTCATCACAGGGCACATGCATTTGAATGGGAAAACTGTAAAGATTTCATTTAAAGGGAACATCTTGCAGGATCTGGTCAGTACCGGGACTGAATATTTATAACTCTGAAAAAAACTGGATCCCGAGGCCTCATCTGCCCCCACTCCGAGGCAATATACATGCATATATAATCATAATATTCAAACATCTCTGAAACCGCTTGGTCAATCAAAGTCAAATTTTGTATGAAGCATCTATAGGAAGGGGGGCGATGTGTATAAAAAAATGACCGAGATGGCGGCTATGTCCATATAATGTAAAAACCCAGCTACTTTTCTTTTGTCAAGGGTCCGGACTCTCAGGTGAGCGATCATTGCCCTTTGGGCTGCTTGTTATAGCATTTCCGTCTACCTGTCACATTCATAAACAATTAGCAGAAAACAGAATTCCGAATCATTTTTAATGTGTAAGATATTCGAATTCTTCACATACATTTTGTAATTTTGGCCAAAATGACCATGGACCAAAGTTCTTTTTTTTTTTTTTAAAGACCAAATCTCAGGACCATTGGTCCTTTGGTTTTCTATGTATGAAATAATCTGATAATTTGTTTATTATTTAGCCAGACACATGCGTACTTGTAAGACGATTAAAGGTCATGCAGTTTCATACTATTACTTCAAGCCAGTTGGCTCCCATACGGACGGTCATAAGATTGGATTCCAAGATGGCCTGGCAAGTAGTTATGACTTGTATACCTGGTCCAAAAACAACAGAATGACAGTCGAGTTTATCTGTTTACGTAATTGTCTGTTAATAATGCGTATTGTTATTGCTCTTCCTACACTTCTGAACTATTTCGTACTGCGCACGCGCCGGATGTGGCATTTTCGTCTGCATCCAGTAACAGAGGCATAGACTCAAGTGTTAACCACAAAAACCGAAATTAATCTGATATTTATTCTTTTGAAAATGGTTTTGTTTCACAAATATTAGGATTAACATATCAAAGGTAAGAAAATATTATCAAGAATCTTTTCAATTAAATCATACATGTGATACCTCCCTCATCATCAGGGAGACTCCAGGAAATGAGTCGTGAAATTTGTAAAAATTCCTCTAAAATGTACCACTTTTTGAACAAAATTCAAAATCTCCCTGAAATGAATCAGGAATTTTCTTATATATTCTATACATTTTTAAAAAATCTCCCTGAAATGGAAGAAAAATCTCCCTCATTTCACTTTCAAACTCATCACATGTATGTTAAATATACAATTACCATAGAAACTTGCCAAAATCATGTGATAAATCTGCCACGTCTAAAGTGCTTCTTTACAGAATAAAAACAATCTTTCTCGAGCAGCTGAACTACCAGGTTTTGACTAAAAAGAATCAAGCACCAGTGTGTTTTACCTTATACGCAGAGGGTACCATTGAATAAGCAAGGGACTATACATAAATTTGTCATTTAACTCGAGCTTTCTTAATATTAAGTTCAAATGCCTTATAGACAAAATAAGGATATTTTTAGGAGCGTTTGGCAGGACATGGGTATTGTCCGCAATAATTTGAACAATACATGCGTAAGGTCTTTGCTTTGCTTTATATTGACTGACGTATTTGATCGAGTCTAAAATGAATTAGAAATTTTAGTCATGTGCATGTAATATAATATTTTTCCTTAAAGTAAGTACAGAAACACAGCGGCAAATGCCATGAAAACTTGTTTTATTCAGGTGTGGGTATGATTTTCATATTATTGATGACATAAGATGATATATTCAGCAAAAATACTCATTGAACACCCTGTATTATTACGTTATATCACTTAATGTGAAAACCCATTTGGCGTTCCTGACCAGGTAAGACGTAAACCAACTTACTACATGCCAGTTGTATATATTGTATACCAATTATGTGAGATTTGTGAATAAAGACGCCACAGACAAAATGCTAGTGTTGCGAGCAATGAAGGTACCGATGATGCGCAAGATGCTGATCAGTGCCTCTGTTGGTTGTACGCGAATCAAGCAGATTTTCTTGTAGTAAAACTGCTGTGTTTACCATTAGAAATTCCAGGTAGTTCTTGTAGTCATGGCTACAGAATGTTCTAATAATCAGTAGGGTGCATGTGGAGATATTTATATATGTATATGTACCTTTCATATGAGCCAGAGGTTAGCAAAACGTATGCGGAAGGCTATGAACATATTCTTTTTCTCTCTTTTTTTTTAAAATGCGATGTATCCTACATTCTGACAGATGTCCTCATTGGTTATGTCATTTTGTATGAACAGAGGAACTTGTAGCTTCTGCTCTTATAGTTTGCGATTGAACTTTATTACTACCTTGAGAACACGTCAAATCTCAATTTGACCTCTGTTCTAATGCATACTACATGCAGGTGTACATGTAAGAAAACAAGAAATGTATTTTATTGATTTATTTTATTTTACGGAGTGGCTATTACCAGTCAACTGTCAGTAGCCAAAAAACGTTAAAATGGCTATTACCAGTCAACTGTCACTAGCCAAAAAACGTTAAAATAGCTATTACCAGTCAACTGTCACTAGCCAAAAAACGTTAAAATGACTATTTGCAGTCAAGTTCAAAAATAATTATTTACTTAGTATGTGGTAGCACGTTTCAGACAAACTTGGGACTGAAATTATGTTTTGGACATTAGATCTAAGCCGTATTTGTATCTTTAATATTTTATTTTATTATATGAACTTATTGGAAATGCATTGCCTGACAATGCAATACAATGTTTATATATATTAGTTATGATATTTACGTTTTTGCTCTTGTTTCGTTTGTCGAGTGTTTAAGACCAAGCAGCATTGACTTTCATAATGAGGCGTTGAATTGTTTTTCTTCATCCCATCCTAAACCAATGCAAACTGCTGAAAAAAAATGACTTGCCAGCTACAATTTTAAGTGACTTTTTTAACTAAAAACTTGATAAAGTTATAAAGATTAATGCATAGTTAAGTTTTGAAAGAAAGAGCAACAGTGTATTTTTTTTTTCAAACTCATTGTACATGTTTATATACATGTGCATAAGAATTTTGCAACTGTAGACTGAGAAAAAAACATGCGAACTGGCTGGCAACCTTTATGAGAACCGCATCCGATGAAACTTTCTTTAAAAAAGTCATAACATGTGCGCGCGTGTGCTTGCATGTATGTTGCCAAATTGAAAAAATGCCTAGACGGCAGGCAGTGTGTCTGATTCGACATCGAATCCGAGATCGCGCTCGACTACCATGTCTGCACATTCCGCAAACTTGTTTATGAACATATTTACAATGTATATTCATTTTTCCTCTTCTCCTGGTCCAAGATCGGTGGTCTAATGTGCACTAAGTTGGCAATCTGCTAAGATGAAGGTTTTGTATGAATGTATGCTTAAAGTCCCTGTCAACAGCTAAGGTAATGTCGGGACGTTTTACCCAACATGTTGATGACAAACAACAAGTGCTTGAAACATAACCATCTAACTAAGCCACAAAAGTTTTATACATATGGATGGTTTGACATGAACCACTTTTCCTGAGCAGGATCGGACCAGAGCGGTTAACATGCCAATTATGTTATCATTTGAAGCAAAATGGTGTATCGAGCGTCTTTTTGTGTGTCCTTTCCTGATTCAGTGACACATCCATATGCGATCACGTCATGAAACTGTAGAGCCGCGTCATAATAAAAAGGCCTTCGGGATTTCTGATTAGCTCTGAAGCCGGACAGGACAGACACAGTAATGTATGGCGGTTTGAGAATCAGGCTTAACAGACAATGCACTGCGATAAATAAATAACAAAACAGGAGCGTGGGCTAAAAGCTGTATAAAGATGCACTTTTGTTTTGATTAAAAAAAGTTAAATATATTTTCTTGTGGTGCGGCTCAGGTGTCATAAAACACAAGAATACCCATAAAATGTTTTTACAGTACGCGTGGTTGAGCTTCTCTTTTCACACCTTGAGGCATTTTTATGACAACTTACCTTTGAGGTGTATTCGAGTGCGCCAATCTTTGATAAACCGCGAAGAATTACAGAATTTGACTAAATATGTATTTTAAAGATTTAAAATCAGGTACGCATGCCGCGTATAAAACATTAAATGTATTCGAGTTTTATTTGGTCCATGAACAGCTGGGACTGACTGAATGCATATCAGGTGTAATTAACCACTTGAAGTTGTTTTAAAAACTCTTTTTGATATTTGTTTACTCTTTACTCTTCCTTTATTTTTATTTCGTTTTTAACATTGCATTTAAGTTGTGTTTCTTGTGTGCGTCTTGAACTCAAATGTTTTTGTTGTTATAGAGCCACTCGTATATGTATTTGAGGACCCTATGGAAGATTGGTGAAAACTTGATTGGTCAACCGCACAAAATAAAGAAGTTAATTTCTTACTCAAGTTTGATCGGACACCATCGTTACAGTACTTTAAATTGACACCTACAAATTTCACAATTTATAAGGTTTATTTCTCGTATGTATCGTTGTTGAAAATGTTGTCAATCCCCTAGAGCTGCTACGTATTTGAACAAATGCGATAAAAGAGAGAGAGAAAAAAAAGAAAGAGTTTTTATGAAAAACTTAAAAATTCAGTCCTGATTTTGTTGAGTATTACATTTGAGAACTGACATACGTGCCAAGATTTCATTTTTATGTCATTCCCCTTTAGTGGTCGGAGACAAATTATTTTTGCCCGGGTCGTCCACCCCCTCTGTAACTTGACAACCGATTAAGATAGCTTCATGAAACTTCACAGGATTATTGATAACGTCAGAAGACCTACAGAACACAAGATTTGTAATTCTAGATTGCATATTTTTGGAGCTTTGGTGCTTTGAAATGGAAGGTCATAATTTTGCATTATGTGTCTGTTCTGTAACTTGGAAACCAATCAAAGTTTCGTGTTGAAACGCATTATTTACATCCGCGACAATGCACAGAACACAAAAATCATAACTCTGGAATATTAAAATGTTTGCACTTAGAAAGAGGGAAGACATGAGTTTTCACAGTAAACAAATTCTAGTAGGGTCTGTCTTAAAACACACGGTAATAGTACTAACAACAAGCTAGGCAGTGCATTCAAGTCTATGATTTAAGAGGATACAGGCAAAATATTTGAAAATCGTATTTTACGTATTCCGTTTTCTTTGGAAGTTGATTATCACCGTAGTTTTGTGGTGTTTACGTAATACAATGACTTCCGTGTTACATGAACATGCTACTCTTAAAATGGTTCAAAGATATTCCCTTCTTATTTCTAAATTATACGAAGTCGTCCTGGTAAGGAGACACATTATACATGCTACAAGTAAGCGTCCAGTTACGAAAAATGCCAGCAGCGAAGGCACAATCCGCACGTTTGTGCTTGAATATAACCAACACAAACCAGGCACGCTTGTTCATATTTGTCAAAACAGATATTAGTAGCATTGACTGGGAACTTACGCTTCACATTGTCCTAGATACGTGTACATTAACTCAAGGAACGAACTGCTGATTTCTGCGTTAAGATTTAGTCATGTACATGTACAGTATACTCTCAATATTTCAAGTCATTCTTTCTCTCCTGCTTTGCAATACGAGTTGCTGCCAATTCGTGATCTAATTGCTGGTAATCTCCGAACGGTTTATACAGGAAGTGTGGTTGGTATAGCAGAACACCCGGGCATGAGATCAGCTGTTAACCGTGGTTAGCAATGTATTTATTCAAATGATAAACATTAATTCGAATTTCAGCCTGTCCGTCACCTGACTTGAGTTTAGCCGAAATCCATGAGGAATTCGTTCCGTCGTTGGAAGCTGAATTAATTTGTCACATTATTTTAATGGTGAAAGAAGATCAGAGCCAAAAGATAGAACACTTTTCAAGCAAAAATAAAATTTAAAGTCTGACTGTAAATAGCCATTTTAACGTTTTTTGGCTAGTGACAGTTGACTGGTAATAGCCATTTTGACGTTTTATGGCTAGTGACAGTTGACTGGTAATAGCCATTTTAACGTTTTTTGGCTAGTGACAGTTGACTGTAAATAGACTCTTCCTTTATTTTATTGATGTATTTTTATTTTATTTACTATGCATGGGTTCTACCCACCTTTTTGAGTCATTCCTTCTTACCACGTTGGTTCTACACATTGTGTCTGTGCATGTTACGGATGCATGTGCTTTCAGTTACCATCCATCTTAGTGGATATTGTCTAAAACACCTATATCTGCATTCACATGTCTGGCTGACTCATTACCATAAACCTGTACCAAGAATTTCATACATGTATCGGATACATGGAAACAGTCCTATTTTAAATTTTGGCTCACGTATACGCGTAATGTGCGAATCCGTCAGGTTTATAATTGTTGCCAAGACACAAATTTTCTTAAAAATAGAGACTGGAGCTGACAGGAAAACTTCCCCGAGTTTAACCGTGAATATGACATTTTTGTAGATCTAGATCTACTATTTTGATTTAGCTAAACTAATTAACTCAATGCATGTCAAACTATATTACTGGCCTTATACAAAATAGCAAAAACAGCAAAGACGTTAGTTACATGTACGAAAGGAACGTATGGCAGACAAAGGAGGCAACTATTTTCCAAAAGATAGCCAACGAATAAAATATTGCATTTATCCAGTAATGTATTTTGACGCACATCTAATTTGACGCACCTTTATGTTTCTTGCATTTTTAGAACTGCTTTAGCTTAAAATGAGTGAGTGTTTTGGGAAAGTTGTGTCAGTTTTTGTTTGGGTACCCTGTTTTTCTGTCTTTTTTCTTATGACACTTTTTTCACATGAATGATGTAGCAAAATTTTTATCTTTAACTCAAAAGTCATTCCCATTCGCTAAAGCATCATTCACTGCATAGATCTGGACCATTGATATATCCCCAAAGTACTGATGTAACGTTATATAAAATATTTTGTTTCAAAATTATGCCTGTCTTATATATTTTAGCAACGTAACTTGATGGAGAATAAATAGAAAAGTTGACTTCTTGACTTTGCTGGCTGCAAATGATCAATTCAAACGATGAAAATTTTTGTTAGTATCCTAATTTAATACCCAAAGAGCAATTTTGTCAGTGATAATGGTCCATGACTATAGTCATAACAGAAATATTTGTGCTTCAATTACTCTACCCCTAAAATTTGATATGCCAAAATGGCCGCCATTTTCTAAAGCAGGCATATAGCTTTAGGCATGTGTCTTAGAAACAGAAAGTTATTTTTTCACATTTGCTATTTCTGTACAGGTCAGGGATTCTCTCCAGATTAACATGATTAATAAAATTATCCTTTACAGGTGCAATGTCCATTGCATGATTGAGAATATCAAATCTAATTTAATGCGTCATTTCACATGTCTGAAAACCAAAATGGCAGAATTTTCTGACTGATTTCATATTGATTTTTTTCCACAGAACAGCTGCAAGGGAAATTTTTCTATGGAACGCCAAAGCTGTCTGATGGTAAGGAATAAAAGCATTTGATGCATCATCATCATTATATCCTGCTCACATTTGATTATATGTTGTATAGTGTGCATTTTATGATGAGAAAAGTCCATTATATGTTGGACCAGGTTCTTTATATTATGAAAATTTTCATTATATATGATGAGCAAACATCTTTATATTATGGTAGACTTACATTATATGATGGGTAAACATCTTTATATTATGCTAGAATTACATTATATGCTGATACAACCTCATCATATGATGTGACAACTACATTATATTATGGGCTATTGTCTTTATATGCACCAAGTTCATTATATGGTTCGATAACTTCATTATATGCGCAAACTTCATTGTATGCGCAAACTTAATTATATGATGTGACAACTACATTATATGATGTGGACGATTTTGCGAGAAGAAGAATTACATTGACACCGCTTAGAGAGTTATTGTATACATGCCGGGACTACCGGACATACTGCTGATTCTATCTATCTATCTATCTATCTATCTATCTATCTATCTATCTATCTATCTATCTATCTATCTATCTATCTATCATCATGATCGATCATCATCATCATCATCGTCATGATGATATATCATCATCAATATCGATCATCATCATCATCATGATCGAAAGTAGTATAGAGGGTGGATTTTTAATCTACTTTCCTGGTCGCCTGGTGTTGTTCGGTTGTTCAAGATGGCGGCCTCCATGGGTTCGATATTGCACAATATTTCGTAAGATCCACGAATCATTCTATTTCCGTTTCCGTGCCACTTTCGATATCTGATCCGGTTTCTTATTGGCATTTTAAGAACGGCTAGCGTCATCCTGGCCACCACTAGCAGACTTCAAGGATACCGGTGCCAATTAGATTAAGCTTAGATTTCGACTCCCAATACCCTCACGAGTCGAAAGCGTCGGTCATCGACACTATCAGACCACTCGCAGACTTCCAGGATACCGGTGCCAATTAGTTTAAGCTTAGATTTCGACCCCAAAGACCCTCCCGAGTCGAAAGCGTCGGTCTGTGACACTATCAGACCACTCGCAGACTTCCAGGATACCGGTGTCAATTAGTTTAAGCATATATTTCGACTCCCAAGACCCTCCCGAGTCGAATGCGTCGGTCTGCGACACTACCAGACCACTCGCAGACTTCCAGGATTCCGGTGCCAATAAGATAAAGCTTAGATTTCGACTCTCAAGACCATCCCGAATCGAAAGCGTCGGTCTGCGACAATTTCAGACCACTCGCAGACTTCCAGGATTGAGCTCGGATTGGAATTTATGGAGCTATTTTATCTTCATGCCTCCCCATGTCCTCATTCTGACTCCTCGCACCCTACAAAATGGCTATTTGACACTTTTCGGTGACTGTCATATTCAGCGAAAACCCCAACCCCACCCCCGTATATTATATGGTTTATGCGCAGTTGTGTGCTACATACATTGGATATAGGTGTATTTGGACGAACGATAGTCAAGGTTTGGTAGCAACAGTTGTGTCACCGGATTCCTGGAAGTCTGCGAGTAGTCAAAACTTGTCGCACACAATTCAAATGGTCTTAGGTCTTATAGGGTCTAACAAGGTCAAATCAGATTTTAACTCTATTGACATCGGAATCCTGGAAGTCTGCGAGTAGTAAAAACGTCTCGCAGACCGTTTCAAATGGTCTTATAGGATCTCAGAATGTCAAATCATGCTTTTACCCTATTGGCACCGGAATCCTGGAAGTCTGCGAGTAGTCAGAACGTCTCGCAGACCGTTTCAAACCGTGTATATGGTTTGTGAAGGTCAAATCAGGCTTTTACTCTATGGGCACCGGACTCCTGGAAGTCTGCAAGTGGTCTGATATTGTCGCAGACCGACGCTTTCGATTCGGGATGGTCTTGATAGTCGAAATCTAAGCTTTAACTTATTGGCACCGGAATCCTGGATGTCTGCGAGTGGTCTGGTAGTGTCGCAGACCGACGCTTTCGACTCGGGAGGGTCTTGTGAGTCAAAATATATGCTTAAACTAATTGGCACCGGTATCCTGGAAGTCTGCGAGTGGTCTGATAGTGTCGCAGACCGACGCTTTCGACTCGGGAGAGTCTTGGGAGTCGAAATACATGCTTAAACTAATTGGCACCGGTATCCTGGAAGTCTGCGAGTGGTCTGATAGTGTCGCAGACCGACGCTTTCGACTCGGGAGGTCTTGGGGGTCGAAATCTAAGCTGAAACTAATTGGCACCGGTATCCTGGAAGTCTGCGAGTGGTCTGGTAGTGTCGAAGACCGACGCATTCGACTCGGGAGGGTCTTGGGGGTCGAAATATATGCTTAAACTAATTGGCACCGGTATCCTGGAAGTCTGCGAATGGTCTGATAGTGTCGCAGACCGACGCTTTCGACGTCTTGGGGGTCGAAATCTAAGCTTAAACTAATTGGCACCGGTATCCTGGAAGTCTGCGAGTGGTCTGGTAGTGTCGCAGACCGACGCTTTCGACTCGGGAGGGTCTTGTGAGTCTAAATGTATGCTTAAACTAATTGGCACCGGTATCCTGGAAGTCTGCGAGTGGTCTGATAGTGTCGCAGACCGACGCTTTCGACTCGGGAGGGTCTTGGGAGTCGAAATATATTCTTAAACTAATTGGCACACGTATCCTGGAAGTCTGCGTGTGGTCTGATAGTGTCGCAGACCGACGCTTTCGACTCGGGAGGGTCTTGGGGGTCGAAATCTAAGCTGAAACTAATTGGCACCGGTATCCTGGAAGTCTACGAGTGGTCTGGTAGTGTCGAAGACCGACGCTTTCGACTCGGGAGGGTCTTGGGAGTCGAAATATATGCTTAAACTAATTGCACTGGTATCCTGGAAGTCTGCGAGTGGTCTGATAGTGTCGCAGGCCGACGCTTTCGACTCGGGAGGGTCTTGGGGGTCGAAATCTAAGCTTAAACTAATTGGCACCGGTATCCTGGAAGTCTGCGAGTGGTCTGGTAGTGTCGCAGACTGACGCTTTCGACTCGGGAGGGTATTGGGAGTTGAAATCTAAGCTTTATCTAATTGGCACCGGTATCCTGGAAGTCGCCAGGATGACGCTAGCCGTTCTTAAAATGCCAAAAAGAAACCGGATCGAAAGTGGCATGGAAACGGAAATACACTCAGTGGCCATAAATGAGTTCCCAAAGAGGAAAATTGCAAGATTTTTTGTCATTTTTTTTTGTCTTCAAAACAATATTAAATAATACATATTACTTTAAAAACATCAAATTACATACCAACATGTAGGGGAAACATTTCCAAGCAAAGTTAAAATATTTGTCACATTTATGATGAAAAAGTAATTGGTTGCTAAGGAATTTTAGAACACTACCCAAAATGGAGCATCAGTCTGCTGTTTGTGGTTGCTATGGTTACTGTGGAGAACATTATCATCTGATATTTTGTGAGATTAAGGGTAAGATATAAGGCTCTTATGTAAAAGTCATTTGGATGTTTTAAAATGATAAAGTTGAAAATGGCACTAGTTTAATTGCCACAGAAATTCTGAGAACATTGGCACTCCCATTGACTCCCATGTTAATTTTGTGATTTTTGCTTGTCAAAAACCAACATTAAAGTTCAAAAGGCTGCAGTTTCTGTTTGCCTGGTTCCATCAAGTCCAAACATATTTCTATATAAAGTTAAATACATAATCTTAACTTTTAGTAGTAAATGGACCAAGTAATAACATGTATGTTACCATGGCAACCATTTAAGTTGAACAGGTATCCATTTTTCAGTCATGTTCTTAAATTGCCTAGCAACCAGCAAAGAATTTAAAATCAAAGTTATGGCCAACAAGAATTTATTCCTAAGTAATTTTGCTTTACAATGGTGTGTAAGAAGAGAAGATAAGTTTTAAAATACAATTATAATTAATATTTAAACCCAAAAAATTGACTTAAAAAACTTGCATTTTTTCACTGTGGGAACTCATTTATGGCCACTGAGTGTAGAATGATTCTTGGATCTTACGAAATATTGCGCAATATCGGTCCCATGGAGGCCGCCATCTTGAACAACCGAACAACACCAGGCGACCAGGAAAGTAGATTAAAAATCCACCCTCTATACTACTTTCGATCATGATGAAGATGATGATGATCGATATTGATGATGATATATCATAATGACGATGATGATGATGATGATGGTGATGATCGATCGATAGATAGATAGATAGATAGATAGATAGATAGATAGATAGATAGATAGATAGATAGATAGATAGATAGATAGATAGATAGATAGATAGATAGATAGATCAGCAGTATGTCCGGTAGTCCCGGCATGTATACAATAACTCTCTAAACGGTGTCAATGTAATTCTTCTTCTCGCAAAATCGTCCACATCATATAATGTAGTTGTCACATCATATAATTAAGTTTGCGCATATAATGAAGTTTGCGCATATAATGAAGTTATCGAACCATATAATGAACTTGATGCATATAAAGACAATAGCCCATAATATAATGTAGTTGTCACATCATATAATGAGGTTGTATCAGCATATAATTTAAGTCTACCATAATATAAAGATGTTTACCCATCATATAATGTAAGTCTACCATAATATAAAGATGTTTACTACCATAATATAAAGATGTCTACCATAATATAATGAAAATTTTCATAATATAAAGAACCTGGTCCAACATATAATGGACTTTTCTTATCATATAATGCACACTATACAAGATATAATCAAATGTGAGCAGGATATAATGACGATGGTGCATCAAATGTTTTATTCCTTACCATCAGACAGCTTTGGCGTTCCATACAAAAATGTTTTGAATATCTTTGTAAATTTTGAAAAGCTTAGTGCCACGGTCAAAACCCATAATGCACCAGTCATTTGCATCCCCGGCTCCCCCAGGGCCGGGGAATAGCGGGGCTTTTAATTTTTCAATTTTTAAAGCCCGGCTAAAAGCCCGGCACTGCCAGGCAAGATTTGTGGTAAAACCCCTGCTAAAAGCCCCGGCTTACCGGGGGCTGACAATAACGTGGAACAACAGCTGGGAGTTGTTCTGATGAAACTGAAACTCAATTTTTGCATGTGAATGTTTAGGTGCATTTGGAAAGTAAATAAATACCATAAAGGTAATTAAATGTTAAAAATATCATTAAAATCTAATTTTAATTAACGTGACAGTGTATTGGCGGGAAATCAGAACCCCGGCGAATCCCCGGCACTGCCGGGACACACCAGAGGTTAAAGTCTGGCACTTTAGCTCCGCTATGTCCCCGCTATCCCCGGCCCCGGAGGAGCCGGGGATACAAATGACTGGTGCATAACTTAAGGATAGCATGTGCTAAAATAAGACCCGGCATACTGATATAATTTTGTTTAAAAAGAGGTGGGAGGATTTATAGATCATGCAGGCAGTGCTAAAGGGGGGGGGGTGCTCGGACGACACGTCCATACTATGGCTTATACAGTAAGTTACCACTCCCATTTTCCACCCCCCCCCCCCCCCCCCCCACACACACACACATACTCCGGGACTTGAAAACTTCAATTGTTCTACGTATAGTCGTCTTTGTTTACTTTACTCGATAGCAAATATTGCAAAACACATGGCAAATAAGATAAATAAAGCATTTTCTTTCCAAAGAACTCTTGGCTAGAATCCACCAAATGACAGTTTGGGAATCACTCCAAGAACTAGAATATTAAACGAAATGACTTCCGATACCTATTGAACAATTCTGAGTACAGTAGCTTTTATAAATGTTCAGTCCAACGATAGTTACAGCTTACAATAGTTTTACCAACCAGTTACCTTATCAACCCAGCTTGACCATTACTGCTTCCTCACCCATGCAACATACAGCTTTTTCCGCTGCAAAAATTCCAGCTGAACAATTTTGATAGTTTTCATTTTTGCCCTCAATGTATGATTTAGATCAAAAATAAGAAAAATGGTATACCCAAGTATACCCCAGTTTAAACATATAAAAGTGGGGTCAATGGGTATACATTGCATGGACATTTCCCCTCATTCCAAAAGCTTATTGATGCCACGGAATTTCTCTTTCAGATTGTCCGTAAGTTGAAGGCTTGAATGAATGCAAGCCGTTGAAATTGTTTTCTCATTTGTTTGCGATTTATACTTGTATCATCAGATTAAATGCGTTTTTAGCTATTTCCCCATTTCGTTCTGAGAAGATAAGAACAGAATATTGGTTCAGATGATTGTGTCTATTCTGTTCAAGCCTTTCAGTTCGCTTATTAAAAGAAGAGATAATTCTATGGTTCGTTTGTAGTTTTCCTGCTGTTTTCCCGACGAAAATACACAGACCAGAAAATGCCATTCATCTACAACTCTAGAACACTCTGGTTCTCGAAAATCCTGTAATCTTCATCTATTTCTGGAAACCTGACAGACATCTGGCAATAGATAGTGTACAGTATCTATATATAGGTTCTGACTATATAGTGCTGGAAAGACCTGAAATGATCCAGGTCATACCATGGCCCAAAGGACCTAGTGATACATGTCTGGGAACAAGAAAGACGCAAGCTAGTGCATTTGTTCTTTTTCTCTCTTGATACATGGATATTAAAAAATAATAAACCAGATATTAAAATAATAAGCCAAACGAAGATATTCAGAGTTCTTACTAGATTTCTGAGTGCATGTGCATTGTACAGACTGGCAGAAGATGGCTAAGTCTAGAAACAATTTTTCGCCAGCTACATTAGTGTTTGCCGAATTCATGTGAAAAAAAAAAAAAAAAAAAAAAAAAAAAAAAACCGTTAGCTCTGCTGCAAGAAAAAGTCACGCAATCAGGTTCCAAAATTTTTGTTTGATTTTTTTTATGCATGCTGTCACATACCGAGTACATGTACATTCCCTCTTCAAGCACGATCCTAAAAGTAGACACGCACACTGACAAAGTAGCTTTTCATTATTAAGTGTTAGACACCTATAGCTATGTATTTTCAATTTGTTTTGTGAGTAGTACTATCTCAATGTTTTGTTCTGTTTCTGTAGTCCAGATAACAATGGTAGTATGACTGTTGCTCATCTAGATGCCTTGCCACTAACCACGCTCATACAAGGGAGGTAACTCAAGAATAAGATTATTATACAGAAAGGGAAGTAATAAGGCGACATCATGTCAAAGTATTCAGAAAGACGCAGAGAACGAGAACTAGAGCGAGACATAGAGCGAGACAGTGGGTCCCCACGAGAGTCGAGAATCTCACCACGAGATTCGAACGAGAGGAACGAGGACGCTTCTTCCCCTTGGTAAGAACCGTAACCCATGTAACCAAGTTAAACGTTCAAGTTGAATTTTCTGCAGTTATCTCCCTTTTATATTTTATCATGGTCCACGAGCTAACAAATATCATATCACATGATTTAATATAATTATCTTCTTAGGTTATGCATAATTTTTGCAGTGTAAACTAACACACTAATGTTTGTATGAAAAAGCATTGCAAAATGTACCGACGTTGAGGAAGGGAAGTAATCTTTTTATCCGCCCGGCATGAAATCTTTCTCTTGCTTTAGTTTGTCAGTATGTTGTAAGGGAGAAAAATCTTCATCAACGAAGAAAAGCTTTTCTGCAGTTGTGTTTCTCAGTACAGAGAATATTATAGCCATGTCATGAAAACAAAAACTCTGAGTACGAGTATATCATTTTTAACTTCTAGTGTGAGGTTTTTAATCGGGCCCATTGTAACCAAGCCATGGAGACAAGTTAGCCGGGAGGCCAGGTACTCACACATAGTCTACAACTTAGTCAGTTGATCAGTTGTGTTTGTTAAGTTGATCTTTGCCGCAACTTGAAATCGTGAACCCTTAGTATTTGGAATAAATTTAGCAGACTTTTAATCACTCTTTTAGTCTATGATGTTTGCAGTTACAACCGTGAAGGCAGCTTGGTTTTACGAATCATGGGGCATGCAAACATGTACATATTACCGTATGTACTTAGCATTTGTGGTATGAAAATGTGAATAGAATGTCACTTTAAGATCTTAGTTATCGTGCCACAATTGTCAAATTAAGCTGCAAAATATTTTGAAACAACAAAGAATTAAAACTGAGGTTAAGACACTGATATAATATAATGAGAAGGTGTGAATGACGTCATCGCTATCCATCTCAGGTGAGATACACAAAGAAATAACACCTTTGCGGAATCAAGTGGAACTTTGCAGGTGTTCTTCATTGCAAAGCTGAGCTTGAGCATGGTAAAGCTGAACAAAATGTCTGTACCATCAAAGAAGTTGATTGATAATTCTATGCCTATAACACACTTCATGCATTATACCTATATGAGTTTGTATGTATTTATAATAAGCATTTTGCATAAATGCATCATATTTCAGGGGGGATAGGGAATGTACGTAAGTAAATGAGCAATGGGCATCGTTGTGTCTAGGCCTTGCTGAATCATTTTTTCTTTCCAAAAATAGCTTCAGTATGTTTTGTTCGCAGTCGGTTTCAATCAAGATTGGCAAACCGGTTTATATTTAGCCTCCTTCCATCATAAAATTCAGGATCTATTGTCTGCTAGGGATTCTTTTTCTGTAGACATGACATGATATGACGAGCGAGCTCCCTAGCTGTTTCCCAGAAAGTTTGTCAAACGTATTAAAAACGTTGTTTTACTCAATCTGTTGGTCTGGGCCCTGGTAACTCAAGCTCTTAATGCCAGTTAACCTTATGACAGCCTAACCCCTATTGAATATAAATGTCTATGTGAATCGACATTAGCGTCTACTTAAAATGTACGAGGACAAGATCTTCCGAGGAGCATTCATGAAGTCCTGAAACTTATTGATTTCTGACCTTATTAGTGGATTAAAGTTCATATAAGTATACAAACTTTTGAAGTACTATCCTTCGCCTAGGCGAACAATAAACAAATATGGTACAGTATATTTTGCTTCAGTGTCATCTCCCTTAAGTATTAAGTATCCACTGTTTTGGTCACTTAAAATGCCGGAAATAGCCATACAAATACGAAAATTGTGTGCCAGCCAAACTCAAGTCAAACACTGGTCCTTAAAATACCCCTTTTTATGGTAATATCAAAATTTCAACAAGCTTGATTTCAAATCAATAGGACAAACAGTTTCGCAAAACATATACTTGCGTTTTTTAAAGCAACCAGAACTGTTTTACAGAATATCTGGCTTAACAAAATGCACATCAATACCTGTTAAACAAGCAAAACTGTAAAAATGACAGCAAATATGACCATATTTTAACAAGCCTTGAAAAGCTTAACCTTAGTTTCCAATTTCCCGTATAATTCTATCAAGACATGTCGTTTTAACACAAACTACCATACCCAAAACAGGAGCTGTTTCAGGAGCTGTTTCAGACACTTTCATATTTTTTTGCAAAGCTGAAAAAAAACCCCTATTTTTTGTCCAATTGCAAAACCCCCATCGTGTTCAAGTATGTGCTAGTGTTGCATTTTACGTAGTTAGTATTAACAAATTACACTTTTTGAAAGACAAAATATTACGCTATCAAAATACATTTTCATTATATGGCTGGCGTCCGTCGTCGTCCGTCTGTCCACAATTTCAAAGAAGAATAGTTCTGCAGCTAGTGGGCCAAACTTGATCAAATTTAATGTGAACCATCATTGGGTTGCAGGATAGACTGCATTAGGTTTTGGAACAGATTGTATCAAAGTTGTGGTTACCATAGCAACGTATAGCTCCCATAGACTTTTTTTTTTTTTTTTTTTTTTAAATCTTCTCTGAAACCACAAGGTCCAGGGCTTAGATTTATTTTGTATGTAACAATGTTTGGTTGTCCCCTTCATAAATCCTGCCAACCATGCCCATGGGGTCCAAACTGACTACACGTCGGGGGCGTCAATATCTGCCATTGGCTTATAATAGGAGAAAATCTTCTTCTCTAAAACTACAAGGGCAAGAGCGTGTATATTAATTTAGCATGTAACACTATGTTTTGCGGTACTCTACATAAATCCTGCTAATCATGCCCCTGGGGTCAAAATGGTCCCACCCTGGGGTCAATAGCCCCCCCCCCCCCCCCATAGACTTACAAAAGGAAAACAAAATCTTCTTCTCTGAAACCACACAGCACGAAAGATTTTATATTTTGTGTATAGCAATGTCTAGTGGTTCTCTTTATAAATTCTGCTAACCATGTCCATTGGGCCAAAATAGGCCACGCTCCGGTAGGCGTGAATATCTGTCAAGGGAACATGAAAAAATCTCTGAAACCACACGACCCCAAGCTTGTACAATGTTATGTGGTGCTCTACATAAATCCTGACAGTCATGCCCCTAGGGTCAAAAATGACCCCATCCTGGATGTCATTTAGCTCCCATATACTTACAATGGGAAAAACACAAAAGCTTTTCCCCAAGAAACCATGCGTCCTAGAGCTTTTATATTTTGTGTGTAGCAATTTTGAGTAATCGTCTTTATAAAACCTGATAACCGTGCCTCCGGGGTACATACGAACCACGCTCCGGGGACGTCTTTATCTGCCATAGGCTTGTGATAGGAAACATACGGAAAAAAATCTTCTTCTCTGGAACCCAAAGCTTACTTATATATTTAGTATGCAGCAATGTTATATGATGCCCCTGGGGTTCAAAATGGCCTCATCCAGGGACATTAAATCCCGTATACTTACAATGGAAAAACCATACAAAAATCTTCTCAGAAACCACGAGTCAAAGGGCTTTTATATTTTGTGAGTAGCAATGTTCAGTAATCCTCTTTATAAATCCTGCCACCTGTGCTCCTGGGATCCATACAGGCCGCGCCCCAGGGTAAGGGACATTAGCTCCCCTACAAGCAAAGCTGTCCAGATCAGGTGAGCGTTTACAGGACCTTACAGGACATTGGTCCTCTGGTCACAAGTTATCTGAATAATGATGTGGTCAAAGTTAGAAAATTCTAGGAGTTAATCAAACTTTTCATGAATTAATGCAAGTACATAACGATAAAATCATATTCATCTTACAGGTACGAGTATGTGAAGCTTTAAAACATGGTGGATTAGTCATTCTGAAGATCTTGCTGCTTTTGAAGCAAACTGATAAGCCATTAAATGAAAATTATTTTCCAAAATTATATCCCGTATCATCCTAGAAATGAGTGATTAATTAGGTTGTATGTTTGGAAAATGCATCTAGTTTTGTGCAGGATTCTTTCCCGAAAACATTTTTTGTTGTATGAAAAAACAGGATCTGATTGAATCTTTTGCAACTAAAAGCTTCAGAGTTAGTTACACTGTTTTCTTCCGATTATGAAACTGGACATGCAGTCATAGAAGAGAAAATGAAAATTTAGTAGACAAGATTCGTCGCATCTAACAGTATCGCCACTTTATTATAATACCCAGTGCTTTTTTGTGCAACAAACATTTGTGGGATCAGAGGGCAATAATTCATGTCTGGGTTCCAAAGAAGCTGTTAAGCTAGTCTCTGAGAAATTGTATTAATGACAAACACTGACTGTGAGAGGTGATTCCAGGTTGTGCTAGTTATCAAGACAGATATGATAGAACTACCAGCATACAACATCTGTTGCATTCAGCTGTCTGCAGAAAAAAAAAATAGAACAGAAGCAATTTCAAACATCATGCCAACACACTCATTGGATTTAGACCTCCTTGATCAACATACTAAGATTTTGTTTTCGAAAATAGCCAGACTTGAGTTCATTTGAAAACTCCATTTACACTGAAGCACTTGGCTTCTTTATATTCCTTAGAGTTGTTCACGTAATGGCCAAGATATTGTAGTATTATTACCGTTTGTTTTGTCTCTAAACGTCCACAGTTTCCAGGGTATGACGTGATACAAAATGTTTAGCTCAGATTTTTTGGTTCACGTAAACCCGCCTGTTGGAAGATTTGCTGAGGTGCCTGTATATTTGCCAAGTCTTTTCAGATCCTCTGCTGCTCTCTTATTAATGATACAAGTATCTCCTGCCTTGGCTCATTAATGATTTCCAAAAATGCTACAAAGGTGTGTTCTATTAGCTAGTTAATATACACAGCGGTTCTTGTGCTGTTTCTACCTGTGCAAAACTTAACTTCTATCTACCTCTTTCGATTAATAACATCACGGTTTTTCAGATGTGTAACTTCTATCTGACCTAATGGATGATTCTCAAATTATCGACAAGATTGGGAAAGCGAGGTAGGTTTAACTTGTATTTTTATGATTTCTGTCAATTCTACAGATTGATCTCATAATTTATTTATTGGCGTCGAAACGTTTATGATGTTTGGCATGCTTTCTCTCTGTTTTGAGGTGAATATTGTCTTCATAATTGTTAATTTACGTCATAGTTCGGTTTTATCTAGCATTCATTGACTGGTAGTCATCACGAACTTTGTTCATGTTGCTACTTGAAGCTTTGACCGTTTGGAATGATATTCTTGGATTCTTTCTAGTCCTTTCACACCTTTGTCTGGTTATTATATTTGATGCAAAAGATTTTATGAGTTCAAACTCCGCCAGAATATGATGATTGCAATCTTTCTTGGAACAAGATGTTAACACACAGTGATGAGTTTCTGGAAACTGCGTTTTGTTATAGAGTCTTAGAACATGATTATTCACTGCAAGGTTGTTTACTTGTATATTTTATGATATGTGTAGGATCATTATAAATTCTTTAGAACTTTTGGGCGTTCTGGAATGTAAGAAAGGATTGCTCACAGCGTGTGGACAGTGGTTATGTTAATAACTTAAGTGTTTTCCTTGTGAATTAAGCATTTGTTATTGTTACGAGGTAAGTCTTACTTCAATGTGCCCGCGTAGCACCGTGCCTTTTGCTGTAGTATTGATCAGTAGCCACCTTAAAGCCTTGATGAAAATGAAGAAATGAGCTCCAGTGACGACGAAGCGACACACAAATCAACAAAGAGCGCTGTGTGCACATGCAGATGTGTGGTGGTTTAGACGTTTTAATGTCAATATAAAATGTGATGGATTTTTTTCACAAATATTTTGAAATGTAATGATTTCACTACCTGTTTCATGTTGTTGCATGTTAGATTGACTGAAACGTCCGAAAATATTTTTACAGTGCATACAAGTTTACTAAATAGAATTTAGTTTCCTTGAATGAATATAATTCTAGATGAAAGGTTGCCAACATTAAATAGTTACTAATTACTGGCATAAACAGAAATAACAGACGCACTTTAAGACGTAATATTACTGAGAAATAAAGGATGGTATGCATACATAGTTGTATGAATTAGTAATAACATTTTGTTAAAGTAAATATGTTTTGCGCCAAAAGTATTTTCTTTCCAGATAATCTAACAGAAGTGGATTCAGATTGAAAAAGCTGCGAATTTAAGACAACCTAGCTTATCTATATCCAGTATCACACCTGTTTATATATTTAAACCATACCTTAACAAATCATACAGACACAAACACAAATACGTACATCGTACGTTAAATGTATAGCAAATTTGAAAAAAAGTCCAATAAAATATTAACTGAAAATCTCTAATGGCGCAAGCAATACCGAACGTATTTATTTGAGATAGCGTTACATGTTACATGTCTCTCACTGCAGAAGCTGAGGGTGAGGTTAGGTACCTGTAAAACCGGTTTAAGCCCGCCAGTAACTTTGTGTTACTGATCGTTCCAAGTCGATACTTCTGCAGTGGTTCTTTTTGTTTTATGTCTTGGTGTTTAAAATTTTTTGTGCTGTTGGCGCCTTATGTATGTTTTCATATTTTTAGTTAAGTTAAGGTAACTGAGTGGCCACCTATTGGGAAAATAGCTGCTCATTCGGCTTACGATATGTTTCATGGTATAAGTACCTGATTGTTAGTTTGGTTTTTTCCCACCTCGGTTTTTGGAGTGGGAATCTTTTTCTGATTGCGCCTTTTCCTGATCTTTGCCTAATTGTACTTTTTTTTTTCTTAATCATACCATGCATATTACGATCGTGACTTTTCCATTATATATCATTTTAGATACAAATGAAAATGAAAAACGTACAAATAGAAGCTTAAATGAAAAACATACAAATATAAGCTTACAGCCTGTGTCTATAACACAACGCTATCTCAAATAAATACGTTCGGTATTGCTTGCGCCATTAGAGATTTTCAGTTAATATTTTATTGGACTTTTTTTTCAAATTTGCTATACATTTAACGTACGATGTACGTATTTGTGTTTGTGTCTGTATGATTTGTTAAGGTATGGTTTAAATATATAAACAGGTGTGATACTGGATATAGATAAGGTTGTCTTAAATTCGCAGCTTTTTCAATCTGAATCCACTTCTGTTGAACTTTTTACATGCTACGGGATTTTTCTAATGATAAAACAATCTCGAGGCTCTAATATTCTACATCCAACATGTTCGCTATCTTAATCATATTTTATAGTCTAATGGCATTTGTAACCGGTTTATCTATTCCTTCCATATTGCGATGCCCCAGGAAACGGTTGGATTAACGGTTGAAACGAAATAGCCATTGAATTTCGTCCTAGCGCAAATCCCGCCGTTTTAGGGTTTCCAACCATTACATGTATAATGAAGCTGCAGCTAAGATACAAAAACATGAACGATTTACAAAACTCATAGAAAATTATTTAAAGTACCTTTTTCAGGTACACTTTGAGAATAAAACAGTTTATTCTTGATAAGAAACAGTTATCAGACTTCCCGGTGCCTCAGAGATCTTGTAATAAAGGCCAAATTTATATTTCGTGAAACGAAAATAGCTTCAGCAAGTTATCATTTTCAAACAGATTTTTGAGGCCTCATATAACCTGAAGGAAAACACACTAAAACAGACAGATTGTGTGATAGATCAGTTGAAGTTGGTGAAGATACATGTAGGCTGATGTATTCAAAAACAATATAAGAGTTGCTTATGCCATATTCTTTTGATTCGGTAGCCAAAATCACGGACTCATCGATGATTTCTACATGAAACCTTAAAGTGGGGTAGAGGCCCGACGAATGTCTTGGCCAGTTTTGCTTAGCGTTAATTTAACGCCGTTATCATCAAAGTTTAACGTGAATGTTCTCTCTTTGTTCTTACTGCACAAATTTACACACATCAAAAATCATGATTCAGTTTAAGGTTCATCCTTACGTTGTACTCATTACATCGTCTTTGTTCCTTAGATTCTTTATCGTCTGATAAATGCTTTTGCATGAGTAACATTATGATGAGCTTCGTGTCAGATTATTCTACGTCAGAGTACATTAGTGCAGAGATCTGCAACAAGTCTGTTAAGATCGGTGTCAATTAGTATGATTACGGTAGGATACATGAGTAACTTCATGGTTTGGTGACTCCCGAAAACAATAAAAGATGATGTACACATTACGAAGGGTATACAAATTCCTTAAATTTCCATGGCATTTAATTACAGACAAACAAAAACCCACCACCATCAAGATACATAGATACTGTCCATTACATGTCAATGGCAAAAACAGGTGTTGGTCAATACCAACTACCGTTCTCATTTATCTAGATGTACCTACTGTTTCTTACCTATCTCTCGGAAAATCTAATCTAGTGGGCAATTAAACCTGATTTCTCGTGTACAAATTGTTTTCAGATTGATCAAGTAGATGTTTGAGTATGTCTATTCACATCAAACACTATTTGTAGGATCGAGTAGAAAATAAGGTGTTACATAATCCGGGCATTTTATACTGCCATTCATGCACTTACCAGTAACTGCGGAAAGGAATGTATTTTAAGCATTTTATCATTGATCATTGTTTTGGGCATCAGCCCAAAACAGTATAGTGCTCAGTTTGAAATGGATCTATTTGCGTAGTTTTCGTGCCACGAGGTGTGTCTAAAATGCGCAACGCTGTTTGTTTTGGTGTAAAAATCCTGCCTTAAACGGCGACAAAATCTTAACTGTTGCTGGGGTGTAGATGCCTTTCTTTCCAGCTCACATGGCTATGGTTGCCGTCGTAGCTCTAATTAGCAAAAAGTTTTAAGAATATTCTTCTGCAGAATTCATCGAATTGCCGCAAACCACCCCAAACCACCGCAAACCACTCCAAACCACCGCAAACCACCTTTTTGTCTTGTGCTCGACAGAGCACAGTACATAGTTTCGACTGTTTTGGCTTATAGCCAAATACTTCTTAGTCAGTCGAATTGACTCTTACAAGTAGGTTACATTCTCTTCTTTCTAATTGACTTCCGGCAAGGGGCACCTCGCAATAGGTGTCTCCTTGGTGTAGTACACAATATGCTTCATTCTCTTCTTTCTATTTGATTTCCTAATAGGTGCACCTCAAATTTGTGCTCGACAAAGCACAAGACATTGTTTCGTCCGTTTTCCTATGGGATTCTCATAATTGCTTTTTAAATCCTTATAGTGAATCACAATAGGGATACTCGTGTGTAATTGATAAAGCAGTTGCTTAAACCCTTTGCAGTTGCCATGGTAGCGCTCCATCTTGGTCATGTGACCTAGATCTTGCATAAATTTATTTCCCTTCACAAGGAGACTCTTCAAGAAACTTAGTTTTGATTGGCCAGTGA
The DNA here is from genome assembly GCA_964017185.1 of Rugalucina vietnamica. NCBI lineage: Eukaryota > Metazoa > Mollusca > Bivalvia > Lucinida > Lucinidae > Rugalucina > Rugalucina vietnamica. The sequence continues at coordinate 18,644,842 of OZ024881.1, read as the reverse complement.
TTTCATAGAAAATATTTGATTACATTTATTATATATATATAAAAAAAAAATAAAAATAAAAACCATAAAAGGTGTACGCCCATGGTGTTAAAACTTTTTCACATTAAAATGTTCATTATGTTTTCTTCATTAAAGTATAATAGTATTTCATATTCAATGCATAGTAGATCTATGTGATCCTCTCAGTATCATCATTCTTACAGACTTTCTAGAGTTTCATTCTCAATTGCTTTAATGGCGAGTTTCCAAATCAGAAGACTTCCATTTCTTTAGAAGATTTTTGACAGATTATGCTGTATGTAAAATTTTTTGGAAGCCATTTAGCCAATTGATATCGGTCAATAAAACGAAGTTAATTTTTCCTTTGCAAGGAAAACCATACGGAATAACTTTCATTGACCATGTAGTTTCAAAGATGTTTGATTATCATGTAAATGTATATATAGCCCCTTTGGCAGCGACATACAGCCACCAAATCAGGCCAAATTTCCTCAACATAAAACTAGTGTCAATTACTATACAAATACAAATACTTTATTACACTCAGGATTACAAGATGTAAACAACATGACATACACCAGACTAGCCCAAAACTTGGCTTCTTCAAGAAGCCAACTTGTATCTATAGAGATTTCGAGTTTCTTTGAAATACATGTATACCAACGATATAATTCACCTACAGTCAGAATCTGACGGCATTCTGTGAGTGCTTAAATAATATAAACAACTTAATGTAATGACGTCATCAAGATCTGATAATCGTATTTTCAGGTAATTTAAGAAGTTTTAGATTTTTGGCACAACTGTATTGTAATGTGAGAGATAATAATTGCTGAAATAAAATTACTTTAATCCAGACTTTTATCTTTTATGGTGTCGTTATTAGACAAAGAATCATTAGGCTCAAGTCTTAAATCTCATGTACACATATATTTGTGTTGAGAAAGGACTAAATTAGGGTATTTGTTCCAAAACCGTCAAAAAGAACGATATTTGCTATTATTTGTAAGTATCATATGTGACTGATGCAGTTTATATTAAACTCCATTGTCTGATTTTGTTGGCTTAATGTCCCAGTCAACAATTTTTCAGTCATGTCGGGACGGAGCTAACGCTTCTTGGGTTTTAGTACTGTAAGGAGTTAATGTGTCTTGCTCAAAATCGTCCTGTTTTACCCCACAGGAAGAAAAGTTCCATTGGTACCATGCATCAGGCATATGTATCTGAGGTGCTTAGAAAACTATGTTTTACTAAGTAATCTGTGGTCAATTTTGCATAACAGACATGTAAAGTATGTTACCGCTTGGATTGCAGTATAATAAAGCATTGTGTGAATAATATTTTACTATTGATCCATTTTACAGCATAATAAATCCTGTAGTGTTTCGTTTTCATATGCTAATATAAAAAAAAAATGAAACATTTGGTCAATCAGGCATGTTACTTACGTTACTTTTTCTACACAGTGAAACTAGAAACAGTTGCATTTTGGTGCATGTGATTAATATATTCTTTTTGATTGATCTATCTAGGTATTTACGACTCTTTCATAAGTTAACTCACAGCTTTACAGAACACAATTTTGTAAGGAACAGAAATAATAAACAAAAATTACAACATTTGCATTATAAAACACTTATTAAAACAAACACTGGGTTACATGATAATACATTAACTATGCATTCGTTTATTGCGTACAATTTCTGATGCATTAGCTAAACAAATGTGTGAATTTCAGGGCTGTTTTTATCCATCATATATTGTGTTTGAGTGTGTGAATTATAACTTATAGCTAGTAATGTATATAACATGTATATGCATATGATATATTATATGATGGTAAACAAAATTGAGGCAGGAAACCTGAGTGTCACGATTGAATGCCCTGCCCACAGAAGGGACTTTTGCAGACATATCGTATCTTGAAATACACAAAGTTGTGTCAAATAAGAAATGTTTGGCTTTCGCTTTGAGCATTGGGTGTTATCCTGTAACAACCTGTTACCTTAACAAAATTAAGAAATTATGATATGACGTCTTTCTAAAACATTTTCTAAATTGTATCGTAGACACTATGAATTGATTTCCAAATATAGGTGAGGGCCTTTCGGAACCAGAATTTTATGGTGACTTGGTTTACAAATTTAAGAAACTTATAGGAAGGAAGGATTTTTCTTTTCAATTCAGAAAAATCATTACACGTTACAGACGTATAGGTTATACAGTCTGCATGCAATCATGGTTGATAACTATGCTGCCTTCTTTAATTGCACGCCGGTGGGTCGGGCGTCGGACTCTATGACGGCACCGACTTAAAGCAATTCATTTTACTTGGTTGGGGCCGGAGATTCTTGTCTGTTGCTTGGCCCACCGGGGTCCAACTGGCGTTTTTCTTTTGCTCCGGAGTTAGTAATTATTCGGCGCCCAGGGATCTCCATCGTCGGGCAGCTTACTGAATCTGTTGAGTACTCGTTTTTGATTCATCAGGGTGTTTATCATGATTTATCTGTTCTTGATGATTCATTGACTAGAGATTCAACACGAGGACCGAAGAACTAACTAAATGTTATGAACCACTGCAGAAGCTGAGGGTGAGGTTAAAAAATAGAATTACAATCAATTTGTTGGATTAATCTATCTAGTGACAAAACAGTTCAATGATAGCCTTATATCAATTGCAGGTCTACAATTTAGTTGAAAAAAAAAAAAAAAAAAAAAATAGAGATAGAGATAGAGTACCTATAGGACTCACGACTTATCAGTTACTAGCATCTAGTAAAATTACAACATGAAGTATAGGGAAAATCCCGCCCACTTTTGCAAACTCTTGGCGTGAGTCTCTAAGAGATGTTTATTTCAGCTGCCATACATACGTAACAACTCTGAACAGCAAAACTGTCAAATCTGGTTGGAAACATTCATTTATTTAGTACACAATAAAACATGGCAAGAGTGGTGCTGTTTTCTTGACTTTTACGAACAAAACAAGCATTGTGTGTTTTCACTGCATGAGAACATGAGCTTTTCGGGTTACACAGATTACAAGCCGTTTACAGACTTACTTAGTAAAACATGGTTTTCTAAGAACCTGAGACATGCCCCTGACCACTGAAAGTAACCAAGTTTTTCTTCCTGAGGGGGTGGAACAAAATTCAAAAATTACCTATATATCTCAGATTGGCTCCTCGGTAGCTCAGTAGGTAGAGTGTCCGCTCCGAGATCGGGAGGTACCGGGTTCGATCCCGGGCCGCGACATACCAAAGTCGTTAACAATGGTACTAGTTGCTCCCTGCTTGGCACTCGGATTTTCGGGGTAGGGCTAGGACTGGTCGCTCCGGTGTCAGTATAATGTGACTGGAGGTGGTATCAGGTAAAGGTGTCTGGGATCTGATACCACAGTGAGGCAGCGCTATAAAAGTGAGCATTGAGCTCCCTGTCACAACCAGACACCGTCGTGATATGACAGATAATGTTGAAAGCGACGTTAAACCCGAACAAACAACAACAACCTAAACCGATACATAAGTCCTAAGCACTAGGGTAAATACGGCTTATCTATCAACAGATAAGAAACAGAAGCAGTAATACATGGTTCGCAGACCGGCTGGTAGTTAGTTTAATATGCTTTCCTGAAATATCTTTGTACATGTAGGTAAAGGTCTCGTCACACATAGACGTAGACTTGCGCAGACTTGCGTTTTATTTTATAAAAGGGATTCGTGTTTGTTTGATGTAGTGTTTTACGTCCCTCTCAAAATCTAACGTTGCTGTGGAGTGGGGCGTAAAGCAATAAATCAGTCAAACAAAAAATATTAAACGCAAGTCTGCGTCCAGCGATTTTCGCTTAGGTGTCACGTTTTCTTAAAGCCTCGTTTATACGACAGCTTGACACTCACGTGAAGATGCTTTTCATGTAGGATTAAAATGAACCGCCACATAAGAAATCCAACAACATGCATAGGCGAAAACAAAGGCGCGTATCAGCTTAGCAGAAGTCCTCTACTTTTTAAACCTAACATTTTCAGCCCCTAGCAATCCCAAAATGTTGGTTTTCTCGAGCAGCGGCTCAAATGGTATAAAATCAACAAATAGGGTTGTCAAAGCGAGACGGAATATTTCTACACCTCTCTACGGAGGTGGAGCGAGGTCGCGAAGCGTATCGGAGTGCAGGTTAGCCAGCTGATCTAGGCAGAAGCATCTTCGCTATCGATTGAATTCAACTTCAAAATTTTATCTGCGTTCAATCCAAAACAAACAGGATTATGACAGAAACATAAAATAGCATACGATCATGTAAGGAGAAAAAATGGCAATTACAGTACATTTACAATACATACACTATACATTCTACAAGATGTATAACAGTACAATTAGCCTATGAATATGTTTGTCACGTTTTATGAATTCCATATTGTTCCACCCATATTGCAAGTCTACTAATGTCTAATTGAATTTCATTTCTTACACTATGTATTGAAAACACGATTTTATCTGGAATTCGCACCTGTGCAGGTGAGCTTAACAGATATACATATCTGTAACAAATGAATAAATTCTTGGGAAGATAAGAAGAAGAAAAAACAAATATTTGCACCAGCACCGAAATGCATGAACATTGTGCATGTGAGCATGAAATCAATCCCTCTTTTTTGTAAAAGCATATGTGTATAAACTCAGGCATTTTCCTTGTGGAAAGACTTATGTTCGAGGATGTGGAATTTTGCATTTAGATGGTATATCGAGGGCTATCTTCGTCACTTTCATCATTTACCACTACGAAATATTCATCCAATTTTTCAAAGCAATTTAGAAATCCGAATGTATATTCTCAGACTTTTCAGGCACTGCTAAAAATAACTTTTTAATTTCTTTCAAAATCTGATAAAATGATAGCACAGATAAGTACCTGCCAAGCGTAAAACTGATTGATGCAGCAAAATCCATTTGTTTCCTGATCTTAAATCGAATGCCAGTAATTCTGAGTATATAACGTAATACCTGGAAACAGCCACTGCAGCTGGTTCTTGCAGAACGTGTTTGTATATCAATAAGAGTGTCATTTATTATGAATCTCGATTGTAAGTTTTGTCCTTCAGTCAGTTACCAAATAAATGAATTTCGTTGTGAAAGACTCTGTTTTCAGCAGTCGGGAATTAAGTCCCATGTCAGAGCTCCCAGATACGACCTAATAATTTGGTATACATTACGGAAACATCATTCTCTGTTTGCACAAAGTGTTTTACAACTATCCTGATTTGGTTGTATTTTTGCAATTATTTCTCTCATTCTTCATTAAATCTTGCATTTTGGATATCTATTACGATCATCTTATCGAGTTGATGAAAACAGATATCCACAATACATGTTTTCATCGATAAATAGCAAAGATCGATAATTTCATACCAACCCCTGATTTCCCCCATTTTTACTATATGTTGCAAATCTGGGGTAGCATTCATCCGGAGATGTTTCCGTGATGAATAGTCTCTCTTATTCACTTTATATATGCAAAGTATTTCGTTGTATAACACTTGTTTCATTCGACGTATTGCCTTGGAATACAGAATTTTGTACCATGTTCTGGACATTGCTTACTTTAACCTTTCTCCTCTTCGTTGCAGGTTTCGGCGTCGACAGGACCGAGAGAGGTACCACACAACAGCTATCGACTTCAACACCCTTAACAGCATGACGACGTCAACGGCCAGCGGGAAACTCGCACAGGAAATTAGTGACGAGTTTCTCACATGCAAGATATGTCTTGAGGGATACAAGAGTCCTAAATGTCTGGATTGCTTGCATACATTCTGCGAGCAATGTATCGATAACCATGTGATGTCCGAATGTACGTACAAGAAGTACAGCGATTATCGAGAATTTACATGCCCATTGTGTCGGAAACGGACGCAACTACCGATCGGTGGGGTTAAGAAGCTTCCTGATAACTTTCTTGTTTCAAATCTTTCGGAGCTTGTTGTGAGGCAACGCCCTTCTAAATTCCCTTTCTGTGATATATGTAAGTTGGTGAATAGAAAGCATCGAGAGGCGGCGTCCAAATGCCTGGATTGTAACAAACTCTTATGCAAGACATGCGTCGACCTGCATAGAGAAACGAAAGTTACAAAGAATCATAGCATTTTCGACTGTGAAATTGAGAAGGACGTCGAATGTAAGGAACACAAAGAAGAAGCTGTTCGGTTTTATTGTGAACCTTGTGAAACGTGCATATGCGTACTATGTACCTTCAACGAGCACAAGGATCACGAAATTACACAGTTCTCTGATGCTGTCACTAAATACAAGGAGACAATCCAAACATTACTTGATAACTGTAAAGCCAAGATTGACGGATATGATTCACAGTTAGTAACCCTCGGAAAGTGTGAAACCTTGATAAAAGCTGCAGAACAGAAGATTAGAGACACAGCTATACAATTTATAGCTGATGTTAGGTCAAGAGAGAAGGAACTGATAGATGATTTACATCAGTTATACGGCGAAGAACTGATGGAGTATGTTAATAAAAGAAACGACCTTCAGGTGAATTTAGAAAGTTTAAAAAGTACATGCAGTCTTACAGAGATTGTTCTAAAAGGGAAAGATATAGAATTGTTGCTTTTGAAGAAACAGGTGCAAGAGAAGCTGACTTCCTTGGCTGAAATAACATTGGACACGCTTCCAAAGAGTGTCAACAAACATGTTACATTTAGCGCCGGTAACATGGATCTAGGTACGCTGGAGGACATGGATAAACCAAAGATGAGTTTGAATCGCACAATTTCGAACCCTGGCACGATGCGTATGGGGAATACCAGATCAGCGTGTGTCCAAACCGACAAGGAAGAACCGCCTCCGAAGCCGAGAATGATTGATGAGCAACTTCAGACTGATCATGAAGAGAAGGAAGAATCAGAGTCAGACAGCGTCTTCTCTAATACAGATGATAAATACACAGAAACGGAATACATCGAAACTGTCGAGAAAGGCGTTAATACACGATCTAGGAGCTTGGTACACCAGCTGTCTAGTACCAGTTCTAGAGACGAAACCTCCATTGAGCGACCTGCGGAGAGCCAGAACGGCTATCAAGAGTCGTACCAGGACGCACCGTCTTCTCCCGTCCAACGACGTCATCGACGGAGACGTGAGAGAAGGGAACGCCCAACTGAGGTTAGCGTCAGACCGACAACATTTGTAAATAGCCCATCATCGCCCACTGAGACCCACAGTGGTCCTATTTTGTCGTATAGCTCGAGCATTGACGACCCGGACGGAGGTACTAGCCACCAATATATATCCTACAGCACTCGCCCCGATCCCATGTATTGAACGTGACCTTATTTGTTTCCTTTTGTCTCGTGAAAGACGTCTTGTCACCCATTGCCCCCCTCTTATATACTTGTTTATATATAATCACTGTCCTGCATTTAGCACATCACGAAATAAAAGTCTGTGTGCACAATGTAGCAATGTCTTCTGTGTGTGTTTGATTTTGATTGGTTCAACATGCACTCCAGAATGATTTTTTACCATTTTCTTTATTTTGTTTTTCGACTATTCTGTAATTGTGTTGGAAACTCCATTACAATTACAGTATACCTAACGACCTTAAGTCGTACGTTCAAATTCATTTAGCTACATATTCAATGCCAAAACCTTAAATACTGTGCTAATCTGAGTATTGTAAAAAGAAGATATTTCCCCCTTGCTTGTTGTATTTCCACGGTTATCCAATACCTCCGTCCAGGATCCGATTGAAGAATACCTTTATCCGGGCTGCAACCAGAAGCTAAACCGATGTTATGTGCTTGTCAAAGTGCTTCTTACACGCATATTCAGGTTACGTATGGATTAAGCATTTCCATTTGGATTTAGTATTTCATCAACGGTATTCAGAGAAATTATGTGTATGATGCTAAAAACATTTGGCACCAGGCGTTATTAAATCGCTCAGGTGTCTTTTAGTGTGTGATAGTGACGTTTATCTGTGCATATAAACTTGTTTTGGTGTGTGAGGCGTTATGTTTGTGCATGGCTTTTTCGAAATTTTTTTATTTTCAAACATAAATAAACAAACACTCATAACCTTTGCAGGAAATTTTGTGTCTTTGTTACAAGAACTATATCAATGTCTTAGGTATCGACATGAGGACACCTGTCTGTAGCGATTTTATCCAATTCAGACTCATATGCAAAAATCTGAAAGAATGTTGGATTTAAACACGTGCTATTTGGCCTAGTAAAGAATCAACAGACAGGAAACAATGCTATACATCTCAGACGGCTAGTCTACTTTACTCATATATCTCAAACAATGTAAAACACGATTTCTCTTTTCGATACCGACGTCCAGCTACTAACATCATCACATAAAAACATTTGTTGCTTAATCGACAAAATGATTATACATGTTTAAAATAACAGATTGTAAATATATGCTTTTAACTGTTAAAATATTAATTTGTAGATAGTTTTGCTTCCACAATATGTTACTATTTCATTTGTAGATATTCCACTTGCTATTGGCACTATAAAACGATAATTGTTTAAAATTATTGTTATGCTTTCTATACCCCTGATGTTTACGGTAAGCAAACACTAAAATTGGCATACAATCTTGTAAAATGCTTCTGTGAAAATGCAAAGACCTTAGGCTAAATCATATTGATAGACATTTTGTTTTCATATTACCATAACATCTTGTTTCTTACTGTCTTCTTTGACAGATTATTTTATTCTGCTGCATTACCGCTTTTGCACTAAATAATCGCTAAGTTTGCTAATAAGTACTAAATAGTTTTAGTTTAGACCATTTAGATACTAAATTTACAAACGTGAAATAAAGGTCTCCTTACATTTCTTTCAGTCAAAAGAAGCACTCAGTGGATTTAACTGAAGAGTTATAAACAATGACAATTTCTCAAAAGCGGTAAAACAGTACTCCCTTCATAGACTTTCGAGAAATCAAACAAAACAGTAAATGAACATGATTAACCCAGAATCTTTTCAGGAGTACCGACGCGGACTACTAGTGTAACATACTTCGAGTTCGGGTTTGGCAAAAATAAAGGTCATCAGTAGAGATCCATGCCCAAACTACGCATGTCCTGACATGCGCCGTGGATGTCTGTTATGTCGTCAGTGTGACACGTGACAGTAAAAAATCTATATTCGTTTATGTGTGCTGAAGTTTGTACAATTTTAGTTTCTAACCATATATCTTTAAAACAAGCCTGTTGCTTCCAATTAATTGTTAGATTTACTTGTTGCAGAATCGGTTATTACATTGTGCTGAAAAATGTTTGTGTCATTGTCAGAATGTTTGTTTATGAGTGGCTCATTGTTGAGGATAAAGTTTAGACAATGGTAGCCTCAGTCACCGCAGTCTAGTGTACAAAATAATAATAATAATAATAATAATAACAATAATCTCTATATTTATAGAGGATAACGTATTTAGCACAACGGCCAGTCTTCCATACGGTCCTCTAGTGAATACAGACATTGATTATTTTTCGGACCTTTTTTGTTATTATTCGGACTTTTTTTTATATTAGACATGCGATGTTAGTGATGCTATATTTTGTTTTGGGAGAAGAGAAACCAGTGCTTGCCTTATAATTCTGAGCGCCAAGCAAGGTAGCCACTGGTACCATTTTTAAAGTCTTTGATTGATATGACCCGGCCCGGGATCGAACCCACGACCTCCCGCTCCCGAAGCGGACGCTCTAACCATTACGCTATCGGGATCGGCATCTGGCATAACAAAACAGCTAATGTACCGGACTTTCAAATCTAAACATTTTCACATACACAGTTAATGGTCACTCAATGCACATGTACCTACTCTGCAACAAGATCTTTAGAAATAGTAATTTATGTAATGTATATGTTATGTTTGTTATGAATTTTTATCTATCATCGCCTTTCATTTACATCAAAGTCAGTCCAGTTTTCCATCCTAAAGGCTTTCAACTGATCAGTTTTGGACAAAGCGTTATTATACTTTACTTGTCTTTACGTCACAAAGTCCTGAAGACGTTTTTCGAAAGTTTTGCAGAACTTGAATTAGGTCTACATTATAGCTGAAATAATTTTTGCCTAAATCTTTTACAATGCTCTACACAAAACTACCAAGAGCATATAAGGTTAAATACATTTGTTTACCCATCCATGATATAAATAAGGAAAGCAGCATCATATTTTGCCTGAATCCTTTACCTCTTCATTCAATTTTGTTTGTGTAATTGTGATGACTCTGGTGCCGTTGAGTGTATGCGAATGGTTGTTTAAGACTTTGTTGGACGCCTTAAGTTACATATAAGACTTCGTCAGCTATCTCAGTTAAATTCTCTTTCTGACGAATGCTTTTGAATATGTTTCTCGTTACCAAAGCTGTAAAGAACGGAATCGTTGTAGAAATCAATCAATTAAATCAATCAAATCCCATTTAGCGCCGTCTCTTTGTTTCTCTGTTACACGTACTTTTAAATTTGTGTCTGAAGAAAGTATTTGTCCAAACTGATCAGATGCAAGACTGGTTTACAATTCGTTTCGGTTTGGGTGAAGGCAGTATCATCTATGTACGAGGTGAATGCGCGAGTTCAGCTGAATAGCCGACAGGAATGAATTAGTGTATTCCGAACTTCTATTTCTGGTACCGTACATTGTAATTTACATTCATGTTTTGCTTTAACAGAATGATTAACAATTTCAACACATTCTGTAAATTACACCTACTTAATTCGCAACGGCGTTATCATACACATCTTAATGATATTTCGTTTGCTGAGTCTACCTAGACCTTGTGTTTTCTGGAGAGAAGCTTCCAAAAGTTGTAGGGTGTATTGTATCGAAGGCAATAATTTGGCCGTATATCAAAATCGCGAAAATCACATCCTTGTTTGAAAACCGCGAGAAATTGAGGTATCAAATGGCCTTAAGGGTAATTGTTTTCTCACCTGCTTTGGCCAGGTACGTTAGTCATGTGTTAACATGTTTTTATAGGTTTTAGACGTTTTCATTGTGTTTTGAATTGTATTTTATCCAAGAATAGTATTTTTTAAACTTTCTGACACTAATAAAGACAAACGTGTTATACAACGGTAATATTTATAGAATTGATGCCGCGCTGGCTAACGGGAGAACACTGGTTGAACTTCGCAATCATATCTTTGATCATAGCACAGGTATACCTAAAATATACTTTTAAAAGCAATGAAAATCCGTGGGTTATAAACGCGCTTTTGATAGTCTTTTTCTCGCGGTTTTGTAAAAAAAAAAATCCGCGCATTTGATATACCGATCCGCGCTTTCGTGAAACGGTCTCGGTCATTTCCCATAAGGCATTAACTTTTCGATTTCGAAGGAAGCTATCTGACAATCCATACTTGTTAAGTATACACGTTTTCCTCGTGCTAAAATTTACTCACTTTTATTCTAATTCCAGTCGGACTGTTCAAGCGGGCTCCAACATAAAAACCCTCGATGTAGCTTGGCATAGTTTCTGCAGTAATACATTCGTGATATATGACTTGACATTTATTAAACATTAGAGACAAACTATCTAATGGATTATTTCATTTTAGTGTTTGGGACAATAGGTGTGTATGTATTAGTTCTAGAAACTTCTTCATTTAGTTGGTTTGCTTATAGTGTTGTCTATACGCATTGCGATGTGTGAAAGAGACATTTTAAACGTGTAATTACTATATATATGAAAATGACAGTATATGCAACATGACGAAGAGATACAAAGCTTTAAGCAACAGAGCGACTGGATATCTAAGAATTTTCTCACTGGAAAAGTGGATTCGAGATACCAGGATACGCATTTCAAACGTTACAGAGGAGAAGAAAAGATGGGAAGTACCAAATACAAATGGAATATAGTTGCAGCAGCGGTCCAGAAAACAGAGATGGGTTGGGGCCCCGTGAATCAATTAAATCCCTCCAGTTATTTTGTCACAGCATTCTACTGGACCTCATTTGAGAGATCAGTAAAACTCGCTGAAGGGTTTTAATCGATTTTACGGGGCCCAGTCCATACTATACGAAGTCAAAAACTCAAGTTTCTAGTTCTTTTAAGTATATTTAAAGGTCCATGGGCCTACGACTTTTCCATTACAAATGTAGATGACCGTATGATAAATGAAAGCTATAACAAATTCTTAATTGTAAATAAATATTTATTTTGTATGTACTATTGTCGAGGTTAGTGCACTTTGTTTGAATTTATCTGCAGTAAAGAGCGTTTACACTATGTTCCCGGCGGTTACGACAGCCACGTTTCAGACGACGGTGATCAAAACGGGATAAACGCAGGGGAACGGGATAGGCAAATATCAGGGACACCGTGGCATTTATGACAGTTTAAAAATCTGCCACGGCAATCACGGTGGAAATGAGAAACGTAATTGTGTCGTGATTAAATGGCCTGAACGTAACACACCATGACACTACGTAACAGTATGTAGCGAAACTTGGAGGCGGTCCGTAGTGCGTAGTCCGAAACTTGGAAGCTAGTGAATAGCCCGGCAAGCTACTTATCTTCCATGTTCAGCTGCGTTTGATCATGGTCGTCTCACGTCTCGTCCCGTTTCCTATGGAATACTCAACACGTTTTGTTGCGTTAAGTTACGGTGCATTACGGTCTTTGACGGTGTTGACTCCGTTCCACTACGCATGTTGCGTAGTGGAACGGTTATCACGGCGCGTGAAGTTTAAAAATATGAAATGGCATATCATGGGGACAAGTTCCTTCATATTGGAACAGTCACTATAGTGAACTAAAGAGACCATACGCTGCACTATGTCAATGAAGTAGAAATAAAATCCCCCGCATTCTAAATCAACTCTGCAGTCGGTTGTTAAGGAGCGCGGTTGTTATTATTTCAAAGGACTTATTCTTATACAAAACATGCTTTAAATGATGTCTACGTTTCGCCCGTAGCAGACCTCGACAGAACAAAACAAAACAAAAAAAAAAAAAAAAAAAAAAAAAAAAAAAAAAAAAAAAAAACGTGTTACGCCTTGGTCAAAACACAACTGACCCCATCAGGACGTAACAGGCCGTAATAGTACGTGCTAATTATCGTGATAGATCGTGGATAACCGTAAAATGCCTTTAGCACCTCCATGACACACCGGCTTATCACTACAGATATCGTAATATAACGTAAGAAAACTTAACAAGACGTACAATGTAATAGATCTTGAAAACAGAAAAAATAAGATAAGAGATATAATATAATTTATTATCCAATTATGGACCATAACATGGTATGAAATTTACGTGCAAATGTACATGTCATCACAATTAAGTTGATTGGTGAAAAACGAAATCAAACATTTGAAAACAGGTGAACATACATACACATAATATACGATAATAAATATAAAATGATAATGCTGTGTGGCTCACATCGAGATATCTTTCACAAAACTGAACAATAAATCAAAACATACATGTATAACATCTTATGCAGTATCACGCATAGAAAAACATGTGTGTACAAATACGGCAAATCTATTGAGAATTTCACTATTTTCGCACGTCATCAGCCATATGAATTTATCAAAGCTATTTAAAAATGAAAAATTCGAAATTTCTTGATTTACATAATCAAATAATCTTAGTCTTTCTGCATTATATAGAGAACAATCACAAATAAAATGAATTTCGTCTTCTATTTTATCATCGTTGCATTTTTAGCTCACCTGAGCCGTCAGGCTCACAAGGTGAGCTTATAGTATACCCATGCTCCGTCGTCCGTCCGTCGTCCGTCCGTCGTCCGTCGTCCGTCCGTCGTCCACCATTTTCAAAGATCTTCTCCTCTGAAACCGCTTGGCCAATCAAAGCCAAATTTTACATGAAGCATCTATGGGAAGGGGGAACCAATGTGTATATAAATAATCCAGGTCACATGACCAAGATGGCCGCCATGCCCATATATGGTAAAAACCCTTCAAAAATCTTCTTCTCCGGAACCACTGGACCGATTTCAACCAAACTTGGCATGAAGCATTAATGGCTCAAGCACTACAATGTGTATATAAATCATGACCCTATGATGACCTTGACCTATTTTACGGCAAGGTCAACATAGGTCGCGAATGCATTTGAATGGGAAAAATTGTTAAATTGTCATTTAAAGGAAAAATCTTGCAGAAAATGAGCAGTAGGACTGAATATTAATGATTCTGAAAAAAATTGGGCACCAGGGGCTCATCCGCCCCCACCCCGGGGCAATATACATGTATATCTCCATAATATTCAAACATCTTCTCCTCTGAAACCGCTTGGCCAATCAAAGCGAAATTTAATGTGAAGCATCAATAGGAAGGGGTAACAAATATGTATATAAAAAATCCAGGTCACATGACCAAGATGGCCGCCATGCCCATATATGGTAAAAACCGTTCAAAAATCTTCTTCTCCAGAACCGGTTGACCGATTTCAACGAAACTTGGCACGAAGCATCGATGGCTCAAGCACTACAATGTATATATAAATCATGACCCTGTGATGACCTTGACCTATTTTACGGGAAGGTCAACATAGGTCACCAATGCATTTGAATGGGGTAAACTTTTAAAATGTCATTTAAAGTGAAAGTCTTGCAGGAAATGGGCAGTAGGACTGGATATTAATGATTCTGAAAAAAATTGGACCCCAGGGGCTCATGTGCCCCCACCCCGGGGCATTATACATGTATATTTCCATAATATTCAAACGTCTTCTCCTCTGAAACCGCTTGGCCAAACAAAGCCAAATTTTAAGTGAAGCATCTATAGAATGGGGGAATCAATGTGTATATAAATAATCTAGGTCACATGACCAAGATGGCCGCCATGCCCATATATGGTAAAAACCCATCAAAAATCATCTTCTCTGAAACCAATAGACTGATTTCAAGGAAACTTGGCGTGAGGCATCGATGGCTAAAGTACTCCAATGTATATATAAATCATGACCCTGTGATGACCTTGACCAAGTTTATGGCAAGGTCAACATGGGTTGCCTGTGCATCTGAATTGGGAAAACTGTTAAAATGTCATTTGAAGGAAAAAGCCAACAGGAAATTGGCAAATGGACAGAATATTGAAGATTCTGAAAAAAGAAAATGGCCCAAGGGCTTATCTGCCCCTGCACTGGAGTTAAATACCATAATATTCAAACATGTTTATTGGTATATGCAGCTGATCTCAGGTGAGCGTTTACAGGACCATTGGTCCTCTGGTTAACATATTCTTTCAGCTACTGCTTTCCTGCTGTATCTGCCACTTTCGATTTCTAATTTGTGCGAGCTAATTCATAATTTTGTTAGAGACCGCTGGTGACTCCGGTTCCTCACAATATTTAAATAAACTTCGTTTTGAAAGACTGACTTAAAACTGAAATATGTTCTCAATTTACCCTTATTTGTCACAGCTTCAGTTTCCAATTTATTACGCCAAAGTGTTTTATACCTACTTATCAAAGATAATTTTGCTTGACTACAATTCGTTTCATTAACATTTAATTCTTTTAGAGTAGTATCGACTCCTGCGAACCATGAATATGACCAAAGCTCCACGTCACGCTACGTTTCGTGCAAACGGGGCTTCCGTGGCCGCCGGAAACATAGTGTAAACTCAGCATACCTTTGTAAATATGCGTAGGCTTAGACTAAGATGCAATTATAATTAAACTTTGCCCATGTCGTCGCCATATTAACAGACATCTTACACTGTAACCTAACTCATTTGTACGAGCAAGTTATTTTCGTCACATTCACGAGAAAGATTTTTGAGGACATTAGGTCACGTTCGTAGATACCGAATCCATATATACTCATTATATACTCATTATAAAAGTTAAAACCACTTTACTATTTTCCCATATATCGCAGAGTTTAACCCACATTTCACTGTCTAGTGAGACCTAGTGGCCTGACAATGACTCAGAATACAGGTAGTGGTCCAAAACAGGAAAAATCAATATTTTTTCGTGCAAACGGGGCTTCCGTGTACAGAGGAAGGCAGTTTTATTGCACAGGTTTTCAGGGACCATAAAGCCAATAAACAGCTCCCCCTGCAGAGATGTGATAATCACTTCATTATACCAGCCCTTTGATCTAAGGATCATATTGCACCATTATGGGTCATTAACCGAATAAACAGTGGTACCAATATAGCTCCTTCAGGAGCTAAGTCTTTAATTGTAGCCCACACCACTCCTTTGTAGCAAAGTTTAAAATCTAATAAAAATGTTTGATTGTTTCTTGTAATCACCATTGCATTAGTGGCAAAAGAAGCAAACATTCCTAGACTGTTAGGCTGCTGTTCATGTTATAGTGGGAAACATATATATGGGGAGATAGTACTAGTCCTTACTTTATTTGTTGGGTACAATGTGTTTTGTTTTGGAAAATACGTGAAAGCTTTTGATAAACCAAAACACTTGTCTTTTTGAATGCATTATTTGTTTTAATAATTAAGCTGAATAACTCAAAGCTAGAAGTAACTTTACACTGTTTTAGTAGATATTTCTTTTCGGGAATACATGTATGTGTGTAATATTTATAAAGGGTTTAATATGTATTAATGTCCGACCAATCACGCATATGGTAGGCGTAATTTTAAGGATTCTAATGACAGAATGCTGCCACACGTCCCCTGTAAAACATACAGGGGGTCAAAATAACGTTTTTCCAAATCACATCACTTTTGATGTGTTACTGTAGTTTTATGAATTAACAATTAAGTGTCTTAAAGAGCTGTTAGTTCAAATTAACTTGAATTTTCCTGCTCGAACAACACTGGAGCGATGTTTTCTTTTTGCGACATTAGCAATGGTTTCAATGGAAATTCCCATTTAAATTATTTGCCATTTTTCTTTCTAACCGATGATTTTTTAACAGCTAGTGTTGCCACACATTTCAGTTGAGGCCCAACGATTCGCAATGAAAAGCAAAAGTTCGATATAATTACTTGAATTACCCCACCGGGGTCCAACTGGTTAAATATTTCAAAGGGAGGAAATTTCGACGCAAAGCAATTTTAACAGCCCGCAAAAACCTAACCAAATGTCGGAGCGAAAATGTCGGGTAGTATTTGTGACGGACAATAAGTGGTCCTTGGCACAGCGTGTTCAAATTTTCTGTCTACCTTTGATTTGGTGCGAAAATGCCAATTTTGTGCTTTTAATGAAAGCACAGGTAACTCGCAAGTGGATTACATGCATTATGCCCGCGCACGTGTTGGAAACACACTCCAATAGATACTTTGTTACAATTCAAAACGAATGAAGATATATTTTGGAATGAAACGTGTAAAGTTACTTTTGGTATTAAGTATTTAACTACAAAATGCGACCATGGAAGAATAAGGCTTGGGTTCAAGAGAAAATAGTTTGTTACCAAGTAGCCATTCAAGCGCTCACATTTCGTTACTATCAAAGCAAATGTGTGACGGTGATTGGGTATAGGCAAAACGCAATACAGCAATAATGTGTTACCCGTAATGCGGCAGCCCGATCCCAGTCATTGTTAAGAAAACATGACACACTGCAAATATGTAAAGCATATATGCATGCATACGCCGCATATAAAAATTTGTATATATATGTTATATGTGTGAGTCTAGTTTGATTAAGCTTAATTTTGCCACAATCTTCCTCACCAACCTACGTCCAATCCTCGTTACACGTGTATATGAAAATGTAGACTGGCTACAGTCTCATACATTCTTACGTTTTGAAAAAAAGTACATGTATATACAATGAATATTCAAGAATTCATATTATTATGCATCTGCATCTCTAGTAAAAATTAAAAGCATACTACTTAATTGTCCGCCTCTGTTTGAGGGTTTCATAAAACAGAATTAGACTATCTTCAATAATATCTAATTTCAAGCCTTATATATATATAAAGTAGAGAAATAAAGATGTACTAAATTGGCGAAGGTAGGTTTCGAACCCGCAGACTTCGGCTTCGGCGCCTAGCTATACAGGGCCATCCCCTCTACCGACTGCGCTACTACGCTCCTTAAAAAAGGAGTTATCATAGCTCAGGTTTAGAGGAGATTTCCCTGCATAACCCGTCTGATAGGTTACTAGTTTTCGTTGTGCAAGCACACTCGTCTATATACATGGAATAACTGGATCCTATGGGATGCCAAAGCTTGGAAATAATATTTTCATATCAAAGATATACAAACTATATATACTATATATATATACTATATATACAAACTATATATACTATATATATATATATATATATATATATATATATATATATATATATATATTGAAATAAGAGTTATATATATAAGGCTTGAAATTAGAATATGACTTATTAAGAACGTTTAAAGACTGGAGCCAGTCTAATTAATATTCAGAATATGAACATGTATGTGGTTGTCATGGTATCTGGGATACTCCGTCAATACAGCATGACACCTTTCTCATGCTCAAAGAGTAGCAACCATAAAATAGCAGACACACTGCCTATAAATGTCTAAAGGAATAATGGTGTGTGTGTGTTTTTCTTTCACAGGGATATTATCAAGTATATGCATATAACAGTCTCACTTCACTATAGTCTGAAAAAGTCTGAATACCACTGGCAGTGTGTCCATTTATCATATGTTTATATCTATATAGTAGAGAGCCTTAAAGTAACTGCTGTTGTAGTTTAAAGACAGATTACCTAAATTAATGAAATTAATATCAAAATAGAATAATATCTTAATGTTATAATTATTAAAACGAGTCACTTGTCAGTCTTGCATTGTCTTTGAATTCCATGACATAAATTACAGAAATTATAGACTTTGTTTCTTAAGGAGATGTTTCCTGTACAAACCTACGACTGGGTATAGTTAACTCATAAAGCCTGGCGTCCTTTATATTTTCATAGTTAAACAGTATAGCCCCAGATCCCCAGATGTGACGCCTTAGAACGCGGCGTCGCATCTGGGACTATTCTGTTTGCTTAGCAGAATTTCAACGATAAATGAGATAAAAATTCAAAATCACTAGTAACGTCCATGAAATGAAAAAGGACTCGCCCAATTGATAATGATGGGCCATTTAAACTGTGATACTGGCTTGATTTTGTAATGAATGTCATTGACTATGTTCATACGAGACTGGTACTTTAATTGGTCGTAACTCTGGATTGATCAGTTTATGCTGTAAATTGTTTTCTGAAATATTCTTTAAAATAATTATTCCGAGCAGAATGAGCTGTGCCAAGCTAAGAAAATTATAAAGTGGAAAAGAAAAATAGGAAACCAAACGTATATTTGGGTTCATGAAAAAGTAGATTCTTAAACCAACGTTTAACGGGGGAATACCTTGGGTATCTTTTTTTCTGACTGTTTATGTACCTGTAAAAATCTCTAGGATTAGCCTTAACATCTCCTACCAAATTGTTCATGTAAAGATCATGCTGTTTCCTGATATCAGCTTTGATCTCTTTCCGTAAAGATTCAAATTTAGATCTAAACTTTGCACTACCAGTCTTTTTAGCTTTTGCATGAGTTGCATTTTTTTCTGCGAATCTTCCTTCTTATTTCAGGTGTTATCCAAGGGACAGAGAAAACTGAGCGACTAGTTTTTTGAGGGAATATGTTTATCTGCCGATTCCTGAATAAACGATGTAATGAGATTGAAATTTTCCTGGACCGACCGAGTATCTAAGTAACCGTTGAAGTATCTTTGCCTACTTGTACCTTTTTCCTTTGCAAATTTAAGTGTTTCTGCTCTCATAGATTCATAATCACCTTTCTGATAACGATACACTTTTCTCCTAGGTTTCTTTTTAGGGGTGATAGCAATTTTCAATGTGCCAGAAACAATGTCATGATCACTGAGCTTATCCGGGGAATGAATGTCTGCAAACTGACCAGGAAGAGAGATCAAAATTAAGTCCAAAGTATTTCTTTCTCTGGTGGGGAAATTGACTAATTGTTCCAAACCATGGTCATTCATGATATCTATCAAAATCTGACCCTCCGTCTGACTCAATGATGACCCAGATTTGCTGAGTCTGTCCGGCCATACAATATCTCTAAAGTTAAAATCACCTAAAACGTGAATTAAGGGGGGTTTGTTGCCTTTATTAATATTTTTGATTTTGTCAAGCTGTTCTCTAAATAAATTGTCAAACTTTTCCAGGGAATTCAATAAGTCATTTCCATTGTCCGATACTGGTAAATGACCATCGACAGGTGGTCGATACCAGCTAGCCACAAAGTGAGTTTTCTTATTTACAAAAAGTTTGACCCAAACTGACTCTGAGTCATTGTCCAATTCTGTGAGGGGCATGTGTGGGATGTCCTTGTGCACAAGAAGCATAACACCACCACCATTTAAGGTTCTATCCTTTCTGTACACGCTGTATGGAAAAGATTCCGGAAATAATTCAGACGTTAATATGGAATTGTCAATTTTTGTCTCCTGAATCGCCAAAATCTTAGATTGATGAAAATCAATGAAGGCCAACAACTCAAGTTTTTTGCCTCTTATACTGTTTATGTTGATACTGGAATATTTCAGACCACTAATAGATCTGTTTTTGTTAGTCAAGGTTACAGTGGACTTGGTTTCATGACTTTTTGCAAGTAGGTCAAACCTATTTTCACTTTCCAAGTTAAACTGTTCATTGAAAAAAGAGTCTGAGAAATTGAAAAAGTCACATTTTGGGCAAATCCATGTACAGTTTGAGTTTTGCATCGTTTCATACTCCGAGTTTGACATAAAAGAACAGTTATTGTGCACCCACATTTCACATTTGTCACACTGGACAGTCTTATGGGAATTCAAAAACAGCACCACTGCATAGGCTGCACTCAGCTTTGCAGTTTGAACAATACCAAGAATCATTACCCGACTCAATCTTTTGTAACTCAACGGGACCAAGATTTACGCAAGACGCATGGAAGCGTTTCTCGCAATCTTCACATTTAACTGCTTTCTCGGCCGCCTTGCAGTACTTCTTGCACGTGCGGCACTGGAACCTGGGGCCTGGGTTCATTTCGATATCTCCAGCCAAAATAATAAGAATCAACAAGTTTGTTCCCTTTGAAGGATTGAAACTGCGTAATCCTTCGGAGCCTCTTCGGTTACCAATTTTCCTTGTGAAAGCCAAGCTCTGAGCAATTCCACCAACTGATTTTCCAAATCCTATACTACAGTCCTGGTTTGAATCTAAAATATCTCCTGATGTTGTCCACTTCCAAACACAGAGCCCGAAAACCAACAACAAAGCCAACCTGAGGAGCAGCGGACAAGACTTCGGTGTATGGAAACAACATACCAGCCCTTTTCCACCCCGACAAGTCAACCGCCCCACAGTTGGACCGACAAAACCTGAAGCCATGAGTTCCAATTCAAATGATTAAACAAAAAGACCTTCAATCACTATATGAAAAAAGTGGGTGGGGGAGGTCAAACCAGAAAAAAAACTATTTAGTCCAGGACCCAAGACCCAAATCATCGATCTACCCTACATCACGTTTAGGCAGAAATTTGAGTTTATTTTCAGGTAGCACTATATCTCGGGCATATCAGGTCACCGTCTGAAGTTTGATTTGAGCCGGCGAACATCGAGTTATCTGCCCTTGTTTGATGTGACCCGCCCCTCTAATTTAACAATAAATTTATAGCACCGTTTGCATCAAAATTGTTGCTAAAACTTGTTTTACTTCATTTTCAATGTTAGTTTGTTAGGGTTTGCAAAGACCTGATATTATTCCACAAAATGATGCATGATAACATTGGTTTGAGTTATTCTTGTTGAAAATTTATGCTGTTTATTTATGAAAGATCCCTGAAAATATTATTTTTTCTAAGAATTATTTCCAAAAGTTTCTTCTTATAACTTTCTGAATAAATTGTAATTAGATATGCCACCAGGAAGAAACAATTCTGGATTCCTACCGTACGTTTCAGGGGCATCAGTTCGAGTTTCATGCATAACGAAGGAGAGAGCAGGCTTCATCGACATGTATTGTTACCCCACCCACTGATCTTACAATAGCATTTTTCAAACTATCAAAAACAAATATGGGACCAAACAAGAAGTTTGGTTCAAAGTTAATTCATCAAAAGAATCGTAACGTTAAGTTGAAAATGTATTTTATCCAAACAGTTCATTATGCAATTTTGGTTGCCATGGTAACCAATACTACGCTTGCTTTTAGACAAAAGACCTGTTACACGGGTTTAAACTATATCTTCATCTAACCATTAATTTCGTTAACAATTCTACAGTCAGGAAAGACTGAGCTTAATAGCCGGAGATAGGAGAATTCAAATTTTATGTTTTCCTTTACACCACCGGGATGTGGAAAGACATATTACGTATTTTGACCAGAATTGGTGAATGCGGTCGGTTTTAAATATAAAGTAAATGACAAAAAGATCTAAAGCGACGAGCAGTCGTACATCACATTATGCTAATAAATTGAGGCTTGGAATAAACTAAACAGTGTGTAGCATAAATGAAAACAATGTATGCTTAGGAATATCATCCGGCGAAGAAGGTCTTATCATTGAATTACCCCACCCATTTTACTTGCCATGCAAATTCAGAGAAAACAAATATTTTTTAATCCAAGAGTGATTATGTCAGAAACTTAATGTCTCACTTCTTGTACTACCATTTTTGCTTAAAGCAATATAAAGTACTCCCGTTCCCCAATATTGTATACATTTTAAATACATCACGTACATGTAATACGAGAACCGATAGTATATCATATTACTATACTATGAACTTTCCAAAACTCGTCGAAATTCATTACTGATTGATTGTAATTTGTAACATTAAAACAATGTTTTCTGAGGAAAACTATGTCCCCCCAACCGTTTAGTAATTGAAGTGTAGTTACCTTGTGATATGAAGTTTTTCTAGGGAAGACACCATGTAAGGTGTGATAGTTTAAACTTGTTTTGGACCCTGTCTAAAATTGGGTCACAATCACCAAATTCTTATAAACTCTGAACCTCCTCACAACAATGCTTCTGAGCAAGTTTGGTCAAAATCCATCAATTAGTTTACAAGATATCGTATCGGAAAAACTAATTTCAACAGTTTTTATGGACCCGTGACCTTGGAAATTAGGTCAAGGTCATCAAAATCTAATCAACTTTGAGCCTCCTCCAAACAATGCTTCTGTGCAAGTTTGGTCAAAATCCATCAACTGGTTTACAAGATATTGCAGTGAAAAGACTAATTTCAACATTTTTTTATGGACTCGTGACCTTGAAAATTAGGTCAAGGTCACCGAAATCTAATCAACTCTGAGCCTTCTCGCAACAATGCTTCTGTGCAAGTTTGGTCAAAATCCATCAATTGGTTTACAAGTTATCGAGTTGGAAAGATTAATTTCAACATTTTTTATGGACTCGTGACCTTGAAAATTAGGTCAAGATCACCAAAATCTAATCAACTCTGAGCCTCCTCCCAACAATGCTTCTGTGCAAGTTTGGTCAAAATCTGTCAATTGATTTACAAGATACTGCGTTGGAAAGACTAATTTCAACATTTTTTATGGACTTGTGACCTTGAAAATTAGGTCAAGGTCACCAAAATCTAGCCGACTCTGCGCCTCCTCGCAACAATGCTTCTGTACAAGTTTGGTCAAAATCCATCCATTCGTTTACAAGTTATCGCGTTGGAAAGACTAATTTTAACATTTTTTATGGACTCGTGACCTTGATTATTAGGTCAAGGTCACCAAAATATAATCAACTCTGAGCCTCCTCCCAACAATGCTTCTGTGCAAGTTTGGTCAAAATCCATCGATTGGTTTACAAGATACTGCATTGGAAAGACTAATTTCAACATTTTTTATGGACTCGTGACCTTGAAAATTAGATCAAGGTCACCAAAATCTAATCAACTCTGAGCCTTCTTGCAACAATGCTTCTGTGCAAGTTTGGTCAAAATCCATCTATTGGTTTTCAAGATATTGAGTTGGAAAGACTAATTTCAACAGTTTTTATGGACTCGTGACCTTGAAAATTCTGTCAAGGTCACCAAAATCTAATCAACTCTGAGCCTCCTCCCAACAATGCTTCTGTGCAAGTTTGGTCAAAAACCATCATTTGGTTCACAAGATATTGCATTGGAAAGACTAATTTCAACAGTTTTTATGGACTCGTGACCTTGAAAATTAGGTCAAGGTCACCAAAATCTAATCAACTCTGAGCCTCCTCCCAACAATGCTTTTGTGCAAGTTTGGTCAAAGTCCATCAATTAGTTTACAAGATATCGTATCGGAAAAACTAATTTCAACAGTTTTATAGACTCGTGACCTTCAGAATTAGGTCAAGGTCATCAAAATCTAACCAACTCTGAGCCTTCTCCCAACAATGCTTCTGTGCAAGTTTGGTCAAAATCCATCAATTGGTTTATAAGATATTGCGTTGGAAAGACTAATTTCAACATTTTTTATGGACTCGTGACCTTGAAAATTAGGTCAAGGTCACCAAAATCTAATCAACTCTGAGCCTTCTCGCAACAATGCTTCTGTGCAAGTTTAGTCAAAATCCATGAATCGGTTTACAAGATATTGCGTTGGAAAGACTAATTTCAACATTCTTTATGGACTTGTGACCTTGAAAATTAGGTCAAGGTCACCAAAATCTTATCAACTCTGAGCCTCCTCCCAACAATGCTTCTGTGCAAGTTTGGTCAAAATCCATCAATTGGTTTTCAAGATATTGAGTTGGAAAGACTAACTTCAACAGTTTTTATGGACTCGTGACCTTGAAAATTAGGTCAAGGTCACCAAAATCTAATCAACTCTGAGCCTCCTCCCAACAATGCTCTTGTGCAAGTTTGCTCAAAATCCATTCATTTGTTCAGAAGATATCGCGTCAGAAAACCTAATTTGATCAGTTTTCATGGGCTGGTGACCTTGAAAATGAGGTCAAGGTCACCAAAATCTAATCAGCTCTTTCCCCTCTCCCAACCATGTATCTATGCAAGTTTGGTCAAAATCCATCCACTGGTTCAAAAGATATCGCGTAAGAAAGAAGCTACGCGGACGCGGACGCCGACGCGGACGCCGACGCCGACGCCGACGCCGACGCCGACGGGAACCGCACCAAATACAATATGTCCCCCACCTTCGGTTGGGGGGACATAATTAGTATTTTTATATATTTTGTTTGAAACGTGAACGCCGAACATCTTTCAACATCTGATTATTTGGCTCACTTCCGTAACTATATAGATACTGAGAAATATTTAAGTACCCCACCGACACAAATATAGGTCAAGTGCCAAAATAGACAATCATACATTTTCCTACTGGTGAAACTGATTCATGTAAACCACGGCATTTTCCAAATCTGTTTCTTCTTGAAATTGAGCTCTTGCACAGGTTTGTACAGCTCCTTTGCAATGGCAAGCAGCCTCACGGTCAATCCCTTTCCTTTTGCAAAGGCAGTTTCTTGTACATCCCTTTTTACAATTACAAAATGAGGCTATTCTTAAGTGATCTGGTATATTTGTCTTTGTCGTCAACAAAGGAGTTGTTCCACTGGCATCGTTCTTCCAACCGAAATGAAATGGTTCCAATACGGTGGGAACAGGTTGGACTGCTTGTACCCAGGTTCGTGTTTGATACAACGAACGTAGAACATGCTGCCTAAGAGCATCGTCTGTGGGCGGCAGGTTTTCTAGAGATTTTCGTCTAGCGTAGAGATAATACCTTAATGCATCAAGGTTTGCAAAAGTCTCCCCACAATACATAGAAGTGACAACAACTGTAGCCAAATCAACTGTCCGTGAAATAACATCTTCTGATATGGTTTCACTAGCTTCCAGCCCTTTACATACTGATGCCATGTCGGTGGCAACATTCATTTCTGCAACAGCGTTCATAAAAGCTCGTTTTCCTGTACCAAAAAGGAAACTAGTTGTGTCACAACCACTTAAGGCGTGTAAGAGCGGCAACATGGCTTTCTCGTTGTCTGCAAATACCTTTTCTACTTCATGGACAGGAATATAGAAGTCCTTGCTCTTTATAAATAAGAGCTGTCGCAGGACAGCGTAGCTCGCCTGACTTGTGCTTTGCCACTAAATTTGTTAAAATCTATGACCCGTGACTTTGACCTTGCCTGTAGATGCATTTTGTATAGGGAGCTATTTGCATAAATAAGCTAACAATGAACACATTGATCACAAAGTCACTGGAGCGTGAAATATAGGTCAAGGTCAGTAGGTCATTGTAGGTGCCGAGTCGGGACATCGAGGCGAAGCCATATGCAAGGTTTGATGGTTGTAGGCTTTATAGTTGATGAGATATTAAGGGTTGGCTTAAAAATGACAAAGTCACTAGAGCACGAAATATAGGTCAAGGTTACTAGATCAATGTGCGTGCCGAGTCGGGACATCGAGGAGAAGCCATATGCAAGGTTTGATGGTTGTAGGCTTTATAGTTGATGAGATATTAAGGGTTGGCTTTAAAAATGACAAAGACACTAGCACACGAAATATAGGTCACGGTCACTAGATCAATGTGGGTGCAAAGTCGGGACATCGAGGAGAAGCCATATGCAAGGTTTGATAGTTGTAGGCTTTATAATTGATGAGATATTAAGGTTTGGCTTCAAAAATGACAAAGTCACTAGAGCACGAAATATAGGTCAAGGCCACTAGGTGAATGTGGGTGCCGAGTCGGAACATCGAGGAGAAGTCATATGCAAGGTTTGATGGTTGTAGGCTTTATAGTTGATGAGATATTAAGAGTTGGCTTCAAAAATGACAAAGTCACTGGAGCATGAAATATAGGTCAAGGTCAGTAGGTCAATGTGGGTGTCGAGTCGGGACATCCAGGAGAAACCTTATGTAAGGTTTGATAGTTCTAGGCTTTACAGTTGATGAGAAACTAACACAGCATCTGAGCATTGTACAAAGGTGTTCTAGATATTGACCTCTAGCCCCGCCCTCAGGCACGACCCCACGGGTCCCTTCACACTAAATCACAGAGGACTCTCATATGCAGCAATGTTCCAAATATGAATGATTTCTGGTCAGTGGCTATCAAGATATAACAATTTTAAAAAGATTTAACCGAAAGTGTGACGCGGACGTACACGTATTTAACGTAGGTGACAACAATAGCTCTGTGCACTTCGTGCAGGCGAGCTAATAATTCCTCCAGTCCTTCTCTGGCCAGTTGCTCGAACAGGTACAGCGCAATAACAACAATGTCAGTATCTGAGACCCTTATGATTATTCTTTTACATCCGTTCTTTATTGCCGAGAGAAATTGCAAAAATACTCTCGTACCTGCTTCCTCGTGAGTGCTAGAAAGAAGATATTCTTCCGTGACTGTCGGTCTTGTAGGACCGTTTACCGTCATGGCATGCATTTTTAGTCTATTATTAAACCCCCCTGACAACAAAAGTCTTGCATGTTCATGCAGTACATCACTACATCTAATCCAGCTTTCAAACAGGAAAGCGATCAAGTTAGCTTTACTGACGCTATTGTGGATAGCCTCTTCGTACCGCTTTGGTGATATCTTTTTGCTGATCTCATACTGTTTTTTCTGTTTCTTTTCGACGGTTTCTACATCCACTGGCATCTTTCAAGCTTACTGCTTGGTTGTTGGCGTAGAAAACGCCGTATATACCATCATACCTGTCCGCAGCGAGATGTATCTCTGAATAAGACTTGTTGCTGGTTACACCATGAAGGACTCTTCTTGCGAACTCGTCAGTTTCTTCTTCTTCAAAGGGTTCTAATGTACGCAATAGTCCCATAACATCTATAACTAATCCCGTTTTAACTTTGCTGTCTGCCTCTGTTAAAGTAACGGGCCAGTCTTCAACTTCTATTTTTTTCTTCATCACATCCAAAAGAACTGATTTGTTGCCACTACGAAGGTGCACTTCTTTGTTTTCTGTTGTCATCTCAGCTAGACAGTGAAGGCGGATATTCTCTGGAGCTGTTTCAGCGTGTTGTTGTGTGATTTTTTTTGTCTTGTAGTAGAGTATATACGGCTTACTCTTATAAACTGGTTGAGCATCGGTAATTCGAAAACAAAATTAATAAAGTTATCATATCTCGGTAAACATAAGATTTGAGAACATGAACCACGATCTTGCAAATGTTTCAATTTCTTGATTACAGACAGACGTACTTTTTAGAAGCATGTCGCATAGTTCTTGCGAATGTACTGAATTGTTAAAATGTTGACACGCGAAAATTACAAATCGATGGGCAGGATTCAAAATGTTTGCATGTGAGCGGTCGAAAAACGCTACGAGGCTGCCAAATATTTCGCACGAGGCAGGCTGGTAAAGATGAATGTTCGATGATAAACAAGCAGAAACCGACGTTCAGTGAGTGTCTTCATGGTTTAGACGAGAGAGTTAAGGTATATTGTCCATAACAACGTCTCAAGCGTTTTTGTTTTTATAAGCATGGCGCAGAGTCATGTTGTTTTTGAAGAAGTCCGTTTCCTGGTTTACAAGGAGAGTGACTTAAAGTAATTACTGTACCACGGATATTTTTTTTTTTTTTTTTTTTTTTCCTGGGCGAGACCAGTATTATAGGTGGTTGTTTTGTGGGTTTGTTGTTTCGGGAGCACCCGAAGGCTCAACCGGGAGGAGGTTTTTGGAGAAGCCCGGGATCGAACCTGCGACCCCTGGTTTACAAGGCGAGTGACTTAACCACTGCACCACGGAGGCTTCTTGTACCACGGATATTTGCTGTGCTTTTTGCGAATTCCGTATTTTGATTAACGTATACCATACAGTTAAAATGATAATTTCATCTGCGTAAATTTCAATGCTAAAAGCTGTGAAAAAATGATAAGAAAGGAACACCTTTGTTTCATTCATGTGAATTTATCAATAAAAAGGGGAAAATCTTACCTTCATTCCTTAAATATAATAAATACATTATCGTAATATTCGTCAAAGGATAATCAATGAATAACAGTGCAGTATACGGTAATTTTAAATGAACCGCTTAAGCAAGGGAAAAAAACTCAGTTTTACAAGAATCTGATTACCAAAAAGGCTATTATGACACTTAATATTATTATTACAATCAATTTTACTATATTTTTTAGTCCCTCTGTGTTTCTTTTCTCGACGGACAGACAGTCAATACTTACCAAAAATATACAACATGCATAGCACGAACATACTCATGTTATGAAAGGATGCACCTACAATTCTGAAGAATGATTTCATAGAGGCCTGCAAGGCTGACCGCAAATAACAAGATATGTTCAAATACAGCCCCGCATAGTTCAAACTTTTGTACTTGAAACAGAATCAATCATGTAATCACAATTCCATAAACACATTAGACTTTGTTTAGGTTGCACGTAGGGCAGGCCTCATACTCAATAACTGACCAGCTGTCTTAAAGGCACCATTCACTTATTAAATATCGCATATGCTGAGATAACCCTTCCGAGTTAATGCAAAGAACTTGGAGTTTTCGCCTTAGTGATGTTTCGAGCGTGGGCCGTTTCACCCTGGGTCGTTTAGCCTGTGCTCCACATCGCCCAGGCAGATTTGGTCGATCATTCCTTCCTCATTTTTCTTTAACGTCATATGTCCATTGTTGGCATTTGGACATATTTGCAATATGCTTGACCACGTTGATTTGTGTTTTTTTTTCTGTATGGCTGTGGTTGTGCTCGGCATAGTTGTTTTGGCGGATACTACCGAATGAAGATTATTTGTTGGTGAGTCAGGTCACTACTCATTGCGAAAACATGCCCATGTAATATACAGATTTTACTGAGTTGTAAAAATTGAAAATTTTCAGTCAAAGTTTTTGACATTCTTTTATTTTGGCTCAAAACATAGACTGTGGGTACTTGCTAGAACCTGCTCACCGAGGCGGGAGGGAGCCGCCTCACCGAGGCGGGAGTACCCACAATCTATGTTTTGGAGCAAAAATAAGAAAACAGGTTAACCACCATACCCCAGTTTTGCTATATAAAAGTGGGTTCAAGGGGGTATACATGTCATGGACATGTTATTTTATCCTGATGCTATAACTATTTTACAATGTAAAAAGTGGGTGGGGTAAGTTGGGACGGATTTATCCAACTTCACCAGATGAGATATCCCTAAGCAGACATTGTTTTCATTATTAGCATGCTATTTATTTTATTTCAAGTCCTAAACTATTGCCATAATTGTATGTACATGAATCGATATTGGACGATTTAGGTTTTTGGCATTCACATCATAAGGAAAAAACACCATATTCATAAACACTGTTAAATATAGGTAATAAGCACATCCATAGCAGCATAGTCTAAAGATAAACTCACCTAATTCTGAAAATCAAAGTATATGTGCTTTGTTTTGATATATAAGCTTATTAATTTAGTGTTTCGACCTATAACGACGATATAGTTTTAACACATGTTGTGGGGATCTATCATTCAAAATCATGCCTATTGTTGGTTACCATGGTGACCAAAAGTTGGTTAGAAGCTGTTTTAGAATAATTCTTTTTCAATTGTTTTTCATAGTTTGTATGATACACTAACTTTAAACCAAGCTCCTTGTTTGAATTTATTTTTGTTTATGCCTATTAATATAAATGTCATTATAAGTTGAGTGGGTGGGGTAACCATATATGAATATAAAACCTGTCATATCCTTCATCATACATTAATGTCAAATTGTTTCTTGTTAAAACGTATTGTAGTAAACCATATCTTCTAATTCATAATGTCATAATTAATGATAGGCTTCAAAAAAGTTATAAGAAGAAACTTTTGGAAATACTTCTTAGAAAAAATCATATTTTCCGTGCTCTTTCGTAATTTAACAGCATAAATGAGGGTCAGGATGGGGGGTCCTGGTATTCACTAATCATTAAAAATTTAGCCATTTATTCACTGTCATTAAAATTTTGGCTTATTCATTAAAATTAGCTCGATTATTCATTAAAATATGATAATTACTAGTCACACCTTCTTCACCCAGCTAATATCCATAAGCAAATAGGTGTTCTCCACCTAACTCAAGCCACAAGGACTAGATCTGTGATATTAAATTGTAGACTGCTGAGTGCAACCTTGATATTAACATCTTGAGAGAAGCATAATTATATACACTGCTAGACCATAAAAGCCTCATAGAAACTTTCTGAAATAGTATACCAATTTTTTTAGCAAATTCCCTTTTAAATATGTTGGGCGTATAATCCCCTCCACCTTAAATACTGAATACGAACGAAGTTTTTCCCTGAATCTTTCTCTTCAATTATGAATACCAAAGGTTATTTAAGAAAAATTGTAACTCCAGTGGTAAAAATGAATAATAAAATGCTGTTGTTTCTATTTAGTAAACTAGTTAGCATAGGAGTACTATGGGATGTATGGATTGGTGCTTGTGCCTGATTGTACAATACATTTTATTAATGTCTTAAAAATACCGAGAGAGCAAAGCGAGCGAGGAAAAAAATATGTAGCGCCATATAAATTGCCAGATAGATTTGCATTAACGTTCTTAGTGCTGCCTTGTTTCTGATTGCAAAAGTTATGTACTGTCATATAAAATAGCAAGATGATGTCCAACCACAGAAAAGATTATCATTATAGGATTGGAACATAAGGACTATGTCACCCTCTGTACCCGTGATACAATCAATTACCTTACGTCGGAGACTGATACAACTAGACGCGGCGCGTGGTGGAAGATGGAGGCAGGTGAGTTGACGATTATTTTACTTTTACAGGCATTTATGCGGGGTAGTTTAGGTCAAGAGTTGGCAGAGAAACAAAGAGTACATACCTCTGTTTGTTTGCCATCAACAGTATTCTTAACAACATCTCCTTGCCACAGAAACAATAGTTTTCTCGGCTGAAAATTCCACCACCGTCACGAAAAATGATTGCATTTGCTAATTTCTCCAATCTTTTGTCACCTATTTACATTTTAAACGTTTCAAGATAGACCAAAAACATTCTTTCTTACATACAAGCAGAAAACAATAATTAAGTCAGTCAAGTTTGTTCACAATATGGTGTTGAACACACACAGGGTAGATCGATTAGGATACAACTAACCTATATGAGTCAATTACCTCGATACAACTCACGTATAAGACTTTTGGATAGAAAATGATGCTCCTTACGTCGGAGAATAGAGCAAAAAATGATACTACTTACGTCAAAAGACTATTGTACATTGAAAGGCCCATGGACTCGATCAGCTGGCTAACCTGCACTCCGATACACTCCGTGACCTGGTTCCACTTGCATAGGTTGCATTCAAACAATGGTCGAACTAATTATGGATTTCGTTATAAGCTTTTAGCCTCATTATTTGGTAAAGGTTATTTGAATTTGTGTTAACTATTATTTGTAGCAGTGTCATAATTCTTCTGATAAACACATGCGTATCCCGCAGAGTTTAAATAAATTTGGAAAAATCGAACAATTTTCTTCTTTGTGTCCCATATTCTACAGTAATCTCCCCTGATCTATTAATATATATCTTTGATATATTCAATAGATAACATGACGTATTTTATGAATATGCATACTTTTACAACTAGAATGAATATGATTTAAGTCACATATGCCAAAATTGATCTAACATAACACAGTTTTTCGGGGCGGGAATTTTAGCGAGGATTTGCTGGACCAGACATCAAGGTCCCCGCTATTCCTCGGGCCTGGGACTAGGGCATAAGATTCAGCAAATATTCTTAGGACTGCCGGGGTAATCCACCTACGGGTAAGGATTGAGAATACCATATGGCAAAATTGCGAGGATATACTGTTTGATGGCCATCGCTATGCAGGGGAGCTGACGGAAACATTTCTTCAGTGAAATTTTCTTAATTCGAGAGCGGAGCAAAGAACGGAACTTTCATCTTAAATCTGTCCCTACATGGTATGATGAAAAGGGCAAATAAAATTTGTAGGTCTTAAAAGCCAAATGTCCATGCTATGTCGTGGTTGAACAAGTTGACAGTGTGTGTGGAGAGCATAGATAAGTGTGTTTTTTTTTTTGTTTGTTTGTTTGTTTGTTTGTTTGTTGTTGTTGTTGTTTTTTTTTTTTTTTTTTTTTTTTTTTTTTTTTTTTTTGTGTGTGTGTGTGTGTGTGTGTGTGTGTGTGTGTGTGTGTGTGTGTGTTTTTTGTGAGTGTTTTTTTTTTAATAATCATGAACATGTATTTTTAATCTATGTTAGAAATTAGTATCGGTACTTCGTTCCATTCAAGAAAGGGGCCTAACGGAATGCCAGTATAAATAATAAAAAAAATCGTCTCGTGTTAAAGGTGTAGGGGGGGGGGGGGGGGGGGGGCTACGTGAAGAACGTCAATCGAACGATCAATGCAGACATTTCCCGTCTTTCTTTCTTTTTTTTCTTTCTTTTTTTGAGATTGAGATTGAGATACATTCTGCTGATAAAATTTATGTGTTTGTTGGTGGATTTGTGTGAACTATTGGTCAACCTTAGATGCGTTGTGACTAAAATAAATAACTTGAATAAATGAATAAGTAGCATTCCGTATTACCAACCGTTAAAATTACACAAACAAGAGCCCTTGGAACATGTTGATATAAGGAACACATGCAAACTTGCCCTGCCTGACACACTCGTGCTCGCTAGTCCGTGGGCCTTTCGATGTACAATAGTCTTTTGACGTAAGTAGTATCATTTTTTGCTCTATTCTCCGACGCAAGGAGCATCATTTTCTATTCAAAAGTCTTATACGTGAGTTGTATCGAGGTAATTGACTTATATATAGTTAGTTGTATCCTAATCGATCTACCCTGTGTGTGTTCAACACCATATTGAGAACAAACCATCCTGACTTCATTACTGTTTTCTGCTTGTATGTAATAAAGAATGTTTTTGGTCTGTATTGAAACGTTAAAAATGTAAATAGGTGACGAAAGATTGGAGAAATTAGCAAATGATATCATTTTTCGTGACGATGGTGGAATTTTCAGCCGAGAAAACTATTGTTTCTGTGGCAAGGAGATGTTGTTAAGAATACTCATGATGGCAAACAAACAGAGGTATGTACACTTTATTTCTCTGCCAACTCTTGACCCAAACTACCCCGCATAAATGCCTGTAAAAGTAAAATAATCGTCAACTCACCTGCCTCCATCTTCCACCACGCGCCGCGTTTAGTTGTATCAGTCTCCGACGTAAGGTAATTGATTGTATCACGGGTATAGAGGGTGTATGTGGGGTAATAGAATAAAAAGAAAGTATATATACATAATCAAACAAAACAGTGAAATAGTATCTGGCTCGGTAGAAATCCAGAATGATTTATTTTTCTCTGCCTTCAAATGACACATTTCATTTTCAATTGGTCCATGAGGTGAGCCCCTACATGCTTGGCTTCCAGACATGTATTTCCAAACATTCAAGGATTTCTGAAATATGAATACATGTGAACTTAATCGGGTCTGGGGGCATCCAGACCACAGAAAAAAAAATGAAATTCTGGAATACCAGGGAGGCCATCTAAGACAATTCCATAGCCAAATTTTAGCATATTCATTATTCTTTAAAATGTTATTATTCACTATTCATTATATTATTCTGCTATTCATTAAAAATTTACATTTATTCATTATTTTTTAGGACCTCATTATTCACTAATCATTAAATTTTTTGCTCTTTATTCACTCTCATTAAAAATTTCAGGCCATTATTCATTAATCATTATACCCCATCCAGACCCTCATATAGTGCTACATGAAAATAAACTCAAATTTCTGCCTCAACGTGATGTAGGGTAAATCGCTAAAACGACTGATTTCGGGTCTTTGGGTCCCGGACTAATTCAGATTCTTTAATTTTTATGACAGATCGTTGCAGCCCTGCTAGAGCCGTTCAATGTCACTGTCAATGAAGCTTGAACAAATTCTGGCCCAGAAGCTTGTCAGCTCTAGGGCCAAAAAGTTTCAAGACAATGAATTTTCAATTAAAGTACGAATCGTTTTGGCGCAAATCGCACGACTAAGAAAATCGATGCTTAGACTCTTAATTTGGGGGAAAACAGCGACCAACAATGAGCAATTGCAGGTCCCAAACTTCTTGACCTAAAGTGGGGAAGTTTTACAAACAAAAACAATGGGAAATTCGAGAAATAATAGAAAAAAAACTTCTCTTTCAAAATTCTGTGTCCGTGTCGCCGAACCGAACCGAACCTCCATATATACTACTCATACTGATTTGTCGACGTCGACCTGTCGACCTACTGCTTGGATCCATCTCCCTAGCCAACACTGATTTTACATTTGTAACTGTGGTCAAAGTAATTACAATAAGCCTGGGTTGGCATCAGGGATTTGAATTAATCATAGCAGTGTCATTTAGGGTTTGTAAAAATGAGTAGAGGTTGTATTACGGTATGTTTCGGTATAGACGGATGGTCACATTCTTTAACAAGAAACATCTTTAAAAAAAGAAAATTGTCGAAGATTAATACCTGTTCTGCAATAGGGTACAGGATGCAGGAGAGACAGACAGACACAGACAGACAGACAGACAGACAGTATGACTCTTGCAGAGCCAACTCCAGACATGACTGAGAGGAAATGCTTTTCAAATGTCCTTACGGTGAGAGTCCTTAAGAGTCGCTGGACCGAAACGACTCGTTCTGTTGAGCAGAGACTTTGATCCGAACACGCCTATATTTAATGGAGAAAATCCGAACGCATCTTATCTACGATGGCCTGCATGGATCATAAAATTTCAAAAACCACAGATTTTATATTTTGATTTTTCTTTGCAAAAGCTTTCGTCACACAAAAAGCGATTAAAATGAATAACAATAAGGACCAATGATGGCTTGTATAGTAAAAAACATCATCTTAAAGTACTTTTTAAAGAGATGCAGTTTGTTGCCTTTTTCATCTTCCATATGGGAAAAACCCGGATGCAGGTCAAAAATGATCTGAGATGTCTTCGACAAATAACTAGAATCACCTTCATGGGCTTCGTTCAGTTGTTGCTTTTCCTCAGGAAGATTCTTAAATTCTTCATAACTGTTGTCAATCAGTCATGATCTTTGCGAGTTGTATGCTCTGAGGCACATGAAGCAATACCGGTTTGTGGAAAACCACAGTTTCCTCTGAACTGAGACCGACTTCACGGTCTTAAAATTGTAAATGTCATTGAAGAATGAAGCGCTTCTGCTTTCCTGGATTGGATTTGAGACGTAAATGAGTTTGCTTGTCTTGCGATAGCCTTGCAGGCTGGATTCTTGGTTTAAATCTGCTTAGAATCAATCTATGGTCTGTCTAGCATTTCTTCTATCTTTTCTCCACACGCTTTGATATTCCGGCGTTCGTGTCATGGATGCATCGGATATCTTGTTTTGTTTAGGTGGACGGAAGACTGTGTTGGTGATAAAAAGATAACCATGTTCAACATTAGACCATTACTAGTTGTTGCATTTCCTACACCTTCAGAATCAATTACCCATTTGCAAGTCTGGTGACGGCCCCCTATGATCAAAGTACACACATTACATCCGTCAACTACTTTGTGTCGACCGCTAAGAGGGATGACCCCACTGATCGCTTTTACCCCAGCCACTGTTCTTGAAGAAGGAAATTGTTAAGGCAACCCTCACTGTATCGCTTTCTGGGCCATTGAAAAATAATTTCTGTATAATTGATATTAAAGATTTTTTTCAACTTTCATATGTTGCAAACTTCCATGACTTTTATTATCATTTTTGTTTGTTGACATGGGTCCTTTTTTCCCAGACGATTGCGTATTGGCACGTTTTACCGGCGAGAATCTACATTTTATCATCCCGACTTATTTTGCTTTTCTTTGCACTTTAATTTACAAGTAAATTAAGGCCGTTTGTTTTAGTGGTCGTACAAATAGGTATCCTAATTTCATTTTACCCCACTGGTATGGGGTTGTTTGTACTTCGGCTTCATCGGCCCTTGGATTCCGAAATGAACACTGTGTTTGTCACAAGTTTTGAAATACTGGTATTTTGCAATATGACCATATGATCACACAAATCGTACTGTAACAGTTAAAGTGTTAGTTTAGCAAAGTTGTTAGTTTAGCAAAGTCCTACTTTCAGTCGCTTTTCAACATGCCTTACCTTACGAACAGAAAATAAGTTTATGGTGGGTTATAATCCATTTTCACTCCTCTTTCGATTAGCGAAAACATTTTTTCAAAATATTACAATATCTGATAAATATCCACGACAAATGAAGTTGAGGTAATTTACACATCTATTTTCAGTCGTTTTAGCGAGTCTAATATTTTATGACACCCGATCAATGACGTAATACTGGTACACACGGCGTGTCACAAGAAATTAAATCGGCTAGACTGAAAGACAAATTTATCAGGTATGCACTCATGAAAATAAATAGAAAATATGCAAACGCTGTAAAAATTATTCCATGTCAAACATAAGCAAGGCGTGTTGTTAGTTCCGCAAACTCGTTTTCACCTTGCTAAAATCAGTACGCTTAGTTGATGCGGTTCAAACACAACTAATTGACGTCCCAGACAACAGCTGTGGTCATGTTAGGACAATGCTGCTAGTTTATGGGACTTCTACAAAAATAAGTGCCGAGACGTGGTGATGAGGGGCGGGAGGGGGGAGTAAAGCGCAGCCCCGGAGACTGATGGCAATGAGGAACAGCAGCTTGCTTAATTGGAGCTGTTCTAATGTACAACACAATGGGGTGGGGGCTTGAATATCTGCATATAAGTGTACTAAGATACATTTACAAATTCAATAAAGAGCAAAAACCATAATATATATATTATTGTAGGCTATATGCAAGTGTATACTTAATGCTGAATAAATTTATTTGTATTTTATAAACGTTATTAATTTTGAAAAACAAAAATGACTTGTGCACAATAGGTATGAGTACTTTAATTTGGCCATTTTAGGTCCCGTCCCCATATGACCTTAGCTGTTGGTGGGCCGTTAAACCCCAAATCAACGAAAAACGAGGCTCCTAAATTACTAGAACTGTTTTTAGTGTCAAAATTAGGGACTGAAAATTGAGCTTCAAGCGAACGTAAGTTGTTCTGTCACATGCAATGTAAATTTATGTTTCACGTCAGCGTATGTGGAATGTTGGGCGCATCTTTGTAAGTCCCTCTCGGTTTGAAATATCAAACATATCTTCTTAATTGTCAAGAGGTAGTCGTTTACATACTGCAACAAGTAGTGTAACAAAAACTCATCATATTGCCCAGGCACATGCTGCTAATATTGTCTTATACGCTCTCTAGATGAAAACAATACTTTACAATTAGATGGTGATAAGCTTACAATTTAGTATAAGGAAAGATGGTGATAAGCATGTGTGTTTCTGGCATGTTCAGAACTCAAAGTCGGCAATACTGTCGCACTTTTGTAACTATTGTACCCAAAAGGCGATGCTATCAAAGTTATCTCGTGAAAATTTATATTTCGATAGCTTCTCCGAGACGGAATTTTGCGAACGTTGTAATAACGTTGAAAGTTTAACATGGTTCATTGATTTTTTTTTCTATATCTTATGAGTTATTTGAGAAAGAAAGTACATAATGCACCTCATTATAGCGACGCTCCTGCGTCGCTCTTATGGTAGAACGTGGTAAAAATGTTCTGTTCTATTCTGTTCTAGATACATTGATAGTCAGTCCGAACCGGAATTCGGGGTAGCGAATAGCAACAACTCTTCACGTCGAAACATTCGAAATATTGTGTTGACAATATTTTTGGTCAACTGCGGCTGCCCTAAATGGACGAATTAAACAAAGATAGTTTAAGATACTTACTCAAGAATATCTGTCGTTTTTGTTCCAGCATGACGTCACAGTATTGCTTAGTTTTACGTCACATGGTTGCGTTCGGTTAACTGCACAGTGCACGACCTTTGTGGCACCGAGCGACGAAGGTTCGTATGAATCAAAACGACCTCCCTTATTTCGGAATAATACAGATCTAAAACTTTATGTTGTACGGAAATCATTGTAAATTGTGCAAAAAGAAAAACTGAAGAATTTTATGGCCCATGTCCTTGTGTGTCCATGATCATCTGGGTAAGGTCCTACCCGGTGGGTCTTTTTACTGCCGCTCTCTGAAAGAATATTGTTTTCCTAATTGCCCATTTCCTCTGATCCCTAAATCTCCAAACGTTAGTGCTTGCTTCCCAGATCCCTGAAAATAAATGACCTAAGTCCTTCTCCCCAGATCCGCAAGACACCTGGCAGGGTCCCAGGATGAGGCTGAGGAACTTATCAGCTTTTAAAATCATTGGCGCTATAGGAGCAGAGCGTCGCGCCAAAGATGGTGCCTTATTTCATATTAGCTTCCTTTGACTATTTTATGCACAAAAGGCAGTTTGCAACTCTTCTGTACATGTTTATTTCACTGACCTAATAACGTTTGCGGAACTAGACACAGGTTTGCGGATCTAACAACAGCTGGTGCCCCTACATTTACGCTTCCAGAATCAAAACGGAAGACGCGAATTCAAAAACCTAATCTGCATGTGAAAGGATATAGATTTGTTGATATGTTCATGCCAAACCATTATTGATATACGCAGTAGTAATGTCAGGATACCCCGACGACGAGAAGTGTTTGCGGAACTAGACATTTTACTGTATTAGCTGTCGGGCCAGACCTGCCCATGTTATTTCTCAATACATATTCATTTAACCCGTAAAAGTATTTAAAGGCACTCCGGTACAGTTTGTATCAAAATAGTTTAATATGGAAAAGATACAAATGAGTGAGGACAAAACGGGATATGGAACAAACTATGCCCCTAGCATTACCGAATACACAGTCGGAACGGGGACGGGCTTAGACAAAGGTAATGGATATTACAATAAGTGCAAATTGTTTGCCGGTATGTCATAATATTGTAAAACAAATCCTCTCTATATTGTATGTACATGTGATGTAGTTGAATGTTTGCTTGGTTATTGACCCACTTGTCTATTATTAATCTGAGTGTTAACATTATCGACCGACTTAACCTGGGAAGGAGATAAAATATTTAAGGATGTTGTATGGGACATCTTTGTCTTCGCTTTGGGAAATACACCCGGATTTCATCTAATTAGAGCAAAAGTGTGTAGCGTTTTTAAATTGAAATTTGCACTCAACATACCGGATTATGTTTATCTATTCCTTGAGACTCGACACACAATATCCAGATGTCACATTGCAACGCATTTTGACCTTAAAGCATGTCCAAGCACATGTTTGAATTTATTTGTGGTCACAAAATGTTTGAAACACACCCTAGGATACCATGACATAGACATTACCATATATATGCATCAACAAACACAGAAGGCAAACATGGCAAAGGAAGTTTTTGTTTGACTTCATGCTTAACGTCCCAATCAAAAGCAAAGGTCATGTCGGGACATTGCCTCCATTTTATGGGACTTTTACCCAAAGTGAGGATGTCATGACATCCAACAAGTGCTTCAAATATAACCATCCAACTAAGCCACAAAGGCTTATATGTATGGATGGTTTGATTTGAACCACTTTTCCTGGGCTGGCTCAAACCAGAGCGGTATACCAGTAATCAGCTGGTCACTCAGAAGCGTGTAAGCTTTGCCTGGAAGCACAAACAGCCCATCTATTTCTTTAGGCCCCATGCACTATTTGGTTGTCATTTTGATTGAATAATACATCAGCCATGTGAGGAGACTGTAGCAGCATATGATGGCTTTGCGCCAATGCAACGCGCTACAAATGTGATATTTGGTGAATGATAAAAACCTGAAGTACAAAAATGCATGTTCATTGAGTGTGTTTAATGTTTAATATTGAAGAGTATACAATATTACCGAGTTGATTTTGGGTGAGATGATCTTCAAATATTGTTAAAATACAATGTACAGTCGAGTTTCCGGTTACGCAAAGTTCCCGACTCCGGAAATCCTTATTAAAAACATGGTTAAACATGTATTACCAGTACCTTCGAAACAAATAATCAGTTTTTGTTCTCTTGGCAATTTTCTAAACATTGCATTATTTAATAAATATATGTGAATGAGTTCACTCACACCAATCTTTTATCTTTAGTAGCTTTTTGCATGTCAAATTTTATGACATCTGATGTCACACTGTTACATACCGAGAGCAAAGAAACATCGATTATGCATGGAAACAACCATGTACATTACGTACATGAAGGATCTCATAAAATTATATAGAAAATTGTAAACACTGTTATATTATATTTAATGGCAAACACAGGCTGGACCAGAACCCAATACTTCAAACTTACGTAGGATGACACACTGCCGGGGCTAAAAATCAGCAAGAATGTACAATTTCTTTTGAAATAGTCGCTTCTATGAGGTAATGGCTTCAAGAAACAAAAAAATTGGTCATAAAAATCTTTCCTGCAAAGTAAAGGATATGACTTTGTCTACATCTTGTCGGGTATAGTTTAGCAGTAATTAAAATTCTATTCTTCTGATGGCAATGATTTATCATTGACAAGAACATTTTGCGAAACCAAGTACTTGACTGTAATGGAAATTTTATTTTATGACAATTACTAAATTTATTCACCCAAGAAACACAAAAGAAAAAACGGGTCTCCTAGCAAAAAAAAAAAAAAAACGTGGGGAGCCTGGTTTGCTAACAGAGAACCGGACTAACAACTGAGAGGTCATGATTCGGTCCGATACCCGCCTCCGCCATGTAGTGTCCCTGAGCAAGACACTTCAAGCTCCGGGCGGCCCCCGTGGCCGAATGGTTAAGGTCGCTGACTTCAGTGCTCTTGATCATTCGATCATCTCACCTCTGTGGGTTCGCACCTCGCACGGGGCATGAGTCACATGTGGGACAAGCATAGTTCTGCTTGCGGGTGTGTCAGGTGGTTTTTCCCCGGGTACTCCGGTTTTCGCCACACCTACCGATTGATTTGTCTCGATATGAGTAAAGAAGCTTGAAAGGGATGCAAAATTGAAAAAAAAAAAAAAAAAAAAAAAAAAAACTTCAAGCTCCACAAAGTACCGGTTACGTACCCAGAAAGGGATGACTTTGTCTCGCAATGACTAAATAATAGTTGTGAAATACATTACGGCCAAAACACAAAAGAAAGTGAGAGAAAAAAATAATGACTTGACACAACCATCCTATGAGTCAGTATTTACATTGTTTATATGCATTATACCCAAGGTTGCAAATAACATGTCTAGGCAAAACAGTTAAATTTTGCTTCAATGGCTTGTTTGGTAATGTTTTTACGTCCCGCTTAATACTGTAGCTAAGGTCATGCGGATAAACTAGCTCATTTTAAATTTTAACCGGAAAGGCTGAAGAACCCTTGGATCAATACCACTCTGGAAACAGTTCAATAGGCCCAGAGCTATGTATACATGTACATGTATGTCGATATTGTACCAGGTTGACCAATGTTTTGCTTGACCGACTTTGTCCAAGGACTATCCTATAAGGGGATACAAGATAGACAAGTTCCAGTGGTCATTTTGTTTTCATATATATATATATATATATATATATATATATATATATATATATATATATATATATATATATATATATATATATATATATATATATATATATATATATATTGCTTTGCTGTTGGTATGGGTAACCTTAAGTGTAGTAATAATAATAATAATAATAATAATAATAATAATAATAATAATAAATAAATAAATAAATAAATAAATTTTATATTTTAGGAGGACAACAAATTTAGCACAATTGACAATCTTCCATATGGTCCTCCAGTGAATACAGACAGTGATCAGTATCAGACCTTTTTTAATTTTTTTTTCAGTCATTTTCATATATTTTCGAGATGTAAGTAATGCTATATTTTGAAAGAAGAGAATCCAGTGCTTGCCTTATAATGCTGAGCGCCAAGCAAAGTAGCCACTGATACCATTTAAACGG
Source organism: Rugalucina vietnamica (assembly GCA_964017185.1). NCBI lineage: Eukaryota > Metazoa > Mollusca > Bivalvia > Lucinida > Lucinidae > Rugalucina > Rugalucina vietnamica. The sequence continues at coordinate 18,601,917 of OZ024881.1, read as the reverse complement.
TCTTATTTATGATGCGGCTCTGGATCTAACCTACGACACTCTAACCATTACACAATGACTGAGCAAGCACGATTTGGGAAAAATATCCGTAGGCTGTCAGCAAGTAATTTGGTTGTTTGTATGGAGGCTTAACATTCCAGTCAACAATTTTTTAGTCATGTCGGGGCGGAGCCAACGCTTGTGGGGCTGTCAGCAGTTTAGCAGTGTAGCATTGAAGTGAAGTCCCAAATCACGTACTTTGTAATATATATCAGCAGTAAGACGAATAGCAACTATTTAAGAAAAATCTGAAACTTAGACCACTGAATCATATTCTTGTTGTAGTGTCAGCGTTTTATGCCCTACTTACATCGCAAGTCATACTGAAACAGGGGCCCCTACCCATTGGGGCCCCAGAAGGAAATAGATGGGCTGATTATGCCTCCAGTGAAAGCCTGTACGATGCTGACTGGCTATCTGATTACTGGTTAACCGCTCGGGTCTGAGCCTGCCCAGGAAAAGAGGTTCCGAGTCTAACCATCTGCACATTATAATATGAGCCGCATTGTGAGAAAACCGGAATTTTGCATATGCGAAAACAAAGGCACAGATCAGATTCGCAGTAACTGCAAAGCTGATCAGCGCCTTTGGTTTCACCACTCGGATAGTTAAATTTCTCTTCTTCCTAAATCCGAAATTTCAAGCTTTTGACCATTTTCTGAGACTGCACAGACCCGTTTATGTCGGACCTGGTAGGAAATCGCGAAGACCGGTTTTCTCGCATCAAGGCTCATATATTATAACCCCTTTTGGCTTTGTCTGGTTATATTTGAAGCACATGTTGGATGTCAAAGACTCATGACATCTTCATTTTGGGCAAGAGTCCCATAAAATGGAGGCAATATCCCAACATGACCTTAGCTGTTGACTGGGACGTCTTCATTTTGGGCAAGAGCCCCATAAAGTGGAGGCAACGTCCCGGCATGACCTTAGCTGTTGACTGGGATGTAAAGCATCAATTCGAACGAATTCAAACTGAGACAGGGCATATTTGAAATTTCATCTGGAATGAATATGCCGGAGAAGCCCTAGAGCGATTTCCCAACCACTTATTACATAGCAGATAGCTTTACCACACCACGGATGCTCTAGACTTCAGTTGTATCCGAAGGATGCAACTAACATGGACTGACCTCCACCCCTGATCCCCACCCATTCGCACCCTTGTAACTCATCAAAAGAAGTTTTGCACCATTTAGATTTTTTTCATATTTTTAAGTGACATTTTAACTAACAAATTTTAAAGTTAGCTTTTTGAATTTGCACAGTCTGAAAGAGTTTGATAATGTGTGTGATAAGATCAAAAATTGTTGCGGAAACGATTTTAGGAAAAATTGAAAATTCCAGTTTTCTGTAAATGCTGAAAATTGGAAAATCGAAAAAATTCCACAAAAAATGCCACAGCATCAAGAACACATTTTTGTTTCAAAATTTACACACAAGAGCTCCAAAGCTAATGATTAAGCCTAAAAACAATTTAAAAAATCTCAAAATTTTAGTAAAAATTCATTTTTTGACAAAATTGCAATTTTTGAGAAAAAATGATAAATATTGGAAAAAATGAGTAAAATCGAAATTCATTTCAATTTTTGATCACTATGAGATGTTTTGACACCAAAAATTGCCGCCTGTTTTCTTTCGGTTAAAGGCAATCTCATGTCAAAGATGTTGCATGAGTACTTTTTTGACATGCAGCTTTTTAAAAATTCTGAATTTGGATGGGTTGAAAACCAGTACCTTCAGTTAAACATTAATGGGTGCTGCATGCTGTGTTTGAAAGAAAAACAACTCATTTTATTGGAGAGATGAGTTACTAAGCTTTATCTGAGAATTTAAACAAAATCTCAAAAATCGTTATTTTTTGGTCAAAAATAGTGTTTTTGTCAAAAAAATTCAATTTTTAGTTTTTTGCTTTAAACGATTGCTTTCAGTATCCCGAATGAGGATGTGAAACGAATTCGGGTTTGGAAGCTCAGAAATAAAGATGTGGGCTTTTTGCTGCATCCCAAATTTTGGTGTTTTCAAAAACTTGCATTTTTGCACATTTTTATTTAAACTTTTTAAGAAGAAATATTGATCTGTCATTCAAGAAATCCAGCCCTTTGAGATGGCATTAAGTTTTAAAAGTTTATTTGAAAAATATCTATACTAGATATTATTTTAAAATGAGAAAAATATTAACTGGTGCAAAACTTCTTTTGATGAGTATATAAAAAATGTGTTTAAACTGCACATACGCAACAAACGTGAACTGCATGAAAGGGACATTTGGCATACTGGACTTTGTCATGTATATTTCAATAGACAAAAATGGAACACAATGCATTTTCATTTATTCAATAAATGAAAACTACGTGTAATAGGGTGACAGGACTTTTGAGGAAGAGTATATTGCACCCCGTGTTCAGGACTTTCTCAAAACTGTTGTGTAATATTAAAACATGTACACAAGGAAAATTATATACTACATTTTCCGCGTACATTGCTCTACATGAACCATAACTTATTTTCTCAAAACAAATGTGTTTTTGGATAGTTAAATATCTTGTTTAATGCAGTCGGAATGTGATGTGCAGAAAAAATCTGCCATTCGCGTGCAAAAGGATTACCTAAGCTATTCATGGTGGTAAGTTTATCGAAAATGCTTGTTTTGGTCACTTTTCATATCCTTTGTAACGCCATACTGGTGCTTTGCATGATTAAAATTGTGATGTTTGTCAATAAAGAATAACTATTCATAATAGAGTCGGACAAACTTTTGGCAAAATACATTCTTGTTTTCTCTCCAATCAGATGGTCAAAACTGGCCTAACATGTTCGAAGCAGCCAAAATATGCCAGTGTTTAGAACAATGACCTTAAACAACAAGAAAGGTATAATAAAATATCCACCGAAAGGAATTATATACATTCTGCGATGAGTGAGGAAAAGTCGGGCTACGCCACAGACTATGGCGGACTGACAGTTGTTGGGGCGGGGCCACCAGTAGACAAAGGTAAACATTGTAAAACAAGAGAACAGTAATGTTTGTATGATATTATTATAGTTTGATTAATACGTCTATAATAAATGTAAAAACGAGATTATTTTATGAGACAAATGATTGTGTGTATTTTTCTTATTTTTTCTTAAAACAGGGTGTGGCCTTGGTAACGTAATTATCCACATTAAAATTCTCTTTATATTACGTACTTTATCAGATTTTGCTCAGGTGTTGATCCTATTAGATTAATAACGTCTAAGAACCAGTTTTACTCTTTGTGCTTCTGGGTACCTTTCCTCGCATTCGCAATTGGATTTTACTTGATCTGTCTTCTGAGCATATTTTATATACGGTATATATGATATTAAACACAGAAAAAATATCGTACAAGGTTATCATTGAAAAAATCATTACAATTATGACGAGGCCTAAAATGCGACAAAAAATGCATAGGCTATCTTATGCGAACAATAAAGGAGTGTATCGTGTATCATCCTGCGCATGCAAGTAAAGTGCTGCTAAATGTACTTGTAATTCTATAACCAGCTACTTTTATTTGTGCGTTCAAGCAGCATCTTGAACTCCTGGTGACAGTGTTAATATTTTTCCGTGCCAAGGTGCATTTCTTTTCATTAACAATGCCGTTTGTCTTTTTTCTTATTTGGGGTAATGAGTGTAATTTAATAACATTACAATGTGAGTGGCTTACTTGTCACAACCTAGGCTTGAGAGCGAGTCCCGTGGAAGTATGTATTAGTATATTAAAACAATAAAGATGCTTAATTTTTGCATATGCTACTTTCCAGGAAAGCTCAGAGACCAACGAAATGATGCCATAGAAAAGTTCAAACGGTTGGCGATTGCTCAGCTGATATTCGGTGTGGTGTTTCTAGCGTTCGTGATAGCCCAGATATGCGTTGCTGCACAGGGACTGTACGGACACCCATTGCTGAATGTGGGACCATGGCTCATAACTATAATGGTGGGTGCACAATCACATAATAAGGGATGCCTATATAATGATAGAGCTCCGGGATCCGGAGCAAGGTTCGAAACCTACGTCCGCCGAGTCCTTCAGCAAGATAGTTACTCTTTAAGCTTCAAATAAATTGGTGAAGAATCCACACTGGCAGCAGTTGTTCCGTCCCGAAATGTCTAAAACATATTTGTGATATCTCGGGCACAAAATTACCCTGCTCCCGTAAGGTATATCTTAGTAAAAAATGTCAAGACTTTGTGACACATTTTGTTGCAATATTTTTTCGTTAAAATTTACGTTCGTACAGAATAGAAATTCCTTGACTTATCAAACATATAAACTGTGATCTCAGTATGTTTAAAGTCTATAACTTTGTTATCCGAATATTCTGACCTTACGCTAAGGTCAACGGTCATTGTAATGTTGGACCACTGTCAACATTATTTGATACCTAATGTTTGCTTTCATTGGTCATATGGGTCATCAAGATACCATTTAAACAAGATTTTGGCAATATGTCAAAATACTTTTTATTGTGGGAATATAAATGAAGCTAAAGCATGTTATCCCTAAAATGTCGGATCCCATGAAATAAGTCAAAAAATGCCGATTATTTGTTTGATGTTTGATACCGTTCAACCGACTTATCATTCGCTAGAGAGAGAGAGAGAGAGAGAGAGAGAGAGAGAGAGAGAGAGAGAGAGAGTTAATAACAAGCTTGAGAGAGAGAGAGAGAGAGAGAGAGAGAGAGAGCGCGCGCGTTAATAACAATCTTGAGAGAGAGAGAGAGCGTTAATAACAAGCTTGAGAGAGAGAGAGAGAGAGAGAGAGAGAGAGAGAGCGTTAATAACAATCTTGAGAGAGAGAGAGAGAGAGAGAGAGAGAGAGAGAGCGTTAATAACAATCTTGAGAGAGAGAGAGAGAGAGAGAGAGAGAGAGAGAGAGAGAGAGAGAGAGAGAGAGGGAGTTAATAACAATCTTGAGAGAGAGAGAGAGAGAGAGAGAGAGAGAGAGAGAGAGAGAGAGAGCGTTAATAATAAGCTTGTAATGATACATGTTTTAAATTCCCATTATTTTTCTAGATGTTTGCTGGAGGGGTGGTAGGTATTCAGCTGTGGAGGAAGGGAGAGGAGCACCGTGACAAGGAGGATCCGCCATATGTCCTCAGACAACTGGTTGGTAACTCCTTCTATGGTAAAACACGGAGATTCATTTAAAACAACAATGTATTTGAATATATGAAGTTTTAACTCTTAAACTTAAAATCCATGTGTTGTGCAAATATCTCTAATCTTATACTGATTGAAAGTATACACCTCTAGTATATAGTTATAACAATGATATGTAATGTAATAGCAATGTATACTCAGAGAGGAAATCATTAAGTATCATATATAGTATTTGCAATACAAAATAAAAATTAAAACAGAGATCCTTTTCAAATTGTGAATGCACACATAATTTAGCGTTTGAATTGATTGTCATTTGTAGTTTTGAATGCCTATGTTTTTCAGTTATTCGCCTATTGGATGATAAATCACATGACCAACTGTTCTATGTTAGGCTGGTCGACGGCGTTTTGTTTTATGTCAGTTGGAGTCTGCGCAAACGAGAGCAGCAACCAATACAAATACTGTGTTCCTGGGAAAGAGGCAAACATCGCTCTGGCGGCCGTCTTGGGAACATTTTGCCTTCTTTGTTTGGTGTTTATAATCCCAACGTACATTCTGTACGGCAGGAACTACAGGGCGTTTGGCATAAAGAACCAATGTGGTAAATGCTGCAGCTGTTGTCAAACTAAGTGTGACGCGGCATAGAGAGGAACTGTTTATAAGGGTATTTGGTGTTAATTAAATGATGCCATCGAAAGTTCTCAAAATATGTTTCATGAAGCATGCCAACGTTCGGAACTCCAAGCAAATGCTTGTGTTTATGGGGAGAAGAAATATTTGATTATGACTAAAATCCCTCAAATCATTTAGTTGCAAGATGACATTTTTGTTAATCAGGATAGACCCCGTCACCCGAAATAATCTGGATTCCAACCAACACGCAATCTCAGTAGAATTCCCACTGTCTTTGATCAAGAGTACATACGGGTATATGATCGTGTATTGTTAAACCATATTTAACGAATGGACTTTCCCATCATTATCATTTGGGTGAGTCCACTTTGATTTTTAGGGCCATCAGGAGTGATTTTTAATTTATATCCCATTTTTCAATGAAATTCCTCTAAGCAAACAGAATAACAGATGGGACGGCCGCGGTCTGTGGTGTCACATCTGTGGCTATACTGTTTGCCTATGTCCCATAAAAGGGACGCCAGGCTTAATTGAGTTAAAAGAACCGTCTGGGTCCCAACACAATCTAGACATGTACTTGCAAATGCAAGGAAACACAAAATTTTCATCTGAATATTCCATGACAAAAGCAGTGACTTCATGACATTCTCTCTCAAAAGAATACAATTATCCTCGTACATGTATAGTGCGATTTCTTCGACCGTGTCGGTTTACCTCTGACCTTCATATAGCAAATACACTACACGTGAAAGGTAAAGAGGCGCGGCCAAAGAAATCGCACTATACATGTACGTGTACAGCTCGTTTGAGATTTAAGAGTAACGATACAGCACAACTCAACACAGAATGGTAAGGCACAGACAGGTCGTACTATTATTAAAGATGTGCCAACTAAAGTTTGATTATTATACATTATTACCACAATGGACTATGTACACAATCCTCACAATAATCTACAGCTCTTGGCAATCAACATGAGAGTGACGTAAGAGATTAACAGCTAGAATGAATGAAATAAATAGATTTGACCAATAGGAACAGACATGACATTCAGGTTTTTAACGGTAAATCCCTGACGTCACTCTCGTGTTGATTGTCAAGACATATACGTCGTCACTCTTTACATTTCCTCAACAGTCTGTAACTTGTATAATTCGGCAAATAGGTTACTGTATGGGCGACAACAGCCTAGACTGATGTCACATTTTTACCGTTAGAAATCAGCTACCTGCATTTTGTCCAATCCAGTGAATTAGACAAGTGGGTTCGCGCCTCGCACGGGGCACGAATTCATATGTGAGACAAGCCATGTTGTGCTTGCGGGTGTGTCAGGTGGTTTTCCCCGGGTACTCCGTTTACGCCCCACCTACCGATTGATTCGTCTCGATATGAGTGAAAAAGCTTGAAAGGGACGTAAAACTGAATCAAAAAAATAAATAAATAAATAAATAAATAAATAAATAAATAAATAAATAAATAAATAAAAAAAAAATAAATAAAAAAAATAGACAAACTCGTATTTCATTCTTATTTTCTAACGGAAAACATGTGAGTTGAATCTTTTAGCGGTATACCTTTCGCTTTTGAATACCATACCCAATAACGTATTCTTGAGGAAACGCCCATACAGTGACCTATTTGCCGAATTATACCAGTCGATTTTTATCTGGAACGCGAAACAAAAAAAAACACATGACATTTTTACTTACTTGATTTTAAAGTTTATAATTACCGTTATATAAAGTATGTGTGCCTTTAATATTAATTCATATTTGTTGTCTGAGGTATTTTTATATTTTTGTTATCATGTACTGGTATTTAAGTTTGTATGATCAATGCAAGATTTATTATAGAATACATGTTTGTATAAAAATACGTGTTTTGTTTTTGTTTTCCTAAAGAGACTACAGGTTGTAATATTTATTTTATGAAACGTTCATATTGGGATATCAGGGGTCCGGCAGAAGCTTTAATGAAGTCATATGTGACGAACTTCTCATCTTTTGGATGGGTCCGCTTTCTTTTTACGGGGCATCAGGGCTACTTCAATCGGTTTTGTTTAAAATTTGATTTACTTATAAGTACTCTGCGGCTATACTGTTTGCACATGTCCCAAATGTTGGACGTCAGGCTTATGTGGGATAAATTAAGCATGTTGCGAATGACCATGGATTTTTTATCCAACAGCCTCTCTACCAAAGGCTGTAAATGTTTCCCCTCTATAATACCATCAATGACTTTGTGACATCCCTATTGAGCCAATGGAACACGGAACCAAAAGTCACTGTTGACGCCACATTATTAGCATGCAATACGACGTACATACATGTGTTTGAATAAAAACAACAACACAAAGCCAATAACGTACCGGCTTGTCACAGACTTTATTTTTTAAAAGTATCACACTTTATCCAGATGCTATCCTGTGTGCCTGTCATCGGTCTCCATGATCCCGGTGACACGTAACAACATACGACATAGTCCATGTCGAATGGGAATCTCGTGCGATTTTTTTGACGATTTATGACGACCTATATAAAGCTTATCTATGGGGTATATGTATAACTTTAAACCTGTTCGTCGCACTTACATCCGCGTAAGAGTCGATTTATGACGTCATCAATATGGCGGCTATCTGCCTATATATGAATTATTCGTATTTCCATCAAAATCAATTGAAATCATCGCATTATTACTTATTTTGCAAAGAGAATGTATGAAATGCATCTGATTATACACACGATAGTCGAATTAAGTCGATGGGTCAAAGGATATTGCTTTATTCGTCGTGCGTCCGTTCGTGCATACGTTGGACATACGTTTTTTTTTTGTTTTTTTTTTTTCTTCTAGAACCGCCCACAACCTAGGTAACCCGGGAGCTATTTGACATATCTTTGCACCCCAGAACATTTTTTTTGGGTGCCAAATCATTTATTGGAACCACAGAAATGCAAAGATTTTTTGTGCTCAAAGATACACTCAATTACACTATGAAAACTGCATGGTTTCCATGGCAACCGTTAACGAGATTCTTAAGCATGGGGTGTACATACAAAATTGATCATATCTTCACTGTTACTTATTCTCGACTACTGAACATGGTCTCATTTAAAAGCATGGACATAGTCCATTCTCCCGATGGTAAGTAATGCAAATTATCTTATTTGCATATATTTGCATTTATTTTAATGAAAAATGGCATAAATCTTTAAAAATCCATAAATGAACTAATTTCAGACCCAAACTGTCATTGTGACACTTTGTTATTGAACCGGTAATATCATATGACAAATCTATTGATGACCTGGTCCTATATCAAAATTATCTGATTTGCATATTCTTGAAAATTAATAAAAATAACAAATAGTGCGAAAACAGGGGAAAACCTATATCCACTGCAAGGTATTGCATATGTTATAAGACCTATCTTGCATCCCTGGGACAAAGTCTCAAGACTGTAAGTGTTGTTAGAGGGACCTTCCTAATGCCATAAAATATTGTCCTCAGCAATGAAAAACATTTGCATGATGTAAAATCACATAGTTCCACAGCACTCCTCATGCGATTCTAAAGATAGCATGTACTTACAAAAATACTCATATCCCACCAATAGAATGCTCTAGAATACTATAATTGGTAAAAACCAAAGAAATTTTAGAGAAAAGAAAATTTAAAAAAAGAATTGAGTAAACCTACAAAATGACTTGTATCTTGGCAATCAATAGTCCTATAGTGCTGAAAAGGACACCAAATGGTGTCCAGGGCAATATTATACCATCCTATACCACAATGTATGAGTCATTTGGTTTTTAGTTTTTAAGAATATTAACAAAACCTTTAGAATTTAGAGAAAAAAAAAAACGAAACAATTAAGGGGGTATATGTGGAAAAACGCATGTATCTTGGCTACTAAAAGACATAGAGAGTCATAATTGGCATCAAATGATTACTAGGACAATGTTCTGTAACCGTGTAATCAGCTATTTTTGTTGTATGCATATTACTGAGGTATTCATCAATAAGATAAAACTCAGCGGAAAATGAACGGGTACACCAAACAAAATCGTTCATATATCAGCTGCCAATATCCTTAGCGCGCTGAAAATGGTACCAATAGAATGATAGGACAATGCACAGCTTCCATAGGGTCCGATAGCTTAACCACATGCTTTTAAATTTTCTGAACGTTACATAAAGTTTCGAAAAAAAAAAAAAATGAAAATAACAGAAAATTGAAGGATGTGCTTCACCAAAATTTACAAAATCTTGCTTGCCAGAATGTATAATTTATAAATCCGAGCACATGGCAATAAATCATTGTCTAGCAATAAATTGATCCAATTTTGAGTTCGGCCACTGAGACATAATCGATTTTGTTGACGGACCCCTTCATTTTTCATTGATTGTGCTCTTATTTATTAAGATCTCATTAATATCCATACAACAAAAATAGCTGAAGCTCGAGTAGCCGAAACCGCGACATGACCCATATACTTTCTCATCCATATGTTCACTGCTCTTAAAGGATCTCAGGTTAATTTACTACCGTATTTTGTTTTTACTTTATATAGCTGATTATATGGTTACAGAACATTGTCCTAGCAATCATTAATTAACAATTCTTGCTCCTTATGTCTTTCAGTAGCCAAGATACGTGCGTTTTTCTACGTATGTCTCTTATTATTTCCGTATTGTTTTCTCTAAATTCAAAAGATTTTGTTAATTTTCTTATTTCTCATAACATATGACCCATAAATTGTAGTACAGAATGGTATACTAATGCCCTAGACACCATTTGATGCCATTTTTAGCACCATATGATTGCCGAGATACAAGTCCTTTTGTAGGTTTATTTATTTATTTATTTATTTATTTATTTCTCTCAAATTTCGTAAGTTTTCATTCAAATTCATGAACTGGAAAATCAGATTATTCTTATGCCATACATCATGGTCACAATAAAATGTCAAAGCATTTACTTGATACCTCTTTTAGCATCCTGTGTTGATTTACAACTCTGGTACAAACGATTTTGTACACATACCCTCTATTTTTTCAACATTTACTCCAGTACTTTATGTTTGTTTTATTAATTTTCATGAATAAGTAAAGTCAATGATTTAATATTATGTATCAAGGTTAAATTGTTAGATTCATGTATCACTATCAGTCCAATTATAGTATTCTAGAGCATTCTATTGGTGGGATATAAGTATTTTTGTAAGTACGTCCTATTCTTTAGAATCGCACGAGGAGTGGTGTGGTAACTATGTAATTTTACATTATGCAAATGTTTTTTTTCAATGCTGAGGACAATATTTTTGGCATTTAGGTGGTCTCTCTGGCAACACTGATAGTCTTGATGTGTGTCACAACTACAGTTTTGGTCTGAAATTAGTTTATTTATGGATTTTAAAAGATTTTTCTGCCATTTTTCATGTTTTCATGAAAATTAATGAATATGCTAATTAGATAAATTGCAACTTACTTACCATAGGAAAAAGGGCTATGTCTAAGCTTTAAATTGATACCATATGCAATAGTCTAGGATAAGTAACAGTGGAGATATGGTCAATTTTGTATGGACACCCCCATACTCAAGAATCACGATAACGGTTGCCATGGAAACCATGCATTTTTTCATACTGCAATTGAGTTTATCTTTGAGAACAAAGATAATTTGCATCTCTAGGGTCCCAATAAATGATTTGGCACTTGTGAAAATTGTTTTGGGGAATGCAAAGCAAGTCAAATTAGCTACTGGTGTACTATGCATAGTTAAGCACTTTGTATGCAGATTTTTTCGTGACGTGGCTCATATTGTCAGTGACATGCTCCTTGTGAGAGATATTTTATGCTTAAATAGCTTTTATAAATACAATTGGTAAAATCCATCCATTTAAAAACAGCGAGAAGCTGGAAATCAAATTTTATCTTTCAAGCATAGTATGAAAGTGGTTGATTATGAGTGCGCTGGTCGCCATTTTGATGGACGTCATATTTCAGCCCATACGCGGGTCTCAGGGCGACGAACTGGTTTAAATTGTTTCATATGGCCCAAAGTTTGATTTAAGGTAGGTCGTCATAAATCGTCATGAAATTCCCACGGGACGACTTTTTTTTGGCCCATTCGACATTGACTAACAGTAATATAACTATTCTGCACGAAGATTCGTTTTCACGACATGGACTACAGGGATTAACACCTTTTCAGATCACTTTTAGATCAGCTGGCTAACTGTCACTCCGCTTCACTTCGGTATCTCGTTCCACTTCCCTGACATGGAGAGATTTAAAGAATACCGATGGAAATATTCCGTCCAATTTACTCCAGCAACCATGTGGACTGGCAAGCGAAATATTTAAACTTTGAATCTTTCAGTCAATCTTATTTTTCACAAAACCTAGTTCTTGGTAGTATTGAGTGTCTAATTTTGATTTTCCTAAATACTCGTCCCTGGTCCTGTTAAAGTGCCACTCCTCCATGCATTCCAAAGCGTATCTCTCATAATCTAAATAAAACTTATTGGTGAATAGTTCTCGTCTCGTAGATAATAAAGGGAGGTCACCAGCACCAAAAATACAGACCGAACGCACTCGTTGTCCATGACAGGGCCAGCCGTTCATGCCAGTTTCCCAGTTTACAAAACGGGTCAAGAACGGTTTAACTTCAGGCTGGTCGTTTTCAGGTTCTCCTGTAATAGAAATATCCTAGTAATAGAAATATCCTGGATATGACACCACTTATTATATTTAGGGTAATAGGTATTAAAATCGACAGCAAAGCCACTTTCGTGTCATTTTCAATCCATATATTGATTCAATCGTAATCATTTCTGCACATAGACACCGAGGCGAATAGAGGCTAAGGTATCCAGATCAGTTTCTGAGTTTCAAACAAGGTAATGGTTTGGGTTCGTGAAAGTTTCGGCATCAAGAGGCTAACTGATTGATTTAAGGCGGTTCTGTCGTGGTATATCTCAGTAAAATTACATTGTTTTTTCTATCTGCCTCTCTTATGTACTCGCCATCATACGGTTTGGTTGACACTAGCCAGATGGCTACCTTGCATATTGCTCTTCTTGCGTGTTGTAAAAAAATATGTGGTATCTTTTGCTGTGTTTAATTGGTCCTACCTGGTGTCTGGGTTGGGATTTCTTGGAGCTACAGTTTTACTAACTCAAGGCTTAAACATAATTACTCGTCTGCCTCTCTGTTGTGCCTTTGGTTTTGGTTGACTATAGCCGGGCGGCTCTATTCTTACTTTAAAATAGTCTATTCGTAAAAGATACTATACCTAAGTAAGCGCCTCTAACTCGCAGGCTAGGATTGTGGTTCAGCATTGCGAAGAAACATTCATCAGGGTGTGCAGCTTTCTTTGACCATTCTAAGAGATCTTTGGCTTTCTGGTTATGTAGAGCAAAGTCGACAAAATCTCTGTTTGCTGTTATTTTGACTGATCCTTTTATAGCAGTTAAGTTATGAGGGGGTGAGGGAAGTTTACTCCATCTGTCTTTGTTTGCGCTAGAAAATAAATTTCAATTTCCCTTATATTAATGAGAAATATATTTGGGTTTTCGGACATATTGCGACATTAGAATGGGGCTGTCAAGCTACAGAAAATCGGCGTGAGGCTGGATATTGAAAATCTAAGAAGCGGGAGACGGGATGAGTATTATAATTGAACCCCGTGATGAGAAAACTGGATTTTTGCATGTGCGAAAACAAAGGCGCAGATCAGCTGTGCAGTAACTGCACAGCTGATCAGCGCCTTTATTTTCGCTATACGGATAGTCGTATAATTCCTCTTCTTCCTAAATCCGAAATTTCAAGCTTCTAGCTTGCTTCTGTGACTTTACAGGCCTGTTTGTGTCGGACCTGGTCGGAAAGCCCGAAGACAGGTTTTCTCGCGTCGCGGCTCATATCGTGGTAGCCAAAAAAATCGAAGAGCTGCGCTGTTATGCAGCACATACAGAACTTGATTTGATAATGATATCAGCGGGTATACTACTATATGTATGGGGATTCGTTTACTCCATCCCGACCCACGCAGGTTCTCATATCATAACGAAGCAAGCCTGTAATATATTATATAAATATATTGATAATGGATGTAAACAATCATACAAGTAAACGACAATGATTCAATGTACTAGCGTGAATGCATTCAAATTGACATTGGATGGATGGATGTACTTAATCCATACAATATGGAATAAATGGTTGTGTAATGCTACTCCACCTTGATGACGTAACAATACACATATGCCGAAATTGGCATATGGAGAACTTGCCATGTACAAATGTATTCAAATGATAATTAACCAACAAAGTAATTATCTTCTAACAACGGAACTTAGAATAAATACAAAAGAATGACATAATGAGAATGATAAAATGACATACCTGCAATATATTATATAAATATATTGATAATGGATGTAAACAATCATACAAGTAAACGACAATGATTCAATGTACTAGCGTGAATGCATTGAAGCGTTGAGGCGCAGTTCGCTTAAATAGTAGAGTAAATCACTGTTTGATACCTAGTACACTACGCTAACTACTTGTATGTTTGAGAGCAAGATGGAAGGTGAAGACTGTGAAGACCGTTGTCCTAAAGAATAATAATTTTCCGCGTTTCGAAGAATAGAGGAAAATTATTGTCTTATACGTTACGAAATACTACAACATAGACTTGTTGGTCACGTGGTCACGTGTTTTGAATTGACCAATAAGAAATTGACATATGTATTTAATGTTAAAGTGTCGCATGTGCGGTGGTCCATGCTTTAGTCCTAGCGAGTTCTTCTTGACGAACGGACACGTCCAACTTTCTTGAGCTTTGCGGCATGTTGAATCCGGAGACAGAGGGGTTTATCCAGTCTAGCGTGGCCCGGGCAGTCACAGAGGCTCAGGGCAACCTCCTGGGGAATTTGGACCAGCTAATATCGTCGAGACTGGATTCGTTCCAAGATAAGATAAGTGAAAATCAGAAAACTTTGGCTGATAGTCAGTTGTCAAAGATTAAAAATAACATTTTGAGCAATGATGGCTATTCTTTCAAGCGTAAAAGCTGTGAGGATCAGTACAAATTTAACGCCAAGGTTCTGGATAAGATTCAAGACGCAGAAGCTTTCTTGGAGAAAAGCTCCGACGGTGCCAGTTTAGCGGCCAGAGAAAAGGTTTCTGAAGGTAAAGATCTGATCAACTATCGACAAAAATTAATCAGGATCGCAGATGAATCAGAAATGGGGTGGAAGGTGGTTCACGAGTACGATGCTCACCCTCTGGCGGACGATTCCGAGGACGAGAAACGGCTGTATAGGGCGGAATCCAGGGCCAACAGGAAAGCCAAGGCGGAGAAGGCAAAGAGAAGGCCCGTCAGGCGGTACAATCCATACAGGCCTGCAGCTACCGTTACCAGTCAGAGTCTTCAACAGGCGGATGAAGGAGCTGGTAGCAGAAAAGCGGGGTTATGTTTCCTGTGTCATAAGCCGGGGCACTGGAAAAACACATGCGATCTGGCAAAAGGAGCTGTATCAAGTAATAATAAGTTAAGTATGCCTTGCATTGATTCAAATTGTTTGTTAGCATCAGGCAGCCAAGACGAAAAAATCGTAAATATAAATATTTCTGGAGTTTCTGAAATAGATGTTTCTCCCGTAGGGCGTTTAAAGGCCGCAGAAAATAAATGGCAGGAGGCCGGGGCCAATGCATATATTATGCGGGTTATAACAGAGGGTTACAGTATACCTTTTAGGGAGTTGCCTGGTGCTAAGCATTTGAAAAACAATAAGTCTGCCAGGGATAACATGAACTTTGTCAAGACCGAAGTGTCCAAATTATTGCAAAAAGGTTGCGTGTCAGAGGTTTTTGAGAAGCCTAAAGTGGTTAATCCTCTCACGGTTGCTTTTAGTAAAACTGGTAAAGAGAGGCTGGTGTTAGATTGTAGACATATAAATGAATTTCTGATACAGTACAAATTCAAATATGAGGATATAAATGTTGCAATGCAAATGTTTGAGAAGGGTTATTATCTGTTTTCTTATGATCTTAAGGGAGCTTATCACCACATTATGATCAAAAGTGAGATGCGTACTTATCTAGGCTTTTCAGTAGACTATGATGGCGTGGATAGATTCTTTGTATATAACGTAGCGCCATTCGGGTTGGCAACATCTGGTTTCATATTTTCGAAGGTGTTGAGGGTACTGGTAGCCTACTGGAGAGGTCAAGGTCACAAGGTAATTATGTTTCTAGATGATGGTATTGGAGGCCATCCGAATTATGAAATGGCAGTGAAACTGAGTCAGTACGTAAAAGTTAGCTTGACTGAGTTTGGCTTTCTTCTAGCCAATGAGAAATGTAATTGGCATGCGCGGATCCAGAAATTTTCATGAGAGGGGGTCCAACGAAAATGATAATTTTTGGTCACAGACGAGGGGGGTTCAACCCAAAAAAAATCCCGAAATTACCTTTTTTAGGTAAAATTTTCAAATTCCATGGGGGGTCCGGACCCCCGGTCCCCCCCTCTGGATCCGCGCATGATTGGACGCCTGTTTTGAGGCAAATATGGCTTGGCTATTTGTTAGACATGACTTGTGGCAAAGTTTACGTCACAGACGAGAGGATTGCTAGACTCGAAGCAGCTATAGAGTCTTGCCTGTATCAAATGCAGGTAAGTGGATCAGGTCTAATGAAAGTAAGGTTTCTAGCTTCCATTGTGGGTCAGATTATTTCACTCCAAACGGTTGTTGGAAAATTGGTCAGTTTGCGCACCAGAGCACTTTATGAGTGTATCTTATCTAGAGCGAGCTGGAATGCTCCAGTTTTTGTTACAAAGGAGGCCATAGAAGAGCTGGTATATTGGCAGATGCATGCAAAGGTTTTGAATAAAGCAGGCAGATCTATAAAAGAGAACTTGGATTGTGACGTTGAAGTTTTCTGTGACGCAAGCGCTGATGCATACGGTGGGTATTTTGAAGTGAAGGTGTCTGGAGAACACATCAATGAGGGGTTCTGTTCCTTCGAAAATGGAATAAACACGGCCATGAGAGCTAAAAATGCCCTATGTTGCGGCAACGATACTACTGTAAGTTACGTCACATGTGATGACGGTGAAAGCAGTTTGGCACATACGGTTGGTAGTATGGAAAATATGCCTACTGAGACAGGCGGATACATTGATCAAAATGAGATCATTGGCTCTTGGAGCAAAACTGAGGCTTCCAGAAGTTCCACTTGGAGGGAAGCCGAGGCCGTCAGACGAGTACTGGTAAGTAAAGCGGCGGCTTTTAAAGGTAAGAAATTGAAAGTATTTTCTGACAACATGAACGTGAAAAGCATTTTAAGCAAAGGTAGCAGAAAACCCGATTTACAACGCATTGCACTAAATGTCAACGAATTTTATAGTCAAAGGGAAATAACTCTTATACCAGAATGGATTCCTAGGGATGAAAATCAGAGAGCCGATCATTTAAGTCGATGTTTTGATTGTGATGATTGGGAAGTAACAGATTCTGTTTTTCAGAGCCTAGACAAGCAATGGGGGCCACACAGTGTAGATAGGTTTTCAGCAGATTATAACAATAAGCTGCCAAGATTTAACTCCAGGTGGTGGGTACCCGGAACAGAAGCGGTCAATGCGTTTGACCAGCCATGGTCAAGTGAATGTAATTGGATGGTACCACCCCCAAGATTGATATCCTTATGTCTTGACAAATTGCAGGTTGATAGAGCACCGGGCACATTGGTGGTACCAGAGTGGAAGTCTGCTCCTTATTGGGTCAAATTAGTGGACAGTCGAGGCAACTTTGTGTCCTTCATAGCGCAAGCCGAGGTTCTTCCTTTTCAGAATCTTATAAAGAAAGGAAGGGGTAACAACGGAGTATTTGGAAAACCGATTCTGCCGTTTAGAATGTTAGGCTTAAAGATAAGATTTGAATGATGTGTTTGTTTTATAGGTATTGGTTTAAAGACATCCGTGAGGGAGGCTCTACTTTCGGGGGGATGCGGAATTTCGGCAACTACCGAGGACGCAATGTGCGCTTATCTGGTGAATTCTAAGAGTGACGGTACTGTAAGAAAATATTATTCGTATTTCCAAAAATGGAAACGATTTTGTGAGGAAAAACGTTTTAGTTACATGCCGGCGCAGCCTATTCATGTTGCTATATTCTTGACTGAATTAATGGATTCAAAATGTTCATATAACGTAGTATCAGCATGCGCGTACAGTATCAAATGGGCGCATGGTCTATGCGGAAAATCGGATCCAACGAACAATGGATTTGTGCAGAACTTGGTCGAATCGGCTAAGAGACTACTTTCTAAGAAAGTTGTGAAGAAAGACGTAGTAACGACATCAATGTTAAAAGAACTTTGTTTGATATATCAAGATAGTAACGATATTGGAGATATCCGAGATTTATGCATGATATTAGTGGGTTTTGCTGGATTTCTCCGTTACGATGAAATACGCAATCTTAAATGCTATCATGTCAAGATGTTTGAAAATCACTTTAGTATCCAAATAGAATCAAGTAAAACTGACAAATACAGGAAAGGGGCTGAAATCTTGATTTCTCAGGGGGACAGTATTGCTTGTCCGTTCATGATGTTGAAGAGATACATAGATCTAGCTTCCATAGATATTACTTCAGATCAGTTTTTGTTTAAGCCTATGTTTAGGTCAAAAAGCAAATGCAGTCTAGTATATAAGAACAAACCTTTAAGTTATACAAGAGCGAAAGAATGCATCTTGTTCAAGCTTCGTAAAGTTAGTGAAAATTTAAATCTAGGATTGCATTCATTGAGAGCTGGCGGCGTAACTGTAGCTGCTAATTCCGGTATAAACGATAGATGCTTAAAACGTCATGGTAGGTGGAAGACAGACGCGAGTAAGGATGGTTATATTGAAGATTCTTTTGATTCTAGGCTTGAAGTATCGAAAGCTTTAGGATTATGAAGCCGTATAGCAAGCAGATCCAATTTTCAGTTTTGATTTACTGAAAGTCATCTTTCACCGCTCGTGATTTGTATGTCCTAGCTCATTAAAGCTCTCGCTTAATGCAAAACTAGATTGTTGTTGTTGTATTTCTTAGTATAGTAAGACTAATAATTTTCCGCGTTTCGAAGAATAGAGGAAAATTATTGTCTTATACGTTACGAAATACGACAACATAGACTTGTTGGTCACGTGGTCACGTGTTTTGAATTGACCAATAAGAAATTGACATATGTATTTAATGTTAAAGTGTCGCATGTGCGGTGGTCCATGCTTCAGTCCTAGCGAGTTCTTCTTGACGAACGGACACGTCAAACTTTCATCTTCAAAAATAGAATTTTTGTAGTTCGAATTTGATATGTTGATACTATCTTAAATGTTTGCTTTTTTGCCAATTTATGTATGTCTCCGGATAGTGCCTCCTAAGCTCATTAAAGCTCTCGCTTAATGCAAAACTAGATTGTTGTTGTTGTCTTTCTTAGTATAGTAAGACTAAAGGAGTGTAACAAGGGAAATTGATGTGATTTGTTATGGTTACGGGGAAATAAAATATAGATAAACACATATAATGTTTAGTATTTATTTCGCCCTATGACAATGACACGCGTATATACACAGGTTGAAGATTTTGACAACTTCCTGGAAATTGATAGTTTTGCAATTGTTTCTTGCTTTGCAAAACGCTCTGAGATACGGATTACCAGTAAGTACTAGGTGCACCTATATTTTACCTGTAAAAAGCACGTGTTGGTTTGTTTGTCTAACCCACGTGTTGTCTAACAGTCATTGACCGTTAGCTAATGTGCTGCTTTGAATGGTCAATATAAAATGAATATTAATGATGGGTGGTTTGACGGAGGACTCAGATTATATAAAATGAATATTAATGATGGGTGGTTTGACGGAGGACTCAATCTGAGTCCTCCGTCAAACCACCCATCATTAATATTCATTTTATATTGACCATTCAAAGCAGCACATTAGCTAACGGTCAATGACTGTTAGACAACACGTGGGTTAGACAAACAAACCAACACGTGCTTTTTACAGGTAAAATATAGGTGCAAAAACACAATGTTTGTCTAAGGAAATAGGGGTGGGCGTGGTTATACCTTGCTGGCGGAGGAGTCAATTGATCACTAGCTGACACTACCTGACAAATTCTTTCAGCGTTTCAAACAGAATTAGAATAAGTGGTGAAAGAAACGTGTACTAAGCACTGTAACCTGCCATTATGATATCTGCCAAGAAACAATATGGCTGAGATAAGTGACCGTTCCGTCGTGGCCTTAGCTGTTGACAGTGGACGTACATGTAAGGCAACAAGCCAAACAAACTATTCTTCAGCTTTTTACCCGCAGTGAAGCCTAGAACATATCAATAATTGCTGGGGGCCAAACTGTCTCCTTAGAGAAAGTTCAGTGGACTTTAAACAAAATATTTCTGATATCTGTATTAATAAAAAATGGGATCAAAGAAGAGGATGTACACGTGTCAGCATTTTCTTTTGCCAATACGCCTTCAAATAGTTAGATTTAAGAATAAATGATCATGATGATGGAAATAAATTTCCTGCTTTAATTTTAGGGCTCCTTCCATTGGAGCTGTGCGAAATAGATGGACTGCTTGTGTCTATCACCTACTGGGCCACCTGATTATTTGTTAACTGCTTGGAAAGTCAGAGCCTGTCCAGGAAAAGTGGCCAAGTCAAAACCATCAAGTCGTAGTTAATATATATTTGGGTAGTTATAATTGAAACACATTAAGAACGTTATATGACATCCCATTGTTAAGTAGAAGTCCAATAAAATGGAGGCATTGTCCTGACATGACCATAGCTGTTGACAGGGTTGTTATTTAACAAATGCAACAAAATAAACAAATACTACTCTGAATAGCTACTCACTGTTTGATGGTCCCTTCTATATCATTTGCACCATTATACGCCTTCAGAATCCTCACTAATTCATGATTTGTTCGTAACGGGAACTCCTGGCCGGTCAGGTTTATGAAATATTTCCACTTCTTGTTTCTCTGTAACAGTTCTTCCATACATATCAAGTCGGGTTCCAACACGGAAAATTTCCCCCACTGGACGTCGATTCTTGTCCTTGTCATGAATACATTATCAAAGCACCCGGCTATTCCCTCCATTGCTCTAAACGTATCATTGTCTGTCTTCTTGTCAACATGGATGCAGTATATATTTTGTGGTCTATATATTGCACGGAGAAGACGTTCTGCTTGTTCGAGATCTTTAAACATTAATAAACTGAATGCGATTGGAAACTCAGCTTCCATTTGAGTTAAAATACTCATAACATAACCTCTTTTTGCAATAAATGTCGGACAATCCGATGTTAATTGCATATAATTGGTAGGAAACAAAGGATTGTCTTTGGGGTTTGACACGGACAAATTTGATGCTCTCTTGGTTTCATTTGTATCTCCGTTAAATATTGCTCTACAGCTAACATCTTTCACTGTTCGATCTTGTTCAAAGAATTTCATGTCTGGAAGAAATGTTTCTTGTAACTTCGGATCATTCAGCAGCTTCCTATTGGGAATAGACAGTTGCACGTCTAAGCCAACTTTCACTTTCACTTGTTGTTGACCCCACTTGACCAGCGCCTCGTCAGAGAGTCGGTACCGTTGGATTGTGAAAGCTACTGAACTTCGAGAAGTGCGGTTTGTAAGCCGTATATAGTGAGATCTCGTTGTGTGACAATTCATGAAGAAGAGGAAACTGAATAGACTAAATATGAAAACAAAGGCAGTCTTACACTTTGAATGAGTTTGTCTGAGGCACTTTCTTATCGGCGAACGATTAACCCCCCGACTGCAGCCTAAACATCGGCACCAACTGAAAGCAACAAAATTATAATCATTAAAGTTCTATCAATGCTGCACATGGTAGAGTAACGGCTTTGACAGATTCAGCCCATCACATTTCTCAATTACAGTTAGTGTTACAGACGTTTCTATAGTACATGATGTACCAAATCTTCAATTAGATATGTATCAACAATAATTAAGCTAGAGTCATGAAATGTTTGAAAAAAATGTTGAACACGTGTAAGCTTAATTTACAAATAGCCACAAAGTTTCAAAATCTTTTATGACTGTATTGCTTAGATGCACCTAGCGTTTTTTAAAGTAATGATTTGTTAGAAAGTGATAGGTTCATTCTTCTTCTTCTTCTTCTTGCTCTAATAAGCATGGTTCATGAAAATGTCGAAGTCTGTAAAAAAACTACTTACGTCCGAAACATCTGTGCCATCGCGTAATGTAGGGGTAACTATATGAAGATCCTTACTTGATTTTATACCGAAATGATAAAAATACTTATATATGAATATAATATATAGTCAGGTAGAATGACGTTTTGGGCCTCTATAAAGATTCTCAATTCGTCATTTGTCTATCAAAGATAAAGTGACACAAATGTGTGCACTACAAAAATGATTGTATACCATTGTCGGGTTTCTATATACGTACAATTTCCTAAAACATGTACCAAATATAGAAAAAATGTATACACAGATCATTACTATTTTGTTGAAGCTAAACTATATACGGATATTTTGTCCAAAAAGAGAGTGAATACAATGAGAAAAGATACGCGAGGCACGATGGTAAGAGTTTTTCTCAATCTCTTGTATTCTCTCTTTTTCTCTTTATCTTACAAAAATTTAAAAATCAAAGCAGTTAAGAAATTTGCCAGCAGCTTATTTCCGGCTAGCGTTCGAAAGAGAGCGCTGTTTTTATGGGCTCAGTTGAAGTTCCTGTCCCTGATGTACATAAATTTACGGGTTGATTGATAGCAGTGATTAAGGCTTTATGCCGTGTGGCGGCCCTAAAAAGTCTCCCCGTACATCATCCATAGTGCAGATTTTATTATTTCTTTCGGTCCTTTGAGATCAGTAAGCATATTCAGAGTATTAAAATTGTACGTTTAGAGCCATCTTCTAAACAATGTTTTAATTACTTGATCCCATTTAGGCATGTGACTTTCATTTAGACATCCCTTGAGTAAAGTTTTGAATTTGCAGTATATTTACATTTATCTGGCTATCGTCGCCTGTTTTATAAAGGGTCACTGATGAGGGCTCAGTACCCGAAATTGCGCAATATGGCCCATGCTACCTCCCTTTGAACGTTTTCACTGCTTCCAAAGGATCAAACTTTTTTTTATCTGAAATGCTTTACATGGGCATTTTTGGACAACAGCAGTGTATACGATACCGTAAAAACACTATTGACTGATTCTACTTTTACAGTGTTTTGGTCACATTTTTTTTTTTTTTTTTTTTTTTTTTTTTTTTGTCAGCTGTTAGTCAGCTGTCAGTAATAAATCTATGCCGAAGTCAGGTTTGTCTTAGTGAAACAATGCTTTTGTATAAGTTACTCCTTTAATCACATTCTTTAAACAGGCTTGCATTCAAGTATTTATATTAAAAAATACTTTTGTATAGTACCATCATCATCATTTTGCACTGTGAATATTAAGTGTTCGATGTGGTGGCTAATCGCATAGCATGCAACCTGACCGAAATGCCGGGGCCTTGTTCTTGTTGTATCTTTCCGGCCAGGGTCAACCGTTGTGCTCTTGCACTGTCACCCAACGAAGTTGTTTCGCAGGTCTACGTAGTTGCACTGTCGTCCAACCATAATGTTTTGTTTGATGAGTAGATTTCAAAAATGTTTCCTGCCATTTTTATGTTGACTTTCAAAGGTCAAGGTCAAAGGTCAAAGGTCACCGCTATTAGATACATAGGACATATGACTATATCTAAATTTATGGTGTTTTTCTTTTGCTCCGGAGTTAATAGGTTATTCGGCGCCCAGGGATCTCCATCGTCGGACAGCTTACTCAATCTGTGAGTCCTTGTTTTTGATTCATCAGGATATTTACAGTGATTTATTTGTTTGTTCTTGATGATTCATTGACTAGTTAAGAGATTCACCACGAGGACCGAAGAACTAACTAAATGTTATGAACCACCGCAGAAGCTGAGGGTGAGGTTAGGATCCTGTAAAACCGGTTTAAGCCCGCTGTTGGCGCCTTATGTGTGTTTTCATATTTTTAATTAAGGTAACTGAGTGGCCACCTATTGGGAAAATAGCTGCTCATTCGGCTTACGGTATGTTTTATGGTATAATTACCTGATTGTTAGTTTGGTTTTTTCCCACCTCGGTTTTTGGAGTGGGAATCTCTTTCTGATTGTGCCTTTTCCTGATCTTTGCCTACTTGTACCTTTTTATGGCTGATCTTCCATGTGAATCTGCTGCAAACTGGAAAATATCGAAAATAAATACATTTTATCAATTACCGAGTGCAATTTCCAAATGACCTTGACCCCTCCATTTGAAAGATAATTTACCCAAAATTTGCCCCAAAAGAACGCAAAATACGCAAAATAACTGCGCGCGTGCTACAATAGGCATGAGGGCGGTTGAATTCAAGACCTTTAATATGGTAGGTATTCTTGTAGGGTTCGGTATGTGACATGTATGTAAGTTGCAGCTTTCGTCCAAATGGGTTGCCATAGCAACGGAGGTTAATGAGAGGACATGGTATGACCTTTGAGTGCTGTACATATTTAAGGAAAATGGTTAAGTTTTCGAGTTGCTTATATTGTTCAATTAATTTTAAGACAATCATGATCGTAATATACCAAAGTGTTTGTTTTATTTTCTAGATTTCAAAAATGTTTCCTGACATTTTTTCTGTTGACTTTCAAGGTCAAGATCAAAGGTCAAAGGTCACGGCTATTAAATACAAAGGACATATGACTATATCTAAATTTATGGCTGATCTTGCATGTGAATCTGCTGCAAACTGGAAAATATCGAAAGTAAATACATTTTAGCATTTACCGAGTGCAATTTCCAAATGACCTTGACCCCTCCATTTGAAAGGTCAAGGTCATTTATCCAAAATTTGCCCAAAAAGAACGCAAAATTCGCAAAATAACTACGCGCGTGCTGTGACAGGCATGAGGGAGGTTGAATTCAAGACCTTTTATATGGTAGGTTTTCTTGTAGGGTTCTATATATATGTAAGTTGCAGCGATCCACCAAATGAGTTGCCATAGTAACGAAGGTTACTGACAGGACAAGGTATGACCTTTGAATGCTGTGCATAATTATGAAAAATTGTTAAGTTTTCGAGTTGCTTATCTTGTTTAATGAACTTTAAGGCAATCATGATTGTAATATACCAAAATGTTTGTTTTATCACTTAGATTTCAGAAATGGTTCCTGCCATTTTTCTGCACATATCTTAAGGTCATGGTCAAATGTCGATGTTCAAGAATTTATGGGACCGACAAAAATAGTATCATTCGTGGTTGCTTCTCTGCGTATATTTGATATTAGGACAGTTAAAAAAATTGGCCCCGGTCCATTTTGAGGCTTTAGACCCCAGTGAGACTGCACTGTATGCATGGAAATTATCAAGTGATATGCCAAAATAACAAGCGCTTAGACAGGCTTCATCTGACAAAATTCCTACTATGTAACTTTATAAATAAAAAAGTTATGCAGATATTTGATGTAAGGTGTTTAAGATTTTAGTGTGACATTTTTCAATGAAGTCAAATTTTAAAAGAATAGAAATTGAAGAGATACAAAATATGAAACATATGAATATATAGATAAAAATAATGAACAGCATCACCACTCTGGTAGTTTCGGATTTTTATATCACCGCACGGAAATCCACTGGGGGTCTAAAAGTAAGGAGTGTAAGATTTCATAATTATTGGTCAGCAGATTTTTAATACTTGTGGTTGTCATTTATTTTCTTACTGTTTATACTAAGCTCAGACCCCAATTCAGTTAACATAACAGTTGGTTTAGCTCTGTCACTTCTTTACATTTTATGAGTGTTTGTTTAGAAAGTAAGGAGTGTAGGATTTTTTTTCCACTTTACAGCTAAAAATTCGAAGAAATGCCATCATTTTTAAGAACCATTCTTCATATTTTATTGATTCTATTCAAAGTTTTAAATTAGTTGTATAACGGTACAAATAAGGCCAGATTTGTCTGCAAGATAACACTTTTAGTGTTTTAACCCAATGTCACACTTTGGGGCCATTTTTTTGAAACTGCCCTTTAACAAGGTAAAATTTTTAGCACATACCTGACCGTAATTCTTATGTCACTCTCATATGACCCTGAACTATTTATTTGAAAGGTCAAGGTCATTTCACTCACATATGTCGAAAATATACGTAAGAATCTCGTTTTGATGGCTGTAATATAAATCTCACTTTTATTTTTATTCTAATTGTGTTGCCATAGCAACCAAGACTTTTATTAACAAAACAATATGGGTTTTGAATAAATATTTCGACAAGATTTTAGTCAAATTCGATGAATTTTTTACAAGCATGACTAAGGTACTACAAAATACTTGTTTCAAAAATGATTTCTGTCTATTCAGCTTTGATCACTATAGGTCAAGATAACTGATAAAAGGTCACAACCTCAAAATATTATACCAGCGTTTATATCATTGGTTATCATGCGGCTACAATTCAATGTATATATCGTTATATGGTAGTAAATACTTATACTTAGACATTGCCCTTTGAACTTATTGTAAGTAATGCAAGTTATCTAATTTACATATTCATGAATTTTAATGAAAACATTAATAAATGACAGAAAAAAATCGTGAACAATCCAAAAATAAACTAATTTCAGGCCCAAACCATCAAATTATCATTGTGGCACTTTATTTTAGAACCATATCATATGATATATTTATTGATGTAGTGGGCCCAAAATGAAAACAATCTCATTTACATGTACATATTCATGAATATTAACAAAAAAAAAATCGAAAATCGAGGATAAACGAGGGAAAACTATAGCCATTGCAAGGTTTTGGGTGAGTTATAATATCCATAATTATATCCCTGAAACCAATTTTCATGGCTGCCAGTGTGGTCAGAGAGACCAATTAATGCCATAAAGGTTGTCCTTAACAATGAATAAATTTGCATGATGCAACATTACATAGTTTCCACACCCACCCCTAGTGTGATTCTAAAGACTAGGTTGTACTCACAAAAAATATTCAAATACCAACAATAGCATGCTCTACAATACTTAAATTGGTCTGATAGTGGACTTAGCATTTTAACCTTAATACCTATTATACAAATTATTGAATTTGCATATTCATGAAAATTAATAAAACACACAAAAATTGGAGAAAAAATCTTGGAAAAATATGGGGTATACGCACAAAATAACTTGTGTCATAGCTGTTTACAAACCCAGTATGCTGAAAGAAGTATCAATTGAATGCTATTGCAGTGTACTATGACACTTAAGTCACATATAAGAATGATCTGATTTTTAATTTCATGAACTTTAATGAAA
The DNA here is from genome assembly GCA_964017185.1 of Rugalucina vietnamica. Lineage (NCBI taxonomy): Eukaryota > Metazoa > Mollusca > Bivalvia > Lucinida > Lucinidae > Rugalucina > Rugalucina vietnamica. The sequence goes on along the minus strand of OZ024881.1, from coordinate 18,574,702 downwards.
ACTTCATAAATAGTAATGAAACGGTGGTAAAATTAAACGGGTAAACCTACAACCAAAAGCCCTAACATGCTGAAAATGGCATCAAATGGTTGCTAGGGCAAAATTATATCATCCTGTACTACAACATATAAGTAATTTGACTTTTTGTTTTATGAATATTAACCAAACCTTTCGAATTCACAGGAAAATTGCGAACAAATAAGGCGGTATACATAGAAAATCAACTGTATCTTGGCTTCTGATAGACATAGAGAGCTATAATTGGTATCAAATGATTGCTGTGACAATGTTCTACAATCATATAATCTGATATACTCGTGTATAATCTGCGTACTTGCCAAATTCCGCAATTGCAACTTACCACTAGCAATTGAAACATGTAGATATACCCGACCGTATACACAGTATCCAAAATCTGTATCTACACAGTTACATAATAGTCAAAATTTACCTGTGTCTACACGGTTGCTGGCTAAAATTTAATGGTCTCTACACAGTAGCCTGACTGGTAAATTCAAGCTCATTTTTTTCTACCAGGAACGTTTCTGTGAGCTACCAGGGCTAGGGAAAGTGTTTGGGGGTCTTGGCTAATAGAATTTTGTAGGAAAGTGACGATGTTTGCTGTTTAAAAGACAAAACGTCGCTACAGCCTTATCGATCTCAGCTTGGATTTAAAATCACGTAAGTCACCCACTCATTTCGGCCAAATTCTTTCTACAATGGCCAGACTTCGAAATGGCAATATCAAAATCGTAAAATCTGATTTTTTTTCTATCCTGACAGTGTCTGAGATGGACCCCTAGCATTGAAAATAACTAATATTTTTTACAAATGAAAGTCGACTTACAAATTCCCTGCTTGGCTCGCCGTCATCTTGAAACGATCGACACCGGTACCAAAAAACTCTACACGAGATCACGTATACGACTCTGTTACTACGTACCATATGATAAAAGGACAATGCCTAAGCTTTAAAATGAGATCTGATTCAGTGGTCTAGGATAAATAATAGCGGATATATGACCAATTTTGTATGCACATGCCCATGCTCAAAAATCGTGTTAATGGTTGCTATGGAAACCATGCATTTTTTCATAGTGCAAACAAATTTATCTTTATGTACAAAAACATTTCTGGGGTCCCAATGAACGATTTTGCACCCATTAAAATCATCCTGGGGCACAAGGTAGGTCAAATTAGCTCCAGGAATACCACGGTGGTTTTCTTGGGTTTTTTTCAGTGTTTTTTATCTATGTTTTCATAAATATTCATGAATATGCAAATTAGATAATTTGCAAATGTTACCATGAGATGAAAGGGGTTTATCTTTGCTTCGATTTGATACCACATTCAATGATTTAAGGCAAGTTGTTGCTGACATATTATTAATCTTGTATATATATCCCCGTTTCGGCGCTATTTTAAAAGGGGGTCATGGACGGGGTGTTCGTTGTATCATTCGACCATTATCATTTGACCTCGACCTTTAACTGTAAAATTAAAGCTGTGGGGATTGTTTATGCAAGTAATAAATGCATTAAAACATTTTCATTTATCCCCATGTTGATTCAAAACCACTACAAAACTAATAGATAATTCAATGATTAAGCACTTAAATGAGCTATTAAAAATCATTCAAAATTCACGCTAAGGCTTCCGTAAAGTGCTGTTGCTATGGCAACTGTTTGTGACATGGAGGTGCAAATGACTAATATACCAAACCCACAAATATTCAAGATACTATCTATGTCAAATATTCATTCTATATACTGCTGACTTTGTAATGCGCCGATAAATAAGCCTTATGTCTGTAATTTTTCTTACAAATTTGGCATAAATGACCTTGACCTTTAGAATTGGGTTTTCAAGGTCACTTGAAAGTGACATAAAAAATTGTCGAAATGTGTTTACTATCAATTACACTAGTTTTGTACTTTTCAAAAACATTATCTTGGTCATAATTATTGATATTGTAAGTCACACCATTAAGCCTTAGCCGTGACCTTTGACCTTTGACCTTGACCTTGAAAGTTAATAGAAAAAATGGCAGGAAACATTTTTGAAACCTACACATGCAAATGAACATTTTGGTATATAAAAACCCTGATTAACAAGAAAAGTCCACGGGAGCATTTTTCGTTACATAAGCAACTCTACTATGAATGAATTTATTAATCTGCCCATCACCTGCAGCCTTTTCCGATTAAATTGAAATCAGCCCTTTATTTGAATTTCACTTCCATATGATTAGTCTTTCAAAATCTATACGAAAAGGTTTAGACTGAATATCCGTGGAAATAACTTTAGCAATAGAGTTGTAGAGCAGTGGAATGAGCTCCCAGAACACTGATGATACTGTTATATGGCACCCACTCTCACAGTTCCAAGAGTAGTCTTAATAAGTGTTGGCATGGACATCCCCATAAGTTCAACCCCTGGTGCTATATTCCCGGCGAATGACATCCAAACACATCAACAGAGGTTGCAGTGCCTAATTAGATGTTAACGTCGTAAGAATCGTCAAGAAGAATCGTAAGTAATAACATTTACAAGCCCGTAACAACCAGCAGCAATATAAGCTTAACCTATATTTGACGAATGGATTTTCCCATCATTATCATTTGGGTCAGTCCACTTTTATTTTTAGGGGCGTCAGGAGTGATTTTCAAATTTTATTCAGTTTTTCAATGAAAATTCTCTAAGCAAATAGAATAGCCCCAGATGGGACGCCGCGTTCTGCGGCGTCACATCTGGGGCTATTCTGTTTGCCTATGTCCCATAAAAGGGACGCCAGGCTTAAATGAGTTAATTACAACTTAACCAACTTTAAGGATGTTCGCTGCCAATGAAAAAGTATTCAAACTTTTTTTTCTTACCACTCTTTTTTGATTCCAAAATACAACACAAGACATTTGAAAACAAAATAAATATAGGGTAGTGTGCATTTTTTCAAGCTACAGGCCTCTGAATGAGACCTCTGAGCACCATGTTTTAAATTTGGTAAAATTAATTTAATTTTTAATTCTTTGAAACATACCTGTCTTGAACAAACATACACCTAGAATGCTTTCAAAAGTCATAATATTTACGTAACGCAGACTATTTTGGACCAAAATTATAGAAAAATTTGCAACTTGGAGTGGATGACAAAATTTTACGATTCCTTTTTCAACCCTACCCCCATACTTGAAAAGTTGGAAAAAATCAATATTTTGAAATGTGCCAAATTCATATTTGTTCATTCAAACTTTTTCTTGTATTTTCACATAACATAGAACTTGGTAATATTGTTCGAATAAAAGAAAGAAATATATAGGGTAGTGAGCATATAAGAGAGAACCAACAACTTGAAAATCGCCATTTTCAGCCTTTCTTCGGCTGTTTTGTTTCTAAAAGCCCATTTCATAAAACCACCTAAAATTTTAAAACCAGCACACTAAAGACACAAATACTGACTTAGAAGATCATGTACACATATACTGCTGCTAATATAAACATCGAACTAGTGCAATTAATTTTAAGATGTGTAATATTCAAGTTTAATCTACCCAACCCCCTAAATTTTACTGACAACTAAAATTTTCTGAAAAGTTGCAGAAAATGGGGTGAAAAAAATGAAGTTTCTTTGGTTGACAATTTTTATGGCTCATTCAATGCATATCATCAATATGTATCCAAGTATAAAATATTAGGAAAATATCTGCAACCGTTTACGAGATATTCAAGAAAAGAAAACCGAAAAGAAAGTTCCGAAATGTCAAATGTTAGCAGCGAATATCCTTAATTCATTGATTATTCACTGCCGTTAGCCTCTCTCTTGTAGTAGCTTAAATCTTTCAACATGCAAGGCACTACACAGCCTAAGTGAATGAAACTCGATGTGCGCTGAGCAACGTTTCAGACCTTCAGGTACCCGAAATGTCTTGATTCAGTGGCTTACGCTTCCACCTCCTACCTTTTGAATGCTACATTATAATGAAACGAACACAACCCAGAAAATATTGCGGGAAATGTGTTAAAAATATAAACAATGGAAGAAGAAATGGATACATCAGAAACTACTGATAAAATCACTGCTAAAGCAAGCACGTCAAATACAGGAAATGAAGTTCCATGGTCTGGATGTTTTGTTTTTGTTGTTTTAATGTATTGACGGACAAACATCATTAGTTTTCGCGACAGATCTAGTTTGACCCTTCATCAATTCCTCGGATCCGGTGGGGTATGAAAGCCCCTGCCGAGCCGAGCTGAGAGAAAGACCCTGCCGAGCCAGGTTTTTGACTTATTATTGCCAAATTAACTCAAAATACCAAAAATGAATGATTTCATATGATGAAATAGATACAATTGCACAGGTGTTGAAGATATTGTTCGTCATGATTAATTTGAAAACAATTTTTGATGGCATTTTTCTATTCGACTGGTACAAAAGCTGAGATTTTCTATCAAATCCAATAAATTTGGCAAATTATCATAATTGAGTTTATGTAAAAGGTTTCCAATCATATAAAATCATTCCAAATGCTATACAATATCATTCTGAATATTATTTGCCTCGAAGATATCCAGCTTTTAGCAATAATAAGTCAAAAACCTGGCTCGGCAGGGTCTTTCTATCAGCTCGGCTCGGCAGGGGCTTTCATACCCCACCCTCGGATCCAAAATATATCGGATATTTTATCATATTTGATCACATGTCCTGTGAGAGTCAGGGATTAATTTCCCTTCCCTTCTGATGCACATCCTTGTGAAGTATTGTCAATTTGGCGTGTTATCAGCAAACCATTCAGATTCAGATCACCATTTGTGACTCCAACTGTTTTTTTTTTCAAACTCAACTTTTCTGCTCAGCTTTTAAAAAATGGTGTCTCCAGTCCTCTAGAAATATAGAATTACATCACTTTTCCTCAAAGAAGTTCATTTAAATGAGAAACTATTGCCTTGACAACAGCCACACACACTAAAACCTTCACTATTGTTGACAATGACTGATAGTCTCAAACTAAAAACAAAACCTTGCACTTTATTTTTCCTTTTATTGTTCTATTGCAAAACATGGCATGGAATAGTTTTTTAAGTATACAGACAGCCAAATTAAATGCTAGAAAATTGTTCAATTTGAAAAATAAAAAAAAAATTCAAAAGGTCAAATAGTTTCAGAGCATGGGCCAAGCACAATGTCATGTACGTGATATCGTGTAGATTCTTTTGGCACTAGTGTAGATCATACGAAGATGGCGGCCAGAAAAACTGGGAGATTGTGAGTAGCCTTTCATTTGTTAAAATACCAGGCATTTTACATGCCAGTGACCAGTCTGAGACACCCCCATGCTCAGAATAAATTAGATTTTACGATTTTGTTATTGCCTTTACGCAGTCTGATCACTTTAGCAAGTATTTGGCCTAGATGCGTGGGTGAATTGCCGATTTTGTAATTAAAGCGGAGATCAGCAGGGTTTTGGAGATATTTTGTCTTTAAATTAGCAAATATCGACCATTCTCTTCAAAATACTATTAGCCCAGTTTCCGAAACACCATCCCTAGCCCTGATAGCCCACAGAAACTGTCGTGGAAGAAAATACCAGAGTTTGAAATTTTCACTCGGGCAACTGTGTAGAGACCAGTGTGTTTTTGTCAGCAACCGTGTAGACACAGATGTATTTTGAGAAATTTGTAACTGTGTAGACACAGATTTTGGAAACCGTGTAGACACGGTTTGACTCATTTAAACTGCCCATTACATTTGGCTAGTGATGATTAATCATCATCTATTAAATTATTAGTTTTTATACTTAAGCCTATTAAAATTTACATGGTAATACGTCCAAACCATTTTCAAGTCAGAATATCAGTACCGATGTAACCCATAGCATATGAGAAATATTGCACTATGCCATCTTAACCTTTGGTATGAACTATAATACACACATGTCAAACCGGCCTCGGTAGCTCAGTAGATAGAGTGTCCGCTCCGAGATCGAGAGGTACTGTGTTCGATCCCTGCTTTGCACTCGGATTTTCGGATTAGGGCTAGGACTGGTCGCCCCGCTGTCAGTATAATGTGACTGGGGATGGCATCGGGCAAATTGTCTGGGATTTGATACCACAGTGAGGCAGCACTATGAAAGTGAGCACTGAGCTCCCTGTCACAACCGGACACCGTTGTGATATGACTGAAAGATTGTTAAAGGCGACGTTAAACCCCAAACTACACACACATACACATACATCTCAAAACTTAGTTATGTGTAGAGCATAATTATTTCTCTCATCACCATTTACTTTGATTACAGGTAGACACCTTCTATGTTAAGATGATGGAATCGGAAACAACAGAGTGTTATTACTGTCCATGGGCCACGGATGATCTTCAGATGTGTATCAATCATGTGGTTGAATTACACACAGTCACACACACACGCACACACAGACACACACATAGAGAGAGAGAGAGAACGAGAGAGAGAGAGAGAGAGAGAGAGAGAATTTGTGCCCTCGCCACATACGGGATAGTTTCATCGCCCACCCATGAGAGGGAGAGAGAAAGAGTGGGGGGGGCACTAAATGATGAGTGCGTTTGATACATTGATATAAGTACGGAGAAGACAAATTATTTTAGTAGTAGTAGTAGTTGTTGTTGTTGTAGTGGTAGCAGTAGTAGTAACATTCAAAAAGAACAAGTCTTCTTTGATTATCACATTTTCCTTCCCGACGTTTCGATGGCACAGCCATCTTTTTCCAGGGGTGATGCGATAACAAAAACAAAAACAAAAAAAAAAAAAAAAAAAAAAAAAAAAAACTGACGATACTATGATCCATCGGAAGTATCCGCCAACGTCAGGTCACGTGTGACAGGAAACTATCACGTCATGTGTGACAGGAAACTATACTTTGAATTTGGATATAGACCTACAGCCTTATACATCTGAAACGTGTTCCATAAAAGAAAAAAAAACAACAACAACAAAGAGTATATGACAAATATTAAATTTGTCACAAATTTAGCATGTCTAATGGCTGTGATTTATTACTATGTTATGCATTCTTCGAGTCCGTCCAATTATAATTGGTAGCTTAAACGACTAAAAACCGTATCTACGCGGTTTCCAAAACCTGATTCTACACGGTTGCAAATTTCTCAAAATCCACCTGTGTCTACACGGTTGCTGACAAAAATACACTGATCTCTACACAGTTGCCCGAGTGAAAATTTTAAACTCGGGTTTTTCATTCCATGGCAGTTTCTGTGGGCTATCAGGGCTAGGGATGGTGTTTCAGAGGCTGGGCTAATAGTATTTTGAAGAGAATTGATGGTATTTGCTTTTTAAAAGACAAAATGTCTTGAAAACCTTGACGATCTGCGCTTGGATTACAAAATCGGCAATTCACCCACACTTCTCGACCAAATACTTACTAATGTGATCATCCTGTGTAAAAGCAATAGCAAAATCGTAAAATTTAATTTATTCCGAGCGTGGGAGTGTCTCAGACGAGTCACTAGCATTTAAAATGTCCGGATGTTTTACATATGAAAGGCTACTTACGATCTCCCACTTTCTGTCGCCGCCATCTTGGTATAATCTACACTAGTGCCAAAAAAATCTACACGATATCACGTACATGACAGTGAAGCAGTGACCTGTAAGTGACCTCACAGGTTCCCAGCTATGCAATGGACATGGCCACTGAGCAAGGTACCAAATCCAATATGGCCACTGAGCAAGGTATGAAAATGAAGTAAACAAAATTTATTTTGGCCTGCGCTTCATTGTGCGGCTATGTATTCATTTCAAAGTGGTCAGATATTGTTTCTAACATACACAGCTTCGTTCTATCACATACGGATTGATTCGGAATGATAATAAGAAAAAAAATCAATTTTCAATCAAGTCATTGCAACAGAGATAATCATCGAAAATGGTACTTGCTGATGCATTTATCCATTTATTGATAAGATCCACAAGAAAGAAAAACATCAAAGTTCAATTTTAATATCAAAACCACGCACTTCCAGTTGACACGATTTGAGTAAGAAAAAAACAATGGATTATGCCGCCTGATTTCCGGTTCCCGGCTTTTACAAAAGTCACTACATTTATTTCAGCACTCTGGGCACCGTACATGGACAAAAAATAAGTTTGTCGTTTTCTTGTCCAAGACGAAATGTCACTTGCAGGCCACTTCATGATTTCATCTGTTTACAAAATACAGAAAGCAGAAATCCTGTACTCAATATTCTATTACGAAAACACGCCCATGTAATATTTGAAAATTTTCTGCAGAAAATTTTTGAGATGTTTCTTATTTTTGCCCAAAACACAGATTGTGGGTACACGTTAGAACCGCCTCAACGAGTACCCACAATCTATGTTTTGGTGCAAAAATAAGAAAAAAGGTATGCATACCCCAGATTTGCTATATAAAAGTGGAGTTTAAGGGGGTACATGTTTTCATGATGCTGAGAAAATCACATTTATAGTCCAAAATCAACAGTCCACAGTTGAGAACACCACTTCAAAAATCCGACACATGTATGCGCACTGTTTATTTTTTGTTAGACACATACATGTGATGAGTTTGAAAGAGGAATCAGGGAGATTTTTCTTCCATTTCAGAGAGATTTTGAAAAATGTATAGAATATATAGGAAAATTATCTGATTCATTTCAGGGAGATTTTGAATTTTTGTTAAAAAGTGGTACTTTTCAAAAGAATTTTTACCAATTTTACTGTTCATTTCCTGGAGTCTCCCTGATGATGAGGGAGGTATCACATGTATGTAGACAGGTTAATTTTGTTTCTGGGTCATCTCGGCCCAAAACTAATTCTCACTCGATTTTCCACGAATCCGGGTCGGTTCGGCCTGAGTCGTTTCGGCCTGAGTCGTTTCGGCCTGGGTCGTTTCGGCCTGGGTCGTTTCGGCCAATATTAGGGGTGGGTCGTTTCGGCCTTGGTAGGTGGGTCCTTTCCGCCAAAATCTAGGGGAGTCGATTCGGCTCCTGAGTCGTTTCGGCCAAAGTATATCGATCTAGAATAATAAGATGAAAAAATAGCTTGGGTAGATGCATGTTCATGAAGAGACATATGCATGCAAGATACCTTAACAGTATTGTAATCGCAGTTTCAGCCTCACAGATTTTTAAGTGTCTAAAAAAAACAACAACAAAAAACAACATGACATTTAATGATTCAAAGGTGATGCGGTTCTAACAAGTATTCAGAACAAGAATCAATGTTTTGAGTAAGGCCAAAATTAAAAAATTGTTGGTTTGCTGTTTACCGACCGACCCGAATTTTTCCTGCGACCCAATTATTTTTTTTTGACTTCCAAAAAAAAATAATTTTTTTTTCCGACTCGCGCCGGTAAGGTCCGGATTTTAGTCCTGACGTTTTCGAAATACAATAGGTAGTTCGTGTCGCTCATTTAATCGATCCGTATCAGCCACCCGCTTTCATTTGTACTGCAATTTTATTAAGCGTTTCTTAAACCAATATCAGGTAGACTGGACATCGAGAATTCTGATGTATTTAATACACTTTAATGGACGTAAAAAAGTGTAAACCCATCTAGGACACATCTGACATGGCCGCCGAGAACGTTAGCTAGCATGTTTTCGATAAAAATCAACAAGATCGGCACGGACAAGAAAGCTTATCCGATCATTAAGAACACCATTATAAGGATAGATTCATCGAGTTGCTGGTTCATCTGTTCGATTACTCAGCCGATTGTCTAGACGATGATCTGCTACCTCGGTCTGCATGGGTCAATTTTGAAAAACTTGCGACAGTGTCAGTTGCCTCCTCGGAGAACAGTTTCAAGTAGACCCATATGAAAAATAAATATCCTCACAGAATTCGACCCTTGTTTGAAATATGTAACAATCTATATCAATGTAGAGACTTCCAATTCCAATGATGAAAACAACAATACCAATACAGATGCTGGGTTCCAGAAATAACAAAAAACTGTCCAAACCTTTCGATATGGAGAAAGGAAGATTGTCTGGTATGTACGAAGAGGTGGGGCAAGTGCAAAAACTGACCCATTACGGTGTAACATTGAGAATAAGGCTTATCTATAAGTCATTTGTAAACACACACCCAGACTAGGGGATCTTGAATTTTTGACCAGCAAACTCCTGCTAAAACCTCTGAATTGCCCTTGCTATCTGTTATTTTCATTACACTGCTGTTTTTGCATAAAGTGCAAACCCCAGGTAGTTTCCCGCACTCTGCCCTCTTTATATGCATAAAGCAAACCTCAGGTATTTCCCCCACCCTGAGGGTGCAAAACATGCTTGTGCAAACCACAGACTATATGGACAAGTTTTAAGTGTGAAAACATGCTTATCGATTTCATTTGTCGGCTTTAAGTTAATAGAATTTTTAATACCATAAAAATGATTAATGTCAGTTTGTTTCTTTATGGAAAAGCTCCATTTTTAGCTCACCTGAGCCGAAGGCTCACAGGTGAGCTTATAGTATACCCATGCTCCGTCGTCCGTCCGTCCGTCGTCCGTCGTTCACAATTTCAAAGATCTTCTCCTCTGAAACCGCTTGGCCAATCAAAGCCAAACTTCATGTGGAGCATTCTTAGGAAGGGGGAACGAAAGTTTATATAAATGGTCCAGGTCACATGACCAAGATGGCCACCATGGCTATAAATAGCAAAAACCTTTAAAAATCTTCTTCTCCAGAACCAGTGGGCCGATTTCCACGAAACTTGGTATGTAGCATTGGGGACTTGGGCTCATCATAGTGTATATAAATCATGACCCTAGGATGACCTTGACCTATTTTACGGCAAGGTCAACTTAGGTCGCCAATGCATTTGAATGGGAAAAAATGGTAAAATGCTATTTAATGGGTAAACCTTACTGGCAATGGGCAAATGGACAGAAGATTATTGTTAATGGAAAATTTTAGCCCCTGGGGGATGTCTGCCCCTGCCCCGGAGCTATATTCATGTATATTTCCATAATAATGAAACATCTCCCCTGAAACCGCTTGGCCAATCAAAGCCATATGGAGCATCCTTGGGAAGGGGGAAAGAAAGTTTATATAAATGGTCAAGGTCACATGACCAAGATGGCCGCCATAGCTATAAATAGAAAAAAACTTTAAAAACCTTCTTCTCCAGAACCAGAAGGCCAATGATTTTAAAACTTGGTGTGAAGCATCAGTGACTGGAGCTCTACAAAGTTTATATAAATCATGTCCCTGGGATGACCTTGACCTATTTTACAGCAAGGTCAACATAGGCCGCTCATGCATTTGAATGGGAAAAAGTGTTAAAATGTCATTTGTAGGGAAAAACTTGCAGGAAATGGGCAAATGGACTTAAGATTGATGATTCTGAAAAAATTTGGACCCCAGGGGTCTGTCTGCCCCCTCCCCGGGGTAATATACATGTATATTACAGTGATATTCAAAGATCTTCTTTTCAGAAACCGCTTGGCCAATCAAAGCCAAACTTTATGAGGAGCATTGTTCACAGTGTATATCCGAGCGTATGCAGAACAGACGGTTACGGAACGGACAGACGTTTACAGGAGCACGCGCTTTTTCGCGCCAAAAATGTTTTGTACAGTTTTTCATCCAAAACTGTACGCTTCGAATGTATTGTTATATCGGCCTTGGATGTCCATCTACTATCTTCCAAAACACCATAATTTCCGGCATGGAAGCCTTGTAGAATTAAGCAGAATTTTGTTGCTTAGCAACAAAAACATTACGGAGCGGAACAGTCTACAGATTCGTTTATGTTACGGGGCAGAACAGACATAGCCTACGAAAAAAACAGACGAATCAGCATACGGAGCGGTCACAGACGGCCATGAATACTACATGAACAACACTGTGATGTCAAATATAACACTTTGCGGCAACCTTCTGTATTGTAGCACTCGAACGTGACCAGATGGAATACACCTGGTGACCTGGATCAGCATCGTACATGTATCAGAATAGCATCGACCATGTTGTGAAAACAAAAAGTTGTTTGGGGGCAAACAGCAGATCAGAGAGAGAGGAGGGGAGAGGTCCCGATAGCTCAGTGGTAAAAGCGCCCAATTCGGGGTCGAGATGTTGTGGGTTCGCCCAGGCCGCGCCATATCAAATGCGTTAAAATGGTACCAATGGCTTCCTTGGTGCTCAGCATCACGAGGCAATCACGGCTTTTCTTCTCCTTTAAATATAGTATCACTAATAGTCCATATCTAACAATAAATTCTAAAATAAAAGACTGAAAAAAGTCTGAAAAGGTCCGATAATAAGACTCATGTCTGTTTTAACCGGAGGTCTATATGGAAGGCTGGCATTCGTGCTGAATACGTTAGTAATATAGAGACCCTAGAATTTCGGTCAAAGGAAAAGGTTCCCTGTTTGCATACTCAGTCCTTAAGCAAAGTCATCAAGCGAACACCCACCTCCGTACACACCGGCGGGAGTACTCTCCAAAGCATTGCGCACAAAGGATCATCCGGAACCACATCAAATAGATTCTTTTGTAGTTTGTTTGAAGAGAATGTCATTTCAATGGACTTTTTCGGGGTGTTCATTTTTTTCCGTTTAGATCTGTCAGCATTTTGGATCAACACTCTGTCATCACTGGTGACAGAGATGTCATGTTCCACCGGTCGAATATTTTCATACACCCTTGTCCTGTGACCCAGTGCGCCCGTCGTACAGTCAGGCTCGAGTTCTCCGTATTTGAGCCAGAGTTCTCCATGTTGATCACACAGATGGTCTATTATGGATTTGAAGTCATCTGTAGAGAACTCACAATAATAGCAGCTGTATCTATTCATGGCTGAAAATATAAACAAAAATATACTTCGGGTGGCATTGAACGTGATTGGCCTGTGGTCCGGACTTTAGCAGCCACCGGATGGCATTTCATATGTATTTCTCCCTATGAATGTGGTGAAATATTTGCTAAGCAGGATGGTGAGGAACAGATGGACAGACAGACACTGGGTCTGTAAAAATTCCGCTGTCTATAGTGAATCAGAAAGCTCGAGTGAGCTAAAACGTGTTTGTATCTTACATTTCTACTATACAGCGTCTGTTTCTATCCGTATTCTAAAGCTCGCCTACGTCTGTTCCGTTTCGTATGGAAATGCGTCATTTCGTCTGTTCCGCTCCGTAACAAACGACTGTACCGCCCAGTAACCATGAAATTACCATACGCTTCAGAAAAAAAAACAAATCTTGGCTATTTTTACTGGAAAACATATAAAATATTTTATGTCTGGTGGTTCAGGACATATTTAACTACATACGGACTAAATCCAAAAGGTTGACAATGGCTTATTTTGCAAGCAGTCTCGACACGCAGCCAAAAAAAAAATACAAAATATGCCATTTTTCACACGTCTTGGGCAGTTATGGCGAACCCCCTGAAAAATCATTGTGCTCTTGAGCACAGACAACTAGACGGGTATGTATGCAACACATCTGCTCTAGTTTGGTCCCAGTATTTGCATTAGTCACTTTAAAAGAACGGAAAAACATTTTTGGCGCGAAAAAGCGCGTGCTCCTGTAAACGTCTGTCCGTTCCGTAACCGTCTGTTCTGCATACGCTCGGATATACACTGTGATTGTTAGGAAGTGGGAATGAAAGTATATATAAATGGTCAAGGTCACATGACCAAGATGGCTGCCATGGCTATAAATAGCAAAAACCTTTAAAAATCTTCTTCTCTAGAACCAGAAGGCCTATGATTTTGAAACTTGGCATGAAGCATCAGGCAATGGAGCTCTACAAAGTTTATATAAATCGTAACCCTTGGATGACCTTGACCTATTTTACGGCAAGGTCAACTTAGGTTGCCCATGCATTTGAATGGGGAAAATTGTTAAAATGTCATTTGAAGGACAAAATGTGCAGTAAATTGGCAAATGGACAGAGGCTTTTTGTTTTCAAAAAGAAATTGACTCCAGGGGTTGCTCTGACCCGGCCCTGGGGTTATATACAGTCCAACCTGTCTTAAGCAAGCGGCCAAGGGAAACACTAAAATCGCTTGCTTAAGACAGGTGCTTGCTTAATAGAGGTTATGTTCAGACACGTGAGTGGGTGTCCTAACTAAACCATGCTAGCTATAAACAAATAATAACACTGCCCTGTCACAACATTAAAACATATGTAAGAAATTGAAACAGATACAGCCTTAAAAGCTTAAAGCACACTCATTTTCTTGATTAGCTCATGGTATGACCTTCTACTTTTAAAAGTGGAAAAAATTTCCAAGAGTTATGTCATGAATAATTTGGCCTTTTTTGAGAAAGCATTTTTTTCTTAGTAAACACTATTGAATAAGAAAATTTATATCATAGACTTTTGTTTGCTTTGATTGAAAAGTAAAAGATAAAGTGATGAAACTGACACTGTAAATGATAAAATCTTTTATATGGAAAGGTCTAGCAAATGATTTCATAGTCTGTTACTACTGTTATTGTCCTGTGGGTGGTAATTGTCACTAAGTTTTCCCAGGCAAGTTGTCTAGGATTATCATTTGAGACAATAAACAATGAATTATGGCATCTGGAAGGTGTGAAGACAATTTTGACACCTCACAGAGTTTGCATATCCATGTCAAAATATTTCTTTTTATGTGCAATTGATGGAATGAGTGGCTGCTTAAAGCCGAAATTGGGACAGAAACTAGTGGCCTCTGGCCAGGTAAGACAGGTGCTTGCTTAATAGAGGGTCATTTACATGTAAAATCAATTGGGGGGAAATGAAAGTGCTTGCTTAAGACAGGTGCTTGCTTAATACAGGGCTTGCTTAAGCCAGGTTGGACTGTACATGTACATTACCATTCTAGTCAAACAAGTTTATTGGTATATATCTTGGATTTCAGGTGAGCGTTTACAGGACCATTGGTCCTCTGGTGTTTTATGTTAGATCTACCGCAGAAATTATTAATTTGAAGGTCAAATTCTCATAGAGACTATTTTATAGAAAAAAAAAACCCTTCTCTGAGATGGAACTTAAAAGTTGCAGTTTGATAATCATATTGTCAAGCTTGAGTGCATTAACTGTGTTCATATCTGTTTGATACAGGCCCTACTCCAGATATTCTCTAAAGTTATAACTTTTGTCAGAATGTTGATATATACAGTGAATGTTGTAGGTTGTTAAGTTTGACATGAGGATTTGTAAAGAAAATAATAAAATGAAACTTGAATCTGTGATTCGGCATCGGACTGGACAGCTTTTTAAACTGGAATAAAGATGCAAATTTTCCAATTTGTTATAAATCCCAGTACCCTTACAAGACTACTGAATGGTTTACTAGCCTCATATAACATATATATCTAAAATAAAGCATAGTATAGGATTTTAAAAAGTCAGGCCGAAACGACTCACTAAAATTGGCCGAAACGACCCAGGGCCGAAACGACTCAGGCCGAGACGACCCAGGCCGAAACGACTCACGGCCGAAACGACTCAAGGCCGAAACGACTCAAGGCCGAAACGACTCACGGCCGAAACGACCCGCTATCTTTTCCACCGCACCATGCTTTAACCATCAGTAAGGGGACTTCTTTCACCAGGCTACAACTACATTTCTTTATAACAGTGTCAGTTCTTTTAATCAATTCTTACCATAAAGAAATGAAGTTGTATCTTTGCCTGCCTAATTGGTTGCAGTATCTAAAGATGTAGATAGATAGATAAAGAGTGGCGCAGTGCCAATGGTAGAGCCTCTTTCTACCTATTTTGTGACTCACCCAAACCTGTTTGCCTTTAAGTCTTCAATAAGTTACATTTTCACAACCCCAGATGTTGTGCTTAGAAATTGATTGTCTCAGACTCTGTAGGCTTACGTGAGGAACATTCTCAAGTTTACTAAAGAGAACATAGACTTTCAAAAAATTACTTGAGCTGATAGGAAACTACAGGGCTTTTTCTCACCTTTTTGGGAAAATATTTGGTACTAGTGAAGTTTGGAAAAATTGTGCAGTTTGTCATTAAATTTGGGAAAAATTAGAGCAATTTCACCCAAATTTCACCCGATTTTCTTACATTTGATATAGCTCTGACATTGCACTCAAAGACCATTTGAAGACCACTGTTTTTGTCACCATTTTTATAGGGTTGAGAAGTATCGTCCATTAAAGCTTACAGACATTGTGGGCAATGAACAGACAATAAGTCGCCTTGAAGTGTTCGCAAGAGAAGGAAATGTGCCAAATGTTATCATAGCAGTATGTATTTTTAGACTAGATGTAAATCTTGTTGTTGAAGTTTTCTTTCATGAAGATTTGGTGATGGAAATACATGTTGATCTATTTGTATGGAAATAGTTGTCTCAAAAACATCTTTATGTGAACTACACCACAACAAACCCACACTTTCATACTAAAATGGAAGCTTGTTGGGATATTATGTAAAAAAAGTAATAGAACATAAAATATTTGGATTTTAAATATCGTTTATGCTCATTATTTTATATCAGACAGTATGAGAGATTCCGGAGTGTTCATAGGGATGTTTTCATAATTTGTGTCAGTCATGCTTCCTCTTCTGCTGATTCAAGACAAGCTTTGTTAGGTAGTGTGGTGCATGAAATGTGCACTGATTACTGGTAATCTGACTCATTGTGGTAGGGATAGTCCCAACATGACTGTGGATGTAAAGCAATAGAACAAATTATTGTAAACATTAATTTGTTGAGACTGTCATAATAGTCCGGTAGAAAAGAGCTGAATTCAGAGAGGACCTGGAATTGAGTTCTAAAGCGTTTTTCTTTACTGAATCTTGTTAAGCAGACCTAGCCCTTGAAGAATCCAAGTGATGCCACTTTGGCATCATTGAGCATTTTGATATATTCAAGATAGTATCCAAAATGGAAGCCAGAAATAGCAAAAATCAATATTTTTACATATATGGGACAGATCTATGATTTGATTTATTGGTTTGCTCTTGAGTAAGACATGGATAAAGAAATTATGAAACATAACATTTCATAACAAGTCATAGCATTATTTTGTAGCTTTAAGAAACTAAGATGGCATCCAAGATGGTGGCCATGAGAAGCACAAAAACACAATTTTACCTGTTCACATTTGAGATGTTGTGCTAATGTAAACATTTTGTGTAAGGCAAATCATTTTAAGAAATGGAGGCATGTCTTTTTCAACAATTATCTAATTACAATATGCAGGATGGCATCCAAGATGGTAGTCAAAACATCAAAACTGTATTTCATGTATTTTTACGCTCGTATTAACTGCGCAATACTTCATTTCTTTGGCAACCTGCATAATAATATACATTTCATCCATTTGTGTATCATGTCAGTCCAGTCTAATTTTTGCCATAATCCATCCAGTGCTAAGAGCTTAGATGTTCTCGTAAATCTTGCAGAGTAGTAGCTCATATATGAGCGCGGATCAGACAAAAGAGGTCTGGGCAGTTAAGTACATTGTATGCAATTAAAATTTAAAAACCAAATAAATTTGAAATATTTGGCATGCTCTGATATTTATGCCAAACTGCTTTGATATTGTAAAACAATCCAAGACACATATAATATCTTATGAAACAAAGATATTAGTATCACGCATATTGCCATGGCAGTAGTTGCTCCAGAAGGAATACCCTCATTTAAAAAAAGGTACACTCTTTGTTGTACATATTTTAACAAATTGTGTGTGAATTTGTGCCTGTTTCATAATCTGAACGGTGGTATAGGTGTTGAATTTCAAGGAACACATAGAAGTTTGAGAATTTCAGTCATAGATTCTTTTCAGTACAATGGTATAAAGATGTTAACATCATCAATGTCAAAACGCCATTAATATTTTTTATGGCGTCATGTTTAGATTGCTACACACCTTTTGATTCTCATATATTTATGCAGATAATCTCTTCAAACTTTCAGGAAATACTCCGCAAAACCTGGTCTTTCACATTGTTATTTATATATATTAATTTTGAATTTTTAGGACATAAGACCCCTCTTGTCAGATCTTGGCCTTTCCATGGTGCTGGTTATAATAGTACTGGTTCATACCAAAGAAATATAAGCTCCATCTCAACCTGATGAATTTTTTAATGGATTGTTAAACCACAATACAAGCAAACCAAACAAATATGTATCTTACCAAATACAATTTTACACAATGTAAAGCACCATTATGTGTCTTCCAGTCATGAAGAAGACAAATGGTAAAACTAGCCATTATAATGATTATCAACATAATGGTATGAGCGATAAATGTTAAAATCGCATGTAAATAAAAATTAAAACTGAGATCCTTTTGGATCAGTGAATATATTTGGAGTATTTCAAATATATTGTATGTTAAGAATCATCTTCTTATTCTTGTTAATAACAGTATTTTGATTATTTGGCCCCTTTGGGAATATGAGTCTTTGATTTAGACTACACAGATGTAAATTCTTGAAATTGCAGCAAAAATGTATGGCTTTCAGTTCACTGCCAGTTTTGTAAAGGGTCACTGATGAGTTTATTACCCGAAATTGTACAATATGGCCCATCTGCTCGCTTTGAATGTTTTACTGCTTCCAAAGGATCTAACAATTATTTTTATTTAAAAGCAGTGAACACATTAATGAGAAAGGGGATGGGCCATAGCCATACCGCGGTTTCGACTACTAAAGTCTCATCAGTGACCCTTTAGACTTGGCAACATGGAGCCAAAGAGGATTAGTGAAATTTTGCAACTTTCAACAGGTTAGTCGATACAAAGACTAGTAATATCTAAAAAGGACCAAATATACTCATGTCCAATGAAAACGTACCACTCCTCGGATGCTCTTAGTTGCGGGATATCAAAACCTTTGTGCACATATGATGTTTCCTTATGTTATATAGGTTGAATACAATGTTTCTTCGCCAAAAGTTTATCCCCCCGCGACGGTTTGTAAGCGACGTTACGTCAGACTACAAATTACGTTTATTCAATTTTACGTAAGCTATGACTGATCCAAAAATCCCGGAAATGATTTTCCCGTATGCGAGTAGTTCTACGAACTATTCGCCGCCTAGTCAACCACTACATCGCATCACAACACACGGTAAAAGCGCTCTACGCGTCACCATGCACGCCTCAAAAACGCAAAGTCTTGCAAAATCGGTCAAAAAACGTTCCCAAACGGTTTCTTTCATACAGCTATCCAAAATCAGTTTATTTTGGGAATACGAATCTTAACATATGCAAAACGTCACCGAAATCAGTTTCTAGAATGACGTTTGATGACTGACGTCAATTTTAAGCTTATCTCCAGCCGCTTCCGAAAACGCTATCGAGTCAGAATTTCTGAAAATCGATTTTGTTTGTCGAGATGAATATAAGTGTACAATAAAAGATGTACAGGTCATTTAGGTTCAAAGTGTTTGCGATTTTAACGCTTTACGTTAGCCATTAAACGTCAAAATCCTAAGCCTTTATGATGTAATGGGCAAGATTCCTGGACAAAATGGCTCACATCTGTGATTTAATCGCAATTTTGCTGCAGACATTTGATTGCCTTTTTAATGTCTCTGTTATTGTGCAGTGGTCAAAATGTTGCTTATGACGTCAAGAATTCCACGTTGACGTTTTCGAAGCACACTGACTGTCGAATTCTTCATGTTTCGACGTTATGCATCTTCTAGGCGCGAGTCGATGCGTGATTGAAAATTTCTTCACATCTGGCGCATTCGAATACAGGTTTTGTGATTTTCTTTTTGACGGTTAACGTCTTGGTTGCTTTATCCTCGGAGCATCACTTATCAGACAGATTTGCGAACGTGCCATGATTTGGACAGGTTATCACAGTACTGAAATATCAAATAGACAAACTGAAATGTCCAGTCAAAAACATATTTTTTACACTTTTGTAGGTGGTACGTTTTCATTGGACATTAGTATATATTTAACATTGGTAAGAAAATGAATCTTAACCGATTATAAATTTCTGATTTCTCAGAATATCCTCGCTGATCTCAAAGGACCGAAAAGAAAATATAACCTGCACTATGGATGATGTACGGGGAAACATTTCTTAAAACACAACTGTCTGTTCATTTATGCATACATTGTTGTCTTGGCAAGAACGAAAATTGTACAACCAAGTCCTGCTCAGCAGCAATCGCAGCACGTAGAAGCACATGGCTTATTCTTGAACCATAAAAGATAATGTGACATCAGTGTCACCCAGAATTGGAAGTAAATACCATCCTGCAATACCTTGATCACAATGCCATTACCAATGACATAACAATAACTGACTGTATCGCATCCTGAAAGGGCATGCATACTAAATTAAATCAGGTAAGGATCAATAGCTTTATTTATTCCCTATTGTTTCTCTACATCAATCATTGCAGACCTCTCTTTCACTGGTGATGACTTTACCACAACAGTGCTTAGCCTGTGAGTAAGGTACTGAAAATATAACAGTACAAATGCATCTGTGACATCTATGGTGGCTGAAATCCTTTTCAGATTTTCAAGTGCTGCCAACACCATTTGCTGCATACGGGTGCCCCCTTCTTCGTGGGTGCTTTTCATATCACTTCTTTCAATGACAATAGCCTTGCAAACTTCTGAAAGTACATGTCATCTTCTCCCTTTTAAACTATCAACTTAGAATTCTGATTGTCTGCTACACTAATTTACTAATAAGTTTAATCAGCTACTGTTGGTTTTCTATCACTGTCTGTACAACACTTTGTGGGAACAATAATTGCATGTCTTGTGACATTGTTGTGCTGAAATTTGATCTAACAAATACCAGGTAAACATCATTCACTGTTGGGTTAGTTTGGAAATTGTCCACATTGTACTTAGACAGATCATTAGTAGACCAGTATATAAAATGACAGATCGAGTCATCTGAAATAGAACAAATGGTTTTCTTCTTATTTGACCCACATATACTTTTGTTTGTGATATTTTCTTCGTCTTGCTTTGAATATCACCTGTATATGTATCTGCAAATATCGAGGTTGTCTCTAGTGCAAACTCATGTGCTAATGTGTTTATGCCTATGTCATATGACCTTGCCTGTTGTCCAATCACTCTAGTGTTAATGAAGATGGTACATGTAGCTACTGCTTTATTATTACCAACTGTAAGATCATTTATACTGCTGCTTGTGTTTCTACATCTTAAAAGTTACCTAATTAAAGCTTGTGTGTTGTTTGCTTTCAAACCATTTCATTGTTTTTGTACCTAGTTCGAGATCTTTATCAACACTCGCTATCTTTTCACCCATCCTTCCACCATCTTGAAACACACAATATTAAAATACAAACTAGCTCTATTATCCTTTATCTTGATAAGGCAAAATGTCTAGAGAAATGACTTTTAAGTGCTAAGTGTATTCAGTGCGGGAAAATGTTAAAACTCAATCTAGGTCAAATTCGTTTTGCGCAAGAAATCATGGCTGCCTTCTTGAATGCCATCATGGCTTGAATATGATAATCACTGCGTCTTGATAAGGCAAACTAGCTTGAGCAATGGTTCTGAAAGTTAAAGTGCTAATTGTATGAATCAAAACTTCAAAGTAAAACCAAAAAAACCTTGACTTATTTCATCAATACAGTGTTTTATAAGAATGCTGACAGCCATCTTGTATCCTATCTTGAAAAACTGTGATAGAATGTACATACCTACACAAATCTGATACCTATTCATCATTTGACACTGAAATAACCACAGTTTACCAGATAAAAACAATCAGAGACCCGTATTAAAGAATATTTTATATTCTGGCCGCCATCTTAAACGCCATCTTGAAAATACAAAAATGCTCAAAGATGCCAAGGTGGCATCATTCAGATTCTTCAAAGGCAATGTCTACTGAACATGATTCAGTAAAGAAAAAAACTTTAGAACTCAATTCCAGGTCAAATTTGTTTTCTGCCGGACTATAAACTAGAGGTTGCTGCCACCTGTTTTCAGCATTCATGGCAAATACTGTAGAAATTTATAAAATTTGGGTTTAACTTAATATTTTGTCATACATGTTACATAGAAAATTTGTGATTAAATTTTCATGTGTAAGTGGCTGATAAGCATGTTACTGAGAACTCAAAATGGGCATGTCTAGCTCATAAATTAAGCTGTGTGTGATAACTGAAATGTCTGCATACAAGAATGTACCTTGAACAATCAAGCTTTATTGGTGCTTTAGGTCCCAGTCAACAGCAAAGGTCAAGTCAGGATGTTCCTCCATTTTGTGGGACTTTTACCCAACATGAGGGTGTCATGACACTCAAATGTGTTTCATAAATATAGCCACCCAACTAAGCCAATAAGGATTATATGTATGGATGGTTTAGCAGGCTCAGATACGAGCAGTTAACCAGTAATCAGATGGTCTGTCAGTAGATTAGAAGCTTTGCCTGGAGGCAAAAGCAGCCCATACCATCTATTTCTCCTAGGCCGAGGCCCAGTCGGTCTTTTAGAGCAAATGTCCCAATATTGATCATTTTTTATTTTTGTACATATCCATACAAGTTTTAGAGTTTAAAATTTGGAAACCCTTAATAATCCTCAGCGCACATCAGGATATCATGTTCATGTAATGTATACTACATGTACCTCAGTGAAGCGATTCTAACGTGCCCACCAGACCTGTGTTCAATTACTTTGAAATGTAATTCATTACATTACAATTATTTTCAAAATCATTGCATTACATTACAATTACAATTACAGCTGATTTGATAATGTAATGTATTACATTACAATTACATTGCAAAGTAATGCATTACATTACAATTACTTCAAGCCATTTGAGATGTTGAGAAATTTATTCATATAAAAACTTAAAATTGTTTATAACATGCATACATTATTACATTAATTAATACAATGCATTTTTAAAATAGCAAAGTGATTAAAGTACTCCATTTTAAACAATAGCCATGGTCAATGGCTGACTGGCTTTACAGTTGGTGTCTGTCACTAGCATCACATTTGAAAACTTGAATTCAATTTTCAGTCTCACTGTTTCATCTCTTCATTATCAAAGTTCTTATCTCACTGTTGCATTTTATCATCATTAGTGTTTCAAAGTTTTTATCACTCTTTTGTCAAGCATTAAAAGATATCACTTGAGCTAACACTGACAAATCAAGTTTTTGTAATCCCCCAGGGTATGTTTTGCACATTTACCTTTTGTATTAAAGAAATCATAGGTTCTCTTTTGTTGTCCAGTTTATGTGAATTCACTGAATTGTAACAGTAAACAATCATTGATGTTTGCTGGCAGTGCAAACCTTGATATTTGAAATAATTGGAGGATTGACCATTCAATATGAAAGCTAGCAATTTGTTCTTTTTTTCTGCACCATGCACCATGCACAATGATTAAAAGTAATAAGAAACAGTTTATGTTCAGTAAACTGCACATAGATGAAAAAGATAGATCCTTTGGAAGCAGTCAAGCTGATTCTTGATGCATGTACCATAACACTTTAAAAGATAGGACTATATTGACAGAAGACTAATTTACTGGTAAAAATGTGTACAAGGACATTTTGACTCAACAAATGAGGCATTATAAATGGAAATAGAAGACATGAACTCAGTATCAGAAGAAAGATAGCAAGATGAAGTGACAAAGCATTTTTATTTGTAGAAATGTATGCAGAAAAATGGCCAAATGGAAATGTAATTCAAAAGTAATTGAAATGTAATTGCCATTACAGACCAATTTTTGAGTTGTAATGCATTACATTACAATTATGTAATGAAAAAAACTGACCCATTACAAATTACTTTGCATTACTTTAAAAATGTAATTCATTACAATTACATTACAATTACAATTATCACAGGTCTGGTGCCCACAATCTATGGTAACGTGCCCACAATCTATGGTTGGAACAAAAAAAAATGTCAAACCTTTTCTTCAATTGAAATTTTTCATTTTTTTACAGCTGTATAAAACCATACTGCCGGGTTTATGTTTGTAATGAGACAATTTAACTCTATTTCAGGGTCCACCGGGGACAGGGAAGACGACCAGTATCCTGTGTTTGGCCCGGGCACTACTGGGGACCAGCTATAGAGAGGCTGTTCTAGAACTCAATGCTTCAAATGACAGGTACACCAACTGTTACACAGCAGCCAAAACGCAGATGACCCTATAAATTCATGCTTGGGTCTTTTTGCAGCTGGCATATGAATATTTCAAGGCCAATCAAGGGTCGTGTTGTCACCAGATGAAACTGTCCTAGTATCTGTTATAATACTTTCCCTCTAATGGTCCAAATACTTGACTTGTTAGTATGCACTAGTTTGACAGAAATGATACATGTAATTAGCATTTTTGGAGGCAGTTTTGAAAACAAACTAATGTCCTGTGCCAATAACAGCAGATAACTCTTCTTTCCAGAGGTATAGATGTGGTGAGAAACAAGATCAAGATGTTTGCCCAACAAAAAGTCACATTACCCAGGGGACGGCACAAAATTATCATCCTGGATGAGGCAGACAGGTGAGCTATCTAGGATAAGTTAAGCATCGCTTGAATATTTTCCGGAAATAAACAGTACACCTTTCAGAACAGAAATACTGTTTTTGATATTTGTGATATTTGATAAATGGGTGATAATTTAAAGCAACCCTGATTAAATTAACTTTGAGGTAAACAACCAGGCTTTGTTTATGCAGGCATACCCCTACATAGTCTGAATTCACTGTTTTATTATTCATGCTTTGTGCCCTTCCCTTTAACCTAGAAATGTTTTATACTTTGAACTTTTTTGTTTCGTGTCCTTTACAGGAGTTACAAAACTAATCTGGCTTGAATGCAACTCTGCCAACTTTTGGCAACTGGTGCAATTTGCATAAATCCAAGATGGCAGCTGGAAATTCGTCAAATTTTCAAATTGCCAAACAGTGTAAAATGATAATTTCATGTTTTGACAATTCCAACACCATAATCAATCTGAAAATTTCAGACATATATGTCGAACATATGAAAGGTTATGGAAGTTTAAAGAATGGCATGTTACATAGTGAAAATGTCGTGTTTATTACTGTTTAATAAACAAGCAAATAACTTTTCCTGTAACGGCCATTAAAACATTCAGTAGAAGAAAACTTTCTGGCAAATTTTTTATGAAATAACTCTAGTTTCTTTCCATGCCTATACCAACTCAGTGGCGAACATATGGGGATCGTTTAAATGACTTTTAATGGCATACCCCCAAAATAGGGGTAGGCGTATTCAGGACACCATATAACACGAGTGACAAGGTCAAATGCCATTCTGAAAGGCCTAACAAATCAGGGATAGACACAAATTAAAGACCCTTATTAAATGTTGTTTTTGCAAAAATTTTACTTGTAAAGCACCTTTGGAAAAAAAAGATGACTTATGTCTGACTGTATATATGCCATATCACTAGAAAACAGGTCATCTGGGTATTCCTTACAAACTTGGTTATACAATATGCACAATGGTGGATAGACTTTGGTGTGGTTATGGCTTGACATCCTATGATTGCAGTTAACAATTTTTCAGTCACCCCAGGATGGAGGCACCACTTCCTGGTATGGGTAGCCTTAAGTGTCTTGCTCAAGTACACTACACATTGGAGATAGGTAGCAAACCCAGGACCTCTCCCTGCAGAATACTACCATGCTTCCCCAATTCTTCCCCAGTGGTGGATAGAGGAAGACTATTATAGACTGTGGAAGTAGAGCTAATCTACAAGAAACAACTTTTAAATGAATATTTAATAGCCAAACAATACAAACATTTATTTTATAATCTGTCAGAAAACATAATATACCTTGCAAGAGCTTTTGAAATGTTCACCTTGAAGATATTCTGTGGAAGGTATTTCGTAACCGCTTTGCTGTCTCCTTTAAAATAGAAAATAAATACTGATCATGATAAAAGACTAGCAGTTAGTGGCCATGCATCCTGCTGCATAGAATTTTTAGTAAAGGCTGTGTAGGTTGCTAACAATTGACTTGCGTCATTGTTGTAGAATTGCAACCATAATAATGTAACTGAAGGGATGTATAATATGGTTTCAGTATGACAGATGGAGCTCAACAAGCTTTGAGAAGAACAATGGAGATCTACTCTAAAACAACAAGATTTGCTCTCGCCTGCAATGCTTCGGATAAAATCATAGGTAAAGCATGGGCTACAACATATACTCTGTAATCAGTATGAAGCATGTCTAATGCAAACTGAGCTTTGTACATTTCTCTGTCTGGTGAAAATATCAAAGCTTGTCAGCTCTACTTCAGTACAAACACTAAAGGTGTTAAGCAGGCAGCACACTTAAAATGATGCCATTACCTTTTGTGATTGCTTTTCTGAGTTCATTATTTGTCCTCCGATGATATAAACACATAACTGAATGTTATTGCACATACACTGTATATTGTGGGAAAAAATGGAGGTGCTGACTAGCTAGGTGACCACTTCGTACCTTTTTATTTTTGCATATACAGAGGAAAAGCTTTTTCTTGACACCATTCATATTTCTCCAGAACCAATCCAGTCACGCTGTGCAGTCCTGAGATATTCCAAGCTGACAGATGCCCAGATACTGAAGCGATTGTTAGAAGTTTGCGAGTCAGAGAAAGTTGAATTCACTGACGATGGTCTGGAGGCAATAGTGTTCACAGCTCAAGGGGATATGAGACAGGTTTGTACAGGTCTCTTGTTATATTTACTGACATTAGATAAGTGAATGTTGAATTTTATTCATGTAGTAGTGTATTGCTGTGGAATGTGTGAAAACTGGTTTCCATGGCAACAGATAGATATCATAGGGTTA
Organism: Rugalucina vietnamica; assembly: GCA_964017185.1. Taxonomy (NCBI): domain Eukaryota; kingdom Metazoa; phylum Mollusca; class Bivalvia; order Lucinida; family Lucinidae; genus Rugalucina; species Rugalucina vietnamica. The sequence continues at coordinate 18,547,920 of OZ024881.1, read as the reverse complement.
CAATAGGAAAAATCTTGTCAAAACTAGCCCCTACATATTTGAAACTGCTGGGCCGTTGATAGTGAAATTTTATAAGGAGACTCTTTGGAAAGGTGCAACGAAAGTTCACGAAATCCAGGGTCCAGAATTACAATGCTCCCTTAAAGTTAAGGAAGGCCTTTGTTAAGGTGACAAATTTCAACATTGAAAAACATGCATTTTAAATATAGTGAAGTCATATTTTTCGGTTCTGTTATGGAAAGGCCATTTGTAATGGAAATGCCATTTGTATATATTTGTAAAAGCAGTTATTGATTTCAGTGGTAAAATATTGAGTCAAAATTCCCCTTAACTAAGGTTGGCCTTAACTTTAAGGGAACATTGTAATTCTGGGCCTAATCATGTGTATAACATGTCCCCATATCCTCAGATATATGCTAAAAAATCTCCCAAACCGGTTGGCTGATTTTCATGAAATTTGGTATGTAGCATTTGAGACCAATCTATCACAGTTTGTTCAAATGTGACCCTAGGATGACCTTTACCTATTTTATGGCAAGGTCAGTTTTTGAAACATCAGCTTTTACAGAGGGAAAAGTGACAACAATGTTGTTTGGTTTTTAAAGTATTGCAGCCTGAGAACTGAATGTTGGCAAATGCAGACAACTAATGGAGGAAACAAAATAGTGAAATTAATATTGTCAAGGTTATTTCTTGACATTGGCTCTGTCCACAATTTTCGAAGACCCCCTCTGATACCGTTGAAAGTGAAATTTTATGTGGATAAAAATTAAAACTGAGATCCTTTAAGAAAAGTGAACACATTAATGAGAAAGGGGATGGGCCATACCGCGGTTTCGACTATTGAAGTCTCGTCAGTGACCCTTTAGATTTGGCAGCATGAAGCCAAAAGAGAATTACTGAAATTTTGCAACTTTCAACATGGTAGTCTATGCAAAGACTAGTATTATCTAAATGGGACCAAAAGTATTAAACATTGGTTAGAAAATGAATCTTAACCGATAATAAATTTTTGATGTCTCAGAATATCCTCACTCAAAGGACCAAAAAGAAAATATAACCTGCACTATGGATGATGTATGGGGGAGCCTCTATGGAAATTGGGAATGAAAATTTGACAGTGAAATCTGGGTCCAACATGGCCGCTATGCTCAAAAATCTCCAGAACATGTTTGCTGGTTTTTATGAAACTTTATGTAGCATTTGGGACTCCAGCCTATCATAGTTTGTACAGATGATGACCCTAGGATGACCTTGACCTGTTTTTGGCAAGGTCAACTTTGGTAGCCCATGTATTTGAAAGGGGAAAATCGGGAAAATGCCATTAAAGGTCTAATAAGTTTATAATCTTGACCTTGCGATAATCTTGACCTATTTAACACACCAATCTTAACAGACCCCGGGTCAGGTGAGCGTTTTATGACCCTTGGTCCTCTTGTTTACTGAGCTGCTAAATCTCAACAAAAGCAAAGAAGGGCTGGCCATTGTTTATTGTATGATCATAAATTAAAATGATGCTCTAATTTCTTACACTGACAGTTTTCTGTTAATGGAGTTGTTTGTTGATGGCTTGTTTGAATTTTGCAGGCATTGAACAATTTACAGTCCACATACCAAGGCTTTGAACTTATCAACAGTCAAAATGTTTTTAAGGTGAGTTCAAAAAATTACCGAATAGCTCAGCTATTAACTTTGTATGAAAATCATCTATTTAGACTAGACTTTTGATTAGGAATTTGGTAACATTATGTAAGCTCTAATTCTCATGCACTAATTATGCTACATTAAGTACTGAATCATTGTGGCAAACAAGATCTGTAGTAAAGAAATAAAAACACACAAAAAATCTGTTTTAATATGAAAATGTTTTGGTAGCACTACAAACAAAGAAATGGCATAATATTACATTATTGTGTATTGTGATAAACTTTGTCATTTTGAGCCATGTCATTAGAAAACCTGTCATTAGAAAACCTGTCGTCAGCGCTACTAACCAGGTCCACCACAAACCGGCCTGTGCAGTCCCACAAGGCTAGAAGCTTGAAACTTCTGATTGAAGATGAGGAGAATAACTTACTGCACAGCTGTTGTGTATACTGTAAGGTCATCAATTTTTGCGTCTTTTATTTCCCAAATTTTCTATTTTTGAATTACAGGAAGTTCTTGAATTCGTGAGTGAGTACTCCTGTTGTCTATAAAATTTATTGTATCTATTATTGAGAGCTAAATGAATTTGTGAGGCAACAAATTTGCGAATATTAGAGAAAATAAAGTTTATGCAAACATATCCGTTTTTACAGTGTGCAGAAATCTGGTTTTCTTGTGATTCAGCTCATTTATGTTGCCAGGTATGTGATGAGCCCCACCCCCTCCTTGTGAAGGATATGATACAGCATTGTGTGGTGGGGAACCTAGACGAGGCGTACAAGGTCATGTCGTATCTATGGAAACTAGGTCACTCCCCGGAGGATATTATCAGCATTGTTTTCCGGGTGTGTAAAACACATGAGATGCCAGAATATCTGAAACTTGAGTTTATTAAAGTAAGTTAGAATTTGTTTCCAAATTCATCACTAGACACAGAAGCTCCATTGTATTGATGTGGACCTGATACTCGTCTATTTTCCATATACAAACCAAAATACAAACAAATAATCTAATCTGTCACAAATGAGCCGCGATGTGAGAAAACCGATCTTCGGGGTTTCCGACCAGGTCAAACAAACCGGCCAGTGCAGCCAAAGAAGATGGCAAGAAGCTTGAAATTTCAGATTTAAAAAGAAGAGGTATTGTACTATCCATGTAGGGAAAACAAAGGCGCTGATCAGCTTCACAGTGACTGTGAAGCTGGTAATGTCCAACTAAAGGTCATCTGGAGACTAGACCTTGGTTTAAAGTCTCATCTGAAAGTAAAGAGAAGCCGGAGATCTAACCCATGGCCCATGGTTTACAAGGCCAGTGGCTTATCCACTAAGCCATGGAGACGCGTCAGGGAAAAGTCTGGGAAAAATGAAATTTTGTAAAAGTCAGGGAAATGTCAGGGAATTTTGAGAAGGGTCAGTGAAATTTGAAAAATAAGGAAAAAGTCAGGGAAATGTCAGGGAATTTTGAAGCAGTGTCAGGGAAATTTTCATTGGGATGGTTATAGGGCTTGCAAGGCTAGGGCAGTTTTTTTTTTTGTTGTTTTTTGGCTTAAATTGCTAAAAGAACTGATTACCTGTTTTGGATTTTTTTGGAAAACAAATTAGAGAATCTCAAAGGCATTTGCACCCCTTATCTCTGAAGCATTACCATTTATAGTCATTTCTGCGATAGCTCGAATGTCGATGAAATGTCAGGGAAAATCAGAAATTTGTCAGGGAATTGTCAAGGAAATGTCAGGGAATTCTGTTATCGCGAAAGCGTGGGAACCCTGTAATTAGCTAATTCATGAATTTGTAAGTTCTCATTCAGTCTATATTTAGAAGCTTATAGTACATCTTTTTCAGTGAGAACTTTGAAAAAAATTCAGGAATATCTTGTGAATATTTCTGAACTGACAGCAGTTATTTTAAAAATTCTGCCAACTTTACATTGCAGGAGATAGGTTACACCCACATGAGGATAGCCCAGGGAGTCCACTCATTACTACAGATGTCAGGAATGTTGGCCAGACTGTGTCGGGTGTCAGCCACACCCAGTATACTAGCATCATGACACACACTGTGCTGGACTTTCATCCAAAGTTTAAAAATGACAACTGACTAATTGTTCTTGTGTTGGCATTTACAATATTTATGTGCCGAAAGTTTTTTTTATAGGTAGACCAGTCTATGAAACAGACTTAACATTAGCAGGTCCATGTTTCATTACAATCATGTCCATCTGACGTCCCGATTGGAGAAAGTGATAAGCAAAGTCATATGTGTAGACTTGTGAAAGACTGCACTGCCTCATTTTGAAGACCTTTTTTTTAATAAAAATAAAGATCTTGTTCTTATAAGTTCAGCAACTATCATCAGTCTGAACTTACAGGATTTTAGTCCTGATACATCTATGCAAACCTGCTTCTAGACTGATCACCTGATTATTGATTAACTGCTTAGAAAGCTTGAGCATGCCAAGGAAGCATATGAGCTGTGTCTTAAGAAAAATTATTGGGGTTATGTCTTGACACAAACCAACTTAGTCACAGAAGTAGGCCTGAGTGAAGCTTGCTTGAAATTTTGTATTTAAGAAGAGGGACGGTACTATCTGTGTACAAAAACAAAGGTGCTGATGATATGTGAAGTTATTGCACAGCTGATCTTTGTTTTTGTATATACATTGTATTTTGTATCTCAAAACTGAACTTAAGATGGAAAAGATCCCTTAAAATATCTTGGTGTGATAGTTATTACAAAACCTTTCGTCTATTATTCTAGATCTAGCCTAATACCTACCTCTCAATTTTGCATTTGACGTCAAATCCAAGGACTGTTCATGACTAAATAATAAAATGTCCACACTAGGATAAAATTTCATAGATTGCTATCCAGAAGTCTGACTGGATAAACTAAGAGAAAACCAGAGGACCAATAGTCCTGTAAACGCTCACCTGAGATCTGCTACATATACCAATAAACATTTGAATATTATGGTATTTAGCTCCAGTGCAAGGGCCAATGAAGCCCTTGGGCCATTTGTTTCCAGAATAATCAATTATTATGTCCATTTGCCAATTTTCCTTCAAATGACATGTTAACAGTTTTCCCCAATCAAATGCATAGGGAACCATGTTGACCTGGCTTTAAAATAGGTCAAGGTCACCGCAGGGTCATGATTTATATACACATTGTAGTACTTCAGCAATTGATGCTTCACGCCAAGTTTCTTTGAAATGGGTCCACCAGTTCCGGAGAAGAAGATTTTTGAAGGGGCATGGTGGCCATCTTGGTCATATGACCTGGATTATTTATATACATATTAAATACCCCATCCTGTAGATGCTTCATAGATGCTTCATGATTATATACACATTGTAGTACTTGAGTCATTGATACTTCATGCCAAGTTTCGTTGAAATTGGCCCACCGGTTCCAGAGATTTTTGAAGGGTTTTTACCATATATGGGCATGGCGGCCATCTTGGTCATGTAACCTGGATTATTTATATATACATTGGTTACTCCATCCTACAGATGCTTCACGTAAAATTTGGCTTTGATCGGCCAAGTGGTTTCAGAGGAGAAGATCTTTGAATATTATGGAGATATACATGTATATTGCCCCGGGGTGGGGGCATATGAGCCCCTGGGGTCCTTTTTTTTCAAAATCATTAATATTCAGTCCTACTGCCCATTTCCTGCAAGACTCACTTTAAATGACATTTTAAAAGTTTTCCCTATTCAAATGCATTGGCGACCTAGGTTGACCTTTCAGTAAAATAGGTTAAGGTCATCACAGGGTCATGGTTTATATAAACATTGTGGTACTTGAGTCATACATACTTCAAGCCAAGTTTCGTTGAATTCCGTTCACCAGTTCTGGAGAAGATTTTTAAAGGTTTTTACCATATGATAGTTCGTCTCTCACTAATGAGAAAGACCATCATTATTTCTTGAATAGTGCTGATGTGTGTTGGTGAGTTCTTTGATGGCTGACTAGGCCAATTCTGGCTCTAAACTGTCGGTTGCAAGTAGAGCAAGTCAATGTCATAGAGTCTGATGGTGGCACATTTGTTTTGGCTTTGCGCTCTCTTCGCTTTCTTTCAGCTTCACAGATTCTCTTCTTTTCATAAAGAGCTGCTCCTTTGTTGATGAGACCTCGCCACTTTGATCGCTCCTGTGCAGTCTGTTCCCAGGACCCCATTGGTATTTCGAAATCCTTCAGAGAGGCTTTGAGGGTGTCTTTGTAGCGTTTCTTCTGGCCACCTTGAGAGCGCTTTCCCTCCTGTAGTTCTCCATAGAAAACTTTCTTTGGAAGTCGCGCATCAGGCATTCTTATAACATGGAAAGTCCATCTTAGCTGTGCTAGCTTTAAGACTGTATGCATGCTTTGCATCCCTGCTTTCGTCAGGACCTCTGTGTCTGGAATCTTGTCCTGCCACTTGATTTTTAACAACTTTCTCAAACAGCTTAAGTGGAAATGGTTAAGTCTCTTTGCATGGCGATGGTATACTGCCCAGGTCTCACATGCATACAAGAGGGTTGGCAGTACCACAGCCTTGTAGACTTTCAGCTTGGTGTCAAGCTTGATTCCATTTCGCTCCCAGACATTTGCACGGAGTCGTCCGAATGCCACACTAGCCTTTGCAATTCTGGCAGTGATCTCATCATCAATATGCACTGCTCTGGAGAGAGTGCTTCCCAGGTAGGTGAACTTGTCAACAACTTTCAGTTTTTGCCCATTCACAGTGATGGTTGGTTCATTATATGGCTTTCCGGGCGCTGGTTGGTGTACAACCTCGGTCTTTTTTTTTTTTACCATATATGGGCGTGGCGGCCATCTTGGTCATGTGACCTGAATTATTTATATACACGTTGGTTCCCCCTTCTTATAGATGCTTCATATAAAATTTGGCTTTGATTGGCCAAGCGGTTTTAGAGGAGAAGATCTTTGAAATTGTGAACCGACAGGCGACGGATGGAAGCCAGATCATGGCCATCCTATAAGCTTGCCTTGTGAGCTTAACGGCTAAGGTGAGCTAAAAAGGTACAGGAATTGACACAGTTAAATTTAAAATCCTGCCTAGTGGGAAAGAAAGAACAAATGAATGACATTTTACCAACATGATGATTAGCACTCTCCAAGTAAGGTAGCCATCTGGTCAAAAATGATGACGAGCAAAACAGACAAACAGGTAATATGAAGATAAATCACAGTAAAACTGCCTTGGAACAGTCAGGAGGGCTCAACACTTGACCTAGTCTGCTATGATTAGTTTCAGGGTCAGTGTTTTCACTTTTCACCATGGGGTAAAGACCGGCAGATTTCGTCCACATCTTGAGTGTTTATACTTGTATTTCTTTATCAAATTTATCTTGGAAAATTGATGCAAATACAGGTGGGAAACAATAAGAACTACCACAGAAATGTTTTAATTTCGATGCGTTGACTGGCGTTATACTCGTCGAAAATAGATTAAAAAAGGTTTGAAAATTTATTTTACTGTACCATAAGATTTTGGACTGTAAAATGTCTGAAGCTGTATAGCACCCAAGTTTTATCTGAAATGACGTCACTTATTTGAGCCTGTGCGTGAGAAAACCAATAGTTTGGGTTCCGACCAGGTCCAACACAAACCTATCTGTACAGTCGCAGAAGATGGTTAGAGGCTGGAATTTTGAAAGTAAAGAAATTGTACTATCCGTGTAGCGAAAACAGAAGGCGCTGATCAGTTTTGCAGTTACTGGGAAGCTGATCTGACCCTTTGTTTTCCCCTATGCAGGTTGTTGGTTTTCCCATGCTGCGGCTCATTTCATATATTTCTTTTCAGATAAACTGAGTCTATATAAATCTTTTGACCCTAAAAGAAACCAACTTTCTCAATGTCCCGATATATGTGTTCATATAAGTAGAAAAGAAACATTTTACAGGTACTTGATTAAAAAGAAACATTGTATTAATTAATTTTAAAGCTTCTGTTTATTTCTTGAGACAACAGTATGGTGATAAAACACTCAAATTGGACGGAAAATTTACACTACAACAAATCAGACATTACTATTTTATCCTCTGATTATTAGTGACAACCAACATTTTGCATTATGCCAGAGCAAATCAACCATAAGACAATCTCAGAAATAAATATTCATATGAGCTGCTAAAAGTGTCAGCCTAGAACTGACAAACCTGACTGTACAGCCTGGAAATTTTAGATTTAGAAAGCAAGGCAGCAGAGTCATCTGTAGCAAAAACAAAGGAGCAGCTGAGTAGTTACTAATTTAACCTTGTTTTTACATATGCAGAAAAGGGGGAGTGTGGTGGCCTAGTAGTAGAGTGTCAGACTTCTAATTGAGAGGTCCCAGATATGAACCCTGCTTGGGTACTCTGTTCCTGAGCAAAACAATTTTCCATTGGAGTAGATCATAGCCAGGAAATGGTGGTTCTGTCTTGACATGACTGAAAAATTGTTGATTGGGATATTAAACCACAAAACCAACAATCTTATGCTGAAAGCAGATTTCCTCATGATATAACACCAAATATTACATATCTGGTATAAAATATCTCATATCTGATAAAACATACCATTAGCTTAAAACAATAGCAAGATAACAATTTCTCACCCACCGGACAAGCATATCCCTTTTCTGTCTCAGTGCTAGCACAATTTTAGCTGTCTCAAAATGTCAATCATTTCTGTATTTACCTAATAGAAATGTACACCTCATGCTTACTTCCATATAAGGAAGTGATGAGCTAGGTGTCAACTGTCAGAGACAAAATAGCCTAGCTGGTGGTAATATCAGGAAGATATCAAGAGTAATTGTAGTCTGTTGCTCTCATAAAAATCTAAAAAATTAATTTTGCCGTGAATTTTGTGAATAAAACAAAATGATGCTTTAATATTTTTGTAAGGTGAGGGCAAATACATATTATTTATATTTGTTTCACTGGTTAATTTGCATATTGTTAGCTCACCTGAGCCGAAGGTGAGCTTATAGTATACCCATGCTCCGGCGTCCGTCCGTCGTCCACAATTTCAAAGATCTTCTTCTCTGAAACTGCTGGGCCGATTGTTCTCATATTACACATACACCATCTACAGGTAGGGGGAAAGAATAATTGTGTTTTTTGTTTTGATCGGATAAGGACTCTGGTTGCTATGGCATCTGAATCTGAATAGTTTACTGGTGACACGCCAAATTACATTATTTCACCAGGGGGTTCGGATGGGGGAGAAATTAGTCCCTTGAACGCACGAGTGAAGCGAACTTGGACACACAGTCATCAGACATTTCAGCAGAGGAGACAAGTGAATCAGGGAGGTCATTCCAGTCCACTTATGCTTCACATAGACTTATAATGGAAAAAAGTGAAAATTGCCAGTTTTTGCTGTCTTGTTGGAGATATTTGAATTTTGTTTTTGCAGAAATGTTTATTGAGTAGTCCTCTACATTAGATGTGACTTTTGTCCTAATCCTTCATTTTGATTGGTTGCAGGGGCCCCATATAGGGCAAAATTTCGAAAAACATTCAAAAATCTTCTCAGAAACTGTCAAGGGGATGAAGCCTATACTTTGTAGACATGTTCCTGACAGTGGCCTCTACTGAATTTGTGTTTTTTATTCCAGGCGGATAAGAACTCTGGTTGCTATGGCAACTTAAAGTTTCCATAGACTTAAAATGGGAAAAGTGGAAATCGGCTATTTTTTTCGCTAAAATTGCAGACACTTGAATTTTGTTTTTGCAGAAATGTTTATTGAGTAGTGTTTGACGTTTCTTGCGAGTTTTGTCCTAATCCTTTATTTTGATTGGTTGCTGGGGCCCCATAAAGGGCAAAATTTTGAAAAAAACATTCAAAAATCTTCTCCTCAGAAACTGTCAAGTGGATGAATCCTGTACTTTGTATACATGTTCCTGACAGTAGCCTCTACATAATTTGTGTTTTTTATTCCAGTCAGATAAGAACTCTGGTTAATATTGTAACTTTAAGTTTCCATAGACTTATAATGGGAAAAGTGGAAATAAGCTATTTTTTGAAAACTATTGCAGCCTGAGATCTGAAAAGTGTTAGATGCAAACAACTAATGGATTAGATGAAGGTATATGATTAATTTAGGTCAAGGTCATCCCTTGGCCGGTCTGTCGTCCATACACACTTTTCAAGGATTTGTTTTCTCTGAAACCACTTGGCCAATCAAAGCCAAATTTTATATGAAGCATCTATAGGAAGTGGGAATCAATGTATATATAAATAATCCAGGTCACATGACCAAGATGGCCGCCATGCCCATATATGATAAAAACCCTTAAAATATCTTCTTCTCCAGAACCGGTGAACCGATTCAACAAAACTTTGCATGAAGTATGGATGACTCAAGTACTACAATGTATATATAAAACATGACCCTGTGGTGACCTTGACCTATTTTATGGCAAGGTCAAGATAGATTGTCAATGCATTTGAATGGGGAAAACTTTTAAAATGTCATTTCAAGTGAAAGTCTTGCAGGAAATGGGCAGTAGGACTGAAATTTAATGATTCTGAAAAAAAAAATGGACCCCAGGGGCTAATCTGCTTTTAAAATGTTATTTGAAGTCGAAAATCAGCAGGAAATTGGCAAATGGACAGAAAATTGATTATTCTGAAAAAAGAAAATGGCCCAAGGGCTTCATCTGCCCCTTCACTGGGGTTAAATACCATAATATTCAAATATGTTTATTGGTATATGAAGCAGATCTCAGGTGAGCGTTTACAGGACCATTGGTCCTCTGGTTTTATGTCCAAACAAAATGGCTGCCTGAACAGAACTTGAAGCCTATTCAGAGTCAAAATGTTTTAAAAGGTGGATGAGAAAAATTATCAATGATGGTGTTGAAGCCTCAACAAGGAAATCTCAGTGTCGTTTTCAGATTATTCGAGTCTCATCCTCGGCAGAGCCTCAGATGAGACTTGAATAACCTGTAAACTTGCCTGAGATTTCAATTACATGTACTGTAAATCCATTCATTGGAGATGCCAATTACTGTAAATCCATTTATTTCATTCTGGTGCAGGGTAAAATAATGTACAAAATGGTAAACGTTAACATCTTAAGTTGTGCAATCAACAAATTTGAACACTATTTTTCAACTGATTAAACAGCTGTCTTTTGAAATAGTTCAAAATCTTTACACTGATTGGCAACAATCACACACATAGTCTAAGAACCAATCAAAATAATCTTTGGTCATATAAGTCACATGGCCTTCATGTTGACCTATCAAACACTGTCTATTAATAACATGACTTTCTAGTCAACCAATCAAACACTGCCATCACACATTCTAAGAAGTCTGTCTAATTCCTGATCTTAAATTAATCAAATGCAATCCCTGTACTAGTTTTATGGTCATACTAGGGCATCACTTCCTTTTTCAATCTAGCTTTCTGTAGAATTTGTGTCCGTTTCTTTCTTTCCATGGCTTTGTTACTGACTGTTTGTTTTAAAGCAGGAAGATTGACTGTGTCTCTCTGAATGTAGGCTATCTCAGGCCTGAAATATCACAAAATTAATACCATTTTGGTGTTAAAATAAGCTCCAATGATTGAAAATGCCTTTGTTAATAAGTTATTCAGAATAAGTTCTCTGTTTAAAACTGGTTAATTACCTGTATGAAATCATCATAGTACTTGTTGTATTCACTGAACAGAGTGCTTAGGTTTTTGAATTGTCTACAATTTCAACCCAACTAAACCACAAACATGAATCATGGAAAGAATCTGGCAGATACCATAAAATATTCCCTAGCAATGTCCACATCTAGAAATTCTTAAAAATTCTGTTCACAATATTAACTGATAAAATTTATTTATATTTGTGCATGTCAGTGCAGCAAGTACAGTAGTACATATAATAATATGGTACTCCAAACAACTTACAGCTTCCTGGACTGATTTTTGTATGGTAACTTTGGCAGTGCTTTATCCTTCCCATCAGCCCTAGCATCGTCCTCGGCAACATATGCCTTGGCAAGAAGATAGGCATCTGGTGTCCACTTGTGGGAGTACAACACATCTCTAAGATCAGACTTCAGTCGCTCCAGCTCGTGCTGCTGTTGTTCATTGATATGCTGGAGTCGCTTGATGACAGCCTCACACTCCGCCAGTGACGGCTGTTGGCCATTGGGACGATTGAAGAGATTCACACCTGATGTTAACTGTTCTGTCAGTGACTCGGCGTTACCTTGTGATAACTGGTATTTCAATGTGTCTATAGTGTGTTGTCTGTCGAATAAACAAAATGTGTAAGCAAGTTTGTTAAAATTGTGTGTGATACTCAAGCTGTGCATGATTTAATCAGAGTCGGTTGTTCAAAGCATAATTAGCAAATTAACGCTGACTATACGTGGGTTGTCCCAAAAGTTCCATTACACTCACTGTTTTGCCATAATAACAGCACATCAGATCTTACAACAATTATTGTCATCAAGTACTATATCTTAGGGCTTTTTGGGTAAATTTTAATTCGACTTCTTGCATCTGTTAAAATGCAGTGGGGTTTTGAACACTTGTACCACTACTGAAGCGGAGCAGGTCTAATGACGTTGCCGTTAGTTGTGATTTTTTCTTCATATTTTGCAGTTTGGATAAATATGCTTCAAACAAGAAATCTATTTGAAAATTATTTTTATATTTAGCATAATGATGCTGTACCATATATATGGAAATTTAAGTAAAATAATTATAAGCAAATTATCAAAATAGTACTTCAAATATCAGTCATTCAAAATAAGAATCATTAACTAATGTTATCCACTGTTAATCACTTCCCATGTTTCAGTAGGTCAAGTAATATTACTTTTGGTTGAACTATCGTTTTGAAAATATATCTTGTGCAATACTATTGAAGTCCCCACTTTATATGAATCTAAACAATTGCTAGGTTTCCATTAAAGAACATATTTTAGATGCTTAAACATAATGACTCTGTAACTTTGCTCCGCATGTTTTTGCCGACGTCATAATTTTGTCGTTGAAATTTTATAGATAGGCTTCTTTATTGTTGTCCCAAACTATCGAATTGTCATCAACTTTCATAAGATCATAACTAAATGATGTGCATAGAATGATAGTAAGGCTGGTATATTTTCGAAATGATCACATTACACTTATATTGATTTAGAAGTTTGCGAAAAATGGAAGCTCCAAAAACATTTTGCATAATTTGACTTGCTCCGGTCATGCCTACTCATGGTTACCAAGGTAACTGTAGCAGTGAGGTCATTGATGTGAGTGACATGTTGTATAGTAAAATAAGTTCCACTATGGCCAATAATTCTGCATGAGAAACTTTGATTGGTTCCTGTTATGTGTTCAGAATAAAAAGCATTTGTAACGGGACTTTTGGGACAAGCCACGTATGTGCGAGTATTTTGCCATTTTCATTGAGCAATATTTTTCATTTCTTGCTTTCAATTGTAAATGGCAACAAATAAAAAAAAGTGCCTAACCGGGAAGTTAAAAATAAATCTGTTTTCAATAGATAAGATTATACTGTTTCTTTTTATCAAGCAACCCAAACAAGTACAGCATACTATCCTATCCTACTCACTGTTTTCTCTTGCTTTCCTCCCCCTGTTCAACAACTTGTGTGAGGTATGTGTTACGATTTCTCGACTCCCGCAGGGCATGCTTTAACTCCTTAATCTCTTCTTCTAGGAAAATTATTTTTAGCTCATCTAGTTTGTCTTCTGTAAAACAGAGTTATAACAAAATAATGACAACAACAAAATACTACAAGTTTGGAATTTTTTTGTGTGCAAATTTTCTATTTTTTGAATTAGCAAGCAATAATCCTTTTAACTTTAATTTGTATCAAAAATAGTTTTATTTCAATACTTGCAAGGATTCAATTCTGACATTTATGCTAGGCATTATTATCTCTATAAAGTAACTAAAGTCTACATGAAATCTGTTTTTGTACATAAAAAATGGTAAAGCCAAGTACAATAATGTTCTGACATGATTTTCAACAACAAAAAAACAGTTCGTAGATTCAAGTGTAGATTCTTATCTTTTTTGTCTTCGTAAAAATTTATACATGGATAAAGAACCAACAAACAACAAAAATATGAACAAAAACTAGCATATTTCACAGTCTCTCACATAAATCATATACTGGCAACTCTATAGGCAAGTTCTGAAACCAATACAGGTCATACTAAATACTGCAAGGTTACTTTGGTAGTGAGTCATTTCAGTTGTCACTGTAATTAAGACAGTTAAGCTGTATTAGCCTTAGTTGTGGCATGAGTCCTTTCCTTATAAAATAATAAATGGTCATACACTGAAAATAGTACTGACATTTGTGGCATTAATGTACAAACTTTTTGATCACCCTACATACTATATAAGGAGGATACTAACTCTTGTATATGTACTCATCCTCATGTACATGCTGTGATGTTCATTTGTAAAGCAATCAAAATTAAGGTTTCTCTTTGAAACTCTACTTCTTGATACATGTATTTGTACTAAATCGAACCAAACTGTGATAACAAGACCAACACAACTGTGCTGAGAAAACTAGGTGAGGACTGATCATGAAAAAGTAATTTCTCTAAGCCATTATCATGAGGGTCTTATTAGCTTTCTAATTTCATTCAGCACTATTAAACTTAAATTGCTTTTAACTTAAAATGCACTTTTGTAGAGAAATAAATTTTGACGAGACTGACTTTGTACATGTCTGAAACTTTGAAGCTTGAGTGTATATAGAAAATAGGCTTTCTGACTAGTTAGTGACTGTCAAGGATTTTATATACAAACACACCAGGAACTCTTTATAACATCATTTGTTACAACATGGTTTTGGATTTAACACAGATCATTACTGGACCCCTAAATGGTCATTTATGCTATATGTCTATACATTTTACTCTCTAAGGTTTAGATAGCTAACACAGAAATTGGATGTTCCTTTTCCACATTTTCACAGGCAAAACTAAACATCAAACCTGAAGTTAACGTAAAGGATCAAATATAGGGTAAATGGGTAAATATAGGTGATATTAATTCCAAATTAATGAGTTTGGGCATTCCTGACAAGAAAATTCAAAGTATACAAAAATTAGGCATCATCACGGTATGTAAAGGGCCAAACATATCAATGAGGTGTGGTGTTGAAGATGGTGTTTTATCAGATTACATCAAGAACAGTTAGCCACATTACTATACTGGCACACTTCAATACCACCACAACACAAAACAGAGGAATATAGCAGATATGCTAATCTTTGGTACATTTAGTGCCATTCATTACTCTTCATCAGGAGCTGCCATCTGAATTTTAAGTTTCTTACCATGGATATTTTTCAAAATGCATGGCAAAATATAATTTACGGGGTCGGTATTACCCCATCCTGGATTTTTGTGCTGGAAAAAATTTGATCCTGATTTTTTTTCTCTTCAATATTCCTGTTCTTCCTATAAAACTCAAATGGTCACTCCCTACTTTGTCACAGCCATTTGTTTTTATGTTAATTCATTAAAAAAAAAACAACAACAAAAAAAAAAAAACACTAAAAATCGCATTTCATGTTCTGGTATAAAGCAGAGCATTTCAAAAGATCTAGCTTTTATTAATCTTGTTACTTGCTAATTTTTCTGATCATACACATTTTATAATGTATCATTCATGAATTTGTGGAATACTCCCTTTCTATATATAAATGACAACTCGCATTTAACTGCTCATTTCAGAATTAAATTCCCTGTATTTGTTCTAATTAGCACACAAGCTCCAATAAGCGCACACCCTGGACGTTTTCGAACATCATGTGCATAAGCGCATATTGCTCGACTAACAAATTGGCATTTTATACCAATTTTACACATGTGTACTGTATTAATTGCATTAAAACTTAACCGTATATGATCAAATACTATTTTGCAGTGATAGCAACACTTAACTGATATCACCATTGGTATTTTTGCCATGTTTATTTCAGCAGTTTATGTTTTATTATTGTTCCTAGTGTGCGCTTACTGGAGTCCTAAGAACAATATTTTGTTACCTTAACTTTAAGTTATTTTGAAAAGTTTAGAGCACTGTGGGCTAATTAGAATGAATACGGTATTTAAACCACTCTACGATTTCACTAATTAGCATGTCTACCATTATTCCTCTGTTACTTTTAGGGAGAAAACATTTTTTTTTTTCAAACTAGTGCACCTTTCTGTGCTTTATTAATCCCCTCATCCAACAAAATTTCCTCTGAGCCATCCAGAACTATAGCTGGGGTGACAAGCTTTGGGCCATCCTCCAAATTGTGTGCACCACCCTCCAGACTTAGTGCACCTCTCTCAAGACCAAGTGCACCTTTTTCCATTTCAATGGCATTATCCACTTTTGGTGCACACCATTCCTGTGCTTTCTGTGTACCTTGCTCAGATTTGGGTTCTAAATCAACGACTTTTGGTGCATCATTTTGTGCTTTGGGTGCATCTTTCTTTTTTGGTGCACTGCCTTTCTTTTTTGGTGCAGTATCTGGCACCTGCAGTGCACTGCCCGACACCTGATCTGCAGCCTCACCAGGTGCAGATGTTTTACCTCTAGATGAGCTTTCTAATGTTTTGGATAAGTAGTAATACCCTGACTGAATAGACAGGGACGATGACTCTGAAACATTAGTGCTGAATGTGTTACAAAAGCTAAACAATATAAAACAATGTGTTACAAAAGCTAGGCAGTATATGTTAGTGTACATTCAAAGCCTGCACTTGTGTGCAATCTCTTGCCACACTCGCAACAGATATATGAGCCGCCTCGTGGGAAAACCAACAATGTGGTTTCCGAACAGGTCCGACACAAACTGGGCTGTACAAGCACACAAGATGGCTAGGGACTGGAAATTTTGGATTTAGAAAGTAGCGGAATTGTGTACTATCCAAGTAGCGAAAACAAAGGCACTGATCAGCTTCGCAGTTACTGCGAAGCTGATCTGCGCCTTTGTTTTCGCATATGCAAGTTGTTGGTTTTCCCATGAGGCAGCTCAATTTTTATGAACATGTTTAAATAGGTTGTAATTCCAATCTAATTATAACATTCTTCAGTACAATTCAGATTTCAATACAACATGACCATGTCAAGACTCCCAATATGACTATTTTGCTATATTTACTGTATTAACTCATTATAACTTAATGTCACATATAACAATGGTCTATTTCTATCAAATTCTAAGGAACCAAAAGATATGGGGTTGACCAGTACTATAAAATGAGCCATCTCATGGGAAAACCAACAATCTGCATAGGCGAAAACAAAGACGCAGATCAGCTTCGCAGTAACCGCGAAGCTGATCAGCGCCTTTGTTTTTGCTACTCGGATAGTACAATTCCTCTTCATTTCAAGCTTCTAGCTCTTTTCTATGCTTGTACAGGCCGGTTTGTGTCGGACCTGGTCGGAAACCACATTGTTGGTTTTCCCACGAAGCGGCTCAAATATCTAGCAAAAGATTCGAACAACATTACCAACAGATAAAACCCTGATTACAATGTTCTGTAATATAAATTTGCAACAATCATCTGCCCAAAA
This sequence comes from Rugalucina vietnamica, assembly GCA_964017185.1. Lineage (NCBI taxonomy): Eukaryota > Metazoa > Mollusca > Bivalvia > Lucinida > Lucinidae > Rugalucina > Rugalucina vietnamica. The sequence goes on along the minus strand of OZ024881.1, from coordinate 18,530,714 downwards.
ATTATATTAGGGTCATTACAGTTTTAACTTAAATGAAATAAAATAGCTAAAGCATGTCACTAAATAAATTGTGCAACACCATATTGAATCAGAGCTGAGTTCACTGCAGTCTGTTACTTTTACTTGTGTATGAGAGAACAGAAAGTATAAACTAGAATTTGTTTTCTATGTGAAAACTGATGTCTCCCCCCTTTCTATGTGCATGTCCAAAATATGCAAGCAAGAGTTATAGTTCTTGTGCATCACATATCCTGTCATTCTGTTTATAAGTGTACCAAGTTTCATTGAAATATCTCTTACGTTTTTTAAGTTATAGAGGGGGCACGAAAGTGTTTGGAAAATAATCAAAGGGAAATAACTCCAAAGATATGAAAGCAAGAGTAATGATTCTTGTGCATCATGCTTTATAAGTGTACCATGTTTCATTGAAAAATCTCTAATGGTTTTTGAGTTATAGAGCAGACACGAAATTGAATGAAAAATAATCAATGGGAAATAACTCCAAAGATATGCAAGCAAGAGTTATGGTTCTTTAGCACAACACATCATCTCATCGTGCTTTATAAGTGTACCAAGTTTCATTGAAATATTTCTTATGGTTTTCAAGTTATAGAGTGGACATGAAATTGAATGGAAAAATAATCAAAGGGAAATAACTCCAAAGATATGAAAGCAAGAGTTATAATTCTTGTGCATGACACATCGTCTCATCATGCTTTATAAGTGTACTAAGTTTCACTGAAATTTCTCTTACGGTTTTCAAGTTATAGGGTGGACACGAAATTGTATGGAAAATAATCAAAGGGAAATTACTCCAAAGATATGCAAGCAAGAGTTATGGTTCTTTAGCACGACACGTAATCTCATTGCGCTTTATAAGTGTACCAAGTTTCATTGAAATAACTCTTACGATTTTCGAGTTATAAAGCGGACACGAAATTGTATGGAAAATAATCAAAGGGAAATAACTCATAAAATACTCAAGCCAGAGTTATGGTTCTTGTGCATGACACATCGTCTGATCATGCTCAATAAGTGTACCAAGTTTTATTGAAAAATCTTAAACGGTTTTCAAGTTATACAGCGGACACGAAATTGTATCATAAATAATCAAAGGGAAATAACTCCAAAAATACTCAAGCCAGAGTTATGGTTCTTGTGCATGACACATCGTCTCGTCGTGGTCTACAAGTGTACCAAGTTTCATTGAAAAATCTTTAACGGTTTTCAAGTTATACAGCGGACATGAAATTGTATCGAAAATAATCAAAGGGAAATAACTCCAAAAATACTCAAGCTAGAGTTATGGTTCTTGTGCATGACACATCGTCTCATCGTGGTTTACAAGTGTACCAAGTTTCATTGAAAAATCTTTAACGGTTTTCAAGTTATAGAGCGGACACGATTTGTGACGGACAGACGGACGGACGGACGGACAGACAGACGCACGGGGAAAAACAATATGTCTCCCGACCCTGTCGGGGGGAGACATAAATATAAAGCAACTTCATCTACATATGAGCTACATCATGAGAAAACCTGCTCTTTGTGTATGCGAAAACAAAGGACCAGATCAGCAGTGCAGTACAATTTTTATTCTTCCTCCTTAATCCAAAATTTCAAGCCCTCTTCTGTGACTGTGCAGGCCGGTTTGTGTCAGACCTGGTATGAAATCCTGAATACAGTTTTTCTTGCATCTGGTCTCGTACAGAAAAAGACAAAAAGTGATTGAAAAGTACTGTCAGTAACATATTATTTGGACCACAACGTGAGAAAATGTACCTTCAGACAATTGTTTGAGTATTAGAAAAACAAAGTTACTTTGAATGTATGATGTTTCTAGAGTCTGTTAGTCTTTATTTGACCAGATTATTTCAGTTATTGTGTTAGTTATGACCAGTTTACTATATGAACCCTACAAACGTCATTATCTTGAAAAATGATGTCAATGTTGCGTTTTAGCATTTCTGCATGTTAGAAGAGCGCATTTGCTTATAACTGTTTAAACACAGGTCAGAGCCTATTGTTAAGATAGAAGTATACCATCCTTACAGGCAATCTTCGTATTTAGTTGTTGTTTTTTTTATGATAATACGGTTGCTATGGTTACCGTTAAATGATAGATATAGGAAAATTATGTGTATTATGAGCTAAAACAAGGGCAGATAACTCCAAATATTGAAAAAAGATATGTTTTAAAACACAGTCATTTGGTATCCCAGTGTTCAAAGCTTACAAATACAGTGTCACTTCTAACACGTATATTACATCATTTTTTTGCTTTATTGCTGCTTTCTACCAGTAATGCCAGAATGTCCGAAGGTACATTTTGTCGCGTTGAGGTTCATTTATGATAATCAAGACAGAAATTCTTGTATACAATATTACCAGAAACTCCTGATGCACCTCTAATCAGTGCTTATAGAGCATTTGACATTCAAACTACCTTCAATATGAGAGTCAAAGAGTATGTGCTTGTGATTTGATCTTCTTTATACCAACTAGCCTTCAAACCGTGATTTATAACTCAAAAACTCACTACAGCAGCTCATTTATTTCTTAAGCCCCATGTTGTCACGGACAGCTGGTAGATTATCATAAACTATTCACCAGAAACCTTCCACAGTTCTCTGTCAACTTTACCTTTTTCAAGACCTCTTGCATCTTTTCCATTTTTACTATGTTTACTGCTAGCACTCCCACCGTGTTGTTGTTGTTGCTCTCGTTGACTCATAATCAACTTGAACTGGAGGTCTAAATCAAGTATAAAACATGCACATGATAAGTATAAACATTTAAAACTGACTATCCCGTCATTTTTTAGAGAAAATAAAGTGCAAAAGAACCTGCGGATTCACCAGATTTATGAAACATATAATTTTTTCCTTGTGAGTAACTATAGGTTGGATAAGCTGTTAATCAGGGTACGCTCCCAAGATCTCTAAAACTTACTATGCCTAACTGAAAAACCTATTGGCTTGTCAGTTTCAGTAAAACATTATCAACATTAACTATGAGTCAGTATATCAGAACCAAACTGTCAAAGAGACTATTCCCTGGCTGAGTGGACAAGACCATAGTACTCCATTGACTTGCCAGCTTTGCAAGAACATAACCTTTATTTCTTTATGAGTCATTTTCATCTATTCCAAACTGCAGATATTGTGGATCCCATTTAGCCATTCTATTAAGACCCCTAGCTAGTATCCCACTGATTTGTTAGCTTTCCGAACATGACAAGTTTTTCACTGAGTCAAAAGTCCAATTCGCATGCACAAAAAATACACGCATGTAAATATACTCCGGTGTGTATTTATACTCCGGTGTGCAAATCAACCTGAGAGTAAATTTAAATTGTGTTCGCATGGGTTTTATCGCCAGGAGTATTTTTGTAGGAAAATTTATCATTTCTGGATTAAAACCTGTTCATTTAAGTTTTCTGTATTTGCAAAACAAGAAGAGGCTGCTTCAAGGTGTTCATGTAGATTTTGGCAGCAGAGGGGAATCATGTAATGGTCAGGCATAACCTTAGCAGTTATACAGTTCCCTTTTTTCATCCTTTTACAAGGAATTACCGGTACTGTTAAAATGCCCCAAGAATCCTAACCAAGAATGATGAAGAAATAGTGTGGCTGTTTGCACTCCATATGATCTAAAATGTTATGAATGGCAATAAACTCTTATTTAGCAACAATGTCCACAGTTTCAGCAACTGTCATATAATCAGTTAGGAACAAAAAATGTGAAAATTTGTTATCTAAAAGCAGAATATTGACTTGAAATAAAAATACTCATGGGTAAATTTTACTTTGCGTTCGCATGGGACATAATAGTAAATTTACATGTGTGTATTTGTAAAAATAAAATTTGCATCTGGTCAGACCCTGGAGTATATTTACATATGTACTCCGGTGTGTATTTGTGTTCGCATGCGCCATTTACTTACCCCGAGTAAAATTTGCACACCGGAGTATAATTACACGTGTGTATTTTTGGCGCATGCGAATTGGACTAAAGTATCTCTATATAAACTGCTTATGGTCTACTCCCTTGGTTTCAGTGACTCCAATCATTTGTCAGCTTTGAAAAAAAAAAAAAAAAAAAGAAAAAAAAAAAAATCACTATGATTTACTTTGTTTAAATGATAATGCATCTATGACCAAAAAGTCACAAAACTTCAAGTACATGTACTCCAATGACATGTCATACATGAATTTCCTAAAAACATGAAAAATTCAATGTACAAAATACTTTGTTGGTTCCCTTCAACTTTATCAAGCTGCAAATAACTGCTACACAAGTAACATATGAGTCGCCTCATGAGAAAACCAACAATCTGCATATGCGAAAATAAAGAGGCAGATCAGCTTCGCGATAACCCAAGCTGATCAGCGACTTTGTTTTCGCTACTCGGATAGTACAATTCCTATTCTACTTAAATCCGAAATTTCAAGCTTCTAGCCATCTCCTGTGACTGCACATGACAGTTTGTGTCGGACCTGTTTGTAAACCACAACGTTGGTTTTCCCACGAGGCGGCTCATATTGGTTGAGAACATAGTTCTACTTAGCTCTTATAAATCTATAAGCTTTTGCTTGACCAGCTCTGACACTAAATTTTGCCATTCATTGCATTCAATGCTCAGCTCATCTCAGTTTGAGTTGACAATATTGATAAAACAGAAAACCCAGATGAAAAACCAACAACATAGGAACACAAGCATGAGGTCACGTGTTTCAGCTGCAAAATAACACCATTCTGCCCAAACTACATTGCATGTACTCAAATTCTTTTCACAGATTACTTAGGGCTTCAACTATGATTTAACTACAGTATATTTTAAACCTGCAAATATGGCCGGCCACAGTGTTGTCACACCACAGTACTTAGTGAACTCAGATACCATTCCCATAGCCATGGTAGAAATGTACTCACTGACTTGCAAAATTCGCAAAACATGGCCACTTTTTAGTTTGATTCATCTCAGTTTTAGGGAGCTGATAATAAGAAAACATAGGTGGCCCAAAGTTTGGATCCCTAGTAGTTAGCGAGTTTTAGGTGGCCTAATTACAGAGGTGTGTTAGTAAGACAGAAGCACTGGATAGTTTGTCAGTTTGGCAAAACGTGACCACTCTTTCCTTATGATTCACTCCATCTTACAGCCCCTTTCACCCAAGTTTGCCATTCGAGCATTTTTGCATTACACAAGAAGACCATGTGTTCTGAAGATCTGAGTTTCTTTTTATGTTGTCCACAAAGACATCTGGATTGATAGATTTGCTGATTTGAGTGACAGTTTCAAACTAAATTACCTTTAAAACGGCAAACTCAAGGGAAATTTTTTATCTGACTATGTGGAATTTTGGCCATGTAGACACTGATAGGTAATCGCTAAATTTGATAAAATGCTGCGTTTGTCTCTATCCTATTTCAAATGTGTGTTCTAAATATGAATTATATATGTTTTGCAAAGAATTTTGAAATAAAAATATGCTTTAACGAAACAATTATAATGTTTTTATCAGAAGAGGTGACATCATTACCTAAAGATAAATGCTGAAAAGATTTTAAGAACACCTGACACCTAAGACACTGTTTCAGTTCTAAAATAGAATAAAAAGTTACCTGATTTACACACAAACTTGATTGACCTAAATGCTCAAATGGCAAACTCGAGTGAAAGGGGCTGTATGTAAATGGCTAACAAGTGAGTCATGAACACTGCCTTTCTAAGACTGCCATTATGTAACTAATACAAATGGTCTTCCAATAGCATGGATTATAAGCAATGAGCAGCACTATACAAAACTGAGCCAGCCAGTTGTGGCATTTGTTCTCAAATAACTGTAGGCATCTGACCATTCCAGATCCAAATTTGGACAAAATTATTCTGACCCAAAAGTTTTGGAAAGTGGCTTAATAAAAGCCTCAGTAGCAACATAAAGGAAATATCATTTTTAGGAGTCTGCACTCTGATCAATCTTTGCTGTCCACAAGACATACATGTAAATACTTATGATTTATAACTTAACTGGTCTCGTCAAAAGAAACTGGAACATTGCATATCCGAAAACAAAGGCGCAGATTAGCTGTGTAATAACTTGATCAGCACCTTTGGTTTTGCTACACACATCATAGTATGATCCCTCTTTCTTAAATCAGAAATTTCAAGCCTCTAGCCTTCTCCTGTGACTGTACAGGCCGGTTTTTGTCAGACCAGATCAGAAACCCTGAAAACTGGTTTTCTCACATCACAGCTCAAAAGTTTAGTCTACATGTACATGTTCACTGACCTTTATTTTCCTTCTTGAGTCCCTCAATCTCCTCATGCAGACTGCGCAGCACCTCGGTATGTTGTTGTTTGAGGAAGATGATGGATCTCTCTAGGTACTGTATCCTCTGGGCGGGGTTCAGCTCCGACAGGTCCACCATCCTCTCCTCCTCATCACCAACAGTCTGGGAGATTGGCTGCAGCTTGTCCTTCACAAATGGTTTAGGATACCCGCCCCCACGGTTTAGGGTGTTCACGCGAGACCATTGCGGTAGGGTGCTGCAAAGCAATCAAACATTCGTGAAACTTTAGAGTGTCAGTAGAGAAAACCATTCTTAAATAATAAAGTCCTTGAACCCTCTCAATTTTACTCAGTTTGAATGAGTGGAAGAGGAAGTAAAGCCATAAAATGTTTTCACAATCAAATTTTCACAAACGAAAGGTGCTATACATGTGCTTCAATTGCAGGACTGCTTGAATATACATCAGACATGCTAGTGATTGATCCATTGAATTTTGATTTAGGTACAGCCAGTTGAGTTCTATCACAACAGTCTCCATAGACAGATCTTTGTTTTGAGTCTAACAGTTATTTATTTATTTTTACACAATTTAATTTTCATGATAATCATATGAGCCACTTTGTGGGAAAACCAACAATGTGGTTTCCGAACAGGTCCGACACAAACCGGCCTGTAAAAGCACAGAAAAGAGCTAGAAGCTTGAAATTTCGGATTTAAGTAGAAGAGGAAGCGTACTATCCGTGTAGCGAAAACAAAGATGCTGATCAGCTTCGCGGTTACCGCAAAGCTGATCTGCGTCTTTGTTTTCGCCTATGCAGATTGTTGGTTTTCCCACGAGGTGGCTCATATATAAGTATACACATTATCTTTCTAACTTATGTTCCAATATAAAGATTGTGGGAACAACATAGTCTCACAAGTTCCTATATACATCTGTATATACATCACACTATATTGCCTATGCATAGTAATGCCATGATATACTCACCCGAGAGGTGGCAACTGATTCATAGACGTTAGATCTGAGATCTTTTCCTGCACCACACCTTGTTTTAACATAACTCAGTTATCTCCCCATAGCCGTAGGGGGCATCAGAGCTGTAACACCACAGCAACCTAAAAGATAAAATGTGTCATATTATGAGAGACATTGCTTTTTGCCAAAGATTAGACTGATGTAACCCTGCAGCTGATCAGGCTGTTTACTACACAGTAGCCTTATACATCATGAATTCAAAAGTTCAAGCCTCTAGCTGATATATAGATCTGTGTTGAACAGCTAAGTTTATTTCAGACCTGGTAAGAAGCCGTATAGTCAGGAAGAATATTGATGTGATAAGATAACATTTCCATTTCCCAATTTAAAAAACAACAACATCAGAAGAGCTTCATTTTTTTATGGAGTTAGAGGCTGATATGAATCAATTGTAACCTAACTTACAGTCAAGGACCATTTAAGTATTTCTACAACGTCAGAAACTCCATAGACTTACGTGTATTTTCATGTTTATAAGAAAAATTATCCTGTCTCTCTTGGTCAACATATTTTCGCGATTTTAGTGTCATTTGAAAGGTGAACGAATAAAGCAATAAACAAGGTATTTTCAATCAATTTTGTGCATGCATTTTAAAGCTACCAATTTTTAAACAACACATGGTATTTATTTTGACAATTTTTGGGCAACGTCACCATTGACGTCAATGGGAAAATGACTTTTTCCAAATTTCCTAAAATTTCAAACTGTTGTATGTAGAAAATGCAACGTTGAAACTTCACCAAATCACCTTTGTTAATTGCATTATTTATTTAACCGTCAAATAACACCAAAATCATGTAGATATGTTGAACAGAAGACGCAGGATAATTTTTCTTGCAAACATGAAAATACATGTAAGTCTATGGAGTTCCCGACGTTGTGGAAATACTTTTGGTCCTTGACTGTACATGTAGGTACAGATATGTCTATCTTTCAAATAACATATTTGTTCTAATTAGCACACAGTGCACTTAACTTTACAAAACCAGAGGACCAATGGTCCTGATATCGCTAACCTGAGTTTTGGTCTTTGATAAATGACCTTTGGTCAAGGTCATGTTGGTCAAGGTAAAAAGTAAACATGATGTCAAATTTTTATTAACACTGTAAACTGTCTGTATATATCAATTTTCAGGTCACAGGCAACAAAATTTCCTAAAAAACCAATGTTTTCACTTAATTCCATTGTAAAGTCTATGTGACCAAAATTGACCTTGCCATAAAATAGGTCAAGGTCAACCAAAGGTCATGATTTGTATAAACTGTCATGGCCAGGAGTCCTTGTGCCACATACCAAGTTTCATGGAAATCAGTCAAACCATTTCAGAGAAGATTTTTTAAGGTTTTTGCTATCTATAGCCCTGGCAGCCATCTGTGTTATGTGATCGGGACCATTTATTCAAACTTTGGTTCCCTCTTCCTAACAACACTACATTATAAAACTTGGCTTTGATCGGTCAGGCAGTTTCTGAGAAAATTAAGTTTTACATTTAATATGTAAATGACCTTTGGCCAAGGACAAGAAACGACATTGACCTTGAATACTCACATTACATGTACTGTAAATTCAGAAATTTTCACGAGACTTTTATTTAGCGAATATTAGCGAGTTCTTGAATTCGCGAGCGAGTACTCGTGCAGTCTATAAAGCTTATAGTAATTCTTTATTAGCGAAAACTTTATTTTCGCAAGGCAACGAATTTGCGAAAATTAAGTTCTTGCAAAAATTTCCGGATTTACAGTATCACATTACTTCATAAACCCAATAAGTTGTCTGTGTCTACCAACTTTCAGGTCACAGGCAACAAAACTTACTGAAAAATCCTATGTTTTACTTTTTTCCATTGAAAAGCTTATGTGACAAAAATTGACCTTGCTATAAAATAGGTCAAGGTCAACCCAAGGTCATGATTTATATAAAATATAATGGGCAGGAGTCCCCGATGCTACATACCAAGTTTCATTGAACTAGGTTCACCAGTTCCAGAGAAGATTTTTAAAGGATTTTATCATATATGGACCATTGTATACAAATTTTGGTTCACCCTACTCCATCTTAAGTTTGGCTTTGATTGGCCCAGGGGTTTCAGAGGAGATGATGTTTGAACACTGTGAACAACAACGATGGAGCATAGGTATACTGTAAGCTCACCTCAGGTGAGCTAATAACTTAAAGTTAAGGTAACAAAATATTGTTGCAATAAGCCTGGCACACTACGAACAAATTTGCTGAAATTACCACATCAAAAATACCAATGATGATCTTATAATGTAAGTGTTCAAATCATTGCAAAAATGTGTTTGATCTTCTAAGGTTAAGTTTTAATGTGGTAAATACAGTATTAATGTGTTACATTGGTAAAGAATACCAATTATGCTAGATGACCAGTGTGTGCTTACACACATGATTTTCAAAAACGACCAGAGTGACTGCTTATTGGAGTATGTGCACTAATTAGATCAAATATGGTAAATACTTACGGGTGTTCTATTGTTCGAGTCAAAGCTCTACCTAAAGACATGGACACTGGGTTCCATACTGCGGTCTGAACTCATGAAATGAAAGGGAACCTTATAAAGTCCAAGTTTGATTGAGCTTTAACAGGGTTACAGCTTTAGCTTTGAGCAGTTTATGTTACTGAAAATTCAGCTATCAAATAACATTTATTTCACATATTTTCTTTTTCTAACATTTTAGCAAATTCATGAATTCACAAGACTTAGAGTGTACTTGTGTGTTCTTGAAAGTTTGTTTGAAATTTTATTCAAGAGAAGGTTGAATTCTTATGTCAGCGACTTTGCAAAATTTAACAAGCAAAAAATTATCAGTTCTTACAAAAGTTTCCGAAGTTAGAGTAGTTTACTTTGTACACATTTTTAAACATACACATTAAAACCGTACAAATCGACTGACTGACACTGGCTTGTTATGTTTTGAATGCTCCATTTGAAGACAGATTAACTTAAGATTATAATAATCTGATTTTAATTCAATATACCTATTTCAAACATTGATCATAAGATAAATTGTGGTGAACTATTTCTAACAGCAAGTCGATTGTAATCAGTGCAGTTGAGAATGTACCCTATCATTTGAAACCCTGTTTTGGCCTATATGAATACAAAGAGATGGATCAACTGCATGGTCACAGCTAAGCAGTGACTTTAATGTTTTGCTACAAGGGTAGTAAAGTTCTATTACTTCCTTCATAAAATTTCAAACTTCAATCTTCTGTAGCTTTAGAGCCTAGTTTGACTTTGTTTTCATGACTCATATAATTAGCTACAATATATAAGCACATCATGAGCACTGATCAAGTATTTTTTCACACTTTAACCCAAAAAAGACAAGTGCACTGGGGTCTACATAATAAAGTCCCATTTCAAGGATTTTAGTTGATGAAACATAATGCCAACAATAATACATACTCAAATGTCTATAAGAATATGACTTAAGTTTTGATAATGATAATCAGACACTAGCAAACACACTTTTTCCTTGTAACTTTGATTTGACAACATATTTTGTCCATGTGCGGATCCAGAGGGGGGGACCGGGGGTCCGGACCCCCCCTGGAATTCGAAAATTTTACATAAAAAAAGGTAATTTCGGGATTTTTGGGGGGTTGGACCCCCCCTCGTCTGTGACCAAAAATTACCATTTTCGTTGGACCCCCCTCTCATGAAAATTTCTGGATCCGCTCATGTTGTCAGTTGCCAAATGCAAGTGTTGATTATTAATTTCAAAAGGTCAAAAAGCTTTAACACACTAATAGTTTTCTAATACATTTTTTTTTTTTTTATTTTTGTTTGGTTTTTCATTCTTTTTAAGGTCTTCTAGGATTCAAACGTTTTGAACAATGTTTTGAACAAAACAATACATCTATTCAATGAAGAATGTAATAGTAATGGAGTAGGTATGAACAATGACCATATCATTGATAATTAACAGTCATCTTGGGAAAATTAAGGGAATGAAATAATAACTCTCCCTGCCATGTCTTACTGTAAACTTTGACTGACTCAGACTCCAAATATGTGATGCAAAACAAGAAATAAAATTTTCAGCTTATATACACATCAATTAGGTGTTTTATGAAAAAGAATATCTTATATTTTTGCCAGCATTCTATTGTTTTCCTCTTAAAACAAGTTTGTTGTTACAGACCCAAAGGCTAGTTTTCTAACAACTGAACCCAAGAGTACTGTGCTTAGCACTGTTCAAGCCTTACTGAGCTATGATGCTCTGTATATATCTGCTTTCTGAAGTAGATGACCTCATGAAAGCTAGGGACTTACTATATATATAATGTTACTACCAAGTTTACCAACTAGGACAGTAGTAATACGCCAATATCTCTGTAATACCAGGGATTTTTTCGGGTGTCTCAGGGGCCGAAATAAGGCCCCATTCCCAATGCAAATAAGGTGTCTTTTTTCCCGATCTGGAGAAAAAAATTCCCAATTACAGCTGAAAATAATTTTCAAAAGTTCCATACATTGTGAAATTCAAACTTTGCTGTTAGAAATGCTGTTTAACTTTTGATTATGAACTATTATCGTATTATTCTAAATAAAATCCCTTAATTAGTAAAATATCATCAATTTTGAATGTCTTGAAAATTTCTCAATTCAGGATTTATTTTGGGCCCCTTCCCAAAATGGTCAAAAAATCCCTGTATACAGTGTTATATGGAAAAGTGATTCACTTTTCATCTGTAAAATCATATGTGGTATTTCTAAAGAATCAATAAACATATAAATGTTTAGTACAGAATTTGTATAATGTGAAAAGTTGCTGAAATTTTGACTTCAAGATTGCAGATCTTAATTTCTGTGGAAATTTCGCTGGATATCATATTAGTAGAGCATAACTTATGATACAAAAATCATACAATATACCTTCATCCTCCCCTCTACGGAATAAACTGCATTCAAAGTTGTTCCCCATTGTTGTACCATTTAATGAGCAAATATTATAATAAGCAAATTAGGTTTATTCCTAGTGTAATATTACCTATCTTTACATGTTTGAGAAATCTTGAGGGTGGGTGGGTTTGTCAGAAAGTGGTGGAAATATAGCGCGGGGAGGATGACGGTAAATTGCCCAGTTTTATGTTGCATAGTGACAGGTGAGATGAACATCACTTAATTTATTGAAGTTTTTTTTTTATTTTGTATGGTGTTGATCAATTTCTGACCATTACCTTAGGAGCTTTGGAAATGTGACTTGCTCAAGGCCACAACAAATGCAGCCCTAGCCGAGGATTGAACCTGGGACCTCTGGGACACGAGTCACACACTCTACCACTATGCCAGTCTACTCCCCAGAGAGCTAGAGCTATAATCATTACATAAATGAGAACACCATTATTTATAAACCCATTGAAGATATAGCATAAAGGGACCAGTGATCGATCAAAAATATGCATGTTTGATAAATTTTCGGATCAGACTTGCATTGGAGAATGCATGTTTACATACCACATCCAAGCTTGAGCCTTCTCCATGCTTCACAATATGTCAGTTTATAACATCATTACATCACGTTCTCAGTGACATCATTTCAACACGCCCACCATCATCCAGTGTGAATCAGGGTCAGGTGGACCCAGTGCTCCAGATAGCGTTCATACAGCCGTAATGGACTTCATTTTTGCAAATATGGTAGAAATTGAAATTTTGTCAGTACCAAATATGGGAACGACATGACCGAAATGGTTCGGTTTCGTTTGTTGACCGTAACCTTAAAACAGAATTTGTACCAATAGTCTCATTGACTGGTTTAACAAACTTTACTTTTATATGCTTTTCTTGTGGATGCATAGATAATATTCATAGACCAGTCTAGAATCAAAACTGAAAGTAGAAACAGCGCAATATGTCTATACAACTTACTATCTTTCCTGATGTTTTGTAAGTCAGAAATTGAAAATTAGGCGAAACGGATGGCAGCGGCTTTCATCAACAATATCACTGGTGCTGTCATTTAACTTGTGGTCAAGAAACAGGAGACACTGGTTGGTACCGATCAAACAGTCACACTATAAATAGAACTCGTCCTTGATCAGAATGTAATTATGAATTGTTTACTAGTGACACGCCACATTCACATAACCCCACCATGTTTTTAAGCAGGCACATCACTTTGAAGCAACAGTATGTATCCTTATCATATCTATCTATTAGGTCAGTAAGAGGAAAGATTGTGCATTGGACGCTGACACTTAATCAAGACTTGCTAGTCTTTAAGAGCCAATGTACTCCCCTGCCTTCCCTTTTACTTCTACCTAGCCCACATCTTTCTATAGGCATGGGTTATTAGTGAGGGATGAAGAATAAAATGCAAAATACCGGGGAACCTTTGCCCAAATTTTTCACAGGGTTGGGCGAGTTGTTTTGTAAGTAACTGAGAAGGGGGCAAGAAGAAAATGCAAATTTCAAGGGAATCCTATGCAATACAAGCACATTAACTTTATTTCTCAAATCTCATTTTACCTAGCACAGTGAAGAAGTTGTGTAAGAACAAGTTGTATGTAGCATAAAGTATACTCTGAGACATTTTATAAATGTGTATACAGGATACTTAAATGGTCAGTTGTCCATGTAGCAGATTAGTCTTGGAGCAGATACTGAAGCCTAAATCTTGATACTGACTGGCTCAAATTTCGACCAGTAGCATACTGATTGAGATAAAAATTATCAGGAGCACTGTGGACCAGTGATATCTCAACTTTTTCTCTTAAAAACGGAGGCCAACTTGAAAGGTATTGTAACGAACAGCCGAGCCGAGCCACAGCAAACCCCGTCGGTGGAAAAGCATGCTCATCCACCAAGGGCGGTTTACTGCGCTATATACTCTACACTTACTCGATTCATAATTTCAAGTTCTAAATTTGCATATTACAAGCACTCAATATGCCGCTAATCATGCGCAGATGCAGAAAATTTTCTCAGGGGGGGGGGGGGGGGGGGGGGGTCCAAATTCCCAGAAGGGGTCTGACGGAAAATTTCAACATGGCAAAAATTAATAATCTGGCAATTCAAGGTTCAAGGGGGGGGGGGGGGAGGGTGGGGGGGTCCGGACCCCCTGTCCCCCCTCTGGATCCGCCCATGGCTAATACATTGCACCAACGTATTTTTCCAAGGGAGGCTATCCCGTCACATTACTTCGCCCTCCGAGAAGACTCGCCCCGAGTCTTGGCCTGGGAAACACAAGGGTAAGGCAACTCCGTTCTGGCAGTTGTCATTATCCCACCGCTGCCACCAAATGTAATGTGCAGCCGAAGGCGAGCCACAGCAAACCCCGTTGGTGGAAAAGCATGCTCATCCACCACGGGTGGTTTACTGCACTATATACTCTACACTTACTCGATTCATAATTTCAAGTTCTAAATTTGCATATTACAAGCAATCAATATGCCGCTAATACGCTGCACCAACATATTTTTCCAAGGGAGGCTATCCCATCACATTACTGTATGTACTTTTTTAGAATGAATAATCATTGTTTATCTCTAGTCACCAAACACAATTTGGAAATTTTCATTGAGTTTAAAGAAATACAGCAGCGAAACGATGTGGTAAAAATACATAAACGGCCATAGAAACAATGGAAAACTGTTGAAAAAATTACTCGAAAATCATGGAAATTGCCCATTAGTCGCAGCGTTATCCTTAACAATTTGGAATGCTGATCAAATTTATTGAACTATCATTGCTTTTTAGCAGTGCAACTAAGACCCCTTCTTCGTAAAATGCTAGAAAATGCGAGATAGAAACACTTTCCAAATGAATTTAAATTAATGTTTATAAGGTTATATAATGCGCTTTAAGTTGAGACGTGCTAGGGTTTACACAAGGTATCCGGCCTTTGGGAATTAATGGTACCTGATGGATCACTGGTCGCCTTACGCTAGTTTCCAGGGACTTACACCCTCAGATCAAGCTCCATAACCAAGTGTGGTATATCAGTAATTTAGTTAGACTTCATCAGTCAACTATTCGGATTCCAAAGTAAATCTTACCATCTTACAAAGAAAATGACAATTGACTTTTGATCAATATCCTGAAAATCACATGATAACCTCCAGAAAATCTGCCAACAATTTAATTGTGTCAGTGTTAAATTTATAAAAACTCAAAATCCGTAAGAATCCCTCATGTACAAATTTGTTAAAGCATTTCATATGCAAATATTTTACCTCAATAACCTTTGGTTTCTATTGATACAAGGATTATTTCCGGTTCCGTTTTTCGAAAATGTTCATATAAGAGAACCCTGCATATTACCAATAATGTTGAATGGTGGCAGCAAATTTAGACTTCCAGAAAATGCGTTAAAACTGTAAGGTTTTCTTATTTTCGGTTTGGTTGCTATCCACGCCTAAAATATTTTGGTCAGGGGAAGTAACTCTGTTTGGGAAGGAGTAAAACCCGGGACCAACGCCCGGGACCCGGGACCAAAATCCGGGACCAATTTTTACGGTCATCAAAAAGTCATTTTGCGTGCAACAAATAAAATAAAAAATGGCCTAAGTGTAGTTTATAGGGTCTTTTCAATGAAGTATATCATCGTTTTCCCAAAAATCTCGAACTGTATGAAATTTTGATCAAAATATAGGACCCCATCCAAGAATTTAGACCCGGGACCAATTTTTGCGGTATTGACGATGTCCGATAACTCGTGATTTTTGCCATTATAATCGCTTCATATACAATTATTTTTATGTTTTGCCATCTGTTAACATGTCAAAGAATACTAAAATGAAAAAGTCCGTTTAGAATTTTCATAAATGTAGGAGAAAGGTAGCCCGGGACCAATCCGGGACCAAATTTTATGATCCATATTTGCGATGTCAAGTAAATCTCAATTTTACCCATTTAAATCTTTTTACATACAATTATTTTAATGAGCTGTCATCTGGTATGTTATTAAAGAAGATCAAAATGCAAAATTATCGTTGATATTTATTAAAATTACGGAGGAAATCAGACCGGGACCAACGCGGGACCAAAATAACAAAAATGCTTAGATTTATTGCGATAATATCCCAGTTTGGTCCCGTCCTATGAAACTTATTTTCTTAATCAATATGGGATGCATTTAAGATGTTTTTTCTTAAGTAACATCTTAAGACTTGGTTTAAAGGTGCATATATGACTAAGCAAACAATTGTGGGATAGAAAATAGTTAATGTTATGACAACGTCAATAGCGCAAACAATGAATTATGGAAATTTTGGTCCCGGGTTGGTCCCGGGCTGGTTTTCTCAAATATCTGTGGGATTTCATTGCAGATTTTTTCATTCTAGCTTTCTTTGATATGTTTACAGTTAGCAAAACATGAAAATAATTGTTTACCAAATGATTGCAATGACAAAAATTGCAATTTCCCTAACATCGTCAATACCGCAAAAACTGGTCCCGGGTCTAAATTCCTTGATGGGGTCCTATATTTTGGTCAAATTCCCAGATATTTCGAATATGCTTGGAAGACAAATATATGGACCTTTGAGAAGACCCTTTAAACTATATATGGTGTGAATTTCATGTAATTATTTGCACGCTTAGTGCCTTTTTGGTGCCAATAAAAATTGGTCCCGGATTTTGGTCCCGGGTCCCGGGCGTTGGTCCCGGGTTTTACTCCTTCCCCTCTGTTTGAATATAAACCGAAATCAACGAATCGCAAGTATCGGGGTCCCGGGTCACCTCGCCCCAGACAACTTTATTTTATCATTTTGTTTCATTGAAGAAGGGGGTAGAAATGTGTATTTTTGCTCCCAAGATATAAATACCAGAAGCGTTACAGGAATTGTTTGTGAGGGATTGCCTCACCAAATTCAGATAAACCACAATGGATAGCAATAGTATCAGCAGTAGAGACTCCAGTTTGTCGCGGGGTGATAATAAAAGACAAAGACAGGAATCCGGAGAACAGGACCAGTCTATCTATCTATCTATCTATCTATCTATCTATCTATCTATCTATCTATCTATCTATCTATCTATCTATCTATCTATCTATCTATCTATCTTCCACTACTTCTTAACCTCATCAGAGGACTTCAGAAGGAATTCCGGAATACCAAGTGCTAAAGGGGGTTAGCTGAAATAAAAGAAAAGTGAAGTGGGTGAAATGAGTTTGTACAGTGAAAGAAGAGTGTTAGTATAGTTTAAAAGATAAAAAACAGAATCTGGTGATTAGGGAGACACATGCACCACCTGGCAAACAGCATGACTGAACTGTGCCACGGTGGGGAGCATGACAATACTGATGGGTAAAGCGTTCCAATGTACTGCAGTTCTTGGAAAAAAAGCTATACTTGCAGTAATTGGTAGAAGTGCTGATTTGTCTGTATGCCAGCGGGTGGATGAATTTGGACTGCCTGCGATTTGGTGTGAGATAGTCAGTTAGAGGGATTGCTACAAGATCATATGTGATCTTGTACAGCATGATCAGTCGGGTATCTATTCGCCTTTGGTCTAATGGACGCCAGGAAAGTTTATTGAGCATTTCAGTAACACTGGAGGTGGACCTGTAGTCATGGGTAGCCCACCTGGCCGATCTACGTTGAACAGATTCTATCGTTTTTATGTCAGTGTCGGTGTGGGGAGACCATACAGAGGAGGCGTATTCCAGCTGTGGTCTGACAAGTGTTTTGTAGGCTGTGGATTTGAGGTCTTGGTTATGAACTTTGATATTGCGTTTGAGAAAGCCCAGCGTTTGATTTGCTTTTTTAGTGATGTTATTTATGTGATTTCCCCAGCTGAGGTCTTCTGATATTGTGACCCCAAGGTACTTGGCAGCGGGTACACTTTCAAGTTCAGTGTTGTGTAGAAAGTATTTGGATGGAATGGGAGTCTTGAATCTGGTCACATGTAAGACCTGACATTTTGCTGGGTTAAAGTTCATATCCCAATCTTTTTCCCATTTCTCGAGTTTCAGGAGGTCTTCTTGAAGGATGTTTGCTTCTGAGAGTGAGCTGATGCATAGATACATTGCTGTGTCGTCTGCGAAAAGTCTGACTCTTGACCTTACCTGTTCTGGAAGGTCATTAATGTAGGCTAAGAATAGGATTGGTCCGAGAACAGAGCCCTGCGGGACACCAGAGGAGACAGAGGCACAATCTGTCAGGCACAATCTGCCAAAAATTTGACTTGCTAGTAGCGAAAGCCATTGACTGTGCAGTGTGTAAACTGACATTCTGTTTGGGATGTGCCAAAGTAAGCAGAACTTTGTTCCAGTGTCTTATGGAGGGAGAACTGGATAATTTCCATTGGACCTGTCGTAGTTGCAGATCTGACAATGTTTCCCACAATTGAAGGTATCTCATCTACTGTCAAAGATATTCAGAAGCAACATGACCATTGGATGAGTAAAATGGAGGAAAGAATGTCTAAAATCGAAACTACTACAAAGCAGGAAATCATCAGTAAAATCACAGGTATCAGACATGAAGGACCAAATAATTGATAGCTTGAAGCAGGACATTCATAAAGTGGTCGATGCCAGAAGCAAAGAATTGGAAGATAGGAAACGACGAGAAACCAATATAACAATTTTCAATCTTATCGAGCGTAATCATGAATTAGGTAGCGATAACAAAACTGCCGACCAACAGGATGTCCTTTGAATAAGTTCTGATTTAGGGCTTGGAGACTTGAATATAACAACCTCGTATAGACTGGGTAAAAAGATAGAAGGGAAAAATAGACCTCTTAAAGTTGTCTTGGACTCAAAAGCCCAGAGAAAGTACCTACTAGAGAACGCAAAACATATTGCCACTAAGGCTAGATCAAGATTTAAACAGGTTATAATCACCAAGGACCTCACTGTGGAGCAGCGCAAAGAACGTAGGGAACGCATCAAGCAAAGGAAGGGAAGGAACAATCGTGACCAAATGGGTGTTGGTCCAGATAGTGGAGATGAAGTAGTTCAAGGGGATGCTGCAACCATGATAGTGGAAGAGCACGAACCCAGTCCCATCACCAGGGACACTGCCATGTCTCATCTGGTAGCGGACCCCAACCTTAGTATGAATGGCACCTTTTCGGCATTTAACAACACAACAGTCATTGGAGATGAAACAATCGTAGGAGGTTTAAATACTCAAGGAGGGCGTCTAAAATGGCCGCCACCTGCCGCACCAAGAGTTTAGGAAACATGTTTTAACGATGTATATGGTCGACCCCCAGAGATTGGCAATACAAGTGTGGCTTTTAACCTTAATTACTGAGGCTGTTGAAATGAATCACCTAAAGGTGTTTTACTCAAATGTTGATTGTCTTACAAAGGAGAAGAAAACTGAAATAGAACTTCTTTTAGCCAATGAAAAATTGATATTTCATGTTTTACTGAGATTTTATCTATGCATTCGATATTTGGAAACGTTGAGATCTTTTGTGAATTGAAAAACTATAACATGTTTACCAATGGTTATAATGATGGTCGTGAGGTAGCAATATATGTGCGTGAAGGACTTAGTGCTGAAATGATTTCTTTTCAATGTGAGTTTAAAGAATCAATCTGGTGCAAAATTTTAACGCAGTCCTGTTTTGAAGCGATAAGAACTAAGCACCAAAATTGCTGAAGTTTAAGCACTGTCCAACTGATGAAAACTTTAATGTATATAAAATTGCTAGGAACCGTGTAACTTCTGAAATCAGAAAGGCAAAATATGAATATGAAAAAATCTTTCCGCTAAAATCAAGACAGACAATAAAATTTTCTGAAGCTATCCCAGCAGGCATTTGACGTCCCATAGACGTTGGTCTGACGTCAGACTCTAACGTTGGACTAACGTTGGATTGACATTGAATTTGAAAGTTTTTTTGACGTCTTAATGCTGATGTCAGATTGACGTCTGCTTTACAACGTCAGTCTGACGTCCAGGGACATACGTCAAACCAATCGTGAATATTTGTTCGCATTTTTTAATTAACATTCTGAAATCCTGAAATGGATTCAGAAGTGCGGTGATGCACTATTGTTATTCCCTTTAACTCCTTTGATAGAGTTATTCGGGATATACAAAATGTTTAAGATGTTAAATCACCCTGATGTTGGCACATCTTATTTATGCGAAATTTTACTGCTATATGGTGTTTAAACAAATAAGACATTAGTGTAAGAAATAAGAATATTCTGAACAATCAATATTAATTTAAAATGGTGAAATAAGTATTAAAATATACAAATTTTATTTTCATCTTAATAGAAAAATTAATAATTAAGTGAAAGACTTTATTTTAATTAATAAATATTTATTTTTCTTAATTAAATAAGCATGGTGGGTGAAATATGGGATTTCCGATACGAGACCCAGATATGACTTTTAAGTGGCAATGTTGAAATTATTATTTGAATTTGATTTTGTTACATAATATGAGTAAGAAATTATGTCAGTTCAAGGGCAACTAACTCTGTCGACATATGGCGTTAGACTGACGTTTGAATCAGGCGTCAGTTTGACGCCATATCAATACGTCCACTGACGTCAGAACTGGACATGAGGTGGACGTCGGTTATTGGTTGTATGACGTCATGACCAAAATACAACCAATATCCGACGTCAAGTTGACGTCAGGTGCCTGCTGGGATGTGAGGAAACATTTAAAAACAAAATCAGTGGTGTCCAAACTTCAAATGCAAAACGGAGACCTCTCATCAACTTCCCAAGAGACTGCCAACACTTTAAATAATTATTTTGCCAGTGTTTTTAAAAAGGAAAATCTTGATAATATACCAAACTTTGAAGATAGACCCTTTACTCATACTGTTGAAACTGTTAACATCACAGAAGAACTTGTAGAGAAAGCAATAAGAAAGGTCAACCCAACAAAATCCCAGGGCCCAGATCACATACATCCTCGGTTCATTGAACAAACCAAAGACAACATCGTAAAACCGTTAACAAAAAAAAAAAAAAAATCAAAAGTCAATAGAAGAATGTAAACTTCCAACTGTTTGGAAATCAGCTAATGTGACTGCAATATTTAAAAAGGTGAGAAAAAAATCCGGCTAACTATCGTCCCATTAGTTTGACATCTGTTCCAGGAAAGATCATGGAAAGATTAGTGAGAAGTGCGCTTGTCGATCATATGGTTCAAAATAATCTTTTTGCCCCAGAACAACATGGGTTTTTGACTGAAAAATCATGCACCATACAACTTTTAGAATACATGGAGGTTATTACACAGGCTATAGACAATGGGGACGATGTGGACGTTGATTTTTGTAAGGCTTTTGATAGGGTACCCCATACCCGACTTTTACGCAAATTACATGGCTATGGTATAAGGGGGGGGGGGGTTATATAATAGGATCAAAGAATTTTTAAACAACAGAGTCCAACGAGTAGTTGTCAATGGTGCTGAGGCTGACTGGCAAGATGTCACTAGCGGAATACCTCAAGGAAGCGTGTTGGGACCGGTGCTTTTCTTGATATTTATCAATGACCTGCCTGATGTCCTGGAGGTCTGTGTGAAGCTGTTCGCAGACGATACAAAAATGTACAAGACAGTAAAATGTCAACTGGATAGGCAACCTATACAAAGAATCGTAACATCAGCTACTACTTGGGCAATTGACTGGGATATGGAATTCAACAGCACCAAATTTCACCATTTACATATTGGAAAACACGACAGCGGTCTAAATTATACAATAGAAAATAATAAAAAATAGATATAACATAGCAGGCAGTGGGTAATAGGCTTCGTGGCACGAGCTGAAAGCTTTGTGAGGTTTCAAGGGATCATTGCGATACCTGGAGACCAAAGCATTGCTGAAGCTCAGTGTAGTGCTGGACGAATCTGAGACCTATACGGTTTGAAGACCATTGCGGTACTTGAACCGAGTCTCAGACTAGTTATTTGGAAGCCAGAGATATCGGCTATAGTGTGATAGCCAAGGAAACCACAGGGTGGTTTGAGAACATTGGACTACATGATTAGCTTGGAGAAGACATATTTATAGGGGGTTTCAAGCCTGCTAGAGTGGCATTTAAGTCGTTTGTGTTTTATGAGTTTCCTGAACGTAGACTGGGTTTGAAACCATTCAGTCACATATCAAGTATTGCACTGAGTGCCAGAACTATTATTTAGCATAGTCAGACGGTATTTTTAAAACGATGTGTATGAACCACACCAAGACCTAGGGCGAGGGTTGGGATCCCGTAAAACCAGTTTAAGCCCCCTAGTAATGTTATTACTAACCGTTCCAAGGCGGTGCTCTTGGTGTGGCTTATATCGTTGAATCCACAATATGGTAGTTTAAATAGCATTTTGCTCGGTACGTGTTTCAAGCATTATAGTTTTCGTAGTTTAAAATATGCAGAAATGGAAAGCTCGGTCGTTGAAACGTTACTCATAAATGCCATTACAATTGTTGAAAATGTAATTTTAAAAGGCCCATTGGTCTTGGCTATGCGTTTTCTGCGTTTTCCTTCAGCTTCACAGATTTTATTTGCTTCATAGAGAGCTGCTCCTTTGTTGATGAGACCTCGCCACTTTGATCGCTCCTGTGCAGTCTTTTGCCAAGACCCTGTTGGTATTTCGAAATCCTTCAGAGAGGCTTTGATGATGTCTTTGTAGCGTTTCTTCTGGCAACTTTTGAGAGCGCTTTCCCGCTAGTAATTCTCCTTAAAAACTTTTCGTTGGAAGTCGCTCATCAGGCATTCTTATAACATCTTAGCTGTGATAGCTTTAATTGAACTGTATGTATGCTTTGCATCTCAGCTTTCTTCAGGACCTCTGTATCTGGAATCTTGCCTTGTCACTTGATTTTTAACACTTTTACTGCCACTTCTCTAAAAATCAATATCTCACTGCCAAGCATATATTTATTTTATTTTTTTTATTGATTGATTAATTAATTTATTAATTATTATATTTCTAGATATATGCGTATATCGTATATCACTGAAGAGGGCTTTTTACGCTGAAAAATCTGATATACAATACATTTACCTCACTTTAAAACTTTCATCTATAGCACGGGACATACCGGTATACCCGTAAAACGACTACAGTCGTCGGTGGCAGTGAACGGTAAAAACGACTACAGTAGTCATCGGCAGTGAATGTGTTAACAGCTTTCGCAAACATCTTAAGTGAAACGTTTAAGTCTCTTTGCACGACGTTGGTATTCTGTCCAGGTCTCCCATGCATACAAGAGGGTTGGCAGTACCACAGCCTTGTAGACCTTCAGCTTGGTGTCAAGTTTGCCTCCACTTTGCTCCCAGACATTTGCACAGAGTCTTTCGAATGCCACACTGGCTTTGGTAATTCTGGCAGTGACAGCTCATCATCAATGTGCACTCAGGTATGCGAATTTATCAACAACTCTCAGTTTTTGTCCATTACGGTTTTCCAGGTGCTTGTTGGTGTACAACCTCTGTCTTTTTTGTGCCAATTGTGAGGTCGTAGTTATCACACGACTATTTTAGCCTCTGAGCTGGCATTCTTATCCCTATCATCTACACAGAGGAGCTCATCTAGCACATCGGTCTGCACCTGCAACCTTCTAAGGCTGAATAAATTGCCATCAAAACGATACCTGATTGGAAAACCAGTATCACTGTCCTAAAAAGCACCCATGAGCATGGCAGAAAACATCATGCTGAACAGTGTTGGTGACATAACAGTCCCGTTTGACCCCATCCGTCACTTCAACTCCATCATTTTGCAATCGTGCCTGCATGCCATCATGAAATTGCCGCACCATTGCTATGAGTCTGGGTGGCCATACTTTTCCAGAGTCAATCACGACTTACTTTTTCAAAAGCTTTGGTGAGGTCGACTGTCTTTTCTGAATCCATATTGACTTTGTGGGATAAGTCCATTCTGATCTAACTGCAGATCTACAAGTCGTCCGCCGCCTCCGAACCGGGTACCATTCTCTCCAGCTTTGTCCGTAGAGTTCACGGCCGACAAACTAAATCAAGTGAACGGAACGAAAGCCCGATTGTCGGACTAATTCTGATCCAGATGAACATTGTATTGAATGTAATTATTGTGTCTTGGATGTTCAACAATTAAAGTGTTTTAGCACTTTTTAATGGTGTGAAGCATATTTCACTTCTCTGATAGTATAAATGACTATTGCATGCTTAATTCTCTAAACAATTTCTCTAATTAGCTGTTATAGCTAATCAAAGTTGAAACCAGCATGACCACCATTATTGCTGATAAAATCTCCAGTCATGACATGCTGGGGTCTGTTATCTCAGTAAATTGTTCACGGCCAGAATTTTTCTATTTTAACAGCAGACGAATTGCTGTTGCACAGCAAATGTATCAGTGTTAAATGCAAGGCAAACTTCTGCATGGTGACAAGGGGAATGGATATAAGGTGTTTTGCTATATACCTAACCTTACAAAGAATAAAGCTGTTTGCAAAAAAATGGATACTTAATTTAGGAAACAAAAATTTGGATTTAAGAACATTTTCATACTCTAAGCAAAAATGGTGGTTGAAAAGCATTTTGAACCAGACTGTTTCAAAGAAGATATGCAGGCCTGTTGATATATTGCTGGAGCATTTATATGAAATAACATATTTTTATTCATGCCATTTGTATAATTATTATGTTAACAACATTACCGTATTTATGCACATGTACAAATGCTCCAATAAGTGCTGATCAAGTTTGTATAAATACATTGAATACTCAGGTTCATACTGATACCCCCGGGCACTAAACTTGCCCATGCTGGACTCAAAGTCACTATTTTCATTTGCAGACATTATGTACTTAGCTACTAACCCCTGACATTGGCGTCTATGGAAGCAAAATTCATTACTGGATTGATGTGGGAGTCTGCTGTCATGATAAAAATTCATGGGAATTAATAGTTTTGATAGGCAGTCGTTTATGTAATTTAAAACAGATGCCACCATGTCATGATTTATCAAGTGCACAGACTTCTGGGAATGATTTTATTGATAAGAAATGGAACATGGCTACCTTGATGACAGTGCAAATGGGCTATTTGTCATTGATTTGATTACCTTAGGAGATGCAAAGTGGCAATTAGAGTGGGTGTAAAATAAATAATAATTTATTATCTGTAACAGTAATACATGTTCAAAAAAGGTGCCAAAACACTTTAAAGTAAAGTTTAAACCAAAACCATTTTAATGTTGGATGGAATTCAGCCTCATATTAGCATTGTTTATGTCATTTTTATCATGTTAATAGTGATTTATTTCGATGTAGAATTGATAAAATCAGGATCACAACATTTTCTAGCCGGATGACTACCTTGTTGGGAAAAAGCTTGTCATTCTCTTCGAGTATGTTGTCGGAAAATGTTTTGTTATATTTTATTTATTTTCTTTACCACCCGGTGTCTCTGTTGGGACTTTGAATTTAATTGTCTCGATTCCTGGTCCCTCTATTCTTACTTTTTATACCTTGTGTATTCCTAGGCCAGTCTACAACTTATTTAATTTGTTTGATATGATTGTGATCTCTAGAAGTGGCCAAAAAGGGTTGGAAAATAGCCTTCCAAGTCAGCATGTTTTCTGAGGTGTGATTGTAGTAAATTTTAGTTCTATAAAGTGCCAAAATGCAAAATGAAAATAATAATAATAATAATAATAATAATAATCAAAATAAATAAATAATAATAAAAATAATAATAATAATAAAAACAACAAATTAAGTGATGTGTTTGTTTTTATGCCGCCTGTTTATTCTATATACATGCTTGTTAGTGTTCGCCACTGTTACTAAACGGATGGCTACCTAGCTGGGAAAGGGTTATATGTCTGAGTGTATTACATTGTCTATCTTTCCCGCCTGGTATCAGAAAAACATGTCTGTGAAATGTATACCCCCACTAACCCCAATTAAACAGAGTAAAATTTGGATGTACAGGGGTATAAAATTCTCCTTATTTTTTATCCAAAACATAGATTGTGGACACACGTTAGAACGTGTACCAACAGTTAATGTTTTGAGCAAAATTAGTAAAAGTATAATTATTCTTTTTTTTTTTTTTTTTCAAATGAAATTTTAACTTTTACAGCTAAAAATCTCTGTATATTTATGGGCAAGTTTTCTTAACGGTTGAGATTTTAGTTTAATTTAAATCTGAGATAAAGATGAAGAGATAAGAAAGTCCACCTAGCGGTCACTTTTGATTGACGCGCCTCTACCTGTGGCTCCACCTACTTCCGCCATTTTGTTTTTTTACTCTAAACGAAGACAATTTCAACGCTATAAAAATCAACTTCCATCGGCGATTTTATACCTGATGAAGCAATATTTTAGTCCTAAAGAAATGATAAGCATTTTATCTTTCATTTATGAACCAGATTCTGAAATTTGTAGTGTTCTTATTGGGTTTTTACTCGTGTATTTTACGTTGATAAAACGATGCAATCCTTGTTGAAGGTTTCAAAATGGCGAACAAGCGTAAAATAGTCGGTACTTTTTTACTGCAACGCGTTGTTATTAATAGGCTAGGTAATTTTTAATCAACAAAATATGAAAGAAGAAAGATGTAAAAGTCGTTTTATTTGTAAATTAGCACTCAGCGCGTGACTGCGTTTGGGTTATGATCGTATAAATATTGACTATTTTTGTAATTTTAGGAAAATCTGTTTCGTCCGATCTCAAAACGATGCGTTTTATTTTTCATTATAAGGCTTCCATGAATGACATTTTTTTGATAAACATCATCAATATTCTTAAAGAACAATGTCTTACAAATCGTTTTATTGCCCTTTGAAACTGTTTGGGTATTTTTGACAGGGTCAAATCGTCCGAATTAAGCAGCTGTTTTTCATAACTTTTCGCGCTTTTAATTTAAAATGGCGATATTTTCTACACCTTATTTGGCATTGCAAATTAGATGAAAAAGTTACATTTTGAAAGAAAAAATGACAAATGATTTTACAGCAGGCTCAGGACATCCTAGATGTTAGCTTCTGAACTGAATTTAGCTAAATTGTGGCTAAAAGGAGCTTAAAACTGATGATGATCAGAAATTGATCGACTCAGTATAGCTATGAAGATAGATAGATAGATAAAAATTGTGTATAATTATTTTAATTCACATGTTCGTTAAACATTGTGAAAACATTGCAGGAAAACACCTGATAAAAAGTCATTTTTGGGAAAATCGAGAGAAAAAAAAAATCGAACAATGAAATATACAAG
Organism: Rugalucina vietnamica; assembly: GCA_964017185.1. Taxonomy (NCBI): domain Eukaryota; kingdom Metazoa; phylum Mollusca; class Bivalvia; order Lucinida; family Lucinidae; genus Rugalucina; species Rugalucina vietnamica. The sequence goes on along the minus strand of OZ024881.1, from coordinate 18,503,209 downwards.
ATCAAAATATTGAATGGCCTCCTTACCTTTTGCATTTGTAATTCCATGTTTTTTTTTCGTAGATGACCGCGCAACCCAGATATCGACGCATACGAATTAGTACACTCGGAACAATTGTACGTTTTAGCCTTAGCACTATTTTCACTATTGTCACTATTGTCACTTTTCACTTTTTTTTTTTGCTTTCTGTTTTTTTTTGTCGATGGTTCATCATCGTCCGTGAGTTCAGTCAATTTCACTACACGTATAATCACCTAGCAAAGAATCAATATCAATATCATCATCCCAATGTAAAAAATCGTCTTTTCCGTAAGACATTCTGACGCGCGTTTAACGTAAATTGCGAATTTGAAATGCCTTGAACTGTCGGAGTTAAAGCTTAAATATGCATTTTTAATTAGCGCCTTGTTCACTAATTATCGTTTCTTTTTTCGGCGTTAAATATGATTAGTATTACGGCGAGATTAATCAATCGGCGATTTCTTTAATCTAAAGATAATCCGTAAATAATTGTTTCAAATGTGTCCAGTCGCGTAGATAATAAGCATAATTAAAAACGTATTAATTTGTGGGAGAAAAAAACAACAACAACGGCTTTTACAAATCGGAGGACAAAGGATAATAATTATATAAATTATCAACCGTAAATAAATAACTCTTTAACAAAGATACCGGGCGTGTTTAGTATCTATTTGTTGGAAATTCGAAGGCCTATTTAACAAAAATAAATATTTCTACTATTATCTAGATAATAGCGAACCAAACGAAGAAAATATTAACAATATATTTTTGCTAATATACAAACTTTCAGAACAGCCGATAAAAATATTGATTTTTTTCCCTCGATTTAGCGACAGTCATAGCGGGGGCAAATATCGATGTTCAATAGCAGTTTCAAATCTCTGTATAGTATATATCTCTGTTTAAATGTACCAATTCCTGGACCTTCTTTCTACTTTGCCCAATTATTCGTATCATACAGTTTTTTCTACAGCTGCACGAACTGCAAGCGTGCGTTTGTCAATCGTATAAAACAAGGTCGAATAAGATGCATTCTGTAGTGATGCTGCCAAAGAACAATCCTACGAAATGACCAGATAGCACTTAAAAATCACAAAACAGCAAAATAGGCGAAAATATCCTTTGCATTCAGAGCAACACAAGAAGCAGAGAAAACACTGAAGCTGTTCCAAGTTCCTTATCGGCATAGTATATCGTTCTGTCTTAAACCAGCAATTTGTCAGTGTAACTTCCTGTTTAAAGACTCAGCGAATCTAAAGACAACTTTGGGCGTAAGTGGCATTTTCCTGCTCAACGCCAGAGTCAATAAGTAATTTGGAAGAGATTTGTTTAAAGGACACAATATGTATGCGAGGGAATTGCATATTGACTTGAGAAATAGACATTGCTTAAATCAAGAGCGATATAAAAGGGCAAACAAATAAAAAGCAAATACAATTTGCATTTGTAATGAATTGCACATGAGACAAAGCACGACATAATGTGTACCTGATAATAAAAAGTGTATATTCTATAAACTGAGCAAACTGAGAACTAGATGTCTGTGTGTTTCCTGAGATAATAAGCATGCTCAATATTATCATGATAATAACTAATGATAATTGTACATGTGATTCCAATGCTTAATGTGTTGCTTATTGTGCGAGTGTCGATGAAATGCTTCCTAAACTTGGCTTGTTCATTCTAACATAAACACACTTGCTAGAACATGCCTCGGAGATCAGAGCAATTCAAATTATCCGAACGACTTTATGGCAAAAGTGTTTTCATGCACTACTGCGTATTGGTGCAGTGATTCTGCAATGCGTCATCTTAGATTTTTATCCTTATATACTTTACTTTTGGTCCTTTTGAGAGTTATAAGAACATTTCCTTTGCATAACAGATATGTTTATACCATATTCGTATCAGTAATTTACTTATTAATTACTTGTTCCATTTGGAAATGTACAAGTAGGCAATGATCAGGAAAAGGCACAAGCAGAAATAAATTCCCACTCAAAAAACCGACGTGGGTAAAACTAAATTGAAAATTAGGTACTTATACTTAGAAAACATATCGTAAGCCAATTGGCGATCACTCAGTTACCCGAACTTAAATGAAAATATGAAAACGGACATAAGGTTCAAACAGAACAAAACTTCGACTCCAAAACATAAAACAAATGGAACCACAACAGAAGTATCGCTTTGGAACGATCAGTAATATAAAACTGCTTTCAAAGTCTTCGTATAAGACGTTCATGATTAAAAGTTATAATTATTACTACAAGTACTAGCTTTTGATGCACGTGATCGTTAAGGGGCACTGATAATGACATTGTACAATATGGTATATTCTCTAACACCCGTCTTCACATTTATTTATAAGCGGTAACTTGCATGGCCAGTCCTCATTATCAGTTGTTTAAATATGAGGCATAACGTCCAAATAAAATGAAGCCATATTCTTATGAAGACAATTTAGAGTTAGAAAAATCGGCTCCTACAAACACTGACATTGATGATAATGTCAAGCAATTACTAGCAATACCGTAGCAAAACTGACGTTCAAAGTCTTTCTGAACATCAGATCTGGTCATGTGAGGAAGTTGAATACATTTGTTTTATTTCGGGAAGGGGGGGGGGGTTGCGTACCAAATGTCAGGATTTCAGCTAGTCCATCTCACTTTTTTTCCGCAGGACGAAACCCCGCAGAAGACTTTTTTGGCTCTCAACGAGGTTAATTTCATATTCGTATGTCTTAATGAGTAAAAGTATCATCAAAATGTCATTAATACGTCTTCAAGCACAAGATCATATAAAGATGGGAAACCTCATGGGGATAAAACTTGATTATCAATAATGGCAAGAAGGATAAGCATGGCGCCAAATTAAATTTTCCAAAATGTCATATCGACTATTTAAATGTTTCTTCGACCAATCTTTTCAAACTTTGAATGCCATATTAATATTCTCCATAATGATTTTGGAAATCTTTGAATCCTAATTTCAAATTGAGAAATTCGAAATTTTATTAAGCATTTTGTGAAGGCTTAACTATACGATCATACATACATGTACACAAGTAAGCAGAGAAACATTTAAAACCAGAATATCCAATTGTGAATAGTATTGAAAGACAGAAAATCTTATAACATTTATTACTGGACGTTGTGCATGTATCATAGTAAACCGTGCTCCTTCCATGCAAAACTTTGATTACGGTTGGTTTGTTGTAAAGTATGTATTTCACTTTTTAATACTTTTTAAAGGTTGGAAAAGTACTGAAAGTGTCAACATTGACAAATAGCAGAAAATACTAATAAACTAATAAGAAGCACCGCCTTGAAACGGTAAGCGCAAAGCTTTTAAAATAGTTACCTGTTGAGATTTAAGTGGGCGTGTCTTCACTAATGGTCCAGGTAAGTTTAAGCCTGCTGGAATACCTGTAATATCTAATATGCTGATAAGAGCTGTCAAAATTCCACAGGTAACCTTTGTCTCTAAACCGATACTCAGTCAGACCTGACTAATGCTTGTGATGTATATTGGAGAGCTCAGAGAGATGTTGACTGGTTGGTGTCTAACCAAAAACTGATATAAGGTAGTAGTAGTAGTAGTAAAGAATAGGCTTTTAACGTCATCCTGGGCCAAACGGACTTAATCCATATTCCCACCTCAAGGACGTTACTGATATAAGGTACCTGATTCGGCCTTTTATACTCCAGGTGTCCCTGGATGGACCCCTCTATGCAGATTACATAGATAGGAATGCCAACTCAGTGGAGAAAAGTGAATGGGGCTATGACTCAAGTTAGGCCGCGACGCCAGAAAACCGGTCTTCGGGGTTTCCGACCGGGTCTGACACAAACCGACCTGTACAGTCACGGAAGCAGACTAGAAGCTCAAGAAATTTCGGATTGAAGAAGAAGAGAAATTGTACTATCCGTGTAGCGAAAACAAAGGCGCTGATCAGCTTCGCAGTTACTGCGAAGCTGATCTGCGCCTTTGTTTTCGCCTAATCAAAATCCGGTTTTCTCACGATGCGGCTCAATTGTGATGATATAACTATGTCCTTACAATCGGCACAAACTAGAGGATGAACAACAACCAGTACTTAAAAGACTGCGCAGTGATCCAACCAGCAAAGGGAATAGATACTATCTTCACTGCTTCAGCTGGCAGAGCAGTGCATATTGACGATGAATGTCACTGCCAGAACTACAAAGGCCAGAGCTGGATTTTGAAGACTAAGTGCAAATGTCACAAAATTTGAAAGCTTGACACCACGATGAAAGTCTATAAGGGAGCGACTATTTGATTTTATACAAAAACAGGACCAAATTTTCCAGAAAAATATCCAGGACGGTAAATTCTATTGAATGCTTTGTACTTTATACAATTGAAAAGGCAGGATCGTGTCGTGGCGAAAAAACAAATCCAGGTAAAATCAAATGGTGGCTCCCTAAGTCTACAGTACTGTCAAGTCTTTTTATAATGGATTCGAGACCTGGACTGTATACTGACATAATGCAAAAAAACTCGTTCATTTCCACTTCTAAAAACTATTTGAGAAAATTGTCAAATGGCAAGACAAGATTCCATGGAGGTCATTAAAAGGCAAGACTGCAGAGCATACATTTTATATATAAAAGGTATTAACAGAGGCTAACAAGCTGTGTTGCCAGATGAGGAAAGCCACAACCACTGCTGGTTCGAGGGACATGTTTGAGTCTTCGACACTGACCTGCTCTACTTCAGTTAAAACCGATTCTTGGAATAAAAATGGCTTGGTCAGCTATCAAAGAACTCACATGGTCAGATAGTATAATGAAAATACTAGTAACTACATAGTCTTTCCCAGTATTGTGAGATGAACAAACATTCCTAGGTGTGCTGACCAAGTTTGAGAAACGCTGTAATGCATACGCGCATACTATTTATCCGTAGACCTGTTAAAAAGTAACTTGTATGTACAACACTTTTTCATGCAACAAGCTTGGTGTGTTGAAAAGAAAAGAAATACTCAAGTATTTTATCCCATTTATTCGACATATTCGACATCTGTATTTCATATTTATTTTAAACACAGCAGAATAAGAGCAGTCATTCAAGAGATGTGCATTATTTCTAACAAAAATTAACCTGTACATAGAATAAATGTAACTCTTTGTGTATTATACGAGAGATTATAAAAAATACGTAGACTTTTCTTATAACTTATGATTATATGACTCGATTCCACTCAAACGTTCAATATCGATCGGCATGGACCTATGTAATATGCAGCAGTGTGCAAAATTTCATCACAATCCCTTCATCGCCATGATTACAAAATTATTCAATGAAATGAAAACACCCACTTTTGCCATCATGGAACACTCCGATGACGTCAGTGACGTCGACGCAAAAACACTGATTTTGAACCGCAAACTGTGCTTTTTAGGGCTACTGTTTTTTTTTTTTTACATTTTTACTGCTCAAGTATGTTAAAAATTTGTCCACTATTGGAGCATGGTTTGAACTACCAATCTGTATAAAATTATAAATGTATCGCCTTGATTGGAGAATAAATTTGGACCGGGCATTTTGATGCTGACTTTTAACATTATGATTTAAACGTTAGAACATTTTAAATGACGGATATGAATTTCTGATATTTATTTGGGCCCTATTCGTTCAAACGTGCATGCAATGTTTCATTTGTAATGCTTTATCAAACAGTGTCAAAGGACCTTGAAGTTTTACCGGCAAATAAGAAATTAGGATTGGTTTCAAATGGGAATTGTACAATATTGCCGGTTGATGTTTATTGCATGAAATTCAGACATCGCTTAAACATTCTGAAAAAGCAAACATATATGCCTAAGCAAAACAACGTAGGTGCCCAACCGATCCACCGTATTTTTTGAGCAAGCATATATTGTTTTGTTATGGATTCATTAAGACACATGGCACGTTTGGCTGTGGTGTGCAAAACCGTTTTGAAGCAAACGAAAAGGAAATGCGATGCTGCAATGTGAAGCTTAACGTCATTTCAGACGTGCTCAGTGATAGCGAGGGTGGGGTAAGTAAAACCATCACCAACTGCTAATAAAACATTCTAGATTAACCAAACTTTCTTAATCTTGTGGATTTAAGTAAGTTTACCGTCAGCTGAAATTTGAGTATGTTTGCCTGAAGCTTTGTCAAGTTATGGGAAAAGTCCACGTAGTTTTTGATAACCCCTCGTAACATGCATGAGACAAATCCAGTGCCGAAATATGATCATGTATCCTTGTTATGTGCTAGGTTATGTTCTGCTATTGATAACAAGAAGCAGTATGATCTACTAGTACGTGAACGTTTCTAACTTTCACTACATTTTTATTCCTACATCATTGTCGCATTTGTGTGTGAGACTGTTTAGAAATTCTGTCCCGCGTTTCTTAACGGAAAATAGCTGCTCACTTGACTTATCATATATTCCATTTGCATCAGTACCAAAATGTCATTTTTATTGTTTCCCACATGAGTGGTTTTTAGAATGGAGTTCTGCTTCTGACTGCATCAGTTCCTGATCACTGCTTTCACTGCTTTAGATAGGCGATACTGTTTTACTCTAACAGTCCATCGGCCTTCCAGTTAACTGGTTTGGATACTTAAAACATAACACATCATTGACAGGATTGATGGTATCATTTTGACATTTCTTTGATACCATATCTGACGTCACTTTACATTTACAAAATAAAAAGGTAAAAGTAGGAAATGATCAGGAAATGGCACAATCAGAAACGGATTCCCACTCCAAAAACCAAGGTGGGAAAAACTATACAATGAAAACGTATCCTAAACCGAGTGAGCAGTTACGTATTTCCCATTAGGCAGCCACTCAGTTACCAGAACTTAACTAAAATATGAAAACGTACGTAAAGTTGTCTTTGGCTGATATTTGACAATCATTTTTTTTTTTTTTTTTTTTTTTTTTTGGGGGGGGGGGGGGATCCCCGGATGATTCAAGTTTCAAAATGAAGGAATCAATCACTGTCTTTTAGAATAGCAGGGGTGTTCTGTGTGCTGAGTTCGATTTAAGATTATAGAAAAAGCTGTACCTTTTGGAATTTTATCATTTCATTTAAATCTCATTTTTACTGTTTTATGTACATAAATATAGTTAAAGTACCTCTGCTGTTAAATTGTCAAAAATCAAAGTGTTAACTTCATTTTTCATTGGTCTATTGTTGAATGTTCAAACATTTAAATTTTCATTTTTGTCACATGATTTTAGGATTGACAATTATCCAAATTATAGTGAACTTTAATATTTATCTTAGGAGAATTTAACACTGAATGGTACAGATGCAATCTTTGATAGATATGTCATTTTGTATGTTATATCTATTTATATTATAAGAAACATGTTTGTATTAGTATGGTCATGTCAGTTAATAGCTATAAATAGCTATTGTTCTATTGTTCTAAAGCTATAACGACATTTAACATGTGTGTTCTGTTTTCTGTACTCTCTCTCTCTCTCTCTCTCTCTCTCTCTCTCTCTCTCTCACACACACACACACACACAGCAGTGTAGCGTGAATGAGAAGAATAAAATATAAAAGTTTGATCCTTTGGAAGCAGTGAAAACGTTCAAAGGAAGGTAGTACTCGACGTATTGCGCAATTTCGGGTACTGAACCCTCATCAGCGACCCTTTATAAAACCGGCGACGATAGCCAGATACAAATAAATATACTGCAATTTCAAAACTTTACTCAAGGGATGTCTAAATCAAAGACACATGCTTAAACGGGATCAAATAATCTAAACTTGTTTAGAAGATGGCTCTAAACGTACAATTTTAACACTCTGAATCTTCTTACTGATTTCAAAGGACCAAAAAAAATAATATAATCTGCACTATGGATGATGTACGGGGAGACTTTTAGGGCACAACACGGCACAACGCCAGCTGCAGTTATAGCAAATAAAATATAAAAGTTTGACTTTGACACTTCCATTCCTACATATTATGCTTTCTTACTGACCAAAAATACCAAACAAACTAGAGGATGTGCAAATATATACATGCTAGTTTTAATTCCTGGACAGTCTGTTCTAGTGACTTATATTTTGTTAAGGGTGTTCGCTGCCGATGAAAAAGTATTCAAACTTTTTTTCTAACAGCTCATTTTGGCTTCAAAAATATAAACAAGAGGTTTGAAAGCAAAATAACTATTATGTGAAAAATTTTAACAACGCGCTATAAAATTTGAAAATTTCATTTCATTATCATTTTTTGTTTCATATATATCTGACCTGAACACAAATTCATCTAGTAAGTTCTGAAAAGTAATTTAATTTATGTGAATCAGACTATTTTGGACCAAAAACCTACACACATTTGTAGCGGATTACAAAATTTAACGAGTCATTTTACAGCCCTACCCCCTAACTTATAAATGCGAAAAAAGACAGAATTTATAATTGTGTCAAATACATAGTTGTAGATTCTATTTTCGCACTTTGTTGAACTTCTCTTTATTGTTCGAACAAAATAAAGAAAATATAAAATATAGGGTAGTGTGAATATAAGAGAGATTCAACTATTTGAAAATCGCCATTATTGTGCCATTTTTTGGCTCTTTGACTTCGAAGACTCCATTTCATAAAACCGCCCAAAATTTTAAACAAGCACACATATGAAAGAAATAATGACATAGAAGACCCTGCTTACATGAACTCCTGCTAAAATGTGCATTGAATCAGTACAATTAATTTGTAGACGAGCAATATTCAAGTGTAATGAACCCTACCCCCTATTTTTTACTGACAACTAAAATTTTCAGAAAAGTTGAAAAAATGTAGTTCCTTAGATTGATAATTTTCGTCGGGCTCGTTTGATGAACACCATCAATATGTATCCAAATATAAAATATTAGGGAAATATTTACAGCCGTTTAGGAGATATTCGAAAAAATAAAAACCAGAAGTTCAAAAATGTCAAGTATTAGCAGCGAACATCCGTAAATAGAAAAGAATCTCGATAGACAAACACGAACAAAACAAAACCTGTTTCTACCACAAATCTCTCATCCAGTGGCTTTTCATCCAATATTATATCTGTTTTAATAAGTGTTAATTAAAAATTAGTCCAGTAATGTGTACGTTCGTTATACAGGCAATATCAAAATGCGAATAAAAAATCTTCGAATCGAGTCTGTTGTTAGTTCCTTCGGGTATCGTGAAAGATGTGTGCAGGCACGGTAAATAGCTAAACTACTTCTCTAACTGTATATGTCTATGGTATCACCTTGTACTGAATTATGATCATGGCTTCAGCTCGATCTTTTTCGACTTTTGTTTGTGTTTGTAACTTCTCGATTCTACAATCGTACAAATAATGTTCTCCATATGATTGAACATAACATTCTTCAGCAATTGTTTTATGCTTCTACTTTTTATCTGATACAGTTCTCATAAGCACCTGCTATACCTATTGTATTCCTATGTAGTTTATTCAGTGTTTCCAAGTGTCATATTCACCGTCAGGGTACTCTTGCGAACGTTTTCCAAACTTAAATCCATGGCCTAACCAGTGCCCGAAAGCTCGCTTCTCCGCATTCATAAGTTCAGAATCATAGCTATCACCGTCTCCGCCTGAGGTATAGGTGTCGTCCATGGTCCTTTTACCAAATGCAAACCCGTTGCCTAGAACATGGCCAAATGGACGCCTTTTGTAGTGACTGAATCTGTACTCCCGCTTGTAAGGTGTTTCATAATGGTCTGAATATTGTCCGTCTTGTCTCTTTCCGAAATGCATCCCATGGCCAAGAAGAAATCCGAAGCGTTTAGTGTTGTGTGGATCTTCTGAGAAACCAAATCTGTTCTGTATTTCGTCATCAGGATTTAGATTTTGCAGCATGTTTTCAACAGAGTCATCAAAATCGGGATTTCGCTTTCGGAGAAAGAAGCCACGGCCAAGTACCCATCCGTATCTTTTTGCTGGCCGTTTACCAAATCGAAATCCGCGACCGAGAACATATCCGAAACGTTTATCGAGTTGATAACCATCTGCCGGGTAATATTCCGGTTCCATTGGCTGTTCAACACCAGGAAACGTTTCGATTGGCCGAGGGAAAATCATTTTTACATCGCCAGCAATGCCCTCCTTGTTGTTTTCCAGTTCGTCATTTCGTTTTCCGAGTCGAAATCCGCTCCCCAGGACATGTCCGAAGTATCGCTTCCAGTTTGATCTCTTTCCAAATGCAAATCTTTGGCCTGGGTCACTATGGAAATATCGTTTAGCTGGATAATAATAAACCATTTCATTATCAGGGACATCGTCTGGACCAAAGGCATTATTTTCAAATAAAGTCTCCGGTTCTTCATCGCCAGATAAGTATTCCTCCGGTAAAGATCTTTTACTGCGCTTTCCTAATGCAAAGCCGTTACCAAGTCTCCAACCGAACAGTCGTTTTTGTTCCGTTGGTTCCATCAAAGCAAGGTCAGCCTCTAGATTTCCAGATTTTGCCTCGTAGTCTTTCAACTCTTCCCCTCTGTTTACCTCCTGTCTAGTGAAATCTGCAGCGTTAAATTGTCCTTTCTCTTCATCATATTGTTCTGACTTCTGACTAAATTTTCCCATTGCACCTGAACCCTCTCCAATATCAAGCGAAGAATCATCACCTGAATTTTGTTCAGCAAACATCCGAGCGATCTCTAAACCTTTGTCTACGTACGGATCTCTTTTATGATAGCCATAACCACCCCCGAAGATATCACCTATCCATTTCTTATCCAGTGACGGTCCGTAGAGTTCTATCTCTTTGATGTCCAGTCCTATATTGTCATCTGACGCCTTCTTCTCGGGTTGTGTGAGATCTGATATATAAAAATGTATTATTCTTAACTGCAAGTATATTGCATTTTACCTTTTGCCTGTAAATGCAACACAATATGATTTGCCTACATTGTAAGGTTCAGTTTTGCTTTTAAAGTATTGAAGTGCTTTCTGAGCTTTTTCATTTCATGAAATTCTATAGTTTTGGAATATATAAGGTTTCCTCATTCCAACACGAGCTCAATAGTAATTACAAGGCGTTATTTTAGACAAGATTGTAGTATGCACTAAAATAACTTTCTGGAAGATATTTTGATATTTTTTATGTTTTTAAGATCAAAGTTCTTATCCTTTTCATCCTTTAAATCACACTATGTTGTAAATATTCTCTTAATCAAACCGTGTTGTAATAATAGCTCGATTTTGGTCATAATATGCTTGTTTTCTTTCGTCATTTCGCATAGCATTAGATCTGCACTATATTTGCATTCGTTCAAAGGAAACAGCTTAATAGTTAATAATGAAGGTCGTTTCCATTCAGTACTGAGGGAAAATAAATAATTCTTCGAGAACGGTAGAAAAAACAACAACAGGTTTTCGTTTTGCCTTCCTTTGCAATTTTCGGTATTTCGACTTGAAGCTTTCCATTATTACTGCTTTTCAACATTGTGGTGTTTTTTATGTTTGTATAGGAAAATATTTTGTCGGGTTTGCACGAATTTTTAGGCAAAAACGTCGAGTACCTTGACCAATATGTATTTCTAAAATAGTGCACCCACGCAAGCTTTTGCGAAGTGTGTGCACCTTAACCAAATTTCGTTTAGGCTATACATTGAGAGAAAGAAAAAATAAGAAAAATACAAAGTTCACGCATGCGCTATATTTCTTAGCCAAGTTGTGAGGCGTTTCTTTTTGACGTCAGTATTAAATTATTATAAGTAAACATACCATGGTGGTCGTCTTTGACTTCCCCGCCATTCACAGGTTCTGTTTTCTCAGCTATGTCCGTTGGACTTCCTTCGATAGCAAGTAGTCCTAGAAAAGTAGTGTATGATTTTAAACATATCTGATCTATCACACATATTTCAGGCGGAATCGCTTCTGTGGGTTTTCCCGAAGTTTAGCCAGAGAAAACAGCTATGGCCAGAACCGTTGCACTAAATGGTTGCCAAGGAGGACTACAACCAAAATAACACTGAATGAACTATAACATAATACGTGCACAAATGTTTGTCAATTAATTTATTTATTTATTGTGCTTAACTGAGTTCATTAAATATCTGTCTCGATTGAGTCTGATCCTGATAATTGTTGCACATTTTTCTTTTATAGACGTTTCTCCTGCGAAAGACCTTATGATCTCTGAAACATACGAGTTTATAGGACTACGACACCGAATCCCACGAATTGCCAGATGATTTTTAGGGTTCGTAGCTGAAACGTATTCAGTTCGTAAAGGTCTTTACTGGATCTGAATTGCACAGTTCGTGGTAACTTCCTGTAATTGTTGGGTCGATCGAGAATTCGTTGCCAAAATCTTGAGCTGTACAAACTTTTGGTCACGAATTTTCGAGTTCAAATATTCGCTGATTAATAGACATTTTTCACTTTTGAACGTAACTGCTGCTGGCGCTTGCGGTTATGACTTTCCGTGTGATGGGGAACGACTCGTTAGGGCATATTTGAGACGAAGACGAGGGACGATATGAAGAATTACTTAGTCAAAACTACCAATAGCCCGACGAAGACGAATTAAATAAGCCATGCAATAAATGCTATAGCGTAGGACGTCTAGCTCTGTAGCTCAGTAGCTAGCGTGCTTGGAATTGAAAGCGAAAGATGCTGGGTTCGAATCCCGGACGCATCACTTTTTTCTTTTCTTTATTTGTCTCTCTTGTGACAAAAAAGCTTTGGAAATAAAACATATATTATCAGCTGATTATATTTTTGGCAAATGCAAGAATCATGAAATGCCCTACTACATTAAATTCTTAAATCGTAAAGGAATTGAAGTTTGAGACGGCAGCCCACATGTATGTTTTCTCTTGTATTGGGAGCTCGATCGTATTTTTGGTATGAGCTGATCTATCCTCGCGTCAATATTTCTTTCTGGGAGACATGAAAATATTAATATACTGAAGGCTTGTACAGGCATAATGTGGCTAGGATAAGGATAGCCACCCTGAACGACTTAAAAATGTTTTCCGCGGACGTAGGCACTAACTCAAACAGTACACTGTATAGTGTACATGTAAAGATATAATATGTATATTTATCAGGTGTAAGACCTACAGTTCCACGTGCTGTCTCGTGAGAGAACATAATTTATTTTGGCATGTTTATACATGTACTTCAAACAGATACTCGAAATCTTGATGTTATTTATACGGTTGATGTTTCGTTTTGAGTCCATTAGACAATCATCTGCAAGTCATAAGTGCAATATCCTAGCTACATTTTGCATAGATATAGAAATAAGTTGAGGTTTTGTAGACCTTCCACAGTATTTCAGCATTTTGAATGCGATAATTACGATTGTTGGGATGTTTTTTTCCAAGTCAAAGGCTTTCTTTCTGATCCTCCTTTATTCTCTTGAACTATGCGTGATGTTTATCTGGGTGAATTCAAATAAATACGAGTATAATTAAACTTCAAACTAAAACAGTATCATTTTCAAGAAAAAGAATGTTTATAGACTGAGAAACATACAATTCGTTTTTTTCATAACGTATCTTGCTTACCCTAAAACAGGACGACAATATTCTTTATGCGAGCACACACACACACATACACACACACACACGCACGCACGCACGCAAGTTCCGTAGATGACTTCATGTCGCAGTGGTTCAGTCAGTCGCTTCGTAAAATCACATGTCGAGAATAAATACGTACATGTAGTTGATATAAGACTGGTACAAAATTATTAGGGAGCGCGGTGGCGTAGTGGTAGGGCGTCTGACTCCTGAGAGGTCCTGGGTTCGATCCCCACAGGCGCCAGCCGTGTTGTGTCCTTGAGCAAGACGCATTAACTCCTTACTAACTGGTTAAACCCAGGAAGCGTTGGCTCCGTCCCGACATGACTGAAAAAAATGTTGACTGGGACAAAACAAAAAAAAATAAAATAAATAAAAACTTAAAACCTATATGCATTGGTAAAATGCAAAAATAAAGTAATCCATACAGCAATTAAACATATAAATCGTAAACAATGTTATCATATGCAATGGTAACAATGATTATTGTTGTCTTCCCGTTTAACTGTCTGATTCTAATTGAACAATGAACCAGAAGTGGCCTTTGACACGACATGTTTACAAAGTCGCATCATCAACTGTCATGATTGCCATTAAAGATACATTACGCGTTCAACGCAAGTCGGCCTTACAAATGCTTGGCGCGAATAAAACAGCTTCCAGTGCAGAATATTATTTTTTGACACTCGTGTGTATAACTAGGGATCACTTATTCAATTCTGAGCTGCCCATGGCTTTATGGTGACACTATAAACCGAGATCCCGTCTGCATATGACGATAACTGTTGGTGGGAAAACAACTATCAACTATTTGTTATCCTGTTTAGCTACATTTCACATGTTTTTCGTGAACACACAGAATTCCTTTTACATGTAAACATGGCAAGATTTACGATTTGAAACATTTAGTTGATCTTTAATTTTATGTGCAGATTTTTTTTATTCTACGCCTTACAACGTTTTGACACATTTTAAGTAATATCGAGCATGGTCTGTTATCCTCATCAGGATAACATGTCCGTGACATGTTTACCCCATTGAACAACGCTTTTATAAAGCAAAACTTGAGTATGCAGGGGTATATCTAGTTTTAGCTCACATGAGCCCGGTGAGCTTATAGGATGGCCATGCCCCGTCGTCCGTCCGTCGTCGTCTGTCAACAATTACCATGATCTTGTTCTCTGAAACAGCTTGGCCAATCAAAGTTAAAACTGTTTGCGGAGCATTCTTAGGAAGGGGGAACGAAATTTGCATAAATGGACTAGGTCACATGACCAAGATGGCCGCCTTGGCTATAAATAGCAAAAAACGTTAAAATGTTTCTTCTCCAGAACCAGAAGGCCTATGATTTTGTAACTTGGCATGAAGCATCAAACAATATTAAAAGCACTACAAAGTTTGTGTAAATCATTTCGCTGGGATGACCTTGGCCTATTTTACGGTAAGATCAACTTACATGTAGGTCGCCCATGCATTTAAATGGGGGAATTAGTTAAATGTAATTAAATGGGTGGAAACTTGCTATGATAATACAAATGGGCAGATTTATTTTTATGAAAACATTAAGACCCGGGTGGTTGTCAGCTCCTGCCTGGGGGGGGATATATACATGTATATGACTATAATATTTAAACATCTTCTCTGCAACCGCATGTCCGATCAAAGCCAAACTTCGTGGAAGGGGAACGAAAGTTTGTATTAATGGCCAAGGTAACTTGACCAAAATGGCCGCCATGGCTATAAATTGAAAAACCTTTAAAGTTATTCTTCTTCAGAACCAAAAGGCCTATGATTTTGAAACTTGGCATGAAGCATCTACAAAGTCTATATATGACCCAGGGATTACATTAACCTATTATAAGACAAGGTCAACTTAGGTTGTCTATGCTTCTGAAAACATAGATTGTGAGTATTTGTTCTATCTTGTGTCCACAATCTATGTTTTGAACAAATAAGAAAATATCAAAACTGTTGAATTGAAAATTTTCATTTTTTTTTTTTCAACTTAAAAAAAAGAAAAACACACTGTATTTTGCTTGATAAGGTTTTGTAATGATATCGTCATGATATAGGGTACCGTTTTAGTGCACATGTATTACACATGCTGACGGCAGATCTACAACATTTGATCATTCTCAACCTTACTCATTCGGACCCATCTTTGCGTCCGGAATCGGGCAAGCATATAAGCACATAAGCTTCTTACTCAATCTGAATTTAAATAAATAATAAATTGAATCGGTTTGTTGATTTGAGCGTTAATCCAACAGCAAAGGTCATATGGAAACGAGACCTCAGTTTATAGTCTCATCCGACAGACTCAAGAAGACCCGGATCAAACCTGCCATCTCTGGTTTATAAGGCACGTGAAATAACCACTGCACCATAGAGGCTTGCTTAATAGGTTCAGTATAAACTTTATCATGATAGAAATCGTACTTTTAAATGTTAAAAAAGGACAAAAGAACGCATGCCCTTAACACCAACTGCGTTCGGCTTTCCAAGCTGCAATGTGGTTTGATAACTGATCCGGCTTGATATGATCTTTGTTTTGTCGATGGGCCCTAGGACAAAATTTCAATAGCCAAACACAACACAATTAAATTTCCCCTGTTACATGTATATATATTAGAATCATGAATGGCGGTACGTTTGTATAAAAGGTCGCTAAATGGACACGTGAAATGTCTGCGTGGTATACTGTACATGAATATGTGTATTCGGGTATTGTCTATCAGTGTCAGCACCATCGTATATGCTTGCGATACAATCAAAGTCCTTACAACAAAGATTGATGCAACATCACACAACATGTGATAAAATGGATTAAAACAACCTTCAGCGCAGCAATATCGCTTTGGCAACTACCAACACCAAGACAATGAACTCTTCGCCTTAGGTTGCTGCCCAATTGATCAGTCTTACAATCAAGGGTGACACAAAACCAAGTTCTGCTTGTTGGTGTGCAAGTTCGTTTTCTCAGGGTTCTCCTCTTTTCCTCCTGTTACTGATTTACCCGTCTCATATGAACTAAAATAATCTTGAACGGGCCGAAAATTGTATAAAAACGCATCATTATGATCAGAAATGAGCACAATGAGACCCTTATCTGTAATCAAGTAACAATAGAATGACCAAGAATCTATACAATTAAATTTCCCATCCTAACATAGACACCAGGCGGGAGAGACATGACGGTGCAACACATCACAAGCAATTTAACAACAGGCATAATAAACAAAATTACTAGCTCTTTCCAAACAAGACCAGCGTCCATTCTGTTAAAAGGGACAATACACGAGGCAATAATCTTAAGAAAACACGTGTCAATGTGAAGACTGTATACACCATTATTTGTGAAACAAATGAATAATTTGTGCACTTTGACAGAATGTGTAGTGTCCAAAATTGCTTCTACATGTATGTGAAAATGGCGAACATCAAAAGTAAACTATGGGGCGACTGAAACGCTATGCGTCCTCTACGGAAACACTTTAGAAACTCATGAAAATAATATAATTGTGTTAGTTTGATTTTAATTTATTTATTTGAATTCAACCAGGTGAAACAACACGCATACTATCACATAGAATAAATGAGGATCAGAACGAAAGCTTATGTCTTGCCAAATTAATTTTCTACATCGTAACCATCGCACTCGATATGGCAGAAATACTGTTGAAAGTCTACAATTAACAAAAACAGTTGTGTGGCTAGGCATATTGTAGCTACATGTAGGGTATTGCCCCCATCGCTCCTCCTACTGTCGAATGGACTCAAAACGAGACATCGACAAAATAAACATCGTTCGCTCACGAGATAGCACGTGAAACTGTAGTTTTACATCTAATACGTAATACACATATAATTATCTGAACATGTACCGTGACTATACTTTTTGATTTGGTGTCTTGTGTATTTGTTAAAATTCAGTTTTACGTCCCTTTCAAGATTATTTCAGCTCATATGAAAAGCGCCAAACAGTAGGTGGGGCGAAAACGGGAGTACCCCGAGAAAAACCGCCTGGCACACCCGCAAACAGAACTTGGCCTGTCTCACATGTGGCCATTGTGGGTCTCGAACTCACACCAGACACAACGGTGAGATGATTAAGTGATTATGAAACAGCGCTCTGAACTGCTCGGCCACGGGGGACGCTTGCGTATTTTTTTAGTCATTAGAGGCGGTCAGCTTATCCTATCCACATTATCTGTACCAGCCAGTCAGGAAATAAATGTTGACGTCAGGATCGGTCGCTGATCCGTTCTTCTAATGACGATCAATATCTCGGCTTCCAACAAGACCTATAAAAAAACCTATACATGCGGTTTGCCTTCTCACTAGACAGTTTAATCCAGAAACTTACGATTTTAGTATTAAATGCAGCATTGCATTTTGTGATTCTTGCATTTGCCAATAGATAAAATTTTATTTTCTTTTTTCCTTTTTTTTTATTTCTTTTTAATTTTTTAAGCTTTAATGTCACAGGTGCGAAAAAAGGAAGAAACAAAGAAAAGGAAAAATATTTTTTGTCCTACCCGGACTCGAACCCAGGACCTTTCGATTTTATGTCTTACTCTCTACCTACTGAACTATTCAGCTAGGCGTCTTGGACAATTTCGTTTTTTGCGTGTCTCATTTAATACACCTCCGGTGGGCTGTTGGTAGTTTTGACTAAGTAATTCTTCATATCGCCCCTCGCCTTCGTGTCAAATATGCCCTCACGAGTCGTCACCCATCACACACAAAGTCGTAACCGCAAGCGCCAGCAGCATTTACGTTCAAAAGTGAAAAATGTCTAATAGTAACAAAGTCGTATTGTATTCATATAAATTCAATATTATTTGATTCTGCATCTTAACTCATTCGGGAAATTTGGGAATTTGTAGCTCGATCTCGAATATGCTACGACATCAGGGATTCTACGAATACGTACCGATGCAGATACGAGGAAAGTAAGAACTATTTACGAATTCACATCGGTATATGCGAATCAGCCGAAAATCTTACGAATGACTTGACAATTAACTATGAGTGTTTGAGAGATTAATGGAATTTAATAATGAAGTTTATATCCTGAATGTTAGATGATTGCACCGGAACGCGTGACGAGGTCCAGGAATCTCACATCAGAAAGAAACTAAACAGGTGCACCAAAGAAGAAGAGGAAGATGCAGGAAATCAGTGTAATCATTCAGGAGGCGACAGAAGGCAGTCACATCAGAGCAGCTGCTTCTTCACTTTAAGATGATCCAGTATCAGAGGTGTCGGAGACTCACGAGTTGGGTGGTTATGTTGAATTTGCCAAGAATCATAGAATGAGTGTCCAGGACCATAGCCGACGGAAAAATAGCACGAAGAAGTGGTCATCTTCATTTATTTTGAAACTGATATAGGTGTATTATGACTTTTAATTTTGAGAAAACAAAAAGCTCATGAATTGTCAAGAACAGCTACGAATATTTATTATTCGTTCATGTTATCGTCATACTCGCTTATGATTCGTAACTGATTCCCAAATTTTCGCGCAGCATACCCTCAATATAATATTGTAAATCGTAAAATATTCTTGCCAAGTTCGTGCGATTAGCCGAATTCAGCCGAGTCTGCCAAACATTCGTAATGATATTGTGTCTGTGTCGTGATAGATTCGTAAGCCATTTCGAACAGATAAAAAAATCTTGAAATTCCAGAAATCCTAAAATCTACCAATTCTTGGCAATTCGTACAGTTCGGGCTTGTAGTCTGATAATGGCATTATCTATTGAAACGCGTTTGCTGTATTGAAATACCTTTCCGTAGTAGTTAATGCGTCAGACAGACTGAGTCCTGAGTATTTTAGATTCCATAAGGCCAGAATACAGAATTTACACGTGATGTAGTAAATAATTAGTTTTTATAATATAATTTGGAGTGACACGTTCGGGCATAATGAAACACTTCTAAGATAAAGGTGTTTCTATTAACGAATCAACTTCTAATTATACAGGAGTCTGAAAGGCCACCGTGCGAAAATAGACAAAGAAGCGTTAGGGAAATGACATCGTTAACGGTTCGACATTCCCTCTTACATAAAAGACTAGGAGATCCAGCGATGGTGCAAGGCGCTAATAATGACCCGCATCACTAGAAAACCGGTCTTCTTGGTGCCTGACCAGGTCAGCCGACACAAACCGGACTTTGCAGTCACAAAAAGGGTTAGAGGCTGGATTTTTTTTTATTTACAATGCAGAGGGATGGTACTATCCACGAAGCACAACTATTGAAGATGATCAGCTGAGCAGTTGCTACACAGCTGAACTTCGCAAAGGTTTTGCTACGATTGCAGGTACTGGATTTTACTTATTAGCTAAGGACAAATGGGTGTAGCTATTGAATGCCATCTTTCCTTATATTATAACAAAAGGAGCTCATATTTATATTAAATAACAAATAATTGGGATAAGTGTTAAGTAGTCTTGACAGTGTAGTGACGCTTTTTCCAAGTAATTGTCTCGAAGTGTTATGACATCCACATCATGACGTTAAATTAGTCTGGAACCTATTGTCCGCATTGAGATGATGTTCGCAAAATATACTCTTGACGGAAACAATGAACACACTGTTTTGTTTTGGAAGCAAAATATTTACGAAATCTTTTTACGCTTCTCACAACAAACAACTATATTTGTCCAAGTAGCTGTACTAGCTGTACTATGTTCATTTTTATTTTTTCTATATTTTGTCAAATGTCTGTTTCTTTCGGTCAGAATATTCAGAGTATCAAAAATTATACGTTTAAAGCCATCTTCTAAAAATGATTCAATTATTTGACCCCGTTTAGGTGTCTTTGATTTAGACATCCCTTGTGTAAATTTTTGAAATTGCAGTATATTAACATGTATCTGGCTTTCGTCGCCGGTTTATAAAGGGCCATTGATGAGGGTTCAGTACCCAAAATTGCGCAATATGTTTCACTGCTTCCAAAGGATCATACGTTTACTTTTCAATTCTTTAACTTTTGATGCTTAAGTTTTGCCCCGTTTGTTATCACATAAGAACGGTGTTTTAAGCGGCATTTCGTATGAATGCTTGATGCATATCAATAGGCCCTATGTTTATAGAGCTCCCATGATAAATAGAGGATATTCAAATGTTTCTGTTTAATATGGCTTTTATTTCACGAGTGAAGCGAAAAATATTTCTATTTCATACTTTACAGTGAAAACCAATGTATATCAAAACTTGATAAAATTGGTATTTTCATTGATATGAAATTTCACTGATATCAAATCACTGATAACAAATGCTCTAGCTGACTTCGTATTTCAGTGTTTTGAGTTGAGGAACTTAGCAAAAACGCAATGAATTCGATACGATAAGCAAGAACCACTTGATTTATCGAGCATACATTGATACCTAGGGTATTTTTTACTGAAATTTATATGTGTATAAATGTTTTAAATAGAGGATATTTACTTTCTTGAGGTGAATACCAAATATACTGACTGACAAATGTGTTTTTTCTTGTTCCCGTAAAACCCCACTTTATAGAGATGGTCAACACAGATATGTCGATAATATACACCCCAACCAAGGAATGCTAAAGGCGCTTTTACGAAAACATGTTTTTCGTGATTTAATGGGCACGATAACGACAAACTGCAAATTTTGCAACACCTATGCAATCTACACGTTATCAGCATTCAGAAAAACACCCTACATTTGACTTTTTAAATTTTGCTGAATCGTCACGTTACAACAACGTCAGCAGTTAGCGAGCTATAGATGTGCTTGGTGGTGGTTTTCCCGTAGGTTATGAAATTATACACTTCGATATACACCAAACCACAACAAATCAACTTGCAAGCATGTTTATAACGGCATTGACCAAAAACGAACAACAAAGATCTTATAGGTCATGAGTTACGTCACAAGTGCATGATCACTACATTTGATTACGTCATTTACACATTAGCTTTGCAACTGCTGTAACGATTGCTGCAGATCGTCCCTGTTGTCATTGGAGTAGTTCGAGAAACGTTTTACGTCGACTTACAGCAGTTGGTTCAGTCCACTTAGGCCAAATCGTGCTCCTTTTATGACGCAACGTCAATAACGTCAACGCATACAATGCGGACTTTCTCAGGCGAAGCAACATTAATGTTACTTCCGGTGTAACCATAACAATACCTGTCGCCAAATCTTCACAGATGGAGCTCTTATGGGATCTTTGGATAGAAGGGTCCGTAAACGTCAACAGAGACCACAATCAATCTTGTCAATTTAATCAAATTTGTTTTGAACTAAACAAGATAGACTAAGCAAATTTCTTTAAGTAACATATGTAGCGTTTCTTTTGTCCGTCAGTATATATTTCATCGACTGAGTTGAAAACTTCAGATGTTTTCAAGTCACGAGATGAAATATATTTGGTATTTATTGATAAATAGTAAATTTTCTTTTTATTTTATACAATACAAGGGCATTTTCCTATTCACAAAGCAGGGGTGAAAATGCAAAAACCAAAATTTTTTGAAAACACAAATAATTTTGGTACCACATTGTTCCTAACGTTCTAACTAAGAAAATAAATGCCCACACTTTATGTTTTCGTTCGTAAATAAAGGAGTTATAAGCATTTGAATTTCTGAAATGAGGCACATTTAATGACGTCAAGTGAATGGAAACGTCAGAAGTAATCCAAACTCTACAGTGAAAATATCGGCTGATATCAATCACTGGTGAAAATATCAAAATCAATTCTGCAGTGAAAATATCACTTTTATCCATTTTTGATATACATTATACATTGTATTATCGGTAAATACCAAATATATTTCCTCTCGTGACTTGAAAACATCTAAATTTTCACTCGTGCTACGCACTCGTGAAAATGTTGATGTTTTCAACTCACTCGATGAAATATATTTGGTATTCACCTCAAAAAAGTAAATATCCTCTATTTTCTTTTTCTACCAATTGTCCAATTGAATGTTTGTTTGTTTGATATTTTTTTCTGATTGTATACCACGAATGGTAAATAAATATCTTATCTCATCTGATATCAAATCTCACAGATATCAAAATCACTAGTGACTGATATCACCCTGTATACCGTTGATGCAACTGAATATGTTACGGCACAGATTGATGCAACATTTCACGAGGGTAGGGAAAAACGGAGAACGGTAAGTTGACGATTATTTCAATTTTACAGGCATAAATACGAGGACGTCTGGGTCGTGAGTTGTAGGGAGAACAAAGTACGGATGCTTTCAGTTTTTGCCATAAGTAGTTCGTTAAAAATCCTTACCTTGTGACAGAAAATATACATTTTATTGGAGCAATATGCCACCAGAGACACGAAAATTGATTACGTTTGCTAATTGCTCGAATCCTTCATCATCGTTTTTCAATGTCAAAGTTTCGGTATATACCGGAATCATTCCTTGTTTCATACCACCAAACGACAATCCCGAACTCAAACCGGCTTTTGTACAATACGGTGTTTACACACCTAGATTGGAACGTTTGGGAAACAACGTACGTCAATGTGTTCATTGCCTGGATGCAAGCTACGTCTAAGATGTGTTGTTAAAGAATGAGGCTACGTACGGCGGATCTTTGGGCCGAAAATGATATTTCTTACGGCGGACAAATGGTAGAATGGAAATAATGATCAATTTTAGACATTTTCTGCTGTGAATTGACAGATTCAATATCAATTTGGATAAACATATGATTTTTTATATATCGCTTAACATATTTGTTGTACTTATCTACACGCGTTGCAGAATTATCAATATACTTAAGGAATAAAGAAACGCAACAAACACTTTGGGTCACTGTAGTCAGGATGTGTGATGCAAGTCTGTGGTGAACCTGGTCTTACTACATGATCGCAATATCTTTACGTCAGAATACAGCAGTTAAAGCCTTTATATCGGTTACGTTTGCTTGATGGCGTGCGCATAACCTCACTGGCCCACAGTCTCGCACTCTGGAAACATGATCAATAAAAGTCAAAGAACCAAAACCAATTTTATTGTTTCCAAATCTGCTAAAATAGATTGCAGAGGTGATCATTGACCGTGGGTAGCATTTGTTGTGATTTGGGACGTTTAACGCCACCTACGTCAATGCCAAAACAAATGTTAGGTGCACCATTACTACAGTAATTGTGGCGTCATTGTTGCTTGAAAAGCATGCCGTGTCGTCTTTTGGTTCGATGAATACCGTATAAACACAAAACGTCCACATCGAAAATTGTAAATGACGTTAATTGCTTATCATTCATTATTGTGCACTTTTGACGCAACATGGCATGACACCCAAGTATGCAATCACGCCAGTCTCAATGGCATATTTTCTAGTCGATGTCATTTTACCAAGCATGTACAGTATTTGGAATATTCACATTCGCCCCGACGCTTGCGTAACAATTTGCTTTTTTCCATGGTTTTTGACGTTTTGACGTTAATTTTATCAACAAAATGACATTTTCTCATTTCATCACATGCCACATGCAGTCTGCAAGACATTTCTAAAAAAGATTTCATCAAAATGTTAAAAGCATACGTTACAGTTGAACTTTTATGTGTTGCGTATTTTAATTCCTTAAGTATGATGAAGAGTATGGAACCATATATACACATTGTACCTATCGTGACCCTAATGCAGCGAGTATCTTACATTTGACGGAAGGATAAATTTCCACAAATATTGCACAAATCGGGCATATAAAGTTTGAAAAGAATAAAATATTAGAGTTAGATCCTTTGGAAGCAGTGAAAACGTTGAAAGGTATGTAATATTATATGGGTCGCATCGCGAGAAAACCGAATTTTTGCCTATGCGAAAACAAAGGCGCAGATCAGCTTCGCAGTGACTGCGAAGCTGATCAGCGTCTTTGTTTTCGCTACTCGGATATCACATGTTTTCTACTTCCTACTTCTGAAATTTATAGCTTCTAGCCATCTTCTGTGCTTGTACAGCTCGGTTAGTGTCAGACCTGGTTGGAAACCCCGAAGGCCGGTTCTCACGCGTCAAGGCTAAATTATGATATGTGACGCCGGTAAAGATATTGCGATCATGTAGTAAGACCAGTTTCACCACAGACTTGCATCACACATCCTGACTACAGTGACCCAAAGTGTTTGTTGCGTTTCTTTATTCCTTAAGTATATTGATAATTCTGCAACGCGTGTAGATAAATACAACAAATATGTTAAGCGATATATATATGTTTATCCAAATTGATATTGAATCTGTCAATTCACAGCAGAAAATGTCTAAAATTGAAAATTATTTCCATTCTGCGATTTGTCCGCCGTAAGAAATATCATTTTCGGCCCAAAGATCCGCCGTACGTAGCCTCATTCTTTAACAACACATCTTAGACGTAGCTTGCATCCAGGCAATGAACACCTTGACGTACGTTGTTTCCCAAACGTTCCAATCAAGGTGTGTAAACACCGTATTGTGCAAAAGTCGGCTTGAGGTCATGATTGTCGTTTGGTGGTATGAAACAAGGAATGATTCCGGTATATACCGAAACTTTGACATTGACAAACGATGATGAAGAATTCGAGCAATTAGCAAACGTAATCAATTTTCGTGTCTCTGGTGGCATATTGCTCCAATAAAATGTATATTTTCTGTCACAAGGTAAGGATTTTTAACGAACTACTTATGGCAAAAAATGAAGGCATCCTTACTGTGGTTTCCCTAAAACTCACGACTCGACATCGTCACTTTTATTGAAATAATCGTCAACTTACCGTTTTACATTCCTCACTAACCTCGTGAAATGTTGCATCAATCTGTGCCGTAACATATTCAGTTGCATCAACGGTATACAGGGTGGATATCAGCCTATATCTTCACTTTAGATTTTGGATTACTACTGACGTTTCTATTCACTTGACGTCATTAAATGTGGCTCACTTCAGAAATTCAAACGCCTATAACTCCGTTATTTATGAACGAAAACATAAAGTGTGTGTATTCATTTTCTGAGTTAGAGGTACCAAAATTATTTGTGTTTTCAAATTTTTTTTTTTTTTTTTTTTTTTTTTTTTTTTTTTTTTTTTTTTTTTTTTTTTTTTTGCATTTTCACTGCCGGCCTTGTGAATAGGAAAATGCCCGTGACTCACTCGATGAAATATATTTGATATTCACCTAAAAAAAAGCAAACATCCTCCATATATTTCATGAGTATACTTATTTTCACTTAAATAAAGGTCACATTGAACAGACACATTTGAATTTTGTTTTTATTGTATTTATTTTGAATTTGTTTATCTTTGTACATGTACAACCTTAATTTCGACAAAGAAAATATAAAGAAATTTTTCAAGTCTGTTTTTATCATGATTTTACATTCGAAATGAATATACCAACATATAAAATGGTTGTAAATTTATTTGAATTACTAATTTCAATTATGCAATACTAGTGACGTCGTTTAGTGTTTGATGACGTCACGTAACATTGATTGCGTGCTGAACAATGAAAGTGGGGG
Organism: Rugalucina vietnamica; assembly: GCA_964017185.1. Classification (NCBI taxonomy): domain Eukaryota; kingdom Metazoa; phylum Mollusca; class Bivalvia; order Lucinida; family Lucinidae; genus Rugalucina; species Rugalucina vietnamica. The sequence continues at coordinate 18,477,124 of OZ024881.1, read as the reverse complement.
GGGGGGGGGTGTGAAAATAAATAAATATAAGCAAACCCGATCAATTTGAGTACCAAAATGTTCCTTACGTTCTAACTAAGACTTCCACACTTTATGTTTTCGTTAGTTAAAGGTGTTTGAATTTCTGACATGGTGTGTAGTAAGATAATGGAAAAGGCAGAGGCAATCTAAAAATGTTACATTTTCACATGTGAGAATATAAAATATAAACTTTTTTCACATGTGAAAATATAACCTTTTCAAATATTTATTATATTTGGTGAAAATTTAAGAAATAGATCAGCTCTAGCAGTGAATTGTTGAATAATTCACTGTTTGGAGGTCAGTTGTAAAGGAGATCAAATCACAAGCGCGAGTGATTTATCTTCTTACAACTGACCGACAAACAGTGAATTATTACTCTTTAGCTGATCTATTTCGACAATAAACGGAATAAATGTTGCTGAAACCGTCGATATCGTTCAGCTTTCCGCCATTGCATTGCAGATATCCCGCCAAATATTTGACTGTAATGCTGGTATTTACACACACTTATTACGTTTGTTGTGCGCTAAAACGACGTTTCACCGTCTAACGCTGCTTTGTGGGATAGCTGACGTCACAAATGCCGCAATGTAACGTCACGCTTATTCGCCCAGTGAAATTGTTGCACAATATAATACGTTTTTTACCATTGGCTATATAGGCGATGTGTGTTAGAATTTTCTATATTCCATGGTAAAATGTTTTCGAGGATACAGAACATGAACATAAATATTGAGTCTTACGTCAATGTTATCACAAACGTCATGACATGGTAGTGTGCATATCACCAACGTCATGACATGGTAGTGTGCATATCACCAACGTCATGACATGGTAATGTGCATATCACCAACGTCATGACATGGTAGTGTGCATATCACCAACGTCATGACATGGTAGTGTGCATATCACCAACGTCATGACATGGTAGTGTGCATATCACCAACGTCATGACATGGTAGTGGGCATATCACCAACGTCATGACATGGTAGTGTGCATATCACCAACGTCATGACAGGGTAGTGTGCATATCACCAACGTCATGACAGGGTAGTGTGCATATCACCAACGTCATGACATGGTAGTGTGCATATCACCAACGTCATGACATGGTAGTGTGCATATCACCAACGTCATGACATGGCATTGTGCATATCACCAGCGTCATGACAGGGTAGTGTGCATATTACCAACGTCATGACAGGGTAGTGTGCATATTACCAACGTCATGACATGATAGTGTGCATATCACCAACGTCATGACATGGCATTGTGCATATCACCAACGTCATGACAGGGTAATGTGCATATCACCAACGTCATGATAGGATAGTGTGCATATCACCAACGTTATAACAGGATAGTGTGCATAGCACCAACGTCATGACAGGGTAGTGTGCATATCACCAACGTCATGAAAGGGTAGTGTGTTTATCACCAACGTCATGACAGGGTAGTTTGCATATCACCAACGTCATGATAGGATAGTGTGCATATCACCAACGCCATGACAAGATAGTGTGCATATCACCAACGTCATGACAGGGTAGTGTGCATATTACCAACGTTTTGACAGGGTAGTGTGCATATCACCAACGTTATGACAGGATAGTGTGCATATCACCAACGCCATGACAGGGTAGGTAGTGTGCATATCACCAACGTCATGACATGGTAGTGGGCATATCACCAACGTCATAGCAGGGTAGTGTGCATATCACTAAAGTCATGACAGGGTAGTTTGCATATTACCAACGTTTTGACAGGGTAGTGTGCATATCACCAACGTCATGACAGGATAGTGTGCATATCACCAACGCCATGACAGGGTAGGTAGTGTGCATATCACCAACGTCATGACATGGTAGTGGGCATATCACCAACGTCATAGCAGGGTAGTGTGCATATCACCAACGTCATGACAGGGTAGTGTGCATATCACCGACGTCATGACATGGTAGTGGGCATATCACCAACGTCATGACATGTCGGTCAGTTGTAAGAAGATAAATCACTCGCGCTACGCGCTCGTGATTTGATCTTCTTTACAACTCACCTCCAAACAGTGAATTATTACTCAACAATTCACTGCTAGAGCTGATCTATTTCTTAATTGAAAAACACAAACGATTTTGATAAGACATACATGCGGTTTTGTAAACATATCTTGGGTGTTCATTCAAAAGCGAGTAATTTTGCTGTTATAAGTGATCTAGGGCAATTTCCTTTAATTATTTCTATTATAACAAACAGTATTAATTTTTGGGTACATACTATTCAGTTAGATACAAATTCTTTGTTAAAGAAGGCATACCAACAGCAAATGAACTCTTCCAACTACAATAACATTTGGATACAGTTTGTTAAAAACGTGTTATGTGACTTAAGAAATAGATCAGCTCTAGCAGTGAATTGTTGAGTAATAATTCACTGTTAAGAGGTCAGTTGTAAAGAAGATCAAATCACGAGCGCGTAGCGCGAGTGATTTATCTTCTTACAACTGACCGACAAACAGTGAATTATTACTCAACAATTCACGTACTTGAGCTGATCTATTTCGATTCTAACACACAATAAACGGAATAAATGTTGCTGAAACCGTCGATATCGTTCAGCTTTCCGCCATTGCATTGCATATATCCCGCCAAACATTTGACTGTAATGCTGGTATTTACACGCACTTATTACGTTTGTTGTGCGCTAAAACGACGTTTCACCGTCTAACGCTGCTTTGTGGGATAGCTGACGTCACAAATGCCGCAAAGTACGCTTTTTCGCCCAGTGAAATTGTTGCACAATATAACACGTTTTTTACCATTGGCTATATAGGCGAGGTGTGTTAGAATGTTAATTTGAACAATTCATCTACCGTTTTACCCTTAAAATACGGTTTATATATAGACCAATGTTTGGACTAATCAGGGTACATTAAATGCATCGGCGCTTCTTTTCTCGGTGAAAAACAAATTAAAAGAAAGATTTGTTTCATTTTAGAAAAAGAGCTTATCTGGTGAAGAAGGAAAGGGGAAATTGCGTACTTATAAGTTATTCAAACAACATTTTGGACTTGAACCCTATCTAGAAAATATACTTGATAAAGATTTAAGAAGATGTCTTTCTTCATTTCGCATAAGTGCCCACAGATTAAGAATAGAACGCGGCAGATATTGTAGAGAAAAACCTGAGAAAAGATTATGTGATTCTTGTAATGTTGTTGAAAATGAAGTGCACTTCTTATGTGAATGTAGTAAATACGACACACAAAGACAGATATTGTTTGATAATATGAATTCATCTGATATAGCTCTTGGTACAGATAATGAGAGTATTTTTATAAGAATTATGACAAGTTCTGATAGAGATATTAACAAGTTCATAACAACTTTTATTATATGGCAAGTGATGAAATATAGAGAAATATTATCAAATATAACCAATATTTGAAAACGTTATATTTTCACATGTGAAAATATAAAAAAAAGTTATATTTTCACATGTGAAAATATAAGATTTGGGAATACGCAAATTACGATTCCACCGTTTCATTTCTAATTTATACATAACTAAATTTCATAATCTATGCTATTGTTGACGCAATGAACGTTCACACACAATATCGACGTAATGACGTAACGTAATGACGTCATTTAAGATTTTGACGTCATATGCTTTAGCGCGCAACGTTACAATGACTACATGCAATATAATAAAAAGAAAATTCAAGTTTTTGTCGTGAATATGACTTTTATTTCATCTCGTGAAGTGAAAAATTATATATTTCATTCGTGCCTTCGGCACTCATGAAATATAAAATTTTTTCACTTCACTCAATTAAATAAAACTCATATTCACTCCAAAAACTTGAATATCCTCTATTTATTCATGATTGTGGAATCACTTAATAAGCAATATAATTGCAATTCTTCAGACTCCAAACCATTTATATACATCGTATATGTTTTACATCAACACTCATGTAATTCACTCTTAAATTGTGTGTGTGTGTGTGTGTGTGTGTGTGTGTGTGTGTGTGTGTGTGTGTGTGTGTGTGTGTGTGTGTGTGTGTGTGTGTGTGTGTGTGTTAATTAGATTTTGTGTATATTATTGTACATGTATTTGTTTCATGTATGTAATATATGCCCTTAACCCAGACTATGGGTACAACTGTGCATTTTAATAAATTCTATTCTATTCTATTCTATTCACCAACGTCATAGCAGGGTTATGTGCAAATCACTAACGTCATGACAGGGTAGTTTGCATATCACTAACGTCATGACAGAGTAGTGTGCATATTACCAACGTCATGACAGGGTAGTGTGCATATCACCAATGTCATGACATGGTAGTGGGCATATCACCAACGTCATAGCAGGGTAGTGTGCATATCACCAACGTCATGACAGGGTAGTGTGTATATCACTAACGTCATGACAGGTTAGTGTGCATATCACCAACGTCATGACAGGGTAGTGTGCATATCACCAACGTCATGACAGGATAGTGTGCATATCACCAACGTCATGACAGGGTAGTGTGCATATCACCAACGTCATGATAGGATAGTGTGCATATCTCCAACGTCATGACAGGGTAGTGTGAATATCACTAACGTTATGACAAGATAGTGTGCATATCACCAACGTCATGACAAAATAGTGTGCATATCACCAACGTCATGACAGGGTAGTGTGCATATCACCAACGTCATGACATGGTAGTGTGTATATCACCAACGTCATGATGGGATAGTGTGCATATCACTAACGTTATGACATGGTAGTGTGCATATCACTAACGTCATGACAGGGTAGTGTGCATATCATCAACGTCATGACGGGGTAGTTTGCATATCACCAACGTCATGACGGGGTAGTGTGCATATCACCAACGTCATGACATGGTAGTGTGCATATCACCAACGTCATGACGGGGTAGTGTGCATATCACTAACTTTATGACATGGTAGTGGGCATATCACCAATGTCATGACAGGGTAGTGTGCATATCACTAACGTCATGACATGGTAGTGTGCATATCACCAACGTCATGACGGGGTAGTGTGCATATCACCAACGTCATAGCAGGGTAGTGTGCATATCACCAATGAATTGTTCAAATTAACATTGAAAAACACAAACGATTTTGATAAGACATACATGCGGTTTTGTAAACATGTCTTGGGTGTTCATTCAAAAGCGAGTAATTTTGCTGTTATAAGTGAACTAGGGCAATTTCCTTTAATTATTTCTATTATAACAAACTGTATTAATTTTTGGGTACATACTATTCAGTCAGATACAAATTCTTTGTTAAAGAAGGCATACCAACAGCAAATGAACTCTTCCAACTACAATAACATTTGGATACAGTTTGTTAAAAACGTGTTATGTGACTTAGGGTTCTCTCATGTTTGGACTAATCAGGGTACATTCAATGCATTTGCGCTTCTTTTCTCGGTGAAAAACAAATTAAAAGAAAGTGTAACGGGATAGTCTCCCTTGTAGAATACGTTGGTGCAACGTATTAGCGGCATATTAGCGGGTAGTAATATGCAAATTAGAAACTCGAAACTTTGTGATTAGAGTAAGTGTTAGGTATATAGCGCAGTAAACCACCCTTGGTGGATGAGCATGCTTTTCCACCGACGGGGTTTCTGTGGCTTGTCTCGGCCGTTCGTTACATTTGGTGTCAGAAGTGGGATGATGACAACTGCCAGAACGGAGTTGCCTTACCCATGTAGTCCCCAGACCAAGACTCGGGGCGAGTCTTCTCGGAGGGGGAAGTAATGTAACGGGATAGTCTCCCTTGTAGAATACGTTGGTGCAACGTATTAGCGGCATATTAGCGGGTAGTAATATGCAAATTAGAAACTCGAAACTTTGTGATTAGAGTAAGTGTTAGGTATATAGCGCAGTAAACCACCCTTGGTGGATGAGCATGCTTTTCCACCGACGGGGTTTCTGTGGCTTGTCTCGGCCGTTCGTTACAAAAGATTTATTTCATTTTGGAAAAAGAGCTTATCTGGTGAAGAAGGAAAGGGGAAATTGCGTACTTATAAGTTATTCAAACAACATTTTGGACTTGAACCCTATCTAGAAAATATACTTGATAAAGATTTAAGAAGATGTCTTTCTTCATTTCGCATAAGTGCCCACAGATTAAGAATAGAACGCGGCAGATATTGTAGAGAAAAACCTGAGAAAAGATTATGTGATTCTTGTAATGTTGTTGAAAATGAAGTGCACTTCTTATGTGAATGTAGTAAATACGACACACAAAGACAGATATTGTTTGATAATATGAATTCATCTGATATAGCTCTTGGTACAGATAATGAGAGTATTTTTATAAGAATTATGACAAGTTCTGATAGAGATATTAACAAGTTCATAGCAACTTTTATTCATGATTGTGGAATCACTTAATAAGCAATATAATTGCAATTCTTCAGACTCCAAACCATTTATATACATCGTATATGTTTTACATCAACACTCATGTAATTCACTCTTAAATTTTGTGTGTGTGTGTGTGTGTGTGTGTGTGTGTGTGTGTGTGTGTGTGTGTGTTAATTAGATTTTGTGTATATTATTGTACATGTGTTTGTTTCATGTATGTTATATATGCCCTTAACCCAGACTATGGGTACAACTGTGCATTTTTAATAAATTCTATTCTATTCTATTCCAACGTCATGACATGGTAGTGTGCATATCACTAACGTCATGACATGGTAGTGGGCATATCACCAACGTCATGACATGGTTGTGTGCATATCACCAACGTCATGACGGGGTAGTGTGCATATCACCAACGTCATAGCAGGGTAGTGTGCATATCACCAACGTCATGACATGGTAGTGTGCATATCACCAACGTCATAGCAGGGTAGTGTGCATATCACCAACGTCATAGCAGGGTAGTGTGCATATCACTAACGTCATGACATGGTAGTGGGCATATCACCAACGTTATGACATGGTAGTGTGCATATCACCAACGTCATGACGGGGTAGTGTGCATATCACTAACGTTATGACAGGGTAGTGTGTATATCACCAACGTTATGACAGGATAGTGTGCATATAAGAGAGACACGATTTTGGGCCTTTTTCGGATGCTGTTTTCTAAGACCCTATTTTATAAAGCCATATAAAGTTTAAAACAATCACACCTAAATAACAAGGACTGTCATAGTAAGCACTGTATAGCTCTACCGCTGCTAAAATAAGCCATGAACCAGAGTATGTAGATTTTAGATGAAATGTAATATTCAAATTTGATGTACTCTCCCCCCTTTTTTTTACTGTCAAATAAAATTTCCAAACAAACAAAACAAAACAAAACAAAAAACAATGCAGAAACTGGATGGTTTGACCGATGTACGTATACCAAACATGAATTCATAGAAAGTGTAAATAAAAAATCTCCGACCATATTAATTCAGGAAGTTCAAAAATATCAAATGTTGTCAGCAAACATCCTTAAATTGTTTTTTCAAGATTCTTGCAATACGGAATTTTCGGTATAGAATAACATTTATTCTTGCGCATGTACATCAATAAGGCGCATTCCAATCAGCGGATTTCGAAAAATTTCTAAAAAAATATATTTCCTGGAAAATTGTAGGCTCTTCTATATTAAAACACCATCTTTAACCATTCAGTAAAATGCAAGTTTTCATAATAAAAGATGACAGATTAAAATGAAATTTAAGCTGCAAATAGATATGGGGACAAGAAAGAAAGAAAGAAAGAAAGAAAGAAGACAAAGGAATAAATAATATGATCAGGATAACAAAATTGAAAGAAAAAAAAAGTACTTTGATAAGGGTGAAAATTAACTAAGAATGAAAAATTTAATGTTCAAATAAAATTCAAAAAGGAGAAATGGAAAAGAATAAGATTGAGAAATTATGACAAAATGCATAAATCACATACCAAGTGTGATGAAAACAAACACAGCTCGTCGTTGTAGCATTATTCCTGGTTTGGAGATGCTTCAATAATCGATCTAGAAGCAACGACTTTGCCTTTTATATAATACGCGTTGTCATCACAGTGCTAAATGGTTTGTCATGGAAAAAGGCGGTGGTCTTTCTTTTCTGGAATCATCTGTCCGCTGTGACAAACAACTAACGTTACTATGGTCACGTTTTTTGAAGCTAGCGAAAAGCTTAATTTTAAAGGACTAAAAGTCTAAGAATTATATTTCTTAGATTGAATATTTTTATCATACATTGCTTTTAACTAGAAATCAGAATCAGAATACTTTACTGGCGAAACGTCAAACTGACAATACCACACCAGGGGGTGGGGCTTGACCGGAGGGGATTAGCCCCGAGCTCTCACAAGAGAAGTAAATTTAGACACACACTCATCTGGCAATTCAACAGAGGAGATCAGAGAATCAGGGAGTAATAATGCTAGGTCCAAATCTACGGTGCCTGTTAAATTAGATGCTATTATTGCATTGGTCACACAGATAATGGTCTCCCAAATAGCATGATTCTTTAAATAAAGTCGAAGTATATTTTAATATGTGTTTTACTTCTAGGGAGAAGTTTATAAATACTAAATATGTTATCATCGAACAAGACATTATTACGTATTATATACAAAAAAGTGCTCGGCAATCAACATAAGAGTGACAACACATATTTACCATAGGAAATATGAATGAAATAAATACATTTGACCAATAAGAACAGACATACCACTCAGATTTGACGGTAAATCTCTGTCGTCAGCCGAGACCTTACATACTGCATGAACTAATATTTTGATAGGGACATTTTCAGTGAAAACAAAACTTTTATTTTGAGAGTTATTTTGGTAGAAAACGCGTTTATTTTGACCAAATTCAAGAATTTGTGGAGTTGACGGCTATCTCTATTTTATCACTAGGATATTAAATTGAATCTTTATATGCAAATAAACTTTTTGTTATGAAACTCATATTTCTAACACACATCTCTGACGTCACTCCTATGTTGATGTCCGAGTAGTGTATTTATAAGTGTTCGGGCGCATGTACATGTACTGAAAGAAAATTTAATCAACATTTCAAAATTTGAATCAGTGCAAGAACGTGTACACAGACAACAACAGCTTAAATAACACACAGTTTTAAATGTCATTGTAGACGTCATAAATTAGAGAATCCAGATATCCGGATTCCAATGTGGTGACTATCGAACGCCCTTCGGCGTAGCTCGTACTTTAAGTCGACATTTTACGCGACATAGAATTATTGTTATCTTTGAAGCAGTGAATGTCATTCCATGATATGTGGATGAGTTAGATTGACATACTTTGATCCTTTCATGAATATTGCGATTCTTACAGAAGCAAAGTTTTGAAGTTCTCTTAAAATATAATGTCAGAAGAAGACGGACTATGAAATATAGCTGCTTGTCTTTGACCAATACACTAGGTTAGGCATCGTGGTTAAATCCCCATTCCATGCGATCTATAATTTTCGACATACATTGGAGCTATCTCATTGTGGGTTAATCTTGTGAATGAAAAATGGATTTTTAACTGAAAACCGCAAAGTTCCCTTTGCATAAAACTACATTCACTGCGTAATTAGTGAGTTACTGAGCGAAATGCTCCAAGAACCTCATGTTTCACAGAGAATTTCATGCTGGGAAATGTTACGATTGGAATTGCTTTTCTTCGTCATTATTTTTCCGCAGAAGGCACCATTGGGATATTTGCATGAAACTGTTATTCCGAAATGGTCTTTGGAGTTCACTGAACGAGCGACGAGGCCGTTATATACTCATCAATAGAAGTTTCGCATTACTCATTATTTTTCTCATTTCAAAGCAACAGTTTATGGGAATATTTTTATATCTGTACTAGTATATAAGAAATTTTTGAGGAAATGTTTTGTTTTCAAATTTAAATGTTTCCGCTTAACTTTATTGTTTTAGTAGACCCTTAATCAAATTCTTTCAGACATCAGAAAATATAGTTTTGGAAACTTAGTCAAAATGTCGCTTTAAAATATGAAAAATCTGAGTGATGCAAAACTTTTTTGCACTTGGTTGATGTGAATCTTCTGACTGTCGTTTTGGGGTTTGCGGAAAATTATGCGTCCAGAAAATTCAACTTTGTACTCCAATTTGTAATTGGCATGTGGGGGGTGGGTGGGGGGGTAACGCATAATATGTATTAACCCATCGTGGAACAACTGGATACTGCAGTGAAAATAATCGAAAATCAGGCGTATTTATTAATCAGGATGTTGTATGTTGTATTTAATGGCAAGCCTGTACAAAACCTTTCTGCAAAGTTTGTCTTAACGCTTTTGCTGACTGGCCACGACTTATCCCGACTTCAAAGAAATCGATCACATTATATGAAATGATAAGTCAGATCTATCGTTAAGAACAAACTTTTTGTGCGAACGAAAATTCTACTAAGTCGGTGGGAGACGCTGAAAGAGATTCGAGCACAAACTCAGTGGCTCAGTTGGTCACCAATAATTATTGCATTTAGGTTTGCACACTTTTATTAAGTGTCAATTCGTGTGAACAAAATGTTACAAAAGGAATAACGAACGAAAGAAAGATAAAAATTTCCTTTAAAAGGGAGGCTTGCCAAGTTTTGAAAAAATCGTAAGTTGAGGGAGCAGCTATTTCCCAATAGGTGGCCAGTCAGTTACAGGAACTAAAATAAAAATACGAAAACGCACATAAGGTTCAAACAACACAAAAATGTGACTCCAACACATGAAACAAATAGAACCACAACAGAAGTATCGCTTAAGAACGATCAGTAATATAAAATTACCTACCAGCAACCATATACCCATATACCAAATAAAGCAGGCCGAGTTGACCCGGACCGACTTGACTCGAGACCGAGTTGACCCGGATTCTTAATATCTTCTTACCGTATTTACTCAAAACCAAAACAAAATGTCGCATACCATGTACAATTCATGAAAAAGAGCAATTATTGATTGTGACCTACAGAGATATTTGACTGCTCAGACTGAAGCAGTCTAGACTGAATGCTCACTATTCGCGCCAACAAGACTGTCCCGGTAAATGTTAATTACAGTACGTCTCAAAAAAGCGCGAACTAATTGAGGCCCTAACAGGGGTTTTGGAGATTCAGGGAGAAGGGCCATTTATTTTCAGGGAGCTGGGGAGCACTAGCAAATATTTTAAGGGAGCAAAAGAATGATTAAGGGGGATTTAGGGAGCAAAAGAAGAAAACTTTCAGGGAGCTGAGGAAAAACAAACCAGGGAGCTGGGGAAAAGTGCCCCAAAAACTTTGAAAATCGGTTCATTAATAAAATAATTATGCCCAAAAATTATTTTAAATAGACATTTTGTATGTGCAAGGGAGTTAATCCAAACACCTTAAAACTGAAAATCGAGCAAATCTGTGGAATAATTTTAAGAGTTTAGCGCTCAGCTATGCATACAAAATTTATTTTGGTTTGATGAAAAATAATCAATTTAGATTTTTTCCGGGAAAATAGTTACTTCCCTTGCTGACAATTTTACAATGGAAAAGGCCCTATTCAAAAGTATTTTCTTGCATAAGATTTCTATTTGTTAACCGATTTTCTAAATTTTTGTGGCACTTTTTAAGACTTTTGGAATGCAAAATGGTGACATGCTCATATTTTTCTGGAGGTGTTTCAGAAAAGTGAGATTTCGAAAAATGCAATATCTGAAAGATGGTGTTCAGACAGTAGATCGAAGCAATGTGTACCGAATCCTCGCTAGTTGCTTCAAAGAATGTTTAAAATCTTAAGTACATTACGACGCACTCTCTTTTTTTTTTTCACAAACGCTGGCGACGTATCGGAATGACGTACTGGGATAGCCTTCCCACAATTCCCTCTTTTTATAAATAGAAATCGAGATCCGTATTCCATCTGAATATTGCCAAGGCAGCAAGTCAAAAAGAGCGACAGAATATAATGTAAATGTCATTTCGGTATGAATATGATGTTCTTGGAAATATTATTCTTGCATACAATATCAGTAAATCACAGGTTCTGGTCAGGGTCAGGGATCGTGGTCTGACCCTGGTTGTCTGACCCTGCGCGCACGTGTTCCTTTTTAACACTAGGTTGTATAGGACGTCACGTAACTTCGTCGTTCAGCGCAGTGGTTTTTTTTTTTCTTTTTTTTTTCCAATGTAAATGTTATGGAAATCAAGCGTCGCCGCATTAAGGCACGCAAGAAGTACGTGTAAGGTATGGATAAACAAATGTGTCCATCGGGTCACAGTTTGGCATCACTCGGCCAAAGTGGGTGACCCTCAGGGCATATTTGTCTATCCACTGATAGTCTAGGACACTCATGTAATTCGATATCGTCTTTGGAGGACACTAGAAGAGCATGTCATTTTGTTTCTTTTTCTCCTTCGTTGATGTGCAACGCGTCTAGAACATTTGTAAATCATTGTGCCCCTTTCTTGTTATTGGCATTGTGTGACTGCTTTTTATGCAATCATATTTCAGCTGATAGGCATAATTAACATTACATTTGAGAGTTCCTTGAATATTAATGAGAGAGAAATCGAATGCATCTTGTGTTAGGCAGAAATATCGTGGATACTGGATACTGTAGTGAAAATAATCGAAAATCAAGCGTTAAAATAAGAAAGTAAATCAGACTTTTATTGTACTTCCTGGCAAGCCGGCAAAATCTTTCTGAAAAGATTTGTCCTACCACTTGTGCTAACTGGCTCAGTTTTTGCAGAACGTTCGTCTTATCACTTGTGCTAACTGGCTCGGTTTTTTTGTAAAACGTTTATCTTACCACTTTCTAACAGGCTCGGTTTTTATATAACGTTTTATTGTACTTCCTGGCAAGCCGGCAAAATCTTTCTGAAAAGATTTGTCCTACCACTTGTGCTAACTGGCTCAGTTTTTGCAGAACGTTCGTCTTATCACTTGTGCTAACTGGCTCGGTTTTTTTGTAAAACGTTTATCTTACCACTTTCTAACAGGCTCGGTTTTTATATAACGTTTATCTTACCACTTTCTGGCTCGGTTTTTGTAGAACGCTTATCTTGGCTCGGTTTTTGTAGAACGTTTATCTTACCACTTTCTAACTGGCTCGGTTTTTGTAAAACGTTTATCTTACCACTTTCTAACTTGCTCGGTTTTTGTAGAACGTTTATCTTACCACTTTCTAACTGGCTCGGTTTTTAAAGAACGTTTATTTTACCACTTTCTAATTGGTTCGGTTTTTGTAGAACGTTTATCTTACCACTTTCTAACTGGCTCGGTTTGTGCAGAACGTTTATCTTACCACTTTCTAACTGGCTCGGTTTTTGTATAACGTTTATCTTACCACTTTCTAACTGGCTCGGTTTTTGTAAAACGTTTATCTTACCACTTTCTAACTTGCTCGGTTTTTGTAGAACGTTTATCTTACCACTCTCTAACTGGCTCGGTTTTTAAAGAACGTTTATTTTACCACTTTCTAATTGGCTCGGTTTTTGTAGAACGTTTATCTTACCACTTTCTAACTGGCTTGGTTTGTGTAGAACGTTTATCTTACCACTTTCTAACTGGCTCGGTTTTTGTTTAACGTTTATCTTGCCACTTTCTAACTGGCTCGGTTTTTGAAGAACGTTTATCTTACCACTTTCTAATTGGCTCGGTTTTTGTAGAACGTTTATCTTACCACTTTCTAACTGGCTCGGTTTGTGTAGAACGTTTATCTTACCACATTCTAACTGGCTCGGTTTTTGTAGAACGTTTATCTTACCACTTTCTAACTGGCTCGTTTTTAGCCGAAAGTTCGTCTTACCACTTGTGCTAACTGGCTTGGCTTTTGTAAAGCGTTTATCTTACCACATTCTAACTGACTCAGTTTTTGTAAAACGCTAATTTTACCACTTTCTAACTGGCTCGATTTTTGTAAAACGTTCGTCTTACAACCTGTGCTTACTGGCTCGGTTTTTGCAGAACGTTTGTCATACCACTTTAAAAGTATGGTTAAGAACAAACGTTCTGCGCGGATGAAAATTCTACCAAGTCGGAAAAAGACTCTGTAAGACACCAGAGCTCAAACGTTAGCTCAGTTTACCACCAAAATCATCGAACGAAATGTGAAATAAAGAAAGAATGAACGAAAGACAAAATAAACATGTAAAATAAAGAAAGAATGAACGAAAGAAAAAATAAACGGAAAAAAGAACATAAGAAAAGAAAAGAACCAAAATACAAGGTCCTGAAATGATACCCCTTTATAGAAGAATAGAATGGGCAGCCGGCATAGTACATATATGTGTCATTTCGGTATAAATAGGATGTCCATGTGCATCAATTGGTTTTGCCAGTGACTTACAGAAGAGCCAATATCAATGCAAATCCAGGTTCAAATTCCGACTTGAATTTGCATTCAAGTGAATGTATTATTTGGTTGGCAGCACTACAAATTCATTCAGCAGATCCCGGCGATGAAATGTTGAGGGTGCCGAAATGCTGAACCAGATCACTGCCCAAAATTCTAAAAAATAAGTATGCAATAGGCCCGAAAGTATAAGTATATACATGCATACTTGTAAAATTGCTTCGACTGAACATTTTCAAATCCTTATTTTTCGACTATTTCTGAACTTTTTCGGAAGATGTAAATAGCCTAGAGAAGGAATATTTAAAGTGGAAGAATTACAGAATCGATTTTTGTGCAGCGGACCGTGACCAAAAGTGTTGTTTTGCATTACTTAACGACCTTGAATATCATGCATTGTATTTGTCTTTGATACACCTACCAAAAGACACAATCTTTATCAAAAATGCGATGCATGCAACGCTTGATGGAGATCAAACTATTGGAGTACGTCGCGTGTCTGCCCTAATTCGCCATTCTTTCACTATTAGTCTGAAATTTGCACTTTATGAGGTTTATTTTGGCTCGAATATTATTGTATATTATCTAGAAGGGGCATGGTTAGCAGGAAGACCCCCGCCATAAGGTTTATTTTGGCTCGAATATTATTGAATATTATCTAGAGGGGGCATAGTTAGCAGGCAGACCCCCGTTATGGCTTTTAGTTTCCAGGGTATGAGTTCTCATTTTTCCAGACTGAGCGCAAAAGTATGAATGACCTGTATCAACTACTTGGGTCGGCGGTGACATGCTGGAATTATCGCTTGGGTGGTGAAGTTTGGTCCCAAAATCGTTATAAATGCAGGATTTTGTGACTCTGCAGAAGATGAGGGTGAGGTTAGGCGCCTGTAAAATCAATTTAAGCCCCCCCCCCCCCCTCCCCCCCCCCCCCAGTAATTTTGTTTTACTGATCGTTCCAAGGAGATACTTGTGTTGTGGTTCCATTTTTTATGATTTGGAGTCGATTTTTTGTGCTGTTTGAACCTTATGTACGTTTTCTTATTTCTATTAAGTTCGGGTAACCGAGTGACCGCCTAATAAGAAATAGCTGCTCACTCGGCTTACGATATGTTTTCTAAATATAGACTATATAAGTACCTAATTGTCAATTTAGCTTTTCCCACCTCGGTTTTGGAGTGGGTGGGAATTTCTTTCTGATTGCACCTTTTCCTGATCATTGCCTACTTGTACCTTTTTTGAATTTGGGAGTTGGCAAGTAAATCAATTCTTCACATCGTCAAACTAAAAGTGAATTACATTTTGTGGCAAACTAATGTTTTAAGAACAAATAATACACCATATAAGTGTTAATTTCACAGGTTTGGCTTTGACCAAGAAAATTCAGGTATTGATTAAGAATATTGGTAAGTATATTTTGTAGTTCCACGAACTTAACAGTATTAGGAGTATATGCGAGTTTTATCAGCTCATCTGAGCAGTTGTGCTCGGACGGGGGTCTTACATTATAGTCATTCGGCCAAAGTTGATTTTTCTTGTGTTGTGTTAATAATCTCTGATAATTCACAAAAATGTTATTATTTCATTTTCTTGGACCGTCCTATTATTCCGTATGGTCTTTGAAGTTCACCGCACGAGCGACGATGCCATAATGTTTATTTTTTCGTGTACTTCGTTGATGTGCAGCCTCTGGCGTTCGTTTTGGGGTTCGCGGAAGTGTATGCGTTCAGAACAGTTGACTTTGTGGCAACTTGTAATTTGCGTTGGGCGTTGGGAGAATAGTTTAATGCAAAAACAGTTAAGTGACCTGCATAACATGTACAATTACGCATTCCCTCAATATTTTCATCCATTGCCACCACTAAATAGAGAGGCGACTGATATTGTAGGTGATTGATTGATACATTGTTTCGCGTTACAAGTCATCTTTTGTATTCATGAGAAATCGAATGTCAGAAATCATATCACAGTCGGGAAACAAACTCCATGTAAGCTATCATTTAGTGACGTCACAGGTAAATTTAACAGTTCGGACAAAACCTGAGTTCGGAAAATTTGTGATGCCGTTCGCGTAAGTTATTTGTGAAATATTTTACATATCCGATTATATGCAGCACACATTTTGGTTGTATAACTGTAAAACATGCACATGTCTTCATCTAGTCGCTGAGAACATTTTGGAAACTTTTAAGTTCCTAAGTGTTCTAAATGTTGGCACATGTTTCAAAGAAAGAAAATATTGTTTTTAGTGTTTATAATATTCCGCATATGATCATGATGATAGGCTATGCTTAAACCATTTTATTTTTCTTCAATATGAAAATAGCAATGCGTGATTTCCGAAATTATGTGCAGTACAAACGCGTTTGATGTATAAACAAATAATAGCAAACACGGACTTTGTTTCCCGTCACTGGAAATATGTATAAACCAAATCATTGCAGCATTGAATTAAGAAGGCGAATCATGTTTTATTGTATTTCGCGGCAAGTATGCACGTGAACCTTACTTATCGGTTGTGCTCACCGCAATATTTTGCACTGCTTTATCGCGTATCCTGACTCCGACCCCGTCCCGACTCCAAGTCACCTCAGTGTGAATGTAATTACTACCATACCCCCAGAAAGCCAAAACAAAGATTCCGGGCGGATGAAAATTCTATCAATTCGAGAGAGACTCTACGAGAGCATAGAAGTCAGTGGTCCAATTTACCAACTAAATCAGTAAAGTTGGTTAAATTATTTATCAAAACTTTTCTATTAATCGTGAACGGCAAAGGCCCAGTGTTCATGTGAATGTCCCAGTTGGCCTGTTCGCTGTCCCAGTGGCCATGTCAATGTCCCAGTTGGCCTGTTCGCTTTCCCAGTGGCCATGTCACCGTCCAAGTTGACCTGTTCGCTGTCCCAGTGGCCATGTCACCGTCCAAGTTGACCTGTTTGCCGTACCAGTGGCCATGTCACCGTCCAAGTTGACATGTTCGCCGTCCCAGTGGCTATGTCACCGTCCAAGTTGACCTGATTGCTGTCACAGTGGACATGTTACCGTCCAAGTTGACATGTTCGCCGTCCCGGTGGCCACGTCACCGTCCAAGTGACCTATTTACCGTTTCAACCACGTCACCGTCCAAGTTGACCTGTTTGCCGTTCCAGTGGCCACTTGGAAATATGGGCATATAGAAAGCCCATGATCCGTCGTCCTTCCCAAGACCTCCCTCCCCATCCCCACCCGCGGCAGTTTCAACCATCTGCTTTTCTAAAATCGCTTGGTGTATGAGAGCGAAATTTTATTTGGAATATCAACGGTAGGGGGAACGAAAGTTTGCTCGCGAATTTCGTGTCAATAGATGTTCCAAGGTCAGGCGTCAGGTGAGCGTTATCAACGACATGGATCACGTGGCTAAAACTATTGGCCTTAGTTTTTTTATATTTGTGAACTCAAATACGGAAGCATATTGCA
Source organism: Rugalucina vietnamica (assembly GCA_964017185.1). NCBI lineage: Eukaryota > Metazoa > Mollusca > Bivalvia > Lucinida > Lucinidae > Rugalucina > Rugalucina vietnamica. Next base: position 18,459,301 of record OZ024881.1, on the reverse strand, counting down.
GTTACACTAAATCGCAGGGCGTACCCACACTTTATTTATTTATTTATTTATTTATTTATTTATTTATTTATTTATTTATTTATTTATTTATTTTGAAATCTCGCAGATAAAACTCGCCGTAATGCCAGTCATAAATACCTTCACGATGAAATGTTCATTGATGTGCCTATTATAGACGAGACAGCTTGAATACCGAGTTATATTATTTTTTTTATTACTTTGAAGAAATGTGTTAACAGATAAACGACCAAAATTTGCAATAAGTGCCTTTAGATCAATTCTGCCACCATTCCAATTCAGCAATAATAACACCAAACAACCAATTTGCCACTCAGATAATATATGAGCCGCGTCATGAGAAAACCAACAATGTGGTTTCGGAAAAGGTCGGACACAAACCAAGCTGTACAAGCACAGAAGATGGCTGGAATCGCAAAAATTTTGGATTTAGAAAGTATAATCATTGTACTATCCGTGTAGCGAAAACAAAAGCGCTGATCAGCTTCGCAGTTACTACCAAGCTGATCTGCGTCTTTGTTTTGGCATACGCAGATTTTTTTTTCATATTTGTTCAGGAAATCGTTATATATTGAAGCAGGTTTTATGAGGAATTCCGTGATGTATTGGTATTGTTGTCACATCGCAATGAAAACAACCACGTAGATGAAATGACAAACACATTATATACGGAGCAAATAACGCTTGTCAAGTCTACAATTGTTCGGTATTGTAAGGTATCAAACACCTGAAAGTGAAGCAAATTTGCCCTCTCGGAAGGTTAATTGCAAAATTGATTCCTCCAGTTGATTGTAACACACACAACTGTAAAAGATCGTCCGAGATGAGACCTAGTAGTAGTAGTAGTAAAAAGTGGCAGTTTTTCGTCATGCCGGGCTGAACGGACTTAATCCAAGATTCCACCACAAGGACGAAGGTTAAGTGCTCCTGGACTGCAAATCGTGGCGGTGACAGCAAAATGCAAATCGCGCTGTTCGCCTGTGCCCAACGTATACTGATGATGCAAGTCAAGCCGGTAAAATGGAAGGAGCACTTCGTTTTAGAATTTTGAACGCCATGGTCTAAAAGTGAGCATAAAAGTAGATAGGAAATCGGTGCCAATTCGGCTGCAAATCGTTGATTTCGCTATCTTGCTCGAGAGCAAATGTAGGTCAAATGATATATCCAATCATGTTGCTCTCTATTAGGGCCGCGCTTAATGGCTATGCTAGATCGGTGAAATGACCTAGTTTGGAACTGCACATGATTAAACAGCTACGGACGCTGCAATCCATGTAGACAGGTGCTTGCGGCTGAGCGATGAGTTTCTGTGAGGAGGAGCAGGAGTGGTATCTGTGATGCAAGCCGGAGAAACCTTATGCGGGCTGGACGTTTTACCAGTAGAGACGGGGATGCATTGTCCTACTAGTGGCTGATGATAGGATTGGTGCATTGGCTGATGATAGGATGTTCTTATATAATATAGGGGCTGAACATCCGTATCATCTTTATTTTGAATTTTGATACCCGCGGCCTAAAGAGTTCGAAATATGTCATGGTACAAAGTGGAGTTACCAAAGTAGTTTTATGAAGTTGCTGTACCATATATATGTTTTTTGGTTTGTGAAAGGGTATTTTTGGTTGTGGATTGGGTGGGTCGCGACATTCCTTAGGGTAGTTCCAATCAGGGGGCATTGTGAGTTATTGTAATCCAATCTAAGTCGTAGTTCGTAACCAATCGTGTGTAAAAAAAAAATAAGTTACTCATGTCATTTTTATATATTGACATTGACCATGGTTTGGGTGGGCCTATCTGAAAAGCAAAGAGCTGAAAACATATTAAGACAGAATTATACAATATATCTACCCTATAACCATTGGTCGGAGATAACAAGGGTCCCAGTTTAGTAACAGCCATTCCTTTGCATGCTTTAACCAGACGGAATTACTATACCCGGCGTTGGCCTGGGAAGAAAGTACAAGATTAAGGTGATTACATGGTACATGGTATGTGTGGGCCAATATATACATAGTCAGATGGAGAGAGTAAGGTTGAAAGGATGAAGTAAAGTGCTGTGCCCTTAATATCTTCTCATTCTTCTTACATTCAGGTGACGTGATATTTTTTAATTTTATTAGTTTTTTGTGGGTATGATGTTTTTGAAAAAAAAAAAAAATGGTGATAAGGTTTCTGATATATACACTCACATGGTTTACATAGGTAACAAAACATCTCCCATACGTTCTCTATCATACATATCTATATACTCACAAGCATACTATCGTACAGCCTTAATGTCCTTAACATGGAGTCCGGAAGTGCCCACCAGAGAGAACAGCCCAGCCTTCGTACGAACACCGCGGGGCCAGTGCGCTAGTAAAAGGCAGCCAGTATCCAATCGACGTACCGCAGTACGTAAAAAAACAAAACGAAGGTAGGTTGTGTCCGTACGACTTCCGAGTTCTTCCCGCCGGTGCACCGCACTCCCTTTCTCCACTCCCGGAGTCCATAACCCTTTATATATACAGCCCAGGGTCTTCCCGCCCTTTACTCTGGGATTGCCCTGTTTTAAAAATGAACAGAAAAGAGTAAAAACTAAAACAAACAAACAAACGTACTCTGTGGTACCAGGGAGCGAATATCCTGGTACTGGCAGTGCATACCACATTGCTGCCAGTACCAAGTCGGTCCGTAGACACCTCCTACTCCCCAGAATTGCTATACAATAGGTAGGCAAAAGCAAATGGATTGGAAAATAAAGACCGAGGGAAAAATACAGATGTATATTATGATATGAAATAATATTTACACTGTATATAAGTGTTGCATCTTGTACATGTAACTATGTAACTTGTGCGCAAAAAAAAAGAAAAAAAAAAGAAATAACGCTTCCGCAGCGAAGGGGGGGGGGGGTGCACGTATTGTCAATCCCGCGCTCCGAAGTGACACCAGACTCATTTAAGAGAAGCCGCCCCCAGCCCGCGTTATCGATGCAACGTGCACTGGTATTCCCTCCTCCACTTACGGAGTGAGATTCATGTATAAACCGGAGCTATACCGTGGTGCAATGGTATAAGCCTCTCTGCGAACCCTTATCTATCCTAGCCAGATCCTCACAGTTTAGGTTGAGAGAGCGGTTAAAACCACTAACTCGGAGTGTTAAAGATACAATACATAATGGCAGGTGGTACAGCATAATAGAGCGGGCTAAGTATGTAACTGAAGAAAAATAAATGATGATGACCTAATACCTTAAGTGAAATGGTAAAAAATGGCCCTGGGCGTCTGCTTATACAAAATAATCGTATCACGTACGACTAAAGCAGAGAACTGTTAATGTGAAAACCTAACATGAAAGAGAAGGATTGGCCTGCAAAGATTGCCCTCTTCTACATTCATACATCTGTATCTCTCTATCCTATATAACCTTAGATGCGCGACATGTATTCTGTGTCCTTAATGTACTGAAAAACGGCACCTCTGATAATTTCCGAGTGAGTATGACTGGGATTAAGAAGTGTTTTAACTGTTATCTCCCCTATATCTGAAATGGTATCCTTAATACTGTTGAACATGACTATCCTATGGTCTATCTGCATGTGACATCTAAGGAAATAGTGGTCTGTATCCTCTACTTCTCATCACAGTGTGGGCACATAGGGTCCATTTCGCTGTGTGTCTGGTTATTAAATCTTAAGCCATTACGCCCTAATCTGAGTCTAGTGTATACCCTGTCTAATTGCCTTTCATCACTATATTGGATTAATTTCGTAGGTAAATTATTGTCTAAATCCCATCTGAACCGATGATTATGCTCCCTCCATTTCTTTGCCCATTGATCCTTAATAACCCTCTTAATACGACTTATGCCTCAGTTTTGCTCATTTTAATGTTGAGTTCCCTCCCATGTGTTGACCCAGTTTTCGCTACTTCATCAGCTAGGTCGTTCCCTACTATGTTACAGTGAGATGGACACCAGTCCATATTTAAGATTACATTCTCCCTGACTATTGCATCGACAAGTGTGTTGACCTGAAGAATTAGGTCAGGCCTAGAGTTGCTGTTCCCCGATTTTAATGCCCTAATCAAACTGAGAGAATCTGTCAGTATTACAACCTTATCTGGTTTATTTTCCTTAACCCATTTTAAAGCTTCAATGATAGCTACGAGTTCTGCCGAAAAGATGGAGAGGTCCCCCCTAACTTAAAGCGCCTGGTAATTTTAAGTTCTGAAATTACAAATGCGCACCCTACTATTCTCTTATCAGTGTCTTTACTGCCGTTTGTGAATATGTGGAGATGATCATGATAACTGCTACTAATTAAATTGGTTACCTGCGATAGTATCAGATTTTTTGTTTATTGTTGGTTTGAGAGTTTCTCTAGGGTCAATACCCTCCAGAGCAAAGATTTGTGCGTACACTGGTTCTTGTACCTCAATGTCTTCTAGATGATACTTTTAAGATCCTGTACCTGCATTACAAATGGTATTTTGCCCCCCAACTTATGTCTTGCTGTCTCGTATATTGAATGCCCGTATAGGTCGTTCAACGGTAGGTTTGGACCGTTGGCTGATGACCTAACCCAGTATTTGAGAATGAGTTCCTCCCTCCTTAATTCAAGTGGAGGAACGCAACATTCTACTTGTAGGTCGGTAATGGAAGTTGACATGTATGCCCCTGTGACTATCTTAAGTGCTGCTGACTGAATACGATCTAATCGTGCTAGTTGGGATTTGGATGCTGACGCATACGCCTGACACCCATAGTCTAACTTACTCCTAATAAGTGTTTTATAGATCGTCATCTGCCCCAAACTTAGTTCATGAGATTGAGATCTTTCTTGCATCGGAGGACTAACTGGTCAATGTGTTTAACCCAGGGTTAAACTGAGATAAGACCCCTAATTCAGCCTTTTATAGGCACGTGGAGTATAAAAGGCCAAATTAGGTGTAGCATAGACTTGTTACTGGACTGAGAGATATCCACCATAACGTTTAAAAGATGATTCCATCAACATAAACGATTGTCACTGTGCGAATCAAGTAAGCATTAATTTCCATGCAGAGAAATGAAGAAATCAGCAAACTGCCATCACAAATTTTGCCTCATTTTGTCAAGTGTAAGGATGGATGGAAAACAATTAAAGAATACAAGACAACTACAGTACCTTGCAGTGCATATTTTTGTTGTTTGATTAATTATCTAATGCATGCTCTCACCCCCGCCCCCACTAGGGAATTTTGCAGATATACCCTATCTTAAAGCCCTAAGAACAAATACCTTAGTTTATCGTAAAACTTTTTAGCACATATCAGATAATGATGATAGGCATTATCATTCTTAGCATGGTTCTAAGCCAAAGGTGGTGGATTAATTACCTACTGCTACAGCTATACCTGGATATATTGCATAGATATGAAGCCGATAATAATTTGCAGTGTAGGTATGGACCATTCCCGGGGACTTTTTTGGTTTTCATTCATTTATTTTTTTTATTTATTTATTTATTTTTTATTTATTTCTATTTTATTTTTTTTATTATTATTATTATTTTTTTGTGGTGGGAGAGAGTAAATTTTGCACCAGTCATTTGTATTCCCGGCTTCCTAGGGCCGGGGATATCGTAGACACTGCGGGGCTTTAAAAACCGAAAATTTAAACGCCCCACTATTCCCCGGCCCCAGGGGAGGAGGAGGCGTGGATACAAATGACTGGTGCATAACATATTAATCTACAGAAGCCTGTGTGGCAAAGTGGATTAGCAACTCACCTTTTTAAACCAGTGATTGTGGGTTTGATCCTGGATTTCTCCAGTTTTACGGATATGACTAAAAAGCAATGTCCTGTTTCCATATGACCTCATGTGTTGAGTGGGATAAAAACTACTTGGTGGTTACAATCATTCAAAATAATAAAGCAAAGCAAGTGCAGTATAATCAGAAATCGTTCATTCCTAGACTCGCGACAGAATTTTACTTGCCCAGTCAAGCCAAACCATACATACGTACAAGCTTTCGTTGTTTTTTACGCTGATTTTGAGTATCATGGCATCTTTAAATTTTGGATACAAGTTCCATAAAATGTAGACAACATCTTGACATGGCCATTGTAGTTGACTGGAGCGTAAAGCATCAGTTCAGACATAGAAACAAATTTCCTATGAATGAAATAAAGGCATTTGACGTACATTCAGCGCTTTCATTTTTGCACTTAGTAAAAATATGTTGTTTTATGTCGCAAAATTCAACATATAGTCATCCTGCGAGTGAACATGAAGCCACAGTGATTGTCTGGTGTTAAAAGAATTGAAAATGAAGATGTTGACAGCCAGTTATTCACCAGGAAAACATGCCAGTGAAATGTATACCCCTAATACTCCACTTTTATATACAGGGGTATACCTTTTTTTTCTTATTTTTGATCCAAAACATAGATTGTGGGCGATTGTGTACCCAAAATCAATGTTTTGAGCAAACATTAAAATTAGCTAAAATTTTAGAATGAAATTTTGAATTTTAAATGCTGGAAAACAATCTCTGTATAGTGCATGGGCAAGTTTTCGTGATGCCATATAAATTTGTTGCAAAATCCTCTTCATTCAATGACCTATACCTTTCATTATTTTGTGATTTAGTGTATCCCATCAATAGTTTTTCAGTCATGTCGGGACTTAGCCACTGCTTTCTGTGTATTAACCAGTAACATGGGGAACTATATAATTGCTCAGGGGTACTAACCAGATGTAGCACTACCCGGTTCCAGTGACCAACTTTCGGTGGCCTGTGTGCCAATTAGAAAACAATGACAAAAATGCATACGGATGCTTCTCCATAAACAAGTTTGATGATTTTGACAATTTTACATAAAATTGATCCGCCTCAACATAAGTAAAATCATGTTGAAAGGCACATAAATAACATAACCTGCTATTCCAAGCATGTACGGTTTAGTTTGTACTGCTTTGGTTGGCCTAACCCCCCAATCAACAATTTAGATCTTTCACTGATCAGAATGTGTAGATACAAAAACTGGTCATAATATTCATTAGATTCTGGTATGTGCATCTTCTGTCCCATTCATAGAATACTATTTCTAGTGACTGATACGTGTTATCTCTGGAACTTGTCATCTGGCATTACTTATGTTTCTACTTTATCCAGTCTATAATGAATCATAATTTATGCAAGCTTCAAGAAACAACTTCTGAATTATTTGGCCACATGTGGTCCACGCCAAAGAAAGGAACTTATTCCTAACAGTCAACAGTATTAATTAGCACCTATTTGTTATCATTATCAACAAAAATGTGTTCTTTGGGGTTTAAAGATCAATTCAAACTGAGTGGCATAAGAGATGTTTGCACCTTAAGCGTCGGGGCGTTATCCTGTTACTGCCTGTTACATATGTTACCATAACAAAATTAAGAAATTATGATACGGTGCTTTCATCTACAGAAAAATGACAATACCTTTTCATTTTACTCCACTTGTTCCTATTGTCGGAATGCTGTATAACTATACTATATATTAAACTAGCTTGAACATAAATCTGACCCACACTAACTGTAATGTATGTTACGTAAATTAAAACACCCTTTAAAAATTATAAATTTTAGTGATGTCATTTAATTTTACAGTTGCACTGTCCATTTTTCCAAGATATGAGATTTATTTCCATTAGCATTTTCATTTGTCAGAGAGAAAACAACAAGGTTTATTTTCCTATTGTATTGCCTTAAATGAAGTATTTAGTTGCCCTACCCCCAGTTTCAAATGCCAAATGCTCTATTGCTATAAAAATGAAGTATGTAAAATACTTGCAACTGGTGGATACTCGTGTATTTTTACTTTCATACTCTCTTGCTTACTGTATCATGAACCATAGCTCTAAGGGTCTGCAACCAAGTATCTAGGATCGAAGATTTCACTCCAGAAAGTTACGTATTTAACAAACATTTAATAAATAACGAAGGGCACTGTGTATAGCAGGAATGCCAGTAGGTAGAATGCTCTATCCCATAGGAAATTTTGCAAACTTATTCTTTCGCATTTCCTCCAATGAGAGATGTTTGCTCTCTGTATGTTAGAGTATTTGCATGTTACAGTCTGTTACATGTGTTACCATAATAAATGAAAAATAAAAATAAATAAGCAATTAAAAATTATATATGGCAGGCTGAACTTCAGAAAAATAAGATATTTTATTATTTTATTCAACCTTCTCATAAGGTCTGCATGCAACATGCCCATTCTACACACTAAAGTTGTTTCAACAATAATCAGATACCTACGGTGTAATGTCCGTAACGGATATCAAACTTGTGAGTGACATCTTTTGTTCTTTCAGTTGCACTATCCAGTTTTTCCAAATATACGATCTTTTTTTTTTCATTATAATATTCAATTGTCAGATGGAAAATCTTAAACTGCATATATTATAATAAATTGGTTATTTAGCGACCCTACCCCCAGTTTCATAACCCATATATTGTTTTGCTTATTACGTAAAACGTGTAAATACTTGTTACTTGTGGTTATCTCTTAAAATGTTTATAATGTCTTGCTTATACGTCTAGCTTATAGCAAAGCATAGTTCTGAAAGGCTGTTACCAAGTATCTAGGAACAGACATCTTAATAACGTTTATGTAATGATTAAAGAATGACGTGGTCTTGATATAAATGTTGCTATTTCAATAACAGTGTGTGTCAACACTTCACGTTTCCCTATGAATAATTCAGTCTTTGGTGAAAAACAAAACTACAAATCTTATTCATTTCTGATAATCATGTCTTTGGATCTTTGTAAAGAAAAACTCTGTTTCTATTTCTGAACTATGTACAGACACAAACAGAGAAGATAACTTCATCTTGAACAAGACAAATAAATAAACTGTGAAATTTAGTAATCCGAAACATATCCTCAACCATGTCATCCATGGACACAACACTTCAACCATTATGACTTAATTACGTACAAATCATTTTATTTGGATATTCATGAATATTAATAAAAACTTATGAAATCTAATTAAAAAAAACGAGGAAAAGGGGTATAACTACAAAATCAATCGTATCTGGGCTGTTAATAGACCTAGAATGCTGAAAGTGGTATCAAATTATTGCTGAGGCAATGGACTTATTGCCCTCAGTCTACTTAATACACCATCTGAATTTCAATTTCATGAATATTAATGACAACTTAGAAATTGGAGAAAATGCAAGTCAAATAAGGATGATATGTATTTCAACAAGCTAAAGTCTTTATGCGCTGAAAATGGCAACAAACGATTGCTAGGGCAAATGAGCAGCCGCGGTAAGTGATTTTGTTGGCAAATTTCTTCATTTTTTTTTTCTTATTTCTCTTATTAATGGCGTTTTTATTAATATTCATGACACATCAGATAAGAAGGTTTATGTGTCAGGTTACATGATTATTACATATTGTCATACCAGTTTCAGTACATCAGATACCATTCTGTAGGTATACGCTCGTATATGCCGTGATTCTCCTCCAGTTTGTAAAGAGTTCGTTAATATTCATGAAACTGAAAATCTGTTTTAGCATTCTAGATCTACTGACATGCCAGACACAAGTGAGTTAGGATGGGGGAGGAAGACCTTTATCAGCCATTAGTCTATAAATAGAAGTTACCGACTGGGTCGCGTTTATTTTGAAACGACAAAAAATATGCATGAAAAGATAGAAAATACGCACTAAAATGCATTTAACTGATACGATAAGAAGACAGAAACTAGGAAGAGCGTACGTTCGCTCTATCCCTTCCTCAACTGATATTTAGAGATCATGGTCTGCTCAGAAATGACTCTTAAACTATTACAAGTTGTCAACTCTTTCAGTGATATGTCTAAACAGCGAAACAACTGTATACAAGTTAATAATAACATATCCCTCATTAGTGTAATCATTATACCCCCCCCCCCTCCGAAGGGGTGGGGGACAGATTGTTTTTGGTGTGGATCCCGTCGGCGTCGGCGTCTGCGTCGGTGGCGTCGACGTAGCTTTTTGTCTGCACGATATCTCCTGAACCACTTGATGGATTTAGACCAAACTGGCACAGAAACTTCATTGGGACAGCCGAATGGTGTGATTAGATTTCGGTGACCTTGACCTAATTTTCAAGGTCACAAAGGTCAATTAACTGTTTGAAAATCCAGGTGTCTCCATTCGTTTCCGCTCTCTAACTTGAGTAGTTTTTGACCGATTTTCTTCAAACTTTGCATATTAGTTGATACCGACAAGGAGTGGTTTGGGATTGTAGATGGGTAAATTTCGTCAAACGATCTTAGAGTTATGGCCCTTTATTGAGGTTAAAAATTGCATTTTGTTCGTTTCCGCTCTCTAACTTGAGTAGTTTTTGACCGATTTTCTTCAAACTTTGCATATAAGTTGATACCGGCAAGGAGTCGTTTGGGATTGTAGATGGGTAAATTTCGTCAAATGACCTTAGAGTTATGGCCCTTGATTGAGGTTAAAAAATGCATTTTGTTCGTTTCCGCTCTCTAACTTGAGTAGTTTTTGACCGATTTTCTTCAAACTTTGCATATGAGTTGATACCGGCAAGGAGTCGTTTGGGATTGTAGATGGGTAAATTTCGTCAAATGACCATAGAGTTATGGCCCTTGATTGAGGTTAAAAATTGCATTTTGTTCGTTTCCGCACTCTAACTTGGGTAGTTTTTGACCGATTTTCTTCAAACTTTGCATATGAGATGATACCGACAAGGAGTGGTTTGGGATTGTAGATGGGTAAATTTCGTCAAACGACCTCGGAGTTATGGCCCTTGATTGATGTTAAAATTTGTTCGTTTCCGCTCTCTAACTTGAGTAGTTTTTGACCGATTTTCTTCAAACTTTGCATATGAGTTGATACCGGCAAGGAGTGGTTTGGAATTGTAGATGGGTAAATTTTGTCAAGCGACCTTAGAGTTATGACCCTTGATTGAGGTTAAAAATTGCATTTTGTTCGTTTCCGCTCTCTAACTTAGTAGTTTGTGACCGATTTTCTTCAAACTTTTCATATGAGTTGATACCGGCAAGGAGTGGTTTTGGATTGTAGATGGGTAAATTTTGTCAAATGACCTTAGAGTTATGGCCCTTGATTGAGGTTAAAAATTGCTTTTTTTTTTCGTTTCCGCTCTGTAACTTGAGTAATTTTTTACCGATTTTCTTCAAACTTTGCATATTAGTTGATACCGGCAAGGAGTGGTTTGGGATTGTAGATGGGTAAATTTTGTGAAACTTCAAACTTTATAAATATGGAAAGCTGAAATGTGATATTTTAAAATGTCTGTTGGTATATATTGGTTTTAATTTAAAATGTCTGTTGGTATATATTTTTCAGGGTTATCAGTAAAAATTTACAACAAATTAAAAGTGGGTTGGGTTGGGGGGACATATGTTTTCCTCTGAAAACTCCTTCTAGTTTATTAGATTGTTTTGTGACATTGGAAGTTCAAAAATGTCATATTATTATGTTAGCAGTGAACACCTTTAAATGTCTTAATTTAAGAAATGAATTTCATTTTTCTGGTGTTCATGGAGCTATGAACCGCAGTGGGTCGCGTGCAAAGTGAATGAACCCCGAAGGGGTTCATGTAAGCTTTGCTAGCGACCCACTGCGGTTCATAGCTCCATGAACAACAGAAAAATTAAACTCATTGCTTATATTTACATTCATTTCTCTCTATCGCTTGTTGACAAATCACCAAGGCGGTCACATTTACCAGCAAACAGAGAATCTACACACAGTATGTGTTCAAACAGCGGAATGGCGTCGACGTTTACAACGTCCAATCAGATTGGCGAAAGTCATGTTTTTTGACGTCAAGTTTGGATTACGTCACGTCGCGTGACACAATGTTGTTCATGGAAGTATGAACACAGATGAACATCTAATGGTTCATCTAAGGAGGTTTTAGAAAAATGTAAATATTTAAGAAATGAATTTCATTTTTCTGGTGTTCATGGAGCTATGAACCGCAGTGGGTCGCGTGCAAAGTGAATGAACCCCGAAGGGGTTCATGTAAGCTTTGCTAGCGAGCCACTGCGGTTCATAGCTCCATGAACAACAGAAAAATTAAACTCATTGCTTATATTTACATTCATTTCTCTCTATCGCTTGTTGAAAAATCACCAAGGCGGTCACATTTACCAGCAAACAGAGAATCTACACACAGTGTGTGTTGAAACAGTGGAACGGCGTCGACGTTTACAACGTCCAATCAGATTGGTGAGATTCATGTTTTTTGACGTCAAGTTTGGATTACGTCACGTCGCGTTACCCAATGTTGTTCATGGAAGTATGAACACAGATGAACATCTAATGGTTCATCTAAGGAGGTTTTGGAAAAATGTAAATATTATATAATGAATAAAAATAAGTGTTAAATCCTTTGGAAGCAGTAAAGCATTCAAAGCGAGAAGACGAGCCATATTGTACAACCTTCATCAGTGACCCTTTACAAAACTGGCAGCGAAAGCCAGACATTTTTGCCGCAATTTCAAGAATTTACACATGTGTAGTTTCAATCGAAGACTCATTCTCCCAATGGGACCAAATACTCAAAATACTGGGTAAGAAGATGATTCTTAAATATATTTGAAATACTCCAAATATTTTCAGTGATCTCAAAGGATCAAAAGAAAAATATAATCTGCACTATGGATGATGTACGGGGAGACTTTTTAGGGCCGCCACACGGCACAACACCAGCTGCAGTAATACAATATATAATACAATTTCCGTTTCCATTTGATTAAGAGTTACCCCATAGTCTAAGGCGAATCATGATTTTACTATGCTGTCAATCTTTAAGGTCTTATTCATTAGACTTACACATTGTCCCAATCCATAAAACTTTTGTTTTATCCTTATTCACTTTAAGACCTGACATATTATAGAACTTTTTCAATATTGACATTTAAGTGATACCTCTCGGACCCAACTAGAAATACCTGAGTATCATCAGCATGTTGACAAAGTTTAAATTCTTTTTTATTTATCTTAATCCCTTGCAAATTTTATCATGTCGTCATATCCAAGCTCACTCATAAACTGAGAGAAGTATGAATAAACAAATATTATATGCTAAGTTATGACTGAAAATGAAACTGAAATGGAACCGATGATAATTTTCTGATTTCTCTGAATACCCTCACTGATCTCAATGGACCGAAAGGAAAATATAATCTGCACTATGGATGATGTACGGGGAGACTTTTTAGGACTTTTTCACTGCTCTTAAGATCTCAATTTTATTTTATTTGCTGTTACTGCAGCTGGTGTTGTGCCGTGTGGCAGCCCTAGAAAGTCTCCCCGAACATCATCCATAGTTCCTTTTGGTCCTTTGAGATCAGCGGGGGTATTCTGAGACATCAGAAAATTATTAAAGGTTTAGATTCATTTTCTAAACAACATTTACTATTTTGGCCTCATTTGGATTTTACTAGTCTTTGTAACGACTACCCTATTGAAAGTTGCAAAATTACAGTAATTCTCTTTGGCTTCATGTTGACAAATCTATAGAGTCACTGAAGAGGCTTTAGTAGCCGAAACCGCGGTATGACACATCCCCTTTCTCATTAATATGCACACTGCTCTTAAAGGGTCTCAGTTTTATTTTATTTTTAGGGCCGCCACACGGCACAAAACCAGCTGCAGTAAGAGCAAATAAAAATAAAACTGAGATCCTTTAAGAGCAGTGAACATATACTGTATAGTTCGGCAAATGGGTCACTGTATGGGCGGCAACTTTAATATTCATATCTGGGCGTGGTCGGCTAGTCCATCTGTTTAAGTAGGGAGATAATAGAGTCAAGTCAAACTGGTTTATTGGATATATACACACATGTGTTTCTCATCCTAACATACACAACACGGTAATGGCGGCATGAGAAGAGCATGACAATAAAGTATAAGCATGAAAGCATACAAAATACAAATAATAAAGTAGAAAACAAAATATCATACATATCAATACCCTAGCATATCGTTTTTTTTTTTTGTTTGCTAACCACAAATATTTTCCTAAACGTTTTATGATCCCTGTTTGTTTTTCGTTCAATAATTTGATAAATTTTTCTTTGAAGGCCAACTACATAAATATCTGTAAGCGGGACAGACCAAAAGAAAATGGTATTCATCTTCAGTTACATTTAAGTTGCAGAACTGACATATACGAAGAACTCTATTTACATCTGCATATCTTCCTTCTTCGATTAAAAGCTTGTGCGCCGAACACCTAAATCTACTGAGTGCTATACGATGACTATCGTTATTCAAACACGTTAAATACTTTTCAAAAGTGAACACTTTATTTAAAGTCTCTTTATACTTTCAATCATTTTTTTCAATTTTGATAATTTTTGATATGTTCTAGTGCTTCGTTTGCCGAATATGGATCTGTCGAAAACTTCCCAAATGCATTACAGATAAACCAATTAAAGACTAATTAAAAATTGACAAAAATGAGTGACAGTGATAAATATATATTTTTGCCCGCCCTTCACACTCGAATTTTATGCGCAAAGGTCTGGAATACCGGAGGTAAATAGAAACACGTGCTAAACTCTACTGACGACCAAAAGCAACTCGGCGTTATTAAAATAAACACATTTGAAAGTATGATCGTGTGCATAGACAAATCCTGTTCTTCACTACTTGTCCGGCAATTAAATGGTGTGTACCACAAAGTGATATTTTTGTTGTACATATTTAATCGATTCTTGTCGATTTTGATTACGGAGAGGCGACATACGGGGAAATTAGGAAAGATAACAATAGGCGCGGTGAAAGACCGTTGAAGTACTCAATTTCACATTCTTTAAATGCATTACGTGAACGACGGTGCATTCATCTTTACACCAACATCTTGGGCACGTCACATTTCCTCCTGTAGTAATGCTGTATTTTGCGTCCAGCATTCATACGGTGTGGCGTTGCAATAAAATCAAACAAAACTTTATACGTCTACCGCAACAGGGTTAAAAACGAGAATAATGCTGTCAGTGATCGAGTATGAGCTATGTCGACCCGGAAACATCCAGAACTAACCGTGTAAACCAGCTAACCGTCTAGGTTAAGCGCAGTTCCGATTGGCACATGCTCACGTCATATACATGTATAAAAATGCGACGCAGCAGGTACTTCTAATACGCTACCGTGCATCGGATGTACGTAACGATAAATACATGCACATCACGAAAAGACGGTGTATGAATGGTGTAGATATCGCTGCTGCTCTTGCAGATCATTAAACTACATTTTACTAAGCAATTACATATGGGCCTTCGCATGAAAAAAAAAAACCCAAAACAATCGTTGTTTTCGACCAGCTTTGACACAAACTGACCTGTACAATCACAGGAGAAGACTAGAAGCTTGAAATTTGGATTTAAGAAGAGGGATAGGGGATAGTACTACCCGTGTAGGGAAAACAAAGGCGCTGACCAGCTGTGCAGTGTAACTGCACAGCTGATCTGCGCTTTTTTTTTTTTTTTTTTTTGGCATATGCAGATTGTTGGTTATGTTTATATGTGGCGGCTCATATAAACCCACTCGATTAGCCTTAAAGTAAGACCTCTTTTGAAACATGTTTTGAAATTCAATCAATGTTTAAGCGACCAGAATGCCAACTGATCCCGGCCTCAGTACATAGATAGCATTGGGGTCGATCCTCCTGTAAATGTGGCGGCCACACATATTGGGACTAGGACACGTACGCCACAGGAACGTCAGAGGCACGTCACACATACGCAGCTGGAACATTTCACGTCATTGGTCTCAGTGTATCAAGTCAAGTCAAAATCTCTCTATTCCCTCGTGCAAGGAAAATCTAGGAAGAACAGTATAAGTAGCTCGACAATGACCCCAGACGGATCAAAGACCGGATAAGTATCGAAATTGACATGCATATGTCACTGTTACGTGACAGTAGTATATTTACTGGGATTGTATGGACTCACAAGCTTTTATGAACATATCCTATCATATTATTCATGTATCATGTATGAAAGATAGACCTTTACATAATCTCTGAAAAAAAAGCCTCCGTGGTGTGGTTTTACCGGGCAAAACAGGGGTATGTGTTCAACCCAGAGATCCTTTAGTCCTTCGGATGAGACATTAAATCGAGGTCTCGTCCTCGTACTACCATTGGCTGTTGACTGGGACGTAAAACACCAAATCATACAACCCACTGAATGTACAAATTGTGCGATTTCTTCGTGTCGCTAAAACTGTCTACATCATTCCATGATTTGGTTTTCCTTTCAAAATGACTTTTCCACCCAAACTTTTACTCGTATCCCAGGGTTTCAGCATATCGCTATAAGCGTTTCCTGTTGGTGTGCGGGTTGTATTGCTTCAAATCCTCTACATTTTTACTTTATCTCTAAGATGTTTACTTTAAAGGTGTATACTTTTTCATCGAGCGTGTTGAAAACAGAATTGTCACAGGTGCGTAAAAATAAAAACAACAACTGATGTTCCTAAAACAGCAGTCACACTGTAGCGTATAACCCAAACGCGCGCCGGGCGTATGAAAAATCTCAACACGCTGAAGACTTTGGGCGTATAAAAATTAATTTGTTCCTTTAACACGCTTTAACAGTCACACATTAGCGCGCAACTGGGGCGTCTGCCGAACGTATAAAAATCTCAAAGTTTTGGAGAACGGTTGTGATACGTCCCAGACACGCTAAGCACGCGCTACATGCGCGCATCGAACGTTCAACGCGCGTTTCACACACGCTTGGGGCACGCTACTGAAGCAACATCTAATAAAATCGGAACGCGCATGGAACGTACACTGGCGTGCTTCAAACGCGCGCCAAACGCGTTCAGAGCGTATTCAACGCGCCCGTAGCGCGCGTGGAACTTATTCGGGACGTATAAGTCACACGCCCGGGACATGCCGAGCTTTTAGAAAATTTTTAAGCATGTTTAAATTTTTTTTTAGCCCAAACGCGCGCGAAACGCGCAGAGACTTTTAGCGACGTACAGCGACGCGCGCCGGACGTACACCAAGCGTACCCAACGCACTTGTAGCGAGTTTTTAACGTGTTTCCGACGTGCGTCTGGCGTGTGAGGAATTTTGCTATTTTTTCAACACGCCCGGCGCGCGTTTCACTTATACGCTGATGTGTGACTGCTCTTTTACGTTCTAAGACAATGAATGAATATCCAGATTTACAATAACGACTACCCAAATTTTCTGGTAAATATACATGTAGGAGTTTTAATTTCTGAAGTTTGTTAGTTTGCTATGTCTGGACGGCCCCAACGCTCCCGGGGTTTTTACCAGTACTCTGGTTTTAATGTGTCTTGCTCAAGAACACAACACGGTGCCACCAGTGTGGATCGAACCCGGGACCGCTTCATCAGGAGTTCGATGCTCTAGCACTACGCCACCGCGGTCCCCTGTTTTCTGAAGTGAAACAAATAAACTTTGATGAAGTCTATTGAATGGAAACGTCAGAAATAACCAAGAAATTACTGTAGAAATGTCGACTGACTTCAATCAACAGAGAAAATATCAATATCATTCCATTGGTGAAAACACCATTTTTATAAAATATAATTTTGTTAAAGGAATAGGCCCACAAACTATTGTGTGTGCGTTTTATGAAAGCCTTCATGTAGCTGAACAGTTTGCAATAAATTTTATGAAAATCAACCAAGGTATAAGAAAATTATAGGGGTTTGAAAATTTTGATGGCCCAAATCCAGAACGAGGCTGTGAGGGTATGACGTCACTCCCTCACAATCATGGAATTGTAAATATCTGCCATTTCTATGCATATTAAAGTATGAAAGTTGTTGAAATACTTTTCATTCACTTAATAGAATCATACTGACCTGTTTTCAAATGTAAAAATTAAGTCTACTACTGTAAATAAGCCGCGATTTTTCCTTTTCGGTCACGTGACTAGCTAAACAAAACGGCGGCCACCATAGGCGGCCATTGTTGAATATTAAGACTTTCTTCAAAACCACTTAACCGATTTTATTAAATGTGGTGTCAAAATGTGTGTTTCGCTGATCTCTTTCTTTTGAAATGAAGAATAATGTTTGTAAACCTATTCCTTTAATATCTTCATTGAAGTCACTGCTAAGTTAAATCTTGTAAAAGATAGATCCGTTGGAGCTCGGTCACTGACGAGGCTCAAGTAGCCGAAAACATGGTATTGTGCAGTGGTTATGTCACTCGCCTTGTAAACCAGGGGGGTCGCAGGTTCGATCCCGGGCTTCTCCAGCCCGTCGGATGGGACTATAAACCGAGGTCCCGTCTCCATATGACCTTAGCTGTTGGTGGGACGTTAATCCCCAATCAACCAACTTTCTCATTAATATGTTCACTGCTCTTAAAGGATCTCTGTATTTATTTTATTGCTGCGTTCTAACACTTTCGTCACGGTGCAGGCATTTATTTCCGAATCGGTAGAACCCGATGTTAAACTGGTTGGTTCTTAAGGGTGTCGTGTCATGTAACGGTCTTGTGCTGGTGTTTCACGTTGTTGAAGAAAGTAGCAACCACTGAGATTCACGGGGTGAACCGGGACTCCAACGGATCCAAAACGGGCTTCAAGGTAGGAAAACTTTTAAAGGCCCCTGTTCATTAAGGTGGAATCCCGGTGAAGGCCCGGTTTGTGTCGAATGGCACGGTGTCGCCCCATTTACCCGCAGTTTACTTTTTATCATCCCGGTTTATCATGGTCGAACCCCGGTGGTATAACGTTTTGCACTCGGTGTCGCCCATGGCCAGTTCTGCAGCGGAATTTCCAGGCTTGTTACGCATGTCTACGGTGACGTTATGGTTCTACTCCGGTTCAACACGAGTCATCCTGGTTAACCGTAAATAATCCAGGACTGTGAGAACATAGCTCAAACATCTTCCAAACACCGTTTGATTAATACAAATGTGACGGCTCGCCAGTAAACCCCGGTTTGTCCCTGTATGCCAAAGATTTCCACGGTGGCGTCACGGTATCCCTGTCAGTCGACGCGGTTCATTCCGCTTTACAGCGTAAAACGGGACAGTGAGAACAGTACCAAAACATATCCCAGTCCAACTTTTAGCTGAATCATCCTGAACTTAACTTTGGTTGGTATCTGATTGAAGTCGCTCATAATCAGCCAACATCGTCTTCGGTGCTATGTTCGTCATCCTTCCCGTGTACTCCGGCATTAGACTTTCTCCTACTGTGTAAGTTGGCAACGTCTTTTGTTTGAAGGCTTTGCCTACAAGAATAATTTTAATAACAGTAATAAATTTTAAGATCAGGAGACATATCCATGAAAAGTATAAGCCAAAATCCCTAACTTTACGTTGTAAAACCGGGGTATGCAGGTGTTTACATATTTTTGATACCAAACATAGATTTTGTTTACTCGTTAGAACAGCCTCGTCGAGGCGGCTCTAACGTGTACCAACAATCTATGTTTTAAGCAAAATTATTCAAAATATCAAACTTTCCTATGAAATTTTCAATTTTTACAAATGAAAAAAGAATCACTGTATATTGGATGGGCAAGTTTTCGTAACGATAAGGTAATCTTTTGCAAACGGTAATAATTAGTGGTAGTGGGCAAGTCTGCAGCAAGAGCTAGGCACGATAACTACTTCCGCCGTGTAGTGTTCTTCAACGAGGCACTTGATAAAGCTTCGCATAATACTGATTGACACTCGGAAACCGCTGGCGTCGTCCCAAGATGACTGAAACATTGTTGATAATGGTGTGAAGCCATAGCCAAACCAACCCTGATGTTACCTATTCTCAAAAATTGTGAGTGAAGTGTATTTTAGGCCGCACACGAAATTATGACATTCATTTTCTCTGAATTTTTGTTGTTGCTGCTGCTTTGCTTTTAAAGCGAAATGTTTTGTTTGTTGTTTTTTTTTCTTTAATGAATGCTTATGTCTTTCAACATATTCCAAAAAACTTGAGTAATTGCAGACATACCGGACCTGCGTTCGTTTGTTTTGAGGTTTAACGCCCCAGTCAACAATTTTCTAGCCGCTTCAAACAAACTATCACCATTTGATTATGGGTCGCCAGCAATATTTCGAAACTTATCTTGTAGACTAACTTCAAAAGATTAAGAATGAAAAATGAAAATGAGAGAAAGCCATGTTAGCAAAACATTGAAGAGAGAGAGAGAGAGAGAGAGAGAGAGAGAGAGAGAGAGAGAGAGAGAGAGATCTATCCCACCCCACGAGTGCATATCACGACTTCCAAATGATTGGAAAAAGTCAAATTAAATGGAGACACCGTCCCGACATGACCATAGCTATTGAATGTGACGTACTGGATATGTTGTGTGAGAGTGAAAATAGAACTTACTCAATGAAAGTTTCATCTGGGTCCTCTTGTTAGGCATTGACAGTCTCTGTGTCCGATTTTCACTAACAATGCCTAAAACGATAAAATCATTACATGGAATATTACGTGAATGCATTGTTGTTATGCACTAGTCATTTGTAACCAGGGCCCTAACTCTTAACCCCGGTGAATAGCGGGGACCTTGACGTTTGGTCCAGCAAATCCCTGCTAAAAGCCACCCTGTGGGGACTGCTCGTTGGTAAAACCACTGCTGTTTTCCCCCGTTGCCTGCTATATTTTCATTTCACCGACCTTTATGCCTATATAAAGCAAACCCTAGATATTTCCCCACGCCGCCGTGGTCAAACTTTGGTCAAAGCCCCGCTCATATTCCGGGGGAGCGTGGTTACAAATGACAAGAGCATTACTGGCTTTGGGCACAGTGTGATGATCTGTGATTATCGATAAAAATCTCAAAGTACAGCTCGACACTTGTTATTATTAATGTTTTTTTTTTTTTTTTTTTTTTTTTTTTTTTTTTGATAAGCGAATTCATGTCTTAAATAGACATACCCCACTGTGAACCTCAATTAAAATTAATGTACATGTACATGATAATAAAATCCTGTTCTTATACCACTTTCAATTGTTACAATGTCTAAATTTGCATGGTGGACAATGTGCGATTCAACAGATTTATATCCACGTCCATTCATGGGGCATCTTGGCTCTTTAAGCAGGATGCACAAAGCTAAAAGCATTCAATATACATGGGTTATTTTTAGTTTTATACATGTTTGATAAACAGAACTGAGACTGAACCCTTACCACATGTCTAGAAGTTTTGAAGACGCCTCGTCATGGGACCTCGCATAATATTCCTCCTCTTCCCTAAGCTTCTCCTCCATATCCCGTTAAAGAATCACTGACTTCTAAAATTATTGCCTCCACATTGACGAACCGCTCATGGATACATGTTGTTTATATTTTAAAGATGACGCGAGACTATTTGAGTGCGCAAGCCTACTACGTTTCCACGCCTCTAGCCACGCCTTTAACTTATTTTAATAATTTGGCTTAAGACAAAAAATGTAAATGAAGCAAAATTAAGGTATTTCCCTTAATTTTAGCTCAAATTAAGGCGCGTCAATGAGAATTGTAATGCCCATGTTTAGGTACCATTTTAGCACGAAACTTATAACCCAAAAAAATATTTTTCACATAAAAAATTGCTTGAAAGTATAATGAGACTTTAAAGATTTTAATGTTTCTAGCTTGCTTGTTGCATTTAATTCTCTATACCAATTTTGAAAATATTGGTCATACAGACCTTGTATAACCATATCAAGCTGCCGGTTTGTGATACTCTGGTCGATCCATAAATATGAAAAACCTATTTCGTCCAACATTGTTTTTAACTAGAAAGCCCAACTATTTTCATTTATTACCCCTAAATTCAACTCGTTTACTTGCGTAACATATATTTTATATATAAGAGATTCATTGGAAGAGAGAATCTTTTTCCAGTATTTTAATATACGTATTTTTCTTTGAACAAATAATGGTACTCTTCCGAGTTCCCCGTAAACCGCAATATTACATGTCAAGCACACTTTTCAAAAATTTTATATGAATCTTTTCTATGTCATCTGCTTTATGAAAGCCCCAAATCTCGCAGCCGTACATTAATATAGGTTGTACTAAGGACTCAAAAAGTCTTAATTTGTCTTTGACACATAATACATTATTATCTAAAACGTTTTTAAGAACAAACAATGCCTTTAATGCTTGTTCGGACAAATGTTTCTGAGCTTGATAGAATTTGCCATTATTTGAAACATTAACACCTAAATAAATAAAAGTTGTCACTACTTCCAATAAGTTATCATCATAAAATAAATTGAATTGTTCTCGCCTATTAGATGACTGAAAAAGCATAACTTTAGTCTTACCAGTGTTAACAGTGAGGTTCCATTTTTTGCAATAAGTACATAACTTATTTAATAAAATTTGAAGTTCGGCCTGTGTTTCAGCTAATAATAATGTATCGTCCGCAAATAAAAGTATAAATTTCTGAAACTGTACAATTATGTCATCATTTACCAAGTTATTATCATTTACATTTAATTCTTCCGCCAGATCATTTAAGAACAATATAAACAATAAGGGCAACAAAGGCTCACCTTGCTTTACACCAACAAGACTGTCGAAGCAGTCCGAGATGCTGCCCAAATTAAGGACACAAACCTTAACCGAATTATATATAGCTTTTATTGCTTTAACAATAGTCAGAGGAGCACCGTATTCGCATAATTTAAACCATATTCCGTTTCTATAGACGAGGTCAAATGCCTTTTTAAAATCTACGAAGGCGCAAAACAACTTTCTTTTCTTACGTATTTGCATATTCACTATAGTTTGCAAAATAAACAAACAATCGACAGTGCTTTTGTTTTCTCTAAAACCGAATTGGTTATCATTGATAATATTATTGTCCTCTGCCCAAGAACGTAAGCGAATGTCCAAAACGTGAGAATATAATTTTGAAAAAATACTCGTTAACGTGATCCCTCTATAATTGTTAACGTCGGATAAATCGCCCTTCTTCGGAACGGGTACTATTATCCCTTTAGTCCAACTTAACGGGTAATGGTTACTAGCAAATATACAATTAAATAGCTTGCAAATTGGCTCACAAAGTAAATCAGATGCATCGATAAACAATTCAGGCGGAAGCAAATCCAGACCGGGGCTCTTATTTCGTTTCAGTTTCAAAAACGCCTTCATAACTTCAGCATTAGTGATCGGCGAATCTAACGACTCGATGCTTAATGTACTAACCGAGGCATCATCATTTGATGTATTACGGGAGAAATTATTTTCAATAAAAACATCCACTTGGTCGATTTTAAAATCGCTGTTTTCCGAATAAATTTCGTTAAAATGGGCATAGAATGCATGCAGACTAACGTTGCATTTTTCGAATTGTCACCCTTCATTCGCCTAATTTCAGGCCAAAATGCTTTGGGATTTGAAGAAGCTAAGTCATGTAGCCGAACTCGTTCATTTTGCTTGTAGACAGTTTGGGCGCGTCGCTTCACTTTACTATAATGTTTACGTTTTCGCAATAACACCTCGTGGGCCTCATGTGATTTTTGCTTTCGAAATTCCTTATTGGCTCGCTTAAGTTCCGACCGAGCGATTTCACAGTCAATGGTAAACCACGGACTTATGTATTTACGCTTCGAGGAGGATTTGTCACTTTTTACCGTTATCGTCTTGCCGCAAACCTGATTTGCGCTGTTATACAGTATATTGCTAAAAGTTTCAACACCGTCGTTAATGTTTAAATTACCATTTTCGATTCTATCAACCAATAAATCAATATCTACTAAATTATCAGACAAAGCATTTCTGAAACAATCAATTCTATCCTTATCCCATATCAATTTATGAACTGTTTTGTTTTGACCTTCTACATCGGGTGATTTCTTTATTCTAAATGAAATTTGTACTGGAGCATGATCAGAAAATGTATATATACCATGCACAGCAAAATGCATTGTGTTTTCAAACATTTCCGGCTGTAGCAACACATAGTCAATTACGCTTTTGCCAAGTGTACTTTGATAAGTGAAATTCCCTTGGTTTTTGTCTAAACCAACACGGCCATTAACTATGCGCAAGGAAGCCTCCTTGCAAATATTCAAAAGTCTTAAACCTGAGGAATCAGATTTCACGTCAAGGGAATATTGCCTACCAAGATCATAACCTGAAGACGTATTAAGTTCAGCGCCATTAACAGAATCTATGTATCTGTCTATATCATCACAGCCTACAGGCTCATCGCTTAACATCCCAGTTCTGGCGTTTAAGTCACCAATGACAGACACTTTCCCAAAGTCCGAGTATTGCCGAATGCCATTTTCCAGTATATCAAAAAGGTCAGAATCAACGTTCTTAAAGTAAATAGAATCTTTCGGCGGAATGTAGCAAAAACAAATAAATAAATCAGTTTCCATACAGAAAAATGATTTCTTTACCTTAACCCACAAGAAACCTTTAGAGTTTTTCTCAAGAACTTCAATACCATCATAGATTAAATCATTTACAAATAGACAGATACCACCATGCCCTCTTTTCCCCTTGCCACGTATATTAATACTCTCAGGTCTAGGAACTTTAATGCACTGATAGTTTTCAATTACAAAAGAATCAGTGACGGTCTTTGGGGTTTTATGCCTCGTTTTCAAAAGACCATAACAATGTCTCAAAGGTCCTGGTGGTGGTATTTTATAATAAGGGCAATAGCCCAATGTATTCTGAACCTATAACTATTAAAATTTTTGACTATTTCCTCAATATAGTGTAAAAAAGGTAATTTTAGCGGGGGTGGGGGTCAAAATTTCAAAAGTGAGAAAAATTATTTTTTTCCCTTTTCCTTGCTTGTAGTCCCTTAATTCCACTACTGTATCATATTTTGTGCATGCAACACTATATTAAGTGCGATAAACATGCATAATGCCATTGAAATAAAATTGAAATATTACAATGTCAATATTTTGGGTACAAACCTTTAGCAGTTACCTGTATAATACTATTGTCTCAATAGTACCAAACATAATACAAGACACTGTTGCCTTATGAGAAAACCTCCTATCTGTTATTTGCAAAACCATATACCCAGATCAGCGATTATCAGCCAGCTACTCAGAATCGTGTCATTAATTAACAAAGGACCATCTTCTTTGTGTTGCACAGCTTGATTAGAGTTTGATCTTAATCAAAACATTTTCTCCAGACACAACCTATTGTGACAAAACTTGGTCACACTGAGCAACCTTGCATGAATATTTATTTACCTGTATAAACCTGATACAACACGGCCTGCAGTGTATTTATTATGCCCCCAACTTTGAAAAAGTTGGAAGGGCATATTGCTTTCGGCTTGTCTGTCTGTGTGTCTGTGTGTGTGTGTGTGTGTTAACTTTTGAATGGTGAATGCTAGGGTTTTGAAATTTCATATGCACATTCCTCATGAAAAAATAGTTGACCCGTATTTTTTTTCATGTCCGAGTTACGCCCCTTTTCTGAGTTATGTCCCTTTGAAAACAAAATTTGAAAATCTTGTGTGCAAGATATCTCAAAAAGTATTTAAGCTAGAGCCTTCATCTCTTGTACACTTGTTGGGGCTGAGGAGTAGATGACCTGATTAACTTTTGAGAACTTTCCGTCAAATTTTTACAAAAATACGGAATTTTGAAATTTTGATTGATTTTTCCACTTTTCAGTGAAATTTGAAAATTTTGAACGGTGAATGCTAGGGTTTTGAAATTTCATATACACATTCCTCATGATAAAATAGTTGACCCGTATTTTTTTGTATGGCCAAGTTATGCCCCTTTTTTGAGTTATGTCCCTTTGAAAACAAAATTTGAAAATCTTGTGTGCAAGATATCTCAAAAAGTATTAAAGCTAGAGCCTTCATATTTAGTACACTTGTTGGGGCTGAGAAGTAAATGGCCTGATTAATTTTTGAGAACTTTCTGTCAAATGTTTACAAAAATACGGAATTTTGAAATTTTGATTGATTTTTCCACTTTTCGGTGAAATTTGAAACTTTTGAACGGTGAATGCTAGGGTTTTGAAATTTCATATACACATTCCTCATGATAAAATAGTTGACCCGTATTTTTTTGTATGGCCAAATTATGCCCTTTTTTGAGTTATGTCCCTTTGAAAACAAAATTTGAAAATCTTGTGTGCAAGATATCTCAAAAAGTATTAAAGCTAGAGCCTTCATATTTGGTACACTTGTTGGGGCTGAGAAGTAGATAACCTGATTAATTTTTGAGAACTTTCCGTCAAATTTTTACAAAAATACAGAATTTTGAAATTTTGATTGATTTTTCCACTTTTCGGTGAAATTTGAAACATTTGAACGGTGAATGATAGGGTTTTGAAATTTCATATACAGATTCCTCTTGAAAAAATAGTTGGCCTGTATTTTTTTCATGTACGTGTTATGCCCCTTTTTGGAATAATGTCCCTTTGAAAACAAATTTTGAAAATCTTGTGTGCAAGATATCTCAAAACGTATTTGAGGTAGCTAGCTAGAGCCTTCATATTTGGTATGCTGGTTGGGGCTGAGAAGAAGATCACCTGATTAACTTTTGAGGACTCTCTGTCAAATTTTGACAAAATTACTCTATTTTTAAATTTTTACTTCATTTCTTACTCGCCTGCAAAAAAGCTTACATTCTGTTTCTGGACCGAGGTCAAAACAGACGCAACCGACAGCTTCTTCAGGAAATTAAATTTGACTGCATTCGAATGAAATAAATGAATCATACAAACTGCCAGTTTAGGGACAAGCATACAGTTGGGGGCAAAGTGTTTTACAAACACGCATTTCTAGTTTTCTGATTCAGTTTCATGTCCCTTTCAAGATTATTTCAGCTCATATGAGATGGACCAATCAGTAAGTGGGCGAAAACACGAGAATCCAGAGAAATAAAAATTAAAACTGAGATCCTTTTAAGAGCAGTGAACATATTAATGAGAAAGGCGATGGGCCACATTGCACACCCGCAAACAGAACTTGGCTTGTCTTACATGTGTCTCGTTTCAATGTAATGTTTTTCTCGTTGTGATGCTAATCATAAACATTATTTTTTGGTTCAGTTAGATAATGGTCGAACATCACTAACAAGTTTTCAGTCATTTTGGGACTTAGCCACGTATTGCTTCTTGTACCCAGTACTCTGGGGAGTTAATGTGTCTCAGGCACAGCACGGCTCCCCAGGATTGGATCAAACCCAGGGCCTCTATTTAGATTCGGTTGCATTAAAGAACTGAAAGATTAATGTTTTGATGCCTAACTTGATATTATAAGCAAATAGTTTTATGAGAATGAAAGGTAAACTGTGTAAACATCCCAAAATGTCACGGTGATTTGAAACTTTACGTTGCTGTATTGTACCACTGACATAGACATTTTAAGTTCCAATAGTAGTGGCATCGTACCGACGTGACTGAAAAGTTGTTGATTTTGAAGTAAATACATTAAAAAAAATAAGAAAACAGTCCACCAATGTTGCTTTTTGTGGTGCAAGAGGTTATTGGCCGTGTAAACAAGTGGACAATTTTAGTATAGAATGATTACAAAAGTTTGTTCCACAGAATGAAGTGTGCCCTCATTTTCTAGGGAATGGAACATAAAAGGTTGTTATAAATCATGCAGATTTGGGTTTATTTAGGAAACATGTGTATATATCCATTTTTTGTACTTTATATATGGCTTACAACTTAACAGCTGTTTTGTTTTCTTTTTAATTTTAAGTTTAGAACAATTTCACATACTTGGGCTCCAGTATTGAGATAACATTTTGGGCTGCAGGGTAGTGTTCCCCCCCCCGAGTCCCAGAACGCCATTCACATATATTATGTAAAATATGACAATACATTCACATGCAAAGGGATTTCTTGGGACTCGGGGGGGGGGAACAATGTTAAAAAACTACTTTTCTATTTTCCTATATGTTTAATACAAAATATGCCCATTTTGACCCAAAAATAAAGCAGTACATCTATCGAAACAAATTTCTCAAACCAATATCATAAACTATGGACTACCAGCAAACATGTATACAAAAACAAAAGCGTTTGACCAAAATTTATTTTTCTCAAAATCTGAGGCAGCTATACATTATAACTCCCATTACCGCCGTCAGAGGTCCTTGTCATTACTTCTCTGCCAGGTTTCACTACAAAAAATTAAGTCATGTTCAGAAACAAAATTTAGGAATTCTGCATCTTTCAAGCAAGATGACAGTCCAGAAACGTTCCACGATAATATAGAAAGGTCACACCCTTCTCCGGAGTCCTATTCAACCAACTTGTTGTTTACGTAGAGCTTGTCATGAACCAGATTAGCTTTGTTGCCCTTCTTCCGCTCCGCGATAAGTTTCGGTATTAGCTCCCTTCTGCGCGAGATCACTTCTGGTGGAAATTGATCATTCACTTTAAATGCCCCATTATATGGTGGGGCGTTCAGATTCACAACGCTCAGAGCTGATTTAACTATGGCTTTATGCCCAGAAAGAACAAACTTTGCAACTATAGGTCGAGTTTTCCCTACAGATCGATATCCAATTCTGTGCGCTCGCTCTATTTGAATCTTAGCTTTAGGATTTTCAATTTTTAACACGTTTTCACAGAATTCATACACCTTTTCGGCACAATCCTCGCCCGACTCGACCACTTTAGCAAATAACGTTGCTGGTTCTGAAGATGTAGATGACTTCGTAGCACCCCCAGTGCTATCCCCGGTACTATCCCCCGTTTCAAGCCCGTCCATTGGAGCCGCGTCAATCGAGGCGCCACCCATGGCACCATAACCGCCACCCATCGGATCGAGAACGTGCCCACTCAATGGTTTACTGACCGCCTCCGGGATACCAAAAAATAAGAGATTGTCCCTCATTGATCTACATTTCAGGTCTGTTACGTCGTCCCTCAACTTCTGGTTTACAGCTTTCAGCGATTCATTCTCATCGGTCAAGTTTTTGACATCCCCTGTATCTTCTTCATGTCATTTTTGTGTATTGTGGTTGTGGAGTTTATGTTATCAAATTTATCCCTGAGACGCGTTTGGCTATTCTCAATATCAGAAACTTTTATATTTGTTTGTGTCAGTTTGTTTTCTATATCTCCAAGACGAACAAGAAATGCGGTTTGATTTGTTTCAATCTTTGTGAGTTTTTCCAAAACAGTGTCAAATCTGCTGTTCATTTCATTCTGCCACGGATTAGTCGCAGTAAAAGATGTGGGTGCCCCAAATATTGTATTCCCAACAGGAAAAGATGAAGGAGCACCAGATACTGCTGGAGATGGTGAGTCCTTTTTGTCTTTGTTAGCGCTCTTACCCGCCGTTGACGCCGCCATCTTGCCTTTCGATGTTTTAGCGCTGCACTTTCGCCTCTTGGGATTCGGATTTTCGGCGCTCATTAGCCACAAACACAACAAAATTATCACAACACAAAGTCTCATATCAAGATAGCACCAAAATTGACAGTTTGTCTTTGCAATTCACATTAATATTGTCCAAAATTAGCTAAATTGGCCTCCGCAAGATTTTCCACGACTTGTCGCCATTACCGTGATCACGTGATAGAAAAGTCGAATTCAGTCAGCCTAGAGCGCTGTCACATATTTTACCGTTAAAGATCAGCTCCGTACCTATTTTTGTCCAATCCAGTAAACTAGACAAACTCGGATTTTCATTCTAACGGACAACATGTGAGTTGAGTCTTTCAACTGTATCGCTTTAGCTTTTACCTAGGTCAAAAGTAGACCATACCCAATAACATATTCATAAGGTAACGCCCATACAGTGACCTATTTGCCGAGCTATATATTAATGTTAATATAGAAAATATGGAAAAATATTCATAAAACATAATACATGTGAAAATATAACATTTTTGGATTGCCTCTTTCTATTATCTTACTGCACACCACTTCAAAATTTCAAACGCCTAAAACTTTCGTTTTTTGTGAACAAAAACATAGTGTGTGTGTGTATTCATTTTTTTAGTTAGAACACAAGGAACATTTCGGTACCAAACTTATTTAGGTTTGCTTTATTTTTCAATTTTCCACCTCCCCCTTCAGTGGGGTACATTCAGCACGTAATCTGTGTTATTCGACGTCATCAAGCTTTTAATGACGCCACTAGTTTTAGATTATTGAAATAAGTAACTCAGCTAAATGTACTGCCATTCTATATGCTTGTTCATTCATTTCAAATATTAAATCATGATGATAGCAAGCTTAAAGGGAATATACAAAAGTTATTTTAGTTATTTGTTCTTGGGACGTGTTTATCGAAAACTAAATCCAAATATTCCCATCGGCTCAAAAGATATGGGGCCGTATTTGTATACAACATTATATTCATGTGAGAGTAGTCTCCTTTGGTGGAAAAATTAAAAAAAAAAAATCATTTAAATCATGATAAAAAGTTTTGAAACTTAAACAATAAGCTGTATAAATGGTTTATAATTGTTTTCAAATGATAAGTTGTTTTGGTAGTTTGTTTGCATGATATTCAAAATTTCCTATGTGCTTCTATGACGGCATAGTAGAACTAATGAATATTCATGAGATAAAATGCCAAATTACGAATCAAGCTATCTCCGGAACCTGCCATAAGGTTTTCGGCAATCAATTCCTATTATCAATGTCTATTTCAGTTTTATAGAGTCAAAACCTTTAGATATGACCTTTAAAAATGCACCATTTGCGCATTTTCTTTTTTGAAAGATTGTAGAAAATAATACATATAATACAAAGAAAAATCAAATTATGTTTCTGTAAAATATGGGCCTTATTTCACTCGGAATATTTATATTTCATTCGTGGGTTCGCCACTTATTAAATACATCTTTCACTTCAGCCATATTTAAAAGAAACATTTGAATATTCTCTATTGAGTGTCAAGATATCTACATGTACTTGGAGGTCAAATACCATTTTACCCAAAATTTCTACACATATGGAATAAAAATGTATGGTATAGGTATATGATCCCCTTGCCTGCACCCCCTTTGTAAAATAAAAGACTCTGAAATATACCCGTTTTGCAAAACGCATGATTAGGCACCTGTTTGAAATGATTTTATCAATTTTTTAATTGATGGTCCAAAAGTAAAATAATCCAAGGTTTTGTCCATAAATTTCCATATTTTCACATCCCAAATTCACATAAATGCGGAAAATATGCTTAGATCTCACGATGCTCAACCGAGTGCTCAGATGCACAACTGCAAAAAATCAAACACTGATATTTTCTTTCGGGGGAAAAAGGGGAATTGTTACTACTTTTATAGACTTCTGAATGAGAGATGTTTGCACTTTGTACGCCGGGGCGCAACGGTGTAACAGCTATTTAAGAATAACAACTGTTACCAGCTTATTATGTTTGCAGTATTCTTTGATTGGGAATGAAAAATAGGTTGTTTACCATAATTCTACCATTTTTCTGCGAGATTCTTCGAGGAAAATATGTGGGATGCATAATTTTATCAAGATAGATGGATGGATAGATGGTTCTCTATTTGTATAGCATATGTGACGTATGTAACAAAAATATGCGAATTTACATTTATAAACAAATAAGGTTTCCAGTAATAGTTTCTGTGGAGTACAAATCTGCAAACGCAAATGTGCAAGGTTAGAATACCATGTTTGTGTTATTTGCATTCAAATGAGAGATGGTTGCACTTTGTATGCCGGGGCGTAACGGTGTAACGGTCATTTAAAAATAAAAACTGCTGCCAGCTTATTATATTTGCAGCATTTTTATTTGGATTGAACAATAGGTTGTTTTACCATAATTCTACCTTTTGTCTGCAAGATTCTTCAAGAGCAATATGTGGGATACATAATTTTATCAAGTTGATATTGAGGTTATCAATTTGAGTAACATATGTAACGAAAAAAAAAACAACATAAAAAACGTCTTTCAGACCCAAGCTATCATCATAGCACATAGTTCATACACCAGTGATACCATTTGACAATTTTACAGATGTATTGGGTCTATTTGAAAATTATCTCATTTGCATATTTATCAATATCAATGTAATAAACTATGAAAAGTTTGGAAAATCACTGAAAAATAAGATGTATACTTACATAATTATAGTGTCTGGCATGTCAACAGACCTTGAATGATAAAAGTGGTAGCAGCTTCAAAGTTGATGTTTTAGGCTATTAACTTTGTCTTCTAGTCTGATAAATGAATAAACTTATTATAATATTAATGCAATCTTTACAGACTGGAGAAGAATCACGGCAAATAAGAGGGTATACCTTACAAAGTGGCCTGTGTCTAGGTTACAGATAGCACGGCTGTACTGAACCTGGTATCAAATGATTGTTATGACAATGTATAATAACCATGTAACCTGATTTATAAACCTTCTTATCTGATAAAGGTCACTAATATTAAAATTAAAACTTCATAAATAAGAGAAAATGAGAGAAAAATGAAGAGATATACCAACAAAATCACTTCTATCCCAGCTGCTTATTGTCTTAGAGGGCTAAATTGTATCAGATAGTTGCTTGGACAATACACAATTTCCCAGTGCTCTTATTTACAAAGCATATCAGATTTACTTTCGTGGATATTCATAAAATGTCGATAAAAATGGTAACTAGCAAAACAATTAAGGGTGTCCAGCAACAGAGACGCATGTACCTTTGCTTCAACCTCATATGTTTTGTGATATGTATACATGACAACATGACAATAATTCATATATATTGTGATAACATGACAATAATTCATCATTAAAGTGACCAAATAGTAACATTTGATGACATTTTGACTACTCGACAGCTATTGACAGTGGAGATACAAGTGATTTTGTTGGTATACCCCTTCACGTTTCTACAAATTTTCTCTTTTTTCTGAAGTTCTTGTTGCAATTCATGAAACAAACATTCACATGATTTTAATGATTTATTCATAACATCAAATGGTAAAAGAACATTTTCTTAGCAACAGGTAGATAGCAATTATAGCTGTCTATGTCTTCTAGTAGCCAAGAGTCATCTTTTTTAATACGGGCACCGCCTCAATTCTTTGGTGGTTAATCGCCAACATCTAATTTAACCATTATATTTTATTAATGCTCATCAA
Organism: Rugalucina vietnamica; assembly: GCA_964017185.1. Taxonomy (NCBI): domain Eukaryota; kingdom Metazoa; phylum Mollusca; class Bivalvia; order Lucinida; family Lucinidae; genus Rugalucina; species Rugalucina vietnamica. The sequence continues at coordinate 18,426,247 of OZ024881.1, read as the reverse complement.
ATGACTTTTTATTATAGTAGTGTGATAGAAAATTGCCCTTGCCATTTTCAGCACATTCAGACTTTGGCTTGCTGAAAAAATAATCATTTTGTCGGTATACCAGCAAATGTGGGAATAAGTACTCTGCACTAATGTGACATTCCTGAAACACATTTTTGAGCGATGAATGTAAACAATGGTCAAATGGCACAACTCAGTTTCCCTATCATTTTAATTATCCGATGCTCAACCAAAATTGTCAGAGTCTTTTTCTTAGATATTGTGCTCATTGCTTCGGCTGAATGGACATGCAAATCTACGTAGCATTTGCACGACTCAGCCTTGATCAGCGGTATATAAATTACCCTGAAACACAACACATCCGATTTCTACACAAACCTGTCGGTATCTGGTACATCTTGTACATCTGGTACAAATGGATTCAGACAAAATGCGATAATTACCCGACCTCATGTTTACACCACAGACGTATGAATATGTAAGACACTACACAATTTCCCGATTTTAGATTTTCATCATGGAAGAAAAGTTATTAATCAAACATTAATTATTAATCAAACAACAACTGTTTACATTTTTCGGTGCTCCGATGCGGAACCTGAAATTGCTCCGATCGATTTTTAGCTCACCTGAGCCGAAGGCTCACAGGTGAGCTTATAGTATACCCATGCTCCGGTGTCCGTCCGTCGTCGTCCGTCTGTCGTCCACAATTTCAAAGATCTTCTCCTCTGAAACCGCTTAACCAATCAAAGCCAAACTTCGTGTGGAGCATCCTTAGGAAGGGGGAACGAAAGTTTATATAAATGGTCCAGGTCACATGACCAAGATGGCCGCCATGGCTATAAATAGCAAAAACCTTCAAAAATCTTCTTCTCCAGAACCAGTGGGCCGATTTCCACGAAACTTGGTATGTAGCATTGGGGAAGCGAGTCCATCATAGTTTATATAAATCATGACCCTAGGATGACCTTGACCTATTTTACGGCAAGGTCAACTTAGGTTGCCAATGCATTTGAATGGGAAAAAATGGTAAAATGCTATTTAATGGGTAAAACTTACTGGGAATAGGCAAATGGACAGAAGAGTAATGTTAATGGAAAATTTTAGCCCCTGGGGGTTGTCTGCCCCTGCCCCAGGGCTATATACATGTATATTTCCATAATAATGAAACATCTTCTCCCCTGAAACCGCTTGGCCAATCAAAGCCAAACTTCATATGGAGCATCCTTGGGAAGGGGGAAAGAAAGTTTATATAAATGGTCAAGGTCACATGACCAAGATGGCTGCCATGGCTATAAATAGAAAAAAAACTTTAAAAATCTTCTTCTCCAGAACCAGATGGCCAATGATTTTGAAACTTGGTGTGAAGCATCAGGCAATTGAGCTCTACAAAGTGTATATAAATCATGACCATGGGATGACCTTGACCTTTTTTACGGCAAGGTCAACTTAGGTCACCCATGCATTTGAATGGGAAAAACAGGAAAATTTCATTTAATGGCAGAAAACTTGCTAGGAATGAGCAAATGGACAGAAAACTTATGTTTATCAAAAAAACATTTTGGGCCCAGGGGGTTGTCTTCCCCTGCCACAGGGCTATATACATGTATATAACTATTGTACATGTATTCAAACATCTTCTTCTCTGAAACCGCTTGGCCAATCGAAGCCAAACTTTATGTGGAGCATCCTTAGAAAGAGGGAATGAAAGTTTGTATAAATGGTCAAGGTCACATGACCAAGATTGCCGCCATGGCTATAAATAGAAAAAAACCTTTAAAAATCTTCTTCTCCAGAACCAGAAGGCCTATGATTTTGAAACTTAGCATGAAGCAGCAGGCAATGGAGCTCTACAAAGTTTATATAAACTAGAAATAAGTGTTTGTAAAACACTATGCCCCCAACTGTATGCTTGCCACTAACCTGGCACAGTTTTTTCCATTATTTTTGAAAATCATGTAAGCAAACAGAGTTGACCTGGGCACAAATAGCAAAGTTGAGGACTAACAGTGATAACAGATGCACACTTAAATCCGACCGTGGTAAAATTGATAAATTTTAAAAATTCCGTAATTTTGTCAAAATTTGACAAAAAAATCTCAAAAGTTAATCAGTTGATCTACTCCTTGGCCCCAATCAGCATACCAAATATGAAAGCACTAGCTCAAATACTTTTTGAGATATCTTGCACACAAGATTTTCAAGATTTTTTTTCAAAGGGAGATAATTCAGAAAGGGGGCATAACTCAGAAAAGAAAAAAAATACGGGTCATCTTTTTTTTCATGAGGAATCCATATATGAAATTTCAAGACAATAGCATCCACTGTTTAAAAGTTTCAAATTTCATCCGAAAGTGGTAAAATTGATAAATTTTCAAAATTCCGTAATTTTGTCAAAATTTGACAAAAAGTTCTCAAAAGTTAATCAGGTGATCTACTCCTTGGCCCCAATCAGCATACCAAATATGAAAGCACTAGCTCAAATACTTTTTGAGATATCTTGCACACAAGATTTTCAAGATTTTTTTTCAAAGGGAGATAATTCAGAAAGGGGGCATAACTTAGAAAAGAAAAAAAATACGGGTCATCTTTTTTTTCATGAGGAATCCATATATGAAATTTCAAGACACTAGCATCCACTGTTTAAAAGTTTCAAATTTCATCCGAAAGTGGTAAAATTGATAAATTTTCAAAATTCTGTAATTTTGTCAAAATTTGACAAAAAGTTCTCAAAAGTTAATCAGGTGATCTACTCCTTGGCCCCAATCAGCATACCAAATATGAAAGCACTAGCTCAAATACTTTTTGAGATATCTTGCACACAAGATTTTCAAGATTTTTTTTCAAAGGGAGATAATTCAGAAAGGGGGCATAACTCAGAAAAGAAAAAAAATACGGGTCATCTTTTTTTTCATGAGGAATCCATATATGAAATTTCAAGACACTAGCATCCACCGTTTAAAAGTTAAGAAAAAGTGTTGCGGACACACGGACACACGGAAACACGGACAAGCCCAAAGCAATATGCCCTACCAACTTTTTCAAAGTTGGGGGCATAATCATGACCCTGGGATGACCTTGACCTATTTTATGGCAAGGTCAACTTAGTTTACTAATGCATTCAAATGGGAAAAAATAGTAAAATGGAATTAAATGGAGGAAACTTGCTGGGAGTATGCAGATGGACAGAAAATTTATGTTTATGGAAAAAAGGAGGTTGTCTGCCCCTGCCCTGTGGCTATATACATGTATATGACCATAATATTCAAACATCTACTTCTCTGAAACTGCTATACCAATAATAGCCAAACTTTAAGTGGAGCATTGTTAGGAAGAGGGAATGAAAATTTATATAAAAGGTCAAGGTCACATGACCAAGATGGCTGCCATGGCTATAAATAGCAAAAACCTTTAAAAATCTTTTTCTCCAGAACCAGAAGGCCTATGATTTTGAAACTTGGCATGAAGCATCAGGCAATAGAGCTTTATAAAGTTTTTATAAATCATGACCCTGGGATGACCTTGACCCATTTTATGGCAAGGTCAACTTAAGTCACATATCCCAGATCTCAGGTGAGCGTTTATAGGACCATTGGTCCTCTGGTCTGTATAAACCAACGGTTGAGAATCGGATCGTTTGGTAGGCGTGATTGTAAGTCTGCTCAAAATAAAATTATTTTTGTTATTTACATAGTAAATACCCATTCATTCAATAGATTAAATATTTATTTTCATATTTAATTACAGCGGCGTATACTTGAATAGAGAAAAAAATATTAACAAATCAAACCCAAGAGACCTTGTTCTCTAATTGTACAATTAAGACAAAACTCGAGAAAACTGCCTCTGTGACTGCATAACCGAACATCAAAAGGCGTAGCAGCGAGTCCGTGCAATAAGATCGGCGCCATTTGATTTGCCGTGTAGCTACTATTGGTACTGCACAACTCACCTGAGACTGTACGAGCCCGTATATTATTGATGCATTTAGCTGGGTGCGAACTGCGGGTGCTCGTTAAACTGGCACCTGTGTGCATATTTGATTCTGTGTGAATTTCTTAAAACAGCGCTCACATGGCCCCAAAACACCCTGTATGAACATTTGCAACCGGGTACGGATTACAGACAGGACTAATTTTGATCTACCGAAATAATAGCCGTAATAATAATTGATGCCGATTTTGCCGATGCCGATTTACCTACCCACCATGATTTTGTCATTGGGTATAGTTTTCTATGAGCAGGCACATTTGCGACAGGGTTGTATTATAAACACTGCAAATCACCCACATTATTATTATAAAATATCGATCCAAAATATTTCCCATCCAAAGAAAAATTCAATATTCAATAACTATATCCTAACCTATCGTGATTTACATAGGAATCTTGTAAACGACTGAACTATCTAATCGCTGAAAATGGTGTAATTGGAATAATTAGGCTGAAAAACTAGCTAAAACAGTAAAATTTGCTTGGTAACGGGTTGGATGTTTCTGGAAACTCTCTCAGGATGATGGGGGCTACTGATATGGATAAAAGTTTCATTATTGTTAAATATGGTGGTATGTTGAATATAGATGTGTGTTTTGCGTACAGTAAGGTTTGTTTGGTGAAGAAGATTTTATTCATTAATTTCGAAAAAGGGGTAAATTGAATGTCTCATGTGGAATGAAACTTTATCTGTATCATATTTTATATTTATATGACTGTATTCTGTGGTTATCGATCATAGATGTTCTCTTCGGCATAGTATAAAACCTGGTATGACTTAATACCATAACATAAAATGGATCCTTGAACCAGTATCTACGAGCGTATATGACAATAGGTCATATTATCATAACTGAATCCTAATACAAAAATATTGCGATTGAATCATTTAAATTTTGTATAATATTTCACTTCAATAATGCTAAAAATAATCAAACATGTCAACTCTTCCGGGTTTCCATGATTATCCATCAATATTTAATATCAAGTTTACAAACCCATAAGGCACGTTTGGAACTGTTTCGGAGCAGAACTGCAAAGCAGTCGCGTTTGCAAAGCAGCACTGAATCAGTCCCATCCGTAGCGGGTCCCTGTAGGTTATTGAGTGAACCTCCACGTATGTATGCTTGAAATTGTTTGCCCTTGTTGCTTACTTTTTGTAAGTCTGGGAATAAATATATTGATTTGATTTGATTTGATTTGACTGAATGTAGAAACGATTCTCAAGTTTCCTTGGAAGTGTATCGCCAAAATACAGGAAAATCATGAAGAATCGATTCTCAATATTTGACAATACCATTTAAAAGTCTCATCGCGAGAAAAATGCATCAGGGTATCTGCCGAGGTAATTGAAAAGTTATGATCAGTGATATGCAAGCAATGGTTGGAGTTGTGAACATGGAATGGCAATTCCACATCACTTTCACAAATTCGTCACATTCAAGATAAACTCTTAGTAACTAAAACTGTTAATTTCTCCTTGAAGTCAAAAGCCTAGGTGCACTTTAATCTGTAAAGTCATATATTTATAATGCTTTCTTTGATTTGCATTAAGGTAGATTTACAATGCTGTTGAACTTTTAAGTAAGCTTTTCATATTTATTGGCAAATATAAACCCAACTGAAAGAGTAAAACATTAAACATCAACAACCAACAATTCAGGTCTTTATTTCCTTGATTTTATGTTGTTCAACGATGATATAATAATTTTCATACACTTAAAGACATACATATAAAAGCATAGCACTTATAAAAACGAAAGTAGGTGATAAATAGAGGATATTTGCTTTCTTGAGGTGAATACCAAATATATTTCATCGAGTGAGTTGAAAACATCAGAATTTTCACGAGTGCGCAGCACGAGTGAAAATCTTTATGTTTTCAACTCACGAGATGAAATATATTTGGTATTTACCGAAAAAAAGCAAATTTTCTTTTTATTTTATACAATACACGGGAATTTCCCAATTCAAAACGCAGGCGGTGAAAATGCAAAAACCAAACATTTTTGAAAACACAAATAATTTTGGTACCACATTGTTCCTTACGTTCTAACTAAGCAAATGGATACCCACACATTATGTTTTCGTTTATAAATAACGGAGTTATAGGCGTCTGAATTTCTGAAGTGAGACACATTTAATGACGTCAATTAAATGAATAAATGCAAACGTCAGAAGTAGATCTAATCCAAAATCTACAGTGAAGATATAGGCTGATATCAGTCACTAGTGACTTTTGATATCAGTGAGATTTGATATCAGTGAAATTTCATATCAATGAAAATACCAATTTTATCAAGTTTTGATATACATTGGTTTTCACTGTAAAATATAAAACAAAATCGTTACTTTGACATAGTTACTATCGTCATAAATGCAAAATCCTTTCCCCTGACGTTAAATTACGTACACATTACAAACGAGTGGTGGTAACATGAAAGCTGAGTCGACCTATATACGGTAACAAGGAACAGTTACTCGACTATGCCGATTATCATCTACTCTTACAAATGTTTTTACTGCAGAGAAGACTATGTTTGCCAAGGGCCCACCAATAAAGTCCCACAAAATCATCTAAGCCTTTTCTGCCAGACACCCCAACATAAAGCCCTGCTCTCACCGGTTTAGATCCACGGTTCACCCCGATTTGATATAAATAATCTACATGTATGATAGGATTGAGGCCCAAAAAAGGAAATCTCCGGCAAGTTCTCAGATTATTTAAGTCTCACCGGGACAGCAGCGGGGCTCGATCGTGATAAACCGGGATGTTTTGGCGTAAATTGTCGGTAACCGAGACAACACCGAGCTATTCTGGCACAAACAGGGACTTCACCCAGGCTCCATTTTGATGAACCGGTGCCTACCAGCTTTAAGGGTTAAGCCACGGTGAGCAACGGTGGCGTCCCGGTTTACCCTGGTATCGCCACGGTTCTCGCCGGTTGCTATTATTTTCAATACCGGGAAACACCGTGATCAACGGGGTGCCACCGTATACAAACGTCGGGCTTTGTGGCCGTAGTAAAACCGGAACACCGGCCTGCACCGTTGTAGAGCCGGGAAAACGACTGGGGTAACACCGTGACTTAGAGAACACGATCATTGTTTAGGATCAGTTCACGGCCTGTCTTCTCTGGGTCAAACCGGGGTTAAAACAGTGAGAGCATATCTCGCGTCTGTAGACCATTAACGGTCGTACCTGATAAAGTGATACCATACCCATGATGGACATAGTAAGGTTGCAATTTATGTTCATTGATTGAACAACAAAACTGATTACAAACAGAATAAACTATAGGGAAGTCGTGATCGCTTCCATAATGATAAATCGATGGACTTTCAGGACGAATTTACAGGAAAAGGCCATAGCTCTGCAAAGAACTTTTTTTGTTGTTGTTGTTGTTGTTTTTTTCCTTGGAGTCGGCGTGGTAAGAGGGTGCAGTGGGACAAAAGAAAAACAAAACACTCTGAGAACAGAAGTCGAACCTAATAATAATACTCGCGTGCTTGTAGGGAATTAGTTTAGTCATACCAATACATAAGATTCTTTTGTGATTGCGGGTCCCTACCTTTTTATCCGATTAAAATACGTTTTGTGGACAAAGTAAGGCAAAAGCTTTAAAAGTTAACCGCTTAACAACAATGTCAATAGCAAATCACAGACAGTCAAATAATCAGTCAAAGAATGTGGAGTTAACGTTCCGTATTTTCTTTAAAATATTTTTTCTTCATGATTCTTAGCTGCCATGTCTGGATTGGAGAGAGCTAAAACGTTTATAACAGTGAAATACGGAAGTAAACTATTCTATTTTTATTTCGTGTTTTCATATGACTAGATACAATGTCACCGAGATCTTTGCTGTAAATTGTGGCATATATTTCAAGTTCACCTGAGCCGTAAGGCTCACAAGGTGAGCTTATAGTATACCCATGCTCCGGCGTCCGTCGTCATTGTAGTTGTCGTCCACAATGTTCAAACATATTCTCCTCTGAAACCGAAGGACGAATCAAAGCCAAACTTCACGTGGAGCATTCTTAGGAAGGGGGAACCAAAGTTTGTATAAATGGTCCGGGTCACATGACCATGATGGCCACCATCTTCTTTTTCTCTCAAACCAGTGGACCGATTTCAACGAAACTTGGTACTAGCATTGGAGACTCTTAGCTACATGTATTATATTTCGTATAAATCATGACATCGGGTTGATCTTGACCTATTTTACGACAAGGTCTATTTTGGTTAAATGGGGTTTTCAATGAAAAAAAAAGTGAACACATTGAATTTTCAGAAAGCTTTATAGCCTGTGACATGAAAGTTGTTAGATACAGACAACATATTGAGCTAATTATGTTTTGTGAGTATTCAAGGTCAATGTCATTTCTTGACCTTGGACAAAGGTCATTTACATTTTAAATGTAAAACGTAATTTTCTCAGAAACCGCTTGACCTATCAAAGCCAAAGGCCTAGGGAAGTTAAGGCCTGATTTCGGCCTCATGTGTTGGTGAAAAATTGAATTTTGGAATTTTGAGGGGAGAATTATTCAAATAGCAGGTATAGGTCCCTGCTTATAAATTCTAGCACAACTATCACATTCAAATTACACATGTTGCCATGACAACGCTCCGAAAAGCATGGAAATACCACTTTTTGCAATTTTGGGTCTAGTTTCCACATTTCAACATCATTTTCAACTACCGGCCCACACGACGAACAATTTCTTATTATTAAATAATTATGAAGTATCATCCAGAGATATTGTATGCTAAGTATCATTTTGTTCGTCACGTGGGCTGGCACTTAAAAATTAAAAAATGTGTTCAGAAATGGGCAAAAATAGACCAAAAAGTGCAAAGTGTGCTCTATCTATGTTTTTTCTGGGCGTTGCCATGGCAACGCTTGTAGAATGAATGAAGTACTTGTTCTTGTTTTTAATAGAGGAGATATATGACTGTTTCAAGGAATAGTTTTCTCACCTAAATTCCAAAATTTATTTTTTAGCAAAATCTGAGGCCAAAATCAGGAGTTAAATGCCCTAGTCCTTTTACATGAAGTATCCTGTAAATGGTCCAGGTCACATGACCAAGATGGCTGCCATACCAAGATGATAAAATCTTAATAATCTTTTTCTCTGGAATCGATGACCGATTTCCATGGAACTTGGTATTTAGCATGAGAGACTGGCCCATCATATCTTACAATTAGAGGACCAGTGGTCCTGTAAACGCTCACCTGAGATCTGAGATATATACCAATAACTTTGTTTGACTATAATGGTCATATACATGTATAAGTAAATAGCTCCAGGCAGGGTCAGAATAACAAAACAAAACCAGAACCGGTGGGCCGACTTCCATGAAACTTGGTATGTAGCATCAGGGAATCAAGCCCATCATAGTTTGATAAAATAATGACCCTAGGATGACCATGACATATTTTACGGTAAGGTCAATTTTAGAAACATAGGCTTTTACATGGGAAAAGACAAAAACAATAGATATTTTGGAAACTATTGCAGCCTGAGACTTGAAAGTTGCTAGATGCAGACAACTAATGGAATCAATGAAGGTATATAATTAATTAAGATCAAGGTCATGACCCAAGGTCACTGAAATATCAAAATTAAGTCACAATTTAAGACCTTCTTCTCTGAAACCACTTAGCTGGTCGAGTCGAAATGTTATGTGGATCCTCCTTGGGTAGTGTCATTGAAATTGTGTTCGCAAAATTATGGTCACATGACCAAGATGGCCACCATGATTATATATGGTAAAAACCCTTCAAAAATCTTCTTCTCCAGAACCGCTGGGCCGATTTCAATGAAACTTGGTATGTAGTATCTGGGACTCCAGCCAGTCATAGTTTGATCAAATGATGACCCTGGGATGACCTTGACCTATTTAACAGCAGGGTCAATTTTGGAAATATAGGTTTTTACATGGGGTAAAGGCGAAAACAATGGATATTTTGCAGCCTGAGACTTGAAAGTTGCTAGATACAGACAACTAATGGAGTCAATGAAGGTATTTAATTAATTAAGGTCGGGGTCATTTATTAGCCTTGACCCAAGGTCATTGAAATATAAAAGATAAGTCATAATTTGAAAGATTTTCTTCTCTGAAACTGTTTGGCCGATCAAATTGAAATTGTATGTGGAGCCTCCATGGGCAGTGGCATTGAAACTTGGTATGTAGTATCGGTGACTCCAGCCCATCATAGTTTGATCAAATCATGACCCTGGGATGAGCCTGACCTATTTTACAGCAGGGTCAATTTTAGGGAACATAGGCTTTTACATGGAAAAAAAAAGTGAAAACTGGATTTTTTTTAAACATGCAGCCTGAGACCTGAAACTTATATAAAGTCAATTGAGGTGTGTGAGTATTCAATGTCAAGGTCATTTCATGAGGACAAAATGCTCCAAGATCAGGCTTCAGGTGAGCGTTCTCAGGGCCAATGGTCCTCTGGTGTTCAAGTTATACTCTTGTTTACATATAATACAGTGGCCATATTATTTAATCCTTGCTGTTCAAATTGTACACTATTTACCGATAATGAAGAGGCCATATTTAATCCCTGGTGTTCCAGTAATTATGCTCTGTTTACAGGTAATGAAAATGCCATATTCTATCATTTGTGTTCAAGTTATGCCCTGTTTACGAATAATGAAAATGCCATATTCTTGGTGTTCAAGTTTTATGCTCTGTTTACAGATAATGAAGAGGCCATATTTAATCCCTGGTGTTCAAGTATTATGCTCTGTTTACAGATAATGAAGAGGCTATATTTAATCCCTGGTGTTCAAGTATTATGCTCTGTTTACAGATAATGAAGAGGCCATATTTAATCCCTGGTGTTCAAGTATTATGCTCTGTTTACAGATAATGAAGAGGCCATATTTAATCCCTGGTGTTCAAGTATTATGCACTGTTTACAGATAATGAAGAGGCCATATTTAATCCCTGGTGTTCAAGTTTTATGCTCTGTTTACAGATAATGAAGAGGCCATATTTAATCCCTGGTGTTCAAGGTTTATGCTCTGTTTACAGATAATGAAGAGGCCATATTTAATCCCTGGTGTTCAAGTATTATGCTCTGTTTACAGATAATGAAGAGGCCATATTTAATTCCTGGTGTTCAAGTTTTATGCTCTGTTTACAGATAATGAAGAGGCCATATTTAATCCCTGGTGTTCAAGTTTTATGCTCTGTTTACAGATAATGAAGAGGCCATATTTAACTCTGTTTACAGATAATGAAGAGGCCATATTTAACTCTGTTTACAGATAATAAAAAGGCCATATTTAACTCTGTTTACAGATAATGAAGAGGCCATATTAAACTCTGTTTACAGATAATGAAGAGGCCATATTTAACTCTGTTTACAGATAATGAAGAGGCCATATTTAACTCTGTTTACAGATAATGAAGAGGCCATATTTAATCCCTGGTGTTCAAGCTATACACTGATTGAATGGATGAGAAAGAAGTGCAATTGTGATGAAGACAGTAAGTCATGAACTTGTGAACTAAATTTATAATGTCCATTCATTAATCAATATATTCATAGCTATTAAGTCAGGGTAGAGAGACCAAGAATTGATCCAATCAATTTTGGAATCCCAACCCAGATGTAAGATGGGAAAGAAATGACAATACAAGACACTACATAAATTTTAACAAGATGACAAGCGCTTTCACAGCAAGGTGGTCATCCATTGAAAAAACATGACCTGCATGAGACAGGCCTTAGAGTTTTTTGTTTGTTTTGTGGTTTAACGTCAAAGTCATATTGAGAAAGAACTGTCTCTCAAATCAGCAGATCAGTCAATCCAGATGTCTTTGTGGACAACATGAAAAGAAACTCAGATCTTCAGAATACATGGAGTTCTCGTGTAATGTGATTGCTCAAATGGCAAACTCGAGTGAAAGGGGCTGTATCAACCAAAGACATGTAATCTCACATGTGTTAATTTCATTGCAGTAACAATAGATCTGGTGGATCTAGATGGACAGATCACCAATCTGTCAGGCAGAACTAGAGAATACGCAAACGAACTCGTCACCGGGAGAGGAACATATATACTCATCAGGGTAGAAAGTATGTAATTATTCTCAGTATTTTACGGAGCAAACAATAACAATGACAATATACCAAGGGAAGTGTTGAAAATGAGGACAAAGCATTGTTCGATCACTACCATTTTGTTTGCTGTTGCTTTTATGTTTATACGATGCCTTGCATTCTTTGTATGTTACTTATGGTATCTCCTGATATTTAGTTATTTTGAGCTACATTTACAGACTTATCTATGAAAAATCAGTAAGCTTCAAACCTTAATTTATTCAATTCTTTCTTGCAGGGTTACAGGAAAATGGGCAGTACCATTACACACCTTTATTAAACAACCTAGAAGATATTAACCCAGATCTGCTGAGTAAGTACTATAATCTCAAAATCTGTCTTGGCATCATATGTCACTGCTGTATATTAGTCACTAGAAAAGACCCCGCGCAAGCGCGGAATTATATTGCTTGCGCAAGCGCGTAAGATGTATTTGTTGATGTTACATGGTCAGTATGTATTTCTATAAAACAATTTGATATAGAATTTAAAGTAAGATCGCATTTAGGCAATACGAATTTTCATCATATTCATCTATATAACCTCACTCGTTTCGGTCATTTTTATTTTCTATATGTATATTGTGTTATTTCTTTAATTACATTTGCATGTCTGACAAAAATAGTGCTTATTTGATAAACTCATAAAACATTTTCATGCTCTCCATATTGAATCATGTGACTTTTTTGCGTGGGTAGATTTGCCCTTGTTGTATTTTGTCTGCATTATTTGCTGGGCCTGTTGGTAACATTGGTACCTGCCAAGGGAAAGTGGTTCTAGTCAAACCATCCATACATATAAACCTTAGTTGTCAAGCGGTATAATATAAGTATGATAGGCGTTTTAAATTGATGAAAATTCTTTGGACCACTGAAGATTTTTGTGGGAAATTAAGTGACCATATCTGAATTGGAGAAAATTTAAAATTTGGAGGTGTATTTACAACATTTCATTTAACTTGCTTGCTTTTGGCTCTAGAGAGATAAAAGTGGTATACATTGATTACTAATGCAATGTACTAATGATATACTGACTGTATGACTTCTAATGCCTAGTATATGAATAAAAACCTTATAAATTGAATAAAAAAAATAACCAAAAAACTAAGGGGAATACTTAAAAAATCTCCCATAACTCAACTGTTGATGGTCATAGCGTGCTAAGAATAGTATCATATTATTGCTAATATACTGTACTAATGATGGATTGGCTGGTATAGACATATCTGACTTCTGCTACCTAGCATATGAATCGAAATCTTATAAATTGGTGAAAAAAGCGTCCAAACTAAGGGGTATACTTACAAAAACGCCTGTATCTCAATATATGATGAACACAGAGAGCTGTGAATAGCGTCAAATGATTGCTAAGATAGTATACTACTGATTAATGGGCAGTAATAACTTATCTGATGTCTACTGCCTAGAATATTAAGGAAAACCTTATTAAATAGAGAACTATCGTGAAAAAAAACCTAAGGAGGTATACTTATAAAATTGCTTATAACTCAACTGCTAATGACCATGGAGAGCTAAGATTAGTAGAAAATGATTGCTAATGCAATGCACTTATGACATATATGCTTAAATAAACATATCTGACTTCTTATACCCAGAATATTATTAACAACTATAAAATTGGAGAAAAAATCACAAATAAACTAGTCTTACAAAATCTCCTGTAACTCATGTGTTAATGGTCCTAGAGAGGTACGAATAGTATCAAATGATTGCTTTTACAATGTTCTAAAGATACATGGGTTGGTGTTAACATATCTGATTTCTGCTACCTAGCATATGGATCAAAACCTTATAAGATGGGGAAAAATCGCGAACAAACTAAGGAGGTGTACTTACCACATTGCTTGTGACTCAACTGCTTATAACCATAGAAAGATGAGAATAAGCCGGTGATATATGGGCTAGAGTAAACTTATCTGACGTCTACTACGCAGAATTAAAATGAAAACCTTATTAATTGGAGAAAACTCACGAAAAAACTAAGGAAGTATACTTATAAAATAACTCTACTGCTAAGGACCCTAGAGAGCTAAGAATAGTAGCAAATGATTACTAATGGAATTTACTAATGATATGTTGGCATAATAAGCATATCTGACTTCTAATACCTAGTATATGAGTAAAAACTTTAAAAATTGGGGAAAAAAATCACCAAAAAACTAAAGGGGCAGTCTTTTAAAAAATCCTGTAATTCGTGTGTAAATGGTCCTAGAGAGCTATGAATAGTATCAAATGTTTGCTTATGCATTATGCAATGTTTTAATGATTTATTAGCTGATATAAACAAATCTGAATTCCTGCTACCTAGCGAATAGATATAGCGAATATCGAAACCTAATAAAATGGGGGGGGGGGGGGAATCGCGAACAAACTAAGGGGTATACTTACGAAATTGCTTGTAATTCAATTGCTAATCGCCATAGAGAGCTGAGAATATTGTCAGATTATTGCTAAGACAGTGGACTGGTGATATGAGCTAGCTTATTTGATGTCTAGCACCAATAATATATATACAAACTTTATAAATTGGAGGAAATCATGAAAAACAACTTCGGAGGTATATTTCTAAAACAATCGACTACTCAACTAAGTTTTGTCCTAGGGAGTTAATATAAGTATACGAACATTGGTAATGGATGTACAAAAGATATATTAGCTTTTATAAACAAACAAACAAACAAACTTGACTTCTAACTAGTATATTCATCAAACCCTTATACAGCAAACTGGAGGAAAATCACGAAAATAAGTAAAGGGGTATACTTATAAAATCTCTTGTATCTCGATTGCTAATAACCCAAGAGAGCTGATAATAGTGTCAAGTGATTGCTTAGACAATGTTATAATGACATATTGTCAGGTTAAACTGATATATCACTTGTAGCCTAGAATATAATTTATAAATCACCTTTATATAGGATATATTGGAGAAAAATTACTTAACTAAGGGGGTATGTTTTATGAATATTCACGAATATGCCAATAAGATGATTTGTAAATGATATAAATGAATGTGAAGTATTTGCTTTAACTCTAGTTTGAGGTCAGTTTAATCCAGTGGCAGCCAAGACCAACTTTGTTGGTACATGTAAGCCCAATTTTATGAATTCGAAAATGCATTATTGCAATACCTTGACCTTTGACCTCATGTTTTCTAAACATACTATCAAGTTAGAACATGTAGCAACTTTGTATCATTTGTTTTCCACTTGTATTTGTTTCCAATCATATTTCAATACAGTGTGACAAAGAAAAGAAGATAGTATATTTCAATATATCATTTTACCGCACATTTGCACTTACTTGACCTTTGACCTTGCAGTGACATCCAAGGTGGAAGTAATTGCTCTCTTAAATGCTTAGAGATTCAATGTTGACTATTTCATAGTAAGTTTATGTAAAGGAAATCTGCTAGCTTTGGATTTTGCATGAAAATGACAACATTTCTTTGTCAAAAGTAAAAAATAATACATTTTTTCCAAAATTAGGTAACTAATGAAAAGTGCGTTTTTGGGGCCATAAGCTACCGATCTGTGATTGCTATCATAATGAATCTTTATCTACACATGCTAGACTAAAAGAAAATTAGTATTAGATTTAGTCCCCTTGACTGGTAACAAAAAATTGTCTGGCTCATGGACTATTAGTAAAACATCTACCAATTGTACCATTTTTACCGATGGTAAGAAGTCCGAACGCAAGCTTTGTGTCATCTTGTGAGCGCATAAATTTAACCAATCACAATGGGCGTAATATATTGTCATAATAACCCGAGCAATTTGATTTGCTGTCAAAATGTACATGATGTTGGGAGAATTTAGAGCAGAAAATTTCATTCATATCAAAATATTTAAAAACTTGAAAATAACAAAAAGAAGTTTAGACCGAAATTATCAATGAGGGCAATATATTCACACTTCCATACCAAAAACACGCTGGTCAAATGTACCGTTTCCAACTTTACCCATCTAATTCGCTCCTTTAGTATTATAGATATTATCACTAAGCAATTTAGTTCCGAGCAACATTGTGAGACCTACTTTTGCATATGCAAAACAAAGACAGTGATCAAATTATCAACATTAGTGACTATAAATTTCACCACTGTCTGACTTGGTCATAAACATTCGTACAGAGTGTTTTCAAAAATGAAAAGCCAAGTGGTACAGTTATAGGTACATTGATAAAGGTCGCCATTTCTAATTTTCAGTTAAATTAAACAGTTTATCTCGGCCTCAGTCAAAGGGTAAAGCTGGGCGGCTAAAACCAAAGAAGAAAGAATCAAAACTGCGACAAGAATCAGCCAATAAGAGACCTGCCAGTAGTGAGAGAAAGAAGACAGCAAGAAATTGACCAGATTTTGTTCATGAAAATTGGATCTTGTGCTTTGCATACCTGTAGATGAAGAATACATAAGATATGGTGGGGTCTAAGTTTATGTTTACTTTATGCCAAAATTGGATATATACATGTATGTGCTTAACCCCTACTTATTTTATTACATCCTACATTTATTCAAGTGTAATATGAATTCAAAGTATGTATATTGTTGAGTTCAGGTTTTAAGTCTCGCCAACAGCTACGGTTTTAAGTCTCATCCAAAAGCCTCTGATCAAACAGAAGCTGCAGTCAAGTATGGAGACAGTCAGCAGTTGTCATTAACACCACATTCCAAGACAAACCTACAGAAGGCATATTAAGAGTTTCTGGTTTTGAGATCAGGGTGAGATAAGTATTGGCTGTAGCAACAGGCTAACATTGGGTCTACTAACATCTCAGGTTACTTATAAGGTAAACTGCTTATTACCAACTAGGCCATCTTTCCCTATATGAATTCAAAGTAAAATTAGATGAAAAGCAATGCCCTTTATTGAATTTACCAGATCAACAAGAGACTGCAATGAGAAAATCTCATCTAAAAACTGCCATATCTAACATTTGAAATTACCATTGATGGATGTATAGCTATTATGAATGGTCTGCATATCAGGCCCTGAGGTTATAAATAAGAATCTTTCATAAGTGTTAGGGCTGGATAGGCAAATCTGTCGGCATCACCAGGCTCGCAAACTGTGACAGATTTGTCTATCTGTACCTTACACGCTTAAACAATCTTTCTTCTTGAATGCCTTAATACAGCAAAGCTTGATTTTCAAAATATTTACAGAGAGAAACGCTGAAATTGTGTCCATCTATTTGAAAAAGAATGTTTCTGACATCGTCACAACAAAGAATTTACATGACAGCCTATACAACCAATGCTAAAAAGGAACGTTAGACAGAATTTTAATACCCAGACCAAATCCTTGGATATACTGATATTTTCTTGTCAGTTGTGAGAGAAACCTTATTTTCATGCTCAACTGAGCTGAGACTAAGACAATTGATTGTGCTTTTAAATGTTAAAAGGCCAACAGGATAAATTTAGCAGGATAAACTTCTGGTTGTGGTAAAACTTAAATTTCCACTGATTTATGCTAATTAAGAATACAAATTATATTTACATTTGGCAACTTTACCAAGTGAACATTAGCTATGTATAGCTATTTATGAAAAGTTTACATTTCAGCCTCAATAGGCAAAGGCATGAAAAAAGTTTGATAATCTTGGAGCCTGATCCAACCAAATTGGCAGCAGCATCACACACATGTACATTCAAGAAACCTCAACTTTAGTTTTTGAGTTATCAAGTTTGATCATTATAGCCATGAACTGTTAATACTTTATGTTTTAATATTCCAGATTTTATATTATATAAAACTTGTTAAATGTCTGAATTGGAATTTTTAAAATATATTTTCTAGATGATTTAATTGTTGTTCAGTTTTTGAAAAGATGCCACCCATAATATGAGCTGGGCCACAAGAACAACAGATTTTTGCATATGGTTTTAGAGAAGATTTTATCCTATAGTAAAAACATACAAGTAGGCAATGATCAGGAAAAGGCGCAATCAGAAAGAAACTCCCACTCCAAAAACCGAGCTGGGCAAAACTAAATTGACAATTAGGTACTTATACTTAGAAAGCATATTGTAAGCAGAGTGAGCAGCTATTTCCCAATAGGCAGCCACTCAGTTACCCGAACTAAAGACGAGTGAGCAGCTATTTCCCAATAGGTGGCCACTCCCCCATACTTAGATAAAAATACGAAACGTACATAAGGTTCAAACAGCACAAAAATTCGACTCCAAATCGATTTTACAGGCGTCTAACCTCACCCTCATCTTCTGCAGTGGTTCACCACTAAGTCTATAGGAGCTATATGCTGCCATGGAAACCACAATTTTGATACAATCTGTTCCAAAACCTAATTCAATAAATCCATGATTCACATTAAATTTGATCAAGATCGGCCCACTCGCTTGAGAAATATTCTTCTTTGAAATTGTGGACGGATGACAAAGACGACGACTATGGATGCCTGCATGTTCTATAAGCTCACCAGTGAGCCTATGGCTCAGGTGAGGTAAAAGTACATGTATTTGGACAAAAAATTATGTACTGTAAGAGGTTTGTCAGAAAGTTTAATACACACCTCAGCTAACAGAAAAAGTAACATGTTTTTCTAGTACTAAAATTAATACAAGCAGCAATTTGTCAAGAAATGTGACTCAATATACCGTAAAAAATACTGTAAATTTGTAAATGTTTGCAGTAAATATTTGCTAATTTATCGCCTCACAAAAATAAATTCTCACTAATAAAGAATTACCATACGCTTTACAGACTGCAAGAGTACTGGCTAGCAAATTCAAGAACTCTCTAATAATTCGGAAATCAATGATTCACAAAATAGAAGTCATGCAAAAATCTTCAAGCTTACAGTAGGATTGATATATCTTCCCAGTGTTCCACTTGTTGACAGGGCTGTGTGTGGCATCTGTCAAAATGGGATAAATGAGACAATTTCTACATTGTGTTTTAGCTTGTATTACATGTAATGTGTGCTGTTTAAATCATAATATCGCGTTCTGAGACTTGACAGCATTAAAAATTGAGAAGCAGTCCGAAAATTTCATTCTGTTTGCAAAGATGGCATAGTTGGGAGTCAGAGAATAATGGACAATCATAAAATTGTGTGTTTCTTTAGGGAAAGCACCCACAGATAAGATGAATATGCTACAAACAGCAACAGGAAAGCTATCAGCTCGTCCGTCACTAGTTAGCAAGCGGCACTGCTGACTTTCAGATGCTGGGAAGAGCACCGGTGATGATAAAAGGCCTGGAAGAGTGTCTGTCTCACATGCTCACCTTGAGGAATCATTCAAACATAAATCGTGATATCACTCCCTCTCATTTATAATTGGGACAATCAATTTGCATAAGATTTGTTGTTACATGTATTCACAATTAGCCATGTGCATATGTCAACTTTCTGATGGTATGGCTCTGCCTTTGACAGTTGGATACACAGACCTCAATAATGTGTTGATATCCAAGGATCTTGTATGGAAAAAACAACACCCGAAACATCAAATGAATTTGTAACAGACAAGCCTAAAACTTCCAGTAAGTTCACTGTGATCTTGACCTCCGCCCCACACCAGGTTGGGGAATTGCAAGAAAATGGCTGTAGAAGATGTAGTTTTGTTCAAGTGGTCATAAAATTTCATCTATTTGTTCATAAAATAGATTTGCAAAAACCAAAAGATAATTTTGATTCAATTTCTTTTTAGCTCACCTGAGCCAAAGGCTCACAGGTGAGCTTATAGGATAGGCAGGCATCCGTCGTCCGCCGTGGTCGGTCGTCCTTCCACAATTTCAAAGAAGAATATTTCTGAAGCTAGTAGGCCGATCTTGATCAAATTTAATGTGAACCATAATTGGGTTGGGGGATTGATGGCATTAGGTTTTGGAGCAGATTGTATCAAAATTGTGGTTTCCATGGCAACAGATAGGTCCCATAGACTTACAATGGGAAAAACTAAAAAAATCTTCTTCTCTGAAACCACTAGGCCCACAGCTTTGATATTTGGTATGTAGCAATGGCTAATGGTCCTCTACATAAATTGTGCCATTCATGCCCCTGGGGTCAAATTTGGCCACGCCCCGGGGGTCGATAGTCTCCATAGACTTACTATGGGAAAAAAATTCAAAAATCTTCTTCTCTGAAACCACAGGGCCCACAGCTTTGATATTTGGTATGTGGCAATGGCTAATGGTCCTCTACATAAATTGTGCCAGCCATGCCCCTGGGGTCAAATTTGGCCACGCCCCGGGGGTGGATAGTTTCCATAGACTTACAATTGGAAAAACTAAAAAAATCTTCTTCTCTGAAACCACTAGGCCCACAGCTTTGATATTTGGTATGTAGCAATGGCTAATGGTCCTCTACATAAATTGTGCCATTCATGCCCCTGGGGTCAGATTTGGCCACGCCCCAGGGGTTGATAGTCTCCATAGACTTACTATGGGAAAAAAATTAAACCAGAGGACCAATGGTCCTGTAAACGCTCACCTGAGATCTGATTCACATACCAAAAAACAAATTTGAAAATTATGGTATGAAGCCCTTGGGCCATTTTCTTTTTTCAGAATAATCAATATTCTGTCCATTTGCCAATTTCCTGCTGATTTTCCCCTTCAAATAACATTTTAAAAGCAGATGAGCCCCTGGGGTCCATTTTTTTTTTTTTCAGAATCATTAAAATTCAGTCCTACTGCCCATTTCCTGCAAGACTTTCACTTAAAATGACATTTTAAAAGTGTTCCCCATTCAAATGCATTGATGACCTATGTTGACCTTGCCATAAAATAGGTCAAGGTCACCACAGGGTCAAGATTTATATATACATTGTAGTACGAGTCATCCATACTTCATGCAAAGTTTCGTTGAAATCGGTTCACCGGTTCTGGGGAAGAAGATATTTTAAGGGTTATTACCATATAATTTTTATGGGCATGGCGGCCATCTTGGTCATGTGACCTGGATTACTTATATACACATTGGTTCCCACTTCCTACACTCTGGCAGATGCTTCATATAAAATTTTGCTTTGATTGGCCAAGTGGTTTCAGAGAAAAAAATCTTGGAAAAGTGTGTATGGACGACAGACCGGCGAAGGTCAAGAGATGACCTTGACCTAAATTAATCATATACCTTCATCTAATCCATTAGTTGTTTGCATCTACCACTTTTCAGATCCTAGGCTGCTATAGTTTTCCAAAAATAGCTGATTTCCACTTTTCCCATTATAAGTCTATGGAAACTTACAGTTACCATAGCAACCAGAGTTCTTATCCGACTGGAGTAAAAAACACAAATTATGTAGAGGCTACTGTCATGAACATGTATACAAAGTACAGGATTCATCCACTTGACAGTTTCTGAGGAGAAGATTTTTGAATGTTTTTTTCAAAATTTTGTCCTTTATGGGGCCCCAGCAACCAATCAAAATAAAGGATTAGGACAAAACTCGCAAGAAACGTCAAACACTACTCAATAAACATTTCTGCAAAAACAAAATTCAAATGTCTGCAATTTTAGCGGAAAAATAGCCGATTTCCACTTTTCCCATTATAAGTCTATGGAAACTTTAAGTTGCCATAGCAACCAGAGTTCTTATCCGCCTGGAATAAAAAACACAAATTATGTAGAGGCCACTGTCAGGAACATGTATACAAAGTACAGGCTTCATCCCCTTGACAGTTTCTGAGAAGAAGATTTTTGAATGTTTTTCGAAATTTTGCCCTATATGGGGCCCCTGCAACCAATCAAAATGAAGGATTAAGACAAAAGTCATATGAAACATAGAGGACTACTCAATAAACATTTCTGCAAAAACAAAATTCAAATATCTCCAACAAGACAGCAAAAACTGGCAATTTTCACTTTTTTCCATTATAAGTCTATGGGAAGCATAAGTTGCCATAGCAACCAGAGTTCTTATCCGATCAAAACAAAAAACACAATTATTCTTTCCCCCTACCTGTAGATGGTGTATGTGTAATATGAGAACAATTGGCCCAGCGGTTTCACAGAAGAAGATCTTTGAAATTGTGGACGACGGACGACGGACGGACGGACGACGGATGGACGCCGGAGCATGGGTATACTATAAGCTCACCTATGAGCCTTCGGCTCAGGTGAGCTAAAAATCTTCTTCTCTGAAACCACAGGGCCCACAGCTTTGATATTTTGTATGTGGCAATGGCTAATGGTCCTCTACATAAATTGTGCCAATCATGCCCCTGGGGTCAAATTTGGCCACGCCCCGGGGGTCGATAGTCTCCATAGACCTACAATAGGAAAAAACTAAAAAAATCTTCTTCTTTGAAACCACTAGGCCAACAGCTTTGATATTTGGTATGTAGCAATGGCTAATGGTCCTCTACATAAATTGTGCCATTCATGCCCCTGGGGTCAAATTTGGCCACGCTCCGGGGGTTGATAGTCTCCATAGACTTACTATGGGAAAAAAAATAAAAAATCTTCTTCTCTGAAACCACAGGGCCCACAGCTTTGATATTTTGTATGTGGCAATGGCTAATGGTCCTCTACATAAATTGTGCCAGCCATGCCCCTGGGGCCAAATTTGGCCACGCCCCGGAGGTAGATAGTCTCCATAGACTTACAATGGGAAAAACTAAAAAAATATTTACAGAGAGAAACGCTGAAATTGTGTCCATCTATTTGAAAAAGAATGTTTCTGACATCGTCACAACAAAGAATTTACATGACAGCCTATACAACCAATGCTAAAAAGGAACGTTAGACAGAATTTTAATACCCAGACCAAATCCTTGGATATACTGATATTTTCTTGTCAGTTGTGAGAGAAACCTTATTTTCATGCTCAACTGAGCTGAGACTAAGACAATTGATTGTGCTTTTAAATGTTAAAAGGCCAACAGGATAAATTTAGCAGGATAAACTTCTGGTTGTGGTAAAACTTAAATTTCCACTGATTTATGCTAATTAAGAATACAAATTATATTTACATTTGGCAACTTTACCAAGTGAACATTAGCTATGTATAGCTATTTATGAAAAGTTTACATTTCAGCCTCAATAGGCAAAGGCATGAAAAAAGTTTGATAATCTTGGAGCCTGATCCAACCAAATTGGCAGCAGCATCACACACATGTACATTCAAGAAACCTCAACTTTAGTTTTTGAGTTATCAAGTTTGATCATTATAGCCATGAACTGTTAATACTTTATGTTTTAATATTCCAGATTTTATATTATATAAAACTTGTTAAATGTCTGAATTGGAATTTTTAAAATATATTTTCTAGATGATTTAATTGTTGTTCAGTTTTTGAAAAGATGCCACCCATAATATGAGCTGGGCCACAAGAACAACAGATTTTTGCATATGGTTTTAGAGAAGATTTTATCCTATAGTAAAAACATACAAGTAGGCAATGATCAGGAAAAGGCGCAATCAGAAAGAAACTCCCACTCCAAAAACCGAGCTGGGCAAAACTAAATTGACAATTAGGTACTTATACTTAGAAAGCATATTGTAAGCAGAGTGAGCAGCTATTTCCCAATAGGCAGCCACTCAGTTACCCAAACTAAAGACGAGTGAGCAGCTATTTCCCAATAGGTGGCCACTCAGTTACCCATACTTAGATAAAAATACGAAACGTACATAAGGTTCAAACAGCACAAAAATTCGACTCCAAATCGATTTTACCTCTCAAACCAAAAGGCCCAGAGCTTCTATATTTTGTATGTAGCAATGTTTGGTAGTCCCCATTATAAATTGTGCCAGTCATGCCCCTGGGTCAAATTTGGCCATGCCCCGGGGGTCAATAGTGTCCATGCATAGACTTTCATTGGTCGATTCTCAATTAATTTAAATCTCATGAGCTTACAATGTGATAATCTCTCAGGTGAGCTCCTCTAGTTCTGTTAAAAATATTAATGGTGTCCACTAACTCTTCTGATTAACCTTGTATGTACATAAAAGTTTGCAGTTAAGGCTCCTGGAACTTGACAAGAAGCTAAGAATGTTCAGCAATTTAACAATCTGCTTTTATTCTGTTTCATTTACAACAATACAGCGTGTAAAGAAACTTAACAAATAAATTCACGGTGGGTAGCCTTAACGGAATCTACGGGATCAAATCGCCTTTTCCGGCGCCTACGGGATCAGCAACGGAGTCTACGGGAATTCTTTTGATGAAATTGACAATGAACGCTACTTCAGCGGAAGATTGTTTTGAGAGGAAAAGTAACGCTATTGTATATTCTATTTCACGAGACCCGGAACATATCAGGCATACTACTTTTGTACAGATAAATGCAGTTCGAGACACTGAACCTGTTCAAAAACGGTACCTTTCCCCACCCTGCATGTCTACAGGCTAAAAGAAAGGGCCGTTAAAGCATCAATTTGATTGCTTTTACCAATCGAAGACGGGAACATCTATCAGAACTTAGACCATTGTTATATACTCTCCTTAAATAAAGGTAAATACTACATTCTTGTTCTTTATCTGACGCATATAGCACAAATTAGTTATCGTTCAACAGAGTTCGTGGTGGAACGGATCCTACGGGATCCAGAAGAAACATGCGTTTTTATGGCACCGGCCATAACGGGATCATTTGGCACCGGATCCTCAGGGAATTGTGTACAAAATGAAAATTACAATTATTACCTTGCATTGGTATATGGCGACAAAACGATCAAGTATTTTTTGTATTTCTGTACAATATACATTATGTGGATCTCTGAGCAAGAGTTTACCCCTGCAAATCCCACAATTCCCGATAAAGTGGTATTTACCTGGGTATTTATAATAGGCTAGCTTTGCGGTTATGGTACCCATAGACCACTATTTCAGTTACAATATAGGCCTATCCTTTCAGGGTCCCCAAAAGAAAAAAAAGCTAAATGGCTTTTCATCCAAAAGAGGAGAAAAACTTGAACACCTGAACATCATGATCCAACAACACTCATTTGTTCTCCCAAACTAACTATCAAACCGACCTGCAGCTCAGATCTAAAATAATTGGATCCGAACCGGCAGGGAACTAAGACACGCACCGAAAAAGGGAAAAACCACCCTTGAGTAGAGCAGAAAACGGAGTTCGGAGTTAGCTGCCCTTTAGCATTTGAAAACATAGCCCCATATACTTATAATGGGAAAAATCCCCTAGGCTGCGGTGCCAGATTCCCCTAGGTGCCGTTCCTTCTTTGATTAGATTTTTTGGCAAATTCTTTCATTTTGACCGCAAACTATTGTGTCAATACATAAACAAATCGAACTAAGAAACATTCTATTCAAAATAAAGGCGAATTTACTAAGAAGCCGGAATATAGAAGCCCAGCATAATGCATTTTAGGCGCGGTCCGTCATTTTACACCACACTCGCAGCAAATAAATTGTCAAGCACGCAAAAGCACCATACTGCACTAAATCACAATGCTGATCAAATTTTTGTGTGAATTTTTAAAAGTCCCGTGCACTACTTACTCTATGTATTTTTTGATTATTTTTGCGTGAAACTAACTCTGAAAGAAAGCAACCTTTTGTAAAATTCCCGTAGACTCCGTTGCTGATCCCGTAGGTGCCGGAAAAGGCAATTTGATCCCGTAGATTCCGTTAAGGCTACCCACCGTGAAATTGGGTATCTCCTTTTAATAAATATATTTCTAAAAATAAATACCAATAATTCCTGTTATATATACTTCTTTTTTTCTTAACAATCAACTATACAACTTTATGGACATAAGTTAATGTAAGCGCTGCCCCCGTGGCCGAGCGGTTAAGAGCGCTGTTTCTTAATCACTCGATCATCTCACCGCTGTGTCTGGTGTGGGGTTGAGCCCCGCACTGCACATGTGAGACAAGCCAAGCTCTGCTTGCGGGTGTGCCAGGTGTTTTTTCTCTGGGTTCTCCCGTTTTCGTCCACCAACTGATTGGCCCGTCTCATATGAGCTGAAATAATCTTAAAAGGGACGTAAAACTGAATTAAAAAAAAAATAATAATAAATAAGTTGATATGCATCAGTTTATACTGTAAACCAATTTATTTTCACAAGCAAAATTCACAAAAGTAAATGGCACTAAAAGATGTCCATTTTAACATACTGCACACAATTCTTGCATAGGACAGTTCTTCAGTCCGTCCAAATAAATCACTCCAAAATTACGCATGAAGACAAAATAGCGAAATTAAATAGCCACAAAAATATATTGGGTTACAGTATCAGCAACTGGACAACACTTGTCATCCTCCTTTGAAGGACTACCATTAGCTGCATCATCACAATACCTGATTTTGCTTACATGTAACAAAGACAAAGATACACATTAACTGTGCAGCTGTTTATAGCATGAGAAAACAGTACAACTTGCAACTTTGTTATTATGCAGGCCGGATTGTGATGGACCTGGTAGTGATACCACAGAAAGATTTGCTCATGATGCAGCTCATATGACGTAGGCTCACATGCAATTATTCATTTACACCTATCTCATTACATATGGACATTAATGTATTTATATATAAAGATAATACAAATAGTTATAAATAACTGTATCAAAAGTCAAGTGTCCATTGAAACGGTACCACAGCAACACAAATAAGAGCTGTCACATGACAGCCAAGCTCACCTAACTTGTGCTTTGCCACTTAATCTATTAAAATGGTGGCAGCACATTTGCGCACATTTTTGAAAGAATGTGGTTCATTTGCGCACACAATTTTCCCAGGTAAACATTATCATTTGCACACACAATTTTCCCAGGTAAATGTTACATTTGTGCACATCAGATTTTCTCAGGTTACTGGTATGTTTGCGCTCGCAAGACTGCATAGATAAGCCAAGCCCTCATTTCCAGTCAAAGCAGAGGAAACATCTTGCCTCATGGTTCATATTTCTGACACACAAACTGGGATTGATTGATTGATTGATGTAGAACTGAAACAAATCTGAAATTTATGAAACCAATAAGTGCATGTGATGGAACTTTCCAGTTTTGCCCAAAGTATTTCAACTAGTTGTATTCAATCTATGCGTTAAAAATGGACAGTGTGTTCCATGTTTTTTTTTCTTGTTGCCATCAAAGACAAAGCAGTACTATGAACACATGTTTCTTCACTTGACTTAAGTTTGAGCTAAGTTCGATGTGACTTTGGATATACATGTAACACATTTATTCTGGACTTTGAGATTGTCGTATTAAATGGAGCAGCCAAACAAGGTTATCAAAGCTTACCAGTTCCATCTCCAGTTCGGCGAACAAGGGTAACTATGTTGATATTTTATTTATCGTTCCTTGATATAATAAAATACCAGTGCAAAACATGCCCGCAAATGTAACACTAAACCTGTGCGCAAATGATATCCATTTCTGTGCGCAAATTAAAACTGTGCACAAACGAAATTTTTCAAAAATGTGCGCAAATGTAATAGCACCATTAAAATCTATGACCCACGACCTTGACCTCAGGTTGCACAGCATAAAACTTTCGACAAAAAATCTACCAAGATGCAAAGTAACAACTTGATCCTTCAAAATATTCAAGGGATATGGACATACAAAAACTTTTACCAAAAACTTAAACATAAAATTTTTAAGTCTGTCAGCTTGACTTCAAGGTCTCTCAGGTGGGTTGGGATGGTACAGAACAAGACTTAAGAATAATATCTTATAGCAAGAAGTATCAGCTAGATCCATCAGATGTTGAAACTTTAACATAAATTTCAAAGTTTGTGATCTCAAGGTCACCCATGTGTGTCATGATGGTACAACATAAAACTTCAAATCAATACCTACCAACATGCAAAGTTACAACTTGATTCATCAACAGGTTCAAGAGATAGAGACTTATAAAAACTTTCACTAAAAACTTTACCATTTGAGCAATACCGACGCAAATGCCGATGCCGGGGTGGTTACAATAACCCTGTACTTTTGTATACAGGCTAGCTATCTAGGAGTACATTAGAAGAAAAGGCAGCTAAAGCACTCATTCTAGTTATTGCACGAAAATCATTGAATGCCCTGTCATGGTATGTATATTGGTAATGCCATTTATGCCGAGTTTCATTCGCAACTCTTATACTGCATATGTTCAGCACAATCTGAGAATTGATACAATTCTAAAATGATCCTGTGCAAAGTAAGAATTCCCACTTTGATTTACAAAGTGAGAATCACTACCTTGCGCAATTGCTTACGCCCAAAGTGAAATAGGGACAAAGTGAGAATGTGTTGAGCATCTTGGAGGCTAAAATAAACAATCCAAACAGAAAACATGTAACCATACTTTAGAGTAAGGGGACATGATTTTGCACACTTTCTAAGGTTTTCTAAGGTCAATGCAAATCACAGCAACTTAACAAGCAATTGTTGTTGTATAAACTAATGAGCCGCCTCGTGGGAAAACCAACAATGTGGTTTCCAAACAGGTCAGACACAAACTGACCTGTACAGTCACAGAAAAGAGCTAGAAGCTTGAAATTTCGGATTTAAGTAGAAGAGGAATTGTACTATCCAAGTAGCGAAAACAAAGGCGCTGATCAGTTAACGCAAAGCTGATCTGCGTCTTTGTTTTCGCATTCGCCGATTGTTGGTTTTCCCATGAGGCGGCTCACATGTTTGGTTTTCTTATGAGGCGGCTCACATGTTTAACATAAAATTGTCACAGCTCAATTAAAGGAAATACCTTAATGTCTGTAAAATGCAAATTTTCCCTTCCTTCAGTTTTTGAGTAGTCATAATACATATTTGTTTAGTCTTGCAAACAAACTGATGGGGGAGTCCTCTGTATGAAATATATTGAATACAACGGAGCCCTGGTATCCCGGTCTACATATACACGATGATTACCTTTGATCACCTGCCAGCACCAGTACCACCACTGCCAGCAGTCATGTTAGTCTGTATTTCCATCAATAGCAGCATGTATAACTCCTGTCTCTGTCAATATAGCCACAACCAAGAATACAACATATAGCACCACCAGGTAGATACCCCAGGGGCGGGACATACGGAACCCAGATAGTGGGACAATCAGGAGAGATGAGATCAGACTGAAGCAAACGAATCCTGCCAACACTACTTCTTCAAGAGTAATCTTCAGCTGTAAATAGATACAGATCAATGATCAGACAACTGAATTTATCAAGGCATACTTTAGTATACGAGTTACTACAATGTTTGCTTTAAATAGGTTCCACTAAACCCTATTATATAAACCCTATAAGTTTGCTGAACCCTATAGTTTATGTTTGCTTTATATATATGTGGAGCACACATGCCTCAAAAATGGTCAATCAAATTTCTTCTTCATTAGTGCACACTTTAATTTAAAAGAACACAAACTGCTGAAGTAAGCATGTCCAAAACTTGAATGGCAATACATGTTACTTTACCTTAAGTTTTAGCAAACTTACTTATACCAAGATATTCCTGTGATGAAAATGATGCAATATACAAATATGCCAATATGTGGTTTAATGTCACACCAAAAACTATGGTCTGCAGGTCATATAGAGGCAGGACCACGGCATAAAGTCTAGAGCAAAATCTGGAGAACTTAGGATCAAACACATGATCCCTTATTTGAAAAATATAAGAAAACCAACAATTTGCATATGCGAAAACAAAGGTGCAGATCAGTTGTGCTGTAACTGCACAACCAATCAGCGCCTTTGTTTTCGCTACACGGATAAAAAAATATCTCTTCTACCTTTGTCCAAAATTTCAAGCTTCTAGCCAGCTTCTGTGACTGTAGAGCCTGGTTTGTGTCAGACCTAGTTGGAAACCCAGATTGTTGGTTTTTTTTCACACGCAGACTCATTTACAAGCTGAGTGGCTTAACTACTAGGTCATTGAGCCTCTTAATTTCCACAGGAGTGTTAATATCCACTCACCTGGTAGGAGCCACCATTCTTTATGGTTGCTATGGTGAAAGGAATCCCCACCCCTAATAGTAAATCTTTCAAATGTTAAGGTCTGTAAATACATGCACACAAAACTGGGCAAACATTTCTATCAAAGGTTATAACATCCAGCATTTTTACTGACCAGCCCATACAAGATCATACAAACACTATGAGCACAAATCAGATTGCTAGAGGAGAAGTACAATACATACAGTCATTTTTTGACAATGTATGTAAATGTATCAAGCAGAAGCCAATTATTATGCCAATATTATAAGACACTGCTGGTGCAAAACATTTACAAGGATACTAAAGAGAGGTCCACCAAAGCAGGCTGATATACCCATCCTAGGAAAACCCTGTCTCGCCATCACTGTGTCTGCTATAAAGTCTGTAAGAACAATGAGAAATTCAGTTGTCTTAATGATCTTATTACCATCAGCATAATAGAACTGCCTTCAATATCATTGGGTTTTTTTCAGTAAAGGGGGGGTCTCACGCTATATGAAATTTACATAGGGTTCTGCCCACGCATCGATTTTTATAATATTATGCATATTGCTTGCTTGGTGCATGGCCACTTTATTAGTAATATAGATTTTCTCTTAACTACTTAAAATTTTTAAATACAACATTTTGTATTCGAGGGGGTCTTAATATAGGGGTATGTGTGATTAAAGTCACCCATAACCGTCATAAAAGCCTTTTCCTAGTTATGTCTGTTTGTAAAATAATCTAGAATGATCACCCATCATTTTGGAATTGCATAATTGTTGATAGCTATAATATTAAATTCAGCTGATTATCATTTGTTTTGCAGATGACCCCAAATTTTAGCTCCATAATGGTGTAACCACATGTTTGATTTTCAGTATTAACATGTTCCAGGTTTTGTCAACCTATAATTTTAACCTCATATTAGGCTACACATATATAGATTATATGCTGAAAATTTCGTGAAATTTGAAGACCGGTAACATCTTTTTCTAGAACATTGAATGATACAAGTCAGAATTCTGAGAAACGTAACTTTAATAATGATTTATCCAATTATAAGTATTTTATGTTATTAACATGTTACAAAGCAAACTTTTTGTGAATAATTTTCCGGCTAAACAATTTTGTGTCTTGCATGACCATCAACGCTATTATATATATTTTGAATATTGATTTAAGTGAGAAAATTGCACCCTGTCTTGGACCTTATATTGCATAACTGCCCATTATTTTTTGTTTTCATAATTAGATTTTAGAACATGATTCTATCTATTAGTAAGCCATTCTCTATAGTTTATTCGTGTTTATGATGCAATTGCCTAGTTTTTTACTGTTTTGATTATTATTATTTTTTTTTTTTTCGAAAAATTAAGTTGTTAAGGTATTAATTGATTTAAGGAACTTATACAGCTATGTTGTTGATTTTACGTCCTGTGACTCACGCCATATGGAAAACCTAAGGGATTTAGCATTTTGCATGAAATAAACCCGATGAGGCTAAAGACAGTTCATTTCCTGCTGAATAGATCACGATCTCAGTAAAAAAAAACAACACCCCATCCACCCAAGTATATAATGGAGCAAAACCAATAGTATAAAGAAAGAAAACAAAATATCAATAGATAAAATTATATGATAAATTACTAACAAGAGGAACTGGCTAACTACTTGTGTTTTTTTTTTTCTTTTTCCGCCATTTGAGCATTATACGCATGTACTAGACAGCATTTTTCCAATATAATATCATGTTTGAAACAGGTTATACCATATATCAAAACAATGATGAAAGTTATTAATCTTATGCATGTATTTTATCATCTGCTACAGCAGGCAAACCTATTACTGGAAGTTTCAAACACACTTCATTGGAAATCCTTAATCGAAATGGGGCTTTTGAACTTATAAACTTACATGAAGCTGACAAGTTTTTTTTACCTAGCTGACATATAATTGACAAAACAGCTATGATTTCTAACCAAGGATAGGATTAAAGAAGAGTATCTAGACAAGTATCAGCATGAAATCACAAACATTTTGCTGCATTTATAATTGACTAGTTATAAAAATAAACCCATGAACATTTATGGATTCATAAATGTGTTAAAAACCTTGAGATTTTAAAATATCAAGTGTGGATATTTGTCTTGAGTTATTCATTTCAAAAATAGGAAAAAGATCCCCATTTAAATGGTAGAAAGATTGTCAATAATGGATATGTTTAATGAAGAATTAAAATAAATCTGATATTTAAAGTGAAAGCTATACCTGAGCATCACATCTGAACACTTACAAAGAGAAAAGCCTGTCACATAGCTGAATTATGCACTTACTGGATAAGTATAAAGATAATAGTGATCGTAAATTTAGAAAGTGCCACTGTATTTGGTATTCTTGTCAATCTTGTAACTAAAGTTGACATCAGCAACAATTAAATAAGTAAAGTTATGAATAAGTAATCTTATAATTGACAATACAAAGATGGTAAAACAAATAGAGGAATCAGTCAAATGTCTGTTACCATTACGGTGGTCAATCAAAAATTAAAAGGAATGTTACTCAAGTAGAATTATCAAAATGCATCTAAACCTTAAGAAATATTAAGTGATAAAATTATAGAAACAAAAACATTTTATTAATATATTTAAACCTAAAATGTTTGCTGATCATTTGTATGAAAAATTGATAATAACTTTGAGGTAGGTCACTATAAAATATGTGAAATTGCCAGATCAAATAACCATTTTTATATTAGGAATTAATATTATTTATGTAATTTTTCATTTCCAATGATACAATTATGGAATAACATGATTTTAGAGGAAAAAACAGCTAAAAATATTAAAATCCATTTTTGTCAAAAATTGACCAACGTGTATATCATATACATTTCAACAGTGTTACCGGTTTTGAAAATTTTTAAGACTTTACCAGCATGAAGAGGGTACCCCTGGCCAACTTTATAGACAGTATCATAGGTTGACAAGCACTGGAACATATCAAAATATGAGACACAATTTGTCATTCTCGAAAATATTTTTGATAAAATTTTTACAATTTCAAGTTTAAGTTTCCATAAAAAGTCTATCTGTTTATCTATTTAAGCCAAAATGGTATCAAATTCACCCAAGTGGAGTCCTTTTTGAATTCCAGTTTTAATTAGTTTAATAAAAGTTTAATAAGAGATACCATATGGGCAAAGTATAACGCAGGTATGGTCAGAAAGGTGGAGTAAGTCAGGGTGCTATTCTGAGACCTAAAAATGTTTTTTCAAAACAAATAAATGCATTTTTATAGGTGTTAGAATGAAGGCATTCACCATGCAAAGCAAGAACAAAATTGGTGCGTGGGTGCATATGAGACCCCCCCTTTGTATGGCACATCTTATTTAAGCTGCAGTTAGAT
Organism: Rugalucina vietnamica; assembly: GCA_964017185.1. Lineage (NCBI taxonomy): Eukaryota > Metazoa > Mollusca > Bivalvia > Lucinida > Lucinidae > Rugalucina > Rugalucina vietnamica. Next base: position 18,392,849 of record OZ024881.1, on the reverse strand, counting down.
TCTGATTGTCACAGACATTGATCTATTTTAAAATAAATGTTATCCAGATTCATTACTAAGCATTTATGTGTTTGATGCTATCAACAGAAGCGATCAGTCCTTGCAGCCATAGCCCATACATATATCTGATCAGTAGCTTTGTTGTTTGGTATTTAAAGCCTTTGGTCTAAGATCTGCTTCTATATGACCCAAACATGCCACCAATCAAGCTATCATTCAACGACTGTACTTTCTATTAACAGCACACCAAGTTGTTTTAGTTAAAATAATACATAAAATCTTGTTGTTATTGAATCTTTGATTTTTACAACTGTGCAGCAAATCCAAAATTTAACAGTAAAATACTTACTTTATCTTTCAGGTACCACATAATACAAAGCCTAGACATGTTAGGCCAGTGTTTTTTATTTTTTCGGATTTCCAATCCGCCGACCCGAATTTTCCATAAAATGAAAAACAAAAATCATATTTTTTCCCTGAACGTTCCGACTATGTGGTTTTGTCCCATGTTTTCGTTTGTTACAACAATTAAGCCCACCGTTTAATTTCTGATGCCCTGAAAAGAGCGCATTAAAATGCTTCTGTACAGATATGTATTTTGTTTTGAATATGCGCGTATTAAAAGGCCCAAGCTTCACAAGCGTGTTCGTTTATAAACCATAGTTGCTACAGTATGGCAAAACAGACCACCCTCAGTCTGGTCCGACAACAGTACCGCAATTCTCTTCCCGTCGTCCTGACGATGCTTTCCACAAGCAAACATGGTATAAATGGTGTTGAAACTTGATAAAACGACCGTCAATGTGTGCCGCCATTCGGCGATACCGATGTTCACAATTCTTGCAACTTAGGGCGAGCCTAAGCAGGCGGAACATGCTTCTTTCTATGGTTAATGATCGAAATCGGTCTTCTGTTTTACTTTTCCAATATGGCGGAGGAAGAAAGGTTTCTGTAGTTAGGACTTCATTTAAACCAGTTTTCCTCGCCTGTAGTGAATAAATTCATTAAGGCTGAGAAGAAACAGACACTCGGCGACAATTGTCATCTTGGCAGACCATACAAATAACCATGACAACTGCACAGTCGCCATAAAAGCGAGTATAACTTTCAGTACCCCTACAGAAGACCAATCTGATTTTATTGTTTGTGATCCTGCAATGGAAGCTGGGGTTGCCTATTCTCTCAAAAGTCTGTTTCCTTTTTTTTTTTTTTTTTTTTCCTCCTCCTACCCTATATTTTTTCTAAAAAATCGGAAATCCAAAAAATAAAAAAAAACTGGTTTTACTGTATAGATAAATCTATCCTGTATAAGTCGAATATGTTGTATTTACTATAAATTTGTCTTGTACACTGAAAAGCTTTAAAAACGCAAAAGTTGTAATTCAATTGTATTTTCATACTTCTAGTAGTTCGACTTTTATGAAATTTGACACACATAAACATTAATATGTTTAAAAACTGTGCTGTGAATTTCGTATCAAAATAATGAGAAATGTGAGAGTTACAGTCCTTGCTATAGCTATGCCCCTAAAATCCAAAACTGCAAAAGATATTGAGCACGACTACAATTTGTTCCTTGGCACAAAGAGCATTGCTATTTCATTAAAAGCACAGGTTTTGCCAATTGCCTTGATTGCATGACAATAATGCTAGCTTGTCTGATTGGTCATTGTCGACGTAATCCACGTAATATAGCGTTTTTACGTCAAATCTCTAGAGACATTAGTGCCTTGACGTGAAAAGTTCGGTTGATCAGACCGGTGTCAACCTTTCACTGTCCCAATAGCATTGGAGGGACTGTTGCAGTGCCGTATAGATGAAACATGGTGATTATGACGTCACGTGGCGTCACATATACGTCATAAAGTTAGTAAAAATTCAATTGTGCTGGATAATTCATTTTCAAAGACCCGTAGAATTGTCAAAAATGAAACAAAACGAAAACTAAAGTGTTTTTTAGATATGGATTACTACAAGCTCCGTGTGAAATGGTCAAATGATTTTCTTCATTAATTCAACGTGACGCCACATGGCAAAAAGTATAAAATGGCTTTTTATTCCTGTGGGTGGTCAGTGACTTTACAAATGCCGGTTTCGTGTAAAAATGGAAGCAGAGTACAGATACTGATCCCTTTCACCTGTTACGGAAGACTTAAAATATCCTTGGTGCAAAAAATACCAATTTTCTTTTTTTTGCGTTTTTAAAGCTCTTCAGTGTATAAACAATGTTGAATAGCAATGAAAACATAATTAGTCACCCACCTCCAAGACTATTGCCCCAGGCCAGCATGGTCAGTCCTAGTATAGCATTACTAGTCACCCACCTCGAAGATTATTACACCAGGCCAGAAGGGTCAGTCCTAGTATAGCATTACAAGTCACCCACCTCCAAGACTATTGCCCCAGGCCAGCATGGTCAGTCCTAGTTTAGTATTACTAGTCACCCACCTCCAAGATTATTACACCAGGCCAGAAGGGTCAGTCCTAGTACAGCATTACTAGTCACCCACCTCAAAGATTATTGTCCCAGGCCAGACAGGTCAGTCCTAGTATAGCATTACTAGTCACCCACCTCCAACACTGTTGCCCCAGGCCAGCATGGGCAGTCCTAGTATAGCATTACTAGTCACCCACCTCCAAGACTATTGCCCCAGGCCAGCATGGTCAGTCCTAGTATAGCATTACTAGTCACCCACCTCCAAGATTATTACACCAGGCCAACATGCTCAGTCCTAGTATAGCATTACTAGTCACCCACCTCCAAGACTATTGCCCCAGGCCAGCATGGTCAGTCCTAGTATAGCATTACTAGTCACCCACCTCCAAGATTATTACACCAGGCCAGAAGGGTCAGGCCTAGTATAGCATTACTAGTCACCCACCTCAAAGATTATTGCCCCAGGCCAGACAGGTCAGTCCTAGTATAGTATTACTAGTCACCCACCTCCAAGACAATTGCCCCAGGCCAGCATGGTCAGTCCTAGTGTAGCATTGCTAGTCACTCACCTCCAAGATTATTACACCAGGCCAGAAGGGTCAGTCCTAGTATAGCATTACTAGTCACCCACCTCCAAGATTATTACACCAGGCCAGAAGGGTCAATCCTAGTATAGCATTACTAGTCACCCACCTCCAAGATTATTACACCAGGCCAGAAGGATCAGTCCTAGTATAGCATTGCTAGTCACCCACCTCAAAGATTATTACACCAGGCCAGAAGGGTCAGTCCTAGTGTAGCATTACTAGTCACCCACCTCAAAGATTATTACACCAGGCCAGAAGGATCAGTCCTAGTATAGCATTACTAGTAACCCACCTCCAAGAATATTACCCCAGGCCAGCAGGGTCAGTCCAATTACTAGTCACCCACTTCCAAGACTATTATCAAAGGCCAACAGGATCAGTCCTAGTAAAGCATTACTAGTCACTCACCCCCAGGCCAGCAGGGTCAGTCCTAGTATAGCATTACTAGTCACTCACCTCCAAGACTATTACCCCAGGCCAGCAGGGTCAGTCCGAGTATAGCATTACTAATGCTGAACACTACTCCAAATGTCTACAACATAATTTATAATGCCATTATATGAGCTGCATAATGAGAAGAAAGTTTTGTATGAATGCAAAAACAGCACTTTTGTGTTATAAAGACAGCATGTTAATCCCTTTACTTTCTAAACCTTAAATCATAAGCCTCATATCAGCTTATGTACACAGCTGCTAATTCTATGGCAGAATTTTCTATTGCATGTAAGGATGTGTTGTTGTTTTGTCTGATAATGCTCTTTCTATCCATCCTGGTGTCTTTAGGTTTGGATTTTAATTTTTTTATTTAATTGCATCCATTCTTCTCTTCTTGCTATAAAAACAAACAAATCAATGTTAAAGAATAAATAAACCTGGTAGATAATTACCTGCAATATATTGACAATTTCATTTGCTATAGAGTAAATCCATATAACTGCAATCACAAAGCCTAGATAGGAAAATGCCTGAAAAGGATAGTAAAAGGATGTTGCAAGATATAAGTTTTAAGCTATGGTCATGTAAAATTGGAACCATGCTTGACAATAACAAATTTTGCTTCTCAAACTGCAGACTGGACCTACTGTGAAGAGGCTGGAGACTATGCTGTGCTCAAGTCTAAGGAACGTAGTCTTAAGACCTGACTTATGTACAAAAACTGAACACACGCACAAAAAATCTATAGTGTTAGTCATCATGCTCTCCATGTGTGCTGTTAAAATGTTTTGTAATTATAAGAATCTTACATGAGTGTCAGGGATGGATGGACAAATCTGTACTGAGGGTCACTTTGGCATCACGAGGCTTGCCGAAAGATGCCAAACTGTGACCCGAGGAACAGATTTGTCTATCCATACCTTACACACGATAGATTCTGTCTCTTGCATGCTTTAATACAGGGACTCTTGATTTCATAACATTTACATTGAAAAAACACTGCAATCACATCCGTTATTTTGAAACAACATCGTCATGATGTGTGCGCTTACAAACTTATGCGACATCCTATACTACCAATGTTAAAAAGGAACATGTGCACGCATGGTCAGACAAAGAGGGGTAGATAAGAATTTCTACCCCTGGCCAAAACCTTGGATAAACTGAGATTTTCTCGCCAGGTGTGCAAGAATACGTGGTCTTGTTCTTCCTTCCAGTCTGGTATCTGGATTAGAACTTGATTGTAATCATTTCTGGACCTTCTATTCTGACTTGTAAAGACTGATTGAAATGAAGTTTAAGGATGTTTAAACATTTGAGCCTGTGCGTGAGAAAACCAACAATTTGCATAGGCAAAAACAAAGCCGCAGATCAGCTACGCGGTAATCGCGAAGCTGATCAGCGCCTTTGTTTTCGCTGCATGGAAAATCCCTCTCGTACTTAAATACAAAATTGCAAGCCTCTAACCATCTTCTGTGACTGTACAGGCTGGTTAGTGTCGGACCTGGTCCGAACCCAAATTGTTGGTTTTCTCATGCACAGGCTCATTTGTGAAAAGACCACTTTGATCCTTACTGCATGGTATTTTGGTTGTTCTTCATTCTTGGAGGTAAAGAAGACCAGAGCTGCTAGAACAATACCCAGGATCAGTGTTAGAACCCAGACAGGAAAATGACCTCCTAACATAGTAAAACCAACTGAAAAACAACAAAGGGAAATATTATAAGACAGCATATACATGGTTTCCATTCAATTACTAGCACTGCAACCATTCAACAAACTTATGGTAAAAATTTCATTGTAGGATCACTTCCATGCCAAGCTCCATCACCACTGACATTTTTAAACTCTTTTAATATATTCTTAATTTTCCTGTTACAAGACAGGGTGGTCACACATCAAATTCCCTGATTTTTCCCTGATATTTCCTTGATAAAATTTACTCATACTGTGACAAATTGTTTCGTTTTGTTCTTGTGTATTTTGGCAAAACGTGTTTTCATTTTCCTTTCAAAACCTCCAATTATGTTAAATAATACATTGTACCTTCTTGTGTTAATAGTACATGTATATACTGACTGATCAAAATCATTGAGTAGAGACTGATCAAAATCATACAAGCTCTTTGAGGGCCTCATGGAAGATTAGTCAATGCTAAATGTTGTTACCCTCTATAAATAAAGTACTTACTTACTTACTTACTTGCTTACTTACTTACTTACTTACTTACTTACTTACACTAATTTACATGCATGGTAATATAAACCAATTGGTTAAACATTTGTATGGCTTTCAACCTCTACTTATACATGAACATGTATGACATAACCATATCCACTCCTCCAAAAATGTTACAAGCATGACTGTCATTATTAAAGTTTCAAATGATTGACAATGAGTCATGCTTGAGGGAAACTGACGTTATTAGAGAAGCCTTAATTGTCTTAATGGGGACTTAATATCAGTTCATTATAATTACGTTTTATGTTTGTTTTTACCGTTTTTGTTTATTTATAAAGTAAAATGTGCTTATGTCAATAATAATACGATTAATTAATTAGGTTAATAATTGGTCCTTGATGTACCTAACCATTAATTTCCGGCCTTAAGAATTTATAATGCATTTCTTTATAGATCTATACAAATTTAATCGTTAAAATCGTTAAAATGATGTAGTTTTAAGTAAAATTTACGAAAAAAAATCACATTGTACTCTTAATAACATCTTTTTCGGCATTTTTGCCGAATTTCGGCAATATTTCGGCGAAGTGTCGCATTCGGCAAGTGTCGTTTCGGCGAAGTGTCTTTTCGGCAAAGTGGTTTTCGGCGAACAGTGTCATGGACCCATTTGAAACTTTCGGCGAAGTGTCGCACCGGAGAAGAATTTTCGGCATTGTGTCCTTTCGGCGAAATGTCATTTCGGCGAAGTGGTTTTCGGCAAAGTGTCGTGCACCGCATTATTATTTTTTTGGTACATGGTATTATCTACAGCTCTGTTATTTTTAAGTTGGCAACACAGGCAATGACTCAGCTTAGAGATAATTTACAAGAAGTTATAAAATCTCTTCCTCCTCATTTTCAGTTAAGAATTCAGACAGGCGTAGAGAAAATAGAGGAAAGCAAAACTGTTTGGCCCAAAGGTTTCTCATCAATATTCAATAAGTTTCTCCCCCTCTAGAGCTCTAAGCTGAGCCCTGAGACTATAAACATACTACAGTTGAAACTGCTGAATCAGCCACCTTTATAAGAGCTCCACCTGCATAAGAGAGCCAGTCTGAAACATTCCCAATCATTTTCACTATATTTTATCTCTGCATAAGACAGCCACCTCCACAAGACAACCAGCAGCCAGTAAAATCAATCCCAAAATGCTTATAACTCTCTATAAGACAGCCACATCATACTTGCCTAAAGTCATATTTCCCATTTACAAGCTGTTAATTGGACAATTATTATTCATTATTGTATTTAAAACAGTTAATTAGCAGAAAAAATCAATTAAGGTAATACCCAAGAGGCTTTGTATATTTTTTTGTGTAATGAAGCATGAAATGATGTCAACTTATGAAACACATACAGGTAGTCCTTCCTTAGAAAGGATTTTTCTTGTGACAGTAAGAATATTTTCTACATGACAACTGCTCTGACTGAACCTTGATAAGACAGCCACCTGTGTATAACAGCCAGCTTAGCTCACTCCCAAAGGTGGCGCTTTTATAGAGGTTTGACTGTATATGAAACTAATTAGAAAAGAAAACAAGGTGATCATGGGACTTCTGACAGTACAATATGTTTCCTTGCACATTAACCCACTAGTATAAAATTACACAATTCTTATTAATGTACATGTACTACTTAGAGCTTAAAAATAAACCTACAAACAATACTTAAACTTTATGGAATTATACTGAATTTAATCACCAAATAACAGTGTCAGCAATTTAGCATCAAGTCTAAAATACATCACCAAAATCTATGAAGGCAATCTTTGGTGACGAAAAAAAAATCTTCAACAGACATTAACATTACTATTTGGTGGAGGCTTTACCATCTGTATATGCCATTTAATGGTATCCATGCATAGTCTTTTAGTATAGCTCTGGGGCAATGGTGGCTCATTTCCATTTAGGTTTCTAACTGTAACTTTTGACCATTCTTAGTATATTTGATTGTGTTGCATTTATGCCTTTTAGCAGAATTTAATAACAGCTGTCGCAGGACAGCGTAGCTCGCCTGACTTGTGCTTTGCCACTAAATCTATCAAAGTCTATGACCAATGACCTTTGACCTCAAGGTCACTCAGGTGAGTCCAGGTGATATAGCAAAAAACTTCAGACCAATATCTATCTACAAACATGCATAAGTATCAACTTGATACATCTACATGTTCAAGACGTATATACTTATAAAAACTTTGACAAAAAAATTTAACACAAAATTGACCTCAAGGTCACCCAGGGTAGGTCATGATGGTACAGCATAAAACTTCAGACCACTGTCTACTCGCATGCAAAGTATCAACTTGATCCATCGCCATGTTAAAGAGATATAGACTTATAAAAACTTTAACCAAAAACTTTAACATTTGAGCAATGCGAACGCTAACACTAACACTGACGCCGATGCCGGGGTGAATGCAACAGCTCTTCCTGTACTTTCGTACAGGCGAGCTAAAAACTGAAATGTCTATAGTTAACTTTTGCTTTGTATTTTGTTGCCAAATAGTACATGAAATGTGTTTTTGAAAAAAACAAATTAAGATATTTCTCAGAAAAAAATATTAAGGATTTTTACAAACCAGTGCCATTGAAATTTTAAACATGCGCATAAAAAGTTTGAATTCAAAGCTAAAAAAGAAGAATTCTTATTAACTTCACATATACCTGTAATCAAATCGATCTTCATATGATGGAACGATGTGTAGTTATTTGTCGAAATGTCTGGCTAGGTTCTCAGGAAGGAACACAAATTGAACACAAGTATTGATTTGTATGGTCTATATTGACTTATGCATCTGTAGACCATAGAGATGTCTGTTCCTCTACCCCATACCTGAGATGTCTGTTCCCCTACCCCATACCTTTAGTGGCTGTGACACCGAACAAGGGCCCCAGGGCACACTGTAGACAGTAGACATGTCTGTTCCCCTATCCCATACCTTTAGTGGCTGTGACACCAAACAATGGTCCCAGGACACACTGTAGACCTTCTGTTCCTCTACCCCATACCTGAGATGTATGTTCCCCTACCCCATACCTTTAGTGGCTGTGACACCAAACAAGGGCCCCAGGGCACACTGTAGACAGTAGAGATGTCTGTTCCGCTATCCCATACCTTTAGTGGCTGTGACACCGAACAAGGGCCCCAGGGCACACTGTAGACAGTAGAGATGTCTGTTCCTCTATCCCATACCTTTAGTGGCTGTGACACCGAACAAGGGTCCCAGGGCACACTGTAGACAGTAGAGATGTCTGTTCCTCTACCCCATACCTGAGATGTATGTTCCCCTACCCCATACCTTGAGTGGCTGTGACACCGAAAAAGGGCCCCATTGCACACTGTAGACAGTAGAGATGTCTGTTCCTCTACCCCATACCTGAGATGTATGTTCCACTACCCCATACCTTTAGTGGCTGTGACACCGAACAAGGGCCCCAGGGCACACTGTATGTATGCTCTCCTACCCCATACCTTTAGTGGCTGTGACACCAAACAAGGGCCCCAGGGCACACTGTAGACAGTAGTGATGTCTGTTCCCCTATCCCATACCTTTAGTGGCTGTGACACCGATCAAGGGCCCCAGGGCACACTGTAGACAGTAGAGATGTCTGTTCCCCTATCCCATACCTTTAGTGGCTGTGACACCAAACAAGGGCCCCAGGGCACACTGTAGACAGTAGAGATGTCTGTTCCTCTACCCCATACCTTTAGTGGCTGTGACACCAAACAATGGTCCTAGGACACACTGTAGACAGTAGAGATGTCTGTTCCCCTATCCCATACCTTTAGTGGCTGTGACACCAAACAATGGCCCCAGGGCACACTGTAGACAGTAGAGATGTCTGTTCCCCTATCACATACCTTTAGTGGCTGTGACACCGAACAAGGGCCCCAGGGCACACCGTAGACAGTAGAGATGTCTGTTCCTCTATCCCATACCTTTAGTGGCTGTGACACCGAACAAGGGCCCCAGGGCACACTGAAGACAGTAGAGATGTCTGTTCCTCTACCCCATACCTGAGATGTCTGTTCCCCTACCCCATACCTTTAGTGGCTGTGACACCGAACAAGGGCCCCAGGGCACACTGTAGACAGTAGAGATGTCTGTTCCCCTATCCCATACCTTTAGTGGCTGTGACACCGAACAATGGCCCCAGGGCACACTGTAGACAGTAGAGATGTCTGTTCCCCTATCCCATACCTTTAGTGGCTGTGACACCGAACAAGGGCCCCAGGGCACACTGTAGACAGTAGAGATGTCTGTTCCCCTATCCCATACCTTTAGTGGCTGTGACACCGAAGGCACACTGTAGACAGTAGAGATGTCTGTTCCCCTACCCCATACCTTTAGTGGCTGTGACACCAAACAAGGGCCCCAGGGCACACTGTAGACAGTAGAGATGTCTGTTCCCCTATCCCATACCTTTAGTGGCTGTGACACCGAACAAGGGCCCCAGGGCACACTGTAGGAAGTAGAGATGTCTGTTCCCCTATCCCATACCTTTAGTGGCTGTGACACCGAACAAGGGCCCCAGGGCACACTGTAGACAGTAGAGATGTCTGTTCCCCTATCCCATACCTTTAGTGGCTGTGACACCGAACAAGGGCCCCAGGGCACACTGTAGACAGTAGAGATGTCTGTTCCCCTATCCCATACCTTTAGTGGCTGTGACACAGAACAAGGGCCCCAGGGCACACTGTAGACAGTAGAGATGTCTGTTCCCCTATCCCATACCTTTAGTGGCTGTGACACCGAACAAGGGCCCCAGGGCACACTGTAGACAGTAGAGATGTCTGTTCCAGTGATGTTTCTCCTCCTCATAGTTCACCACAGGAACAGTCACAATCAAACAGAACATCAGTGGGCACTAACAAATACAATCATATATGAGAAAAAAAAATGTTTTCTTATAGTCTCTGTGATTCTTACTGTTTTATGCCTTGGTGTTGAAGCACCTTATAATGTCATTTTACATATTTTTAGTTAAGCTTGGGTAACTAAGTGGCCACCTTTTGGGAAAAATAGCTGCTCATTTGGCTTACGATATGTTTTCTTAGTACAAGTTCCTAATTGTTAATTTAGTTTTTACCCACCTCGGTTTTTGGGGTGGGAATTTTTATCTAATTGCGCCATTTCCTGATCATTGCTACTTTAACTTTTGTATTCATACAGGTCTGTAAAGAAGCTGCAGACCAAATCTTTAAAACTTTGTGGCCATACTTTACAGTACAATAGAAACTATATTTATTATGAACAAAATTAATAAATGGTATGCAGATTAAAATGAACATATTTGAAAACTAAAGACAATCTGTCCAAAAATAATTGTTGATAAAAGTCATAATAATAAAAATAATTTTGCAGAACATACAGCTACCTTAAATACTTCATATATTTTCTTGAACAAGTTTTTGTCCGACCAGCCATCAGTATCTATAGGGTTAATACAGTTGAGAAATTCCCTGAGAGGACCATCATCGTGTGACGGGATAAACTCTGTTACAACAGGGTCACCATTGGCTTGCAGAGTATCTTGTAACAGTGGAGATCGCTCAGTGACATCACTGTCTGAAATGAGACATGAAACATCTCTTGATGCAAATGATCATAGAATTCAATATGTCCTCATGGGTTCTCACCTTGTGACAAGGTGATTGAAATGCATCTATCTTACATGTAGTTGTCATGTTAAATATACAATACAGACTGCCACACATAAGATTAAAGAGACAAGGCACATGATTTAGTGGACAAAATGCATGATTCACAGATAAGATTAATCTAGGTATTCAGCACTCAAAATAAGTATGAATCTTTTGTACCAGTAATAAGATTTAAAATATTACCTTGAGGAGAGTTGTTTTCAACAGGATACTGGAGATGTTTGCTTTCACTTTCACCTATATGTACAAGACATTATCATATATACCACAATAAAATACTGTCTGTTGCAATGTTTTGGTATTAGACAATTCATGACTTCTTTGGCATTTAGATATTTAGATACACATCCTATCTTCAACTTATTTCCATCAATAGAAGCACCTAATATGTGGTGTCGCTCCATTTTGCCAATAGTTGCATTTTTACCATTTTTTTCTGGAAATTCTCTGTATAGGATTATATATCTATGCTGCTGCAGAATTTTAACACCTGCCGCCCTGTCCCACCCAGTTACCAGCATTCAAAACCTCCACATTTGCAAAAGAAAATCACCCTTATAATTTTGTTGTTTTTTCTACAAAAAGGGAGCGAAAGTACTTACTTTCCCATGAGTCTTGAACATTTCCACTGCCTGATGTCCTGTTACGCCGTCTTGAATGAATGTATCGGCCAACCACAACAACAAGCACATAGAACACATACAATAAAATAAAACCTAAACAAAAACAAAAATACAACTTGAGCCTTATATATGACATGTAAATCTACATTTTGAAATTGATTCGGTCTAACATATCTGTATGCAGAGCAAGACCCCATATTTTCAGTTTTAGATAGAAGGCTGGTTTAAGTTAAATTTCTTAATAAGTGTTCAAGATCCAAGGTCATACATTATTTTTCAAATAAAATAATATTTGTCCAAAAACATAACTGATTCAATAACAAGAGATAAGGTTTGTAACCATTGTATAAAGTCTTATAGTGCTTTAAATCAAAGAAAATTAAATAGAGCTAAAAAGATATTGCATAGAAAAGAAGGAAAATGTTAAAAATAAGACCCTTTCAAATTAAGAACTCAAGTGACTCTGATAATGGGAAAACTTTTCTCACCTATAGCTTCAAATTTTGTAATCTCTTTCTTCCAGAGTATTTGGAATGCCCAGAAAGTTGCTGCTAGAAAGAAGATAACATCCCTGAGAAATGGTCTCTGCATTGCATCAAATGGCTGGATAATGGCTATAGTACCAGCCACAACTGTAGTCACAAACACACCAGCACCTGATGAATTAAACAATAACATCCCTGAGAAATGGTCGCTGCATTGCATCAAATGGCTGGAAAATGGCTATAGTACCAGCCACGACTGTAGTCACAAACACACCAGCACCTGGTGAATTAAACAATAATATCCCTGAGAAATGGTCTCTGCATTGCATCAAATGGCTGGATAATGGCTATAGTACCAGCCACGACTGTAGTCACAAACACACCAGCACCTGATGACTGTAGTCACAAACACACCAGCACCTGGTGAATTAAACAATAACATCCCTGAGAAATGGTTGCTGCATTGCATCAAATGGCTGGATAATGGCTATAGTACCAGCCATGACTGTAGTGACAAACACACCAGCACATGGTGAATTAAACAAAAACATCCCTGAGAAATGGTCTCTGCTTTGCATCAAATGGCTGGATAATGGCTATAGTACCAGCCACGACTGTAGTCACAAACACACCAGCACCTGGTGAATTTAAACAACCAGAGGACCAATGGTCCTGTAAACGCTCACCTGAGACCTGAGATATATACCAATAAACTTGTTTGACTAGAATGGTAATATACATGTATATAACCCCTGGGCAGGGTCAGTGCAAACTCTGGAGTCAATTTCTTTTTTAAATCATAAAGATTCAGTCGATTTGCCAATTACTGCAAGTTTTGCCCTTCAAATGACATTGTAACAATTTTCCCCATTCAAATGTGTGGGCAAACCTAAGTTGACCTTGCCGTAAAAAGGTCAAGGTCATCCCAGGGTCATGATTTATACAAACTTTAATGATGCTTCATGCCAAGTTTCAAAATCATAGGACTTCTGGTTCTGGAGAAGATTTTTAAAGGTTTTTGCTATTTATAGCCATGGCGGCCATCTTGGTCATGTGACCTTGACCATTTATATCAACTTTCTTTCCCCCTTCCCAAGGATGCTCCATATGACGTTTGGCTTTGATTGGCCAAGCGGTTTCAGGGGAGATGATGTTTCATTATTATGGAAATATACATGTATATAGCCCCGGGGCAGGGGCAGACAACCCCCCAGGGGCTAAAATTTTCCATTAACATTAATCTTCTGTCCATTTGCCTATTCCCAGTAAGTTTTACCCATTAAATAGCATTTTACCATTTTTTCCAATTCAAATGCATTGGCAACCTAAGTTGACCTTGCCGTTAAATAGGTCAAGGTCATCCTAGGGTCATGATTTATACAAACTATGATGAGCCCACATCCCCGATGCTACATACCAAGTTTCGTGGAAATCGGCCCACTGGTTCTGGAGAAGAAGATTTTTAAAGGTTTTTGCTATTTATAGCCATGGCGGCCATCTTGGTCATGTGACCTGGACCATTTATATAAACTTTCGTTCCCCCTTCCTAAGGATGCTCCACATGAAGTTTGGTATGATTGGCCAAGCGGTTTCAGAGGAGAAGATCTTTGAAATTGTGAACGACGGACGACGAACGACGGAGCATGGGTATACTATAAGCTCACCTGTGAGCCTTCGGCTCAGGTGAGCTAACAACACCTATTAATGGTCACTGCATTGCATCAAATGGCTGGATAATGGCTATAGTACCAGCCACGACTGTAGTGACAAACACACCAGCACCTGGTGAATTAAACAATAACATCCCTGAGAAATGGTCGCTGCAATGCATCAAATGGCTGGATAATGGCTATAGTACCAGCCACGACTGTAGTGACAAACACACCAGCACCTGGTGAATTAAACAGTGACATTCCTGAGAAACGGTTCCTACATTGCATCAAATGGCTGGATAATGGCTATGGTACCAGCACCTCATGATTTAAAACACTAACATCCCTTGAGACATTGTCGCTGCATTGCATCAAATGGCTGAATAATGGTTATTGGCTAAAGTACCAGCCACGACTGTAGTCACAAACATGAATTTAAACAATAAAATCACCTACTGTCTGAACACCATCTTTCAGAAACCGCATTTTTCAAAATGTCACTTATCTGAAACACCACAAGAAAAATATGACCATGTCACCTTTTTGCAACCCAAAAGTCGTAAAATGTGCCGCAAAAATTTTGAAAATCGGTTCACTAATAAAAAATTATTTTGAATAGGCCTCTTACATGTGCAAGGGAGGTAATCCAAATGCCTTAAAATTGAAAAGCAAGCAACTATGTGGAATAACTTTAAGAGTTTGGTGATCAGCTATGCATACAATACAATTTCGGTTTGGTTTGGTGCATTTAAAAAAAAAAAATATCAATTTAGATTTATTTCGGAAAAAATTACTTCCCTTGCGGACATTTTACAAGGGAAAAAGCCCTATTCAAAAATATTTTCTGGCAGAAATTTTTTTATTTATAAACCAATTTTCAAAATTTTTGTAGCACTTTTTACGACTTCCGGGATGCAAAATGGTGACATGGTCATATTTTTCTTGACGTCTTTTAGAAAAATGAGATTTTGTTTGTTTGTTTGTGTGGAGGCTTAACTTCCCAGTTAACAATTTTTCAGTCATGTCGGAATGGAGCCAATTACGCTTCCTGGGTTTAAACAGTACTGTAGGGAGTTAATATGTCTTGCTCAAGGACACAACACGGATCGAACTCAGGAACTCTCCATTCAGTCTGACGCTCTACCACTACGCCACTGTGCCCCCTTAAATGAAATTTTGAAAAATGCAGTTTCTGGAAGATGGTGTATAGACAGTAGTAATAGTTGCTGCATTGCATCAAATGGCTGAATAATGGCTATAGTACCAGCCACCGCTGTAGTCAGAAACACACCAGCACCTGGTGAATATAAACCAGAGGACCAATGAGAACACTCCACTGAAATTTGGTCAAGGTCATATGATCAAAGTCAAAATTAAGTGAATACAAACAGGTCCCTCTTATGGATAGATCTGCCCCATTCATGCATGGTATTGTGGTCACAAAGGAAGGGGTGACCAAACTTCTCAAAGGTCTAAACCCGTCTAAAGCCTTAGGGCCTGATGAGCTTCATCCCAGAGTCCTAAAGGAACTGGCTATGGAATTAGGGCCGGTATTCGCCCATCTCTTCCAGCAGTCAATTGGTACAGGTGAAATTCCAAAAGAATGGTCTCTTGCTAATATTTGCCCCCTGTTTAAGAAGGGCGACAGGTCACTTGCCCGCAATTACCGCCCTGTTTCTTTGAGATGCATTTCTTGTAAGCTTCTTGAACATATTGTATGCTCTAATATTATGGCCCATCTTGATGAACATGAACTCCTGTCGGACAGGCAACACGCATTTAGGAAATGGCATAGCTGTGAAACTCAGTTGACTACAGTGATAAATGACTGGGCCAAAATCTTAGACAAAAAAGGCCAGGTCGACACTTTTATACTCGATTTTGAAAAGGCTTTCGATACTCCTCCCCATGAACTCCTTAAAAGCAAATTGTTCAGCTATGGAATAGGTGGAACAACACTGAATTGGATAAATGCTTTCCTTTGTTTCAGACAACAAAGGGTAGTGGTTAATGGTATTTAATCGGATTGGGCTCCAGTTGTGTCGGGTGTCCCTCAGGGCACCTTTCTCGGCCCCTTGCTGTTTTCCTTGTATATAAATGACATCTCAGCAGACATCGAGTCTGAAATAAGACTCTTTGCTGATGATTGTGTTTGCTATCGTGAAATCAAGAAAAGAATGAAGAGGATACATTGAAATTTCCAAGAGACATTGATCGCTTAGGCAGTTGGGCTAGAAAATGGGGAATGAGATTTCAACCCGTCAAATGCAACATGATGCAGCTGACAAATAAACGGTCTAGTAAGATACAGGCTAACTACACCCTTGAGGGCACTTTACTGGAAAACGTTGAAAGCATAAAATACCTGGGTGTAACTATCACAAATGATTTGAAATGGAATACTCATATTTCCAATGTTTGTACAAAGGCTAACAGAACTCTTGGATTCTTGAGGAGAAATTTGTATTCTTGTCCCCCAGATGTGAAAGACGCAGCTTATAAAGGACTGGTGCAGCCGGTCTTGGAATATGGAAGCTCAGTTTTGGACCCTCACACTTATGGCCTCCAGGAAGAACTGAAAAAGGTCCAAAATCATGCGGCAAGGTTTGTAACGGGAAATTATGTTTTTGAAACTGGGAGCATGACTGGCATTTTAGGTCAACTGAAATGGGAATGGAAGGATAGTTGACTTATATTGCTATACAAAGGTCTAAAGGGTAAAGCCAGAATACCCACAGATGACCTTATCCCAAAGAATAGGCGTTGTAGAAATCAACACTCTTTGGCTTTTCAGATACCTTCAGCTAGCAAAGAAGCGTACAAAAGTAGTTTCTTTCCACAGACTATCAGGGACTAAAATGACCTCCCTGATTCACTTGTCTCCTCTGCTGAAATGTCTGATGACTGTGTGTCCAAGTTCGCTTCACTCGTGCGTTCAAGGGACTAATTTCTCCCCCATCCGAACCCCCTGGTGTAATAATGTCATTTGGCGTGTCACCAGTAAACTATTCAGATTCAGATTAAACCTGACCTTGAATAATCACATAACATCATTAACTTAGTAAACTCTCTATGTCTACCAATTTTCAAATCTTTTAAAAGATCTTCTTTAAACTTTTTCTATAGACAAACATATTATAAGACCAAGTTTGACCTTGCATAAAATATGTCAAGGTCATCCCAAGGTGATTACCTATACAACCTATGATAGACCAGGGACCTGGGTGTTTTATATTTAGTTTAGTTGTTATCTGTCATCTGGTTCCAGGGTTCCAGAGAAGATTTTTGAACGGATTTTACCTTGTATGGGTTTTCACCATATAATTGAGCCTGTGCATGAGAAAACCAACAATTTGGGTTTCAGACCAGGTCCAACACAAACCAGCCTGTACAGTCACAGAAGAAACCCAGAATCTTGAAAATTTGGGAATAAGTAGAGGAGGAAATGTACTATCCGTGTAGCGAAAACAAAGACGCTGATCAGCTTCGCGGTTACCGCGAAGCTGATCTGCGTCTTTGTTTTCGCCCATGCAAATTGTTGGTTTTCTCACTCACAGGCTCAATTATAAGAGCCTCTAACATCAAAGTAATATACAAGCACAGATAGTATCATTCTATCTATGTTTTACCTTCATTAGGATTTAGGTCACTATGTAATCAGTAAAATAATCAGCAAGCTTTGCAACACAAACATATAATTTTCATGGTCAAAACAAGGCCATGATAAACAATTTGATAATATAACAATTGACATGTACATTGTACAGTTTCTAAATACATGTATTAAAAGTATGAAAACAATGGCATTTGTTAACAAAGTTTTGTGAAAAGGGGCATATTTTTGCATACTCATGGCACAGCTGATCAGTATTTTTGTATACTAAGATTTCTTTTCCTCTTCAATCAAACACATACACTTAATCCATAACTATACAGCATACACTGAAAGAAAGTTAGGAGAGGCCACTTTTCAAACTCATACCATGTTCAAAATTGCATGATTTTTTTGCCTAGAGACATGACTTTCAAGTAGTTAAAGTTGCGGAGTGTTCGGAAATAATTTTCTTTCACTAAACACGTTGTTGGAGTTAAAGTGCAAAAATCAATGTTTTTTTAATAAAAAAATAGTTAAAGCACAACATTTTTTGAAATGAGGAATGGGTGTCTTCAAACGAGCCCTTCTGGTTTGGAAAAACATCAAACATTCGAATTTTCTCCACTGGTAGATTATATACGCATTTATAAAAAATCGCTATTTTCGAAAGTTTTTGGAAAATTCAACTATAAGCCTCTTAAAACATGTTAATCCCTGTCAAAGTCACTTTATGAGGCCTGGAAATGAGAGATATAACTCGAAAGAGCTGTATTAGACAATTTTTGGGGACAAACAGGTCATGGTAGCTGCACACTTCCGGTTTCAATGCCAAATTTTTAATAAACAAAATAACAAAATTTGTGGACAATTTTTTAATTTTCAAAGTTTATCAGAGTCCAGTATTAGACATAAAGAATCGCTGAAATTTTCAATGCCATGCTGCTGATAATAACGCATCCAGAGAAGAACAAAGTTTGTATGCAAATTGCATGCAAAAAGCTGAATTCCTGTTTTCCATGTTGCTGTCTTCTTGCATGTACAAAACAAATACGAAGATTCTTATTGCAGCAACACATTTGACTTGATTTTATCTTGCATCGTGGCAGTCAGTACCACTTTCAAACAAATTAAAAGGTAAAATACAATGCCATATTATGACATTTAATTTGATGTTGATAAAGTGTGACTTTTTGAAATGAGGGCACGCTTACTCATGCTTCATCTGTGTGAGATGTATCACATATTTTGGAATGCAGAAAATCACAGAGCCACTATTAGACATTGGTTTATTCATATGATCATGAATTTTTTATCATATTTTACTTTCTGAACTAGAATAAAAAAATATGAGGCAGCCTTTTATAACTTTCTCTCAGTGTAGTTCCATGTCAATCTACATGTATGTCTTTACTCTTACCAAAGAGAGCACCAAATGCCAGTCCAGCATCCCCATTCTTGGCATTTCCTATAGCAGCAATGGCAGAGAATATATCAGGAGCACCATTACCAAATGCTAGAAATGTCACACCCTTTGTTGGGGTTAAGGTCAGATAATTTGCAATACAATGATACCAATATATAACTTTGCCACATCTTCTGCACGTGAAAATAATTAATGTTCATATGTTCATATAGCAGCCCAACAGGAAAAGTAGATCTGACAATTCTAAGACATCTGTACAATGTTATATTTCCACAACTTAAGGAATCCAAAAGCTTAAGCATGACAATCACCGAATTTACAATCTCCTCCTAGAGCATTTGTTTTTCATATCTGACCATTGGTTGAGCATCAGAGTATTTACTGGTAGTAGGTGTGTTACATGAAAACATTTTAAGTTGTGAAGGATACAGCAATGTTGTGACTCAATCTCATGGTGTCTGATATCACTGCCAGAGACGGACAGAAACTGCAAGAAATTAAATAGCTTACAAATCTGACTTTTGCAAGTTATATTCAATTAAAATGTGCTATGAGGACCTTTGTCTTCATTTTCATAATGCAAAATGTTGATTCTCTATCTAAACATGAAATATCAAACATCTTATCATGTCCACCTATATCGCCCAAATTGTGTCTGACCTAGAAGAATCCAGAAGACAAGACTGGTCTGCAAGTAACCAAACTGGAGGACCAATGATCCTCAGAACACTCACTAAAATGTATATCTCTGTAACAGTGAAAACCACTTAGCAGCTGTTAAGCATGAACCCCTGCATAGCAGATGTCCTTAACATACTCTTCGACCACAGTGGGGTTGACCTATATTTCATGGTTCATCGACTGTGTAAAAATTTACGTCAAGTCTAAAACTAAAGTGTATTTCTCTGTAGCAGTGATAGCCTTAGGCATATCATAATGACGATATACTTACAAGTCATCTGCAGTGACAGCAAGTCCAATGAACAAGAACAGCCACCATATTATCTGTAGAATAAATCAAACACAACAATTATCTATGAGAAAAGACAGATAAGATTTTCAATTGTTTTCTTCATGTACGAAGGGCGTTCAAAAAGTTCGCGGAAAAGTGCCATCATATTCTTATTTTGTAAATCAGCTGAATTAAACTATTACAGTTATATAGACAAACATGATTTGTACTATTCAGCAAATTTTGCTGCTCTGGCATGAATAAAATGTTAACAGTGGTTGCTATGGAAACCGTACATCACAATTACCGGCCCACTCTTGTTCATTTTTGCAAAAAGTCGATCCTTAATGATGAGTTGCATTTGATAATTTACCGTGCTTTTTTCACCAAACTTTGTATGATCAAAGTTCAATATGTTTGCGATTAGCACATGACGCCATATAAGTGTGTGACGTCATTTGGGCGTAAAGCGGCCATATTGTTTAGTGGTTATGCCTAAAATGCGAAGGGAACAACGGTATTCGATAAATTGTGTGTTTGGAACAGACTATAAAAGAAAGAAACACTGATAAGAGCAGAAAGCACATATGGCAACAAGGAAATTAAGAAAACGGCAATCAACAAGTAGTATGCATGCTTTCTACACGACTAGAAAAGTCAGTGGCGGATTTAGAGTGGGTTCGGGGGGTTCGCTTGAACCCCCCTCTTGGATAAAATTATTTCAGTTTCATGGGTAAATTTATGAAAAGCTGGGAAAATGTTAAAAACGAACCCCCTTTGGTGGCTTTGAACCCCCCTTCCAGAAATCCTGGATCCGCCCCTGAAAGTGTCAATGTCGACTAGCGCAGCGTAACGTCAAATAACGTCATACTGTCGAAAATGATCATCGTGATAGAAAAGAGTAGAATTCGTGAAATACACAACATATCGAATTGTAGTTTGGGCACAATTCACCGCATTATACACACAGAACTGACAAAAAGACGCCCGTATGCCAGGTAGATTCCAAAATGCTTAAGAGCTAGCCAACAGCGGCATGAATGCGTATAGCATGACGTTGTTATGACGTTGGGCCGGTTTTACTGTTGTTACCTTAGAAACGCACGTGATTTAATGCCTAATTTTCCTCCGATTTTATTCAAATTTTGTGCATATGTTAACTATATGTTGATTTACAACATGCACAGAGAATGTAAATTTCTCATGACAATTACAAAGGACCGTTGACTATATGGCCTGTATATGCCTATACTTTAGGGGCCAAGAACACTGTTATCAAGCTCCCGATGCTGATCCTTTATGCTGAAGACAATAGTTCCATGTCTTGTGAAGAGATACATGTTCAGATATTTACAGGTTCTGTCATCATTTGGTAGAAATTGAAGTTTCAGTGGGGTTGGGGGTCAAAATTTTATGAATACAAAAAGGTAGAAAATTTGCATTTTTCTTGCATGGTGGCGATTGTTGTTACTAACGTTTGTATTTTAGAGCATTCAGTCCACAGAAACATGCAAGAATCACGTAAAAACGCACCGAAAATGTTTAAATATTTGCAGTATGAAAAGTTGTTAGGAAAACTTTTAGGAGGTACCTGTATAGCATTTCATTAGTTTACCATATATACTCTATAAATAAAAGTTACAAAAGGTGCCGAGTTTCCAGTCTGGAATCAGTAAAATGTCTTTGAGAAGTCAAAACTCTATGTAGCTTGATAAGTATGTTCTTGTAAGAAATTTGTTTGATATTCATCATGTACAATTGAATTATTGTGGCCAAATATTTATGATAAATTCTACCTAGCTGGTCATTGCAAATGTAGCATAAAAGACATATACAACGGATAAACTAACACGGCTACCTATCTCCATAATTCAACAATGAAATGAATCTTCAAAAACATCAAGTATCAAATGCACCAAAAGTAGATTGATTGGACTGCACTAAGTATTACCATAATATTGTGCCAGTCAAACACATTTATTCAGCAAAACCAGGAACTTAGTTAAATCATATCTTGAAAACCTGTCCTCACATTATGGAAATAATAAAACAGACATAAATTTTATAGATTAGAGGCCGTGCAAAAAAAACAAGGGAATATTTGTACAGTGTGTCTCCAAACTTTTATAACACAAAACTATGGGGCCAACAATGTCTGTTGCCCAAATGATGAAAATTGATTCAGCAGCATCCAGTTTCAAGTTAATAGCATTTTTGATAGTGTGTATTATGATCATGTTATGCTATTTCATTTTCTATTACTTAATTTATGTTAGCTTTGCAATAGCTATAACTATTTATCATGTTTGGGCTCTGGTTTTTGGGCTCTAGAGTATCGTTCCCCTCAAAGAACCAACACGCCACTTTCACATATTGTGCAATACATGGCAACACACATACATGCAAAAGCTTTTGTTGGTTCTCAGGGGGGAACAATACTCTATAAAACGTTTTCCTAATTACTATATATTTCATACAAAAATTGATTGTTTTATCCCCAAATTCAGATCCTGTGGCACGAAACATGGAAAACAAATTCTGTTGTCTAATAGATCATTATTCGGGGAAGTTAACCTGTGCACAAGAAGACAGACGGCTAACTTTTTGTTTTTCAAAAAAACATAGGCATTTGTAAATAGAAATGGTCAACGCTTCTTTGGCAGCACTTTTCTTCGAACTTTTTGAACCCCCCTCGTATATACTTATGTATTTACAAGAATCCAAAAATTACAGCAGTTTTCCATAATAAATCATTTTTTCATTTCCACTATATATTCTATTTTTATTTAAATGCAAACTATGCAGAATATTGTAACCAGAATTTACTGTCAACATAGATATAGTTTGTGCTGTGACTCAACATCCCAGAAAACAAGATAAAACTCTTTTTTCTTCATTCAGATAAACAGCAGAGATCCTACTGGAATGTTGTCTGTCAGTGTATTAAAAAAAATCCAAAACCTCCTGATCCAGATTCTTAGTCTGGCACTCTAGACTACCACTTGGCAACATCTTTCTCCTATCATATAATACCATTTCTTTCTTAACTAACTTAACAAGAAATTACTGGCATGGCTTGTGGCTCAGTGCCGTTCATTGCCCCATGTAAAACAGCAGTCACACATTAGCGTATAACCCAAAAGCGCGCCCGGCGTATGAAAAATGTCAACATGCTGAAGATTTTGGATGTATAAAAATTAATTTGTACCTTTAACTCACTTTAGCAGTCACACATAAGCGCACGACTGAGGCGTGTGCCGGACGTATAAAAAATCTAAAAGTTTTAGAGTATGTTTGTCTTACGTCCCAGACACGCTAAGAATATGCTATGGACAAGCAGCGAACGTTCAACGCGCGCCTCACACACCCTTTGGGCACGCTACTGAAGCAATATCTCATAAAATCGGAAGCATACACTGGCGTGCCTCAAACGTGCGCCAAATGCGTTTGAAGCATATTCAACTATGTTGCACGCATGGAACTTATTCGAAACGTACAAGTCACACGCCCGGGACACGCCGAGCTTCTAGAAAATTTTTAAGCATGTTTAAAAATTTTTGATCCCAAACGCGCATGACACGCGCGATGATTTTTAGCGACATACAGCAACGCGCGCCGGACATACACTAAGCGTACACAACGTACTTGTAACGAGTTTCGAACGTGTCTCCGACGTGTGTCTGGCGTATGTGGAATTTTGCAATTTTTCAACATGGCCATCGTGCGTTTCACTTATAGGCTAATGTGTGACTGCTGTTTAAACAACATTTCGGTATGTTAAAATCCTGATCCACACTCTGACACAATACCATATGGCCACTGCATTCTACTATGCTATTTTTTCTTAATTTATTTACCAGAATGATGAGACCAAGAGGTAAAACTTTGGGACTGAAGTCACAATATACAAAGTATGTGTAATCAATGAAGCCCTCATCTATCTGACAATCATCTGTGATGTTCACAAACGCACATCTCTGGGAATCATTGAGCTTGTGGACGTCACTACACTGAAAATAAAAATTATGTCCTTTTCCATAAGCACTTTTGAAAAAAAGCTTGTGGACGTCACTACACTGAAAATAAAAATAATGTCCTTTGCCATAAGCACTTTTGAAAAACAAGAACTCTGCAGAGGTCGATATCGCACCTGCATCGAACAAAATAACTAAAAATGTGAAATATAGGTCGAGGGCACCAGGTTAAGGTGTGTTCTGAAAGGGTATGTGGACATTTACTATGCAAGGTTTTACACTCGCAGCTATCACTGATGCAGAGAAAACCAAACTTCGACGTAAAAATTAACAAAGTCAATGGACCGTGAAATATAGGTCAAGGTCAGCGGGTCAAGGTGCGTGCCTGAAGAGTATGTCAAGGACAATTACTATGCAAGGTTTCACACTCACAGCTTTCACTAGTGCAGAGAAAACAAAACTTTGACGTAAAAATTAACAAAGTCAATGGACCGTGAAATAAAAGTCAAGGTCAGCGGGTCAAGGTGTGTGCTTGAAGGGTATTTCAAGGACAATAACTATGCAAGGTTTCACACTCACAGCTATCACTGATACAGAGAAAAAGAAACTTCGACGTAAAAATTAACAAAGTCAATGGACCGTGAGATATAGGACAGGGGCACCGGGTCAAGGTGCGTGCTTGAAAGGTATGTCAAGGACAATTACTATGCAAGGTTTCACACTCCTAGCTCTCACTGATGTAGAGAAAACCCAACTTCGACGTAAATGTTGACGGACGGATGGAAGAAAGGACGGACAGAAATATGGACTCCTATATCGCACCCTGCTATAAGCAGGTGAGATAAAAATGATCAGAAAATGTAACCAGAGGACCAATGGTCCTGTAAACGCTCACCTGAGACCTAGTTATTACTTTTTCGATGTAAAAGCCTGTGTTTCCAAAATTAACCTTATAGTAAAATAGATCAAGGTCATCCTAGGGTCATCATATGAGCTGCCTCACAGGAAAACCAACAATCTGCATAGGCGAAAACAAAGATGCAGATCAGCTTCGCGGTAACCACGAAGCTGATCAGCGCCTTTGTTTTCACTACTCGGATAGTACAATCCGTTGGCTCGTTGACAAAACCTCGTAACTGCAAAAAAACAAATTTTTCAGGAGAAGCAAAAAACTAAAACTTGTATATAAATGATATATAATTGTGCATGTTTACAAATTGTCGTATATACAAAACTTGATAAATGAAAGCTAGAAGCAGATTCTTATGATGAATTAAAGAATGCATTTATGAGAAATCATACATATGCAACTTTTGCATATCTAAAAGATAAAGATTTTCTTGTATTTAATTTTTTTGAAATTGCATATACGAGGTTTTGTCACCTTTTTTCAAGTCCGTTTACCATTTGTAGTTACGAGGTTTTGTAAGGTCATCGAAAAACTAACTTCCAATTGGACATAACCTACAAGGCTTTGTCACAAGCTGAATTTGAATGTTTTGAATCGCGTCATGTGAAAAAACGATTTTTTGAAAAAAGTGCAGTTACGAGGTTTTGTCAACGAGCCAACGAATCCCTCTTCTAGTTAAATCTGAAATTTCAAGCTTCTAGCTCTTTTCTGTGCTTGTACCGACTGATTTGTGTCGGACCTGTTCGGAAACAACACTGTTGGTTTTCCCACAAGGCGGCTCATATGTACAAGCTATGATGGGCCAAAGTCCTAAATGCTACATACTGAGTTTCGTGAAAATTGGCCAGCCTGTTCTGGAGAAGATTTTTGAGTGGTTTTTACCAGATAT
Source organism: Rugalucina vietnamica (assembly GCA_964017185.1). Classification (NCBI taxonomy): domain Eukaryota; kingdom Metazoa; phylum Mollusca; class Bivalvia; order Lucinida; family Lucinidae; genus Rugalucina; species Rugalucina vietnamica. Next base: position 18,367,003 of record OZ024881.1, on the reverse strand, counting down.
GGGCATTGCAGCCATCTTGGTCAGGTGACCCGGATTTCACGATCAAACTTTCATTCCCCCTACCCATGGATGCTCCACATAAAATTTCACTTTGATTGGCCAAGGGGTTTCAGAGATGAAAATGTTTGAAAAGTGTGTATGGACGACAGACCATGGCCATGGTTAAGAGATGACCTTGATCTAAATTAATCACAAACCTTCATCTACTCCATTAGTTGTTTGCATCTACCACTTTTCAGGTCTCAGGCTGCAATAGTTTTCAAAAAATCCATAGTTTTTACTTTTTCCCATGTAAAAGCCTATGTTTCCAAAATTGACCTTGCTGTAAAATAGGTCAAGGTCATCCCAGGGTCATCATTTTATCAAACTATGATCTGCTGGAGTCACAGATGCTACATGCCAAGTTTCATGGAAATCGACCCACCGGTTCTGGACAAGAAAATTTTTGAGTGGTTTTTACCATATATGGGCGTGGCGGCCATCTTGGTCATGTGACCTGGATTTCGCGATCAAACTTGAAATGCAGCTATCCAAGGAGGCTCCACATAAAATTTCAACTTGATCGGCCAAGCAGTTTCAAAGAAGAAGATCTTTGAAATTGTTGACCATGACGGACGGATGACAGACTCCAGGGCACCTAACTCCGCAGTCCATGGTAAAATCTTGTGGAATTCTGAACTCAACCGAGATCTCATGGCTGTCCTTGTTACATGGAAGAATGAAGAAGATCTGATCAAAAATAACAAAGTTTATGCGTGGACACCATTTTCCCATTATAAGTCTATGGGGATTTTTTCAAACACTAAAAGGCAGATAACTCCGTGGCCCGTGATCAGATCTGGCTGAATTTCGAACTCAACCGAGATCTTATGTATGTTGTTGTTCTTTGCAAGTATGGAAAAGATCCAATTGAAAATAGGGGAGATAATGCGTGGACACCATTTTCCCATTATAAGTCTAAAGGGATTTTTTCAAACGCTCAAGGGCAGATAACTCCGCAGCCCGAGGTCGGATCTGGCTGCATTTCGAACTCATCCGAGAGCTCTTATGTAAGCTGTTGTTCCTTGCAAGTATGGAAAAGATCCAATTGAAAATAGCAGAGATAATGCGTGGACAACATTTTCTCCATACAAAGTCTATTGGAGTTGTCTGTTGCTATAGCAACCAGAGTTCTAATTCAATCTGCTTCAAAACCTTATGCAGGCAATGCCCCACTACAATGATGCAGCTAATAAAGTTTGATTGCTATCGGCCTACTGGTCTCTGAGATATTCATCTTTGAAATTGTGGACGACGACGGACAATGGACGGACGAAGGACGGACGGACGCCGGATCATGGTCATCCTATAAGCTCACCTTGTGAGCCTTCCGCTCAGGTGAGCTAACAATGGAAATGGTCAGAAACTGATTCTCAGTACAGAATATGTAGACTATTGTCTTGTGACAGTATGGCAGCTGGAAATTTTCAAACATGAATAAAACAATTTAAAAACAGACAAAAAATTGCAAACATATGCATCTTCGGATCCATGATATGAATCAAACCTACTCAATAAAAAAGGATCAAGAAGAGGTATCTGTTGAAAAAGTAGAGGCAGAGAAAGAACTTGGTGTTATAAATGACAACAAACTAACATTCTTGAAACACATAAACACTAAGATCAAAGTGGCAAACAGAAATTAGGGCCTCATATTTCGGACATTTACATATCTGGATAAGGAGATATTTTAAAGGCTAAGTTCATTGTCCATCCACACCTCAAATATGCCTCCTCAGTATGGTCGCCAGTCTTCAAAAAGGACATGAATGCACTTGAAAATGTAGAAAGATGTGCCACATAGCTTGTCAAAAGCATTGCTCATCTTTCATACAGTGACAGACTTCGTAAATTAGGATTAACAAGCCTAGAATACAGACAGGAAAGGGCGGATGTTATACAAGTTTACAAAATCCTCCACCACACCGACCAGGTGGACAAAAACAAGCTCTTTGCTGGCACTGAGTCAAAGTCAGTCAGAGTCAAAATTTATTTAAGTCCGGTAGTTTAACATTTATAACATTAGCTATGTATAGCTATTTACCAACTACATATCAATATTATATATTCAATAATAATCATAAAAGGTAATACATATCATCTTTAAACATACAAATACACTTAAGGTAGGTCAGATTATGCACATTATAAAAAATACATACCTACATAAGACATTATTTAGCACTATACTAGGTGATGAATTAATAAAAGCCTTTAAAACTGTTATGCTACTCAATATCACGGGAAAGCAGATTCCATGCATGCATCGACAAGACATCTGTCGAACTTGCATAAGGGAAGCATTTTTATACACCTTAAAATATTGTAAGTAAATAAATGACTAATAGGTAAAAAACTGTCACATGTGCAAGCGCACGACCTTTGTGCAGATAGCCTCAGCCTTAAGATTTACCAGAGCATCTCATAATTCACAGTACACAAGATACATGTACATTGCCTATAGTGATGCTCTGAAGAATTATTTCTTCCCATTCCACTGTGGAATAGTCATCCTTCTTCAGTGGTTGCATCTAAAGTAACTGATGGTACCCACCATGAGCATCTGACTATCCAGTCACCCAGGCTCCTACTTGGAGTCACCCATCCAGCCACTAACCAAGCTCATTGTTGCTTAATTTGCAACAATATCCAGACACACTACGCATCGCTATAAAAGCTAGCTCATACAGCCAGGCTCATATTACAGCCTCAGTGCCAAGCATGTACTAACCGGTCAAAAATAGTTTTACTTTACACATCAAATTTTGAAACCCGAAATTCACTGTGAAAAACTAAATCCCGCTCACTTCCACTTCGCATACAGTTCACAGAGATATTAAATTTTCTCTCCAGGTGATGTTCCATAAGAAAAGTCTCTGATTTCCTGCTTAAAATCCATAATTTCTGTGAGATTTACACATTCAGCTAGCTCGTTTGCTCTCATTTTTTTACGCAACGCTAAGCCAATCAGAAAGAAGCTCTCCATGCTCGCGTGACAAAGCGCGCATCGTGACGTCAAGGCACACATGTGACGTCACGAAGGTCAAGTTCGGATGCACTGACCACGTGTCAACCATGTGTAATCCTGTTTTATTCAATCGGAAATTGTTTTGATCAAATAGAACCATCAAGGTCCGCAACGGAACGTAGTGGAGTGAGGTTCCGCAACTATTTAGAGAACAGAGTGACAAAATCAAAAATATCAATATATATTTAAAGTAACTGATGGTACCCTACCATGAGCACCCGACTACCCAGTCGTCCATGCTCCAACTTGGGTCACCCATCCAGCCACTAACCAAGCTCAACGTTGCTTAACTTGCAACAATATCCAGACACACTAAGCGTCGCTGTAAACGCTAGCTCATACAGCAAGGCTGTATATGTGTCTGATATACCTGTGGCACCCCAGCCACTACACTACTCCCTCCTTTTTCCCGAAGGAGCGAAGCATATCCTCGCATGAGCTCGTCAATTACCTCGTCGCCAGTAAAGTAACTGATGGTACCCTACCATGAGCACCCGACTACCCAGTCGTCCATGCTCCAACTTGGGTCACCCATCCAGCCACTAACCAAGCTCAACGTAGCTTAACTTGCAACAATATCCAGACACACTACGCGTTGCTGTAAAAGCCAGCTCATACAGCAAGGCTGTATATGTGTCTGATATACCTGTGGCACCCAGCCACTACACATTCGAGCCTCGAGGATCGAACTGGGACCACTCGGCCTTAAGTCTGATGCGCTACCAACTGCGCCAGTCCGCTCCAATTTTACGACTTCTAACAAGAATTGTCCCGACTGAAGACTGGAAAGATTTATACATGTAATGAAGTAGTTTACTGAGGCCTAGTCTGACGGGTCAGCCGTCAAAATGAATTTTTGATACCTGATTGTTTATCATTTTGACGTCTGACTTCCTTCCATTGATGAAATCCCAATTACTATAAATATCACTGCAAGCTGTTTTTAGCCACTGATTTTATGGGAATGCCCTCATCTGAATGGTTGATTTGGTCATGTGATGGGTCAGAGCCAATCAGATGTTCGCAGTTCCCTTCCTGAGATGCAATTTTTGAAGAAAGCATGTCAGCCACATCGAAGGGATTTCTTTTACAAAACAACAAAATTTGGATATATTTTAGCATTTTTCAAATGGAGGTGTGTTTTTTTATTTTGTTTTACAGTGTTTTGCACCATTTGTTTTGTATAAAAACTTGTTATTCTGTAATAATGGATGTCACCCAAAAGTGGCCGACAGCTTGGCTTTTTGAGAATGTGCTGGAGTCAGACGGCAAAATGAACCTTAGGTATGATACTTACATTTTGACGGCTGACTAGTCAGACTAACTGAGGCCGAAACATCACGAGACGAAGCAGAAGAACATAAAAATAATGGACAATTTCGAATTTAAGCCTTACATTAGTGAAGCTGAAATTCATGATTGTCATCTATTATCCTTATGGTCACCATCTGCACAGCTGTTATGTCATGGCTGCGAAATAATACTGCAAAATCATTTTTATTATCATTATTTTTCTTTTTTTCTTTGGGAAAACCCCTAACCTCAGCATCGGAATTCCCACTTCCGCTTCCTGAAACTAAGGTCGTTTCGTTCCTCCAAGACGGATGGTGACTCGCTCCACTAACCCATTTTAAGCGTCTCCCCTTGTAATGTTTGGTATCCAATTTTAAGTCAGTTTCAAACACTCTTGTATCAACAATCTTTATCTTTTCATGTCCTGTGTTATCTAAATAAGGTACTTTATCCAACTTCCCACTATTCCTATGAAAATAAAACAAAACTGCAAATATGCCTGCAAGAAACACTATCTTATAGATATTCCTATCTGCAGATTTCATATTAACCACATTAATAGATCTAGAATTACACGTAAATTTGCCATAAATCTAAATCGACTTTTGTTTGTTAAACGACATTGGCTGTTGAATTTTCTATCATAAATGGTCACATGCTTCGATTTATCCACCCGATAAAGATGGACATGTATAGGGCTAATACGTATAATTGCACTATATATTTCAATGGTTACATTTATGGATGTCACTATATGTATACAACATTTGAGATTAGGGAAATGTGATGCGAAGGCGTTAAGAATGCCTAAATTTGTTCAGCTTCTAGTAAATTATTTTAATGTTCCACCCTGATTCTGGTCCCTAGAGTTGCTAAATTTGAAATTAAGCCCGACTCACTTAACCTAGGATAATGATCAGAGAACACTGAATTCATCGTTGCAATTAAAGCGTAAAAACGCCCGCCACCTTAAAATGTGTTATTTTTGTGAGCTATATGTTGCGTTTTTTACTAAATTGCTGATTTAAAAAATTAAGCTGATATTTCTAATAACCCATCCCCGTTAAATACATTTTGAATATCTTCAATGCTACATTGGAACCCCGTGCTCAGCTGTCAAACCAAACCAAATTTCGTAATAAACATGCAACAAACATTTGGCTTAGGTAGGATGCAAAAGGAAAGATAGGATTCGGGGTGGGATACGGTGGATGGGGCGGGTTGCGAAGTCACGAGGCGCGTTTTCGAAGCCAGAGGAACATATGAGACTATGAATATATCATTCTAATACATTCTACAAAACATCGGATAAATCAATAGACTATATATAGTTTTTATATAATAATATATTGTCAAAACGTATTTGAAAGATTAGCTATAGATAGCCATAAATGAGACGGAGTGTGGTACATGTAGCTACACTGGTTTGCCTACATAAATGCCCAATACAGAGGACAATTAAGTCAAGTAAAATCTGTTTTGAGTCGGTATCATTTCAAACATAAATTGCACACGCTCCTTGGCGCTTTTACCGACGACCGTAGTAACTAAACAAGGAAGCTAGAAACGAATCGTTTAGCAGTATACGTGTAATGGTCACAAAAATTTTGGAAATCTATTAAGGAATTAAAAGGTACAAGTAGGCAAAGATCAGGAATAGGCCAAATCAGAAAAAGATTCCCACTCCAAGAACCGAGGTGGGAAAAAACTAAATAAACAATAAGCACAAAAAATATAAACACCAAGACATATATCAAAAAGAACCATCACAGAAGTATCGCCTTGGAACAATCAGTAACACAAAATTACTGGCGGGCTGAAGCCGGTTTTACATGGCCATAACCTGCACCCTCATCTTCTGCAGTGGCAGTACGGTATGCTAGTGGTTTCTGAGAAATCAATTTTCTGATTTTGATATATGAACGTTTGCCAACGTCAAGAAATCATTTTGAATACTATATGCCACTTGATACTGCTCAAAGTGAATTTATTGAGTCAATTAGTTGTTTGTGTGTACCAGCCTTGAGGCATTGGGTGCAGGGCTTCCTGAAAATCCATTGTTGTCACCTTGTTTCTTATAAACATGTCTGTGAAATGAATGTCCCTTTTATACAGCAAAATGGGGTTTGCAGTGTCTGCAGTGTCACCATTTTTTTTTTTTTTTTTTTTTTTTTTTTTCATTTTTGCTCAAAAAACATAGATTGTGGATACTTGTTACAGGCGGTTTCAAGCGTGTACCCACAATTTATGTTTTGAACAGAAATATGAAAAAAAATATAAAAAATTATCAACTGAAATTTTCACTTTTGTAGTGTTTGGAATTTTTCGTAGGTTCCCAGTCAAAATCCTACCGTATATCCGAGCCGAAAACGACGCGCAGCGAACGTTCAACGCGCGCCTCACACACGCTTGGGGCACGCTACTGAAGCAATATCTCATACAATCGGAACGCGCGTGAAGCATACACTGGCGTGCCTCAAACGCATATCAATTTTTTAAACCTTGGTTTGAATTTTAAACCATAGTTTCAATATTTTTAATGAGAATATTTTTTCAAACCATAGTTTAAGAATATCAAACCCTGGTTTGAAGTTCAAACCTAGGTTTAAAGAATAAATGTGCATTTGGCTAGTTGAAACCCTGGTTCACAATTTCAAACCATAGTTTCAATATTTTCAATGAGAATATTTTTTCAAACCATAGTTTAAGAATTTCAAACCCTGGTTTGAAGTTCAAACCTAGGTTTCAAGAATAAATGTGCATTTGGCTAGTTGAAACCCTGGTTTGAAAGTTGAAACCCCGGTTTGAAGAATTAATGTGCACTTTGAGTCTTAAACCCGGGTTTAAAGTTTTCAAACCCAGGTTTGAAAGTTTCAAACCATGGTTTGAAGTTGAAACCTAGGTTTAAAGAATTAATGTGCACTTGGCTTGCCATAAACGTGCACAAACGCGTTCGAAGCGTAGCGCGCGTGGAACTTATTCGAAACGTACACCGAGTCACACGCCCGGGACACGCCGAGCTTCAAGAAAATTTTTAAGCATGTTTAAAAAATTTTTGATCCCAAACGCGCACGAAACGCGCGCCGGACGTACACCAAGCGTACACAACGTACTTGTAACGAGTTTCGAACGTGTCTCCGACGTGTATCTGAGAAATCAATTTTCTGATTTTGATATATGAACGTTTGCCAACGTCAAGAAATCATTTTGAATACTATATGCCACTTGATACTGCTCAATGTGAATTTATTGAGTCAATTAGTTGTTTGTGTGTACCAGCCTTGAGGCATTGGGTGCAGGGCTTCCTGAAAATCCATTGTTGTCACCTTGTTTCTTATAAACATGTCTGTGAAATAAATGTCCCTTTTATATAGCAAAATGGGGTTTGCAGTGTCTGCAGTGTCACCATTTTTTTTTTTCATATTTGCTAAAAAAACATAGATTGTGGATACTTGTTACAGGCGGTTTCAAACGTGTACCCACAATTTATGTTTTGAACAGAAATATGAAAAATATCAAATATTATCAACTGAAATTTTCACTTTTGGACTGTTTGGAATTTTTCGTAGGTTCCCAGTCAAAATCCTACCGTATATCCGAGCCGAAAACAGCAGTCACACATTAGCGTATAACCCATATGAAAAATCTCAACACGCCGAAGATTTTGGATGTATAAAAATAAATTTGTTTCTTTAACTCGTCATTAGCGTGTGACTGATGCGTATGCCGGACGTGTAAACATCTCTAAAACGCCGAAAATTTTGTGTTACGTCCCAGACACGCTAAGCACGCGCTACAGGCGCGCATCAAACGTTACTCGCGCGTCTCATGCACGCTTCGGACACGTTACTGAAGCAATACATGTATCTCGTAAAATCAGAACGCGCATGTAGAGTACAATGGCGTGCCTAAAACGTGCGCCAACTTGACGCATTCAAAGCGTATTCAGCGCACCTGTGTGGAACTTTTTCGAAACGTATAAGACGTGTACACGCCCGAGACGCGCAGAGCTTCCAGAAAACTTTTAAGCATGTTTCAAAAACATTGAGCCCAAAAGAGCACGAAACCGCGTACCGACTTTTAGCGACGTACAGCGACGCGCACCAGGCGTACACCAAGCGTACCCACCGCACACGTAAAGCGTTTTGAACGGACACGTGTTTCCGACGTGCGTTTGTTGTGCACAATTTTTTCAACATGCCCTGCGCATTTTTCACTTATACGCTAATGTGTGACTGCTATTTAACATAGAAATATAGCTCAGAATGCTTGCAATAACACGCAGTCCAATCTATAGTTCGATAATAAGCGGGTGGGAACAGAATACAACCATTTTATAGATGGTGCTTGCATTTTTACGACAAAAATGTCGTTTTAAAACTCCTCCGCTATTTATAGCGCATACAAAGGGTTATATGACACTGCACGTGCTGGCATATAGCGCATACAAAGGGTTATATGACACTGCACGTTCTGGTATAAAAATTATGTCGCAGTAATGCCTCATGCAGCATGCTAATATGCGCCAGTATAAATCAGCCCGTCAAAGTCAGAGTACTTCCTAATATTTTGGCCAAATTGTTTTCCTGTATTTTGCAATCACTTGTGAAGAGGTAAGTGCTATTTGGACCACGTATTATTGTATACTTTGAATTAATATATTTTGCTTAAGGCCCCACACTTTTGAAAATATGTTGATAATCAATTACGTCGTCTCCTTAGACGGAGGGGTTGAGTATAAGCATACTTTTTCGGAGGAGGCCATCGTCGATAAAACTTCTTGTTAGCTCACCTGAGCCGAAGGCTTAAAAGGTGAGCTTATAGTATATGTAGTCGAGCCGGCGTCCGTCCGTCGTCCGCCGTCGTCGTCAACATTTTCAAACGACTTCTCCTCTGAAGCTGCCAGGCCGAATCTTTTCATATTTCACATATAGTATCTACAGGTGGGGGGAACGAATATTTGTGGGTTTTTTTTATTTCGATCGGATAAGAACTCTGGTTGCTATGGCAACTTGAAGTTTCCATTGACTTGTATGGAGAAAAAGTGGAAATTGGCATTTTCCGTTGTCAGGCTGGGGATATTTGAATTTTGTTTTTACATAAATGTTTATTGAGTAGTCCTTCACGTTTAAGGCAACTTTTGTAAAAATCACTTCATTCGTTTGGTTGCTATAGCAACATAAAGGGTAAATTTTCGAAAAAAATATTCAAAAATCTTCTTCTCAGAAGCCGTATGGGGGATGAAGCTGAAATTTAGCATACATGCTTATGACATTAGCCTGTACAAAGTTTGTGTTTTTTATTGTCTTTGTCTAACTACTTTGGTTGCTATGGTAACTTGAAGTTTCCATTGACTTATAAGGCAAAAAGTGGAAATTAGCAATTTCTGCCGTTTCATTGAGGATATTGAAATTTTGTTTTTACATAAATGTTTATTGAGTAGTCCTCCCCGTTTTAGGCAACTTTTGTCAAAATCGCTTTATTGTTTTGGTTGCTATAGCAACGTAAAGGGTAAATTTTCGAAAAAATATTCAAACATTTTCTTCTCAGAAGCTGTAAGGCGGATGAAGCTGAAACTTTGCATACATGCTTATGATATTAGCCTCTACAAAGTTTGTTTTTTTTTATTGTTCTTGTCCCACTACTTTGGTTGCTATGGCAACTTAAAGTTTCCATTGACTTATAAAACGAAAAGCGGAAAATTGCAATTTCTGCCATTTCGCTTGAAATATCTGAGTTTTGTTTTTACGTAAATGTTTGTTGACTAGTCCTCCACAATTTGGGCAATTTTTGTCATAATTGCATAATTATTTTGGTTGCTATAGCAACGTAAGGGTGAATTTATGAAAAAAATATTTAAAAATCTTCTCAAAGGCTGTAAGGAGGATGAAGCTGAAACTTTACATGCATGCTTATGACATTAACCTCTACAAAGTTTGTGTTTTTTATTGTCCTTGTCCAACTACTTTGGTTCAACTCCACATTCTATAGCAGAAAAACTGCTTTTCTTTCATCCCGTTTCTGTACTTCTTGACTCTCAGGTGAGCGATTGTTGCCCATGGGCTACTTGTTTCATGAATATTATTTTGATTTGGCTATGGGTTTTCGTCCAAGTCAACAGCTTTTTCAGTCATGTCGGGACAAAAACCACTGATTCATGAATGCTACGCAGTACCGTGGGGGAGATTAAAGTGTCTTGTGTATGGGCACAGTACGGCGGAGGTACATGTAGGTATCGAACCCATTATTTCTCGCTCCTGAGTCCTGAGCTTTCAATACATGTATAAGCCACCATACTCCCCAAATGCATGTTAAATTCAATGTGACACACATAAACAGTAACTAAGGATTATCCTTTCTTATTGTAAAAAAATAATAAAAAATAATAATAATAAAAATAAAAAAATAAAAAATAAAAATAAAAAAGGACAAACAACATTTAAAGGTGCTGATAAAATAATTTGAGCCGCAAATTTCACAGACATGAGAGTAGATCAGGAAAGTAAATTTTACTCCGCTCATTTTCGGCATCTCGTTCAACTAGAGTGGGGGGGTTCGGGAAATTACGAAACAGGGACTGGAAATAATGAAATGAGAACATCTGGTCGAAATTTGTCATATTTCGGAAATGTGGCATCTTCGTTTAATTTCGATTATATATTTTTGGCGCGTGGGGGGCGGCAAAACTGCAATCAATCTTCTTGTTAAATCCGATATTAAAACCTCAAGCCTGATTGTGTGACTGTACAGGTCGGTTTTTGTCGGACCTGATCGGAAAAAAAACGGTTGGTTTTCACATGCAAATGCTCAAAGCATATCATTACGAAAACTTGCCCATGCAATATACAATATATAATTTTTTTTCAGGTGTAAAATTGAAATAAAAATCAGTAAAAATGATATTTATAATATATTTGCTAAAACATTGATTGTGGGTACACGTTAGAACCGCCTCTATGTTTTGGATCAAATATAAGAAAAATAGGATACCCCTGTAAACCCCAATTTTACTATATAAAATTTGGGTTCAAGGGGTATACATTTCATGGACATGTTTTCCTGATGGCTTGACTGTTGCTTTGAGATCGATCACATGACAATTTACGTCAATCACATAAAAAAACTATGATGTACATGAAGATTTCTGGCGTTGAGCAAAACGTTCAGATAATAAAGACAATAATTATAGTATACACTTTTAAATCTTAAAGTCCAGATAAAATCCCGGCAATGTGGGTGAAATTTGTGGTTGTATCCCACCTAAATCCCGGACCCTGAACGCTTACAATAACGAGAAACAACGGCTGAGAGTTGTTCTAATGGCAACAAAAATAATAGGGAAAGGCTTGGGTGTTTGCATGAACGTGCACAGGTAAATTTGCAAAATAAATAATTTCCACAAAAGTAGTTAAATGTAAAAGATGCGTACATGCACAACAATAAGCTACATTAATGTGGCCGTATATGAAAACTAAGTCCACGGCACATTAATGATTTAATTATACATCCCCTCCGGAAGATAGGTACCTGTTACAGACGCCATCGTTGAAGAAACTACGTATACCCGAAAAAATCCTCCATGTGGCATCCCATCTTCATTTAGGATAGTATAGATCATTATTCGGTTACTGTTAAGGTCAGACATCATCAAAATTTGTAAAGGGTAGATGGAATTGCTCGAAACTTGTCATTTCATGATGTCGCATGACAGAACAGGTAAGGCACACAGCTTCGATTGAATTTTTGGCGCATCAATCACGCTGTTTCTACGAAGTGTTGCAAGGTTATTTTCATATCAGTTTAAAGCTTATGCGATATACTTTATACTGCGCATACACATATACAACAACTATCTACAGAGAAATGAGTAACACTGATTTTACCTGTCAGACTTCTTTTATTCCACCTACCCAAAAGTACGCTTAAAACCGACCCCTCCGTTGCGCCGCTCACTTATTGATTGGACTGTTATATAAAATATCACAACATATTTTTACATATAAACATAAATTAAAAAAAACATCCCTAACGTGGAAAGCAAAAAATCGATTTTGTCATATCTAATTATCGAATTTGAGATAGCAAAAAAATAACTCCCATTTTCTGATATCACATATTCGAATTTTCGATATCATAAATTCGATTATTTTTTTTTTTTTTTTTTTTTTTTTTTTTTTTTTTTTTTTTTTGTATCACCACATACTAAATTGAATTTAATGTTGTAAAATCAGAAGAATATCCGTTTATTTGAGCATTCTGATCGTTAATTATGACAAAACTGTATGGACTCATTGTCCTGTAGAACAAGGGGTCAAGGCAATATATGGCGCCAATCAAAGGGAAATACGCGCGGCAGAACGAAAGCTATGGGGAACATGACTACGCGACGATACAATACATACATTATCTATCTTTAGATGTGTAAGGTGTATTTATGAGGTCAGAATATCAGTTTAAAATATATAACCACTTTCAAACACACAAACAAGGTTTTCATCGTCTTCACAATAACAGCATAAACCATGTACATTTATTTAGGTTTTGGATTACTTACATTCGTTCTTTGGAAATTGTTTCATTACGTGCAGTACTATAGGAGGAATTTAGAATGGGCATCCAAAGTCCCGGGTCTGGAACCCAGCCACTGGTTTTGGGGATACCTTAAACTGGTAATAAATGGATTTCTTTAGTAAACGTCATGGAGACATCATGGTAGACAGATTATATCATGACTTCTCGTTTGCTTTGTAAAATTAATTACTACAGTGATGGCATCATTTCCGCTCTGTCCTCAGATCCGCACACCCCCACGTTCAATCGCAATTCAACATGCCTTACCTTCCAGAAAGAAAATACGTTTATGTTTTTTTATAATCCATTTTTATTCCTCTTTCGATTAGCGAAATCGAATTTCAAAAATATTGCGCCATCTAATCGTTATCTTCAACACAATAGCATGATGTCAAATTCGTAAATCTATTTTTGGTCGCTTTTCACGTTTCGATTTTTTGACATCCAATTAATGGCGTAATTGCTGCTACACGTTGGGATTGTACAACCCATTTGTATTCCAGGAAGGAAGACAAATTTGTCAGGTATGTATTCATGAAAATTAATTGATAATTTATAAATGCTGTAAAACTTTATTCCATATCAAAGAAGGGCACGGTGCGTCCTCAGTTTCGCAAACTTGATTTTCATGATGCTAGGATGGCAATTTGAATGACCTTTAAGCGAATATCCATAGATTATGCTATTCCAGTGTCCACATTATAATTGTTGTTTCAGAAAGAGAAGATAAATAATGTAGATCTTATACTCTCGACTCTTCTTTCATTTTTCACCAATAGTAATATACATGCAAGTGCTTGTGTGTTGAGAAATAAGATGACATGCGCTATGAAATTGGATTATAGTGAGGAAGAGGTGCGCAACGTCAACCTCACTCTCTAGTCCTCGCCCAGCTGCGCCCAGAGGCAAGACACAGGTCAAGACGTCTGGAGTTGGGTTTGGATGCAGTGGATGACCGTAACATCTTTAGTGCCTTGTCACGCTCTGCATGTTCCACAACATGTTGCTGTATCGCTTTCTGAACCGTTGAATCAGGTGATTTCTTCCGCTCCATCTACCGAAACAGTCTTTGCATATCTGGACTAGGCATATCCAGACACACAGGTTTGATTTTGGAGTTTCCTTCTCCTAGATGAATTGCTGGCCACAGCTGAAGAGCTCCATCTACCCTTCCTTAGGTTTTGTTTAGAGACCTGTAAACTCCTAGGAGGACTGTCAACCAAGACTAATGAGTTCCCCCTGCCCAGCTAGATTTTTGTGTAGAGAACTAGCTTAACTCCTAGATGAGTTGCCTTCCAAGGCTAACGAGCCCCATCTGCACCGCATGACAACAGGTAGTACTGATTACATGTTACAGTAGCAGTTAAACTGACCTGACATGTGAGCTCCTCTATGCAGATGATATGGATAAGAATGCCAGCACAGAGGCAAAAATGCAAAGAGCCATGGATCAAGTCTCAAAGTCATGTGATAACTATGATCTCACAATCAGCACAAAAAAGACAGAGGTTGTACACCAACCAGCGCCCGGAAAGCCATATAATGAACCAACCATCACTGTGAATGGGCAAAAACTGAAAGTTGTTGACAAGTTCACCTCGCTGGGAAGCACTCTTTCCAGAGCAGTGCATATTGATGATGAGATCACTGCCAGAATTGCAAAGGCTAGTGTGGCATTCGGACGACTCCGTGCAAATGTCTGGGAGCGAAATGGAATCAAGCTTGACACCAAGCTGAAAGTCTACAAGGCTGTGGTACTGCCAACCCTCTTGTATGCATGTGAGACCTGGACAGTATACCAACGCCATGCAAAGAGACTTAACCATTTCCACTTAAGCTGTTTGAGAAAGTTGTTAAAAATCAAGTGGCAGGACAAGATTCCAGACACAGAGGTCCTGACGAAAGCAGGGATGCAAAGCATGCATACAGTCTTAAAGCTAGCACAGCTAAGATGGACTGGCCATGTTATAAGAATGCCTGATGCGCGACTTCCAAAGAAAGTTTTCTATGGAGAACTACAGGAGGGAAAGCGCTCTCAAGGTGGCCAGAAGAAACGCTACAAAGACACCCTCAAAGCCTCTCTGAAGGATTTCGAAATACCAATGGGGTCCTGGGAACAGACTGCACAGGAGCGATCAAAGTGGCGAGGTCTCATCAACAAAGGAGCAGCTCTTTATGAAAAGAAGAGAATCTGTGAAGCTGAAAGAAAGCGAAGAGAGCGCAAAGCCAAAACAAATGTGCCACCATCAGACTCTATGACATTGACTTGCTCTACTTGCAACCGACAGTTTAGAGTCAGAATTGGCCTAGTCAGCCATCAAAGAACTCACCAACACACATCAGCACTATTCAAGAAATAATGATGGTCTTTCTCATTAGTGAGAGACGAACTATCAATATACATGGGAGGAGCGCAGTGGCTCGGTGGTAGAGCGTCGTATCAAAGGCTCGAGCAAGACGCATGAACTTCCCACAGCTTTTGGGTTATGCACTAGTCATTTGTAATCACGGTCCCCACTCCCAGGGCAGGGCGGGGGTAGCAGTGGGAATGAGCGGGGTCTTGATCAAAATTATGTCACGGCAGTGCTGGGGAAATACCCGGGGTTTTCTTTATAAATGCAAAAAGGGCCATGAAAATGTAAAATGAAAAATATACCAGGCTGCGGGAAAAAACAGCAGTGGTTTTACCAACAAACAGTCCCCACGGGGTCACCCGGGGGCTTTAACGGGAATTGTCACCGCTATTCCCCTAGGGTGGGGCCGTGGTTACAAATGTCTAGTGCATTAGGCTGGTAGCTCCGGCCGAAACTGACTGTAAAAATGTTGACTGTGGCACACCTTATTACCAACAATTCATGTAAACATGGAATTATGTAACCCCGGCAGTTCGTGTCCAGAATGACCAAGAAAGTCATGTTAATAAAAGAGGAATTCTGTACAAATGGTTGGGCCGACCTAGGAATTATGTTGCTCGATAATAATTCACAGATTACTCGGTCTTAATACAATTGAAAATGCATGGATCAACATGGTTTTGTTACTACAGACAATAGGTGCATGTACAGCAGTGCATATCCTTACTCCAGGCTTTGTTGGGGCCTCTCAGGGCATTTGGGATCTGGGGGGAAGGGTAATTTATTTTCAGGGATCTATGGAGAACTAGATTCTGGGGGGTGGGGTGTGTGTTAGGGAGCAGGGATTTGACGAACACATTCTTAGGAGCTGGGGAGAACGGCAATTTTCTTTCAGAGAGCAGGGAACTAAGCCCCCATCCCCAAACCCGGTAGGGTCTTCGTAGGGCATTTGTTTTCGAGGAGTCGTATTTACAAATAAGAACCATTCATAACAAGAGCGCTCGTCCGTCCACAATTCGTTAGCAATGAAAGCGGTACGCATGAAACCGTGCTTAGATGTTGTCCTTGACATACTCTACAACCTTGACGTGATGTCCTTGGCCTATGTGTCATGGTTTATCGACTTTGTGAAAATTTACGTCAAGTTGCGGCGAACATTCTATGTTCTAACGTTGACGAAAACCATTACTGCATACTTTCAAGATAAATACAGAAATTACATTTTGATCATTGTTACTAATGATTTGGTTGAACAATCTATTTCTGGTGGCCATTTTGGATACCATCTTGAAAAGTTTGATGTTCACAGTCTTCTCAAAACGAACTTGAAGTTTCACCTTTAATCATCCTCGATGATTTGATGACCATATTTAAAATCATTATAACTAATAATACTAGTAATTATAGTTGAAAATCCTATATTGGCAGACATATTGGACGCCATCTTCAATTTCTCAAAACCCTCAATGATGAAAAAACGTCGTCGGTCAGATTCTTTAAGACAATGCCTATAGAACAGGAATCCATTAAGAAAAAAAAACAATAACTTTTTACCTGGTTATCAGGTCCAGTGAAAATCTGGAATATACGTTGTAATAACGTTGTTCTTCGAACATAATCCATTGATTTGGTTAGGTCTTAGGCAGAGCGGAAGTGTATTATACTACGATGCGCCTTGTCATAGTTCTCTACAACCATTTTATACACAAAGAAGAGTTTCCTTCACTTCTTTGTATGTGAATTTTACTGATCTGATTGCGTTTGTGGAATTGGGGACAGGTGTGCGGAAATGGGGACGCACGGGACCCTTATATTTGGGCTTACAGGGTGCAGACGGAAAGTGTGAGTATAAAAATCTTACTTGCATATGAAAGAATAATAAATTGTTGACAAGTGCATGCCAAGCCCTTTTTGATATATGAAATAGTATTGCGAGGGCCTTTGACGAGAACCGTTTGCGGAAATGATGCCATCACTGTATTATTTGTTTGCAAATTGCGTTAAGTATATAAAAATACCATAATGTAAACTGAGGATAAAATGGCAATTAGAAAAGGCCGAGTAAGGTTATTGTTTAATTCTGCAGTCGCTATATAATATAAAAGTAAGACTAAGTTCCTTTAAGAGCAGTGAAAACATTAATGAGATAGGAGATGGGTCATACCGCGGTTTCGGCTACTCACCCTATTCTGGCAACAAATTACTGCGATTTTTCAAATCTGCTGGTAGTGATTACATAAACGGGCTTAAGAGATCTAAACGATTAAAGATTGTTCAGTCGTACTGATCTGATCTCACAACGACCAAAAGGAAAATATAATCGATGTACGGGGAGACTTTTTAGGGCCGCTACACAGCACAACACCAGCTACAGTAATAGCAAATAAAAACGTACGTAAAACAGAGTTCCTTTAAGTCACATGATGCCAACCAAAATAGACGTTGGTATTACAATCCCAGAAAGTAATCAGACTCTGTGATATGACTTTGGTTCATTGTTGCTGGAGTTGTATTCCTTTAGCATCCTTTGTGTAGAATTTACTATTTTTTTAAACTGATGTTTTAACGCTAAAAGTTACTTGTCACTTACTTTTTCACTTCAGGCCGAAGACTGGAAGGGCTTAACAGAAGTGATGCAATCTTTCACAGAGAGAATTCCTGTAAAATGGTTTTATGCTTGGAACGCATTCCTTTATCCAATCCTGAACCTTGTACATCCTCAGTCGTTCAAGGCGGTTCTAATGATGAATAACATTCCCAAAAATCACGGAATAGCAGGGCCTTACAGACAGATAAGACCATGGCTCGGTAATATAGTTTTTACATGTATCATATATCGCAAACGTTTAAACTACTACTGTTTTCATTGATAGGCAGAAGACTTGAAGGGTTTTCTAGACACATTACAAGATTTCATAGAGAAAACTTCTGTAAGGTGGTGTCAGGCGTGGAATGCATGGTTCTACCCTTGCTTACAACTGGTACACCCTGATGCAATGAAGATTTTTCTCACACGTAGTGATATTCCGAAAAACCATGGACTTGCTGGGGCATACCGGATGATGCGTTACTGGCTTGGTAATTGTCTGTGCTTATACCCCGGCCAAAGACAAAACTCCTTTTATGCTTGAACACCATATGAACCACAATCATGCACTAACCTCTGTTTCGCGTTTCAAAGAACACGCTCTTCCTTCCACAATGTACATCCCTACATGTGTATTTAGATCATATTGCTTGTACAGAACCTATTTTACATATAATAAGCAAGCAAATAATCTTCAAGTTAATGTTATATGAAATAATTCATAAAAGAAAATTCATAAACCTTGAATCGCCTTTTACATAACGATAGAACATTTCGTTTCGTACATCCTCCGTCAAACGCATGAGCTCCTTGTTGTTCAGATAAAACTTGTCGAAGACATCCATGAGGTGCACCTCGAGGGCGAATACGTGTGGAGTGATGTTCTATCCCACCTACACAGCCACCAATCCAGCTCTTTCATAGCGAAACGCAATGATAATAAAATCATTTGCGGTACTTCCCACTTCGCAGCTGCGGGGTTCGAAACGTGTAAATGACTTCGTGTTCTCTTGTTTAATTATGTAGTAGTCCTATTTTAAGACATCTTTCAAAAATCGGAGAGTGACATGATGTGGGAATCTTATTTAGCTTCTCCAGCCAATCTGCTGAAACCATAGCCTGTGGTTTGGAATCACGTTTGAGGTGAGTGCAACGCATGCGTTTTTAGGGTTAAAGACTTTTAAGTGAGGGCCTTTCGGAACCAGAATTTTATGGTGACTTGGTTTACAAATTTAAGAAACTTATAGGAAGTAATGATTTTTCTTTTCAGTTTAGAAAAATCATAACACGTTACAGACGTATAGGTTATAACTAAAATGTTATGCGACAGTCTGCATGCTTAGTTTTTAACCCAATCACGGTTGATAACTATGCTGCCTTCTTTAATTGCATGCCGGTGGGTCGGGTGTCAGACTCTATGATGGCCCCGACTTAAAGCCATTCATTTTAGTTGGTTGGGGCCGGAGCTTCTTGTCTGTTGCTTGGCCCACCGGGGTCCAACTGATGTTTTTCTTTTGCTCCGGAGTTAGTAAGTTATTCGGCGCCCAGGGATCTCCATCGTCGGGCAGCTTACTCAATCTATGAGTCCTGGTTTCTGATTCATCAGGATGTTTATCATGATTTATTTGTTTGTTCTTGATGATTCATTCAGTTAGAGATTCACCACGAGGACCGAAGAACTAACTACAGCTCGGTTTCAAAAATAACATACCCCTGCAATGTCGCAAAATAAATTGACCTCTTCACCTTCATTGCATCTACCATTGCTTTATGGGTATTAACCTTAAACGAATGAAACTTCTACATTTTGTGCATATGTTTATGTGTGTTGAAATGGTATTAATTTTATATTGATCATGAGCAGTCCGATCGGACAGGAAGCTGCCTTTGGAATACACCAAAATTCTGACAGATCTAAAGTCAAGTTTGCAAGTTTAGGCGATTGTTATGGTATACGTACTGTGAATATCGCCACTTTGTGACCTGAATGTTACGCATTGATACCTATTTGAGACATCTCAAAACTTGCACCACACTCGAAAAAGTACAGAATCAGACACTGGAATTTTAATGTACCCACTACCTTGTATATGAGTACCCTGCAAATGCATGTTTTCAGCGCAAAAATTTTCTTCAAAGTTATCCAATTTAAAAAATTTGTATCTGAGAATAGCAGTAATAATCAAAATGATTATTTATAGATAGTTTCTATAGATCTGTGCCTCATGCAACGAGCACATGCATGACAATGTTAAAGTTATTTAATGACCTTCTTAAACATAATATATTAATCAAAGGCATTTGTTGGTATGTGAATATATTTAATTGAAATACTGTGACTGATCATCTTATCAAGACGGATTATATAAGAAACAATCCCAGAGAAACTCAAACTAAACAAATATCAGGCACACGAGAACACAGTTAGATGTTAATGGACAGTAAGAGCAGTTTTGCTTCCTTAACACATGCCTGTAATGAAAGGATAAGCGTCTATTTAATCATTATTTCAGTACTTAAAATGTAAAGGAAATGTGGTGCAAGTTTTAAGGTATCTAAAATAGATGCCCATGAATAGCATTCAGGTCAGAAAGTGGCAATATTCACATTACGTACATCATACCAATCGCCAAAGCTTGAAAACTTGACTTTACAACTGTCAGAAATCGGGTATACGCCAAAGGCAGCTTCCTGTCAGATCGGACTGCTCATGATCAATATAAATCTAAATCTATTAACACAAATCAGCATATGCACAAAATATAGAGATTTCATTTGAACCAGGTCAACAGGCATCAAGCAATGATCGATGCAATGAAGGTGAAGAGGTCAATTTATTTTGCGACATTGCAGGGGTATGTTATTTTTGAAACCGAGCTGTATATGTTATGAACCACTGCAGAAGCTGAGGGTGAGGTTATGGCCATGTAAAATCGATTTAAACCCGCCAGTAACTTTGTGTCACTGATCATTCCAAGTCGATACTCCTGTGGTGCTTCTTTTTGTTTTATGTCTTGGTGTTTAAAATATTTTTTGTGCTGTTGGCGCCTTATGTATGTTTTCATATTTTTAGTTAAGTTAAGGTAACTGTGTGACCACCTATTGGGAAAATAGCTGCTCATTCGGCTTACAAAATGCTTTCATAGTATAAGTACCTGATTGTTAGTTTGGTTTTTTCCCATCTCGGTTTTTGGAGTGGGAATCTTTTTTCTGATTGCGTCTTTTCCTGATCTTTGCCTACTTGTACCTTGTTAGGTTGTATGCTAGATTTTAAACACAAACAAACTGCATGACTTCGTTTTCCAACTTATGCAATGCGTCCATTTTATTCCGAAGATTTTGTTTTGACTAATAATGAAAGTTTGTGGTCATTAATGTTATAAATATACCTACAATTGGAAAATAATCGATATGCTATGAACAGGCGTGATAAGCAATGAAGAAAGGGGCCTAGCTATGAAGAAAACGTTATGCTCATAGGAAGAGCAGTTCAGTTGATTGTACTATAACGAAATACGCTGATCAGCACTGTATTGCAAGAGGTGTATTTAATAGCTTCGACAGCAACCAAGAAAAGCTGGTAAATGTCTTTCTTGATTTGAAAAAGCATGACCCTTCCTTTAGAAGAACATGTTTTGTCTTATAGTATGTTTTTTTTATGTATTACATGTATTATCTCGTGTTTCTGTCGATATGCATGCTTATACAATGTATTTATATTTATGTACTGTATATATGTACTTCGCTTCTTATTAGAGGAAAAAACTATATGCATTACAGAAAGTGATCGGTTTACTTCTTCGTGTACACGGAACTATCAGGGTTCAATCATACAGTAACCAGCATTGCTGCATTATAAAAAGAGTAAAAAATGGTGCACTGGTGTCAAATTTAAAATCCAACGACTGACTGAATGGCCCGTGGTTGTAAGCGCAAAATTGATTGTATTGATAATGAGCTAGAGAAAGTGCAGCGGTCTGATTATGTGCAATAAATACTTACTATTTCCATTCTTTTCCAAAACAAATACGCTGAAGAGGCCATTAAATACGCCTCTTAGCAATACAAGGCTGACCAGTGCATTTCATTATAGTACAATCAACTGGACTGCTCTTGCTCAAAGTATAACAAGTTTTCTTCATAGCTTGTCTCCTTTCTTCATCGCTTATCACGCCACTTCATAGCATATCGATTATTTTTCAATCAGAGTTATACAGATGACGTTAATGATCACAATCTTCATCATTAGTCAAAATGAAACATTCTGAATAACATAGACCCATTGCATAAGTTGGAAAACGAAGTTGTGCAGCTTGTTTTGGTATTAAAATCTAGCCTACAACCTAAAACGCATGTATTGCACTCACCTCAAAAGTGATTCCAAACCACAAGCTATGTTTTCAGCAGATCGGCTGGAGGTGAAAGAAGCTAGATAAATTACCCACATCATTTTATTCTCCGATTTTTGAAAGATGTCTTAAAATAGGAGTAATTGATAATAAAACAAGAGATCACGAAGTCTCGTACACGTTTTGAACCCCGCAGCTGCATAGTGGGAAGTACCGCAAATGAATTTATTATCATTGCATTTTGCTATGAAAGAGCTGGATTGGTGGCCGTGCCACCTATAGTTCTCACAATAGAAAACGAACATTGTGTTAGGATCACAATGTCATGTTATACATTTTTGAATCCAAACTGAATCCGTAAATCATAAAGGCTTGTGCCTTTGAATCCCATTTTCTTTATGCGCTTTTACAACTGGTGGCTGTGTTACGTATATAAAGCTAAAATGGACTTTGATACGAAGTAGAGAGACATCCAGTCATTTATTTGTCGAAGACATCTCAGATCATTTTTGACCTGCATCCGGGTTTTTTCCATATGGAAGATGAAAAAGACAACAAACTGCATCTCTTTAAAAAGTACTTTAAGATAATGTTTTTTTTTACTATACAAGTCATCATTGATCCTTATTGTTATTCATTTTAATCACTTTTTGTGTGACGAAAGCTTTTGCAAAGAAAAATTAAAATAAAAAATCTGTGGATTTTGAAATTTTATGATCCATGCAGGCCATCGTAGATAAGATGCGTTCGGATTTTCACCATTGAATATAGGCGTGTTCGGATCAAAGGCCCTGCTTCACAGAACGAGTTGTTTCCGCCAGTAAGGGCTCACCGAACAATAACGACATTTTTACTACTTTTTTTTTTTTTTTTTTTTTTTTCATCAGATTGATATCCAGGAATTTTGCGGTAGGTATATATGCATTAAAACTGTCAACGTTAAAACGAATAGGTACAGTTTTTTTTCACTGAGCGTTTAGCTGTCAGGCTAAGGTAGTGATGTCATTTCAACAACAGAGCAAAGTAGTCTTGTGTCCGTCAAAGATGGATGTCAGTCCCAAAACTATATATCTTGTGCTTAGGTATCACTACTGCATCACTGAGCTTCTATGCACTGTCAACAATTTATATTTCAGAATAAAGCATAAATAAAATGTACATCATGCATCCTGTACACTATTGCAGAACAGATATTAATCTTCGACAATTATCTTTTTTAAAGATGTTTCTTGTTATATTTTAGTGACGATTGTTTTCATACAGTTCCCGTTTCTTTGCAGGCGATGGTTTATTAACCAGCAATGGGAAGAAATGGGAGAGGAATAGACGTTTACTAACCCCGGCCTTACACTTCAACGTTCTGAAACCCTATGTTGAGATATATCATGATGTAGCAGATATCCTGTTGGTTAGTATAAGAGTTCTGTAATATGACCGTTATGATTCAGAGGTGAAAACCATATTTTGCTAAAGTATAAGTTGTGTTGTGCTCGGTAGAAACTGATGCTCACAGGTGGAGTTTTAGTATTTAGTATATGGAAAATGTAAATAAATATCGCCCCTTTATGAATAGAATTGTTGTTGTATTTTGAGAATTTTAAACATTTTACATTTCTTTATTTACGCAGAAAGCTCAATACGTTATTGAAGACGCGGGTGATAACATGGCATGTATGTTGTCTTTAATACGCGGTAAAAGAATCAGGTAATCCAAGCCTGGAAATAGAACCGCTGTGTATTTCATGTTATGTCTTTTTCACTTTTCCACTCTAGCAACAACTGGCGACCCTAGGGAACAGGAAAAAGAGTTTGAATATCTGTCCACTGATCAGCCGGGCCACCCTGGACACAATGTTAAGATGTACTCTGTCTTATGAAAGTGAAGGGATACAGAGCACAGATAGGTAATTACAGGTGCCATGGTTACAAAGGATGAACATTTGTCACCAACAGGACATGTATTACTCTCCCTTTCGCATTGTCCTGGCTGATACTTTGTATCATTCATGTTTGAAAGATACTGAAATATATGACCGATGCTTACTGGTCGTTCCAAGGAGATTCTTCTTATGTGGCTCTGTTTGCTCTATTTTTTGGAGTCGAATTTTGTGCTGTTTGAACCATATCCACGTTTTGGTATTTTTATTTAAGTTCGGGTAACTGAGTGGCCGCCTATTGGGAAAAGCTGCTCACTCGGCTTACGATACGTTTTCTATAATTACCTAATTGTAAATTAGGTTTTTCCCACCTGGAGTGAGAATTTCTTTATGATTGCGCCTTTTCCTGAACATTCCCTACTTGTACCTTTTTGGAGAGTGGGCAGGCATATGGACCAGCCAGGTATTAACCCGCTGCAAAGCAAATACGCTATCCATTAGGCCACCACTGTCGTAAGAAGTAGGTATTCAGTGTGTACATTTACGATAAATGTTATGAAAACTTACCACCACTAAAATTTCGATATTTTGAAACATATAAAATTTCTTTTAAAAAAAGTACTTTCATTTCTGATTCTGGTCAACCACAAATCGATTTATTGACATTAAACAGTTCCACTAGCCCTGAAAATATGGTGCACATGATGCACGTGCAAAATGATTTTCGAAACTTTTGAGAACTAGAAAGCCGTATTTTCACAAATCACGATGCTTTTTTATGCCTCTAACACGCCACTTTGGTTTATAATTTTCGATTGGCTGGCGGAATAGAGGACCTAACCAAATTTTGCATTTCTCTATAAATTTGAATAGAAGCCCCTGGCATTTGCCAAGGAGTGCGTATAAATAAGCATGATGAGCATGGTTTTCAACAGCAATGATGGATGGAAAACTATGCCATGAAAATGAATGCTGGAGTATTGGCAGTTGCCTATTCTGAATGAGTAAAATGTCGTCATGTGTTAATTGAACCTTATTTACGGGTAATTAACATTTCATTGACGCTAAGTACACGGATAACAACAAGTACAATGTACTTAGTTGTCTAAGGCGCATACAAAAATGTTCAAATTCATGTATTTTATTTTTTTATTTTAAGCTAATTTTAAACTTTTGCAGTGATCAGCATCCATATGTAAAGGCTGTCGAAAGACTGAAGGCTCTATTGATGAAGCGAGTTATGTAAGTGTCAGTCCTGTCTATGCGTGATGGTCTGAAAATTAAGCATTCATTCATTCACAAATGAGAATTGTATGCACCTATTACGGATTGGCCGTGTATCTCGATAGCAAAGCAGGCAGAGTGATCACACAGACCTTGTATAACATGGCCAACAAGAATTTCATTCAGAGGTGTAACAATAGTCGAAATTTTGTAAATCTCAAGTAGTGTCTCAAGGCCTTTGTTGATTTCGACACTCAACAAATCTTATATGAATATTTCTTACTTAGATTTGTGTGAATCCCCTCTTCGTTAACGATATAGATACTTTGTTTCGAAATATTTTACATTTCGAAGGTAATAGTTTTAGGTTCCCTGCAGTCTTTCAAACATGGTTTGCAGATGCACCGCATGTTCCCAAAATGTTAATTGTTGGCGAAAATACGGGATACATCAGTTAAGCGCTACCATGAATCTTTTTACCATCCTTTGGAGTATCGCAGGACAGATACCAAAGCCAAAAGGCCTGACAAGCTTTCTAGGCCGACTTGTTAAATTAAGCATAATTAAGTATTTTGATCCTGCTAAAATTGTATCATCCAGACCTGAGACTTACATTTTATTATATATACAGTTGTTCAGTTTCATTTACCCCGTTTGGGAATGTGTCTTTTATTTAGACCTCTCATGTAAATTTTCGAAATTACAGTACAATAGTCTGGCTTTCGTTGCCGGCTTTAAAAGGGCTACTGATGAGTGTTCCTTACCCGAAATTGCGCAATATAGTCCATACTATCTCCCTTTGAATGTTCTTACTGCTTCCAGAGGATAGGATCAAACCCTTATATTTTATCCTGTATCACATGAAAAACCGAATCGTTCATTACTTTTTATATCAATAACATCATTGGGCTTTTGAACATAAGACCCTACCTCTGCTATTTCATGTTTCTCGCCACGTCAGACAAATACACATACACGAAATAATCTATCAAATCGTTGACGTGTTGACGTTTCAATCATTTGTTATAATTACCTGAACCCGATTGCTAAGTCTAGCCCTACATGTCAGTCATAATTATGAGATCAAACGGTTGAAACCTATAGATGAAATTTTCACAGGATGAAATTTTCATCCAACTTGACACTGGTCAAGTAGGCTTGTATATGAAAAGGATGGTATTAAATACTAGCATACAGCGGCTACATTAGCATGTTGACCGCATTTTGATCAACAGCTACACCTCCGTTTACCATTGTTTTATGTATTGTTAATCTGTTATCGCGTAAATCTCGTTTGGATTTCGAGGACAAATTTGCTGATTCCTTCTCATTGTTAAATGTTAAACGTTGCGCTATGTTTTATCTTCTCAACAGCATAGCTGATTGCATTTTTCCATCATTCCAGGAATCCACTTGTTTACAATGATTTCCTGTACAGTTGGACAGCGGATTGCAGGGAATTCAGAAAACTGTGTGATTTTGTGCACAACTTCTCTAGTGACATTATACAAAGAAGAAAGGAAGCTTTGGTAAGAGATATTTGATTATGAAACATGTAACAATAAATTACTTATGTACTTCGGTGTTAGTCTAGTAAAAGATTCGAGGAGGAGGAGGTAATCTCTCATGATATGTACATTATGAGCATGAAGTTAAACAGAAACCTCATGACATGAAAATTTATCTCTGGCACTTAAAAATAGTAGTTCATATATGAAATTAGGCATAGCCTAAGGCCATGCTCGCCAATTAATCACATAATCTATCTTCAGTTACTGAGTCGATCATTTTCTGATCATCACCTCAAATCTCTAACTACCTATATATGACGTAGTAGGGATGTGCGGCCCGAATAGCCCCCTTTTTCAGCCTCCCCAGATATATGAATGGGTTACCCTTTTCAAGTCAAAATATATGAATGGCCCCATTTTTCCATATTTAGTCTATGAATGACCAAATTTTTCGGACATCCATGTTTAAGAGTACTTTTTTTGCTGACATACACAGCTCAAGAAGTCGAAATATTTGTATATAATTGTGTATAGGTCAAAATTTTGTACAATCAAATATATGAATGGGTCACTTTTTTTGAAGGCATGATATATGAATGGGTCCCTTTTTTCGATTACCAGATATCACCGCGTCCAACCGAAACTCCGGAATCCGGTGCTAAACTCCGGAACGCCGGTATTTTCACGCCGGAATCCGGTATTTTTTTTTTTTTTTTTTTTTTTTTTTTTTTTTTTTTTTTTTTTTTGCTGGATTCGCCGCCATTTTCAGGTAAGTGACGAGTAGCTGTTAGACAGTTTCGTTTATTTTACATGTAAGAGTATCTTGATGGGACATGCAGAATAGCCTATCCGGATCTACATTTATTCTTCTTACTGACAAATTTTCATCTCGTGCATAAAATTTGCTGGATTTGTCAAACACCTCGAGAGATTATTGTTTACAAGGTTCGGCCATAGATTAAAAACGCATTCCTACCAAAAGTGTTTGTATTTTTTGGATTTTCTTGAAATACCCGACCACCTGATCGATGGAAATGCATTCCAAAATGACATTGTATTATAAACTGGCCATTGCTATAAAAAGAAAATCCAATAAAGTTAGGGGAGAGGCACACTCCACAAAATTCAAGGTAACACCGGAAAAAACGGTATCGTTTTTAATCAACATGTGGCCTTTATTCCCTCAAATTAACTCTTGTAATAGTAAAATAGCCATACTGGTATCATATATGCCAATTTGTCCGCATTATTTGTTGCTTTAATTTCAATATGTCCAGCAAATTGTTTAGAACAAATTTCGAGTCGACAAGGAGAGTGGAGTAGGCAACTGTTTAGATTTTAGGTCAATACAAATTTATGCATACGTACATGTATGTAACATTCTAAGTGAGTGACTTTAGTGGCTGTGTGTATGCTTTAGAACCGCATTTGTGATCATGAGGCGAAACGACCTGTAAACCGATGTACCTAGTACAGTTACGTGCCAAATTAATATCCACAACGTCAGAATCTCTATAGACTTCAGTGTATTTTCACGTTTACAAGGCAAATTAACCTGCTTCAACCGATTTTCACAGTTTTTGTGTCATTTGAAAGGTAAATGAATAAAGCATTCATTGAATTCTATCCATTCGTTTCAAGGCTGTATTTCTTTTAAAAGAAAATGATAGATTATTTTTGCAGTTTTTGGGCAACGTCACCATTACGTAAATGGGAAAATGAGTTTTTCAAAATGTTCTGTAGTTTTAAATTGCTGTATATGAAAAATGCAGTCAGAAGCTTATTTATTGCTTTATTCATTTACCGTTCAAATAACACCAAAATTATGAAAATATGTTGACTAGGAGAGACAGGATATTTTATCTTGTAAACTTGAAAATACAATGAAGTCTATGATGGAGTTTGCGACGTTGTGGGCATTAATTTGGCCCGTCACTGTTTTAGATATACCCAGTAGTGTTATTGGTTGCTAGCCTCGTCGCTCCACAAGTCGCGTTAACCGAGCCGGTTTTAAAAAGCAAAGCAGCAAATGGTCGGAAATCGATCTAGACAGACTGTATGCCTAGTTTTTAACCCATTCATCGATAGCTATGCTGCACTCTTAGGTTGCATGGCGATGGTTCAGGTCTAAGACTCAGTGATGGCTTCGATTTAAAGTTTTAGGTACTTGGTTGAAGCTTGGGGATTGTCTTTGACTGGACCCATCGTGGTTCAACTACTGGTTTACTTTAGATCTGGCTCGCAGTGTTGAGTTTTAGCCATGAGCCCTCTTAATTGTTTCAGCATAGTGTTTTAGTTAATTAGAATGTTTCTGTGATGATACTATGATGGGGTTAGGAGACCTCTATGCGAACCGAATCATTTTTATCGTGTCCTAAGAATTACAAAGATCTAAATTCAAGCTGAAGTTTGCGTAGTAAAAGTACTTTAACACCCTCCCCAGAAGCTTGCTGCTGGCCGTTCTAAGGCGATGGTTTTGGATGTTGTTCTTACTTTTTGTTAATTGTATCGGGTGTTGTGTGTCGTCTTATATCAATTGGCATTGTTATTAGTGTAGACTCTGGTGGATTGGCCCGGGGGACTGGTTACCGTTTTACTACCATTGTTTACTGTTATCTTTGTTGTTTATGATTGTATCAGTTTCTTCTTCCTCTGGGTACTTGGGATGGGATGCGTTGTTTTATTGTGGTACTCCTTGAACCTTCTGTCTATTTATTTAGCCATTTTTCGCTTGAAATGTTTAGTTACAGTTTGTCAAAAGTCGCTGGTTTCCCATTGTCTAAAATTACATAGAATATAACGAAAACCATAGGTATTTTGTCATTTGGATCGCTCAGTTTTCTTCGCTTATTTTTTATTTTTTTTTTTTTATTTTTTTTTTTTATTTATGTATTTATTTTTTTTTTGGAAAAATCCTACCGTATAAATCGCCCATGCGTGACAGGCGACAATTAGACACCTACTGTAGTCAATATCGTAAAGACGGCATCCGTGTATATTTATAATTTAGGGTGGCTGCACTCATTATATAACAGGGCCCAATGACTCGGACGGATGTGAATCTGGCTCCGAGGTTATAAAACCTTTTTCAAGCTCAGCTCAGCTGAGCATGAACTTCAAACTGCTTATAAATACTGAAATAGACCGAATAAATTGAAATAGCAGGTTTCGATCACCAAAGTCTATAATTCATCCTGCTAATAAATGTTAAAATGTCGACAATTGTTGGCATTTTAACATTGATGAGCAGGATAAAGTTTAGTCTCAGCTGAGCTGAGCATGAAAAAGGTTTTATAACATCGGGCCTGCTTTCACATCAGGCATTTATGGCATAAGTGGGATGTGTCAAGTAATTGGATGACATTCATACCATGACCTAACACGATTTGTACCACATACAAGTCTTAAGATATACGAGAAAAATCGCTACATGCAAATACCAAAACAAAACGATACCGTTTTTTTTCCGGCGTTACCTTGAATTTTGTGGAGTGTGCCTCTCCCCTAACTTTCTTGGATTTCTTTTTTATGACAATGGCCAGTTTATGATACAATGTCATTTTGGAATGCATTTCCATCGATCAGGTGGTTAGGGATTTAAAAAAATCCAAAAAATACGAACACTTTTGGTAGGAATGCGTTTTTAATCTATGGCCGAACCTTGTAAACAATAATCTCTCGAGGTGTTTGACAAATCCAGCAAATTTTATGCACGAGATGAAAATTCGGCAGTAAGAAGAATTAATATAGATCCGGAAAGGCTATTCTGCATGTCTCATCAAGGTACCCTTACATGTAAAATAAACGATACTGGATTAGCCGCCATTTTCAGGTAAGTGACGAGTAGCTGTTAGACAGTATTGTTTCGCCTCATGATCACAAATGCGGTTCTAAAGCATACACACAGCCACTAAAGTCACTCACTTAGAATGTTACATACGTATGCATAAATTTGTATTGACCTGAAAATCTAAACAGTTGCTTACTCCACTCTCCTTGTCGACTCGAAATTTGTTCAAAACAATTTGCTGGACATATTGAAATTAAAGCAACAAACAATGCGGACAGATTGGCATATATGACACCAGTATGGCTATTTCACTATTACAAGAGTTAATTTGCGAGATATAAAGGCCACCTGTTGATTAAAAACGATACCGTTTTTTCCGGCGTTACCTTGAATTTTGTGGAGTGTGCCTCTCCCCTAACTTTACTGGATTTTCTTTTTTAGCAATGGCCAGTTTATGATACAAGATCATTTTGGAATGCATTTCCATCGATCAGGTGGTCGGGTATTTCAAGAAAATCCAAAAAGTACGAACACTTTTGGTAGGAATGCGTTTTTAGTCTATGGCCGAAACGTGTAAACAATAATCTCTCGAGGTGTTTGACAAATCCAGCAAATTTTTTTGCACGAGATGAAAATTCGGCAGTAAGAAGAATAAATATAGATCCGGAAAGGCTATTCTGCATGTCTCATCAAGGTACCCTTACATGTAAAATAAACGATACTGGATTAGCCGCCATTTTCAGGTAAGTGACGAGTAGCTGTTAGACAGTATCGTTTCGCCTCATGATCACAAATGCGGTTCTAAAGCATACACAC
The DNA here is from genome assembly GCA_964017185.1 of Rugalucina vietnamica. Taxonomy (NCBI): domain Eukaryota; kingdom Metazoa; phylum Mollusca; class Bivalvia; order Lucinida; family Lucinidae; genus Rugalucina; species Rugalucina vietnamica. The sequence goes on along the minus strand of OZ024881.1, from coordinate 18,335,564 downwards.
AGCCACTAAAGTCACTCACTTAGAATGTTACATACGTATGCATAAATTTGTATTGACCTGAAAATCTAAACAGTTGCTTACTCCACTCTCCTTGTCGACTCGAAATTTGTTCAAAACAATTTGCTAAACATATTGAAATTAAAGCAACAAAAAATGCGGACAGATTGGCATATATGACACCAGTATGGCTATTTCACTATTACAAGAGTTAATAGTGGATTCCCGGAAATAATATTTCCATAGCCACACCCGGTTAACTCGGTATATATTGCAGGCGTTAATTTACGACCTACGGTCAATTGCCTTTACGACTAAGTATGAGAGTCATTACTACTAAGTATGTGTTCCTTTACGGTGTGTATTGCTGAAGGTTGGGCGAGAATGAACTCAGTGCCTTTTTCGCAGATTTAACAGACAATGGACGCGAATATGGTATGATCCGAGTTATTATTTATTAGTTTATTGTTTCATGAATACTTCCTGAACATTTTAGGAGGGGGGATCCAAAAAAACATGGAAAACCATCTACATTTCTACATCCTTTGGGTTTAAACATGAAAGTTGCATTTCTCCTACATTTTTGAAAAAAAAAAAAAAAGAATAATCGATTATTGGACTTTGTGGCCTTTATTTTTTTCATGTGTAAATCAAAATAGCCTAAAACAGTCGCTTATCGTTTAAAACTTATTAAATTCTAACAACCATCCATACTTGGCAAGTATATGTTACATGCGTACCAAGTGTTGGTGCCTTTACTACCACATAACTGAGCGCGATTGATAATTTACGACTTTTGTATAGGTGGCCTTACGGTTAAAAGTGTAGTCAGAGACACATCATAGTCTTTGCAATGGGCTTAACTTTGAATACTTACAGGTAATAAACTGATTCTACGTCTCTAAACTGTAAAACAGCAATGGAACATATTTTGTGGGGGTATTAAAAGAAGTATTACATTAAACGTTGCGTTGAACTTTATTTTTTTTTCATGAATTTTAATTAGGGAGCAGCTGACATTGTTTCTTGGTGATTTGGAGTTCAAAAGTGTGCGCATGCGCAGAGCAAATCTTTCCCGATTTGCATTATTTAAGGCAACAAAAAAAATTTCATTCAATTTTTATCGAAATGAAAATCAGTTTTTTTGCATGATATACCCTAACACCCCATGAATGGGAATCATACAGCAAAATACCTGAAATTATCAACGTTTTACCATTATACTTAAAATTTCTCGGTGGCCTATTGCTGCGTTTCTTTTTTTGTTCAGTATATAACAAAATGGGTATATATGGATAATTTTCATAAATAAATAAAACCAGAGAACCAGTGGTCCTGTAAACGCTCACCTGTGATTTGGTATATAGGCAAATACTTTCATACCTGTACTGGGACAGGGGCAGACAGCCCCATGGGGACAAAATGTTTCATAAAAATAAATCATCTGTCATTTGCCTACTCTCAGCAAGTTTTCCCTTATTTGGTTATATTTAAAAAAAATCCCCATTCAAATACATTGGCGACCTAAGTTGACCTTGCCGTAAAATAGGTCAAGGTCATCGCAGTCATAATTTATATGTACATTGTGGAGTCCCTTATGCTCCATGCCAAGTTTCAAGATCCTAAGCCTTTGGGTTCTGGAAAAGTTTTCGCCATATATGATTATATGGGCGTGGCGGCCATCTTGGTCATGTGACCTGGATTATTTATATACACTTTTGATCTCCCTTCCTATAGAGACTTCCTATAAAGTTTGGCTTTGATTGGCTAAGCGGTTTCAGAAAAGATCTTTGAATATGATGGTCATCATACATGTATATAGCCCCGGGGCATGGGAAGACTACCCACTGGGGCCAATATGTATTCATAAACACAAATATTCTGTCCATTTGCCCATTTCCCATCATAGCGTTTTCCCCATCAAATGACATGTTACTTATTTTCCATATTCAAATGCATAGGGGGTCAAAATTATAAACCCATTGTAGTGCTCTAGTCACTGATGATTCATGCCAAGTTTCAAAATCATATGCCTTCCAGTTCAGCAGAAGTTTTTTGAAGGTTTTTGCCATATATGGGGGTGCATGGTGACTCTTCCTTGCCCCTGGACTATACGAAAAAAGTCTGATTTCGTATTACATTTTAGCTCACCTGAGCCGAAGGGTGAGCTTAAAGTATATTCATGATTCGGCGTCCGTCCGTCCGTGCATCCATTCACATTTTCAACATCGGAAACCGCTTGGACTATGGAAGCCAAAATTCGTGTGGAGAATCCTTAAGAAGGGGTAACCAAATTTTAAATAACGGGTCCAGGGGAGCGCGGTAGCTCAAGTGGTAGAACGTCGTACTCCGGAGCGAGAGGTCCTGAGTTCGATACGCAAGAGCGTATTCCTCTTTATGGTACCTTTGAATAATCACGTGCCTAAAGATGCTCAGACGTTATGTACGCTGTTGGTGAACGTAACTGTAACGCGACGTCGCCGTTAAACGCGTGGAAAGCGGTATTTTACGTGTATGTGCATGTAATACATTTTATTTTTCTTATCCATGTTAAGAAAAATTGTTCCTCGTATTCGTCTTTCTCTGAATCGTTTAAGTTATCGTTTTGTTCTTAGAGTAAGGTGAAATTAAACGACGACAAAGTGGACGCGATTTACGCATTATAACGTCAGTGTGACATTTTTTCAACCTTCGTAAAATTTAAATATTTAGGCGTTGCTCTGTTTGATTATGGTGTTTCATATACCATCTTAAAGTAAAACTTATGAACATTCTGTACATATAATGAATACGCGCAGGTTTCAAACACGAGCGTATTAACATGAGAGAAAATCGTGACACTCATGGTTTTGTCACGCGTTTTTCATGTGTGTGACATTTTTAGCTCGCCTGCACGAAGTGCATAGAGCTATTGTAGTCACCTCGGTCGTCCGCGTTTACGTTTACGTTTACGTCCGCGTCACACTTTCGGTTAAAGTTTTTTAGAAGTCTATATCTCTTGACCATGTTGATGGATCAAGTTGATACTTTGCATGTGGATAGATATTGGTCTGAACTTTTACTCAGTACCATCATGACCCACCCTGGGTGACCTTGAGGTCAAGGTCATGGACTTAGAAATTTTGTGTTTTTTAAAAGTTTTTGGTTAAAGTTTTTGTAAGTCAATATCTCTTGACCATATTGATGGATTGAGTTGATACTTTGCATGTTGCTAGATATTGGTCTGAAGTTTTACTCAGTACCATCATGACCCAACCTGGGTGACCTTGAGGTCAAGGTCACGGACTTAGAAATTTTGTGTTTAAGTTTTTGGTTAAAGTTTTTGTAAGTCTATATCTCTTGACCATATTGATGGATTGAGTTGATACTTTGCATGTTGCTAGATATTGGTCTGAAGTTTTATGCAGTACCATCATGACCCAACCTGGGTGACCTTGAGGTCAAGGTCACGGACTTAGAAATTTTGTGTTTAAGTTTTTGGTTAAAGTTTTTGTAAGTCTATATCTCTTGACCATATTGATGGATTGAGTTGATACTTTGCATGTTGCTAGATATTGGTCTGAAGTTTTATGCAGTACCATCATGACCCACTCTCGATGACCTTGAGGTCAAGGTCACAGACTTCGAAATTTTGTGTTTAAGTTTTTGTAAGTCTATATCTCTTGACCATGGTGATTGATCGAGTTGATACTTTGCATGTTGGTAGATATAGGTCAAAAGTTTTATGCAGTACCATCATGACCTACCCTGGGTGTCCTTGAGGTCAAGGTCACAGACTTAGAAATTTTGTGTTAAATTTTTTGGTTAAAGTTTTTGTAAGTCTATATCTCTTGACCATATTGATGGATTGAGTTGATACTTTGCATGTTGCTAGATATTGGTCTGAAGTTTTATGCAGTACCATCATGACCCACTCTCGATGACCTTGAGGTCAAGGTCACAGACTTCGAAATTTTGTGTTTAAGTTTTTGTAAGTCTATATCTCTTGACCATGGTGATTGATCGAGTTGATACTTTGCATGTTGGTAGATATAGGTCAAAAGTTTTATGCAGTACCATCATGACCTACCCTGGGTGTCCTTGAGGTCAAGGTCACAGACTTAGAAATTTTGTGTTAAATTTTTTGGTTAAAGTCTAAATCTCTTGAACATGTTAATGGATAAAGTTGATACTTGCATGTTGATAGATATTGGTCTCAGGTTTTATGCTGTACATCACACCTAGATGACCTCGAGGTCAGGGTCACGGACTTGGAAGTTTTGTGTTTAAGTTTTGGTTAATGTTTTTATAAGTCTATATCTCTTGAACATGTAGATTGATCAAGTTGATACTTTGCATTGGTCTGAAGTTTTATGTTGTACCATGATGACCCACCTGAGTGACCTTGAGGTCAAGGTCATGGGTCATAGATTTTAACAGATGTAGTGGCAAAGCACAAGTCAGGCGAGCTACGCTGTCCTGCGACAGCTCTTATTTACACTTTCAAAAAATAACAAGTACAAGCATAGTATAACGCGTTCTGATTAAAGAAAATATGTTCTAGATTCTCTGTTTCATGAACAATGTAACAGAACAAAAATAATTCCATGGGCCGGATAATTGAATTGAAAAACAAAAGTGAACCAAACATAGTCGGTCAAAATTTGTCGGTGTGGACATTTTTTTCCGGGAACGAGTTTTGCTCGTTTACGATGCTGCGTCAAATTATATTAATAAAAATTGTGCCACACAACACACGTGATGCCTTCTGCTGGCCATCCAAAATTGAAATCAGTCTGGTGAATGGTTACTGAGCGGTGAAAATTTTTGTTTGCCTGTCTCTGAGACTTTGTTACGGCGGACACGTACTTTTGTACGTCATCGATATACTTTCACATGTAATTGCTACATGATGGTACACTATGATGTTATTAGAATTTAACAGATCATTTGTTCAAAGATATACCTTTCTAATGGTATATAAAACATATACGTTTGATTTTTTTCTTCGAAAATAAAACTGTCAAAACTCAAGACACTATCGAGATATGAAACGTTCACCAACAGCGTACATGACGTCACACCGGTTGCGGAAATGATTTTTCTCTATAATGGTATAGAACACATCTTCATGTATGCTCAACGTGAGTTTTAGCGAGATTTGATTAGAAATAGACATTTAGGACGTTTTGAATTTGAGCGATAATTTATGAAGAACTTAACGGAAAAATCTCACCATTGCGTTTCTGTTTTTGTCGGGTATATAAATCATGACCCTGGTATAATCTTGGCCTATTTTACGGCAAGGTCAACTTAGGTCGCCAATTGCATTTGAATATGGCAAAAATGGTAAAATGCTTAATGGGGGAAAACTTGCTGGGAACAGGCAAATGGACAGAAGATTTCTGTTAATAAAAATTTGGCCCTATGGTGGTGTCTGTCTCTGTCCCGGGGCTATATCCGTGTATATTACCATAATTTTCAAACCTCTTCTTCTCTGAAACCAGTTTCGCCAATCAAAGCCAAGCTTCACGTGGAGCATCCATAGGAAGCGGGGACGAAAGTTTATATAAATGGTCCAGGTCACATGATCAAGATTACATTGCAGATTGATGCAACGGCGCACGACACGTTACGAAATGGAGTGTATTGATTGGAAGCTAGATCGATCGGACAGCAACCTACAGTGAGGAAATGAACTCTTCGCTGTGGGCTGTTGCTAAACCGATGTGGCTACCAATCACAGCACTCAATTTCGGCACGTGTTGTGTGTTATTGCATCAATCTGAGCTGTAAGACTTTGGTTGCATCGAAGGTAATTACAGGGTAAATTAAGTTTATTCCAACAGTGACGTGAAGTATGTTTTGATACTATTAAAATTTAGTAGATCTAATGATTTACTGGATGACAATGACCTCAGAGAAAGTAACTGTAATTGGACTTTGCCTAGTATAGTAAATAATGCACTACAGTAGTCATTTGTAACCACACCCCCTCCTCCCCGGGGAATAGTAATAGTGGGGACTGACTTTTGGTCCAGCAAATCCCCGCTAAAACCCCACCCTGCGGGGACATCTTGTTGGTAAAACCACTGCTGTTTCCCCGGCTGTCTCGCTGCTATGTTTTCATTGCACTGCTGTTTTTGCACTTGCAAACCCCGGGTATTTCATAACAGTGCCACTCTCATGTTTGAGAAAAGGCCAGTACCAGTACCGAAAATTGTGAAATATACGTCGGTATTACATACAAATTGTACCATTATACCACCTCATCAGGATAACATGTCCGTGAGTGTATAACCCCTTACACCCCAGTTTTATATAGTAAAACTGGGGTTTGCAGGGTGTACATTATTTTCTTATTTTTGCTCAAAAACAGAGTGTGGGCACTCGTTAGAGGCATCTCGGCGAGGCGCTTCTAATGTTTACCCACAATCTTTGCTTTAAAATAAGAAAACTATCAAAATTCAACTGAAAAATATTCATATTTTACAGCTAAAAAATCGCTGTATATTGTCTGTGGCGTGTTGTAACTTGGTTTCCAGTTATTTCGTACCCAGGTCATTTCGTACCCAGGTCATTTCGTGACCACTTTGGTCATTTTGTAACCACTTTTTGGTCATTTCCTACCTAGTAGCTACCATTTCGTACTCAGGTCATTTCGTAACCACTTTCGTAAACCAAATAAAATTTGCATTGTCGCAAGATCTTGACGATTTTTCTGCTGTATCTCTCACATATGACCCTTTACAATATGGGATATCTATGATTTTGCCTAAACAATGGGAGAGCAAGAGCAACCCACGTGAATTTCCCAGATACGCGACATACAAGTGCGTGATAGATCTTCCTGCCGATTTTGGGAGTATTAATATCTTTGCACAAATATTTTTGGGTCACTTATTTTTTTTGTTGTTTATGCACCAGTCATTTGTATCCCCGGCTCCATCGGGACCGGGCATAGCGGGGACATAGCGGGGCTTAAGTGCCAGGCTTTGACCTCTGATACATCCCGGCAGTGCCGGGGATTTGCCGGGGTTTTGATTTCCCGCCAATACACGGTCACATTAATTCAAATTAGATATTAATGGTATTTTAACATTTAATTACTTTTATGGTATTCATTTAATTTGAAAATACACCTTAACATTCCTATGCACAAATTGAAACCCTTCTCTCATGTTTCATATTCATCAGAACAACTCCAAGCTGTTGTTCCACGTTATTGTCAGCCTCCGGGGAGCCGGGGCTTTTAGCAGGGATTTTCTTGTCCGGCAGTGCCGGGCTTTTAGCCGGGCTTTAAAAATGAAAAGTTAAAAGCCCCGCTATTCCCCGGTCCCGGGGGAGCCGGGGATACAAATGACTGGTGCATTATTTTTAAGTTTTACATAATTTATTAGTGCGAAAAATTTTGGATCTCTCGCCAGGCGGCTTCCTGGGAATTGTGTTGATCCCTAGGCTTTCTGTTCTTACTTTACAGTTCAAATCCAGGGACAGAGCGCTAAATGTATTAAAATACTAATTACCGTCCACAAATGAATCTGTGGCAGGGGGACTGGCAGCTGCCCCTCCTCAAAACTCTCCTCTATTGCTGAAATTTCCTGCACGAACCAGTCTGTTTCACTAAAAAGTACAAAAGAAACATGTACATATGGTCGAAATGTAACATATACATGGTATGCAAGACTCCAATACACCGGTCATACAGGTCGTAAAGGAACCAACACACAACAAGTAAACTGGATCACTATTAATAACGTATAACCTGTCACTTTCTCACTAACTTTATGACTCCATTTAAAGCCAAAATATAAGCAAAAGAACCATAGAAAGTAACAAATACCAAAAGATGTTGAAAATTTAGCATTTAGTGTGGTCAGCTGGAGATTTAATGCGGTTTAGTGTCAAAAGTCCCTTTTATTCAGTTATAATTCTTGTTTCCTTCAGATTATGAGCAAATTACATAATGCATAAAACACTACAAACAAATTACCTCATTTTCCCTGTTATCTCTCAACAAGTCAATAATCTATCACTACGCACTGTGTTAGGAAATGTGTAAACACGCTCGAGTTGTATGTTAGTCCGATGACCTCATATACTTAGTAGTAAGGCCTCTCACACTTAGTCGTAAAGGCAATTAACCGCAGGTCGTAAATTAACGCCTGCAATATATACCGAGTTAACCGGGTGTGATAGCAACAGCTGATAAACATTACCTATGGATGTAAACACTAACAGCTGGTTGGTACACACAGCTCAGTGAGAGATAAGGATTTCTATAGGAAATCATGACATTTATTAAATATTTGTTTGTAAAAATACATTTCATGCATGATTTTCAATCAATTCTGGTGGAGGAATTTCATACCTTTTTGAAGGACAAATGAATTATATTTTTCCAATCATAAAATGAATAAATTGGGTTATTTTAGCAGCAGGCAAATTAGGCTTATGGCCTTAATGAAGAGAAAGGGGTAAATTGTTATTTAATTCTAAGAACCCCAGTGATTCTAAAACGGCCCCAAGCACTACATTTGTGCATAAACAGGTTCTTATGCAACTCATAACACCGCTGGGTCCACTGGGGGAGGGGGGGGAGGGTTCAGTCCCCACACGAAATACATGTGAGACAACTCGAGCTCTGCTTGCGGATATGCTAGGTGATTTCAAAGGGTACTCCAGTTTTTGCCCCACCTACTGATTGGCCCATCTTATATGAAATAATTTTGAAAGGGACATAAAGCTAAATCAGATATTAAAAGAGAATATGTGAATACGAGAAAACAGAGGACTATCCAGAACTGATTATATTCATGAAAACAGAGAACTATCCATTGCTAATAAAAAGTATGGATCCACTAATGAGGAAAAAGGTTAGAAAATGTATGTGGGCAGTGACACGTACCATCATACATTATAGAAAAAAAACATCTTGCTCTGTCCTGTTTCTAATTTTGTCAAATGGTTATCTAAACCGTGGTGCTTGTCTGTGTCCTGTCCCTACAGAATTGTGAGCTATCCGAAATGTGGAGTATTTTTGATAGAAATTATATGTTTTATTTGTCTGAAATTCCTTTACCAAAAACGCCTTTCTTTTGTATATACATTTATGAGAAAAATGACAGCGGTGAAATAACTATTTCAAATTTAAATATGTACATATTTACATGCTGGTACCTATGTATTATATTTTCTTAACATGATATTCCTTATTTCTTGTTTATATTTGTGTATAATAGAACCACAGTGACTGCAGAAGCTGAGGGTGAGGTTATGGCCATGTAAAACTAGTTTAAGCCCGCCATTAATTTTATATTACTGATCGTTCCAAGGTTGTGGTTCTTACTGTTTTATGTCTTGGTGTTTAATTTTTGTGCTGTTTGCACCTTATGTGCGTTTCATATTTTTAGTAAGGTTTAGGTAACTGAGGGGCCACCTTTTGGTAAATAGCTGCTCAATCGGCTTACAGAATGTCTTCTTAGTACAATTATCTTATTGTCAATTTTGTTTTTTCTCACTTCGGTTTTTGGAGTGGAAATTTCTTTCTGATTGCGCCTTTTCCTCATCATTGCCTACTTACACACAAAAATGGAATTCATTCCTTACAAATTTCCTAAGTTTTGCATATATGTGTTCTTCAAAATGAATACTGTGCATTTCTCACATTTTCACCGTATCTCTGCATTTAAGGTTGCAAAGAACTGCAACAATGGTCATTATCAGGCACAGTTTATGTCTACATTCCAATACTTATAAATGAAATAGATAAGTGGTTATTATGGTTACTCTAAAGATTTGTATCTGACAGGAACATATTGGTACAATAAACAAAACTTTATGTTTATACAATTTTCCAGGGATTATGAGCAGAGATAGAAATGTGATCTTTGAGCAGATAAGAAATGTTAACATATATCTGCATAAACATGCAGACAATTATTCATATAGGTATGTAATTACCAATTAATTGACCGATTTATTAGTTTGGGGTAATGGTTTCCCATAGACATCAATGTTAAACTGTAAAGTTGATGTACCAACCGCTCAAGCTAGAAACCAGTAAAAACCAATACTGAGTACCAACTAGCTGAATTTTGGAAGTAATCTATTTGCGGGATATAAAGGCCACCTGTTGATTAAAAACGATACCGTTTTTTCCGGTGTTACCTTGAATTTTGTGGAGTGTGCCTCTCCCCTAACTTTATTGGATTTTCTTTTTATAGCAATGACCAGTTTATGATACAAGATCATTTTGGAATGCATTTCCATTGATCAGGTGGTCGGGTATTTCAAGAAAATCCAAAAAGTACGAACACTTTTGGTAGGAATGCGTTTTTAGTCTATGGCCGAAACGTGTAAACAATAATCTCTCGAGGTGTTTGACAAATCTAGCAAATTTTATGCACGAGATGAAAATTCGGCAGTAAGAAGAATAAATGTAGATCTGGATAGGCTATTCTGCATGTCCCATCAAGGTACCCTTACATGTAAAATAAACGGTACTGTCTAACAGCTACTCGTCACTTACCTGAAAATGGCGGCGAATCCAGCAAAAAATACCGGATTCCGGCGTGAAAATACCGGAGTTTAGCACCGGATTCCGGAGTTTCGGTTGGACGCGGTGGACATATGAATGGGGTATGTTTTAAAGTATCGGGCGGCACGTCCGTACCAAAATTACCTCCAAGTTACCCCCCGAGCCTCAAATATATAAACTCTTATCTAGATTTTAACATATTATAAATACCAATAAGTAACAGTCACAGTAGACAAAAATATTGATTATCACTTTCTATATATGAGGTGAGTCGAATAGACAAAGGCTAACCAGACACGGTGATAAGGCCAATAGACGTCTAGCCTGGTTCCCGGTCGTCACGACGGTTACCGCCGTTTTTAGCCCCTAAAGGTGAGCTTATAGGATGGCCATGCTCTGGCGTCCGTCCGCCGTCCGTGGCGTCATCCACAATTTCAAAGATCTTCTCCTTTTTTCTACTTCATGTAGACCATCCTCAGGGAAGGGGAACGAAACTTTATATAAATGGTCCAGGTCACATGACCAAGATGGCTGCCATGACTATAAATAACAAAAACCTTTAAAAATCATTTTCTCCAGAACCAGAGGACATATGATATTGTAACTTGGTATGAAGCGTCAATGAGAGGAGCTCTACAAACTTTATAATAGTCATGACCCTGTGATGACCTTGACCTATTTACGGCAAGGTCAACATGAGTGGCCCATGCATTTGAATGGGGAAAATGTTATTTGAAAAAAAGAATTTGAAGGAAATGGGCAAATGGACTGAAAGTTTATGATTCTGAAAAATGGACCAAGGGGCTGGTCTGCCCCCACCCCGGGACAATATACATGCATATCACCATAATATCTAAATCTTCTCTGAAACCGTTTGATCAATCAAAGCCAAATTTGATATGAATATAAATAAAACTGAGATCCTTTAAGAGCATTGAACATATTAATGAGAAAGGGGATGGGCCATCGTGTAGATAAATAATCCATTTAGGAAGGGGAACCAATGTGTAGATAAATAATCCAGGTCACATGACCAAGATGGCCGCCATGTCCATATATGGTAAAACCATTCAAAAATATTTCGGTGGACCAATTTCAACAAAAATTTTCATGTAGCATTGTGGACTTGAGTACTATAATGTATACATAATTTATGACCCTGTGATGACCGTGACCTATTTTGAAGCAAGGTTAATATTTGTCGCCCGTCATTAACGATTACAATTACTTTCAATATTACGATTAAAGATTGCGTTTAAAAATAATTTTTCCCTGAATGTAATTGATTACAATTACAATTGATTTGCAAAAGTAATCGAATAATCAATCGATTAGTTTTGCATTTATAATCTAGCCAGTCTTGAATTACGCAGTTATGATTTAACTGTATATGGTATTATGGTACTAGCATTTAGGAATCCTCTTGGTGTAAGAGGCATTTTATCTTCAGATTGTAGACTTTACAAAAGAGTGAATTATAAACATAATTTCAGGTCTCATGATGCTGTGTTTGTGTTTATAATTTGAGAAGCAACTCCAAATTGGACAAAAAAAATGTTCCTTGATTTGAATGTTGCAGTAATTTTGACATGAATTTTGTGATATGACTCTCAAAGTTGCTGATTCTGTATAGATAGACATTGATTCTGTTAATCCTTTGTATATTGTCACTAACTTGTTCTAGGGTGTTTTGACAACACAACCAATTGGACACCTGTTTATCAGTTAATATGTAAAGGTGTGATTTCAAGTTCAACCAGGTAACAATAGGTTTAAACTTTTGTAATAGATTTCAAAACCTATTTAGAATGAGGTCAATTCTATGTTTATATGCATGGTGAGGTCAAATAAATGTAAGCAAAAAAGTGTTCTATGAAGAGTTCTAAAATGATATGGAAAATGCCAGAGAGAATTTCGATAAAAAAAAAACAAAGAGGACAAAAATATATAATAATGTTAAATTCGTTGACCAGTATAAATAACTTTTAGAGATAAAAGTCAAAAATAATGGCATTGAGCACAGTCTGATCTGTTACTTTATCAGAATTCCCATTTGATATATCAAAAATATCAAAATACTTTCTTTTACTCTGTTTTTTTTTTTTTTTTTTTTTTTTTTTTTTTTTTTTTCAGAAAAAGAATTTTCAGCTCATCTTGGAATGTAATCGAAGTTTATTCATAAAATCAATCACGATTACAGCCATTTTTGAAAAGTATTTGAATAAGAATAAGATTATTTTTAATCGTGAAAATCTACGATTACAGAATAATTTTCGATTGAAAAAAATTCAATTGAATAAAAAAAAATCATGATTTACGATTAAGATTAACCCAGGTCTGCCCAGATCTCAAGTGAGCGTTTACAGATCTTTACAGGACCATTGGTCCTCTAGTTAAGAAATGTGGCGTCATTAATTACTACAAAGAAATGTCAGAAATGTAAACAGAAAGCAGATACATGGAAAAGGGGAAAACAGTGCTTCACATTAGGAACAAGTGGTTGGCATCATTCAATGTTGTGTCTGTGTTTCTCCTTTTCCATGTATCTGGTCTGACATTTCTACTTAATAATCAGTGACGTCACATTTCTAAAAAACTGGAACCGTGCATGACAACCAGGAACCAGGCTAGACATTTAATGGTCTTATCAGCGTGTTTGTTAAAAAGGTACAAGTAGGCAAAGATCAGGAAAAGGCGCAATCAGAAAAAGATTCCCACTCTAAAAACCGAGGTGGGAAAAAACCAAACCAACAATCAGGTACTTATACCATGAAACATATCGTAAGCCGAATGAGCAGCTATTTTCCCAATAGGTGGCCACTCAGTTACCTTAACTTAACTAAAAATATGAAAACATACATAAGGCGCCAACAGCACAAAAAATTTTTCAAACACCAAGACATAAAACGAAAAGAACCACCACAGAAGTATCGACTTGGAACGATCAGTAACACAAAGTTACTGGCGGGCTTAAACCGGTTTTACATGGCCATAACCTCACCCTCAGCTTCTGCAGTGGTTCATAACATTTAGTTAGTTATTCGGTCCTCGTGGTGAATCTCTAACTAGTCAATGAATCATCAAGAACAAACAAATAAATCATGATAAACATCCTGATGAATCAAAAACCAGGACTCACAGACTGAGTAAGCTACCCGACGATGGAGATCCCTGGGCGCCGAATAACCTACTAACTCCGGAGCAAAAGAAAAACACCAGTTGGACCCCGGTGGGCCAAGCAACAGACAAGAAGCTCCGGCCCCAACCAACTAAAATGAATAGCTTTAAGTCGGGGCCATCATAGAGTCTGACGCCCGACCCACCGGCGTGCAATTAAAGAAGGCAGCATAGTTATCAACCATGATTGGGTTAAAAACTAAGCATGCAGACTGTCGCATAACATTCAAGTTATAACCTATACGTCTGTAACGTGTTATGATTTTTCTGAACTGAAAAGAAAAATCATTAATTCCTTTAAGTTTCTTGAATTTGTAAACCAAGTCACCATAAAATTCAGGTTCCGAAAGGCACTCACTTAAAAGCGTCTTTAACCCAACACTATATTTGGAAATCAATTCATAGTGTCTACGATAAAATTTAGAAATTGTTTTTCGAAGTTTATGATACCGATAGCCCTGTTGGAGAAGTTTTGCCGTTAAACATTTATTTCGAGCGTTGAAGTCTGTAACATGATTGCAGACTCTAGCAAACCTAATAAGTTGCGAAATGTATACACCATAAGAAGCACGACGAGGAACGTCACCATCCAAAAAAGGAAAATTTACTATATCAAAATCAAAGTCATCGCGCTTGTCATAAATTTTAGAAGAAACAAATCCATTTGCAACAGAAAGATGTAGATCTAAAAAGGGGGCTTCAGTATCTGAGATATTGGCTTTGTTCAACTGAAGTTCAGGTGGATAAATTTGATTGATCATACCTTCAAAATAAGGGTTGTCAATGTTCAAAAGGTCATCGAGGTACCTAGATGTGGAATTAAAAGCCTCGATAACATCAGCTTGATTATCATGGTTAAGAGAATCCATGAAATCTCTTTCGTAGCAGTATAAAAATAAATCAGCTACGAGAGGTGCGCAATTTGTACCCATCGGAATTCCAACAATTTGTCTGTATAACTTGGTCCCAAATCTAATATAAATATTATCAAGGAGATAGGATAAGGCGTCGCATACATTCTGACATGACCAAAGCGTATACCGACTTTGGTCAGAGGAAGTGAAAAAAGCCTTTCTGTCATTACATGCCAAATAAAGTGAACCATAGTTTTTTAATGCCCTTTTGAAGGTCCACTCTATCAAATCCAGAAGTTTTTCTTTAATTAGATTATGTGGTAATGTTGTATACAGAGTAGAAAAATCATATGTAGACAAGCTTGTCGCACGGAACCCTCTACACTTCAATTTACTGAGCACCTCACCAGAATTTTTAATTGACCAAAACCAATTTTTATTTGAAGTTTCATACACTGTCTCACAGTATCTTATAACATGAGATTTGATAGCAGTAAGACAGGAAGTTAATAATTTAGAAAGTTCAGTGGTAGTACAAGAGCTAGAATTTGCAATAAATCTAGCTTTGTATGGTCTTTTGTGAAGCTTAGGTAACCAATACATCGTAGGAAGTTTGTCTTGGCCTTCATTGACACAAGTCTGTATCTAGGAAGTGTTATTTTTCTGTGACTGTTACTTATTGGAATTGATAAGAAGTTAAAATTTAGATAAATTATGACTTGAAATACCTGAGGTGATGATCAGAAATAGATCGACCCAGTTACTGAAGGTAGATTATGTGATCATATATTATTGGCGAGCCCACCCTTAGACTATGCCTAATTTCATATAATATAATCATAAATGGAGGTGTGTTTTATCTAAATTGTTGTTTACTGTAGACTCTGGTCGGTATAATGACCGCGGCCAAGGAAGAAGGGTTTTCAGCCCCACCTCCCTGGGTGATAAGCTGTTTTATCTTATTGTGACATTCCCTGGGATTCCCAATATTCTATTTTCCATATTTTGTTGATCGCGAGAAAACAGTTTCCTGTAAATGAGCCGTCTCGTCTAGACTTATGTTATGATGTTTAGTCTTTTAAAAGCCTACTGACAACAGTTGTGTGCTACTTCTTTAGAAGAGCTTTCAGCGCCAGGTTGTTTGTATTTAGAATGAGGACCCCTCCCAGCTCGACAAACGTCATCTCGACTTCCTCGATATTCTCATAACTGCCAAAGACGAGAAAGGGACGGGGCTAACTGACAGGGAAATACGGGACGAGGTCGATACCTTCATGTTTGCTGGTTAGTCAAATATTTGGGCGCGGTCACACTAGACACTATTTTTTTCTTAACAACTTATTTCTTAATAACATGCTCGGCATTTATGCATTAACAATGGACACACTGTTATTTTGCATTGATTTATTCCGAAATAAAGTTGCGTTCAAAGTTATTTATTGTTCTTGACCAATGTTTAAAAAGAAAGGTGCGATTCGACTTATACCAGAAAAAGTTGATTATGAAATAGCGTTTCGACTAGCTAATGTGATGAATAAATTGTGTAGTGTGAACAAATTGTTTAAAACAAGTTGAAACAGGTTACTGTAGTCGAAAAATGAATAAAGAATAAACAGAGTAGACATGGGACATTTTGAAATCTAAAAACATTGAGCTAGGTCTTATTATCATGTGTAGTAATCTTTTGTTTTAAAGGAAGATCCTTGTTCCTAATTATATGATTTGGTTCTGACTGGTCCGAATCCCAGCCATTGCTTAGCAGAAATGCATTATATACATCTTAGAATGCCCTTTTCCGTTGATTTTTTCTCCCGCACTAGTGATGTAGGGCAAAATGAAGAAACCATTATCAATGTGTCTGTTTTGTTTAAAGGCCATGATACAACATCATCAGCAATAATGTGGGTATTAAATTCCCTGGCAAAATACCCGGATATGCAGCGGAGGGTACGTGAAGATGTGCTAGAAGTACTCCAAGGACGAGAACGATTGCAAATGTAAGGTGTCAATATACTAGATATTATATAGCCTACAAATGTTCCACTACAGCACGAGCATCTTTTTTCTATAGACGGACATCTGCAATGATGAAAATTTCATCTCCCTATATTTTGAATTTCAGAGAAAACGTACACTTCATCTCTCTGCTTTTTTGCTCTTTAGGGGACTGTTTCATTTTTCTTATTGTCGTGTTTTACTTGTTTTGTACTTTCTATCGGGATTCTTTATCTGAATTCTTTTTGGCATGTGATTGATTGGCTTAGGGTGGTTATAAAATGAAAACTAGAAATTTTTAACATTTTACATACGTATTTAATTTTATTTGAATCCGTTTGATAATATAAGTTCCGTAATGGACCATAATGCGTTTAATATTTGATGGAACTAATCCAAATGAAGTACGTTTCAGGGAAGACCTTGCGAAACTCAACTACACCACGTGTTTTATCAAAGAGTCAATGCGCATGCACACACCGGTTCCCGCCATAACCAGGAAGTTGTCTGAACCAGTGACTGTAGAAGGCGTGGAATTCCCTTCAGGCACTGTAATCGACCTTCACCCTCATCTGTTGCACCATCATCCAGATGTTTGGGAAGATCATATGGTAAACGACGTACACACAGATATTACGATCGCAAGTTTTAAAATTCGCTTACATACATATTTACTTACATATTCCATCGAAACTCAAAAATATTTAATGAACTTTTTAGCCAATATAAATCAATTATGTTTGTATTTTTTTTGTTTGTAAATTTCATTAAAACTGGACGTCAATAACATATACATGTAAAATATTTAGATTATCTAACAAGACTCACAAATGAAAAATCAGAAAAATCGCTATGCTATAACAATGAAAAATGTAATAGTATCACAGCGGCGTCTCGGAAATGTATCATATCCTGCTCATATCCATTAAGCCCTACCCCAGGAGCTTCACAGAAAATTTCCATGTGCGAAAATTTCCATGTGTACCAGAGGACCAATGGTCCTGTAAAGGCTCACCTGAGATCCGCTATATTTACCAACACTGAAAAAAAGTTATAAGAGGCCGCCTTATATTTTTAGCTCACCTGAGCCGAAGGCTCACAAGGTGAGCTTATAGGATGGCCATGATCCGGCGTCCGTCCGTCGTCCGTCGTCCGTCCGTCGTCCACAATTTCAAAGATCTTCTTCTCTAAAACCGCTTGGCTGATCTAGTTGAAATTTTATGTGGAGCCTCCTTGGGTAGTGGCATTTCAAGTTTGATCGCGAAATCCAGGTCACATGACCAAGATGGCCGCCACGCCCATATATGGTAAACACCACTCAAAAATCTTCTTCTCCAGAACCGGTGGGCCGATTTCCACGAAACTTGGTATGTAACATCAAGGACCTCAGTCCATCATAGTTTGATAAAATGGTGACCCTTGGATGACCTTGACCTATTTTACGGCAAGGTCAAATTTGGAAACATAGGTTTTTACATAGGAAAAAGTGAAAACTATGGATTTTTTGAAAACTATTGCAGCCTGAGGCCTGAAAAGTGGTAGATGCAAACAACTAATGGAGTAGATGAAGGTATGTGATTAATATAGGTCAAGGTCATCTCTTGACCTTGGCCAGTCTGTCGTCCATACACACTTTTCAAAGATCTTCTCCTCTGAAACTGCTTGGCCAATCAAAGTGAAATTTTATGTGGAGCATCCATGGGTAGGGGAGACGAAAGTTTGATCGCGAAATCCAGGTCACATGACCAAGATGGCCGCCACGCCCATATATGGTAAAAACCAATCAAAAATCTTCTTCTCCAGAACCGGTGGGCCGATTTCCAAGAAACTTGGTATGTAACATCAAGGACCTCAGCCCATCATAGTTTGATAAAATGATGACCCTTGGATGACCTTGACCTATTTTACGACAAGGTCAAATTTGGAAACATAGATTTTTACATAGGAAAAAGTGAAAACTATGGATTTTTTGAAAACTATTGCAGCCTGAGGCCTGAAAAGTGGTAGATGCAAACAACTAATGGAGTAGATGAAGGTATGTGATTAATATAGGTCAAGGTCATCTCTTGACCTTGGCCAGTCTGTTGTCCATACACACTTTTCAAAGATCTTCTTGTCTGAAACTGCTTGGCCAATCAAAGTGAAATTTTATGTGGAACATCCATGGGTAGGGGAGACGAAAGTTTGATCGCGAAATCCAGGTCACATGACCAAGATGGCCGCCACGCCCATATATGGTAAAAACCAATCAAAAATCTTCTTCTCCAGAACCGGTGGGCCGATTTCCACGAAACTTTGTATGTAGCATCGGGGACCTAAGCCCATCATAGTTTGATAAAATGATGACCCTTGGATGACCTTGACCTATTTTACGTCAAATTTGGAAACATAGGCTTTTACATAGGAAGAAGTGAAAACTATGGATTTTTTGAAAACTATTGCAGCCTGAGGCCTGAAAAGTGGTAGATGCAAACAACTAATGGAGTAGATGAAGGTATGTGATTAATATAGGTCAAGGTCATCTCTTGACCTTGGCCAGTCTGTTGTCCATACACACTTTTCAATGATCTTCTTCTCTGAAACTGCTTGGCCAATCAAAGTGAAATTTTATGTGAAGCATCCATGGGTAGGGGAGACGAAAGTTTGATCGCGAAATCCAGGTCACATGACCAAGATGGCCGCCACGCCCATATATGGTAAAAACCAATCAAAAATCTTCTTCTCCAGAACCGGTGGGCCAATTTCCACGAAACTTTGTATGTAGCATCGGGGACCTCAGCCCATCATAGTTTGATAAAGTGATGACCCTCGGATGACCTTGACCTATTTTACGTCAAATTTGGAAACATAGGCTTTTACATAGGAATAAGTGAAAACTATGGATTTTTTGAAAACTATTGCAGCCTGAGGCCTGAAAAGTGGTAGATGCAAACAACTAATGGAGTAGATGAAGGTATGTGATTAATATAGGTCAAGGTCATCTCTTGACCTTGGCCAGTCTGTTGTCCATACACACTTTTCAAAGATCTTCTTCTCTGAAACTGCTTGGCCAATCAAAGTGAAATTTTATGTGGAGCATTCATGGGTAGGAGAGACGAAAGTTTGATCGCGAAATCCAGGTCACATGACCAAGATGGCCGCCACGCCCATATATGGTAAAAACCTTTCAAAAATCTTTTTCTCCAGAACCGGCAGGCCAATTTTCATGAAACTTTGTATGTAGCATTTGGGACTCCAGCCCATCATAGTTTGTTGAAATGATGACACTATGATGACCTTGACCTATTTTACAGCAAGGTCATTTTTGGAAACATAGGCTTTCACATGGGAAAAGGCAAAAACAAACTGTTGCAGCCTGAGACCTGAAAGTTGCTAGATGCAGACAACTAATGGAGTCAATGAAGGTAAGTAATTAATGAAGGCCAAGGTCATGTCTTGACCTTGGCCCAAGGTCATTTAAATATCAAAATTAAAATTATGGTTTTCTCAGAAATCACTGGGTTTGGAAACTATTGCAGCCTGAGACCTGAATCTTTGCAGATGCAGACAACTTATGAAGTCAATAAAGGTGTGTGAGTATTCAAGGTCAAGGTCATTTCATTATGACTTAATACTCCAAGATCAGGCTTCAGGTGAGCGTTCTCAGGACCAATGGTCCTCTGGCTTCCTTGTAGTTTAGGAAGTAAAAGCCGATCAATTACAATTCATGATCATATGAATAAACCAATGTCTAACAGTGGCTCTGTGAGTTTCTGCATTCAAAAATGTGTGATACTTTCCACACAGACGAAGCATGAGTAAAGGTACCCTTTTTTCACAAATCACTGCAAAAAGCACACTTTATTAACACCAAATTAAATGTCATATTATGAAGTTGTGCTTTACATTTTTATTTTTTTAAAAGTGTTATTGACTGCTATGGTGTATGATAAAATCATGTTAAATGTGTTGCTGCAATAAGAATTTTCGTTTCAGTTTTGTAAATGAAAGAAGACAGCAACATGAATAACAGGAATTCAGCTTTTTTATGCAATTTGCATACAAACTTTGTTCTTCTCCAGTTGCATTATTAGCAGCAGCACGGCATTGAAGTTTTCAGCGACCATTTATGTTTAATACTTGACTCTGTTAGATTTTGAATATTTTTAAAATCGTCCACAGATTTTATTTTGGTCGTTAAAATTTGGCATTGAAACCGGAAGTGTGCGGCAGTCGTGGCCTGTTTGTCCTCGAAAATCGTATAATACAGCTCTTTCGAGGTATATTTCTCATTTCCATGCTTCATAAAGTGAATTTAACAGGATTAACATGTTTAAGAGACACATTGTTGATTTTTCCAAAAATTTCGAAAATATCGATTTTTTAAAAATGCGTAAAAAATCTGCAAGCTGAGAAAATTCAAATGTTTGATGTTTTTCCAAACTGGAATGGCCCCTTTGATGACACCCGCTCCTCATTTCAATAAAATTTGCGCTATACCATATTGTTTTCAAAAACATTGATTTTTGCACTTTTTCACGAAAACATTAGTTTAGTGATAGAAAATTATTTCTGAACACTTTCCAACTTAACTTATTTGAAAGACACGTCTTTAGGCAAAAAATCATTAAATTTTGAACATGGCTTATAAATTAAAAATGAGTTTGAAAAAGTGGCCTCATAACTTTTTTTTCAGTGTAAATTATGGTATATAGGCCAAGTGCAGGTGGGCCATTTTTTTAGAATAATCAATATTCTGTCCATTTGCCATTTTCCTGCAAAATTTTCCCTTCAAATGACATTCATTCAAATGTATAGGCGATCCATGTTGACCTTGTCCTAAAATAGGTCAAGGTCATCAGAACGTCGTGATTTATAATCACATTCTCATACTTTACTCCCTGATGTTACATCTTTGTATAGCTGCTTCATATAAAATTTGGCTGTGATTGGCCAAGCGGTTTCCGAAGAGAACATCTTTTGAATATTATGGTAGTATACATGTATACTGCCCCGGGGTGGGAGCAGACCAATCCGTGGGATCCGAAATGTTTTCAGAATCATATATCTTCAGTCCATTTGCCCATTTCCTTCAAATGACATTTTAACAATTTTCCCCATTCAAATTCAAGTGCAATCTATGTTGACCTTGTCGTAAAATAGGTCAAGGTCATCCAAAGGTCACGTTTTATAAAAACATTGTAGTACTCTAGTTCCCAATGCTACATAATATACATATATACTGCCCCTGGGTGGGGGCAGACCAATCCCTGGGATCCAGATGTTTTCATCTTAAATCTTCAGTCCATTTGCCCATTTACTGCAAGTTTCTCCATTCAAATGACATTTTTACCATTTTTCCAATTTTTAAATGCACGGGCGACCTTTGTTGACCTTGCCATAAAAAGGTCAAGGTCACCAGAGGGTCATGATTTATATAACACATTGTAGTACTCAAGTCTCAAATGCTACATGTTTCGTTGAAATCCGTCCAGCGGTTCCGGAGAAGAAGAATTTTGAAGGGTTTATACCATATATGGGCATGGCGGCCATCTTGATCATGTGACCTGGATTATTTATAAACACATTGGTTCCTCCTTCCTATAAATGCTTCATGTCAAATTTGGCTTTGATTGGTCAAAGGGTTCCAGAGAAGAGAATCTTTGCAAATTGTGGTCGATAACGGATGCCGCACGCCGGATGCCTGCCTTTCCTGTAAGCTCACCTGTGAGTCTTCGGCTCAGGTGAGCTAAAATAATTCATGTGCACCGTTTAGTTAAAAAAAAACGTTACTGTGCATCTCTGGGGTGCGGAAACGCAGTGTTGTTCCAAGAAATCTACAGCAACTAGAGCAGGCGCTTGTGGAGGAACGGGAAAACATCCCAAAACGATTCGTTATGAATAACCGGTATGTTTTGTCCATGTTTTTGATTCGTTACCGGTATGTTTTGTCCATGAAACGGCGGTGTCTGTGTCGTCCAGGACCAAATGGCGGACGCACATTGTGATAAACTCCGCTACTCTGATATTGATCAATAACTTGCATTTATGTGTTAATGATTGCACTGCTGTTTTTTTTTCTAGTTAATCGTTTTTGATGAAAATCACAGAAAGTAAAAAACAATGGATGAATAATATTTGTTAAAAATTTCTTGAAAAATGATTCATTATTATTTTTTGTTTTATCCTAACAGCCTCTTGGCCGGGTAAAAGTTGCGTTAGAAGTGCCACGGACGAGCCAAGAAAATTATCGATCACCCTATTGTCTGCAAATTTTCTGAAAGTTTTTGTTGTCTGTAGAAATTAGGGGGCAGGGTAAATTGAACTTGAATATAACACATCATGTCATCTGCAAATTAAATGCTATGATTCAAGGCAGTAAATGTATACAATGCCTTCTATAACCGTGATTTGCCTTTATGTATGATTGTTAGAAATTTGGGGTGTTTTATGAATTGGGATTGAAGAAATAAAATAGCCGAAAAAAGGCTTAAAACGTTTATTTTTATGTTGCTTTGTCTTTCTTATATGCACACTACCCTATATTTATCATTCTTTTATTCCAATAACCTGACCAAGTTCTACATTATGCGAAAATACAAGAAAAAGTATGAATCTACAAATGTTGGTTTTACATGATTTTCAAGTAAAATCAGCTTCGAGATAAACATTGTTGTGTGAGTAAACTGATATAGCAAAATAATGTTCGAAAACATTTTTGGCGCATTTTTGTTTAGGACATTTATATATGAAGGAAATAAAGAATAAATGTTGTTTTTTTTTCTTCTTTTTAAACATTTTGTTAAGGGGTCACACTCAGGGCTTAAAATGCACACTACCCTCTCGGATCCAAAAAAAATATTGTTTTGGATCCGAGCTACCCTACAGTAATTTTCAAATGTCTTCTTTTATGGGAGCCAAAATGAGTTATTAGAAAAAAGTTTGAATACTTATTCATTGGCAGCGAACATCTTTAAAACCATTACGCTGCCATAAACGGTATTTCATTAGATTATATAGTTTGCATTTCAACATTTTTTCCTCTTGTACTGAGAAAAAAAAAAGAGATTCAAAGCTATTTTATTATCTCCTACAGAGATTTTGTAAATCATGTTGACAGTCCTGCCTGGATCATGTTACACCAGCAGAAGTGATAAACTCAGTACACAGTGGGATACACTTAAGCTTCTTCGGAAATCCAAAACCAGGTTGGAAAGACAGGAGGAACAACGAGAATAGAGAGCGATTTGATTAGCTCTTTCAATTTGATCAGCTCTTTCATGGCGAGGTAGCCACCCGGCAAGCATCAACCATAACACAGATAACAAACACATTTTGCTTGTAGCCAGAATAAGCAGGCGACACAAGGATAGATCACACCTGCTGTTAATTTTTCAGAGATTCGATCCGGAACGATTTTCTCCTGATAACATCGCCAAGAAGGATCCCTTTGCATTTCTACCATTTTCTGCTGGACAAAGGTAAGAGACTCGATAATTTCCAGTTATAAACTACTGATTGTATAATAGAAGTTTAAAAGTAATATACATGCATACTATTCCGTAAACAAGAATAGAATTTACATGTTCGAGTAAACTGTCAATGTATTATATAATATAGAGCACTCATATATTCCGATAATGCATATTTTACGTTCCACTGAATAATTTTGTCGTACAGTTCTATGCTAGTTCTGCAATTTTTAAAAAGGTACAAGTAGGCAATGATCAGGAAGAGGCACAATCAGAAAATAATTCCCACTCCAAAAACCGAAGTGGGAAAAAATTTAATTGACAATTAGATCTTGTACTATCATATTATTGTAAGCCGAGTGAGCAGCTATTTCCCAATAGGCGGCCACTCAGTTACCTAAACCTAACTAAAAATAAGAAAACGCACATAAGGTGCAAACAGCACAAAAATTCAACACAAGACATAAAACAATAAGAACCACAACAGAAGTATCGCCTTGGAACGATCAGTAATAGAAAATTACTGGCGGGCTTAAATTAGTTTTACATGGCCATAACCTTACCCCCAGCCTCTGCAGTGGTTCACAACATATAGTTAGTTGTTCGTTCCTCGTGGTGAATCTCTATTTTTTCTTCGGGCCAATGTATGGGTACTTCGTGATTTGGTTTAAGGATAATTGTGTACTGTATGCTATTTTTCGTCTCAGGAACTGCATTGGACAACACTTCGCGATGAATGAAATCAAGACAATTGTGTCAAGAATAGTAACTAGGTGAGCACGTTTGAACTTTTAATACAATGTCAAAATTGGTACTTCGTGTTATTTTGAAACCGGAAAATGAACTGATGTACTATTACGTCTTCAGAACGCCCTAGAAAGACAATATAGCCACAGATAAGACTCTGTAACAGAACGCAGATATAAGATTTTTATCCAAGACTTATATGTTGATTTACAAGAATTTAGTCGAAATGAATTCAATAAAATTAGATTCAAAATTGCTAAATCTTATGAAATTGAAATGAACTTATCCAAGAGAAAAGCATTGTGTTAACTCAATGACTTTGTTGTATTTATAGGTTCGAGATTGTACGTGATGTAAACAGGGAAGCGATACCTTACCCAGAGGTTGTCATGGCAGCGAAGGATGGGATTTATCTCAACTTCAGAAACGTCTAAGGCGTCATTTCATTAACATAATGCAAAATTCTGCATTCCATTGCTCCCTGGTTAGCTCACCTGAGCCGTTAGGCTCACAAGGTGCTCCGTCGTCCGTCGTTGTAGTCGTCGTTCACAATTGTTCAAACGTCTTCTACTCTGAAACCACTGGGCCAGTAAGCCAAACTTCATATGGAGCATCCTTGGGAAGGGGGAACTAAATTTTATATAAATGGTCTAGGTCACATGACCAAGATGGCCGCCATGCCAATATATGGCAAAAACCTGGAAAAAAACTTCTCTATAACCGGTTGACCTTGACCTATTTTACCGCAAGGTCAATTTTGGTCACATATAGGCTTTTTTACAATGAAAAAAGTGAAAATGTTGGATTTTCAGGAAGTTTAAATTTGGTTGCCTTTGACCTGAAAGTTGGTAGATACAGACATCTTATTGAGTTTTTTAAGGTGTTGTGCAGATTTATCACCCCGCCAAATACGAGGAGTTCAATTATGTGAGTGTTCAATGTCAAGATCATTTCTTGACCTTGGCCAAAGGTCATTTACATATTAAATGTTAAACTTAATTTTCTCAGAAACTGCTTGACTAATCAAAGCCAAGTTTTATATGTAGTATCCTTTGGAAGGGAGACCATATTTTGAATTGATGGTCCAGGCCATACGACCAAGATGGCCATCAGGGCTGTAAATAGCGAAAAATTAAAAAAAATCTTCTTCCCTGGAAGATTGGTCGAGCCGACCAATCTTCTTCCCTGGAAGATTGGTCGAGCCGACCAATTTCAATGAAACTTTGTTTGTAGCATCGGAGACTCTTGCCCATCATAATGTACATAACTCATGACCTTGGGTTGACCTTGACCTATTTTACCGCAAGGTCAATTTTGATCACATAGGATTTACAATTGAAAATAGTGAAAATATTGAATTTTTTAGGAAGTTTTGCTGCAGGTGACCTGAAAGAGGTAGATACAGACAATTTTCATTGTTACTAAAATTATATGAGTATTTGAGGTCAAGTTTACTTTTTACCTTGACAAACATGACCATAGCCAAAGACCAAATCTCATTCAGGTGAGCGATATCAGAACCATTGGTTACTCATTGAACGGGTCTTTTACACGTGTTAATATGCATCATTTGAGCCGCCTCGTGGGAAAACCAACAATTTGGTTTTCGAACTGGTCCGACACAAACCGAACTGTACAAGCACAGAAGATGGCTAGAGACTGGAAATTTTGGATTTAGAAAGAAGAGGAATTGTACTATCCGTGTAGCGAAAACAAAGGCGCTGATCAGCTTTGCAGTTACTGCGAAGCTGATCTGCGCCTTTGTTTTCGCATATGCAGATTGTTGGTTTTCCCACGAGGCGGCTCAAAATTTTGTCGTTGTGACTCGCATAAATTAAGAATAAAACAACATGCATGCACTGTATTTCAGGTGTCACTTTTACTCATGAATTGGTACAGTTGGAACGATTTATCACATGTATGTTTTTTGTATATGTTGCTATTCATAGATTAGATTTGCGTTGACATTGTTCATACATTGTGTTTTCAGAGGATCATTTAAGAATTGAATTTCATTTTTCTGGTGTTCATGGAGCTATGAACCGCAGTGGGTCGCGTGCAAAGTGAATGAACCCCGAAGGGGTTCGTGTAAACTTTGCTAGCGACCCACTGCGGTTCATAGCTTGATGATTTTTCAACAAGCGATAGAGTGAAGTGAATATAAATATATAAGCAATGAGTTTAATTTTTCTGATGTTCATGGAGCTATGAACCGCAGTGGGTCGCGTGCAAAGTGAATGAACCCCGAATCAAGGCGATCACATTTAAAAGTTTACAGATTATTTACACACAGTGTGTATTCAAACAGCGGAACGGCATCGACGTTTACAACGTCCAATCAGATTGGCGAAAGCATTTAAGAAATGAATTTCATTTTTCTGGTGTTCATGGAGCTATGAACCGCAGTGGGTCGCGTGCAAAGTGAATGAACCCCGAAGGGGTTCATGTAAGCTTTGCTAGCGACCCACTGCGGTTCATAGCTCCATGAACAACAGAAAAATTAAACTCATTGCTTATATTTACATTCATTTCTCTCTATCGCTTGTTGAAAAATCACCAAGGCGGTCACATTTACAAGCAAACAAAGAATCTACACACAGTGGGTGTTCAAACAGCGGAACGGCGTCGACGTTTACAACGTCCAATCAGATTGGCGAGATTCATGTTTTTTGACGTCAAATTTGGATTACGTCACGTCGCGTGACACAATGTTGTTCATGGAAGTATGAACACAGATGGACATCTAATGGTTCATCTAAGGAGGTTTTAGAACAATGTAAATATTGTATTTTGACGTCAAGTTTGACGTCATGTGACGTCGCATGACACGATGTTGTTCATGGAAGTATGAACACAGATGAACATCTAATGGTTCATCTAAGGAGATTTTAGAAAAATGTAAATATGCATACATACACGTTTAGGAATAACAACTTAATAATAATAAACAACCAGGAATTGATTGAATACTGAATGAGTTCATTGAACTCGGCAAAGATATTCTTTTGCTTCCAGTTGTTAAATTATTTAACAGAATTTTAAAATCTGAAACTTTTCCAGATAGCTGGAATGTCTCACCTACAATTATCAATAAATACATATTCTAACACACCTCGCCTATATAGCCAATGTGTTATATTGTGCAACAATTTCACTGGGCGAATAAGCGTGACGTTACTTTGCGGCATTTGTGACGTCAGCTATCCCACAATGCAGCGTTAGACGGTGAAACGTCGTTTTAGCGCACAACAAACGTAATAAGTGTGTGTAAATACCAGTATTACAGTCAAATACTTGGCGGGATATCTGCAATGCAATGGCGGAAAGCTGAACGATATCGATGGTTTCAGCAACATTTATTCCGTTTATTGTGTGTTAGAATCGAAATAGATCAGCTCAAGTGCGTGAATTGTTGAGTAATAATTCACTGTTTGTCGGTCAGTTGTAAGAAGATAAATCACTCGCGCTACGCGCTCGTGATTTGATCTTCTTTACAACTGACCTCCAAACAGTGAATTATTACTCAACAATTCACTGCTAGAGCTGATCTATTTCTTAATATAAATGTAAAAAAGAATATATGCTTGTTTTGGAGACTTTTCAAAAGGTACACGACTTTGTACGCATTGCTCAGAAAAAGATTCCCACTCCAAAAAGCCGAGGTGGGAAAAACTAAATTAACAATTAGGTACTTATACCATGAAAACATATCGTAAGCCGAATGAGCAGCTATTTTCCCAATTGGTGGCCACATAAACTTAACTAAAATATGAAAACATACACAAGGCGCAAACAGCACAAAAAATTAAACACAAACACATAAAACAATAAGAACCACCACAGAAGTATCGCCTTGGAACGATCAGTAATATAAAATTATTGACGGGCTTAAATCGATTTTACAGGTACCTAACCTCACCCTCAGCTTATGCATTTGTTCACAACATTTAATAAGTTGTTCTTCTCCTCAGAAGTTGTCTACGGTATGAAGCCTGTACTTTGTATACATGTTCCTGACAGTAGTCTCTACATAATTTGTGTTTTTTATTTCAGTTGGATAAGAATTCTGGTTGCTATGGCAACTTAAAGTTATGATAGACTTAAAACGGGAAAAGTGGAAATTGGCTATTTTTTTTTCTGGTCCAATCGCAGATATTTGAATTCTATTTTTGCAGAAATGTTTATAGAGTAGTCCTCTACAGTTTGGTTGACTTTTGTCCTATAGCTAATCCTTTATTTTGATTGGTTGGTGGGGCCCCATAAAGGGCAAATGCTTTAAATAAATATTTGGTTAATATAGCAGATCTCAGGTGAGCGTTTACAGGACCGTTGGTCCTCTGGTTTTACTTAATTCAAGCGTTTTTCTATGATTTTGACTTTGTAGTTAAAACTTTTTGAAACCCTTGTACGTTCAATTTTGACATATGGTGCAGAAATTTGGATAGGTGATTATAACATAAAAGAGGAAACTGTTGACACATTACCTTTTGAGAAAAAAAAGATCGGGTTTGCAAATACTTGTACTTGTTAGGTGTTCATAAAAAGGCATCGCATTTAGCTTAAAGACTTGATTTTGGTATAGAGTCAATACTGAACTTTCTACGTGTATGCATTCAAGTGTTAAATATTATTCTCGTTTATCTCAGCTTCCAGAAGATTGTTTATTATAAGAGGGTTTTGAACTAGTCAAAAATTATTTTAAAATGGTATTCTTGTATACATAACTTTATGAAAAAAAAAAAAAGAGGAAGAGTCTATTGACAGACGTCTGGCGATAGCAAATTTTCGGTAAATCTGCTATTGACAGACGTCTGGTAATAGCAAATTTTCGATAAATTTGCTATTGACAGACGTCTGGTAATAGCAAATTATAGGTAAATCTGCTAATGACAGACGCCAGGCAATAACAAAATCGACATTTTGCCGGTGACAGACTGCTTTAGTTTACCTTTGAATGAAAATTTGACCATGGTAGCGATATTCACATAAAACATAACATTTAAGTGACCTCCGGGTTGCCATGGAGTTGAAAAATGAAAGTTTTTGGCGGAAAATGTGCATACCTATGCTTTTATGTGACTTACAGATAGCTCGTCGACAATTCCGAATCATGGGGTTCCAGTCTTTGTGTTAGACTAATACGAGAAAGTATTATTCTTTTCAGATAAACTAAGTTTTCATTTGTGCAATTGTTATCATAATTGAACTACACAGACTAGATTTATCAAAGAGTCATATTCATATATTTGTGAATGACCACAAAAAATGTGTTGGACCTTTTCGGACACCCCCAAATTGTATTAATTTTGCATTTAAAGCAACTTGTTCGGATCATGTCTTCCGGATTCACCGAGTTGACATGTATTTTGCATGTATCGTAACTCTCTGCCCAGATCCATCCCAGTGTTTTATTATTGTGATAGTAAGGGTTTCGACATATTTGAATTAATTTCTCATTATCGTACCGCCTGGTATGTGTTTCAGATGTAAGAAGATAACGCTTTTGTTCGTTTAACTTTGCTTCATCTGGCTTTAGATTTTATCTGGCTCTTAAGTCAATACAAAACCCTGAATGTCGTCTGCTATTAACATATAATATGTCCAATGTCCCTGTCCTTTGACCTGTGTAGTAGCCACCTGACTGTATTTGCTTCAATGCGTTTGTCGCAGTGCGCCATTGTATGCTATGTTGACCAGACACGTTGAGCTGTAGTAGAATATATTTTATATATATTTTCAGCGAGCAGTGAAGCGGTTCAATAAAGCTACAGTACTGTGTATAAACCTCGGGTTGACTTTGTGTTCATCCCAAAACCCAAACCTAGAACCCACAGACCCTAATGCTAGTAATGATGGTCGGGGTCTATTACATTATCGTAGGATTTCAACTTGAAACGACAACGTTTGAAATAATAAAAAAAAAAAAAAGAAAAAAAAAAACAGAAAAAGATTTGATGTTTAGCTGAATAATCTTCCGACAAAATACCATTCGGCATGGATATTAAAAATAAAAATGTTATTCAGATGACAGTGGTATTAATTAATGTTTATTAGCAAAAATGTGGTAAAGTTGCTATTGCCGGACGTCTGTCAGTAGCACATTTACCGAATATTTGTCAATAGACACTCTGAAAAAAAAAATCAATAACTGAAACAGACGCTCAGACATGCACTATGTCAGATATTATACCTACCAAATACTCGCGTGACTTGAATAAAGCCTGGGACTATAGATCCAGGGTAATAAATTAAATATTTTTCAAATATTTACTCAAACTTTTCATTTCAAGATGATAACCATTTATTTGGGCTTCCAAAAGACAAAACCAGAGAACTAACAAAACTTAAAATAAGTGCCTATGATCTATGGAAGGCCGGGGCGACATGCTAATTGCCATTTGCTAAATGCTAATTGCTAAAATGCGTATTGCAAAATTGTAACGAAGAATTTTGAGTAGGGCCGATGAAGGATATTGAGAATATTCATAATTTTACACTATGCCTGATCTATTATAGAGCGAGGTCGCTCGTGAGAGAAGACTTTGCACTATTTGTAATAAAATTGAAAATGAAGAGCATTTCATGCTTTATTGTTCAAAGAATTCTGTGCTTAGAAATGATTTATTTAAATACTGATGCCTCATTCAACGTATTTTTTCATTTAATGAACCAAGTAACTGCTGAGGAGACAAACATTTGTGAGTTTATAACAATGTCTCTATTTGGAAATGCTTACTTCATACTATCTCATCATATTCGTTCAACATCACTCATCGCATTCATGTATATTGTCGTATGTTATAATCCTGTACTGGAGGACACCGACTATTATGGAGGTTATTTGAATAAAACTTGTGTCTTCTTTACATACAATGTTCATAGGCAAAATAACTAATTATGCATTATAATTGTCGAAAATATGTCCAAACATTTCCCCAACTTTCATCTGTTATATAAGTATTCAGGTGAGTGTCGCAGACCATTTTATGTGGAGAGGCCAACAAATAACCAGCGTGATGGGGTAACTTCTTTTTTCATATGCACAAACAAACGCGAATACCTCACCACAGCTATATGCCTTGTCATAAATGCAAGCCTCTATGGCGCAATCCCAACACCCAAAGAAACAATATTACTCATAATATGTCTTTATAAGTGTCGTGTCCAGACATTTCTGACTTATGTTGGACACATAGAAAATTAAGGATTCTAATTTAACAGAACTTTGGTGAACACCTGCGTTCATGGTACACATGGGACTAAAACACAGTAATACGTCTCGTGTCTCAGAAATAAAAAGACAAATTGTCAGTCTAGAATTGAGAAGCTAAAATGGACAGATGATATTCGAACTGAGTAAAAATGACTGTCTGTCCAACTACATAAATCAACGGGAGACATGGCAGTTTCATAAAGTATCACTGACGAAGCCAAAAACCATCTGTGCCATAAAGACAATTCGAACTGTAAGCGCATTTTAATAGATGTGTACATGTATTTCAAAAAAACATCAGTGTTGAGGATCGCAGTTTTATTTTCTGGTTCACGGATTCTCCATCTCGATATTTTCCCTAATTGAAATAAAAATAAAATGAATATTTGTTGCTGTTTTAGCTCACAGTTGAGCTTATAGGTAGGCCGGCACCTTGCGTCCGTTGTCCGTTGTCTACACTTTTCAAAGATCTTCTCTGAAGCCCCTTGGCTAATCAAAGTCAAATTTGACATCAAAGCATCTATAGGAAGGGAGAACCAATATGTGACCAAGATGGCCGCTATGCCCATATATGGTAAAAACCTTCAAAAAATCTCCGGAACCGGTGGACCGATTTCAACGAAACTTGGCATGTTGCATCGGGGACCAGTATACTTCAATGTGTTTATAAATCAGGACATGTGATGAACTTGACCTATGTTCAACATAGGTTACCCATGCATTTGAATAGGGGAAATTGTTAAAATGTCATTTGAAGAGAAAAACCTTGCAGGAAATGGGCAAATAGACTGAAAATTTATAATTCTATGAATTGGGCCCCCGGGGTTGGTCTGCCCCCACCCCGTAGCAATATACATGTTTGTTATATGACTTAAGAAAATCTCCTGATTGGTCCATTCAGTATAAATAAATTCATTTTTTTCTGAAACCAGACCAAAATGAAAACCAGATCAAACCAGTTCCTGTAGGTTATTTTTTTTTCTTCAGATTTTCTATATTAACAACCAAACATCCGTATTACCCTCCTGAGTACCCAAAAATAGCATCCCATGAAATTAACATGGGCTGTATGATTTATCTACCCTAAAAAATTTGTCGGGTAGATAAATCCTTATATCTACCTCACTGAAGTCAATAATTGTATAATATATTCAAAGATCTTCTCTGAATCAAAGCCAGTTTTACTGGAAACATCTATACAAAGGGGAATCAATGTGTTTATAAATAATCCAGGTCACAACTGTAGATATATGATTCTGAAAAAAACTGGACCCCAGGAGTTGGTCTGCTCCCATCCCGGAGCAATATGCATGTGTATTACCATAATGTTCAAAGATTTTCTTCTCTGAAACTGGTCGGCCAACCAAAGCCAAATTTTATAGGAAGCATCTATACAAAAGGGGAACCAATGTGTTTATAAATTATCCAGGTCACGCGACAAAGATTGCCGTCATGCCCATTTATGGTAAAAACGTTTCAAACTTTTCTCCGGAACCGAAGAACAGATTTCAAGGAAACTTGGCTTATAGCATCAGGGTGTATAGTATAACATTGTGATTATAAATCATGACCCTTTGATGACCCTGACCTATTTTAATGCAAGGTCGACATTGGTCGCCTATTCATTTGAATGAGAAAACTGTTAAAATGTCGTTTGAAGGGGAAATATTGCAGGAAATTGGCAAATGGACAGAATATTATTATTATTACATGTAGTTCACCTGAGCCGTTAGGCTCACAAGGTGACCCTATAGGATGGCCATGATCCGGCGTCCGTCCGTCGTCGTCGTCGTCCGTCGTCGTCCACAATTTCAAATATCTTCTTCTATGAAACCTCTTGGCCAATCAAAACCAAATTTTATAGGAAGCATCTATGGAAGGAGGAATCAATGTATTTATAAATAATCCAGGTCACATGACCAAGACGGCATCCATGCCCATATATGGTAAAACCCTTTAAAAATTTTCTTCTCCGGTACCACTGGACCGATTCCAACGAAACTTGGCATGTAGCATCGGAGACGTGAGTACTACAATATATACATAAATCATGACTTTTGGACGACCTTGACGCCAAGGTCAACATAGGTTGCCCATGCATTTGAATGAAGAAAATTGTTAAAATGTCATATGAAAGGAAAAAACTTGCAGGGAATAGGCAAATGGACTGAAGATATATGATTCTGAAAAACTTTGGACCCCAGGGGTTGGTCTGCCCCCACCCCGGGGCAATATATATATATATGTTTGTTACAATAGCATTCAAAGCGGTCTTCTCTGAGACCGCCTGGTGAATCAAAGCCAAATTTTACAGGAACCATCTATGGGAATGGGGAAGCAATATCTTCATAAATAATCCAGGTAACATGACCAAGATGGCCGCCATGCCCATATATAGTAAAAACCCTTTAAAATTCTTCTTCTCCGGAACCGCTAGACCGATTTCAACGAATCTTGACATGTGGCATTGGAAACTGGAGTACTACAATGTGTTTATAAATCATGACCTTTGGACTACCTTGACCTATTTTACAGCAATGTCAACATAGGTCGCCCTATGCATTTGAATAGGGAAAACTGTTAAAATGTCATTTGAAGGTAAAAACAAAAATGCAGGAAATTGGCACATGGACAGAATAATGATTATTCCCAAAACGAAATGGCCTAAGGGCTTCATCTGCCCCCGCACTGGGGATAAATACCATAATGTTCAAGCATGTTTATTGGTATATGTAGCAGATCTCAGATGAGCATTTACAAGACCATTGGTCCTCTGGTTCTGAAAAAAATATGGCTCCAGGACTTTATCTGCCCCTGCACTAGGTCTACAGACCATAAAATTCAAATATGTTTATTGGTATATATCGACAGCAGATCTTATGTGAGCGTTTACAGGACTATCGGTCCACTTTAAGCTTAAAACGTTTACTTCAACTTGAATTATTATCATTTTTAACGGTCTTTAATTTTCTTCACATTGGTCATGCAAGAAACAAAAACAAATCTCGCGTAATTTTTTTATGTTGAATATTTGA
Source organism: Rugalucina vietnamica (assembly GCA_964017185.1). NCBI lineage: Eukaryota > Metazoa > Mollusca > Bivalvia > Lucinida > Lucinidae > Rugalucina > Rugalucina vietnamica. Next base: position 18,300,576 of record OZ024881.1, on the reverse strand, counting down.
TCCTTTATTTTTATATACCTTCATCCATATCAATTTTATACCATTTTTTTTATCAACAGCCTCTTAAACGTAGTACATTTATGTGATTTTTTTTTCAACTTAAGGCTGTTTTCATGTGCAAATGAATCATACATAATGATACTTATGTATGCATACAAAAGTAAGAGTAAACTTACACAAAATTAGTAGCGTAAACGCCAATACAAAATCATGTGATGGAAGGAATACATTAATCATTGTATAGTTCAGTGAACAGAAAAATAAAAACAACATGGAGAAAAAAGTTTGAATAATTCAAACATGCATTTAGGCATTCATTCTTTTGTTTGCTTTTTGTTTTATTTTGGATTGACCAGTGGAATAGAAACTTGTAAGTATAAAAGCCCAAAATTCTAGATACGCCTATCAAGATAAATAACTTTATTTACGAGGGTGGGTCAGAAAGTTCTGTCATAGGTGTTATAACTTTGTTAATAGACATGCTAGGTTGTTGTATTATACCTTGATTGAAAGGGCTACATTTCTCCTTTATAATGATGCCAAAAGAATGCACGAAAGAAATAAATACTTCGAAATAGACGCATTGAAAGACACCTGGGGTAAAAACCAATGGCACTTTTTCTAGAATTTTTGAATATTAGTTAAAGAAAAACGACTTCGAAAAAATAATTCATGCAATATATTTTTCAAACATAGATACATGTTCCTGCAAAAATCAAAATTATTCAATTGAATTTAATTGAGTTATTGCAAAATGAAATATTGAAATTGGCTTGTTGTACCTATATTAAATTACAGTTTAAATTCAAAGGGCATCACGTAGACCAGGGACCTTAAAATGCATTTAACGATTTCATTGTTTCATCCCAGTGTGCCCTATAGTAAACTCATAAAAATGCAAGCAAATATTATAGTTCAGCGTTGCCAGAAATGCTATAGGGGTACTTATTTTAATGACGTCATGTATATCGCTTTATTATGAAGTCAGCATATCATCGATAACGGTAATTTTTGTCACATTGTTTTTCTAAATATGCTATAATTTATCACTCTAAAATTGGAGACTATTTGATCAGTAGTTATGAAGATATGACACATGAAACGCACACCATAATATTCACAAATTTTAGAAAACGAGCCATTGGTTTTACCCCAAGTGTCTTTCAAGGCGTCCATTTATTTCTTATGGGCATTATTTTGGCATCATTATAAAGATGAAATGTAGCCCTTTCAATCAAGTTATAATACAGCAATCTATCATGTCTATTTTAACAAAGTTATAACACATATGACAGAACTTTCTGACCCACCCTCGTATAAGCCACATTATGAGAAACGAATGTTCCACATACGGAGCTATAGCGGGACTAGTACACACTGCACAGCCTGGTCATACTTATTAGTTACACATATACAGTTTCAGCAACTGCCATACTCGCACAGATAGTAGTGTTTATTTCAGTCTTGTACCATTAGTCCAAACTTGCGTGTTCTCAGAACAAATAGCACATTCTCGACTCTGGTCCCATGTCGCCTCCCAATGAAAACAACAAAGCATTGTGGATTTACTAATTTTTCTGACCAGCCCAGTGTGCAAAATTAATGAATGTTCTTATTTTCTTTTCTTTAGTCTCGTAGCTCGGTCCACGTTCATCATACGTTTTCTAAAACTGGATAGTGTCACATTTATGTACACATGTAATAAACCCTCAAGTGTCGTAGGATCAAACTTCGCTTTTGCATAATAGAAAGAGCAGGAAAATAAAACAGAGCCATATATAGCATCTAATGACATCTCTATTGAACCAGTCCTGTCATCAGAGAAAATAAGCATTGCGTCGTTTTATCTGTCCCCATTTCTTAATATAAAAACTATAGCAATACGAGATACTAATTTTACAAACGTGTTTTTCTATAGTGAGAACCTGTACCAGTGAAGTACATGCTATTCCATTCATTTTTCACATACAATTCCAGCATGTTTTTCCTTGACGAAACTCCCAACAATTCATGCAATCGATGTAACATGCTACGTAAATGCTCGTGTTAATGAGTGATGTCCTCAAGTAAACAGCAATTAGTCTGTTATTAAGGGTTTAAATGTCAGTATTCATTGACAAAATACGTTCCTGCTGCTACTATATTGAGCTTATGCTTTTCATAAAAAAATATTCTGTACACAATTATTTCACTTTTCACCTCCAACAAATTTGCGTGTGACAGCCCTATTTATTCTTATCTTGCTCACTTACTGGAGATAGACGTCAAGCTAGGTATTTCTACTTAGCTAAGCAATTCACCTTCTTAGACGCCGACTGTCTAGTGGTGGGGCTAAGCCAGAGTAGTTCTCGACGTTCGGTCGGGAAATACCCTGTGGAACCACCACGCCCAAAAGGTGACAGTCAAACCATTGGTACATACCGATACAGGCCCCATATATATATATATATATATATATATATATATATATATATATATATATATATATATATATATATATATATATATAGGAAGAAAGAATGAAATGAAGCAACAGCAACAATTTATTTCAGTCCTGTAGCGCTTTCACTTATAATCGATATTTTTACTGGCGTCGCCAGCTGGTGGGGTTCATACCTGCACGGCAGAGGTACATAGCTAGTCAGAAGCCAAACGCACTACCGACCGAGCTATCTCCAGGCGCACACATGTCCAAACGCTCACATGCAGTTTCTTGTTATCATAAAATCGTTTTATTAATGCATATACATATAACGTTTTGCCAGAAAAAAAGGACTGACAATGTACACATGAATCAAGAATCAAGAAGAATCAAGAACTCTTTATTCAGAAAACCAACATACAAGAAGGTGTCCTCCGATCATAGGGAAGATACAGAATCTTATCAAGAATAAGATGCGATATCTTAACTATGCAAAACTATCTAAGTGAAAGTGCAGATGATATACTAGTAAAATAACTAATCAACTTCACATTATCAATGGTTTGTGGATTAAGCAATTTATTTAACAATGTAATACTTTCATATGATTTAGGTTTTAACTCCTGGTAGTCCGTTTGAATATTTAACTTTGTTAAAAGGTCTGATCGAAGATTGCTGAACTTATTACAAAAAAAGCATAAAATGTTCTTCGTCTTCAACCACCTGACAAGTACTACATTTTCGATCATTCCGTGGTATTTTTGGACGGAAATATCGACCTCAGTCATGAGAACTAATTCTCATTTTGTCAGTTCTTTAGTAATTTTCTTTGGTAAGTGTCACATGCAGGTTATGGGGAACAAATATATAGATCTGATTTAAGGGTATGTAAATTAAACTTCAAGTTCTCTGTCCAGTTTTGATTTAATGTTTAAGCAAAATAAGTAAGTTTAACCATCCAAGCTTATTCTTAAACACTATGATAATCAAAACCTATCTCACGGTGACCTACTTAAGACTATTCAACATCTATAATTTAGCTCAGAAATATAACAATGACTTATTTACCAACTGATTTATCACCTCTCTATGCTAATTTATGTGTACTGCTACAATTCATATACCACTAAGACACCACTAAGACACCACTAAGATAATATTGCATATTCTGATTATAATGCCCTATAATCCATGCAATTACCACAAAGACCACCAAGCATCACATAGAAAATTATCCTGTTACTATATGAATATAAATACACATCTTATTGGCATAGAATCAAAGTTCAGTTTAGATTCAGTCAATGTTCATCCAATTGTTCAAACTTGATCAATCTGCACCATCTAATAATAAAATCTGCTAAAGCACTCGTTTAAGTCAATTAGCAAATAGTCGATATCTCTTCCTCTTATTACTATTTACTGATTTCTCATTCAGTTTCTGAAAATATCAAAATCCCGTAATATTGGTCTAAACTACTTGTTTGTTGTGTAAACCGTCTCTGTTTCTGTTATACACGCGATATCAGAATCTCTGCAGTATCAAAATGTTTTCATAAAATCCGTAAATCTTATATAGTGTCCTATCACAGTCAATTCTACTCAATTTCAAAAGTCAACCATTGAACTATCCATAATTCGCGGCGGCTGTACTGTATACCACTGGTGAACTAGAAGTGTCCTATCACAGTTTATAACTATATGATTATTATATATTCACGGGCCATCATAACTTATGAATCTATCATTTCATAACGATTCTCCAGAATAGTCCCAAATAACCAATCATCAGTTCTATTTCAGATGCTGCACTTCTATTGGACTGCATCACACGTCAGTTGCCATAAATATGTTGAACCAATCTGGTAAGAGGCCACCTATAATAAAAGGTTGCCTTGTAAATATTTTTGAAACTGCTATACAAAAATGGAAATTCCAAATTTGCAAATTAAAATCAAATATCAGAATATTTCCAGAAAGAGCAGCAAATGAAATGAAATATATTGGTACTTACAGCTTCTCTGTCAAACTTTATTCCATAAAATATATTTCCCATAAATTCAACACATCCTTATAGCTTTGTTACAAAGTCTTTTCTGAACAATTTAACTGTACTAGACAAACTGAACTCACTAAGCCTTTCAGCAACAAAAAATGTTCACACTTTGCCTAATACCATTGTCACAGTTGAATAACTGCTATTACCATATTTCACCTATACTGTTAGTACAGCAATACCGTAAACTATCTACAAAAATCAATAAAATAAAAAATGTCAAGATCCCAATCGTGACATATCCCCATACTCAGTTTAAAATGAGAATTCATTTTTCTCTTGTTTGCCTATATATATAAACAATATTTCCCTTAAAAGCTGTGACCTCTAATTGATTCTACTTAAGAAGTCCGCACCTGCATTCTCACTTCCTTTAATGCTTACAACATTCATTTTGAAAGGTTGAAGTGCAAGGGCCCATCTCATCAACCGCGCATTTGCACATTTAGCTTTGTTTAGATAAACAAGTGGCTCATGATCAGTCTCTAGTGTGAATGGTTTGCCATAAAGATAACTCTGGAACTTCTGAACTGCCCAAATGACAGCCAGACACTCTTTCTCAATAACTGAATAGGATTTTTCCCTCTCTGACAACTTCTTACTTGCATAATACACAGGAAATTTGTGACCTTCATAATCTTGTAACAAGACTGCTCCTATACCTGTTTCAGAGGCATCTGTCCTGACTATGAATTCTTTTTCAAAATCTGGCAAGCAAAGAATAGGAGATTTACCTAAAACCTGAATTAGGCTCTGGAATGCTTTTTCATGTTCTGGTTCCCACCTTACCTTCATTGGTTTACCTTTCTTGGTGAGATCTGTGAGCGGCGCTGATACAGCACTAAAATTTGGAATAAACTTCCTATAGTATCCAATAAGACCAATAAATGATCTAACCTGCTTTTTCGTTCGGGGTCTACTACATGACTGAATACTCAATACTTTCTCAGGATTTGGCATAACCTTTCCATCTCCTAGGATATGTCCAAGAAACTCAACTTTTGTCACAGCTATCACACATTTTGTCGGTCTTGCTGTCAATTTTGCATTTTTCAACCTTTCCAAGAGTTGACATAACACTTTTAAATGATCTGACCAGGTTTCTGTATGAACTAAGATATCATCGACAAAATTGTCAGTTTCATCCAAACCTCTCAGTAAGCAGCGCATCATACGGCAAAAGGTAGCTCCAGCATTTACCAATCCAAATGGCATCTTCTTAAATGAGTATAAACCTTCTGATGTAATAAATGCAGTTAAATGCCTACTTGACTCTTTCACTTTTATCTGCCAGTATCCTTTTGAGAGGTCGATCTTAGTAAAATACTTACTTTTTGACAGCCTTGAGAAAAGTTCATCTGGATTACCGACAGGTTCTGCATCAAATACTGTGATCTGATTAAGCTTGCGAAAATCGCAACAAAATCTGTTTGTACCATCTGGTTTCTTTACAATCACTACAGGTGATGCATATGAAGAGATGCATGGTTCAATGATATCCAACCTGAGCATAGTTTCAATTTCAGACTTAATATCATTCCGTAATGCATATGGTACAGGGTATGGCCGCGACCTAACAGGATGGAGAGAAGTCAGAACAATTTCATGTTCTACAATGTCAGTGGTTCCAGGAATATCAGTAAAAACCTCTGTAAAACTACTGAGTAAAGCTCTCACCTCAGTTGTTTGACTTTCATTCAAATCTCTATTAACTTTGATATCTTGAATGTTCTCTTTGGACTCAACTGTTGGAAATCTCAGACTTACACTATGTTGATTTAAAAAATGTGTGTAGTCAGCATCTATTTGTCCCTCTTCTTCTTCAGACTCAATGACAGATATACATGACATAGAAATTGCTTCAGATTCACCTGTCTCTGCCTCTTCTGCTTCTCGTCTAAAGTATTTCTTCAGCATGTTACCATGGTAAGTTTTTACTTTACCTTTTACCATCACCCTATAATCACAGGCATTAAGTTTTTCAACAACTTTGAATGGCCCCTTCCACTGCATTATAAGCTTGTTCAAATCATTTGGAAGTAGTAACAGAACTTCATCTCCTACCTTAAAGTGTCTGTCTTTGCTCTTTGAATCTGCATATGCTTTATACCTATCTCTGTTTTTCTCCAATTCATTTCTCACAATTTCACAAGTAGACTCCAACCTTTCTCGTAAATCTACTACATACTGATACACTGTTTTTATCTCTTCATTCTCTATCTCTTTGGTCCACAACTCCTTAAGAATAGTTAGAGGTCCTCTTACCTGACGGCCATACAACAATTGAAATGGCGAAAACCCAGTACTTTCTTGTACAGACTCACGGTATGCAAATAGTAATGCAGGTATAAAACGGTTCCATTGTCTTGGTTTCTCCTCACACACTCTTCTGAGCATGGTTTTCAAAGTACCGTTAAACCGCTCTACTAATCCGTTGCAAGCCGGATGATATGGAGTTGTTTGAAGGTGTTTTATAGTTAACAATCTTTCAATTTCTGTCATTAAATCTGCGGTAAACTGCTTACCTTGGTCCGTCAATATCTCCCTTGGAATACCTACTCGGCAATATATTTCAACGAGAGCCTCGGCAACTGTTTCTGTGTCAATCTTTTTCAATGCTATTGCTTCAGGGTACCTAGTTGCGTAGTCTACTAGAGTCAACACAAACCTATGCCCATCATCGGATGGTGGATGAATGGGTCCTATGATATCAACAGCAACTCTCATAAACGGTGTATCTATGATTGGCATCTTACCTAATGGAAGAGAACTTACTCTGCCCTTTGCTACAGTCTTTTGACACACATCACATAGAAAATTATCCTGTTACTATATGAATATAAATACACATCTTATTGGCATAGAATCAAAGTTCAGTTTAGATTCAGTCAATGTTCATCCAATTGTTCAAACTTGATCAATCTGCACCATCTAATAATAAAATCTGCTAAAGCACTCGTTTAAGTCAATTAGCAAATAGTCGATATCTCTTCCTCTTATTACTATTTACTGATTTCTCATTCAGTTTCTGAAAATATCAAAATCCCGTAATATTGGTCTAAACTACTTGTTTGTTGTGTAAACCGTCTCTGTTTCTGTTATACACGCGATATCAGAATCTCTGCAGTATCAAAATGTTTTCATAAAATCCGTAAATCTTATATAGTGTCCTATCACAGTCAATTCTACTCAATTTCAAAAGTCAACCATTGAACTATCCATAATTCGCGGCGGCTGTACTGTATACCACTGATGAACTAGAAGTGTCCTATCACAGTTTATAACTATATGATTATTATATATTCACGGGCCATCATAACTTATGAATCTATCATTTCATAACGATTCTCCAGAATAGTCCCAAATAACCAATCATCAGTTCTATTTCAGATGCTGCACTTCTATTGGACTGCATCACACGTCAGTTGCCATAAATATGTTGAACCAATCTGGTAAGAGGCCACCTATAATAAAAGGTTGCCTTGTAAATATTTTTGAAACTGCTATACAAAAATGGAAATTCCAAATTTGCAAATTAAAATCAAATATCAGAATATTTCCAGAAAGAGCAGCAAATGAAATGAAATATATTGGTACTTACAGCTTCTCTGTCAAACTTTATTCCATAAAATATATTTCCCATAAATTCAACACATCCTTATAGCTTTGTTACAAAGTCTTTTCTGAACAATTTAACTGTACTAGACAAACTGAACTCACTAAGCCTTTCAGCAACAAAAAATGTTCACACTTTGCCTAATACCATTGTCACAGTTGAATAACTGCTATTACCATATTTCACCTATACTGTTAGTACAGCAATACCGTAAACTATCTACAAAAATCAATAAAATAAAAAATGTCAAGATCCCAATCGTGACAGTAAGCTTAACGATAAATATGACTGAAGTCGAAATTCATTATATACATATGAAAATATACACAGCTTGTTGTCGTTGCCATGACTTCTGATGGTTTTAGGATTATTTGAAATTTCGTTAACATAGCTGAGATGCTTGATTAGCATACATATCGTCAGGTGAAATAGAAAGTTTCTTGACCGATTGATCAATAAAAGAATAGATATCTACCAGGATTTATAACCTTCATCGAAGAGTGCCTGATCCACATTATACACTTTTTTCAAAAAAGCGATCTGCTGGAATCAACGCCAGAACTGTAATAAAATTTATAATCCTTTCTCTGCAAAGTTCTAGTCTTGACGCAAAATTGGATGATTTTCGATGAACACCACCAAGTAAATACTTGCAAAATTTGTTATGCAATTTTTTTTTCAAATGGCAATTTATCGAGATTGTTATCTTTGATACTAAAGTCACAGATCCATATTTCTTCACCGTAAGTAAGAATAGGTCGAATTAGGCAATCAAATAATTCAATCATTAGCTTATTATTAATGCATTCATAATCGTAATTGTAAACACATGTATATTTCATTCATAACTAGTTTTCAGTATTAGTAACGCAAGACCCGACATATTTTTATTAAATTTGATTGCTTTCTGTTGTTTCCATGCATGTGTTTATAGTTTTCACTAGGCATATTAATTCGAGGATTCACGAGGCTCTCGTACTCAAATGCACGCTTATTAGAAAGATATTATATTTGAAACGTTAAGCGCACGTCATCTAATTGGAACGAAAACGTTAAACATTTTCAGACTATATGGACCAGCAATGTGGGTCAACACTCGATCTCACCAACCCTCAGGAGGTCTACTCCATGCGCATGGTGTTGACCAACAACATATACTACACTACAGATCTAGACTGTCTAGTCCATATCTATGCTGCGAGGGATGAAAGATTGTTGCTGTATTTTAAGACGATGGACATTTCTAATGACTGTTCAAAAGCATGGCTTGAATTGCATGATGGGTATTCATTGAACGACCACTACGTTCCAGGTATCAAATCTATATAATCTTAAACTCTAGCTGTAATCTTGTCACAGCACTCAACCAGGCCACCATCCGCCGATCTTCTATATGAACAGGCATTATTTGACGAGGTTTTATTGCCAGATATCGGGAATGGTCCACATTCTTTCATTTAAATGTTAAACAGCATCCAAATGATCTAGTGTTAGTATTTTATTAATGAATATTCGCGACGTTTTTCGTAGTTTTATAAACTTTGACGACCTTAATAAATTTTATTGGTTTGAGCAACAAGAAAACTTGCATGGCTCTCAGACTCAAATGCACGCTTATTAGAAAGATATTCTGTTTTAAAAGAAGCGTATTGTTATCTAATTAAATCGAACATGTTTATTCTGACTATATGGACCAGCAATGCGGGTACCAACCCTCAGATGGTCTACTCCATGCGCATACTATTTCAGCACTATATAAATATCTATTATTTCAGGTTTACACGGGAAGCAGTGTGGTAATATGAAGCTTTGGAAAGAGTATCACACGACCAGGAACGAGCTGACTCTGTATTTTAAAAGTGATAGAAGAAGTCGCTATGATAATTTTGATATCACCATAACAAGATACCATACCGGTAATCTTAAATTCTTAGAACTTGAGTGTATACTAAAGGGTTTTGAAAACGCCTCACTCGTTTTATTAGCTCGACTGCACGAAGTGCATACATGTAGAGCTATTGCAGTCACCCCGGTCGTCCATGTTCCCGTTCCCGTGCGCGTGCGCGTTACACTTGCGTTAGAGTTTTCTAGAAGTCCATTTCTTGACAACCACTCATCAGAAAGCATTCATACTTGGACCATAGATACCCTGTAGGGTTAGCTTTCATTCCATGGCATCTGGCCCCTGGGTCCAGGCCAGGGTGGGGCTGGAGGTTGAAATCAAGAACACTTTCGAAAATGGCCATTCTTATGTTAAAGTTTTCTAGAAGCCCATACCTTGACAACCACTCATCAGAAAGCATTGATACTTGGGCCATTGACACCCTGTAGGGTCGGCTTTCATTCCATGGCATCAGCTTCCTGGGTCCATGCCAGGGGGTGGGGCTAGAGGTTAAAATCTAGAACACCATTAATAATATTGGCTTTTCTGTGATATAGTATTCCTGAAGTCTATATCTTGAAAACCTTTTATCAGGGGGCTTTTATACTCGGACCATAGGTACCCTGTAGGGTTGAGTTTCATTTCATGGCATCGGATCTCTGGGTCCATGCCTGGGGGAGGGGCTAGAGGTTAAAAGAAGAACACTGTAAAAATAGATGTAATGTTGTGTAACTTTTACAAGGAGTCCATATCTTGACAACAACTTATCATAAAGCGTTCATACTTCATACACTTTGGGTTCCATGACATCGGTCGGACCTTTGGGTCAGTCAGGGGAGTGGAATCTAGAACTCCCTGATATTTTTTTTTCTTTTTATTTCTAAATAGAAACAACATAGGAAGATGGTTGGTCATTCATCTTTTGACTTTGCGACACTGACTTGTGTGTCATGACGGTAAGGATCTGTTGACCTACTTTTCATGGTTCAGTGATTTTGCCTTATATCTTGACACTCAATTAATATATTTTCTTACTTCTTTCAGATTATGAGTGAGTATGACCAGACCTTTGACCCCAATATACTTATAGGTCACTGTGACCAAAAGCCTATGAAGGCGCCTATTCATCTACTTTTGCTGTGACCTAATTTCACGGTTCAGTGATTTTGCCTTGACACTCAATCAGTATATTTCATACTTTTTTTCAGATTTTGAGTGTGTATGACCAGACCTTTGACCCCAATATACTTATAGGTCACTGTGACCTAATTTCACGGTTCAGTGATTTTTGCTTTATATCTCGGCACTCAATTGCTTTGTGAACAAACTTCTTTCACACTATGTTTGTATATGACAAGACCTTTGACTCTAAAGTAGTCCTAGGTCATTATGACTTAATTTTGCCTTATATCTCGGCACTCAATCGGTATATGAACATACTGTTTTCAATATATGTTTGCGTATGACAAGACCTTTGACCCTGAAGTATTCCTAGGTCACTGATACCTAATTTCATGGTTCAGTGACTTTGCCTTATATCTTGACACTCAGTTGGTATTTTTTCATACTTCTTTCTGATTATGAATGAGTATGACCAGACCTGTAACCCAAACATACTTATATGTCACTATGACCTAATTTCATGGTTCAGTGATTTTGCTTTATATCTCAACACCCAATGGGTATATAATCATATTTCTTTCACAGTATGAGTATGGATAGACCTCTGACGCTGAAGTACTTATAGGTCAGTGTGACCTTATTTCACAGTTCAGTGGTTTTGCCTTGTATCTTGGCACTCAGTTGGTATATGAACACACTTCTTTCACAATCATGAGTGAGACCTTTAAATCTTAGGTAGTTATAGTTAACTTTCATGGTTCAGTGATTTTGCCTTATTGCATCAAGGCAAAGAGATGTTTGAGCATAATGCTTTGGGTTACAGGTCTGGTTAGGCGTTATGTTTGACAAAGGTCAGAAGCAGTCGAGCGCGCTGTCCTGCGACAGCTCTTATTGGTTCTTACTACCAGAATACAGGATATTTCGACAAAAACATTTTTGAATAGAAAAAGTCCAATCAGTCTGCTTAACATCAATACCAAAACCGAAACGCCAGTGTCATACCGATTCAACAATAAGAAAGATATTCATCAGGTTCAACATTATTTCTGGAAAAAAGCGAAGCAAATGCTACTTCATTTGCATTAAAAGTGTACTTATTGCGTCACTTTAACGTTTATCAAGAAAATTTTATTTTTGCGTGTAAAAAAGATTTTAACACAATAAATAATCATTGACTCGCGTAAAACTTTCAGTAACGTTTGATGTTGTAACCAAATAATTATCTCTATGTATTTTGATCATATTACGCTTGACGTCAGCGATGATTGCTAGCACCATAAACGATATTTAAAGAAAATCCTCATTTTTATTTCCCTTTTTTAGCTGATCTTCCCCTCTAGCAAAGCCATGCTTCAGGTGGAGCATCCTTAGGAAAGGGGAACAAAACATTATATAAATGGTACAGGTCCCATGACCAAGATGGCCGCCATGGCAATAAATAGCAAAAATCTAAAACATTTCTGCTCCAGAACCAGAAAGCCTATGATTTTGAAACTTGGCATGAAGCACCAGAGAAAGTAGCTCTTCAAAGTTATATAAATCATGATCTTGGGATGGCCTTGACCTATTTTACGGCAAGGTCAATATAGGTCGCCCATGCAGTTGAATGGGGAAAATTGTCAAAATGTCATTTGAAGGGAAAAGCGAAGGAAATGGGCAAATACACTGAATATTTATTATTCTGGGCTGGTCAACCCCCACCCCGGGCCAATACACAAGTTTGTTATATGACTGGAGAAAATTCTGTCTCCCGATTGGCTCATTCCTTATATTTTTCTGAAACTAGACCAAACTGATGAAAACTAGATCAAACAAGTTCCTGGTGGTTAATTATTTTGACAGATTTTCTATATTAACTTCCAAAATCTATAGTCACCTCCTGAGTACCTAAAAATAGTATCAGCATGAAATTAACATGGGCTATGTGAAATTGACATGATTTGATGTATCAACATTCAACAGGTAAACTAAGGACTTTTTATGAGTATTAACAACAATTGTGTTTTATTTGTGTTCATTTCTCTTTGGCTGAATGGGTATATCTAAAAGGAGTAGCATGTTTTTTTTTTCTGTGACATGTCTTTTAAGCATAAAATGAAAGGCATTTACTGGCAAACCGCCTTTTAAAATATTTAAATATGTTGTTAAAACTTATGAGAAGGACCTAAGCTAGACATTAATTCTGCAATAAGATTTTAGCTTCAAAAATGAAAGTAGAAATTTTCCATTAATACTTAAAAAGTCATATAACAAAACATGGAGCTTTATGGACTGGGGGTGCAAAACTTGACATGTAGCATCGTGGACTAGACTACTACAATATGTACATACATCATGACCCTGTGATGACCTTGGCCTATTTTACAGCAAGGTCGGCTTATATTGCGTTTCCATTTCCAAATGTTTATGTAAGCACTGCTAGCTTAACGAATTCGAATTTATTATACAGGATACACTTGGAAAATAACAAACAGGATCTTCTCAGAATAAGTTTATGAAATCCTCTACAGTGAACAACCAGTCCATGATATGGTAAACTATTTGGTTTCTACTGAAAAGTATTGTCGGTGATCAGGAAATGGAAAGTTTATGTTTCAAAACATCAAAACTGGAGAGCTACAGCGTATTTATGGATTTCCAAAAAAAATTCCGCATTTTCCAGCCCACTGCAACCTATCAAAACCATGTCCATTTTCACATTGTAGGACGTTGTAGAGCCAATGAGTATAGATGTGGTAAAGGCTGGTGCATAAATAACAGTCTGAAATGTAACAATTATAACCCTTGTGGAGCCCACAGTGACTGTCCCCTGGGACCCGGCGCTGTCGTGGGGATAGTGATAGCCTGTGCAGTATTTCTGGTCATTTTGTTTCTTTGTGTGATGTTTGTTAGGAGAAGAGGATATCAGGTAGGATGCAAACGAATGTTGAGAATTAATTACCGTATTCTTTCTATTTTCCGCTTGGATTAACATGTTTCGAGGGTTTTTCGCATTTTTTTTAAATCATCATCATCATTCTCATTACCATTATTATTATTATTATTAAAATATGAGAAAAAGTTATAATACAAAAAATACCATTATTTTCATTTACATACTGTGAGAGTGAATATTTTGATTATTCCGATTATTTTCAGCATACTGAGGGAATCATAGGGGTGGTCCCACCACCACCTACCTACGGCACCCCCGGGGAGGACTATGATCAGCCAGTCCCACAACAATACTCACCCCTTTCCACAAGGTTGTATCAAGGTTCACATGATACAATACCATCGGCACCGCCACCACCCTACTCCAAGTAGAGACGAGACTGACATTGGTTTAGACAGATAGACAAGAGTTCTATTTAAGAGTTTCGTTTGAATTCATAGTTGTAACTTTATTCACTACTATATGTATGAGTTCGGGAGACAGAAACTGAAAACCGTTTAGCATGAATAGCCGGACTATTCCTCGATTAACTAATTGAACTTATTGGTTTCGCAGCGCCTTTAAAGTTAAATCGGGAAAAACAACAACAATAAAATCGGAAAAAATGATGAACATTTCGCAAAAGAGTCTCTATGATAATTCTAAAGGCGTTGTGGAATGAAATAGTATAAACTTGCATTTTTGCCTTGACAGTGACGATTTCTTCACGATGATTTCGTCCCGGTGATTCATCCGCGTTCTCTGAACTCACATGAGGCACACATATGCATGTATTGTCGCTTTGACTTTGACAGTAATCAAAGTTGTGAAAGTAATATACAGGGTGTCCAAAAAAACGCAACTCCTACTAAAAAACGGAAACGCAGTACATAACCTTTTTGATAATCCAGATATAAGTAAGATGTTTAACACAATAGTAGTTCTGTTATATTTGATCCTTAATCTGACACCCGTTTTGCTAGGCAGTTCTTCAACAGGAAGTGGCGTCATAACAAATCTGTGATGTCACTTCCTGTTGTCTGCTGCAATTAGCAGTCCTGGCAGTTAACAAAAAGCAGTTAACAAAATGCAATTTCCAAGTGTTCTTCAAGCCTTAATTCCCTCTTGAAATGGATAAAATATGAATGAAGTTGCCATAATTATTTGGCCGGAAATTAAGGAAGCTTGTTCAAAAATGGACAGCATTTGCTGAAAATGCAAAATTTATTCCCAAATGGGAAGCGCATGACCATCAAAGATCAAAAGTGTCGTGTAAAATTTCCCATATGAATGTACCTGCTATAATGCTTGTTTTCTATTGACTTCATTTTTACAGATAACTCAAACTTAGCAGAAGTATGCTTCAAACCAATGCCTGCAGATGCCCTGCAGATATCTAAGAATTGTTATTATGTACTGCACCTATATCGAGAATGACTGATTTTATTGCAAATGACTGCTTTCGGAGTATTGGAAATTTTACATGACACTTTTGATGTCGCCCACTTTCTATTTTGGAATATAGTTTTCATTGAAATTTTGCAAATGCTGTCCATTTTTGAACTAGCTCTATTACTTTCTGATTATAATGGCAATTTTCTCAACGTTATACCACTTTTGAAAGAAAATAAAGAAAGGTTGGAAATTGTATATTGTTAACTGCTTTGCATTTCTAGGAATGTAAGTTGCAGCAGACAACAAGAAGTGACATCACATATTTGCTATGACGTCACTTCCTGTTGAAGAACCGCCTAGCAAAACGGGTGTCAGATTAATGATCAAATAGGCCCTATAATAGAACTACGAGTACCATTGAGAAAAATATCTGTATTATTAAAAACGTTATGTACTGTTTATTAGCGGTTGCGTTTTTGGGGACACCTGTAGTGTCCTACTTTACGGTCTTTGTATTTAATGTTGGAATTGGTTAGTTTCGGTTGTGAAAATGTTCTGCTTGATGAACATCTCAGTATTGTTGCTATGATGGGCGTTGACGTCACTAAAATCAGCTGAGTATGGGATTGACTAGAATTTCTTTATAAATTGCTGTTTTATGCACGCGTTAGCACATTGCATACATCAAGTCCACGCTTAACTGCCAGCCGCCTACATATTAATCATCACCGTCTTATTATTTATCGTAGCTAAGTGATCCTATTCAGAAAAACAAATCTAATTCTTAATTCATTGATTCTGTCAATCTGGTTAGGAACAAATAGTTTAATGTCGTCTCCAGTTGATGCAGCTTACGAGCCCTTCAGCCGCGCGCACATAAAATATATCTTCCCATATATAGACCGTCGTTTTTCTGACGCAACAAGATCTTGGCTAAATGCTGTCCATTTCGTCTCAATGAGCCTTGTACAAAAGAACATGGCGTTGCTAGATGCAATCCGCACACACTGATCATGGCTGACTGTTCAAGCGCTGTCCAGCTAGGACATATGCGGACTGACAGTTAAGATTGCGCACGACGAATCAAGTCCGATCAAGTGGGCTCCCAGAAGACCTAGGTCCACCGCAGTGCCCGTTGCATCTGATCAATAAACCATTCTTACAATAAAGTTGAGTTTTAGTGTGTTTCATTTGTATATCAACTGGTTAGGACCATTGAATATAACTTTTTTCCTTGGACGCATCTCCTTTGATTTCGATCTTTCTTGTGGAAATTCCATAGGATCAACTGGCAATTTATTTTCATCCCAAGGAGATGGGTCAATAAAATCCTTTCAGACTTGAGTTAAGGTTCTGCTAAATTACCATATGCTCGATCTGATGCTTTATTTATGCATGTGCTTTACGAGAAACAAAATGAGATTTTCCTTTAAAGAATCAGAAAATAAACGTCGTTCCGAGTTTCGTTAAAAAAACGATGCCTTTCGCGTGTACGTATTTTCACCACACGTATTTTGTCACGTCGCATGGAAAGACGTTCACCCTCCAAAATTCAGGAGCCGTTTATAGCGTATTTGCAGATTCGTGGTCTGAGAAGAAAACAATATCCAAAACATGTATACGTATATATGGAATGGCACGGGAGCGTTACAATAAAATACGGTGGCATAGATTTTATCAGGGACGTGAAGTGATCATGGAAATTTCAAGAGAGACACAAAGCATAAATTATCTGGTGTAAAAAGGCAACAACAACACCTTTTTTCTTGCTTTACTACAACAAAATAATTTCCATACCATTCTCGGTATGTTTTAGATAGAAGAAACGAATGATATTTTAATATTGCCTTTTAACGACAGTAACATATTGTTTTCTAATCCTGTTGTATATAGATTTAGAAACCTTGTATATAACATGTTGCTGAAATAGATATTCTTAAACCAACATATTTTTTTCAAGAATCGTCTCATGAAATGACTGTTTACATATTCGAAAACACAGACGCAGATCAGCTACGCTGTAACAATAATTGTATCCATACACCTCACCATTGAGTAATTTCCCAGATAGGTAGCACAATTCTGGAACATTTTCAGATTCAGTAACTGTACGGCCCAGTTTACAGCTGTGGGAGCCCCACTTTACTGGCTTACATAACAGCTGTTTAGAAAATTCTAAATATTGTTGACTATGAAGCGGTCACTACTCGCCCGGTGACGTCATAGGCAACAATATACTAGTAGTCCCATCTGGAGTTATTCTCTTTGATTTTATACTTAGGAAATTTATCGGAATAGGGAAAATGTAAATAAATAAAATCACATCTAATGCCTCTACAATAAAAGTAGAGTCACCCAAATGTTAATGACGATAAGTCCATTCGCCATAAGATCAAAGTGAAAGTGAAATCAGTGGGCGTAATGTGGGCGTATTGACGAGATGGAGCAACGCTGAAATACACTCAAAATGGAATTTCGTTATTGTTCTTTTGAGAGTGACATTCTCATTTGATATAGTCATGTGAAAAAGCTTTATACAGTTACATGTATGTGCAACATTGGCATTAGAACAGTAGTGAATGTTTGAAAACATGACATAAACTGCACGTTTTACGTTTATGCGAAATTTTGCGCTATGTTACCCAACTAAAGAGGTCGGTTTCTTGTCACTACCAGACACAATTTCTTGCTAAGAAGCCAAAGTATTGACAACGATTCCTTGATTTGGACTGCTGATTATAAAGAAAATGTTCCAATCAAATTAAATTGTCACAATGCTGTTCTCGTCTTGCGTGTATATAGCGACAGATTCTTCTTGTATTCTTTTTCAATGGCCAGAAGGATCCAGAAGTACTTAAACTGTCGGAAATTTAATGAGCTTGTGCGTGAGAAAACCAACAATTTGGGTTTTCGACCAGGTCCGACACAAACCAGCCTGTACAATCTCAGGAGCAGGCTAGAGCCTTGACATTTCATATTTAAGAAGAAGAGGTATAGCATTTTATTTTATACTTAGCAGTGAAATTAATGTATGTCAAAAATGGATAAAAGTGATATTTTCACTGCAGAATTGATATTGATATTTTCACTAGTGATTGATATCAGCCGATCTTTTCACTGTACATAGAGTTTGGATTACTTCTGACGTTTCCATTCACTTGACGTCATTTTAAATGTGCCTCACTTCAGAAATTCAAATGCCTATAACTCCGTTATTTACGAACGAAAACATAAAGTGTGTGTATTCATTTTCTTAGTTAGAACGTTAGGAACAATGTGGTACCAAAATTATTTGTATTTTCAAAATTTTTTGGTTTTTGCATTTTCACCGCCTGCTTTGTGAATAGGAAAATGCCCGTGTATTGTATAAAATAAAAAGAAAATTTACTTTTTATCGGTAAATACCAAATATATTGCATCTTGTGACTTGAAAACATCTAAATTTTCACTCGTGCTACGCACTCGTGAAAATTTTGATGTTTTCAACTCACTCGATGAAATATATTTGGTATTCACCTCAAAAAAGTAAATATCCTCTATATCTATTGAGCAAAAACAAAGGCGCTGATCAGCCGTGCAGTTACTGCACGGCTGATCTGCGGCTTTGTTTTCGCATATGCAGATTGTTGGTTTTCTTATGCAGCGGCTCTAAAAGTAGTCAAGATTTTTTTTTTTTAATTTCACATAGTTAAGATACGTTTTGTTCATTTTAGTCTTCTTTAAACAAGAGTCGCCACCATGTAATAATGCTATAAACTTTATTTCTAACAACTAATATGGCGTTTTACTGACAGCGGAAAAGTATTTCGGCGTTGCTGCAGGTATACAGTTATGACATTGCTGAAGGTACTGTTGGCACCGTTATGGCGTTGTTGCGGGTACCGGTTGTGGCACCAACGGTTCCTCTTCAATTTCATCCACAACTCTGAGAGGAATTTTTCGTGTAGCCACCGGTTCACCGCGACGATAAACATGTGTTCCAAGCATTTTTCGACCGGTGAAAGCTTCCGACATATCGTACTGTCCGATTGTTTTGAAATCTGCGTATAAACACCCAATTATCAGGAGCATTAACAGGTAAAGGAAAGCTTCTACCATATATGCAAATCCAGGGAAGAAATAAGCCGTAGTGCTGTATATACTGACAAAAATGACGGCACCTAAGAGTTTGGATGCAGTTTCGCCGCTAGCTAAGAGAGAGAATGTTTTACCTAGCTCATCCTCCTCGACAGTTTTAGACATCAGAGACCTCACTGAGGACATCAATAATCCTGCAAATGAACCAATCACAACTGATGTATAAACCATCCACGTCTCGCTACAGAATCCCGCCCATATCAATCGCGTAATCTTGCATAAAATACCGATGATTATTATTGCTACATCAGGGAATTTCAGTATATTTGACAATATGGGTAGTAGTATAAACAAGCATACACCCATAACGGCATAGTCAACAGATAGTAGGTAGCCATACCAGGACTTGGGCCAGCTTAGCGGACTTCGCGTGACGAACAGTAGAGTTATATCAGTTTCTCCGACCTTGCATGTTTGATTGACGATCGAGGCGAGGAAGAGAATCAGAATCAATGCCCGACCTTTGTTGGCTCTCCGCTTTATCAGCACAGATAGTGAATCTTTCACGTTCCCCAACATAAAAGGCCCTTTCCCTTCAAAAGCTTCGGGTCTGTCAGATGGAAGCGGGACAGTCTCAGTCATGAAGACAACAGTTATCATAATCGCGGCGCCGTGAATGAATACCACCATGCACAGTGTAGCGGGGAGATCCGACATGTCTTGAAATATCCCCGACAGAAGAGCACCAGCAAATAACCCGAAGAAGTTCATAGCGAGAAGCTTGCCGAGTTTTTGAGTCCTGTCCTGTCTGTCCGTGATATCGGAAGCGTAACTGTTGACCGCCATTGTTATTACGGAACTCTTTCCAAATATTCCCTGGACAAACGCCCCGACCATAATCCAACCTATAGTCCAATCTTCGGACGCGAGACTGCACATGTACAACAAGACGGAGAAAACGCTTCCAAGACTTGGTAAAATCATTGGCACTTTGCGACCATATTTGTCGCTCCACGCGCCGCAGAATAGACCGAGAAAAATAGCGGGAAGGTTGACGATTATCCGGTAATACATGAGGTACAGTCCAGCCTCCGTCTGAATGTCATCCTCGATCTCGGGATAGTTGTTAAGCTCGCCACAAACCGAATCGTTCCCACCAAATTTGGTGTGACAGACGACTTTAACAATGTATGGCCGCGTGGTGGCGTCGAGCATGGATTCTCCAGTCTTGTAGAGGAAGAAGATTATCTCCACGAGCAGAACGGGAATAGAACATAAACACGACTTTACGTCACCTTCTATCGTCATTGTTATTTTATCGTCTACAATCGGAACAATTTTTAATCACAGATTTTGTCATGCGACATTCCAAAAAATATTATCATCGAAAATCTTGTCGTTTTAAAATGTTTCTTTCTCACTTTTATTCCTCGGATGTACTGCGCCATGGAATGGTTTTAAATTTATACTTTGATGAGCCGACAATACTAACGTCAATGTACCTGAAACAAGAAAGAAATCAACGTATGTATTTACCAAATGAAAGGTGTGTGCTTTGACGAAAGGATATAATTATATCATTTAAATACAAACTAATATTATATAGAAATATGTTCAGTATATTTCCTTAGAAACATTCAAGAAGTTAAACTGTGATGATCGCAAACCAATGACTAATACTACACGGAAATCATGACGCAAATACAGTAGACCGTTATAGAATTTCTATGTTAATAGATTAGACATAAGTCATCGTCTTTCGTACAACTTCTATTAAATGACTCGTTCTTTACCTAATCGTTTTGACGTCGCGCATGCTACTGAAACTGGCGTAAAGTGTTCAATGACTCATACGATGTACTTTTCGGGTCATTATTGTTCAAATGCACCTATCAACGTTGATTTTAGTAAATCTTTAAACAGAGAAATATAGATTTATTACCGCTTGTTGTTTGATGAGTGAGTCTCGATGCAGGAAACCACTCATAATCTTGAACTGAGATGGGTGAAGTTAGCCGAAGTAGCCTGACCAGCCGAGGTAGGCTACTTCGGCTGGCCGGAGTAGCCTGACCAGCCGAAGTAGCAGAAATTGCTGGCATATGTAGCCGAAACAGCCGCATTGACGTGCGCGGAGTTTAGGGAGCAAGCGACCTAGTGGGATTTACAGTAGAAGGGATGTACTTTCAGACCACATAAGCGGCTATGTCGGGAAAACTTTGATGACCGAAAATGGAAATTTCTGTATAGTATTGCAATGTGTCGGTACCAACTCGGGCTGGTTTCTCACGGAACCCCACCGAGTTTAGGGAGTTCGAGACCCAGTGGGGCTTGTAGTTTATACACGTGCCTTTACAGCCCATAGGTTGGTTATATTGGGAAAACTCTGGTTTGTCGAAAATTTCAACTCAAACATTGGGAAACGTGAACATTCATGGGTTTGCGGGTGGGGTAAGAGGCACCCCTGTCATTGACGTGCGCGGAGTTTAGGGAGCAAGCGACCTAGTGGGATTTACAGTAGAAGGAATGTACTTTCAGACCACATAAGCGGCTATGCCGGAAAAACTCTAGTTTTCGAGAAATAGGGGGACAAAAATGACCAAAAATGGAAATTTCTGTATAGTATTGCAATGTGTCGGTACCAACTCGGGCTGGTTTCTCACAGAACCCCACCGAGTTTAGGGAGTTCGAGACCCAGTGGGTCTTGTAGTCCATACAAGTGCCTTTACAGCCCATAGGTCGGTTATACTGGGAAAACTCTGGTTTGTCGAAAATTTCAACTCAAACATTGGGAAACGTGAACATTCATGGGTTTGGGGGTGGGGTTTAAGGCACCCCTGTCATTGACGTGCACGGAGTTTAGGGAGCAAGCGACCTAGTGGGATTTACAGTAGAAGGGATGTATTTTCAGACCACATAAGCGGCTATGCCGGGAAAACTCTAGTTTTCTAGAAATAGGGGTACAAAAATGACCAAAAATGGAAATTTCTGTACAGTTTTGCAATGTGTTGGTACCAACTCGGGCTGGTTTCTCACAGAACCCCACCGAGTTTAGGGAGTTCGAGACCCAGTGGGGCTTGTAGTCCATACAAGTGCCTTTACAGCCCATAGGTCGGTTATACTGGGAAAACTCTGGTTTGTCGGAAATTTCAACTCAAACATTGGGAAACGTGAACATTCATGGGTTTGGGGGTGGGGTAAGAGGCACCCTTGTCATTGACGTGCACGGAGTTTAGGGAGCAAGCGACCTAGTGGGATTTACAGTAGAAGGGATGTATTTTCAGACCACATAAGCGGCTATGCCGGGAAAACTCTAGTTTTCTAGAAATAGGGGTACAAAGATGACCGAAAATGGAAATTTCTGTATAGTATTGCAATGTGTCGGTACCAACTCGGGCTGGTTTCTCACAGAACCCCACCGAGTTTAGGGAGTTCGAGACCCAGTGGGGCTTGTAGTCCATACAAGTGCCTTTACAGCCCATAGATCGGTTATACTGGGAAAACTCTGGTTTGTCGGAAATTTCAACTCAAACATTGGGAAACGTGAACATTCATGGTTTTGGGGGTGTGGTATGAGGCACCCCTGTCATTGACGTGCGCGGAGTTTAGGGAGCAAGCGACCTAGTGGGATTTACAGTAGAAGGGATGTACTTTCAGACCATATAAGCGGCTATGTCGGGAAAACTCTGGTTTTCGAGAAATAGGGGTACAAAGATGACCGAAAATGGAAATTTCTGTATAGTATTGCAATGTGTCGGAACCAACTCGGGCTGGTTTCTCACAGAACCCCACCGAGTTTAGGGAGTTCGAGACCCAGTGGGGCTTGTAGTCTATACAAGTGCCTTTACAGCCCATAGGTCGGTTATACTGGGAAAACTCTGGTTTGTCGGAAATTTCAACTCAAACATTGGGAAACGTGAACATTCATGGTTTTGGGGGTGGGGTAAGAGGCACCCCTGTCATTGACGTGCGCGGAGTTTAGGGAGCAAGCGACCTAGTGGGATTTACAGTAGAAGGAATGTACTTTCAGACCACATCAGCGGCTATGCCGGGAAAACTCTAGTTTTCGAGAAATAGGGGTACAAAAATGACCAAAAATGGAAATTTCTGTATAGTATTGCAATGTGTCGGTACCAACTCGGGCTGGTTTCTCACAGAACCCCACCGAGTTTAGGGAGTTCGAGACCCAGTGGGGCTTGTAGTCTATATACGTGCCTTTACAGCCCATAGGTTGGTTATATTGGGAAAACTCTGGTTTATCGGAAATTTCAACTCAAACATTGGGAAACGTGAACATTCATGGGTTTGGGTGTGGGGTAAGAGGCACCCCTGTCATTGACGTGCGCGGAGTTTAGGGAGCAAACGACCTAGTGGGATTTACAGTAGAAGGGACGTACTTTTAAAACACATAAGCGGCTATGCCGGGAAACCTCTAGTTTTCGAAAAAATAGGGGTACAAAAATGACCGAAAATGGAAATTTCTGTACAGTATTGCAATGTGTCGGTACCAACTCGGGCTGGTTTCTCACAGAACCCCACCGAGTTTAGGGAGTTCGAGACCCAGTGGGCCTTGTAGTCCATACAAGTGCCTTTACAGCCCATAGGTCGGTAATACTGGGAAAACTCTGGTTTGTCGGAAATTTCAACTCAAACATTGGGAAACGTGAACATTCATGGGTTTGGGGGTGGGGTATGAGGCACCCCTGTCATTGACGTGCGCGGAGTTTAGGGAGCAAGCGACCTAGTGGGATTTACAATAGAAGGGATGTACTTTCAGACCATATAAGCGGCTATGTCGGGAAAACTCTGGTTTTCGAGGAATAGGGGTACAAAGATGACCAAAATGGAAATTTCTGTATAGTATTGCAATGTGTCGGTACCAACTCGGGCTGGTTTCTCACAGAACCCCACCGAGTTTAGGGAGTTCGAGACCCAGTGGGGCTTGTAGTCTATACAAGTGCCTTTACAGCCCATAGGTCGGTTATACTGGGAAAACTCTGGTTTGTCGGAAATTTCAACTCAAACATTGGGAAACGTGAACATTCATGGGTTTGGGGGTGGGGTAAGAGGCACCCCTGTCATTGACGTGCGCAGAGTTTCGGGAGCAAGCGACCTAGTGGGATTTACAGTAGAAGGAATGTACTTTCAGACCACATAAGCGTCTATGTCGGGAAAACTCTAGTTTTCGAAATAATAGGGGTACAAAAATGACCAAAAATGGAAATTTCTATACAGTATTGCAATGTGTCGGTACCAACTCGGGCTGGTTTCTCACAGAACCCCACCGAGTTTAGGGAGTTCGAGACCCAGTGGGGCTTGTAGTCCATACAAGTGCCTTTACAGCCCATAGGTCGGTTATACTGGGAAAACTCTGGTTTGTCGGAAATTTCAACTCAAACATTGGGAAACGTGAACATTCATGGGTTTGGGGGTGGGGTATGAGGCACCCCTGTCATTGACGTGCGCTGAGTTTAGGGAGCAAGCAACCTAGTGGGATTTACAGTAGAAGGGATGTACTTTCAGACCATATAAGCGGCTATGTCGGGAAAACTCTGGTTTTCGAGAAATAGGGGTACAAAGATGACCAAAATGGAAATTTCTGTATAGTATTGCAATGTGTCGGTACCAACTCGGGCTGGTTTCTCACAGAACCCCACCGAGTTTAGGGAGTTCGAGACCCAGTGGGGCTAGTAGTCCATACAAGTGCCTTTACAGCCCATAGGTCGGTTATACTGGGAAAAACTCTGGTTTGTCGGAAATTTCAACTCAAACATTGGGAAACGTGAACATTCATGGTTTTGGGGGAGGGGTAAGAGGCACCCCTGTCATTGACGTGCGCGGAGTTTAGGGAGCAAGCGACCTAGTGGGATTTACAGTAGAAGGAATGTACTTTCAGACCACATAAGCGGCTATGCCGGGAAAACTCTAGTTTTCGAGAAATAGGGGTACAAAAATGGCCAAAAATGGAAATTTCTATATAGTATTGCAATGTGTCGGTACCAACTCGGGCTGGTTTCTCACAGAACCCCACCGAGTTTAGGGAGTTCGAGACCCAGTGGGTCTTGTAGTCCATACAAGTGCCTTTACAGCCGATAGGGCGGTTATACTGGGAAAACTCTGGTTTGTCGAAAATTTGAACTCAAACATTGGGAAACGTGAACATTCATGGGTTTGGGGGTGGGGTATGAGGCACCCCTGTCATTGACGTGCGCGGAGTTTAGGGAGCAAGCGACCTAGTGGGATTTACAGTAGAAGGAATGTACTTTCAGACCACATAAGCGGCTATGCCGGGAAAACTCTAGTTTTCGAAATAATAGGGGTACAAAAATGACCAAAAATGGAAATTTCTGTACAGTATTGCAATGTGTCGGTACCAACTCGGGCTGGTTTCTCACAGAACCCCACCGAGTTTAGGGAGTTCGAGACCCAGTGGGGCTTGTAGTCCATACAAGTGCCTTTACAGCCCATAGGTCGGTTATACTGGGAAAACTCTGGTTTGTCGTAAATTTCAACTCAAACATTGGGAAACGTGAACATTCATGGGTTTGGGGGTGGGGTATGAGGCACCCCTGTCATTGACGTGCGCGGAGTTTAGGGAGCAAGCGACCTAGTGGGATTTACAGTAGAAGGAATGTACTTTCAGACCATATAAGCGGCTATGTCGGGAAAACTCTGGTTTTCGAGAAATAGGGGTACAAAGATGACCGAAAATGGAAATTTCTGTATAGTATTGCAATGTGTCGGTACCAACCCGGGCTGGTTTCTCACAGAACCCCACCGAGTTTAGGGAGTTCGAGACCCAGTGGGGCTTGTAGTCTATACAAGTGCCTTTACAGCCCATAGGTCGGTTATACTGGGAAAACTCTGGTTTGTCGGAAATTTCAACTCAAACATTGGGAAACGTGAACATTCATGGTTTTGGGGGTGGGGTAAGAGGCACCCCTGTCATTGACGTGAGCGGAGATTAGGGAGCAAGCGACCTAGTGGGATTTACAGTAGAAGGAATGTACTTTCAGACCACATAAGCGGATATGTCGGGAAAACTCTAGTTTTTGAGAAATAGGGGTACAAAAATGACCAATAATGGAAATTTCTGTACAGTATTGCAATGTGTCGGTACCAACTCGGGCTGGTTTCTCACAGAACCCCACCGAGTTTAGGGAATTCGAAACCCAGTGGGGCTAGTAGTCCATACAAGTGCCTTTACAGCCCATAGGTCGGTTATACTAGGAAAACTCTGGTTTGTCGAAAATTTCAACTCAAACATTGGGAAACGTGAACATTCATGTGTTTGGGGGTGGGGTATAAGGCACCCCTGTCATTGACGTGCACGGAGTTCAGGGAGCAAGCGACCTAGTGGGATTTACAGTAGAAGGGATGTATTTTCAGACCACATAAGCGGCTATGCCGGGAAAGCTCTAGTTTTCTAGAAATAGGGGTACAAAAATGACCGAAAATGGAAATTTCTGTACAGTATTGCAATGTGTCGGTACCAAATCGGGCTGGTTTCTCACAGAACCCCACCGAGTTTAGGGAGTTCGAGACCCAGTGGGGCTTGTAGTCCATACAAGTGCCTTTACAGCCCATAGGTCGGTTATACTGGGAAAACTCTGGTTTGTCGGAAATTTTAACTCAAACATTGGGAAACGTGAACATTCATGGGTTTGGGGGTGGGGTATAAGGTACCCCTGTGATTGGCGAACACGGAGTTTAGGGAGCAAGCGACCTAGTGGGATTTACAGTAGAAGGGATGTACTTTTAGACCATATAAGCGGCTATGTCGGGAAAACTTTGGTTTTCGAGAAATAGGGGTACAAAGATGACCAAAAATGGAAATTTCTGTATAGTATTGCAATGTGTCGGTACCAACTCGGGCTGGTTTCTCACAGAACCCCACCGAGTTTAGGGAGTTCGAGACCCATTGGGCCTTGTAGTCCATACAAGTGCCTTTACAGCCCATAGGTCGGTTATACTGGGAAAACTCTGGTTTGTCGAAAATTTCAACTCAAACATTGGGAAACGTGAACATTCATTGGTTTGGGGGTGGGGTAAGAGGCACCCCTGTCATTGACGTGCGCGGAGTTTAGGGAGCAAGCGACCTAATGAGATTTATAGAAGAAGGAATTTACTGTCAGACCACATAAGCGGCTATGCCGGGAAAACTCTAGTGTTCTAGAAATAGGGGTACAAAAATGACCAAAAATGGAAATTTCTGTACAGTATTGCAATGTGTCGGTACCAACTCGGGCTGGTTTCTCACAGAACCCCACCGAGTTTAGGGAGTTCGAGACCCAGTGGGGCTTGTAGTCCATACAAGTGCCTTTACAGTCCATAGGTCGGTTATACTGGGAAAACTCTGGTTTGTCGGAAATTTCAACTCAAACATTGGGAAACGTGAACATTCATGGGTTTGGGGGTGGGGTAAGAGGCACCCCTGTCATTGACGTGCAAGGAGTTTAGGGAGCAAGCGACCTAGTGGGATTTACAGTAGAAGGGACGTACTTTTAAACCACATAAAAGGCTATGCCGGGAAAACTCTAGTTTTCGAAAAAATAGGGGTACAAAAATGACCGAAAATGGAAATTTCTGTACAGTATTTCAATGTGTCGGTACCAACTCGGGCTGGTTTCTCACAGAACCCCACCGAGTTTAGGGAGTTCGAGACCCAGTGGGCCTTGTAGTCCATACAAGTGCCTTTACAGCCCATAGGTCGGTAATACTGGGAAAACTCTGGTTTGTAGGAAATTTCAACTCAAACATTGGGAAACGTGAACATTCATGGGTTTGGGGGTGGGGTAAGAGGCACCCCTGTCATTGACGTGCGCGGAGATTAGGTAGCAAGCGACCTAGTGGGATTTACAGTAGAAGGGATGTACTTTCAGACCATATAAGCGGCTATGTCGGGAAAACTCTGGTTTTCGAGAAATAGGGGTACAAAGATGACCGAAAATGGAAATTTCTGTATAGTATTGCAATGTGTCGGTACCAACTCGGGCTGGTTTCTCACAGAACCCCACCGAGTTTAGGGAGTTCGAGACCCAGTGGGGCTTGTAGTCTATACAAGTGCCTTTACAGTCCATAGGTCGGTTATACTGGGAAAACTCTGGTTTGTCGGAAATTTCAACTCAAACATTGGAAAACGTGAACATTCATGGTTTTGGGGGTGGGGTAAGAGGCACCCCTGTCATTGACGTGCGCGGAGTTTAGGGAGCAAGCGACCTAGTGGGATTTACAGTAGAAGGAATGTACTTTCAGACCATATAAGCGGCTATGCCGGGAAAACTCTAGTTTTCGAGAAATAGGGGACCCGTACAAAAATGACCAAAAATGGAAATTTCTGTATAGTATTGCAATGTGTCGGTACCAACTCGGGCTGGTTTCTCACAGAACCCCACCGAGTTTAGGGAATTCGAGTCCCAGTGGGCCTTGTAGTCCATACAAGTGCCTTTACAGCCCATAGGTCGGTTATACTGGGAAAACTCTGGTTTGTCGGAAATTTCAACTCAAACATTGTGAAACGTGAACATTCATTGGTTTGGGGGTGGGGTAAGAGGCACCCCTGTCATTGACGTGCGCGGAGTTTAGGGAGCAAGCGACCTAGTGGGATTTACAGTAGAAGGAATGTACTTTCAGACCACATAAGCGGCTATGCCGGGACAACTCTAGTTTTCTAGAAATAGGGGTACAAAAATGACCAAAAATGGAAATTTCTGTACAGTATTGCAATGTGTCGGTACCAACTCGGGCTGGTTTCTCACAGAACCCCACCGAGTTTAGGGAGTTCGAGACCCAGTGGGGCTTGTAGTCCATACAAGTGCCTTTACAGCCCATAGGTCGGTTATACTGGGAAAACTCTGGTTTGTCGGAAATTTCAACTCAAACATTGGGAAACGTGAACATTCATGGGTTTGGGAGTGGGGTATAAGGTACCCCTGTGATTGGCGAGCACGGAGTTTAGGGAGCAAGCGACCTAGTGGGATTTACAGTAGAAGGGATGTACTTTTAGACCATATAAGCGGCTATGTCGGGAAAAATCTGGTTTTTCGAGAAATAGGGGTACAAATATGACCGAAAATGGAAATTTCTGTACAGTATTGCAATGTGTCGGTACCAACTCGGGCTGGTTTCTCACAGAACCCCACCGAGATTAGGGAGTTCGAGACCCAGTGGGCCTTGTAGTCCATACAAGTGCCTTTACAGCCCAAAGAACGGTAATACTGGGAAAACTCTGGTTTTGTCGGAAATTTCAACTCAAACATTGGAAAACGTGAACATTGATGGGTTTGGGGGTAGGGTATGAGGCACCCCTGTCATTGACGTGCGCGGAGTTTAGGGAGCAAGCGACCTAGTGGGATTTACAGTAGAATGGATGTACTTTTAGACCACATAAGCGGCTATGCCTGGAAAACTCTGGTTTTCGAGAAACAGGGGTACAAAAATGACCAAAAATGGAAATTTCTGTATAGTATTGCAATGTGTCGGTACCAACTCGGGCTGGTTTCTTACTGTACCCCACCGAGATTGGGGAGTTCGAGACCCAGTGGGGCTTGTAGTCCATACAAGTGCCTTTACAGCCCATAGGTCGGTTATACTGGGAAAACTCTGGTTTGTCGGAAATTTTAACTCAAACATTGGGAAACGTGAACATTCATGGGTTTGGGGGTAGGGTATAAGGTACCCCTGTGATTGGCGAGCACGGAGTTTAGGGAGCAAGCGACCTAGTGGGATTTACAGTAGAAGGGATGTACTTTTAGACCATATAAGCGGCTATGTCGGGAAAACTCTGGTTTTCGAGAAATAGGGGTACAAAGATGACCGAAAATGGAAATTTCTGTACAGTATTGCAATGTGTCGGTACCAACTCGGCTGGTTTCTCACAGAACCCCACCGAGTTTAGGGAGTTCGAGACCCAGTGGGGCTTGTAGTCTATACAAGTGCCTTTACAGCCCATAGGTCGGTTATACTGGGAAAACTCTGGTTTGTCGGAAATTTCAACTCAAACATTGGGAAACGTGAACATTCATGGGTTTGGGGGTGGGGTAAGAGGCACCCCTGTCATTGACGTGCGCGGAGTTTAGGGAGCAAGCGACCTAGTGGGATTTACAGTAGAAGGAATGTACTTTCAGACCACATAAGCGGCTATGCCGGGAAAACTCTAGTTTTCGAGTAATAGGGGTACAAAAATGACCAAAAATGGAAATTTCTGTATAGTATTGCAATGTGTCGGTACCAACTCGGGCTGGTTTCTCACAGAACCCCACCGAGTTTAGGGAGTTCGAGACCCAGTGGGCCTTGTAGTCCATACAAGTGCCTTTACAGCCCATAGGTCGGTTATACTGGGAAAACTCTGGTTTGTCGGAAATTTTAACTCAAACATTGGGAAACGTGAACATTCATGGGTTTGGGGGTGGTGTATAAGGTACCCCTGTGATTGGCGAGCACGGAGTTTAGGGAGCAAGCGACCTAGTGGGATTTACAGTAGAAGGGATGTACTTTCAGACCATATAAGCGGCTATGTCGGGAAAACTCTGGTTTTCGAGAAATAGGGGTACAAAGATGACCGAAAATGGAAATTTCTGTACAGTATTGCAATGTGTCGGTACCAACTCGGCTGGTTTCTCACAGAACCCCACCGAGTTTAGGGAATTCGAGACCCAGTGGGTCTTGTAGTCCATACAAGTGCCTTTACAGCCCATAGGTCGGTTATACTGGGAAAACTCTGGTTTGTCGGAAATTTTAACTCAAACATTGGGAAACGTGAACAATCATGGGTTTGGGGGTGGTGTATAAGGTACCCCTGTGATTGGCGAGCACGGAGTTTAGGGAGCAAGCGACCTAGTGGGATTTACAGTAGAAGGGATGTACTTTTAGACGATATAAGCGGCTATGTCGGGAAAACTCTGGTTTTCGAGAAATAGGGGTACAAAGATGACCAAAATGGAAATTTCTGTACAGAATTGCAATGTGTCGGTACCAACTCGGGCTGGTTTCTCACAGAACCCCACCGAGTTTAGGGAGTTCGAGACCCAGTGGGCCTTGTAGTCCATACAAGTGCCTTTACAGCCCATAGGACGGTAATACTGGGAAAACTCTGGTTTGTCGGAAATTTTAACTCAAACATTGGGAAACGTGAACATTCATGGGTTTGGGGGTGGGGTATGAGGCACCCCTGTCATTGACGTGCGCGGAGTTTAGGGAGCAAGCGACCTAGTGGGATTTACAGTAGAAGGGATGTACTTTTAGACCACATAATTGGCTATGCCGGGAAAACTCTAGTTTTCGAGAAACAGGGGTACAAATATGACCAAAAATGGAAATTTCTGTATAGTATTGCAATGTGTCGGTACCAACTCGGGCTGGTTTCTCACAGAACCCCACCGAGTTTAGGGAGTTCAAGACCCAGTGGGGCTTGTAGTCCATACAATTGCCTTTACAGCCCATAGGTCGGTTATACTGGGAAAACTCTGGTTTGTCGGAAATTTTAACTCAAACATTGGGAAACGTGAACATTCATGGGTTTGGGGGGTGGGGTATAAGGTACCCCTGTGATTGCCGAGCACGGAGTTTAGGGAGCAAGCGACCTAGTGGGATTTACAGTAGAATGGATGTACTTTTAGACCATATAAGCGGCTATGTCGGGAACACTCTGGTTTTCGAGAGATAGGGGTACAAAGATGACCGAAATGGAAATTTCTGTACAGAATTGCAATGTGTCGGTACCAACTCGGGCTGGTTTCTCACAGAACCCCACCGAGTTTAGGGAATTCGAGACCCAGTGGGCCTTGTAGTCCATACAAGTGCCTTTACAGCCCATAGGACGGTAATACTGGGAAAACTGGTTTATCGGAAATTTCAACTCAAACATTGGGAAACGTGAACATTCATGGGTTTGGGGGTGGGGTATAAGGTACCCCTGTGATTGGCGAGCACGGAGTTTAGGGAGCAAGCGACCTAGTGGGATTTACAG
Source organism: Rugalucina vietnamica (assembly GCA_964017185.1). Lineage (NCBI taxonomy): Eukaryota > Metazoa > Mollusca > Bivalvia > Lucinida > Lucinidae > Rugalucina > Rugalucina vietnamica. The sequence continues at coordinate 18,268,128 of OZ024881.1, read as the reverse complement.
TAGAAGGGATGTACTTTTAGACCATATAAGCGGCTATGTCGGGAAAACTCTGGTTTTCTAGAAATAGGGGTACAAAGATGACCGAAAATGGAAATTTCTGTACAGTATTGCAATGTGTCGGTACCAACTCGGGCTGGTTTCTCACAGAACCCCACCGAGTTTAGGGAGTTCGAGACCCAGTGGGGCTTGTAGTCTATACAAGTGCCTTTACAACCTATAGGTTGGTTATACTGGGAAGACTCTGGTTTGTCGGAAATTTCAACTCAAACATTGGGAAACGTGAACATTCATGGGTTTGGGGGTGGGGTATGAGGCACCCCTGTCATTGACGTGCGCGGAGTTTAGGGAGCAAGCGACCTAGTGGGATTTACAGTAGAATGTATGTACTTTTACACCACATAATTGGCTATGCCGGGAAAACTCTAGTTTTCGAGAAACAGGGGTACAAAAATGACCAAAAATGGAAATTTCTGTACAGTATTGCAATGTGTCGGTACCAACTCGTGCTGGTTTCTCACAGAACCCCACCGAGTTTAGGGAGTTCGAGACCCAGTGGGGCTTGTAGTCCATACAAGTGCCTTTACAGCCCATAGGTCGGTTATACTGACAAAACTCTGGTTTGTCGGAAAATTCAACTCAAACATTGGGAAACGTGAACATTCATGGGTTTGGGGGTGGGGTAAGAGGCACCCCTGTCATTGACGTGCGCGGAGTTTAGGGAGCAAGCGACCTAGTGGGATTTACATTAGAAGGGATGTACTTTCAGACCATATAAGCGGCTATGTTGGGAAAACTCTGGTTTTCGAGAAATAGGGGTACAAAGATGACCAAAAATGGAAATTTCTGTATAGTATTGCAATGTGTCGGTACCAACTCGGGCTGGTTTCTCACAGAACCCCACCGAGTTTAGGGAGTTCGAGACCCAGTGGGGCTTGTAGTCCATACAAGTGCCTTTACAGCCCATAGGTCGGTTATACTGGGAAAACTCTGGTTTGTCGGAAATTTCAACTCAAACATTGGGAAACGTGAACATTCATGGGTTTGGGGGTGGTGTATAAGGCACCCCTGTCATTGACGTGCACGGAGTTTAGGGAGCAAGCGACCTAGTGGGATTTACAGTAGAAGGGATATACTTTTAGACCACATAAGAGGCTATGCCGGGAAGACTCAAGTTTTCGAAAAAATAGGGGTACAAAAATGACCAAAAAATGGAAAATTTCTATACAGTATTGCAATGTGTCGGTACCAACTCGGGCTGGTTTCTCACAGAACCCCACCGAGTTTAGGGAGTTCGAGACCCAGTGGGGCTTGTAGTCCATACAAGTGCCTTTACAGCCCATAGGTCGGTTATACTGGGAAAACTCTGGTTTGTCGGAAATTTCAACTCAAACATTTGGAAACGTGAACATTCATTGGTTTGGGGGTGGGGTAAGAGGCACCCCTGTCATTGACGTGCGCGGAGTTTAGGGAGCAAGCGACCTAGTGGGATTTACAGAAGAAGGAATATACTTTCAGACCACATAAGCGGCTATGCCGGGAAAACTCTAGTTTTCTAGAAATAGGGGTACAAAAATGACCAAAAAAGGAAATTTATGTATAGTATTGCAATGTGTCGGTACCAACTCGGGCTGGTTTCTCACAGAACCCCACCGAGTTTAGGGAGTTCGAGACCCAGTGGGGCTTGTAGTCCATACAATTGCCTTTACAGCCCATATGTCGGTTATACTGGGAAAACTCTGGTTTGTCGGAAATTTTAACTCAAACATTGGGAAACGTGAACATTCATGGGTTTGGGGGTGGGGTATAAGGTACCCTGTCATTGGCGTGCACGGAGATTAGGGAGCAAGCGACCTAGTGGGATTTACAGTAGAAGGGATGTACTTTTAGACCATACAAGCGGCTATGTCGGGAAAACTCTAGTTTTCGAGAAATAGGGGTACAAAGATGACCGAAAATGGAAATTTCTGTACAGTATTGCAATGTGTCGGTACCAACTCGGGCTGGTTTCTCACAGAACCCCACCGAGTTAAGGGAGTTCGAGACCCAGTGGGCCTTGTAGTCCGTACAACTGCCTTTACAGCCCATAGGTCGGTTTTACTGGGAAAACTCTGGTTTGTCGGAAATTTCAACTCAAACATTGGGAAACGTGAACATTCATGGGTTTGGGGTGGGGTATGAGGCACCCCTGTCATTGACGTGCGCGGAGTTTAGGGAGCACGCGACCTAGTGGGATTTACAGTAGAATGGATGTACATTTAGACCACATAATTGGCTATGCCGGGAAAACTCTAGTTTTCGAGAAACAGGGGTACAAAAATGACCAATAATGGAAATTTCTGTATAGTATTGCAATAAGTCGGTACCAACTCGGGCTGGTTTCTCACAGAACCCCACCGAGTTTAGGGAGTTCGAGACACAGTGGGGCTTGTAGTCCATACAAGTGCCTTTACAGCCCATAGGTCGGTTATACTGGAAAATCTCTGGTTTGTCGGAAATTTTAACTCAAACATTGGGAAACGTGAACATTCATGGGTTTTGGGGTGGGGTATAAGGTACCCATGTGAGTGGCGAGCACGGAGTTTAGGGAGCAAGCGACCTAGTGGGATTTACAGTAGAATGGATGTACTTTTAGACCATATAAGCGGCTATGTCGGGAAAACTCTGGTTTTCGAGAAATAGGGGTACAAATATGACCGAAAATGGAAATTTCTGTACAGTATTGCAATGTGTCGGTACCAACTCGGGCTGGTTTCTCACAGAACCCCACCGAGTTTAGGGAGTTCGAGACCCAGTGGGGCTTGTAGTCTATACAAGTGCCTTTACAGCCCATAGGTCGGTTATACTGGGAAAACTCTGATTTGTTCGAAATTTCAACTCAAACATTGGTAAACGTGAACATTAATGGGTTTGGGGGTGGGGTATGAGGCACCCCTGTCATTGACGTGCGCGGAGTTTAGGGAGCAAGCGACCTAGTGGGATTTACAGTAGAATGTATGTACTTTTAGACCACATAATTGGCTATGCCGGGAAAACTCTAGTTTTCGAGAAATAGGGGTACAAAAATGACCAAAAATGGAAATTTCTGTACAGTATTGCAATGTGTCGGTACCAACTCGTGCTGGTTTCTCACAGAACCCCACCGAGTTTAGGGAGTTCGAGACCCAGTGGGGCTTGTAGTCCATACCAGTGCCTTTACAACCCATAGGTCGGTTATACTGGGAAAACTCTGGTTTGTCGGAAATTTTAACTCAAACATTGAGAAACGTGAACATTCATGGGTTTGGGGGTGGGGTATAAGGTACCCCTGTGATTGGCGAGCACGGAGTTTAGGGAGTAAGCGACCTTGTGGGATTTACAGTAGAAGGGATGTACTTTTAGACCATATAAGCGGCTATGTCGAGAAAACTCTGGTTTTCGAGAAATAGGGGTACAAAGATGACCGAAATGGAAATTTCTGTACAGAATTGCAATGTGTCGGTACCAACTCGGGCTGGTTTCTCACAGAACCCCACCGAGTTTAGGGAGTTCAAGACCCAGTGGGGCTTGTAGTCTATACAAGTACCTTTACAGCCCATAGGTCGGTTATACTGGGAAAACTCTGGTTTGTCGGAAATTTCAACTCAAACATTGGGAAACGTGAACATTCATGGGTTTGTGGGTGGGGTATGAGGCACCCCTGTCATTGACGTGCACGGAGTTTAGGGAGCAAGCGACCTAGTGGGATTTACAGTAGAATGGATGTACTTTTAGACCACATAATTGGCTATGCCGGGAAAACTCTAGTTTTCGAGAAACAGGGTTACAAAAATGACCAAAAATGGAAATTTCTGTATAGTATTGCAATGTGTCGGTACCAACTCGGGGCTGGTTTCTCACAGAACCCAATCGAGTTTAGGGAGTTCGAGACGCAGTGGGGCTTGTAGTCCATACAAGTGCCTTTACAGCCCATAGGTCTGTTATACTGGGAAAACTCTGGTTTGTCGGAAATTTCAACTCAAAACATTGGACAACGTGAACATTCATGGGTTTGGGGGTGGGGTATAAGGTACCCCTGTCATTGGCGTGCACGGAGATTAGGGAGCAAGCGACCTAGTGGGATTTACAGTAGAAGGGATATACTTTCAAACCACATAAGCGGCTATGTCGGGAAAACTCTGGTTTTCGAGAAATAGGGGTACAAAGATGACCGAAAATGGAAATTTCTGTATAGTATTGCAATGTGTCGGTACCAACTCGGGCTGGTTTCTCACAGAACCCCACCGAGTTTAGGGAGTTCGAGACCCAGTGGGGCTTGTAGTCCATACAAGTGCATTTACAGCGCATAGGTCGGTTATACTGGGAAAACTCTGGTTTGTCGGAAATTTCAACTCAAAACATTGGACAACGTGAACATTCATGGGTTTGGGGGTGGGGTATAAGGTACCCCTGTCATTGGCGTGCACGGAGTTTAGGGAGCAAGCGACCTAGTGGGATTTAAAGTAGAAGGGATGTACTTTCAGACCACATAAGCGGCTATGTCGGGAAAACTCTGGTTTTCGAGAAATAGGGGTACAAAAATGACCGAAAATGGAAATTTCTGTATAGTATTGCAATGTGTCGGTACCAACTCGGGCTGGTTTCTCACAGAACCCCACCGAGTTTAGGGAGTTCGAGACCCAGTGGGTCTTGTAGTCCATACAAGTGCCTTTACAGCCCATAGGTCGGTTATACTGGGAAAACTCTGGTTTGTCGAAAATTTCAACTCAAACATTGGGAAACGTGAACATTCATGGGTTTGGGGGTGGGGTATAAGTCTCCCCTGTCATTGACGTGCACGGAGTTTAGGGAGCAAGCGACCTAGTGGGATTTACATGAGAAGGGATGTATTTTCAGACCACATAAGCGGCTATGCCGGGAAAACTCTAGTTTTCTAGAAATAGGGGTACAAAATTGACCAAAAATGGAAATTTCTGTACAGTATTGCAATGTGTCGGTACCAACTCGGGCTGGATTCTCACAGAACCCCACCGATGTTAGGGAGTTCGAGACCCAGTGGGGCTTGTAGTCCATACAAGTGCCTTTACAGCCCATAGGTCGGTTATACTGGGAAAACTCTGGTTTGTCGGAAATTTTAACTCAAACATTGGGCAACGTGAACATTCATGGGTTTGGGGGTGGGGTATAAGGTACCCCTGTGATTGGCGAGCACGGAGTTTAGGGAGCAAGCGACCTAGTGGGATTTACAGTAGAAGGGATGTACTTTTAGACCATATAAGCGGCTATGTCGGGAAAACTCTGGTTTTCGAGTAATAGGGGGACAAAGATGACCGAAAATGGAAATTTCTGTACAGTATTGCAATGTGTCGGTACCAACTCGGGCTGGTTTCTCACAGAACCCCACCGAGTTTAGGGAGTTCGAGACCCAGTGGGCCTTGTAGTCCATACAAGTGCCTTTACAGCCCATAGGTCGGTAATACTGGGAAAACTCTGGTTTGTCGGAAATTACAACTCAAACATTGAAAAACGTGAACATTCATGGGTTTGGGGGTGGGGTATGAGGCACCCCTGTCATTGACGTGCGCGGAGTTAAGGGAGCAAGCGACCTAGTGGGATTTACAGAAGAAGGAATGTTCTTTTAGACCACATAAGCGGCTATGCCGGGAAAACTCTAGTTTTCTAGAAATAGGGGTACAAAAATGACCAAAAATGGAAATTTCTGTACAGTATTGCAATGTGTCGGTACCAACTCTGGCTGGTTTCTCACAGAACCCCACCGAGTTTAGGGAGTTCAAGACCCAGTGGGGCTTGTAGTCTATACAAGTGCCTTTACAGCCCATAGGTCGGTTATACTGGGAAAACTCTGGTTTGTCGGAAATTTCAACTCAAAACATTGGACAACGTGAACATTCATTGGTTTGGGGGTGGGGTATAAGGTACCCCTGTCATTGGCGTGCACGGAGTTTAGGGAGCAAGCGACCTAGTGGGATTTACAGCAGAAGGGATGTACGTTTAGACCATATAAGCGGCTATGTCGGGAAAACTCTGGTTTTCGAGAAATAGGGGGACAAAGATGACCGAAAATGGAAATTTCTGTACAGTATTGCAATGTGTCGGTACTAACTCGGGCTGGTTTCTCACAGAACCCCACCGAGTTTAGGGAGTTCGAGACCCAGTGGGGCTTGTAGTCCATACAAGTGCCTTTACAGCCCATAGGTCGGTTATACTGGGAAAACTCTGGTTTGTCGGAAATTTCAACTCAAACATTGGGAAACGTGAACATTCATGGGTTTGGGGGTGGGGTATGAGGCACCCCTGTCATTGACGTGCGCGGAGTTTAGGGAGCAAGCGACCTAGTGGGATTTACAGTAGAAGGGATGTACTTTTAGACCACATAATTGGCTATGCCGGGAAAACTCTAGTTTTCGAGAAACAGGGGTACAAAAATGACCAAAAATGGAACTTTCTGTATAGTATTGCAATGTGTCGGTACCAACTCGGGCTGGTTTCTCACAGAACCCCACCGAGTTTGGGGAGTTCGAGACCCAGTGGGGCTTGTAGTCCATACAAGTGCCTTTACAGCCCATAGGTCGGTTATACTGGGAAAGCTCTGGTTTGTCGGAAATTTCAACTCAAAACATTGGACAACGTGAACATTCATGGGTTTGGGGGTGGGGTATAAGGTACCCCTGTCATTGGCGTGCACGGAGTTTAGGGAGCAAGCGACCTAGTGGGATTTACAGAAAAGGGGATGTACTTTCAGACCACATCAGCGGCTATGTCGGGAAAACTCTGGTTTTCGAGAAATAGGGGTACAAAGATGGCCGAAAATAGAAATTTCTGTATAGTATTGCAATGTGTCGGTACCAACTCGGGCTGGTTTCTCACAGAACCCCACCGAGTTTAGGGAGTTCGAGACCCAGTGGGGCTTGTTGCTTATACAAGTGCCTTTACAGCCCATAGGTCGGTTATACTGGGAAAACTCTGGTTTGTCGAAAATTTCAACTCAAACATTGGGAAACGTGAACATTCATGGGTTTGGGGTGGGGTAAGAGGCACCCCTGTCATTGACGTGCACGGAGATTAGGGAGCAAGCGACCTAGTGGGATTTACAGTAGAAGGAATGTATTTTCAGACCACATCAGCGGCTATGCCGGGAAAACTCTAGTTTTCTAGAAAATGGGGTACAAAAATGACCAATAATGGAAATTTCTGTACAGTATTGCAATGTGTCGGTACCAACTCGGGCTGGTTTCTCACAGAACCCCACCGAGTTTAGGGAGTACGAGACCCAGTGGGGCTTGTAGTCCATACAAGTGCCTTTACAGCCCATAGGTCTCGAACTCCCTAAACTCGGTGGGGTTCTGTGAGAAACCAGCCCGAGTTGGTACCGACACATTGCAATACTGTACAGAAATTTCCATTTTTGGTCATCTTTGTACCCCTATTTCTAGAAAACCAGAGTTTTCCCGACATAGCCGCTTATATGGTCTAAAAGTACATCCCTTCTTCTGTAAATCCCACTAGGTCGTTTGTTCCCTAAGCTCCGTGCACGCCAATGACAGGGGTACCTTATACCCCACCCCCAAACCCATGAATGTTCACGTTTCCCAATGTTTGAGTTAAAATTTCCGACAAACCAGAGTTTTCCCAGTATAACCGAACTATGGGCTGTAAAGGCACTTGTATGGACTACAAGCCCCACTGGGTCTCGAACTCCCTAAACTCGGTGGGGTTCTGTGAGAAACCAGCCCGCTTTGGTACCGACACATTGCAATACTGTACAGAAAGTTCCATTTTTGGTCATTTTTGTACCCCTATTTCTAGAAAACTAGAGGTTTCCCTGCATAGCCGCTTATCTTGTCTGAAAATACATCCCTTCTACTGTAAATCCCACTAGGTCTCTTGCTCCCTAAACTCCGTGCACGTCAATGAAAGGGGTGCCTTATACCCCACCCCCAAACCCATGAATGTTCACGTTTCCCAATGTTTGAGTTGAAATTTCCGACAAACCAGAGTTTTCCCAGTATAACCGACCTATGGGCTGTAAAGGCACTTGTATGGACTACAAGCCCCACTGGGTCTCGAACTCCCTAAAGTCGGTGGGGTTCTGTGAGAAACCAGCCCGAGTTGGTACCGACACATTGCAATACTATACAGAAATTTCCATTTTCGGTCATCTTTGTACCCCTATTTCTCGAAAACCAGAGTTTTCCCGACATAGCCGCTTATATGGTCTAAAAGTACATCCCTTCTTCTGTAAATCCCACTAGGTCGCTTGCTCCCTAAACTCCGTGCTCGCCAATCACAGGGGTGCCTCTTACCCCACCCCCAAACCCATGAATGTTCACGTTTCCCAATGTTTAAGTTAAAATTTCCGACAAACCAGAGTTTTCCCAGTATAACCGACCTATGGGCTGTAAAGGCACTTGTATGGACTACAAGCCCCACTGGGTCTCGGACTCCCTAAACTCGGTGGGGTTCTGTGAGAAACCAGCCCGAGTTGGTACCGACACATTGCAATACTGTACAGAAATGTCCATTTTTGGTCATCTTTGTACCCCTATTTCTCGAAAACCAGAGTTTTCCCGACATAGCCGCTGATATGGTCTAAAAGAACATTCCTTCTGCTGTAAATCCCACTAGGTCGCTTGCTCCCTAAACTCCGTGCACGCCAATGACAGGGGTACCTTATACCCCACCCCCAAACCCATGAATGTTCACGTTTCCCAATGTTTGAGTTAAAATTTTTGACAAACCAGAGTTTTCCCAGTATAACCGACCTATGGGCTGTAAAGGCACTTGTATGGACTACAAGCCCCATTGGGTCTCGATCTCCCTAAACTAGGTGGGGTTCTGTGAGAAACCAGCCCGAGTTGGTACCGACACATTGCAATACTGTACAGAAATTTCCATTTTCGGTCATCTTTGTACCCCTATTTCTCGAAAACCAGAGTTTTCCCGACATAGCCGCTGATATGGTCTAAAAGAACATTCCTTCTGCTGTAAATCCCACTAGGTCGCTTGCTCCCTAAACTCCGTGCACGCCAATGACAGGGGTACCTTATACCCCACCCCCAAACCCATGAATGTTCACGTTTCCCAATGTTTGAGTTAAAATTTTTGACAAACCAGAGTTTTCCCAGTATAACCGACCTATGGGCTGTAAAGGCACTTGTATGGACTACAAGCCCCATTGGGTCTCGATCTCCCTAAACTAGGTGGGGTTCTGTGAGAAACCAGCCCGAGTTGGTACCGACACATTGCAATACTGTACAGAAATTTCCATTTTCGGTCATCTTTGTACCCCTATTTCTCGAAAACCAGAGTTTTCCCGACATAGCCGCTGATATGGTCTAAAAGAACATTCCTTCTGCTGTAAATCCCACTAGGTCGCTTGCTCCCTAAACTCCGTGCACGTCAATTACAGGGGTGCCTTATACCCCACCCCCAAACCCATGAATGTTCACGTTTCCCAATGTTTAAGTTGAAATTTTCGACAAACCAGAGTTTTCCCAGTATAACCGACCTATGGGCTGTAAAGGCACTTGTATGGACTACAAGACCCACTGGGTCTCGAACTCCCTAAACTCGGTGGGGTTCTGTGAGAAACCAGCCCGAGTTGGTACCGACACATTGCAATACTGTACAGAAATTTCCATTTTTGGTCATTTTTGTACCCCTATTTCTAGAAAACTAGAGTTTTCCCGGCATAGCCGCTTATGTGGTTTGAAAATACATCCCTTTTACTGTAAATCCCACTAGGTCGCTTGCTCCCTAAACTCCGTGCACGTCAATTACAGGGGTGCCTTATACCCCACCCCCAAACCCATGAATGTTCACGTTTCCCAATGTTTGAGTTGAAATTTTCGACAAACCAGAGTTTTCCCAGTATAACCGACCTATGGGCTGTAAAGGCACTTGTATGGACTACAAGACCCACTGGGTCTCGAACTCCCTAAACTCGGTGGGGTTCTGTGAGAAACCAGCCCGAGTTGGTACCGACACATTGCAATACTGTACAGAAATTTCCATTTTTGGTCATTTTTGTACCCCTATTTCTAGAAAACTAGAGTTTTCCCGGCATAGCCACTTATGTGGTCTGAAAATACATCCCTTCTACTGTAAATCCCACTAGGTCGCTTGCTCCCTAAAGTCCGTGCACGTCAATGACAGGGGTGCCTTATACCCCACCCCAAAACCCATGAATGTTCACGTTTCCCAATGTTTGAGTTGAAATTTTCGACAAACCAGAGTTTTCCCAGTATAACCGACCTATGGGCTGTAAAGGCACTTGTATGGACTACAAGCCCCACTGGGTCTCGAACTCCCTAAACTCGGTGGGGTTCTGTGAGAAACCAGCCCGAGTTGGTACCGACACATTGCAATACTATACAGAAATTTCCATTTTTGGTCATTTTTGTACCCCTGTTTCTCGAAAACTAGAGTTTTCCCGGCATAGCCAATTATGTGGTCTAAAAGTACATCCATTCTACTGTAAATCCCACTAGGTTGCTTGCTCCCTAATCTCCGCGCACGTCAATGACAGGGGTGCCTCATACCCCACCCCCAAACCCATGAATGTTCACGTTTTCCAATGTTTGAGTTAAAATTTCCGACAAACCAGAGTTTTCCCAGTATTACCGTCCTATGGGCTGTAAAGGCACTTGTATGGACTACAAGGCCCACTGGGTCTCGAACTCCCTAAACTCGGTGGGGTTCTGTGAGAAACCAGCCCGAGTTGGTACCGACACATTGCAATACTGTACAGAAATTTCCATTTTCGGTCATCTTTGTACCCCTATTTCTCGAAAACCAGAGTTTTCCCGACATAGCCGCTTATATGGTCTAAAAGTACATTCCTTCTACTGTATATCCCACTAGGTCGCTTGCTCCCTAAACTCCGTGCTCGCCAATCACAGGGGTACCTTATACCCCACCCCCAAACCCATGAATGTTCACGTTTCCCAATGTTTGAGTTAAAATTTCCGACAAACCAGAGTTTTCCCAGTATAACCGACCTATGGGCTGTAAAGGCACTTGTATGGACTACAAGCCCCACTGGGTCTCGAACTCCCTAAACTCGGTGGGGTTCTGTGAGAAACCAGCCCGAGTTGGTACCGACACATTGCAATACTGTACAGAAATTTCCATTTTTGGTCATTTTTGTACCCCTATTTCTAGAAAACTAGAGTTTTCCCGGCATAGCCGCTTATGTGGTCTGAAAGAACATTCCTTCTTCTGTAAATCCCACTAGGTCGCTTGCTCCCTAACCTCCGCGCACGTCAATGACAGGGGTACCTCTTACCCCACCCCCAAACCAATGAATGTTCACGTTTCCCAATGTTTGAGTTGAAATTTCCGACAAACCAGAGTTTTCCCAGTATAACCGACCTATGGGCTGTAAAGGCACTTGCATGGACTACAAGGCCCACTGGGTCTCGAACTCCCTAAACTCGGTGGGGTTCTGTGAGAAACCAGCCCGAGTTGGTACCGACACATTGCAATACTATACAGAAATTTCCATTTTTGGTCATTTTTGTACCCCTATTTCTCGAAAACTAGAGTTTTCCCGGCATAGCCGCTTATGTGGTCTGAAAGTACATTCCTTCTACTGTAAATCCCACTAGGTCGCTTGCTCCCTAAACTCCGCGCACGTCAATGACAGGGGTGCCTCTTACCCCACCCGCAAACCCATGAATGTTCACGTTTCCCAATGTTTGAGTTGAAATTTCCGACAAACCAGAGTTTTCCCAATATAGCCGACCTATGGGCTGTAAAGGCACTTGAATAGACTACAAGCCCCACTGGGTCTCGAACTCCCTAAACTCGGTGGGGTTCCGTGAGAAACCAGCCCGAGTTGGTACCGACACATTGCAATACTATACAGAAATTTCCATTTTCGGTCATCAAAGTTTTCCCGACATAGCCGCTTATGTGGTCTGAAAGTACATCCCTTCTACTGTAAATCCCACTAGGTCGCTTGCTCTCTAAACTCCGCGCACGTCAATGCGGCTGTTTCGGCTACATATGCCAGCAATTTCTGCTACTTCGGCTGCTCAGGCTACTCCGGCCAGCCGAAGTAGCCTACCTCGGCTGGTCAGGCTACTTCGGCTAACTTCACCCATCTCTTGAACTGCCCTTCAGTGCCCACTTATTTAAATTATTTTTAGCAAATCACAAACTCTCATTGTCTCTCATTGGCATTCTACTTTTCATATAGTTATTAGCCCTTTTTTGTGCGCTTCGGTCATTTTTTATTCGTTTGTCCATGATGACGTCCGCAGCAAACTGACAAACATGTCCTTTGGCAAGGTTCTCGAAGGCAGGACAATGCAATCCTTTCCCCATTAACTAACAACGTGGGACCGATATATTATATGCGGACTTGATAATGACGGAGTGCGTCCAGTGTGCGATGCATATGTACAATTATTCATACGTTGTTAATTCGTTTCGAGACGAATGCGTACATAAACATGCTTCGAACAGCAACATTTTTAAGTAAAACAACAGTCAATATTCACTACTGATTTAGCACATGCAGTAATATTTGCCACGATATGAAGTATGAAAAACAAAGAATATTCAAAGAATATTCCTTCAAGAGCTGGAATAAAACAAATACAGAGGCAACAAAAACAGAAATATACACTTAATTTGCATATTTTCTGTGGAACTAATTTGTATAAAAACGGAGAGTAACAGAGTGTGGTATGGGGGTATTCAAATAAGTCTGATGAGTTTAACCAAAATTCTGTTTATGCCCACTTATGGTTTGAATAAAATCTGCAGTTTAATACACAATGGTAGGCCACATGTAATCTGCATTCGAGCCTTTTTGAGTGCGGATGCAAAGATTGTTACCGGTCATGTAATGCATGAAATTTATTTATTTATTTATTTATTTATTTATTTATTTATTTATTTGGAGGCATGGTATCGGATCGGACTGAATCGTTAAGCGAACAGCAGAGCAGTGCTTCTGGTTGGTCTAAACTATAAACGACCAAATTGCTGACACGGTCGAAAGGACGCTTTTGTACATCTGAATGTATCTTAAATAGATCCTTTGGAAGCAGTGAAAACGTTCAAAGAGATGTAGCATTGGCCATATTGCGCAATTTCGGGTACTGAACCCTCATCAGTGACCCTTTATAAACCAGCGACGATAGCCAATTAAATATATTATAATTTCAAACATTTACACAAGGTAGATATAAATCAAAGACACATGCCTAAACGGGGTCAAATAATTAAAGCATTGTTTAGAAGACGGCTTAAAACGTACATTTTTATTACCCTGAATATTCTAACTGATTTCAAAGGACCGAAAGAAATAATATGCACTGTGGATGATGTACGGGGAGACTTTTAGGGCCGCCACACGACACAACGCCAGCTGCAGTAATAGCAAATAAAATATAAAAGCTTGAGCCTTTGGAAGCAGTGAAAACGTTCAAAGAGAGTACTGAACCCTCATCAATGACCTTTTTATAAACCGACGACGATAGCCAATTAAATATACTGCAATTTCAAACATTTACACAAGGTAAGTCTAAATCAAAGACACATGCCTGAACAGGGTCAAATGATTAAAAGATTGTTTAGAAGATGGCTCTAAACGTACATTTTTACTACTCTGAATATTCTTACTGATCTCAAAGGACGGAAAGAAATGATATAATCTGCACTATGGATTATGTTTGTTCGGGGAGACGTTTAGTGCCGCCACACGGCACAACGCCAGCGGCATGGTGGCTCAGCCCCATGGTAAAGCAACAAACAATGTTTAAATGGGATGCAAATTTTAGATTATTGCTACTGTTTTACTATTCAGACAATTGGTATTGCACATGTAGTAGCACCGTTGATTGACGCTTAACGCCACCTTAACGTCAGAATCGTCCCGTTAAAATGGATGAAGCGGCCCCCGTGGCTGAGCGGTTAAGAGTGCTGTTTCTTAATCACTCGATCATATCTCATCGCTGTGTCTGGCGTGGGTGTTCGAGCCCCGCACTGGCCACATGTGAGACAAGCCAAGTTCTGCTCGCGGGTGTGCCAGGTGGTTTTTCTCGGGGTTCTCCCATTTTCGCCCACCTACTGATTAGCCCGTCTCATTTGAGCTGAAAAAATCTTGAAAGGGACGTAAAACGGAATTAAAAAAAAAACTAGAGGACCAATGGTCCTGTAAACGCTCACCTGAGACCTGAGATATATACATGTACCAATAAACTTGTTAGACTAGAATGGTACAATGCATGTATATAACCCTATGGCCGGGTCAGAATAACTCCTGGAGTCAATGTCTTTTTCAAATCAGTTTGCCGATTAACTGCAAGTTTTGTCCTTCAAATGACATTTTAACAATTTTCTCCATTCAAATGCATGGGCCATCTAAGTTGACCTTGCCGTGATATAGGTCAAGGTCATCCCAGTGTCATCATTTATACAAATTTTGTAGACCTCCGTTCCTTAATGCTTCATGCCAAGTTTCAAAATCATAGGCCTTCTTGTTCTGAAGAAGAAGATTAAAATAAAAATGCTTTTTATAGCCATGGCGGCCATCTTGGTCATGTGACCTTGACTATTTATATAAACTCTCATTTCTTCTTCCTAAGGATGCTTCACATAAAGTTTGGCTTTGATTGGCTAAGCAGCTTCTGAGAAAAAGCTGTTTGAATATTATGGTCATCTACACCTAAGTTGACATTGCCGTAAAATAGGTCAAGGTCATCCCATGGTCATGATTTATATAAATTTTGTAGAGCTTCATTCCCAGATGCTACATACCAAGTTTCAAAATCATAGGCCTTCTGCTTCTGAAGAAGAAGATTTTAAACGTTTTTGATATTTATAGCCATGGCGGCCATCTTGGTCATGTGACCTTCACCATTTATACAAACTTTCATTCCCTCTTCCTAAGGATGCTCCACAAAAAGTTTGGCTTTGATTTGCCTAGCAGTTTCAGAGAAGAAGATGTTTCAATATTATGGTCATATACATGTACATGTATATTGCCCCAGGGCAGGGGCAGACAACCCCTGGGCCCAAAATATTTTCTTAAACATAAATCTTCTGTCAATTTGCTCATTTCTAGCAAGATTTCTGCCATTTAATTACATTTTCCTATTTTTCCCATTCCAATGCATGGGAGACCTAAGTTGACCTTGCCGTAAAATAGGTCAAGGTCATCCCAGGGTCATGATATATATAAACTTTGTAGAGCTCCATTCCCAGATGCTTCACACCAAGTTTCAAAATCATAGACCTTCTGGTTCTGAAGAAGAATATTTTTAAACGTTTTTGCTATTTATAGCCATGGCGGCCATCTTGGTCATGTGACCTAGACTATTTATATAAACTTTCATTTGCCCTTCCCAAGGATGCTCCACATGAAGTTTTGCTTTGATTGGCTGAGCGGTTTCAGAGAAGAAGATGTTTGAATATTATGGTCATATACATGTATATAGCCCCAGGGCAGGGGCAGACAACCCCCCAGGGGCTAAAATTTTCCATTAACATTAATCTTCTGTCCATTTGCCTATTTTTAGTAAGTTTTACCCATTAAATAGCATTTTACAATTTTTTCCCATTCGAATGCATTGTTGACCAAAGTTGACCTTGCCGTAAAATAGGTCAAGGTCATCCTAGGGTCATGATTTATATAAACTATAATGGGCTTGCGTCCCTGATGCTACATACTAAGTTTCGTGGAAATCGGCCCACTGGTTCTGGAGAAGAAGATTTTTAAAGGGTTTTTGCTATTTATAGCCATGGCGGCCATCTTGATCATGTGACCTGGACCATTTATATAAACTTTCGTTCCCCCTTCCTAAGGATGCTCCACATGAAGTTTGGCTTTGATTGGCCAAGCGGTTTCAGAGAAGAAGATCTTTGAACTTGTGGACGACGGACGACGGACGGACGGACGACGACGGACGGACGCCGGAGCATGGGTATACTATAAGCTCACCTGTGAGCCTTCGGCTCAGGTGAGCTAAAAATGGAAGAAATTTGAAACCGTACTAGACATACGTTTTGCTTCACTGCATTCTCTGTAGACATTTCTTCTAACAGATTGTCCAGTAAAATTACAAGCACAAACCATAGTATTTTTGCGCGTATCGCTTGCTACCTACATATGCTTAATTAATTTATTTGGATGCGGTAACTGTCTCAAGAGATTTTTGATAATACCTGCCAAATATTAAGGCTTAAATATAGTTTTGTAATATGCTGACAAAACAAAAATCACACTTATAACGACTGGTCCATCTCTCTCTCTCTCTCTCTCTCTCTCTCTCTCTCTCTCTCTCTCTCTCTCTCTCTCTCTCTATATATATATATATATATATATATATATATATATATATATATATATATATATATATATATATATATATATATATATATATATATATATATATATATATATATCCTCATACACGAATGTTGAGAGTAAGTGGGCACATCGACGAATGTGCAAGAAACATACACCCGAAATACTATATATTTCCATTTTATAAGATGTATTCAGAGAGTTCAACCTTACGTAGAGCTAAGGAAAGATATTTCATTAACAATTTGAAACCGAAATTGAACAGGGCTAGCTAACTGATTTGGGCATTTAGGGTGTCCAGGTACCATCAAAGTATCCAGTAACATCGCGTAAATACAATGTACGTATTACATGTATGTATAGTAGTATAGCTAAATGGTAACCTTGATGTTTAACAAGTCTCAATGAACAATTTGCATAAATACATGTATATTAATATACACGGACCAAGTATATGAATATACACTGAACGCCATGCGGTGTTCAGTTACCGGAAGCGTTAATAACATCAAGCGGAAACGTTAATTATGACGTGACGTTATGTTGCTATTAGTTATACTTCTTGACAATCAGTCATTGATACTGTGAAACCGGTAGAAAACAATAAAAATATAGCAATTAACGGACATCGGAACATTTTATTTTTTCTATATATATATATATATATATATATATATATATATATATATATATATATATATATATATATATATATATATAAACAAGTCCTTGTGTCGGTAATGATAGGAAGAAAGAATGAAATGAAGCAACAGCAACAATTTATTTCAGGACTGAAATAAATTGTTGCTGTTGCTTCATTTTATTCTTTCTTCCTATATATATATATATATATATATATATATATATATATATATATATATATATATATATATATATATATATATATATATATATATATATATATATATATACTGGGGGCATAACTGCTTAAAATGCTTGGCCAGTCAAAGCCAAATTTCATGTGAAGCATCTATGGGAAGGGGGAACCAATGTGCTTATAAATAATCCAGGTCACATGACCAAGATGACCGCCATGCCCATATATGGTAAAAACCCTTCAAAATGTTCTTCTCTGTAACCGGGGTGGACCGATTTCATTTTGACATGTAGCATCTGGGCCTTAAGTACTTCACTATGTATATAAATCGTGACACTGTACTGGCCTTGGCATATTTTATGGCAAGGTCAACAAAAGTCCCCCGTGCACTTGAATGGAGAAAATTGGTAAATTGTCATTTGAAGGGCAAAACAGGAAATGGACAAATGGACTGAAGATCTAACTGGGAAAAGATGATCCCAGGTGTTTGTCTGCCCCCAATTTTGGGTTATATCACGTACATGTATATAACCATAATATTCAAAGATCTTCTCCGAAACTGCTTGGCCAATCAAAATCAAATTCTACAAGAAGCATCTATATAGGAAGGGGGAAACCAATGTGTTTTTATATAATCCAGATCACATGACCAAAATGGCCACCATGCCCATATATGGTAAAACCCCTTCAAAAATCTCCTGAACCGGTGAACCGATTTCAACGAAACTTGGCATGCATTATCTGTGCCCAAAGTACTACAGTGTTGTTATAAATCAACACCCTATGATGACCTTGACCTATTTTATGGCAAGGTCAACATAGAACGCCCATGCTTTTGAATGTGGAAAATTGTTTAAAAATTGTCATTTAAAGAGCAAAACTTGCAGAAAATGGGCAAATGGACTGTTACTTCAAGATTCTGAAAAAATGCACCCCAGAGGTTGGTCTGACCCCACCTGGGGCAATATACATATATAACCATACTATTCAAACATCTTCTTCTCAGAAACTGCTTGGCCCATTATAGTCATTTTTATAGGAAACATTTATCGGAAGTGTGAACCAATATCACAGCATAAATGATTGTGTTGATAAATAATCCAGGTCACATAACCAAGATGGCCGCCATGCCCATACAAGGCAAAAACCCTTCCAAAATCTGCTGAATCTATTGCGATGAACTTGACATGTAGCAATTGGGACTTGTGCACTACGTGTTTATAAATTATAACCCCGTGATGACCGTGACGAATTTTAAGGCAATGTCAACTTTACTCACATATACATGTACAGAAAGCTATTAAAATGTCATTGAAGGGAAAGCCGTCAGGAAATGGGCAAATGGACAGAATATTATGATTTCGAAAAAGAGAAATTGACCTCAGGGGTTACCCTGTCCTGGGGTTATATTCATGTTTATGGCCATTATCATGCCCGGTAAAGTGCAAATTGGCCACCGCCGGTGGTCAACATAAAATCCGGTGGTCGTTTTGAGCGTTTAGTGGATGTGGAAGGTAAGATGTTTTATATCACAAACGTATTTTAAAAGTCAAATAATGTTAGGCCATCAGTCTTTAACCGTTGAATGTCTACGCGAAGTGGTAGTTGAAAAAAACAACAACAAAAAAACAGTTTCACTGCAATGTATTAGTGAAATGTTCTCAGTGTACAAACAACTCAGAATCTCCTTTAAAAGACTCACGATTTTCCGTTGATGCTGTTATTCTTTTAATGAACAGTATTAGTGCTTGCGTCGGCGATGCCTCATTAATGCCCATACTCTGGCGAATTGTTCTCCGCATTCCTCGCACACATTGTACTTCGTTCCTCTGAACAGTCATATTTTAAGGATCTTTCAGTGGCGGCTTATTGTGACTTTTGTTTTGTATGTTTTCTGTCGGCTTAACCAGGCAAAATCCAGAAAAAACTATGAATCTATTATTCCAACCGCTCGTGACAATGTGAAGAAGAGGTACATGCATGTGTAATTTACACACCGATTCATTTAGAATTGGCGATTTTATTATGATCAATGTTTCTAAAAAAATTTTTTAGTCGCCACTGAAAGATCCTTAAAATATGACCGTTCATTTCTTCTGATTTAAAGGTTTCGAAACACAAAAGCGAAAATCCCTCGACGTAGACTTGCACTTGCGTTTTATTGCAAAGTTATTTCATTTATTGCTGTTACGTTCCCTTCAACAGCTAAAATCCCGACATAACTATAGCTGGTGATTGGTACGTAAAGCAATAAATCACTCAAACAAAAACTGTTTTTGCAATTAAGGATGTTCGCTGCCAATGAAAAAGTATTCAAACTTTTTTAACCACTCTTTTTTGATTCCAAAATATAAAATAAGACATATGAAAACAAAATAAATATAGGGTAGTGTGCATTTTTTCAAGCTACAGGCCTTTGAATGAGACCTCTAGACAACATGTTTGAAAATTAGAAAATTCTATTTAATTTTCAATTCTTTCACATATACCTTCCTGGACAAACAATACATGACGAATGCTTTCGAAAGTCATTTTGTTTAAGTAACACTGACTATGTTGGACCTAAGACATACATAAATTTTCATCTTGAAGTTGATGTCAATTATTTTCGACTCATTTAACAACCCTACCCCCTAACTTAAAATGTCGGAAAAAATCAATATTTATAAATGTGTCAAAACCATATTTATGGATTCAAACTTTTTCTTGTATTTTCACACAACATAGAACTTGTTCATACTTTTCGAAAAATATAGGGTAGTGTGCATATAAGAGAGAACCAACAACTTGAAAATCGCCATTTTAAGCCTTTGTTCGGCTCTTTTTTTCTTACACCTCATTTCATAAAACCACCCAAAGTTTTAAAACTAGCACACCAAAGAAAGAAATACTGATAAAGAAGACCTTGTATACACATACTTCTTCTAAAATAAACATAAAATCAGTGCAAGTAATTTGAAGTTGTGTAATATTCAAGTTTAATCTACCCTACCCCCTAAATTTTGCCGACACTTAAAATTTTCTAAAAAGTTGCAGAAAAGGGGGGGGAAAAATGAAGTTCCTTAGATTGACAATTTTTATAACTCGTTCAATGCATATCATCAATATGTATTCAAATATAAAATATTAGGAAAATGTCTGCAACCGTTTACGAGATATTCAACAAAATAAAAACCGGAAGTTCCGAAATGTCAAATGTTAGCAGCGAACATCCTTAAACGCAAGTCTACGTCGAGAGTGTTTCGCTTATGTTTGACGAAGACTTAAAATCAATACCAAAGTTGATAAGTACGAGTATACATCTTTTCTTTAGTTCATGGCATTATTGAGACATGTTTGTACTTCCTTAATTCTGCAAACTGTATTTCTGCAGCTATTTTCAATTTCTTAATTTGGCTCAAAATGGTAGTGCGTTACTTTTGTGGACGGTATACATTAGGTTAACTATTCTTCTCTCCGTATGCGAACTGGACCGATATTTTCGCATATTTGCACTAAAACTGACAGTACCATGCCGGTTTGGGGTATTTTGGGGGTTTCCATTTTCATGATGATTTCACTAAAACCTTAAGGAATGAAGATGGTCTAGGGACTTGCAAAGTGGTCCATTACATTTGGTATTACAGAGCCTTGGGAATTCAATACAATGACATGTTAAATGATGTATGGCCTTGGGAAGTCTGTAAATGAAAGAATACGGGCATTGCTCATTACACATTCCGTGTGCGGCGGGTACCCTTGCAAGAGGAATAAAAACATGACGTCATATGTAGCAAGAAATGTTATGGAAATCGAGCTATAGTTAAAGTTTGCAAGTTTAAAATGTTTAGGTTTAAAAGGATTCTAAGTAGGCGTAAAATAAAAATAGCCTTGTTTCCGCTAACATGCCGAAGACGGGGTAGGTCGGAAAATCTTTTTATTTTATGTGTATTTTTTTCTTTCTTGAAAATGGGTAAAAAATGTAGAGACTTACTAAAATTAATCATAAGTACACGAAACAAACATACGATGAAGTTTGAAACCAGTAGGAAGCTAAAGAACGCGAGTTGGCCTAATATTGTTGAAATTATAGCAGTTTTTAAACCATTGTCTGTTTTCCAATATAAATGTTGAGGGTCGGTCGGCATGAAAATATTTTTATTTTATTTTTGTTGGCAATAAAAACTGCAGGGTCAGCGCAAAAACTCAGAGTCGGTCAGGTTCATACACATAGAATATTGCAAAAACCTTTTATTTTTCGAAAATCTTCCTACATAATCAGATAATAGATCATCATAATAGGGCTATAGCATTTATTTCCATAGAAAAAAGTTCCAGTAGGTTTCATTCATTGAGTTTGAAATCTTTATTTTATGACATATTGAAATGAATAAACAAATATTGGACAATTAGCATTTTGACTTGGATTTCTGGTCCGGTAGGGGCGGTACGGACAAAGTTCATACTTGACCAACACGGAGTCGCTAATCAATGCTAGAATAATTAATGGTACGTAGAAAAAAAACTCCTAACCAGAGGCCCATGGGCCACAAAGCAGCTCACCTGATTTAACAAATCAAGTGATCTGGATTAAAAGTCAAACACAACACAGAAGAGTACTTTATAAACATTTCTGCAAAAACAAATTTCAAATGTTCCAAATGAGATGGCAGACTAGCCAATTTCCACTTTTCTCATTTTAAAGCAAGAAGAATATTTCCCAAGTAATTTTCAAAATGCAGCTAAATTTCAAAAGCTTTTCAACATTGTTTTCTTTTTATTTATCTTTCCAACTGCCATTACAATGTATAACAAATAAGAATCAGAAATTAAACAATTTTACAACTGATAAAATTATGTAATATTCTATTCAATGTCTTTGCAAAAACACCATATTAGAAGTCAAATTAGAGTCATATAAAGCATAGAAGACTACTCAATAATTATTTATGCAAAAACAAAATTCAAATATCCGAAATGAGACTGCAGAAATAGCCAATTTCTACTTTTCCCATTATAAGTTTCTGCAAACTGAAAGTTGCCATAGCAACCAGAGTTCTTATCTGACTGGAACAAAAATGTATTTGTAGTGGCTAATGCCAAGAACATGGATGCAAAGTATCAGCTTCATATAGCAAACAGTGTATGCGGAAAAGATTTTTAAAGATTTTTTTCCGAAAATTTGCCCTTTTTGGGGCCTCAGCGACCAATCAAAGTAAGGGATTAGGATGAAGTTCATCTGCAACATAGAGGACTACTCAATAAACATTTCTGAAAAAAAATCCAATATCTCCAATGAGACTGCAGAAATATAAAATTTTCACTTTTCCCATTATAAGTATATGGAAACTGAAAGTTGCCATAGCAACCAGAGTTCTTATCTGACTGGAGCAAAAACAACTATTTTGTAGAGGCTAATGCTAGGAAGATATATGCAAAGTATCAGCTTTATAACCCAAACAGTTTCTGAAGAGAAGATTTTGTAAGATTATTTTCGAAAATTTACCTTTTTGTGACTCCAGAACCAATCAAAAAAGCATTAGGGCAAAAGTTATATGAAACACAGAGGACTACTTAATAAACATTTCTGCAAAAGCAAAATTCAAATATCTCCTATGAGACTGCAGAAATAGCAAATTTTCACTTCTCCCATTATAAGTCTATGGAAACTGAAAGTTGCCATAGTATCTGACTGGAACAAAAAAAAACATCTTTTCTGTAGAGGCTAATGCCAGGAACATGTATGCAAAGTATCAGCTTCATAAAGCAAACAGTTTTTAAGAAGAAGATTTTTAAAGATTTTTTCTTCGAAAATTTGCCCGTTTGGGGGCCCCAGCAACCAATCAAAATAAGCGATCAGGATGAAGGTCATCTGAAACGTAAAGCACTACTCAATAAACATTTCTCTAAAAATAAAATTCAAATATCTCCAATGAGAAAGCAAAGATTTGCAATTTCCACTTTTTCCATTATAAAACTATGGGACGTATAAGTTGCCATGGCAACCAGAGTCCCCCCCCCACTTCTGTGGATGCTTTATGCCAAACATCAAACGTTTTAGCCTCGCCTCACAGCTTCAGAGGAGAAGTCGTTTGAAAATGTTGACGTTCGGATGGACGACGGACGGATGACGGACGCCGGATACCTGCCTATCCTATAAGCTCACCTGTGAGTGAGCTAAAAATTAAACTAGAAACGGCATTGGAACCGAACACAACATTGGGTAACTTCATTGATCGATTTTCTAAAAACTGTTCCAGGAAATCTAAACACAACCTTTAAAACACTGACAAAAATGAATGTACACGTAAAACAAATCATACCTGAAATAATAACACATGGTATTTTTATAATCCTTCGGATTTTCTAAAGTCTCCAAAGTTTCTAGTGTAAAAATAAACCTGTGGCAGAAAAACTAACACTAGAAGTCAACTTGTTAAGTCGACACTTATCAAAGCAGTTTATGCGCGTTTTCTCTTTCTTCAGCTGCTTCGCATTCGAGTTGGCAAAACCAATTTCAACGTTCACATTTATCACTGCTTTCCCATACCATTAAAGCGACCAATCTAAGCCGCACCATGTGAAACCATTTTCCAACTGTCATATGCGGTGGCATATACAAAAATCACTTCAAAGCCATTATTTTGCTCTTTTTTTTTTTTTTTTTTTTTTTTTCTTTTTTTTTTTCTAAACTTTATATGAGATAAGTTTCCCTCCCATCTCATATGTGCAGTCTCTTTAAGCCGTACCAGTAAAGAGCTGTATAGACTTATTTTCTAATGCCATTTCTCCACAATAATAGAGCAATAAATTCTGAAAAACAAAAATAGGGTCTGAAAAGCTTATGGATTTATCCGATAATGTCCGTTCGAGATACTTTGATTATCACCTTGTTTCCCGATAATGTACAGGATTTAATGCCTCAACTCGACCAGAAAAACAATGATGAATCTGGTCGCAGGGCAAGAGATAATGGTTTCATAACGTTTGGTTTATACTTATTTTCTACACTCGGTACTTTAACTCAAGCTTAAGAAAATAATGTAATTGTGAACTTTTAATTATAGCAAATTACGTTGGACTACATGTATGCATTCGACATTGTCTGTGTCTCTAAAAACACAAAATGGTAAATTGCGGGTTGCCCATTATAATTACCAGGAGTTAGCATAAAACGCTACTAGAATTATTCTTAATTAGCCTGTATACCAGAGGTTCTGGTTCTCGCTTATGATAGAAATATGTTCTTTGGCTTTTTTACCTCTTCTTTTATTCCAGCATCTTGTCCACATACGCTCAATAGTCCCCACTGATTAATCAGAATTGCAGTAATGAAAACCTTTATATACAGCTTAATGCCATCAGATTTCTCAACAAGACACCCATCACTGCATAGTTGACTCATCTGAAACTACTAAAGAGTTTTAAAATATTTCGACTCCTTTGAAAACGCATTGTTCCGTCTAGATAGGTAAAAGTATGCAATGTGCAGGAAATGGCGCAATTAGAAAGAAATCCTCACTCCAAAAACCGAGATGCGACCACTCAGTTACCAAAACTTATCTAAAATATGAAAACGTTCTTAAGGTGCAAACAGCACAAAACTTCAACGCCAAAACATAAAACAATTACAACCAATACAGACGTATCGCCTTGGAAAGATCAGTAATATACAATTACTGGCGGCTTAAATCAGTTTCAGAGGCGCCTAAACTCACCCTCAGCTTTTGCAGTGGTACACAACATACAGTTAGTTGTTCGGTCCTCGTGGTGAATCTCTAACTTGTCAATGAATCATCAAAGAAAAACAAATAAATCATGATAACCACCATTATTTAATCTGCCCGACAATGGAGATCCTTGGGCGCCAAACAACAGTACTGAAAAATCTGGAGCAAAAGAAACACAAGTTGAACCCAGGTGGGCCAAGCAACAGACAAGCTCCGGTCCCAGCCGACTTAAGTGAATAGCTTAAAATCGGGACCATCATAGAGTCTGACGCCCGACCCAACGGCTTGCAATTAAGGACGGAAGCATAGTTATCAACCATGAGTGCTTTAAAGTTATCAGTTTAAAACTAAACGTTTGTAACGTATAATGATTTTTTGAAACTGAAAAAAAAAAAAAAAAAAAAAAAAAAAATTCATTCCTCCTTATATGTTTCTTAAATTTGTAAACCAAGCCACCATAAAATTCGGGTTAGTAACTCAAAGCCATCTTAAGCTTAAGATCATAAGTATCTCTTGGGAATTATGGTGAATAACTGAAAAAGACCTTACTTAACAGCATCGTAATTTTACAGTCAACTCATGCCACCTTAGCATCGTATAATCTTACGAAGTGGCACCTTTCATTTAAAAAAAAGTTACGGTAGTTTAGAGTAGCTGGAATAGCAACCGGGGCGTAAATTCTAAGGCGGTCATCTTAAGATCATCGTAAGTATGTCGCAAGAAGGGGAACTTACGATACCTTCGAGTTACTAACCCCCAGGTTCCGAATGGCCCTCACGTAAAATAAAAATAAAACTGAGATCCTTTTAAGAGCAGTGAACATATTAATGAGAAAGGGGATGGGCCATACCGCGGTTTCGGCTACTTAAGCCTCTTCTTTAACCCAACATTAAATTTGGAAATCAATTTCTGCGATAAAAGTTAGAAAATGTTTTTCGAACCCCAGTTCATAAGTACGTCATAACATACATACGAGAGGTTATCAAAAATTTTGTGGACTTTTCCCATAACTTGACATCGGTTCAGGCAAACATATTCAAATTTCAGCTGACTATAAACTTGCTTAACTCCACTGAAATTTTGATTAATCTAAAGTGTTTTATTAGCAGTTGGTGATGGTTTTACTTACACCGCCCTCCCCATCACGGAGCACGTCAGAAATGACGTTAAACATGTCACTGCAGTATCGCATTTCTTTTGTGTTTTCTTCAAAACGGTTTTGCAGATCACAGCCAAACGTGCCATGTGTCTTAATGAACCCATAACATATTTTTGACGGTGGAGTGGTTGTGCACCTACGTTGTTTTGTTTAGGCGTGCATGTTTGCTTTTTCAGAATGTTTAAGCGATGTCTGAATTTCATGCAACACAGATCAACCGGCAATATTGTACAATTCCCGCTTGAAACAAAACCTAATTTCTTATTTGCCGGTAAAACTTCAAGGTCCTTTGATAAAGCATTACAAATGATACATTGCATGCACCTTTGAAAAAATAGTACTCAAATTCTTATCAGAAATTCATATTCGTCATTTAAAATTTACTAACGTCTAAATCATGTTAAAAGTCAGCATCAATATGTCCAGTAAAAATTTATTCTCAAATTAAGGCAATACATTAATAATTTTATACAGATTAGTAATTTAAACCATGCTCCAATAGTGGGCAAATTTTTAACATACTTTGAGCAGTGAAAATTTAAAAATCAGTAGCCCTAAAAATCACATTTTTTGGTTCAAAATCAGTGTTTTTGCGTCAACGTCACTATGTCATCGGAGTGTTCCGTGATGGCGAAAGTGGATGTTTTCATTTCGCAATAGTTTTGTAACGGATGAAGGGATTGTGATGAAATTTGGACACTGCTGCATAAAACATGTGTCCATGTGGATGTAATGTCCTACATTTGCTTGATTGTCGTGTGTCCAATGGATATGAGCGTTTTCTGTGCTCAGAGGCAAAAGTTCAGTCAGTGAAATATATGTAAAATCTCATTGGGAGTGTTTCAATCACTGTAGCTTTGAAACGCCTTAGTATTTTGAGATTTACATTTCCAGTAATAAAGCTGTGAATAAAAACTAACATTTCCATGAAACACGGCTGAAATATCACATGTGGTTTTGCCAGGGTACACAAACACCATTTTTGCTCTTTTGTTTTTGCAAATGAAATGGAGATAATTTCGAAATTCTGCTGATTTTGTTCGTTTTTTTTTTTGTCATTTATCGGATAGAAACAGTCCAATAACTGAGTCAAGAATATGCAAATGATTGAGTTACATGAAAGAATAGACCTTGCATATTTAACAAAAAATGCCAGCTATGGCAAGCATCAGTACAAAATAGATGACGGGCTTGTCAAAGTTACTGACTAATTTTTTTTTTCTCTGAGTATATTAGCTCACCTAAGCCGAAGGTTCGCAAAGTGAGCTTATGGTTTACCTATGGTCCGGCGTCCGTCTCGCGGACGTGTGTTCCACCATTTTCAAAGATCTACGAAACCGCTTGACCAATTGAAATCAAATTTCACGAGGTTACGTGTTCACTGGCTCTAGTTTACAAAATTTATATAAATCATTACCCTTAGATTTTACACCAAGGTGTACCTACATCAGGACAGGTGATAGTTTTCAGATACATTTACCTCCGTTGTAACAAAATCTGCCAGCTAATGATAGTCTTACCTGGCAGAAGCACCGGGAAATCGGTCCCTAAAACAAATCTATCTAACGCAGTAATTACAAAATTTCATGTCAAAAAAAAAAAAAAAAAAAAAAAAAGCATGCGGAGGGAAAACAGGATTGTTTCACAGGCAAAATTACGCTAACCAGAAAATGCTTTTAAAAGAAATCGATGATGGCTCATCATGAAATGTCAAACTACTTAAAATTAATAATAATTATATAAAATGAACATTACTTTACATTTCGGCAGTCGATATTGATTTTAAGCCCGTCTTTTATTTAATTAAGGATCGTCATAAGGAACGTGGTTTGACGGAGCAGCATGAAGTACAAATAGAGAGAACCCAGGTAGAAAAAAAGATGTAAAGTGCTTTGTAGAGCATGATCAGCAAATGTTATCATCTAACTGCAAAATCACGAACTGTGTCATTTAGTGCGCGGATAGCCTTATATTGCAGTTTCATCATAAGATGCTCAATTTGTTTTACTGAAGTCATAAGGGCCCCGCCTATTGCGGCTCGGAGAAATAGATGGGCTACTTGTGCCCCAGACATTGACTGTCTCTCTGATTACTGGTACACGGCTCAGAAGGTCTGGACCTCTCAATCTTTGGAAAAGTGGTTTAAATCAAACCATCTGGTCTAAATGGGTCGATATTTATATTTTGGGTGTCATGACATTTTAATGTTGGGCAGAAGTCCCATAAAATGAAAGCAACGTCCCGACATGACCATAAGTGTTGACTTGGACGTAAAGCACCAGTTCAGACAAACTGAAGTCATAAGCATTATAGCACGCGTTTTCCAAGTGTCAGAAAATGTAATGTTTATTTGCTTGACTTCTAAACATCCCAATCAACAACAGCTCAGTTATTTTTGACGGAGCTACCGCTACTTAGTGGGTGTTTTGTTGATTGCAGATTACGAACCTTTCGCTCAACTCTCTACCACTGATCGACCACGTTCCCCTCTTAGGAAAAAGATGTCTGAAGCGGAGCGGATGACACCATCGTATGCCAGTTAAAGAGGATTTGCTCTTCCTTTTGGATAGTTACGTTGAAACCAACAGAGTGAGTGCCCTAGCTTGGATTAAATCTAGCGAGTTATGTTTACAAGCCAACAGCGGTAAATAAAGTGGCATATGCCTGTCCGAGTCATTTGTTGATCATTAATTTCAAAAGAGTATGTCGGCAGCCTAATCATGGCTCGTTCGACAGTCAAATCATTAGAGCCATACATTTTATGGTTGCCGATTAATTATTCGGGCGGCAACCGATTTCTGAATATGAGGATACAAATCTTGAATGCGAATCACATTGTGCTCTCTGATTTGTAATACTAAAACTGGAATCTGAGCTGGTACCATCTTAAACCCGTTTCATCATGGTCGATTTATGGTCGATTCCATTATATAGACCTCAAAATATTTGTTGGACATTAAGTGGGATAAAATGAGATTTGACTGAATGGCAGATGCTTAAGTATATTTAGGAAAACATGTTTGTGTCAGATATAGAAATGTATTGATTAAAGATATAAAATAATGAATACCCCGTCCTCTGAAAGCACGCTGAACAACTCGAGATATATTGAGCCACCTCGTGGGAAAACCAACGTTGTGGTTTCCGACCAGGTCCAACACAAACCGACCTGTACAGTCTCAGGAAAGAGCTAGAAGCTTGAAATTTTGGATTTAAGTAGAAGAGGAACTGTACTATCCGAGTAGCGAAAACAAATGCGCTGATCAGCTTCGCAGTTACTGCGAAGCTGATCTGCGCCTTTGTTTGCGCCTAGGCAGATTGTTGGTTTTCCCATGTGGCGGCTCATTTTGTCTGCGATGTCTAACTGTGAGTGGCACTTAATTGTCGCATATATATTCTAGGCACCATTTAGGGATGTTCTCTGTGGTTTAATGTTGAAGCGAAATTATCACAGTTAATAACGAGAACTCCAGTATAATTATAACTTTATAATAAAAGTGGGTTCGAGACATGCTAATAACAGTAGGTGTTTTAGCTCAAAATTGGATCAACGGTGTCTGAATGTCCACCCTATTCACAACCGATGCTTTATAGAACGTCTGCCAGACAATGGAATTTACTAGCAGAACAAACTATTCTATTTCTACTGTTTAATAAAAACAATATTGTCTTGTTGGAATAAAAGACAATTTATTGCGTGTTTATTCAGCCAAATACTGCAAATATGCAAGGCATTAAAACTATTGTATGATGCTATCCCAGTCAATACTTCCCATTGACTAAGATCATCGGACTGTTAATGAAATGCAAACACGCAAAATGGCATGTGGGTCGAGCTATTATATAGATCAGTCTGGGTTTCTGGTACGCGCTGCTCAAAGTCTTTACTGAGTGATAGAAATGTAGCCTAAGTTGCATAGTCCTGAGTGACATGACTGGTCTGATTTCGGAACAGTCGCGCAATATATTTATGAGATGGGTCAAATGCCATATTGTCATATATTTCTAATTTCAGATTCCTCTTTGTATGCAAATGCTTTGAATGTCTGAGTGTGTGGTGTTTGCCTTGTACAAGAGTGTTGGCGTTGGAGTATGACATATTCATCCGGGGAAAACCTAAGCTATGTTCCAACGAACGAACATGAACATTATTTGTAACAAAAGACACACTGTTCATACATTCAGCATATTGTATGAAAGAGAGAGAGAGAGAGAGAGAGAGAGAGAGAGAGAGAGAGAGAGAGCAATGTCATCAGGATGTTTACATTATTTCTATTACCGCAATACTCATCAGGCGACGTAACATAGCGACGTTCGTAACATTAACACAAATTCTAACACGACGTTATCGTGTTTCCCATTGAACCTAATGGAAACGTCACCGTTTGCAAATTAATAATAATTCATTGTAAACAAAATAACGCGCGTAAGATGACGTTTTTGTGACGTCGCACATGAACATTCATGTCCGCCGAGAATGAGTCCACTGGAAAACAATTTAAAATGTAAGCATTTATTTATTAGTCGTGTTAGAATCGAAATAATTTTACTTTACGGTGAATTATCTTTGATTCTAACACGACGTTATCGTCTTTCCCATTGAACCTAATGGAAACGTCACCGTTTGCAAATGTACAATAATTCACTGTAAACAAATTACGCGCGTAAGGTAGCGTTTTTGTGACGTCGCACATAAACATTCATGTCCGCCGCGAATAAGTCCACTGGAAAACGTTTGAAAATGTAAGTATTCATTTATTAGTCGTGTTAGAATCGAAATAATTTTACTTTACGTTGAATTATCTTTGATTACCGCATGATGTTGTCGGGCAGATGCGATATTTAATTCACTCCGGCTGCGCCGTCGTGAATTAATACATCGCAATCTGCCCTCCAACATCCCGCGTTAATCACGATAATTCACCGTAACGTAAAATTATTTCTTAATTAACGCGTGATGTTGTCGGGCAGATGCGATATTTAATTCACTCCGGCTGCGCCGTCGTGAATTAATATATCGCAATCTGTCCTCCAACATCCCGCGTTAATCACGATAATTCACCGTAAAGTAAAATTATTTCTTAAGTAACGCGACGTCAGACGTCGCAACGTTCTTGACATCATCATATAGGATTAAATACAAGACAACCTAGCTGAAACATCAATGACATGAAATTTAAAGGAAGGAAAATAGAATATTTAGGATCAGTACAACAGCAACGGTCTATTTCGTAGTTTGTTGCCCGTCAGTCCGATGTAATATTCTTGTCACCCGTTGCAGATTAAAACGTAAATGACGTTTTGCACTGTATAGTCCATCTTTTCTTTTACGTGAAATGTTTTGTTTTCTAAAGTTATGCTTGACGTTACAGGCCCAGACCTGGACATCGGGTGACCTTGGCAGATGTTTTTCATTCGGATTTTGTTAACATGCGCTTTAGGTTCGGGAATTGACTTTTGCGCTTCACAATTTTGGTTTCGCTAAATATTTTAACATGGTTTCATCCAAATTAAAAACATCTATGTTGTTTTTGGTAAATACCAAATACCTCTTTGTTTTTAGGGTTGTGAGTGGAAATAAAAGGCAGTATCTCTTCTGTTTCCTTATCGTTAACCTCTAGAAGTTTGGCTCTTGGAAATGGCATTGCTTTTTTGATAACTGCATTAATGACTGCAGTGGGATATTTTCTTTTTGTAATTGTTTGAGATAATTCGTTCAAGTGTTTTGGTAGTGAAGTTTCATCAGATACAATTGTACATATTGTACATAGCCTTCAAGCTAAAGAAAATGGTATGTTTACTTTGGTATTTAAGGTGACAAGGACTGAAATTGAGATATTGTTGGGAATCAGTTACTTTATGAAATATAGTACCTACTGAAATTCCCCTTCTTACGAATATGAAGATTCGTAATTAAGAAGTGATGCATAGCTTGAAAAAATCCCACGTCCCAGATGGGATTCGAACCCGGACCGCCGGGGTAGAAATCCAATGCTCTAACCACTGAGCCAAAGAGTCGACTCCCTGACGCAGTATGTCAGAGATTGTACTTATATGATACATTGTATCGAATAGCTGTGCTATTTATAGAAGCTACGCATCATTGATTATCTCGAATGAATGAGTGGTGCGATGGGACATAACACCCTTTTCCAGAAAATGTAAGATATTCTGTACATTTTCGAAGTAATTAAGATCTTCAAGATAAAGTAGCCAAATCGTCTAAATCTTTGTTCCAGTTTTCTATTGATTATATACTTGTATTGTCATGCTGTGTCCCTTTTCTGGTGTATTTTTTGTACATGAGCTCTTCGAAATAGCCTAAAACCAAGGTTGCGTAAGTTGGTGCTGGCATGGTTCCCATCGCAGTGCCCTTCCCTTATAAGATGTTCTATTGATACTTAAAACATGTTTCCTAAAATAATACTCAAGGTAAAGAACCACAAAGAAACGGATCGTTTTAATGTTAATTTACAAACGGACGCATTATAAAGAAGAGAAAGGAAGATCCAGAAAATGATGTTTTACAGACTAGTAGCTAGTCTACCATAATTAATCTAAAAAAACATATTTCCTAATATATAATATATAATAAAATACCTGGCTGGCGATATTGAAATGAATCCAGGGGTTCCGATATGTCTGCTATGCAAAAATACTACAAAGAGTCCAACAAATTTGTGAAATGCAATGACTGCGAAAAGCGCTTTCATGCGACATGCTACTTTATTAAGATGCTCAATTTGTTTTACTGAAGTCATAAGGGCCCCGCCTATTGCGGCTCGGAGAAATAGATGGGCTACTTGTGCCCCAGACATTAACTGTCTCTCTGATTACTGGTACACCGCTCAGAAGGTCTGGACCTCTCCATCTTTGGAAAAGTGGTTTAAATCAAACCATCTGGTCTACATGGGTGGATATTTATATTTTAGGTGTCATGACATTTTAATGTTGGGCAGATTATCCCACAAAATGAAAGCAACGTCCCGACATGACCATAAGTGTTGACTTGGACGTAAAGCACCAGTTCAGACAAACTGAAGTCATAAGCATTATAGCACGCGTTTTCCAAGTGTCAGAAAATGTAATGTTTATTTGCTTGACTTCTAAACATCCCAATCAACAACAGTTCAGTTATTTTGACGGAGCTACCGCTACTTAGTGGGTGTTTTGTTGAGCTTAAGGAAGCGCGCTCAATGACACAATCTGGCGATTGCAGATTACGAACCTTTCGCTCAACTCTCTACCACTGATCGACCACGTTCCCCTCTTAGGAAAAAGATGTCTGAGGCGGAGCGGCTGTCACCATCGTATGCCAGTTAAAGAGGATTTGCTCTTCCTTTTGGATAGTTACGTTGAAACCAACAGAGTGAGTGCCCTAGCTTGGATTGAATCTAGCGAGTTATGTCTACCATAATTAATCTAAAAAACATATTTCCTAATATATAATATATAATAAAATACCTGGCTGGCGACATTGAAATGAATCCAGGGGTGAAATGCAATGACTGCGAAAAGCGCTTTCATGCGACATGCTCCTTTATTAAGAAAGTCAATATAGCTGGTGATAGTACTCAAAAATGGAGACATTCTCTCGATTGGGAGACACTGCCATAGAGTCTTATGCATTTTGATCAATTTACATGTATAACATATATAAACGATGTGTTAAAATTTTTCCACTGATCAGGAGACAGGAAAGGACCGGCTAAATAAAAAGTTTCAGATTAAAGTTTGTAACTTCTGCTTGAAAATTTATCGTAAAGGTAACCATGCTACCATGTAACCATGGGTCGAGCGTCAGACTCTATGATGGCCCCAACTTAAAGCTATTCATTTTAGTTGGTTGGGCCGGAGCTTCTTGTCTGTTGCTTGGCCCACCGGGGTCCAACTGGTGTTTTTCTTTTGCTCCGGAGTTAGTAGGTTATTCGGCACCCAGGGATCTCCATCGTCGGGCAGCTTACTCAATTTGTGTGTCCTGGTTTTTGATTCAACAGGATGTTTATCATGATTTATTTGTTTGTTCTTGATGATTCATTGACTAGTTAGAGATTCACCACGAGGACCGAAGAACTAACTAAATGTTATGAACCACTGCAGAAGCTGAGGGTGAGGTTAGGTACCTGTAAAACCGGTTTAAGCCCGCCAGTAACTTTGTGTTACTGATCGTTCTTCTGTGGTGGTTCTTTTTTGTTTTATGTCTTGGTGTTTAAAAATTTATTGTGCTGTTGGCGCCTTATGTATGTTTTCATATTTTTAGTTAAGTTAAGGTAACTGAGTGGCCACCTATTGGGAAAATAGCTGCTCATTCGGCTTACGATATGTTTCATGGTATAAGTACCTGATTGTTAGTTTGGTTTTTTCCCACCTCGGTTTTTGGAGTGGGAATCTTTTTCTGATTGCGCCTTTTCCTGATCTTTGCCTACTTGTACCTTTTAATGATAAAATCACAAAGAAAATAAACAATTCTTCCAAGTTTTTAATCTAGTGACTATACAATGGCCTGTCCCAATTCTCAGTACTAATCGCAACGGTGAATTTCTTTGATGCAACGGATTAAATTTAGGTCTGATGGACTGGTGTCTTCCCAACTTGTTTTAACATGCGTTTTGTCGTAGTAAAATGCGCAAGACAGACTGAACATGCCTACAATATGACATTTTTTCATACTGTCTCCCGATGGTCCCCCGAATCGGAGACATGTTTAGTCTTTCGGGAGATATTCTCCCGATCGAAGGACATCTAATTTTTGGGGGCTGTAGCTACTTTTAACATAACTTGTCTCCTAAAAACGGAGACAGTCCCCCGATATGGAGATTGTCTCCATATTTGAGAATTATCCCCAGCTGTATTACCCATGGATTTATTGTTGCTATTCAACATATACATTATAATATCTATGAATCAGTTTGGGCAATAGTGTTTGCAAACAAAACCTCATTTTTTATAGCTTCAACCCTTCAATGTATTATTCTATAGCTATAACTGTAATGGAAAAGTTCCATGTAGATATCCATCCGAGAAAAAAAGAAGTCCGGTTTTAAAAGATTGTTTATTCGTCAATATGATTATTTTAGGATGTAAATCTGTAGACATACAAAAAAGTAAATAGATTGTTTTTTCAACTGGGACACTTAAAAGTTTGAAAGTTACTAACGTTTCAAATTAAAAAGACTGCTTAGAGGCCATGGGTAGTGATTCGGTCGGCGGTCATCAGTCTGCGGTCTTTGCAAGCCTTAGGCATATTCGTCCCCAATTATTTCGATACAAATTGTTATTTCGGTTTCTAATCTATAAACGACATGCTTAAGACATGATTTCTATCATTGATTATGCCTGTAGTGCCTGTCTGTTCTTCATAATAATAATAGTTCATCGCGGTTTGTATTTAGCGCTACACTGCCGTGGTCACTTCAATAGTTTTTTTATGATAACCTCGAAGGTACGAATGAAGCCGAGATAGCCTATTCTCTTTTCTCTTCTAATCAAGGGCGGGAAAATCATTCGGTATCAATTAAGCATGGCACTGGTTCCTATTCCGAATATATTTACATACAACATAAACCTGATAACGGGAAACCAGCCGATAATGGCAACTATTTTTAGATTATTATTTATAGACCATAAATATTAATGATAACATGAGTAATGCCGTTAAAAGTCTGTCGGCCCCATTAGCTCAGTGTGTTAAGCATCGATCTTCTAATCAGACTCTTACAGGTTCGAATCTCGCCGAGTATCCGCTTATTCATTTTTTTTTTGTTATCATAATAAGCCTCTTTTCTTTCTTCATTCGTTTTTATTCTTCCTTTTTTATGGAGTCTATTTAGCAGTACGCTGAAAAAAAGTTGTTCAGTACTGACGATAACTGGTAGACCCAGACAGATGAATGTTGCATTATCAAATGAGCCGCGTCACAAGAAAACCGGATTTTTGCCTATGCGAAAACAAAGGCGCAGATCAGCTTCGCAGTAACTGCGAAGCTGATCAGCGCCTTTGTTTTCGCTACACGGATAGTACACTTTCTCTTCTTATTAAATCCGAAATTTCAAGCTTCTATGCTGCTTCGGGGACTGGTCATGTTGGGATGTTGCCTCCATTTTACAGGACTTTTACCCAAAATGAGGATGTCATCACATCCAACAAGTGCTTGAAATATAACTATCCAACTAAGACACAAAAGGCTTATACGTATGGATGGTTTGACTTGAAATGTTTCCTCGGCAGGCTCAGACAAGCGCGGTTAACCAGTAATCAGTCAGCAGTGTATTTATCTTTACCCGAAGGCACAAGTAGCCTATATCTATTTCTTTAGGCCCCAATGGGAGGGGGGCCCATAGTCTCTATGGTGAAAATAACAGTCACAAATGATTAGCGTGTGTCTAAGGTGTGTACAGGTCGTATAATAATCTCAGCATGCTGAAAATTTTGGATTGCATGTACTTTTGTACAGTTATGTTAAGCACACAATACAGTATAGGCGCGTATCAAACGTTTAATGTAACGCGTGTTGAACTTATTCGTATAAGACACATACCCGAGACACGTCGAGCTTTAAGCATGCTGCATGCTTAAAATACTTTAACGTACACCAAGCGTACAGAACGCACATGTACGAGGTTTGTGGACACCTTGGCTAGCAGGAAAAGTAAAGTGCTGTTGTTTAAGTTTTTTTTGTTTTTGTATAAATATAAGCACTGCTGCTGCAGCAATATCTTATGAGCATATTTGAGGAATTTGTTTCAATTTGAAGTATCAACACGTTAAATATGACATATTTTCTACTTAAGCGTACGTAGGGCCACACGGGACAGGTGCCAAAACGTCAACAAAATGTTACGATTTTCATCTTGTGTTTTTTCCCTGTCAAACGGCACTTAAATATGTTATAACATAAAAACATTTCGTCCTAAAACCAAATAACACTGACTTCAGTTTCAGAAAGATTCCGACTTGGCGGCAGTGTTGTTTGATTTATGTGAAAAAAAATCAGAAGCAGACCGAAAAATCTGTTTGAAATAATGGCGTAATTTGACGTCGGAGAACAGCCGACGCCGATTGTATGTTTCGTTAAGGAAATCACCCACAGATACGATGAAAATGTTACAAACAACAGAAACGTCATCGGTCTGTCAGTTACTATTTAGTTCTCAGTAGTTGTGGCACAGACGATTTTCAGCTGCTCAGAAGTCCACCTATGATGATAAACGGAAGATCACATGTCTGGCCGCAAGAAATTGTTACACATGTTCAACAGGTGGACGAACAATTTTGCGAGAATTGGTACGGCGTATCTGCATTTGACAGCTGGATACACAGACATAAAAATGTTGATAGCCAAGGATCTTTTGTTAAAAAAAACACCCTGAAACAAATGTATAACGCGCTGGCGGCTTAAAATGTCAAGTAACGTCATATAGAGACGTTGACCTTTGCCCCGCACTCGGTTCGGAAGTGCAGGGAAAAGGCTGTAGATGACGTGTTTTTGTCAGATTTCAATAAAATTTCTTGTATATTTGCTTATAAAATACTTTCGCAAAAGCAGATATATTCATTTTTCTGTTGAAAATATAAATGGTGTACACGAACTTTTCTGACAAACCACGTATGTATGTCTATGGAAATACATTGGTTGAATTTGCGGCATATTTTTCCACACGCTCGGTGCGCGCTTTGTCTTATACGTTATTGACTGCGATAGAAATTTGAAGCTATTGATATGACACTTGTGTCATATCTTTTCTTGTTACAATGTAGCACGTTGGCTACATGAACTTCGTACAATATATGTGAACTTGGGTTGTTCAAAAGTCAGCTTGGTTAGGCCGCGTCTCCACGGACAATGTTTCTTTGACGAAGATTCTTTGTCACAGAAACTTTGGCAATGAGTTTGTGTTCACACACCGCAAAGATCACTTATACTACTTAGCTCGCTCACCTTTGTCACAAATATTTGACAATGAAACTTGGCCACAGAATTGAGTTTACACGAGCATACTTTTCTTTGACAAATCTCCTTTGCCAGAGAAAAAGTGTCCGTGGGAACGTCAGAAAGGCCGAGGGTGTTTAAGGCCTGTTTTTGGCCTCAGATTTTGCTAAAAAAACAACAACAAATTTTTTAATTATGGTTAGAAAACTATTCCTAAAACAGCCATATGTCTCCTCTTTTAAAAAACCAGAACAAGTACTTCATTTATCCTACAGGCGTTACCATGGAAACGCACAGAAGAACAATAGATAGAGCATATTTTGCACTTTTTGTCTATTTTTTTTACTATTCCTGAACATATTTTTTTATTTTTACGTGCCGGCACGCACGACGAACAAAATGATACTTTGCATACAATATCTCTGGATGATACTTCATAATAATTTCATAATAAGAAATTGTTCATCGCGTTGAAAATGATGTTACATTACGAAAACTTTCCCATGCAATATACAGAAATTTTTGTCAGCTGTAAAAAAAATGAAAATTTCACCAGAAAAAAAAAATGATATTTTTAATAGTTTTGCTAAAAACATAGATTACATGCGTACACGTTAGAACCGCTTCGCCGCTCTAACGAGTGCCCACAATCTATGTTTTGGATCAAATTTAAGACTGAAGAAAAATAGGTATACCCCTACAAACCCCAGTTTTTTTCTATATAAAAGTGGGGGTTAAGGGGGTATACATTTCACGGACATGTTTTCCTGATGAATGGTGGAAAATAGACCCAAAATTGCAAAGGCAGTGGCTATAAAATAATAGGTATACCCCTACAAACCCCAGTTTTTTTCTATATAAGAGTGGGGGTTAAAGGGGTATACATTTCACGGACATGTTTTCCTGATGAATGGTGGAAAATCCCGGGGGGGGGGGGGCACTCCCTGGTAAGCGGTGTACCGATGCGTGATCAAAGGATTGTTGAACATACCCTAAACAGTGTGATCGACATTTAAAATTTGACCCCCCTTTTCACTGTGTTTGCTTTAAAATATGACCCTTTCCACCGTGTCCCGTCAAAAAGTACCCCTTTCCACTGTAGTCAACTAAAACACTGGAATGCAATAATTCTTTTATAACCACGTGAAGATGCTATATGTGTAATATGCAAACAATCTGCCTGATGGCTTCAGAGAAGTAATTTTAAAATATAGACAGACTACAGTAACGGAAGATGGATGCCAGGTACCTGCCTATCCTATAAGATCACCTTTGAGACTTTGGCTCTGTTGGGTTAAAATGTGGAACTGATATGATCATAAACAAACATGTGGTCATGCAATCAACACATGAAATAGCTAAAGTTACAAATAGGCAACATACAGGTACAATAAGAAAAGATGGTAAACCTTAAAATGCACATACAAAAGAAATTGTCATCACTGAAACGAGAAACAGACTAACCACAGAGGAAGTATCGCCTTGGAACTGTCAGTAATAAAGTATTGGGGGTTTAAATTGTTTCAGGGCTTTCAAGCTTTGCCCTCAGCATCTGAATTTGTTCAAATGTACACAGAAAATTGACACAAATATATATGAAATAATGGTTGGTTGGTTAATTTTGTGTTTTGTCCCACTAAACAGCTAAGGTAATATGGCGATAGGAAATTAGTTTAAGTCTTGTACGAAAAACTGGAGAAGCCTGGAATTGACCCCTGGTTTACAAGGCAAGCAGCTTTCCCACTACACCACTAGGCTTCTATACATACTTGAAATAAATCTTGATATAGTAGATAAATACCAAGCACTTACATATAGCAAGCATTATGGAGAGCAGGATTTAATACAAACCATTTTTATTTGTATGAACTACTCAATTAGCAGAAACAATAATTTCTATTGAAGCAACACACATTGTTGAACAGAAAGGGAAAATCATATCTTATCCCTTAGGTTTTAGACATTTTAGTCATTTCGGCCCAAAACATATCGGCCAAGGACGCCTCGGTCCACCCCTTTTCACAGCGTTTTAGCAGAATTGTAAAAAACATACCCTTTTTCCACAAAAACGACATTTTGCCTACCCTAAATGATGTCAGCGCTGCGCACTGCCCTTCTTGAAAAAAAGTACCCTTTCTCATCGTTTTTTTGATCACGCATCGGTACACTGCTTATCAGGGAGTGCCCCCCCCCCCCCGGGTGGAAAATAGACCCAACATTGCAAAGGCAGTGGCTATAAAGATACGGTACCGTATTTCTTTGCTTTTCAGAGGGTTGCCATGGCAACATGTGTAATTTGAATGTGATAGCTGTGCTAGAATTTATAAGCAGGGACCTATACCTGCTATTTGTAATACTTTTCTCCTCAAAATTCCAAAATTCATTTTTTACCAACACATGAGGCCGAAATCAGGCCTTAAATCCCCTAGGCCTTTGCATAAATGAAACAAACCCTCTTCAGTTCATGTTTTTGGTGACTTTATCTTCAGAGATATTACCAGATAGACTCAATAAATCAGGTTCACTGTTGAAGAGGCAGTGTTTATAATGCAACATTTCTACATATCGGCCTTATAAAGTGGGGTTCATAAATAGGAGCTTTATTTAGCTACTGACCGAATAAAGGCCATCTCTACTGACTAAATAAAGACCGCGTTGCAATTTTGTTTAACGCAACGAAAAGAAGCGCGCCAATGACGTCAAATTTTGTCACGTTTTGTGACGTCAATCACCGCCAATGTTATGCAACTTTACGTAGATGAAGCAATGGACAAGAAAATTTTAAATTATCAGCAAAATCTACTGCTATTGTTAGTGAGGGTTGAGATGTAAGAAATATTGCTCCCGTGCGATTTTTGTGCTAAAATTGATATTTTTGCTTTAAATGATTGTTTATGGGTTGTGTTGTTGAAAAATTATGGGGTTCATTTTTTTACCCCTTGACCCAGTTTTGTGGGCTTTTTCTTAAGACCATGCCCATTTCATGATTTTTCTATACTGCAGACAATAATAAAGCTGTTTCTGAATGAAAACTTTACTTTTGTGTGGCATGTTGCATCGAATGTATCATTTTGTGGCTTATGTAATGCCAGAGAACTAATTTATTACAGTTGTTGTTTATATTTTCTTCATTTTCTTCTAATTGAAAGTGGGTGGGGTAATTTAATGGGTAAATTCAATGAAATAATTCGTTCTGTTCGCTTACATATACTGGCAGAGTAAAAACCGACATTGAATCAGATGAACAAATATAAAAAAAGTTGCATGTGTTATTGTTTAAGAAAAAACCTACTATTTCATTTTTGTACGAGGGACATTCAATAAGTAATGCGAACTCACATGCATTTTTCTACTGACATGTCGGAGAATATTCTTATATCTTGATTCACAAAGCTATAGATAAATGTTTAAGAGTACAGCAGGCGTGTGTGCGCAATTCTATATTAGCTTTACTTATACAGACAATGCACGAGGGTCATTTAATAAAAATGCAAATGCATATGAAGGAAAGTGAAACAGACCGAAACAGAACAAGCGCTCAACCGTTGAAAACGCCATCCTAAGTCCAGTTGTTTTAAGTATTAAGTTTATGAGTCATCATCACGGCAAATGTTAAACGAATAAATCACAATTTAAGGTCTTGGTGAATCGCATATTGACAGGCATGGATCTAAATGGTTACGGGACGTTTCGCGCAAAAACCAGTTCCTCCCTGGGACGATTCGACCGGGACGATTCGCGCAAAAAAATCGAACGGGACGGTTCGCGCAAAAAAACTGGGACGATTCGCTCAAAATCAAATTAAGAGGTCGATTCACCCATTTTTATAATATTTATATGACACGTGTTTTGCTTTGCAAATAAGCATGATTCCAATCTCTGTCTAAGCTTGTGAATGTGGGAAGCGATTCATCACTGTGCAACATTTTTGTTGATCATTATATAATTTTGTTATGAAAGGTGCTTGAGCAAAAATCATGCATGCACACGGGTGAATTCGTTTTTACAGTTACAACCTGTAAAATAAATATGTCATTTTAATAGTTGTTGTAGCATTGTTGGAGTTAAAGTTTTAAGTTTTATCTTTTAGTATATGTTTTAATTTTTATCATATTGTCGGCATGTCGACATTAAAAACATGTGTTGTGTGTTCAAAAAGATGCAAAAGACCACAGCAGGTCCTGAGTTGTAATTCTTGTGAGGGATGGCAACACCGTGGATGCGGGAATACGGGTATATTCAATTTTAATTTTCGACAAACGGGGGGTCAAACCCGCTGGGTAGCCGTGTTGTGTCTTTGAGCAAGCAAATTACATTTGAAAAGTTGACTGGGATATTACACAAACAAACAAATTAGTGAGTGTTTTGACGTTAAATGCCATAATGTGAGCTTTAAGTCACTTATGTAATTAAATTATTGGCATCATTAAAAAAAACATGTTCTCTAATCGTTAAATTGAATTGTTTTGCTCATTATCGTGATATGCGTTAACATCTTACATTGTTTACTCGTTTGATCACAAAACAACTTTAGAGGCCAATTCCAAATTAATGACGTTGTTATAATTACTTCCATTTTAACAATTACATTTTGTGTGTGATTTATGCAATACGGATGCCGAGAGTGAAACAGAGATTAGTGCCGTTCCGCAGACCGTGCATGTCTGTTCCATTTTTATTTCTTGTTGTAAGTTTCGTATTTTTACCTATATTCAATTTCAAAACATCAAAGCAACGACTTGTTATTTTATACAAGGGTACTATAATTTATGTATATGTGTATATATACATGCATGTACATGTTCATTGTTTCCCCCCCCCCACCCCGTGTGTAATATTATTTAAATTATATAATATGCCTTTTTTGTTCCTTCCTTTTAAGAAAACGTTGAAATTATTACTGATAAATACAATTGCGCGAACAGTCCCGTGGGTGAATCGTCCCCTTAATTTTGGGAAAAATAAGAACAAAACATATTGCTCAGAAAAATCAAAGATAAAAAATATATTTCCAATAAGTCCATAATTAGTTTTATATACACATTGCATTTTGTTGATGAATTTTGATAAATAAAGCCTTGAAATCAAATTTTGAAAAATGCGCGAACCGTCCCGGGAGGAAACGTCCCGTTCGAAAAAAAAAATTTTGCGCGAACCGTCCCGGGAGGAACTGGTTTTTGCGCGAAACGTCCCGGAGCCTTCTAAATTACCTGAATTGACAACCGGAATGGACATTTCGTACATGTTAATGTGTCCTGGGGTTTTTGTTTCTTTTGGAAAGACAAGATGATCTCGAATATGATCAGAAAGAGTTCAGCCCGAGAATAAATGGTTAAACCTAAATTCCTTGCCGTAGCAGAAACCTTGGTGATCTCTATTTATCACGAAACATGAATAAAATATGAAAGTTTGATCCTTTGGAAGCACTAAAAACATCAAAGGGAGATAGTATATTGCGCGATTTCGGGTAATAAACCCTCATCAGTAGCCCTTTTTAAACCGGCAACAATAGCCAGACTATTGTACTGCAATTTCGAAAATTCAGGAGAAGTCTAAATAAAAGACATATTCCTTAACGGGGTCGAATAATTTAAACATGGCTTAGAAGTATGTTTCTAAACGTGAAACCTCTGAAATAATATAACAGAGTAATAACTCCCACCCAATATTGTACTATCGTAATCGCAGTAGACTACGTTTCGGTCAACTTCGGAGAACAATTCTCCAGTACCAGTAAGATATTCCAGTGTTGAATTCTGACTGGTCAGTATCAGCGTCCAAATAAGGATGTTGTACGGGAACAAAGGGATACACCTGATGACGACTATGCTTCTTAATCTCCTTAATTTCAAAGTAATAAGTTGATAAAATACAACTGGCAATACAATACAGAGAGAATGATTTAGAATGAGTTTGAGAGGGTGCTAGAGAGGTCAATAATGTAGTTTGCTTTGTTTGATTCGACGGTTAGCGTCACATTTGCAGCTATGGTTGTTTGCGACTGAATGTGTATATTTGAATTGCCTTCCAGCATCAGGGCTTTAAGAAATTGATGGGTCACAAGATGTCTCCCGCACAGAGCTGCTAAATACCTGACCACATGAGCAATTGTTAACGGCTTAGAGGGTCTAAATGCCGCGGTCCAATAAAATTGGTTATGTAATACTGATCGGTATTGAAGGGAAATGGTGTGCCATTTCACCCAAATGTCGAAAGGAAGTTTCGTGAAAACTGCGACAAAGACCACCGGCACCTGTCACATGCCTTGACCCGGATTTGAAACTGGACCGCAGCGGTGACAAGTACGTTTGTTATCAAATATGCTATCCAGGCCCCGACATATTTCTGCCAGTAATCTAGACATATCAATTAAATGCAATAGTGCAATTCAAATGTTTGTAATGAAGTGAATGAGACAACAGATTATGCAAATTGTGTGACCAAAGAAACACCTTTTGCATCAAAACGACACTATTTATATGGTTTTGGAATATCTATTTTGTGTTGTTTGTTTGAGTTGATGCTTAACGTCCAAACCAACAGCTATAGTCATGTCGAGACGTTGTCTTCATTTTATGGGACTTTACCCAAAATGAGGATGTCATGACAACCAAAAAGTGCTTCAAATATAACCACCCAACTAAGCCATTAAGGCTTATGTATGTATGATTCTACTTGAACCACTTTTTCTAGGCAGCTTAGACCAGTAAGCAGATGGTCAGTCATTACCGTAGAAGCTTTGTCCGGAAGCAAACACAGCCCATCTATTTCTTTAGGCCCAAATAGGCTGGTGCCCATATCCCACCCGGCCACCCTTTGCATAGATATTTGTCCTTTCAGATGCATATTATGGAAAGTACAA
The DNA here is from genome assembly GCA_964017185.1 of Rugalucina vietnamica. NCBI lineage: Eukaryota > Metazoa > Mollusca > Bivalvia > Lucinida > Lucinidae > Rugalucina > Rugalucina vietnamica. The sequence continues at coordinate 18,223,313 of OZ024881.1, read as the reverse complement.
AGGTTATTGCAGAATTATTACCGATGTCGATGTAAGAGACCATACCCTGCAATACATTTCTATTGATCACTTAGAGTTTCTTTGATGCTTTTAGCTAACAAGATGACTCTTATGCATGCGTAGTCATTGCCTATTTTTGTTAACTTGCATGATGTTTAAATCGTTGTCGGATATTATTAACGATACTTTATTCAATAAAACGCATGGGCTTTCGGTTTATCCATTATTTGAAACTATCATACAGTTATTAAAATCACAACAATATCGCGTTTACATGGCACTGTTTTTCACCAGAAGTGTGTAATCTTACATTATATTAGCCATTAAGATAGATTCTAGCACAGTTGTATTGTAATAATGTTATGTGTGCATTTTATGCATTACATGTACAGTGCAATGCGCGAAATAACATCTGTATCTATACTACTTTTTAACGACCCTCGTGTATAATATGTATAGGCACTGCGCAGACACCATCAAACATGCAATAGCTTTATCTCAACGAATTTAGCTTATCATATTCAGGAACAGAGTTAAAGGCATAACATTTTAACGTAGAAGAAATTGCACGCCGATTCGCATTACATATTGAATGACCCTCGTATATACAATGTAGTTAATTATGGGCACCGCAAAGATAATACAGATAATACCATGTTTACAACTGTTTATTACATAATATTCATCTGCTTGATGTCTTTTTGTTTTCTTTCAGTGTCATTATATGCCGGTGATAGAGTATTGTTAATTTTCATACTTATTTCCCCCATTAAAATACCCCACCCACTATGTTTTGAGATATATTGTGCTTACATCGCCAAGTGTATTTATTGTTACATAGCCTACTAAAGGGGATTTCAGATGCAAAATACAAGGTAAAAAGCTTGTGTTAGTAGCAGAAACAACACAACATATGTCAGCAATGTAGTTTATGCCCAAAATGGGCGTGGCCTAGAAAAAGAGCCCGCAGAATTGGCTCGAGGAGTCGGAAAAATTGAACCCCATCATTTTTCATAATAATAACACACAAACAATCATTTAAAGCAAATAAATCAATTTTAGCACGAAAATCGTACGGGAATACATCTCGACCCTCACTATGTGGCGAATTTACTATTTATAGAACTCATTAGTGATCCTGAATTAGAGCAGATAGTGCAGCTCACCACTAGAGGAACAAAAACATTCGATTTGATCATCCCTTTCCGGCCAGTTTGTTTATATCCATACGCCGGACATATCTTGTGATCATTTTATTAAGAAACCCAAGAGAACGGTGTATAGATCTAGATTATGAATCTATGAGAGCTGATGTACTTAAATTTGCAATGGAGATTTGCTTCAGTTGTTACTCGAGCGAAAATTACAGTTTGATCACATCTTTCAATCAACGGATAAACATATCCCATCGAGGACTAGACGTTCAGTTTCCGCGGACTCGGGTGAAATTCTTAAAGAATGGTCCCAAACAAACATTTCCCAATTTCTTGTATAATCCTTCTTCTTGGTTGACCTAACCTATGCGGCTACATGGATTCTCAGCATCAATGAAAAGTTACCACCACAAAAATTTCGATATTTAGAGAAATAAAAAATTTCTTTCAAAAAACTTAATTTCATTCATGATTCTGGTCAACGGCAAAGTGATTTAGTGACATTAAACAGTTCCACTAGAGCTGGGGCTATGGTGCACGCGATGCACGTGGAATTTGTAATTTTCGAAATTTTCGAGAACTAGAAAAAGGTACAAGTAGGCAACGATCAGGAAAAGGCGCAATCAGAAAAAGTTCCCACTCCAAAAACCGAGGCAGGAAAAACCAAACTAACAATAAGGTAGGTACTAAGACCATGAAAACATTTAGTAAGCCGAATGGGCAGCTATTTCCCAATAGGTGACCACTCAGTTACCCAAACTTAACCAAAATATGATAACATACATAAGACGCCAACAGCACAAAAAATTAAACACCAAGACATAAAACAATAAGAACCACAACGTAAGTATCGCCTTGGAACGATCAGTAATAAAAAAGTACTGAAGGACTTAAACCGGTTTTACAGGATCCTAACCTCACCCTCAGCTTCTGCAGTGGTTCATAACATTTAGTTAGTTGTTCGGTACTCGAAGTGAATCTCTGACTAGTCAATGAATCATCATGGACAAACAAATAAATCATGATAAATTCCATGATGAATCAAAAACGAGGACTCACAGAATGAGTAAGCTGCCCGACGATGGAGATCCCTGGGCGCCCAATAACTTACTAACTCCGGAGCAAAAGAAAACCACCAGTTGAACCCCGGTGGGCCAAGCAACAGACAAGAAGCTCCGACCCAACCAACTAAAATGAATAGCTTTATGTCGGACAGAGTCTGAAGCCCGACCAACCGGCGTGCAATTAAAGAAGGCAGCATACTTATCAACCGTGACTGGGTTAAAAACTAAGCATGCAGACTGTCGCATAACATTTAAGTTATATCCTACCCAGATAGCATGACAACGTTGGCCCAACGTAGGATTTCGGTAGTGTGCTACCGGTAGTGTGCTACGTCGTTGGGCCAACGTAGGTCAAAGTGTACTGATAACGTGGATTCAACGTTGATTCAACGTTGGGCTAACGTTACATTTAAGTTGGCTTAATGTTAGTTAGCCTATCAAATGCCAACCTTAGTACCTGTGCCTTAGTGCACTAAATGTTAAAGTGTACTAGCAAATAGACAAAAAAAGACTGCACATGTTTCGGTATCTTTATTAGAAATACATGTATCAAACAAACATATATTCAAGTAGATCTGTTCCTTTTTCAGGCTGCGGGGATGAGTCCGTTGTTCTCCTTTGTAGCCGTCGTCATTGTTAAGGCTGTTCCTTTTCCGATTGTGCGGTGACTGCGCATAGATGTAAATGCCGATCTGTTTAGCCTGATCTGCTTCCTTGTAAGTCTGTGCGGGTGAGCTAACATGAACGCGCTGACTCGTCTGTTCATTTGCTGGTCTAGTGAATTCGCAGGATTGTCTTTTCCTGCTATAGACTGTGCAGGATGATTCTTCCTTGATAGACTGGGTAGATGTGCAGAAGGATTCATTCCTTTGTTTGACTGTTCGACTGTGCAGACCGATCTGCTCCGTTGTTAGAGGTTTCCATTTCTTTGTTAGAATGTGTACATGCTGATCTGGTCTGGGATGCGCAAACTGATGTTTTCTGTTTTAGTAGCAGTATCTTCATCACAGCACAACTTTTCTGAAAATAAATCAATAAATAAAATGCATAATTTATTATTAAACGGCATATTTATCTAATTTTCAATCTATGATAATAATGATGATAATAATAAAACATGGTTTAACAACATCAAAAATGAACAGAACCAGAAAAAAAAATAGAATAAAATGGAGAGAGAAAATAATTTACCATTTCTTTCTTCTGCAACATTTTCTTTGTCTCTAAGTCTTCAAACTGCAATAAGTATCTGTTGCTAATTTAGCCGGTACACGAGAAAACTGGTTTTGGGGATTTCCTACCAGGTCTGACACAAACCGGTCTGTACACAATCAAAAAACGCTACAGACTTGAAGTATTGGCTATAAGCAAAAGAGGAATAGTGCTATCCATGTAGCGACAACAAAGATGCTGACCAGCAATGCTGTTACTGCACAGTTGATCTACGCCTTTGTTTTCGCATAAACAAAAGTCCGGTTATCTCATGACGAGGCTCAATTATCCATAGATAATTGTGGCCACATATTCTGTTCTTCTGGGCCCTGTTGCATAAAACACTATTAACTCTTAATTGCAGGTTAAAGTCCCAGTTAACTTAATGGCAGCTTTATTCCTGCTGCATTTTTGTCTATGAAAATCAATACTTTTGTATCTTAAAAGCTGTCATTAGCTAATGTAGCTCTTGAGGTACTTTAAAATTGTTTTATGCAGCAGAAAATTAATGCCATCTTTACTAAGAGAGTTCTTGAACTTAATGACAGCTTAGGGTTTAATGACAGCTTAAGTTCATGCAACAGGGCCCTGGGTATCATGTTTCAGATTAATTTGTGGTGAAAGCAGTAGGTGACCTGTCTGTTTTATGATAACAAATAATTTGATTATACCTAATGTGTTTCTTAAATGATGCATATGCATCAAAAAGCTAGAAAATTGGGAAAATAATTTTTATCAATGCAAACAAAATTATATGAATATTAAATCTACTCTTTATTGCACCAAAAATAATTATACATATTATTTAAGACAAAATTTGGGTTTCACATCAGGAATGCATTGCCTGTACGATCAGCGTGTGCATCTACACATTCAATCAGTGCAGGCCAATTACTATCTGAGCCTGTAGAAGATAACAATTTCAGATTTAGAAAGAATAGTTAAATGTACTTTCTCTGGAGCGAAAACAAAGGCGCTGATCAGCTGTGCAGTTACTGCACAGTTGCGCCTTTGTTTTCGCGTCTTTGTTTTCGCATATACAGAATGTTGGTTCTCTGATGCATCGGCTCACCTAGTTTAAAGTTGATGTCTTGAAAAAGTTTGCCTTTTGCGAATTTCACCATATGACAAGAAACAGGGCAGTACACAGGTCCTTGAAATGTTAGATTTACGATGAGACGAGACCAGGACATTCCAGTTTCAATCTAACGTATTCCCGAATTTGACCAATCTTTGTTCTGCATACATGTAATTAAGCCGTTTTACTTGTTGGCTTACCTCAAACCAACAGTCCATTAAAATGTGGTGTACAACAAGAAAACACACATTTTGCTCATGCAGAATCAAAGGTACGGAGCAGCTGCACAGTCGACCCACAGATGATCAGAGCTTTTCTTATCGCTGCCTAAATGTTACCTGCAACTTGCGCCTGATCAGATTATGTAACAACTTTTAAGGCTTTTCTATAGTTGTTTTGGCCATTTAAGAGTTTGAATTGTCATTTTTTCGGGCTTGATGTGCTAACGTTGGCCCAACGTTGGGCCAACATTATACACATGTATGAACATTTTAGGAAACCTACGACCTTGGGCCAACGTTGGGCCAACGTTACACAAATGTAGGTACATTTGAGGAAACTTACGATGTTGGACCAACGTTGTGCCAACGTTACAATAATTGAAAGGAAAAGTTTTATTTTTTCAATAAAAGGAAAACGTTTTCCCATCACTATGCCAACTTAAGTATTATTTGGCTGTCTAAATTAAATTTACAAGATTTTTTGTCACAAATGGGTCAACATAGAATCAACGTAGGCCCAACGTTACACTGCCAACGGCTAACCATTTACCAACGATGCGATTCAATGCCAACGTTGGGCCAACGTTGTCAGCTATCTGGGTATACGTCTGTAACGCGTAATGATTTTTCTGAATTGAAAAGAAAAATCATTCCTTCCAATAAGTTTCTTAAATTTGTAAACCAAGTCACCATAAAATTCAGGTTCCGAAAGGCCCTCACGAAACTTTGAAGGGTCTGATAACCTCCCTTGGAAATATGCAAATTTCAAACTCGAGACTTTGTGAATCGAGTAAGTGTTGAGTATATAGCGCAGTAAACCACCCTTGGTGGATGAGCATGCTTTTCCACCGACGGGGTTTGCTGTGGCTTAGCTCGGCTGGTGGCAGCGGTGGGATGATGACAACTGCCAGACCGGAGTTGCCTTACCCATGTAGTTCCCAGGCCAAGACTCGGGGACGAGTCTTCTCGGAGGGGGGAAGTAATGTGACGGGATAGCCTCCCTTGGAAATATGCAAATTTCAAACTCGAGACTTTGTGAATCGAGTAAGTGTTGAGTATATAGCGCAGTAAACCACCCTTGGTGGATGAGCATGCTTTTCCACCGACGGGGTTTAGCTGTGGCTTGGCTCGGCCGTTCGTTACAGGTCTTTAGCCCAACATTAAATTTGGAAATCAGTTCGTAGTGTCTGCGATAAAATTTAGAAAAGGTTTTTCGAAGTTTATGATACCTATAGCCCTGCTGAAGAAGTTTGGCTGTTAAACATTTATTTCGTGCATTGAAGTCCGCAACATGATTGCAGACTCTAGCAAACCTAATGGAAGCGAGATAGCCGAGTGGTTAGCGCACTGGCTTCTTGTGCTAGAGGTCCCGGGTTCGATAACCGCCGGCGGCGAGGAAAATTTGTTGGTCCGAACTTGCTTTCCTTCGTGTCATTTGCAGGAATGACATGATACAGTGCGCCGTCCTTCGGATCGGGACGTAAACTGGAGGCCCCTTGTGCCGGGACAGTCATCCCCTGTGCAGGTTAAAGATCCCTACACAGGTTCATGCATGTAGGCTCATCCTGCAAACACACCGGAGTGTACAATGTACACCTCCCAAGAATAATCAGAAATTGAATGATGTGAGTAACAGGAACACAAGTTGTGAAATGTATACGCCATAAGAAGCACGGCGAGGAACGTCACCATCCAATCAAAATCAAAGTCATCACGTTTATCATAAGTTTTAGAAGAAACGAATCCATTTGCAATAGAAAGATGTAAGTCTAAAAATGGGGCTTCGGTATCTGTGTTGTTTGCTTTATTAGCTCACCTGAGCCGAAGGCTCACAAGGTGAGCTTATAGTACAGTAGTCGAGCCGGCGTCCGTCCGTCCGTCCGTGCGTGCGTCCGTCCACATTTTCAAACTTGAATATCTCTAAGACAACAAAGCCGATCGTGATCAAATTTTATCTAAAGCATCATTGAGGAGGGGGAAAGGTTGCATTAGGTTTTGGGCCAGGTCGGATTGGAACTCTGGTTTCCATGGTAACAGATAGCTCCCATAGACTTACAATGGGAAAAACATAAAAAAAATCTTCTTCTCCGAAACCACAAGTCCCAGACCTTTCATATTTTGTGTGTAGCATTGTATAGTGGTCCTCTTTATAAATCCTGCCAACCGTGCCCCTGGGGTCCATACAGGCCCCGCCACAGGGGCGTGATGGGGCAAAACATACAAAAATCTTCTTCTCCGAAACCACATGGCCCAGAGCCTTCATATTTTGTTTGTAGCAATGTGTAGTGGTCCTTTTTATAAATCCTGCCAATCATGCCCCTGGGGTCCATACAGGCCCCGCCCCTGGGGCGTGATGGGGCAAAACATAAAAGAATCTTCTTCTCCGAAACCACATGGCCCAGAGCCTTCATATTTTGTATGTAGCAATTTGTAGTAGTCCTTTTTATAAATCCTGCCAATCATGCCCCTGGGGACAAAAATGGCCCCGCCCCGGGGGTCATTAGCTCCCATAGACTTACAATGGGAAAAAACATAAAAAAATCTTCTTCTCTGAAACCACAAGGCCCAGAGCTTTCATATTTTGTCAGTAGCAATGCATAGTGGTACTCTTTATAAATCCTGCCAACAGTGCCCCTGGGGTTCATACAGCCCCGCCCTGGGGGGGGGATGGGTAAAACATAAAAAAAAATCTTCTTCTCCGAAACCACAAGGCCCAGAGCTTTCATATTTTGTTTGTAGCAATATATAGTGTTCCTCTTTATAAATCCTGCCAACTGTGCCCCTGGGGTCCATACAGGCCCCGCCCCGGGGACATCATGGGAAAAACTTTAAAAAATCTTCTTCTCCGAAACCACAAGGCCCAGAGCTTTCATATTTTGTGTATAGCAATGTATAATGGTCCTCTTTATAAATCCTGCCTACCATGCCCCTGGGGTCCATACGGGCCCCGCCCCGGGGGTGTCAAGGGAAAAACATAAAAAAAATCTTCTTCTCCAAAACCACAAGGCCCAAAGCTTTCATATTTTGTATGTAGCAATGTGTAGTGGTCCTCTATATAAATCCTGCCAATCATGCCCCTGGGGTCAAAAATGGCCCCGCCCCGGGGGTCATTAGCTCCCATAGACTTACAATGGGAAAAACATAAAAAAAATCTTCTTCTCCGAAACCACAAGGCCCAGAGCTTTCATATTTTGTCAGTAGCAATGTATAGTGGTCCTCTTTATAAATCCTGCCAACCGTGCCCCTGGGGTCCATACGGGCCCCGCCCCGGGGACATCATGGGAAAAACATAAAAAAAATCTTCTTCTCCGAAACCACAAGGCCCAGAGCTTTCATATTTTGTTTGTAGCAATGTATAGTGTTCCTCTTTATAAATCCTGCCAACCGTGCCCCTGGGGTCCATACTGGCCCCACCCCGGGGGCGTCATGGGAAAAACTTTAAAAAATCATCTTCTCCGAAACCACAAGGCCCAAAGCTTTCATATTTTGTTTTTATCAATGTATAGTGGTCCTCTTTATAAATCCTGCCAACTGTGCCCCTGGGGTCCATACGGGCCCCGCCCCGGGGGCGTCATGGGAAAAACATACAAAAATCTTCAAAAATTCATATTTGGTCACGTGACGAGTGTCATGGCGTATCAATATCGTAGTGAATAATATCGAATAGTATGTGATTCTTACGGACTTTTCGAAACCGAGAAAGGGCATACGGATTACTTGAAGAAGTATGTTTAACTACGTTCAGATAACTTACTGCTGTATTGCCTCAGCAACATGCTTCATCCCTTTGTATATTTCACAAGCCCTTCGGTTTACTTCTCAATTATGATCCCTTCTGCTATGAAATACTTCTTATTCATTTTTCATCTCATTTGCCATGTTCCCATTCTCATCTGCCGCGCGCGACGTGCCCTCGTGGGATTCTGGGATTCGCGTTCGAGAGCGCGTGCCCTCCTGAGCACTCTGGATAGTTTGTTAATTGACCATCATAAATGATACTTTTAAGATCTAAGCATGTTCTCGGGAGGTCACGCGGTCGCGGAGGAGCAATAAACAGTGCGGTGCGTATTATGCTATTGTCCGCGTTCATAAATTTTCTTTTTCACCCACAACAAACGATTGTAAGTTTTCACTACATCCAGCTTGTTTTAAAAGAAAACAGTCATCTAAGTAAACTTATCAAAAGCGCACATAAACGCCGATTCATCTTATCATGCAAAAATTTAAACAACCTTCGTTTTCTTACAAACTTATTTGGCATATTCATTGCAATGTTATTAATCACATGGTTAATTTCCCTTATATTATGTTGCGGCGACATTCATCCTAACCCCGGTCCTCTATCGAGTTCTAGCTCTAGCTCCAACACAAGCATATCAAGTGTCTCTTTACCCTCATATGAAAGCCACTTAAGTGTATGTCATCTCAATATTCAAAGCATCCTGCCTAAAATTGATATATTACAACATGAAATGCAGGCATTTGATGTTTATGTATTTACTGAAACGTGGTTAAATGACAGGATCAATGACAGCCAAATAAAAGTTGTTAATTTTAACGATCCATTTAGGTGCGATCGTGATGATCGTTCTGGAGGGGTAGCGATATATGTGAACGAAAATTTAAATGCTACGAGAAGGAGAGACCTAGAATTAAATGGCCTTGAATGTGTCTGGATCCAGTTAAAACTGCGCGGTCACGATATTCTTATTTGCGGTATGTACCGTCCACCAGATGCTATAAATTGGAACTTGATTCATGAATCTGTAGATCGAGCAAAAAGTACACATATTCAAGATATTATAATCATAGGTGATCTTAATAATGACTTGCTTGTTACGAATAGATGCAAACATCTTCAGGAATTGATGAATACCTACAACCTTAAACAACTTATTGATGAGCCCACTCATTTTACTGAATTATCTTCGACGCTCATAGATGTGATATTGGTTAACAAAACTAGCAATATTTTAGCAAGCGATGTCTGTGATCCCTTCATTCCTAATTTAATAAGGTTTCACTGTCCGATTGCTGTCATTTTAAAGTTCTTAAAACCTAAAAGAAAGTGTTACACCCGAAAAATTTGGAAGTATGATCAAGGTGATTACACTAAATATAGACAGTTGCTATCTATGCAGAGCTGGGACGACATATTGCTTGGCGATGTTGATACAGTCGCGAATAAAATTGCATCAGCCGTTATGGACGCAGCATCAAAATCTATCCCGAATAAAAACGTGACAATCAGACCTATAGATACTCCGTGGCTACATAACGAAATTAGAAACTTGATCCGCCGAAGGAAACGAATACATAGGAGAGCTAAATTACTTAATACTAACGAAGCATGGGCTAAATTCCGTAAAATACGAAACAAAATCGTAGGGAAAATACGATCTGCAAAGTCTGACTATGAAAATCGAATTTCTGCTGCACTACAGACGAATACGACCGACATTAAAACTTGGTGGAAGCTATCTAAGCAAGTTTTAAATCTTGAAAAAGGCAACGAACCTATACCAGACTTAAAACATGATAATAAGATAATTGAAAGTGACCAGGAGAAAGCGGAAATATTCAATGAATTTTTTATCACACAGTCACGAATTAATGATGCTAATAAGATGCCACCAAACCTACCAGAGCCAACGTACGATCGACTTAGGCAAATTAACATTTCTGCAACAGATGTATGCGATATTCTTAAATCCTTAAATGTTTCTAAAGCATCAGGTAGTCCGCGATTGTTAAAAGAAGGAGCGAACCAGTTATGTACTCCACTTAGTACCTTCTTCAATCGGCTTTTAATCTCTGGCCAATATCCTAAATCATGGAAATATGCTGACGTGACACCAGTTTATAAAAAGGGTGATAAGCAAATACCTAATAATTATAGACCGATCTCGCTTTTAAGTGTAGTAGGCAAAACGATGGAACGAGTCATTCCTTCCATCCGCAATACGAGCTTGGAATGATCTACCCAATACAATTAGAAATAGCACTTCTCTTAACCAATTCAAACGCAAGCTATCAGAACAAAGGTCAAAACCTCCAAATCATTTCTATTACGGCAGAAGAGTACCACAAATACAGCATGCACGATTACGTATGGAGTGTAGTGCTCTACAACAGCATCTATTTAAGAAAAGCCTTGTTGAAAGTCCTCTGTGCACTTGTGGTATCTCAGAAACGTCGAAACACTTCCTACTCGATTGCCAAAACTATCACCAAATCCGTAACCGAACTCTGTCTGATTTTCTCCACCTTCCAACTAAATCCCTGCTCTTCGGAGACCCCAGACTCACAGAGGAAGAAAATACAAACATTTTTGAAGCTGTTCATAAATTCATTACTCAGACAGGGCGCTTTGACAATTAATTTCGCACAGGCGTTTGTTGCTGCTCTATCGCGATCTCCGAATCCGCGGGGGTTCGTTTCGGGTGGTCTGAAACTCTGAATCTGAATCTGCCAGATACTCCATACACCTCATAAAGAGTATTACGTGGAGTGCGTGTGGAAATGGCCAAAAGAAAAAAGAATTTTTATGAAAAAAAAAAAAAAAAAAAAAAAAAATGGATTGGATTGGGAGTCATTATAATTGTTGCTATTGTAAAACAGTGGAATTTGGAATTTCATCCACTTGAATAGTAGTTGAAGGAATTTGGGTAGTTCTTAGATTGATGATGATGATAATGATGATGATGATGATTTCCAATGAATGAGTAGCGCTTACTGGCCCATAAGGACAATTATGGTTGGAGGTATGAAATCAGTGATGATGATGATGATGATGATGATGATGATGATGATGATGATGATGATGATGTTACTGTTTCAGAAGAGATGAGAGGCGAGTCCAGCCCGGAATGATTCCAGGTCTGGACAATTGATCAGGTCAGGGGGGAGGTTGTTCCATAGTCTTGCAGTTCTCGGAAAGAAGGAATACAAATGAGCATTGATACTTGAGTATGGAATGGAAAGCCTGTTACGCATTGTGGGTGTGATGTATGGTGGGAGAGGGATTCGGACTAGGCCTGACTGAATTTTATAAAGCATTACCAGGGATGATATTTTTCGACGTGTTTTTAGAGTAGGAAGACTTAGCTTTTTTAACATTTCGGTGACGCTGCTGGTACTTGCGTAATCGTTTAGAATGTATCGCACTGCCCTGTGTTGGACCATCTCAAGCTGTTCTATGTATTTCTTCTGCCATGGATCCCAGACTGATGAAGAGTATTCTAAAAGGGGTCTGACATAAGTTTTGTAGGCTGTCGCTTTGATCCTGATATTGTGTGTTTGAATATTTCTTTTGATAAATTTTAAAGTGTTGTTTCCTTTTGCGGTGGTCTGGTTGATGTGTTTGGTCCAAGAAAGGTCATCAGATATATTCAATCCCAGGTATTTCGCATTTTTGGTAGTTTGGAGTGTTTTGTTGTGAAGTTTGTAGTCAAAAATAAAGGGTTTATGTTTCTTTGTAATTCTAATCACTTCACATTTATCTGGGTTGAAAGCCATAAGCCATTCACTCTCCCATGCTTCAAGGTTTGAAAGATCTTTTTGAAGGTCAAGGCAGTCTGATAGGTTGGAGATGGTAAGATACATAATGGTATCATCTGCAAACAGTCTGATATTGCTCTTAATAGTTTCAGGCATGTCATTTATATACATGAGGAAAAGACATGGACCCAGTACTGACCCTTGGGGGACACCTGAAAGGACAGGACAAGCATCTGATTTCTCGCCGTCTAGTACGACACACTGACTTCTGTCCGAGAGGAAAGACTGGATCCATGTAATTACCCCATGGTTGATACCTAGTCGATGGAGCTTCAGCAAGAGCCTTTGATGGTCTACCTTATCAAATGCCTTGCTGAAGTCCATGACTATGACATCAGCCTGGCCTTTATCATTTAGGGTGTCGTAGAGGTCCTGTGTAAATTGGATCAATTGAGTTTCACAGCTAACCCGACTTCTGAAGCCATGCTGATTATGAAAGAGAAGGTTGTTTTTATCAAGATGGGCCATTATGTTAGAGGTGATAACGTGTTCTAGGACTTTACAGCAAATACAGGTAAGTGAAATTGGGCGGTAGTTTTCGGGTTTTGATTTGGGTCCTTTTTTGTACACTGGTGTCACGTAGGCGTTCTTCCAGTCCTTTGGAACTGTACCTTCAGAGAGTGATGTGTTAAAAATATCTGTCAGTATGGGAGCTATTTCTTTGTGAAGCTCTTTAAGAATCCTTGAAGTGAGATTGTCCGGGCCGGCTGCTTTTCCTGGGTTGAGCTTAGAGAGCTGTTTTGCAACTCCACTAACTGTGACTGTTATGTTTGGCATCACCGGGAAATTGAGTTCACTTGGGAGGATAAGGTTCAAAAGATGGCGCAACCTAAGGGGTACAAGCTTGGTGAAAACAGACTGAAACTGGTTATTAAGGATGTTTGCTTTATCAACAGGGTCAGTATAATTAATACCATTGGATTTTAGGCAGTTTATTTCTTTGCTATCAGATTTTTGCTGTTTAATAAAGGTATAGAGACGTTTGTTGGGTCGTTTAGGTTCTGATGTTTCTTGTTGGTCGGTTATGATTGACTCAATGTAGGTGTTATATGACTCTCGAAGTTTCTTTTGGATTGTGTGTTTCAGGACTTTGAATTTTTCTTTAAGATTAGGGTTTGATCTGTTTTGTTTTATCTTTGCGTACAGTTTGTCTCTTTTGTTCATTTGTCGTTTAATCTCGCGGGTTACCCAGGGTTGGCTTTCTTTCGGCTTACAAAATTTGGTTGGGATAAATTTTTCGGTCATTTGATTTAGAGCTTTCTTGAATTCGGTCCATTTGGTATTTGTGTCTGATCCTGTGACTTGGTTGTGGTAGACTTGTTGGTAGTCACTCATTTCTTTCCTGAAGCCGGTCCAGTCTGTCTTCTTGTACAATTCAATTGGTCTCTGTTTTTGCTGTCTTCTTCGAAGATTGATTTTTAGTTCATGATATACAATATCATGATCACCGGTACCTAGAGGTGGGAGAATTTGGGTACTGTGGAGTAGGGAGGGCTGATCGAGAAGAAATAGGTCGAGAATATTTTTGCCTCTTGTTGGTTCCTTAACAACCTGTTCGAGGCCAAAATCATGTACAGTAGAGACAAAGGATTCATAGACAGAGGGACAAGGACAACTTGGTGTAATCTGTTCTGTTTGCCAATCTATATTAGGGAGGTTGAAGTCACCTAGGGCCCAAATATGACTTGTTCTGGGTATTTTCGAGAGGGACTTTTCCAACTCGTCAATACTTTTCGAGTCATTTTCACTGGGTTTGTAGAAGGAACAAACAAACACATTCTTGAGTCCTGGTATGTCGATTTTCGCCCATACTATCTCTGAATCGGAGTCGAGTTCTGGCTGGCTGACAGGATTTAGGCTATGTCTGATGGCTAAAAATACGCCTCCACCTTTTCTGTTTTTACGATCTTTCCTGAATATAGAGTAAGATTCTGTATTAAATACTTCATTGTTGGAATGAGTATCGTTTAGCCAGGATTCAGTTCCTACAATAATGTCAGGCATTGTTTGGTCTGTTAGGTATTTGAGTTCTAGTCTTTTTTCAAAGACTGAGCGGCAGTTGACATTTATGATAGTGAGACGATTGGGGGTTTGCTTAGCTTTAGGTTTTGATGATTTGGCCTTTGGGGGATTCAAAGTCTTGGGGGATGATGAAGCTTGTGGAGGACCTAAATTGGAGGTCATTGGAGAACTTGTAGACTGTGACAAATAACTGAGACATGAATTTTCCACAGATGTTGAAGTGTCTGAAAGTGTGTCAAGGGACTCAAAAAGGGCATGTGTATAGTTTGGGAAGTTGCATTGGTTGCAATACCATACTGCTTTGGACTGTGATAGGATGTCAAATGTAGTATTTCCTATACCCTGGCAGTCTGCGTGAAACCACTGATCGCAGTTGCCGCACATGATAGACATGATATTTGACCAAGTTACTTCTTCATGGCAGTATCCACATGGATAATTGCTGTTGTCACTTTGTACACTCTGGTTCACCCCTGGACCTGGGTTTAATTCAATGTCGGCTGATCTGCACATCAGGAGGATGCACAAGTAAAGCAGCGTTGTTCCGTAGCCAACTATGAGCGATAGTCAAGCTCGCTTACCTGTACCTGTACTTCTTTGCGACTTGTATAGAACTTAATAGGGACATATTAATTATCGTCTAATTAAAGAAACTTGAGGTAACTTACAATATTTTTGCTGGTAACTTTACAATCTTCATTCTTTTACAAACAATATGGTATATTTTTCATATTTCTAGTATTAAAATTACTACTCCCCAATTAGGATTTTGTATGACCATGTTGAAAATGATTAAACATACAGGGAAAAGTACCAACTTTTCAATGAACATGCATATTTAAACACAAAAAATACATATTTTTAGTAAAGCTAGAATATTTTTGCTGGTGGCAACGAAATGCGGGGGTAGTTATGAGTTATCTGATATTTCTTTTATTGAGATAAATTTATATTTACTACTCCCAAATGCCGTTTTTGTAACACTGGTGATGTATTTTTCCTATAATTTTCTTACATGAGAACCATTCTACAATTTACTAAACCAGTCTAAGGTAAACAGATTAACACGCACCTGGATTTGCACAAAGTTGATCCCTTCGGGCAGATCAATGATTTATGACTGTTGTGATTTCTGTTGACAACATAAAATATCAATTTTGCAGATACAATTAGATGCAGATTAGTGTTACATGATTCTGTATTAGATGAATGTAAAATTCTTTGAAAAATGTACTTATACATCATGCAATGCATAGCATCAATTTTCCTGAACATGAATTGTTTGCTGATGATACGCTTCAATGACAATACCTAAAATAGAAAAAAAAAATAGTTATAAAAAAAACATCAGGATAACAAGTCTATGCAATGAGTACCCCCTTAAACCCCACTATTATATAGTAAAACTTGGGAATGCAGGGGTATACCTATTTTTCTTATTTTTGCTCCAAAACATAGCTTGTGTGTACTCGTTAGAACCGCCTCGGCGAGTACCCACAATCTATGTTTTGAGCAAAAATATTAAAAAAAAATTTTGATGAAATTTTTCGATTTTTACAGGTAAAAAAATCTCTGTATATTGCATGGGCAAGTTTTCATAATAGAAAGAGCTTGTATGTGGAGATTAAAGTACGAAACTATAATCTGTTTAACACCTCTCTGGTGGTGATAAAACATTGTTCTTTACTTGCTTTGACAGTTTGAGCATATGAGAATCAAACTTTAAGCCGTATCGTAAGAAAATCTGTCTTTCAAGATTCTGATCATGTTTAAACACAAACAATACTTTGAAGCCAATGATGAGGGGGGGGGGGGGGGGAAGCAGGACCCTTTTCTGTGACGTGTGATTGGCCTTTTTTTAAAGTCTGTGATTTGTTAAAAAGCAAAATTTAACTCTGTGATTTGTGACAGAGGTATTCTCTGTGATGTGTGAAACACAAATTTAAATCCCTGTGATATGTAAATTTTCAAGTCTGTGAATTGTGATTATCATCATTCCTTGTGATTGTAAAAACAATGGTCTAAAAGTACATTAAAATCGCATAAATGGACCTCCAGAATTATAAAATTTTCTCGGGGGACCTCCCCCGAACCCCCCTTTTAACAATAAGAATATCCCATCTCATATCCTTTGCAACCTGGCACTCATGATCACTCATGAAATTACTTTAACATTTTGTGGCCGACAGGTCTGGTGACTGACAGAAATAAAGCTATGCATAGAATTACCATTTTCATTTTTCAGTTTAAGACTGTTAATATACTGACCAACACCAGAATAAAATATTGATGCATATCATATTAAAGTTTAAATAGATGTTTTTGTTATACTTTTTAGGCAGTTAGTAAAATGATTCCATTTTCTTCTGCACCACCGTGACTGAAAGAGACTCTACCATACATGTAATGTAAGGCTAAGGTATTCTTATTTAACAAGTAACTATGAAATAATGAGTTAAAATGACACCTTCCTGTTGATACAAATAGTAAATGTTTTAGTAACTGAGAAGTTATATGCTGTAAATCAGTCAATACAGTGCAAAAACATTGGCCAAATTGCAAAATTCTCTGTGATTACGAAAATTTATTGTCTGTGATTTGTGAAATCATCATTTAAAAACTCTGTGATTTGTGATTTTGTGTTTTAAATCTCTGTGATCTGTGACCAGACCCCCCCCCCCCCATGATGTTGGTCATCTTTATCTCCGGATAAACTGAGAGCTTGATTTCATTAGAGACATCACGGATCCAAAATAACCGATATTATTGGATCCGAGGAGACATTATACAGATACAGTTCATCTTTATCTCAGATTTCATGTAAATTTACAGTACATGTAATAAACGCAGACTTCTGATATGTGCCTGATTGTTAGTTTGTTTTTTTTCCACCTCGGTTTTTGGAGTGGGAATCTTTTTCTGATTGCGCCTTTTCCAGATCTTTGCCTGCTTGTACCTTTTTCTATTTGTAATGCGTTTATCAACATTGTGTTCGCACATTTTTTTGCTGTCAAAGAAACAAACAGAAAAAAAAATCTTTGCTATAAAGAGAGAGAGAGAATAAAATAAATAAATCAAAGTTTTTTTCCCCAAAGACGCTTCTCATATCATGACAACTGCGCAAAATTCTTATACAAAGCCCATTTGCCAGACCACATAGATCAGATTTTGCAAAAAATATACGTGCAAACAAACACGATAAATCTCTCTGGCAACACTCGAACTAACCTTAATCCCTAATCTTTGCCCGTGGGCACAATGATATGGATTCTTCCTGTGATAAAAATCAATCAAGCAGGATAACTCTATGAGCTTAGCGGCTAGGTGAGAAAATTGGATTATGTCTCTTAGTAGCGCCTTACCTGGAGAAAATTTCATAGTCCCAGACGGGTGGTTCCTATGATAACATGTACGTGGAAATCGTTTCAGGTTTGAGAAGAGAAACAGGAAGTCTGATGTAAACTGGGAACATTCATTCATTCATTCATTCATTCATTCATTCATTCATTTATCTATCTGCTCTCATGTCCTCCTTACTCTTCACTGCCTCGCCTCTCTACTTGATTCCAATCTCAGTATTGCAGTCCGTATTAGACTTTTTCTTTCATTTTTTTTTCTTTTCACTACGTATAAACATCTAGTTAGTATTATTTCTTGATACTCGTTCAATTGTGTATTTTTTCACGTTAGGAGAAGATTCATATAAGCTTCCTTGAAGCTTGTTTTCTGATCCTTTGATTTATTGATTGTCATTATTGCTATATGTGAATTTATTAATAAACTAGTGTTTAAACCAAAATCTTCTTCTCCGAAACCATGTGGCCCAGAGCTTTCATATGTTGTGTCAAGGACACTCTATCGAGAGGACGACACACTCAATGGAAATCGCTCATGAAATATTGACTATGTACTATGCCCATTTTACCTGTCCGCTAAGCCGCAGCAGTCGATATTGTCGCCATTTTGAAATGAGATAAATCAAACCTGTTCGAGTTTTTATTAAATAACTCCAAAGATTGGTTGCATTCAAATTGATAAATAAAGAAAATTAAGTGCACAAAGTCTACCATCATCATAACAGACAGATTTAGAACCAATTGTTAAACGAAAACTTTTCAGTTTAGGAAAAAACGTAGGAAAAAGAAACGCCTAAAACAAATTTATGAGCCGTAAATTTCCCGGAAAAAATCGTCCTGACAAACTGACAGTATAGCTTGAACTTAGGCCTTGAAGATTTGTCTTTAACATACAAAGTAAACAAAATAATTATTGGTAGAAAGCTCAAATAAAGCTGTAAAGTGTTCCAAAAGCGCCACCGTTGATTTTCGTTTTCTAAAAATGGTCCGCCATTTTGTCAACCGGACTTTGTAATTTCTAATAAGTTTACTACTACACATTTCAAAATATCAAACTCTTATATAAATTTTTCGAAATTTTGATGTATCTGCTTTTCATAAATATTATACTTACTAATAGCACGCAGCTTATATCTAAGTAATCGGTTCCGATTTATGACGACTGTGTGAAAATTGGTCGCCATGACGCCATTTTAAGGACAAAAATAGAAACAAAATAAGGGTAAAGAAAACCACTAAAATTACCAGTAATGTGATAATTAGGGGAAAGATAAATATGTCAGATGAAAGATAATTAAAAGGCCTTTAATCTGGTAAATGGATTTAATTGTTAAAAGGTTCTACTTACTGGCTCAGAGAAGATAATTCCATTCGATTAATTCTAATTTTGAAACTACCGCTCGTTTGCCGGATCACGCGGGGCAACGGGTCGTTTCGGTCCAAAATCTTGTCACAGTAGATAAAGGGCAAAATAATCAGAGTGTGTCGTCCTCTCGATAGAGTGTCCTTGGTTGTGTGGACCAATGTATAATACTGTCCTTTATAAATGCTGCCAACAGTCCCCCTGGGGTCCATACAGTCAAATATAGCCCCACCCCGGGGGTCATTATAGGACCCTGACCTTGTTAGATGATATTTTCACGTGAACCAAAATGGCAGAAAAGAGGAAACACAATCCAGACAAGAGCTCTTCTGCTGATGTAAGTAGGGTTTCAAGGTCACATGACCAAGATGGCCAACATACCCATATATGGTAAAAAAAAAACAAAAAAAAAAAAAAAAAAACAATTTGTCCAGTGACTGTACTTGTTGACTCTCAGGTGAGCGGTCGTTGCCCCTGGGCTACTTGTTCAACTGTAGTTCAGGGGAATAAATTTGTTTGACCATGCCTTCAAAATAAGGCATATTTTCACAAGTCGTCATGCCTCCTCATGCATCTAACTCTGTTTCAAACGGCTGGTGGAATAGAGACCCTCACTTTTAGGAAGTACCCAAATTTTGCATGTCTCCATACATTTCAATGGAAGCTTCTGACATTCGACATGGAGTGCGTAATTTATACGGCAGTGATGAGTACCGTTTTCGATAGCCATGATATCATGGATATGAATGACACTCTATGCCATGAAATTTAATGCAGAAGTACATGTATCTGCAGATATCTATTCAGAATGAATCAAATATTGTCACGTGTTAATTGAATTCGATTTACTGGTAACATTTCATTGACGATGAGTATGTCACTTCTACCAGTTTGTCGATCTTGGATGAGCCGAACTGACAAGAACTACGGCTGTTATACCAACAGTCGATCATTCGGATTATTTTTCCCGCCATCTTTCAAAGTGAAAAGAAAAAATCCTTGTCAGAGACCTTGGACTAGAGCGCTGTTAATTTGGGGGATGGTAATAATATGCCTTTGAAAAGTCTTCGTAACAACATTCGCCTTTCAGCTCAGCCACTGGCGTCCGACCTTTTCAGAGGCACTGCTTACAAGTTGAAGTTCCATTAAAATATGAAGGAAGTGTCTCGGTGTCCGGTACCGGACGAATTAGGCTAGAGTCTCCGCGTCCGGCAATGCCGGACACCGATCCTATCCTCACTGGAATGGCTCCGTGTCCGGTACTACATTTTTCCTACCAGTTTCTTGGTTGTATGTAGTAAAAAGTACAAATATTTGATTACTATCAATACAGTTTGAAGAATAAATATTTTTTCATTCGTGGTTGGTTGGTTGTAGCTAAGCCCTAATTGGCCGTAGTGTTCTCTCGGTGAAGTGACTCGCTGTATTTTCTCTAAGTATAACTGTCACACAAGTAATCCTGCGTAGGTGGTGCGCTAATGTCTTGTTAAGATAGAAGTAAAGTCTATTTTCCAATCAATGCCACTCTTCGAATGTTATTTAACCAGAGCCCCTTTAATCTGAAATTGTCAAACAATTCACAGTAACCACTTGTAATTGTATCAGCCTACTAACTAAGACACCCATTTGCAGCTCACTATGCAGAGTTCAATTCCGAATGCTCCTTGTATAAACACTGAACACTGGTGTTGACTCAGACTTAAATGTACCTTAACATATTCAGTCCCAAGGTAGGAAGTAGACTTTATCACAATTGATTTAAAGTTAAAATGCAGAAAACAACAAACATCACAAGGAGATGAACATCACAATATTTGCTCTTTATCACAGATCAATGCTTGTAGCATGCTTATATATAAAAACCTGTGAAAAACCTTTTGACTAGACTTATATTGAGAAATACTAAACAATAAATTGTTGATATTTGCCATGCATACAATGTATTCAAGCACACAAACATTAACTATGAACACCTTAAAATGAAAATGTGTGATGACTGATGGAAGATACATACAAATTTCTTTTTACTTTTTTTTTTTTTTTTTTTTTTTTTCATTATTATTATTATTATTATTATTATTATTAATTTTTTTTTTTTTTTTTTTTTTTTTTTTTTTTTTCATATATAACAATGATAAATGCATGACCATGAGACTATGATTATTGTTGATGGAAGCTGAAATCTACATGTATAATTCATTTTGAATGACAGCACATACTTATATTATCAATTATTGAAATGCTCAGACATGCCTTAAACAGCATTTCTAAAGTCAGTCAAGCAACAAAATTCACAGGCACCCCAAAGAAACAGCCACCATGACAATGAAATATTTGGCTATTAACCAAAAAGAGATTATTTCACTCAATGATAAAATACCCCATAGCGGATGGTGCTCCTTTATCAACAGCGATAATTCAAAAAAAAAAAAAAAAAAAAAAAAAAAAAAAAAAAAAAAAAAAAAAAAATAATAATAATAATAGTAATAAACAGTAATGATTAATGTGAATAATAATAATAATAATAATAAACAGTAATGATTAATGTGTAGGAGCTGGTGGCAGTGTATGAATTACAATTAATGAATTAAGTATCCAACCATACACACATAAAGTAAGATTCAGTATAATACATTACAGGGAATGAGGAGGGGCTGGGTGAGGGGGGGGGGGAGGGGAGGGGGGGCAGGGGAATATGTGAGAAGCACTATTTTTTGAGAAACCTCTTTGTGCTTGTGATGTACTCACTAAGCAACATTAAGAGTGATTCTCTGTGCTCTTTGAATATTTCTTCCTTCAAGCTGAGGAAGATTTCTGCACTAATAACTTGTGCTCCAGTAAGATAGAACATCTGGGTTAGTAATTTCTGTCTTTCCTCTTCATATAGTTCACAGTCACAAATAAAATGGACTACGGTCTCGATCTCACCGCATGTGCAGTTCGGAGATTCTTCGAGACCTATCTTGTGTCTATAGTCATTTAGAGTATATCCTAATCTAAGCTGTGAAATAACCTTTTTTTCTTCTATGAAAGGCATAAACATATATGTTGGGCTTTTCAAAGAGACCTTTGGCTTGTATTCATACAAATGCCTGCCCGTATCAGATGCATCCCAAGACCTCTGCCATTTCATGCAACATGATACTCTCGCAAATTTCTTAAAATCAGCTCCAGTAAGAATCTGACTTTCTTCTGGGAAAGATTTTGCTTCCTCTGCAGCCTCTTTTGCTAAATCATCTGCAATACAATTTCCTCTGATATCGGCATGGCCCGGCGTCCACTGGATACTGATTTCAAGTCCTGATCTCTCCAAATCTGAAATAAGGAGTTTAATATCTTCTACAGCCTTTTTATGGGATGTAGCAGCCCATCCTAAGGTCAAAATTCCCACGGCTGATTGACTATCTGAAAATATTGTAATACCATGTATTTGTCTTCTCTTGTGTTCACTCTGAGCAAATTCTAAGGCCATAAGAATGGCTATTAATTCACCAAGCAATATTGAGCCTCTGTTAGTAACAGGTCTCTTCAACATGACAGGCTCTGTCTCATTTGGTACAAATATACAAGCTCCTGACCCACAGGGCCCAGGGTTTCCTAAACATGACCCATCTGTAAACACTATCAAATTATTGTAGTTAGACATCTCCACCAGAGATTGAATTATTACCTTAGATTCTTCTTGTTGTGTCACATTTCTGGATTTTGAGGAGCCGAGTCTGTTCCAGTACTCGGGCTTGGACTTACTGGGGCATAAGCCCTCTAAGAATGAGAATTCTGGTTCAACATTAATAATGCTTATACCTGTATTTGTCTCCATATCCTGTAGTTGTGAGTCAATTACTCCAAAAGGGGACACATGTCTCTCCTTACCCCTGAAATCATCTCTCCAGTCATTCCACATCTGTTTTATTGTCTGACTATTGTCTTTTGACATTATCTTACCTCCCTCTCTGATAGACAACTCTTCTCTTCGCAGCTCTAACGGAAGGACTGATGCCTCCACCTCTAAAGAATTCAGGGCTGCTGTACTAGAGACTCCTAAACACAGTGACAATCCCTTCCTTTGAACCTTATTAAGGGTGTCTACTGAAGTACTATTCTGCCAGACTGGAGCCGCAAATTCAATTTGGGGAATTACTAATGCTTTGTATAATTGAAGCATTGATCTAGTACTCATTTTTTCTGTGACGCTTACTCGTCTTAAGACCGACAAGGTTTTTTCTGCCTTTAATTCCAAGTTATCAAGATGCTTGGAAAAAGTCAGACCCTCATCTAACTGTACACCAAGCAATCTAGGAGACGGATTATAAGGAATTTTTTTCCCATTAATCCTAATTTCTAATTGATTGTTTTCTAACAATTCTTTGTCCTTGGAGAAAACACATACCTCTGTCTTTTCTATGCTCAGCTTCATGCGCCAAAGTGACGTCCACTTGAATATCTTTTCAACATCATCTTCCATCAACTTCCCAATCTCCAAGATATTCTTACCTTTCCTCCAAATTGTTCCATCATCTGCATACTTAACCCGTTCACTGCCAATGTCCTTGTAAATATCTGCTACAAAAAGGCTAAACAATAAAGGGGCAATCACTGACCCTTGTGGCAATCCAACATTTGTTTCAAAAATTGGACCTTTGAAATCCTGCAGAGTACAAGAGGCCTTCCTGTCCTGCAAGAATGCGAAAATCCAATGCCACACTCTTCCAACAATACCCATATTGAAGAGCTTATATAGCAAACCTTCTCTCCACACACTGTCATATGCCTTCTCCATATCTATCAGCACCGCCACAGTGCTCTCATCTTCGTTGAACCCATTATACACATTCTGGACCAGACGCAGAATGGCATGGGTACAGCTTCTGAAACGTCTAAAACCCTCCTGGTCATTATCTATTATTTTGTTATGTTCACAAAATGCATACAGCCTCTTTGTTACTATGCGTTCAAGAGCCTTACCAAGGCAACTGGTCAGACTTATTGGCCGATAAGCTGAAGCAGAATGGTAAGAGGCTTTACCTGATTTTTTCAGAAACTTCACCTCTGCCTGTTTCCAGTCATCTGGTACATAACCTTCCTTCCATGATTTAGAAAATATCAAGTGAATACTCTGCTGTAATTCTTTACCTGCATGTAGCAAAAGATCTGAATATATCGTGTTCCGCCATTTTGAAAAGGGATGTAACTCTTAATTTGTTTATATCTTGTGTAAAGATGAAGAAAATGTAGCGAATTCAATATCATGTTGCATTTTGGTTGTTGAATAAAAAATATACAATCTTGTTGTTGTTTTTTATCAAATATAATTATCTATCAAATAAGTTCTTTAAGACAATGTATTTAACCTTGCGTTAAATGATGCCAATTAGCCTCTTCTCATCTTTTTAAGGTAGCTATAGTCAGCTAACCGCGAACTGCGCGCCTCTTTTGTTCCTTTTGAAATGATCTCCGACAACAAACGGCCATTCTCAAGTAAAACAAACAAACAATATAATTACGTAAATTAGAAAACAATCCATCCATTATGATGTGCAATGCAAAAATAAATTATGTTGCCTCTGTTTTTGACCAGATCAGACACAAACCGGTGATCATGCAGATGCAACTTATATGAACGTACGGCCTATGATTAAAACATGTATATAATATTTAGTGTTGTTATCATAAAAAAATATTTTATTTGATTTTCGACAAGATCAGACACAAACCGGCTAGTATGCATAGGCAAAATAGAAGCATTCCATTTGCCGGTTATAGGACCTACGTTAACAGAACCTACGATCTATGTCTAACAAATAAAGGTCGCAATCACTCTCTTGCATTTGGCAAAAATTAATTACATGTAGCATGTGTACACGGGGTATAAAAGTTTTATTAATTTTGATCCAAAACATAGATTTATATGGGTATCTTTTTAATATTAAAAAGATGAAAATTTTTCTTATGCAATTTTTTCAAATTTTACGGCTGAAAAAAATCTGTGTAGATTCTATATTACATGGGCGTTGTGTAGTGACATGATAAAGGTTTATGAAGTAATTCATGCAGTAGCGCATTTAGATGGACCTTTTAGCATCACACATATTAGCTTTTGACGCTGAAAATAATTACAACAAGTGAGTGGAAAATTGCTCAGCTAATTAGGACATTTAGGCATAAATCTAATTTAACATAATTACTGTCATGCTAAACTTTGATCAAATCCTGTATGAAAAACAACCTTTATGAGAATCACTTTTCATTTGATATAGTAATTATCATTAACAATTGTAAGTCAAATAATCAATGTATCTTTTACTTTTTGCTGATTAAAAAAGTTTTACCAGCCTTTACCATTTAGCACATACGGAGCGAACAAATATCTTATATTTCTGTGTCACTAGCCCTTATGTCAAACGGCATACTGCGATTGGACAAATAGTCACTGTAAAAATCCAATATGGCGGTGTTCGATAGCGATTTCATTTTGTGACACATTAGCCGGTATTAATCTGATTTATGTTTCTTTTGTTATCATTTACTACCAGGAAACTTGTATGAAAAATGTAGTGCCGGACACGGAGCCATTCCAGTGAGGATAGGCTCGGTGTCCAGCATTGCCGGACGCGGAGACTCTAGCCTAATTCATCCAGTACCGGACGCCGAGACACTTCCTTCGATGCGACGCCCAAAATTGCATTTTAAGAATTAGCTCATTTAGCTGATATGCATATGTACCCAGGGAGCCAAAAGTCTCTATCTCACAAAAAAAGGCTGGAGGTGACATCTCCTGCTATAGTTGTTTTGAATCATGAATGCTTTTTTGGATAGCTCTGCTCTGACCTTCCAAAAGAAGGTCTAAGTGGAGACACTGTCTATCCGCACAACGGTCGTGCCGATAACGCCGCTTATCGGCACGACCGTCGTGCGGATAAGCGGCGTTATCCGCACGACAGGGAAATCGATATCCAAATGTTAAACATGTTTAGAAATAGATACATTTTAAGTTGATAATGTTATACACTGGCTTCTTAACTGAAACAGAATATTACCCATGCAGGAATTTTTTACTTTTTAATTACTAAAATTATTATTTTGCAGCAATTTGCTTTTACCTGTAATTTGATTTTACCTGTAAAAATCAGCCATGCGTATGCGTAAACGAGAAAATAATTATTGTAACCTAGTAAATAATAAAAGAATGTGGTTATCCTAAAGAATAAACAGCTTTTGATTTCAACAATGGAGTATGGAAACATTTCAGTAACACAATTAAAAGCAGTTACGATGGTTTTATTTTTCTTCGCTGTAAGAAATCTCCTGTTAACAACTTAACATCAGCTGGAATAATCAAATCAAACTACTTTTCTCATTCATAATTAAAAAAAATGCTAATTTCGAATGTATTTCAATAGCTATTAAAACACATAATTTATTTAATGACAAATTAATAGTTTAATGCTTAGCTTTTTAGAAAATCTCATATCCCCGTCGTGCCGATAGCCAATACCAGTAGCATTGGCTATCCACACGACGGTCGGGCCGATAACGCCGCTCAGTACACAAATTAGACGCAGTGCTCCAGGTATTTTTTTCCCCAATCAGTATGGTACTGGTTGAAAGTTGAGCCAATCAGTATCGAGATTTTGGCTTCAGTATCTGCTCAAAGACTTATCTGCTACATGGACAGCTGACCATTCAAGAATATGTTGTAGGCCAATACACATTTATAAAATGTCTCAGAATAGACTTTATGCTACATAGTACAGCTTGTCTTTAGAACTACCACTTCTTCATTTTACTAGGTTCATGTAAATTGAGATTTGAGAAATAAAGTTCATGTATTGCATAGGTTCCTCTGAAATTTGCATTTTCTTCATGCCCCCTTCTCAGTTACCCATAAAAAACAAGTCCAACCCTGTGAAAAAAAATGGGCATAGGTTCCCCAGTACATTTGTATTTTGCATTTTATTCTTCACATCTCACTAATATCCCAGGCGTATGGGCAAGGCAGAAGAAAAAGGGAAGGTAGGGGAGTACATTGGCTCTGACATAATGACTTGCAAGACTGGACTAAGTGTCAGCGTCCAATGCACAACCTTTCCCTTTATTGAACTTAGATAGATATGAAAAGGATACATACCCTGGCTTCACTTAAAATGTGGTGGGGTTATGTGAATTTGGCGTGTCACAAGTAAACAATTCATAATTATTCTCTGATCAAGGACGAGGTGCTGTTTATTGTCGCACTGTTTGATCGGTACCAATGCAGTACCTTAATTAGGCTGCGTATTTGCGTAATTATCCAATTAAAATATGAAAAAACGCAATTAATAACGATCTGGTAGCGTAAGAAAACGCAAAAGAAATCGCCGATACGCAATACCGGAAAAATCAATTGCGTACCGGTTTTTATCGGTGTACGCCGCACAACGGCTTACGCCGTCAACATTAAACAAAAATGTTATTGGACATGCGCAAATCGATTGATTGGAAGCCATTTCTTTTCTGTTTTTTCGTTGGTTGACTGCGATTTTAGTTAATTCTCTCAACCAATCAATGTTTCCCTTTTATTTTATGCTCTGCAAAAGCGAAAGTAGAAGAAAATAAGGAAAGTACACCTCGAACATCATTTTTACCACATTGTTTTCCATTTTACCAAATTGATTGAAAATAGAGTGCGTAACAGAATTGAACTTACCCAATTAAAACTCCAGATACGCAATTGAATGAAAAAGGGGTGCGTAAATACCCTATAGGCAAAAAAATTAATTAAGGTACTGGACTACCAACCATACCAATCTGTCTCTTATGTTTCTTGACCACTAGCATAATGACAGCATCCGTTCAATAATACTGTTGATGAAAGCCACTGCTGCCTCAGTGCTACAGATAAGCAGCGTATCTGCGTATTTACCCAATTAAATTGTCTTAAAACCCAATTAAGATTTACAGGTCTGCGTACAGAAAAGCAATAGAAATCTTCGATACGCAAATCAGATTATTTTCTTTGCGTACAGCCCTATTTCAATTCATGTCAAAATACAGGATGTTTACCAAACTGTGCTTGCACATGCATGTAGTTACAATCAAGCACATGTGTCTATTTTTGGAACTTGGTTCCCGTTTCACCATTCATATCATATAGAGGGTCTTGATGATCAAGACTATGAGCCAAGAATTTCATCCAATCGATTTTCGCCGCCAGGTTGCACTAGAGAATAAACTTGCGCAGTATGAATTGTACTTTCAGTTTGACTGGGAGAAAAGGAAGCCCAATTCTTTAGCTTATTTCTTTCAATAATGACCCATCAGATTCAATTTTTTGTATGTAAAGTTAAGAACACTTGTTAAAATTTTATTTTTCATTATTTCCACACAAACAATCCATTGATTCTGCAATTAAAAGCTAAAGAGCATCCTAAAATCTTACGCAACTTACGATCTTTGATAACCATACCCCACCCACTATGCTTGTATTATAGACAGCGTAATGGCTCTGCATCTAGTTGCAGTAGGAGTTTATATCAAAAATAGATCAATTTCAGATATCACCTCATTTAAGCAAAACACTGTTTTTACAACAGGAAGCAGCTTCCAGGTGAGCGATCGTTGCCCCTGGGCTACTTGTTCCTTTGTCTATTCCTTTATTTTTTTTCATTTATTTATTTATTTTATTATTATTATTATTATTATTATTATTTTTTTTTTTTTTTAATGCCCCCAACTTCGAAGAAGTTGAGGGGGCATATTGGTTTGGGTCTGTCAGTGCAGTGCAGTGAGTGAGTGAGTGCAGTCAGTCAGTCAGTCTTTGATTCGTGAGCACTCGGTTAGAACAGTTAGAGCTAGGATCTTGAAATTTGGTATGTAGTTTGTATTTGAAAATTAAGAGGACCCGTATTTTTTCTTTCAGGTAAATTCAAGGGGCTAGGGGCCAGTTCTGTGAGAGTTATTTCCCTTTTTAACTAGAATTTGTTTTCTATGTGAAAACTGATGTCTCCCCCCTTTCTAAGTGCATGTAACCAAGCTTAGTCTTCAATAATATTACCACAGATGGTTGCTTAGATTGGTTACAAAGATTCATAACAACTGAGAAGTGTAATAGAAGAGTGGCACAGAAGAGAACATGTCTAAATATACAAAACAGATTAAATGAGCAGTAGCATGAGAAAACCTGTGTTTTGCCAATGCAAAAAACAAAGACAGATAATCAGCGCCTTTGTTTTTTGCTATCTAGATAAAACAGCCACTCAGCTTTCTAATTCCGAAATTTAATGCCTCTACTCTAGCCATAGCAGTGGCTGTACAGTCTAGTTGTGTCAATCTGGTTGGAAACCCCAAAGACAGAAGTTCTCATGTCATGGCTCAATTATCTATACAAACCAATATTCTCTGTACTAAATATACAATTTACATAAAATGCTTTTATAAACAGCTTTTTAATGAATTCATTTATGTTCAAATCTATGTTTGATATGTGCTGATATGTCATTATATTGTGATTTGTCTGTTTATAAAATAGATTCAGCAGGAAGCCAAACTGCAGCAGAATGGTTATAAGATGCAAAAAAAAAAAATTCAGGGCCATGTTGGATCTGCATCTAGAAAACATAGATAATTTCATATCATATAGACAACTTCATATACAAATATTAAGCACTTTGTGATAAAAGGTGTTTTTTTGTTTGTTTTGTTATTGCCTACTGCCCCAGTAAACAAATTTTCAGTCATCTTCGGATGGAGCCACCCCTTCCTCAGAAGTTAACCACTTCTGTTGGGAGTAAATGTGTTTTGCTCAATGACAATACGACGGTGGTAGGTCTCTAACCCTGATGCCAAGATCAGGTGTCCAACATTCTAACCCTGAGCCACTGCGCTGGTAGACCTGCATCACTGTTTTAGCATGGAAATTCTGATAAATGCAAATTCTGCCATTCTCCATTTCAAAGGGCCATAACTCGAAAAATATGCAATCCAGTATTACGGTTCTTGTGTTCTGCATGTCGTCTCATGTTGGTTAGTAATCCTACGCAGTTTCATCTTAGTATCTTAAACGGTTTTCGAGTTACAGAGCAGACACGACAAGAATGCAAATTCTGCTAGTTTCCATCAAAGGGCCATAACTAAAAAAATATGCAATCCAGAGTTATGGTTCTTGTGTTCTGCACGTCGTCTAATGTTGGTTAGTAATCCTATGGAGTTTCATCATGATATCTTAAACAGCTTTTGAGTTACAGAGCGGACACAACTTGAATGTAAATTCTGCTATTTTCCATCAAAGGGCAATAACTCAAAAAATATACAATCCAGAGATACGGTTCTTGTGTTCTGCATGTCGTCTCATGTTGGTTAACAATCCTATAAGGTTTCATCAAGATATATAAAACGGATTTTGAGTTACAGAGCGGACACGACTAGAGTGCAAATTCTGCTTTTTTCCATTTCAAAGGGCCATAACTCGAAAAATATGCAATCCAGAGTTATGGTTCTTGTGTTCTGCACGTCGTCTCATGTTGGTCAATATTCCTGTGAAGTTTCATTGTGATATCTTAAACGGTTTTCGAGTTACAGAGCGGACACGATTTGTGACAGACAGACTGACAGACGACCAGGGCAAAAACAATATGTCTCCGACCCCTTCGAGTGGAGACATAATTCTTCATAAAGTGATAGATAGTGGATACCTTGTGTGCGCAACTCCTCCTACAGTTTTATTCCGATTCTCTTGAAACTTTACAGATGTTGTGACCATGCTTTGAAGATATGCATGTGGTTTGGATATAATCCTCAGATTAATTTTTGTCACTTTTTTCGCAATTTGAACTTAGCCATTTTTCACGCGTCACACTTGCGTTAAAGTTTTCTAGAAGTCCATATCTTGACAACCACTCATCAGAAAGCATTCATACTTGGACCATAGATACCCTGTAGGGTTAGCTTTCATTCCATGGCATGGGGCCCCTGGGTCCAGGCCAGGGGGTGGGGCTGGAGGTTAAAATCTAGAACAACTTCAAAAATGGCAATTCTTGTGTTAAAGTTTTCTAGAAGTCCATATCTTGACAACCACTCATCAGAAAGCATTGATACTTGGGTCATTGACACCCTGTAGGGTGGGCTTTCATTCCATGGCATCAGATCCCTGGGTCCATGCCAGGGGGTGGGGCTAGAGGTTAAAATCTAGAACACCATTTATAATAATGGCTTTTCTGTGATATAGTATTCTAGAAGTCTATATCTTGAAAACTTTTTATCAGAGGGCTTTCATACTCGGACCATAGGTACCCTGTAGGGTTGAGTTTCATTCCATGGCATCGGGCCCCTGGGTCCATGCCTGGGGGTGGGGCTGGAGGTTAAATGCCTGGGGGTGGGGCTGGAGGTTAAAAACTAGAACACTAAAAAATAGATGTACTGCTATGTAACTTTTACAAGGAGGCATATCTTGACAACAACTTATCATAAAGCATTCATACTTCATACACTTTAGGTTCCATGACATCGAACCTCTGGGTCGGAGTCAGGGGGCGGGGCTAGAGGTCAAAATCTAGAACTCCCCCAATTTTTTTTTCTTTTTATTTCTTAATAGAAACAACTTAGGAGGATGGTTGGTCATTCATCCTTTGACTTTGTGACACTGACTTGTGTGTCATGACGGTAAGGGTAGGTTGACCTACTTTCCATGGTTCAGTGATTTTGCCTTATATCTTGACACTCAATTAGTATATTTTCTTACTTCTTTCAGGTTAGTACGACCAGGCCTTTGACCCCAATATACTAATAGGTCACTGTGACCTAATTTCACGGTTCAGTGATTTTGCCTTATATCTTGACACTCAATTAGTATATTTTCATGTTTTTTTCAGATTATGAGTGAGTATGACCAGACCTTTGACCCCAATATACTTATAGGTCACTGTGACCTAACTTCACGGTTCAGTGATTTTGCCTTATATCTCGGTACTCAAATGGTTTATGAAAAAACTTCTTTCAAAGTATGCGTATGACAAGACCTTTGACCCTGAAGTAGTCCTAGATCACTGTGACCTAATTTCACGGTTCAGTGATTTTGCCTTATATCTTGACACTCAATTAGTATATTTTCATACTTTTTTCAGATTATGAGTGAGTATGACCAGACCTTTGACCCCAATATACTTATAGGTCACTGTGACCTAATTTTACGGTTCAGTGACTTTGCCTTATATCTCGGCATTCAAGTGGTACTTTATGAACAAACTTCTTTCACACTATGTTTGCGTATGACAAGACCTTTGACCCTAAAGTAGTCCTAGGTCAATATGACCTAATTCACGGTTCAGTGATTTTCCTTTATATCTCGGCACTCAATTGGTATATGAACATACTTCTTTCACGATATGTATGAGTATGACAAGACCTTTGACCGTAAAGTATTCCTGGGTCACTGTGACCTAATTTCATGGTTCAGTGATTTTGCCTTATATCTCGACACTCAGTTGGTATTTTTTCATACTTCTTTCTGATTATGAATGAGTATGACCACACCTTTAACCCAAACATACTTATAGGTCACTATGACCTTATTTCATGGTTCAGTGATTTTGCACTGAATGGGTATATGATCATTTTTCTTTTACATTATGAGTAAGTATCACTAGACCTTTGACCCTGCAATACTTATAGGTCAGTGTGGCCTTTTTTCACGGTTCAGTGATTTTGCCTTGTGTCTCAGTTGGTATATGAACACACTTCTTTCACAATATGAGTGAGACCTTTAAATCTTAGGTAGTTATAGTTAACTTTCATGGTTCAGTGATTTTGCCTTATTGCATCAAGGCAAAAAGATGTATGAGCATAATGCTTTGGGTTACTGGTCGGGTTTGGCCTTATGTTTGACAAAGGTCAGAAGCAGTCGAGCATGCTGTCCTGCGACAGCTGTTATTTTACAGTTTGAACTTAGTCTTTTTTTGGACATTTTTAGCTCGACTGCACGAAGTGCATAGAGCTATTGCAGTCACCCCGGTCGTCCACGTTCCCGTTCCCGTGTGCGTTCCCGTTCCCGTTCCCGTTCCCGTGCGCGTCACACTTGCGTTAAAGTTTTCTAGAAGTCCATATCTTGACAACCACTCATCAGAAAGCATTCATACTTGGACCATAGATACCCTGTAGGGTTAGCTTTCATTCCATGGCATCGGGCCCCTGGGTCCAGGCCTGGGGGGTGGGGCTGGAGGTTAAAATCTAGAACACCTTAAAAAATAGCTATTATTGTGTTAAAGTTTTCTAGAAGTCCATATTTTGACATCCACTCATCAGAAAGTATTGATACTTGGGCCATTGACACCCTGTAGGGTCGGCTTTCATTCCATGGCATCAGGTCCCTGGGTCCATGCCAGGGGGAGGGGCTAGAGGTTAAAATCTAGAACACCATTAATAATAATGGCTTTTCTGTGATATTGTATTCTAGAAGTCTATATGTTGAAAATTTTTTATCAGAGGGCTTTCATACTCGGATCATAGGTACCCTGTAGGGTTGAGTTTCATTCCATGGCATCGGATCTCTGGGTCCATGCCTGGGGGGTGGGGCTGGAGGTTAAAAACTAGAACACTGTAAAAAATAGATGTACTGCTGTGTAACTTTTACAAGGAGTCCATATCTTGACAACAACTTATCATAAAGAATTCATACTTCATACACTTTAGGTTCCATGACATCGGACCTCTGGGTCGGAGTCAGGGGGGCGGGGCTAGAGGTCAAAATCTAGAACTCTCCGAATTTTTTTTTTCTTTTTATTTCTTAATAGAAACAACTTAGGAAGATGGTTGGTCATTCATCTTTTGACTTTGTGACACTGACTTGTGTGTCATGACGGTAAGGGTAGGTTGACCTACTTTCCATGGTTCAGTGATTTTGCCTTATATCTTGACACTCAATTAGTATATTTTCTTACTTCTTTCAGATTATGAGTGAGTACGACCAGGCCTTTGACCCCAATATACTTATAGGTCACTGTGACCTAATTTCACGGTTCAGTGATTTTGTCTTATATCTTGACACTCAATTAGTATATTTTCATACTTTTTTCAGATTATGAGTGAGAATGACCAGACCTTTGACCCCAATATACTTATAGGTCACTGTGACCTAATTTCACGGTTCAGTGACTTTGCCTTATATCTCGGTACTCAAATGGTTTATGAACAAACTTCTTTCAAAGTATGTTTGCGTATGACAAGACCTTTGACCCTGAAGTAGTCCTAGGTCACTGTGACCCAATTTCACGCTTCAGTGATTTTGCCTTATATCTTGACACTCAATTAGTATATTTTCATACTTTTTTCAGATTATGAGTGAGTATGACCAGACCTTTGACCCCAATATACTTATAGGTCACTGTGACCTAATTTCACGGTTCATTGATTTTGCCTTATATCTCGGCACTCAAATGGTTTATGAACAAACTTCTTTCACAGTATGTTTGCGTATGACAAGACCTTTGACCCTGAAGTAGTCCTAGGTCACTGTGACCTAATTTCATGGTTCAGTGATTTTGCCTTATATCTTGACTCTCAATTAGTATATTTTCATACTTTTTTCAGATTATGAGTGAGTATGACCAGACCTTTGACCCCAATATACTTATAGGTCACTGTGACCTAATTTCACGGTTCAGTGACTTTGCCTTATATCTCGGCACTCAAGTGGTTTATGAACAAACTTCTTTCACACTATGTTTGCGTATGACAAGACCTTTGACCCTTAAGTAGTCCTAGGTCAATATGACCTAATTTCACAGTTCAGTGATTTTCCTTTATATCTCGGCACTCAGTTGGTATATGAACATACTTCCTTCACGATATGTATGAGTATGACAAAACCTTTGACCGTAAAGTATTCCTGGGTCACTGTGACCTTATTTCATGGTTCAGTGATTTTGCCTTATATCTCGACACTCAGTTGGTATTTTTTCATACTTCTTTCTTATTATGAATGAGTATGACCAGACCTTCAACCCAAACATACTTATGTCCTAATTTCATGGTTCAGTGATTTTGCTTTATATCTCAACACTGAATGCGTAAATGATCATATTTTTTTCACATTATGAGTAAGTATCACTAGACCTTTGACCCTGAAATACTTATAGGTCAGTGTGACCTTATTTCACGGTTCAGTGATTTTGCCTTGTGTCTTGGCACTCAGTTGGTATATGAACACATTTCTTTCACAATATGAGTGAGACCTTTAAATCTTAGGTAGTTATAGTTAACTTTCATGGTTCAGTGATTTTGCCTTATTGCATATGCAAAGCAAAAAGATGTATGAGCATAATGCTTTGGTTTACTGGTCGGGTTTGGCCTTATGTTTGACAAAGGTCAGAAGCAGTCGAGCACGCTGTCCTGCGACAGCTCTTATTACATCTTGAAAGTGACTTACCAGTTGGGGGCATAGTGTTTCATAAACACATTTTCTAGTTATTTTATTTATTTATAGAGGATCTTACATAAGTGGTCATTTCATATGAAATTTATTAAACTCGCCGAAAATTACTTTCCTGATGAAGGCCTAGTGCCAAAAATTTGAAATAGAGTGAAAAATTAACCTAGTGCAGTGCTACAGATAAGCAGCGTATCTGCGTATTTACCCAATTAAAATGTCTTAAAACCCAATTAAGATTTACAGGTCTGCGTACAAAAAAGCAAAAGAAATCTTAGATATGCAAATCAGATTATTTTCTTTGCGTACAGCCTTATTTCAATTCATGTCAAAA
The DNA here is from genome assembly GCA_964017185.1 of Rugalucina vietnamica. Lineage (NCBI taxonomy): Eukaryota > Metazoa > Mollusca > Bivalvia > Lucinida > Lucinidae > Rugalucina > Rugalucina vietnamica. The sequence continues at coordinate 18,187,553 of OZ024881.1, read as the reverse complement.
TACAGGATGTTTACCAAATTGTGCTTGGACATGGGTGTAGTTACAATGGAGCACATGTGTCTATTTTTGGAATTTGGTTCCCGTTTTACCATTTATACTGTATAGAGCGTCTTGATGATCAAGACTATGAGCCAATAATTTCATCCAATCGATTTTCGTCGCCAGGTTGGGCTAGAGAATAGACTTGCGCAATATGAATTGTACTTTCAGTTTGACTGGGAGAAAAGGAAGCCCAGTTCTTTAGCTTATTTCTTTCAATAATGACCCATCAGATTCAATTTCTTGTATGTAAAGTTAAGAACACTTGTTAAAATTTTATTTTTCATTATTTCCAAACAAACAATTCATTGATTCTGCAATTAAAAGCTAAAGAGCATCCTAAAATGTTACGCAACTTATGATCTTTGTTAAACGTACCCCTCCCACTATGCTTGTATTATAAACAGCGTGATGGCTCTGCATCTAGTTGCAATGCAATAGTTTATATAAAGAATAGATCAATTTCAGATATCACCTCATTGAGCAAAACAATAGGAAGCAGCTTCCTAAATATTTTATGTCATTTGAAAGGTAGATTTTTGTCTTTTCTTGACATTGCATAAAATAGATTTAACACGTATTAGCTTTTAGAAAAAACTTAATAACATAGACCTGTAGTCAGTGATAATTGAGGATAACTTTTCAAGTATCACTTACAATGTTATAGCAAATGAGCTGAGATACCTTCAAATCAAGAGGCAAATCATTTATTAATGAAACACATGATTTTTGTTTTTAATTTTAACTTTTACTTTCATCCTCAATTAGGATACCCAATTCAAAAACGTGAAGTACCCAATTGGAAATTTTAAAAATTATATTTTTAGCTCGCCTGCACGAAGTGCATAGAGCTATTGTAGTCACCTCGGTCGTCCGCGTTTACGTTTACGTTTACGTCCGCGTCACACTTTCGGTTAAAGTTTTTTAGAAGTCTATATCTCTTGACAGTGTTGATGGATCAAGTTGATACTTTGCATGTTGATAGATATTGGTCTGAAGTTTTACGCAGTACCATCATGACCCACCCTGGGTGACCTTGAGGCTAAGGTCACGGACTTAGAAATTTTGTGTTTAAGTTTTTGGTTAAAGTTTTTGTAAATCAATATCTCTTGACCATATTGATGGATTGAGTTGATACTTTGCATGTTGCTAGATATTGGTCTGAAGTTTTATGCAGTACCATCATGACCCACTCTCGGTGACCTTGAGGTCAAGGTCACAGACTTAGAAATTTTGTGTTTAAGTTTTTGATTTAAGTTTTTGTAAGTCTATATCTCTTGACCATGTTGATTGATCGAGTTGATACTTTGCATGTTGGTAGATATTGGTCTGAAGTTTTATGCAGTACCATCATGACCTACCCTGGGTGACCTTGAGGTCAAGGTCACAGACTTAGAAATTTTGTGTTAAATTTTTTGGTTAAAGTCTAAATCTCTTGAACATGTTAAAGTTGATACTTTGCATGTTGCTAGATATTGGTCTGAAGTTTTACGCAGTACCATCATGACCCACCCTGGGTGACCTTGAGTTCAAGGTCACCGTGGTCACGGACTTGGAAATTTTGTGTTTAAGTTTTTTGGTTAAAGTTTTTGTAAGTCTATATCTCTTGACCATATTGATGGATTGAGTTGATACTTTGCATGTTGCTAGATATTGGTCTCAGGTTTTATGCTGTACATCACAACTCACCTGGATGACCTCGAGGTCAGGGTCACGGACTTGGAAGTTTTGTGTTTAAGTTTTGGTTAATGTTTTTATAAGTCTATATCTCTTGAACATGTAGATTATGATACTTTGCATTGGTCTGAAGTTTTATGTTGTACCATGATGACCCACCTGAGTGACCTTGAGGTCAAGGTCATGGGTCATAGATTTTAACAGATGTAGTGGCAAAGCACAAGTCAGGCGAGCTACGCTGTCCTGCGACAGCTCTTATTACCCAATGGAATCCGAAATACCCAATTAAGCCAAAAAGAGGTGGGTAAATACCCAGTGACCCTCAATCCTTATCTGGAGCACTGCTAGTGTTTATCATCTATTCCCTCTGGAATATTTATTTGAGAATATGTAAATCTTAATCTAGAACACAAAAATGGAAATTTTTCAGCTTTATTTAGAGCTTAATACTTGGACTTCTTTGAAAAGCCGCTCGCACAGGTATTTTAATTTCTGCGTGCATCATTTCTTTGTATACGTTTTTGCTCGTAAGCGGCAGGTATTTTGTGCGTGCAGAGCAGTTTCTGTACGTGAATTATGTACTGCAGTACGTGAATGGGCATGCTGTAGAGTCATCATTCAAATATACAACAGTGTAACATTAGCCATGGGCTATTTTGTCGACAAACATAGTAAAATTTCTGTACATGTATACATAAGATTTAAAAGAGACATATCTAACACAGCATGCAAAAATATATATACAGAGAGACAATTAGGATAATTTGGAATATAGATAAAAATATCATCTTCTGTTTTTCTGACTAGATTATACATAGACATGGTCATAAAAATTACAAGACATGAAAATCAGAACCAATGCTGGTGCCTCTCCCTGCTGTATGGGCAATCCACACTAGCACAGGAAAGGCAACAGCATCGGTATAGCATAAAGTGCTACTAGCACCAGGACATTGTCTTCTATAAAAAGAAGGCATATGCCATGGTGATTAGTAACAAGATGGAAATATGACCCTTCCCCCACCAATCATTCTCTCTTACCCTAGAAAGATATAAAAAGCATACGAAGCTTAGGTCAAAATTAAGCTCCAGTTGAAAGCAAAAAATTAGGCAAGAGGTAATGTAGGGTATGTGAAAGGGTTTATTTATATCAATGATATAAAGTTCATCATGTGGGATTGTAAGGAGATTATTAACAGTTTAGACTATATAAAAAGTAAAAACCAAAGAGATTCAATAGTTACAAGAAAGTAACTAGAAAGTAAAAAGATAGTATTGCTGAAATAAAAATAAGTTAAGAATTTGAAAGCAAAAAGCAAACTGAAAATGAAAGCAAAATTAAAAACTAAAATAAAGCAAAGCAAAGCAAAGCAAACAAGGAGCATAAAGTAAATAAGATTTGAACATGCAAAGCATAAATTAAGTTTTGCACACTGAACACTTGCACGATGGCCCACTCCATGTGCTGATCAGCCTCCTAACTCCTTAAAGTCATCAACTTTCTGCAGGTTGTTCGGGAGACTGTTCCACACGTGGGCGGCCTCATAGCAAAAAGTAGATTTACCATACTTTGTGGTACGAACTCTTGGGACATCTACCAGGTTGTCATACCTGAAAGAGTAAGTTGAGTTTTTATAACAGATCATCTAAATAAACAGGTGACATTTTATGTACAATCTTAAAAGTTTCAATAGCCATTAATCTTATCCTACTGACATGAAGTGTAGGCATATTCACTTTTTCGAGTAGAGTTTCATATGAGCTATCAAAATCATTAAAAACTGTTTGCAGTGCCCTGTATTGCAATTCTGCAATTTTTCCATCTTGGCAGAACTTGTTTTCGAGCAAAAATGCCAAACGTGGGGACAGTAATTAAAATTAGATCTGATGAAGGATTTGTAAATTAAAATCTTTGTTTCAGTTTATAGGTATTTGCTAAGAAAAGTGGTAGATGAAAACAACTAATGGAGTAGATGAAGGTATGTGATAAATTTAGGTCAAGGTCATCTCTTGACCTTGGCCAGTCTGTCGTCCATACACACTTTTCAAAGATCTTCTTCTCTGAAACTGCTTGGCCAATCAAAGTGAAATCCAGAGCCAGCTTGCCGATTTAGGCAAAACTTGGTATGAAGCATTTGGGACTCCAGCCCATCATACTTTGTTGAAATGATGAACATAGGATGACCTTGAATTATTTTACGGCAAGGTCAATTTTGGAAACATAGGGTTTTTACATGGGAAAAGGCGAAAACAATGGATATTTTGGAAACTGTTGCAGCCTGAGACCTGAAAGTCTCAGACAACTAATGGAGTCAATGAAGGTTAGTTATTAATGAAGGCCAAGGTCATTTCTTGACCTTGACCCAAGGTCATTTAAATATCAAAATTAAAATTATGGTTTTCTCAGAAATCACTTGGTTTGGAAACTATTGCAGCCTGATCATGAGACCTGAAACTTTGCAGATGCAGACAACTTATGAAGTCAATAAAGGTGTGTGAGTATTCAAGGTCAAGGTCATTTCATGATGACTTAATACTCCAAGATCAGGCTTCAGGTGAGCGTTCTCAGGACCAATGGTCCTCTGGTATTGGAGAGATGAGTTACTAAGCTTTATCTGAGAATTTAAACAAAATCTCAAAAATCATTATTTTTGGTCAAAAATAGTGTTTTTGTCAAAAAAAATCATTTTTTAGTTTTTTGCTTTAAGGATGTTCGCTGCCAACATTTGACATTTCGGAACTTCTGGTTTTTCTTTTCTTGAATGTCTCGTAAACTGTTGCAGATATTTTCCTAATATTTTATAATTGGATACATATTGATGATATGCATTGAATGAGCCATGAAAATTGTCAATCTAAGAAACTTCGTTTTTTCACCCCATTTTCTGCAACGTTTCAGAAAATTTTAGTTGTTAGTAAAATTTAGGGGGTAGGGTAGGTTAAACTTGAATATTACACATCTTCAAATTAATTGCACTAGTTCGATGTTTATTTTAGCAGCAGTATATGTGTACATGCTGTTCTAAGTCAGTTTTTGTGTCTTTGGTGTGCTGGTTTAAAAATTTTAGGTGGTTTTATGAAATGGGCTTTCAGAAACAAAACAGCCGGAAATAAAAGTGCTGCAGGCATGCATGATACCCCGCCACGCAAATTTAATTTAGTACAAATGCACGGCATTAATCTACAATACCAAACCACATCTTCCAGATATGAACTCCTTAACAAAGTTTGAAGCAAATTTGTCTACAGATTCTCAAGAAAGCGCCTAAAAACAATATTGTAACATAAATCAAGGGCCATTACTCTGTATTTATTTGACAAAAATTACCAATCTTCAATCCCAAACCACTCCTTCCTGATATAAACTCCTATACAAAATTTGAAGAAAATTGGTCAATAAATGCTCCAGATAGAGCCCAAAGATGAAATTTTAACGTAAATCAAGGGCCATAACTCTGTACTTATTTGACGAAATTTTCCCATCTTCAATCCCAAACCACTCCTTCCTAATATGAACTCCTATACAAGGTTTGAAGAAAATTGGTCTGTAAATGCCCAAGATATAGGCTGGAAACGAAATTTTAACATAAGTCAAGGGCCATAACTCTGTACTTATTCAACAAAATTTACCCATCTTCAATCCCAAACCACTCCTTCTTAATATTAGCTCCTATACAAAGTTTGAAGAAAATTGGTCAATAAATGCTGAAGATAGAGCCCAGAAACGAAATTTGAACGTAAATCAAGGGCCATAACTATGTACTTATTTGACAAAATTTACCCATCTACAATCCCAAACCACTCCTTCTTAATATGAACTCCTATACAAAGTTTGAACAAAATTGCTCAATAAATGCTCAAGATAGAGCACGGAAACGAAATTTTAAAGTAAATCAAGGGCCATAACTCTGTACTTATTTGACGAAATTTGCCCATCTTCAATCCCAAACCACTTCTTTCTGATATAAACTCCTATACAAAGTTTGAAGAAAATTGGTCAATAATTGCTCAAGTTAGAGCACGGAAACGAAGCGCTGACGGACGGACAGACGCACGCACGCACGGACGGACGGACGGACACTCGAACGCAAATTTTTTGCGGAGGGTATAACATAATACCCCGCACTTTTTGAAGTGGCTGGGTATAAAAAGGCTGAAAATGGCTATTTTCAAGTTGTTGTTTCTCTCTTACATGCTCACTACCCTATATATTTCTTTATTTCTTTCTTTTATTCGAACAATATTACCAAGTTCTACGTTGTGTGAGAATACAAGAAAAAGTTTGAATCAACAAATATGGGTTTGGCACATTTCAAAATATTGATTTTTTTCGACTTTTCAAGTATGGGGGTAGGGTTGGAAAAGGAATCGGAAAATTTTGTCATCCACTTCAAGTTGCAAATTTTTCTATGCTTTTGGTCCAAAATAGTCTATGTTACATAAATATACTGACCGACAAAAGAAACCTGATGCTTACATTTGGAAGCATAATTTCAAAAGCAAATGTACAATAAAATACAGACATATACAACATGGAAAGCAAATCATTTTCACACCATTTGGTCACAAAAATCCACGTTTTCAATGAAATCCCTTTCTGTAACGCACAAAGATTTAAGCAAGGGTGTGTTTTCAAAAATCACAAATCTAAGTTGTAACCATAATGCAGAATATTTAAGATGAAATAAAACAATTGTTATGCATTGAGCATTGCGACCGCATGCTGAATTTCTTCTAATGCCTTCTAAAAAGGGCATGTTACATGGAAAAACATGTGAAAATAAGAAATCCGCCCCGAATGGATAAACACATGTTACGAACGAATCGTCTAAAGCGGAAGTGGTAAAATTCTTCAAAGCGGATCTGATCACATAAACCAGCAATTATGGCTTCCTAAGGAGGCCGTACTGGCCGAAAATAACGTCGAAAAACATCAGGCTGAAAAAACGGCTAAAAATGTTCAACCAGCCCAACTTCTTTGATCGGTAAAATTGGTGGCAGAAAGAATTCGAAAGAAATAACGATGGTGAAATGTCCGACTAACATTAGGCTTAACATGTATACACTTTCACATGTAAACATTCGACCATAATATTGCACGTGCAAATAATGCTTAAAGTACAGTTAACAAGTTTACAGTTTTCATCAAATGACTGCCGCAAAAAACAATTTCGGAATCGTTAGACAAGAGTAAGAGATGCTTACATACCAAAAATAATTCACCCCTTACAAAGTATAAACGTTTTATATAACATTAAAAAGTGTCGGGTTTCTTTTGTCGGTCAGTATATTATGACTTTTGGAAGCATTCTAGGTGTATTTTTGTTCAAGACAGGTATGTTTCAAGGAATTAAAAATTAAATTAATTTTACGAAATTTAAAACATGGTGCTCAGGGGTCTCATTTAGAGGGCTGTAGCTTGAAAAAATGCACACTACCCTATATTTATTTTGTTTTCAAATGTCTTTTGTTGTATTTTGGAATCAAAAGATAGCGGTTAGAAAAAAAGTTTGAATACTTTTTCATTGGCAGCGAACATCCTTAAATGATTGCTTTCAGTATCCCGAATGAGGATGTGAAATTAATTCGGGTTTGGAAGCCCAGAAATAAAAATGTGGCCTTTTTGCTGTATCCCAAATTTTGGTGTTTTCAAAAATATGCATGTTTGCACATTTTTAGCTGACTGCACAAAGTGCATAGAGCTATTGCAGTCACCCCGTTCGTCCACGTTCCCGTGCGCGTGCGCATCACACAAGTTTTCTAGAAGTCCATATCTTGACAACCACTCGATCAGAAAGCATTTATACTTGGACCATAGATGCCCTGTAGGGTTAGCTTTCATTCCATGGCATCGGGCCCCTTGGTCCAGGCCAGGGGGTGGGGCTGGAGGTTAAAATCTAGAACACCTTCAAAAATGGCAATTCTTGTGTTAAAGTTTTCTAGAAGTCCATATCTTGACAACCACTCATAAGAAAGCATTGATACTTGGACCATTGACACCCTGTAGGGTCGGCTTTCATTCCATGGCATCAGATCCCTGGGCCCATGCCAGGGGGTAGGGCTAGAGGTTAAAATCTAGAACACCATTAATAATAATGGCTTTTCTGTGATACAGTATTCTAGAAGTCTATATCTTAAAAACTTTTTTATCAGAGGGCTTTCATACTCGGACCATAAGTACCCTGTAGGGTTGAGTTTCATTTCATGACATCGGATCTCTGGGTCCATGCCTTGGGGTGGGGCTTGAGGTTAAAAACTAGAACACTGTAAAAAATAGATGAACTGCTGTGTAACTTTTACAAGGAGTCCATATCTTGACAACAACTTATCATAAAGCATTCATACTTCATACACTTTAGGTTCCATGACATCGGACCTCTGGGTCAGAGGGGGTGGGGCTAGAGGTCAAAATCTAGAACTCCCCATTTTTTTTTTTTTATTTCTTAATAGAAACAACTTAGAAAGATGGTTGGTCATTCATCTTTTGACTTTGTGACACTGACTTGTGTGTCATGACGGTAAGGGTCGGTTGACCTACTTTCCATGTTTCAGTGTTTTGCCTTATATCTTGACACTCAATAAGTATAATTTCTTACTTCTTTCAGATTATGAGTGAGTACGACCAGGCCTTTGACCCCAATATACTTATAGGTCACTGTGACCTAATTTCACGGGTCAGTGATTTTGCCTTATATCTTGACACTCAATTAGTATATTTTCATACTTTTTTCAGATTATGAGTGAGTATGACCAGACCTTTGACCCCAATATACTTATAGGTCACTGTGACCTAATTTCACGGTTCAGTGATTTTGCCTTATATCTCGGTACTCAAATGGTTTATGAACAAACTTCTTTCAAAGTATGTTGCGTATGACAAGACCTTTGACCCTGAAGTAGTCCTAGGTCACTGTGACCTAATTTCACGGTTCAGTGATTTTGCCTTATATCTTGACACTCAATTAGTATATTTTCATTCTTTTTTTCAGATTATGAGTGAGTATGACTAGACCTTTGACCCCAATATACTTATAGGTCACTGTGACCTAATTTCACAGTTCAGTGACAAAGGTCAGAAGCAGTCGAGCATGCTGTCCTTCGACAGCTCTTATTATTTAATCTTTTTAAGAAGAAATATTGATTTGTCAATCAGGAAGTCCAGCCCTTTAAGATCGTATTAAGTTTTAAAAGTTTATTTGAAAAACATCTATACTAGACATTATTTTAAAATGAGAAAAATATTAACTGGTGCAAAACTTCTTTTAATGAGTATATATGATTCTGAAAAAATTTGGACCCCAGGGGTTGGTCTGCCCCCACCCTTGGGCAAAATACATGTATATTACAATAATATTCAAAGATCTTCTTCTCTGAAACCGCTTGGCCAATCAAAGCCAAATTTTATAGGAAACATCTATGGGAAGTGGGAACCAACATGAGTATAAATAATCCAAGTCACATGACCAAGATGGCTGCCATGCCCATACAAGGTAAAACCCCTTCAAAAATCTTCTTCAGAACTGCTGAACCTGTTGCAATGAAACTTGACATGTTGCAATTGGGACTAGAGTACTACAATGAACATATAAATCATGACCCTGTGATGACCTTGACAAATTTTAAGGCAAGTTTAACTTAGGTCACTTAATGCAGAATGGTGTTAAAATGTCACTGAAGGGAAAAACTTCAGGAAATGGGCAAATGGACAGATTATTTTTGATTTTGAAAAGAAGTTGACCCCAGGGGTTAGTCTGACCCTGTCCTGGGGCTATATACATGTACGTGGGGTGATCGGAAAGTACGTATAAACATGTTGTCATTTCTTTATCTTTTGTTATTTCGAGATGAAATTTCATCAAATAATGCAGCAATATATATACAGTTATTCCATTGCAATAACGCATGCATAATACGCACATGTGCGTTGCAGCTGTCGTTATGGAAACACCGCCTAACGTTAAGCGGCGCAACGTAACGTCGAAGTTTTTTTCTTATATCAAAATACTTCTTAGTTCAAAGTCTTGTAACACCCGTTTTGATTGCGTATGCCTATATTTTATTTAATACTTATTAACTGCAATGCACACGGCTTATGTTTGTAAAGTTACAAGGTTGTTTATCGAATGGATTTGTATGTAGAGTCTTGCAAATACCGACCTTGTCAAATAGACAAAACTGTTAAGATTTTCGAAAATGTTGCATTTTCGGGAAGTCATCTTTTAAAAGTATATATTTACTGCAAGCTCGAAACATATTTATTCTTGACATTGCCTCTAGTAGTTATAGATTATGGCAGTATTTTATCATTTCGTTAAACATCGGCCAGAAAACAAGGTATTGAATTTAAGTTTACAAAATGAAATCGACATTCTTGCATATTTTACGCTAACCTGTTGAATTCAATTTCACCGTATTAGTAGATAAAGCACCAGAATGTCATATGTTTTCGAAAAATGGTCAAATAATGTTAGAAAATTATTTTCCGTTAAAAATGTCGACCAGCTGTCCCAAACCCCCCAAATGCACTAACAAATTCAACCCAGGAGTACACGTGCGCCGGGTCACACAAAATGACGTCATTACGCTGTCTCGTGCATGAACGTCTGACGTCACTGTTTTAAAATGACAATGCCATTTAATTACAAAAGGATCAATGTTTATTTATACAAAATTTCATATCAATCGGTAGACGCAAACTTATTTTACAGCATTTTTATACGTACTTTCCGATCACCCCTCGTATATGAACATAATAGTCAGACAGATTTATTTGTATATATATATGAGCGTTTACAGGACTGTTGGTCCTCTGGTTTCTTACTTCTTTCAGATTATGAATGAGTGTGACCAGACCTTTAACCCAAATGTACATACAGGTCACTATGACCTAATTTCATGGTTCAGTGATTTTGCTTTATATCTCAACACTCAATGGGTATATGATCATATTCTTTCACATTATGAGTAAGTATGACTAGACCATTGACCCTTAAGTACTTATAGATCAGTGTGACTTATTATTTCATGGTTCAGTGATTTTGCCTTGTATCTCGGCACACACTTGATATATCACAATATGAGTGATAATTAACTGTCATGGTTCAGTGACTTTGCCTTATTGCATCAATGCAAAAAGATGTATGAGCATAATGCTTTGGGTTACAGGTCTAGTTTGACCTTATGTTTGACAAAGGTCAAAAGCAGTTGAGTGCGCTGTCCTGTGACAGCTTTTATTATTAGCTCGACTGCACGAAGTGCATAGAGCTATTGCAGTCTCCCCGGTCGTCCACGTTACTTATGCTTGTTTCCTTGATATATATTTTCCCATCTCTTTCAGCCTATTGAAATAATTATTAATTTTCTTTTTTGTCTTGAGATTCAAAAAATAAAAGGCAACTGTCCATGGTCTGAGATCAAAGTCCAACTCAGTAGGCAAGGTACTCTTTCCTGAGAAGAAATCAATAATGGTTACTGGAACTGCACCTTTCCTGTTGTTTTGTTCACTCAGTCAAGGTTATAACTCAGTCAATATTGTTGTGATTTAATTATTTTTATACGCTTATAAAATCATGATTTCCCAGAAATATTACAGGGTTTTTACCCTGAGTTAAAAAATTAATAAAGATCTAAAAATGTATGCAACACTTTTTATGAAAATTTTAAATTCTGTTTTCAAATTTTCTACTTGTTAATTCAATAATTCAAAGGGATAAACACTGAGTATTTCACCTCATACGTACAATAAGTGATGATGTCATGCCGACCAGCTCAGGAGACTTGGTTAACCAATCTAGGAATTCTGTCTATTCTGACACTGGCAGAAGGAATAATGACAATGGACCACAGTGTAATCTGGTTAACCATGTCATGTAGTTGCCAGCCAAGTTTATGTAAGACCTGCTCAGAAACACAGAAGACTTGTGACATGGTTTATTTGCAGGCTACAGGTGGTTCGTTGTGTCACTTCTACAATACTCCAAGAGGATGCTGGTATGGGGACAATTGCAGATTTATCCATGATGTGAACCAAAACAACTCTGCCATACAGAGTACAGGGCAGAGATGCAAGTTCTTCTCGTAAGTTTTCAAATGAGTCTGTTATACTGGTTTCCTACTGTTTCGCGGCCCTTATATGTAAACAAGAAAAACAAACACACATTATCAATGATTGAAATTTATTCTACCTGAACAATTTCCAAAATCCTTCCCCTGTAAGCCTGTTATGATGAAAATTACAAGACTTTTGTCAATATTTTGTGACTACCGCATTTGTGCGGCCATGTTGTTATACACCTATGAGGCAAAAGTGACTTCTGTATCGTGGGAATAACCTTAAGTGTGAATGCAATGTTTCCATGTAGGGAGATAATGTGGCGCGTGATCTCTGACATCCAGACGACAGATCTGGACTCGAAGAAAATAAAAACAACAGGTGTTTGAGGTACTGAGGGGACATTTTATGTGAAAGGGATAACCAGTATGTGCAAAATACTTATTAGCTCGCCTACAGGAAGTGCACAGAGCTACTGTTGTCACCTCGGTCGTGCGCGTTTACGTGTACACGTCACACTTTCGGTTAAAGTTTTTAAAATTGTTATATCTTGATAGTCACTGACCAGAAATCATTCATATTTGGAACATTGCTGCATATGAGGGTCCTCTGTGATTTAGTGTGAAGGGACCCGTGGGGTCGTGCCTGGGGGCGGGGCTAGAGGTCAATATCTAGAACAGCTTTGTACAATGCTCAGATGCTGTGTTAGTTTCTCATCAATTGTGAAGCCTAGAACTGTCAAACCTTACATAAGGCTTCTCCTCGATGTCCCGACTCGGCACCCACATTGACCTACTGACCTTGACCTATATTTCATGCTCTAGTGACTTTGTCATTTTTGAAGCCAACCCTTAATATCTCATCAACTATAAAGCCTCCAACCATCAAACCTTGCATATGGCTTCTCCTCGATGTTCCGACTCGGCACCACATTGACCTACTGATCTTGACCTATATTTCATGCTCCAGTGACTTTGTCATTTTTAAGCCAACCCTTAATATCTCATCAACTATAAAGTCTACAACCATCAAAGCTTGCATATGGCTTCTCCTTGATGTCCCGACTTTGCACCCACATTGATCTAGTGACCTTGACCTATATTTCGTGCTCTAGTGACTTTTGTCATTTTTGAAGCCAACTCTTAATATCTCATCAACTATAAAGCCTACAACCATCACACCTTGCATATGACTTCTCCTCGATGTCCCGGCTCGGCACCTACATTCACCTAGTGACCTTGACCTATATTTCGTGCTCTAGTGACTTTGTCATTTTTGAAGCCAACCCTTAATATCTCATCAATTATAAAGCCTACAACCATCAAACCTTGCATATGGCTTCTCCTCGATGTCCCGACTTTGCACCCACATTGATCTAGTGACCGTGACCTATATTTCGTGCGCTAGTGACTTTGTCATTTTTAAAGCCAACCCTTAATATCTCATCAACTATAAAGCCTACAACCATCAAACCTTGCATATGGCTTCTCCTCGATGTCCGGACTCGGCACCCACATTGACCTACTGACCTTGACCTATATTTCACGCTCCAGTGACTTTGTCATTTTTTAAACTGACCCTTAATATCGCATCAACTATATAGTTTTATTCAGTAGTTTGGCTGTGTTCTGTTTCGAAATGTATTATATTTAAGCATAGCATCCCATGAATGAGGCAAAGGCAAGCAGAACCATATCTCCTGCTAAACATTTTGGCAATAGATCAATGTGTTCATTAAGAGCTTATTTATGCAAATAGCTCCCTATACAAAATGCATCTACAGGCAAGGTCAAGGTCACGGGTCATAGATTTTAACAAATTTAGTGGCAAAGCACAAGTCAGGCGAGCTACGCTGTCCTGTGACAGCTCTTATTTTACATAATTTTTGTAAGAGTATACATTTATTCATGACAATATTCACACTTTTCGCTGTCATTGAGAGTAAGACGTTTGCCGTGAAAGATGTCGAACGTAGGGGGGCGCTAGGCTCTAAATTTCACGTGATATGCAAATGCCGCGATACAGTAGGAACTGAGTATAATCATACCTTACGTTTCCCACTGAGGTACACTGCAAACCTGTCTGTACAATCACAGTTTAGATGCTTGACTTTTAGGTTTTAGGTAAACAGAGAAATATTGAAAACGAAGACACAGCTCAGTGTTTGGTGAAACAATGCTGCTTATGAGCATGCTTTTCATGGCACTTGACAGGGTTTTTCTGTTGCTAAATTCTACTTATGTGAAATTTGGTGGCAGCAGTGTTATGAATAGAGTTGCATGTATCTCTCGAAGGTTATATAATTTGTGTTCTTGGAAAGCTTGGAAAGGGACTTCTCTGAGCCGGGGGAGTAATATGATTATGCGCTATAAGTACATGTGCTGATAGTATAGGTATGCTGGTAGTATGTGAAAGAATTAATAATAATATGCAGTAAACCAGCCTAGGTGGATGAGCATGTTATTCTACTGACAGGGTTTGCTGTTGCTATAGTTAGCTCACATTACATTAGATTTAATAAGGTATGCAATTTAAGGATGTTCGCTGCCAATGAAAAAGTATTCAAACTTTTTTTCTAGCCATTCTTTTATGATTCCAAATTACAACACAAGACATTTGAAAACAAAATAAGTATAGGGTAGTGTGCATTTTTTCAAGCTACAGGCCTCTGAATGAGACCTCTGAACACTGTGTCTTAAATTTAGTTAAATTGATTTAATTTTTAATTCTTTGAAACATAAACTGTCTTGAACAAAAATACACCCAGAATGCTTTCAGAAGTCATAATATTTAAGTAATGCAGACTATTTTGGACCAAAAGCATAGACAAATTTGCAACTGGAAGTGGATGATAAAATTTTGCATGTCGTTTTCCAACCCTACCCCCATATTTGAAAAGTCGGAAAAAATCAATGTTTCGAAATGTGCCAAACCCACATTTTCACATAACAAAGGACTTGGTTATATTTTTGGAATAAAAGAAAGAAATATACGTATAGGGTAGTGGGCATATAAAAGAGGACCAACAGCTTGAAAATCTCCATTTTAAGCCTTTTTTTGGTTGTTAGCTCACCTGAGCCGAAGGCTCACAAGGGGAGCTTATAGGATGGCCATGATCCGGCGTCCGTCCGTCCGTCCGTCCGTCGTCTGTCGTCCACAATTTCAAAGATCTTCTTCTCTGAAACCGCTTGGCCGATCTAGTTGAAATTTTATGTGGAGCCTCCTTGGGTAGTGGCATTTCAAGTTTGATCGCGAAATTCAGGTCACATGACCAAGATGGCCGCCACGCCCATATATGGTAAAAACCCTTCAAAAATCTTCTTCTCCAGAACTGGTGGGCCGATTTCCACAAAACTTGGTATGTAGCATCTGGGACTTAAGCCCATCATAGTTTGATAAAATGATGACCCTTAGATGACCTTGACCTATTTTACGGCAATGTCAAATTTGGAAACACAGGCTTTTACATGGGAAAAAGTGAAAACTATGGCTTTTTTGAAAACTATTGCAGCCTGAGGCCTGAAAAGTGGTAGATGCAAACAACTAATGGAGTAGATGAAGGTATGTGATTAATATAGGTCAAGGTCATCTCTTGACCTTGGCCAGTCTGTTGTCCATACACACTTTTCAAAGATCTTCTTCTCTGAAACTGCGCGGCCAATCAAAGTGAAATTTTATGTGGAGCATCCATGGGTAGGGGAGACGAAAGTTTGATCGCGAAATCCAGGTCACATGACCAAGATGGCCGCCACGCCCATATATGGTAAAAACCATTCAAAAATCTTCTTCTCCAGAACCGGCTGGCCGATTTCCATGAAACTTGGTATGTAGCATCAAGGACCTCAGCCCATCATAGTTTGATAAAATGATGACCCTTGGATGACCTTGACCTATTTTACGGCAAGGTCAAATTTGGAAACATAGGCTTTTACATAGGAAAAAGTGAAAACTATGGATTTTTTGTAAACTATTGCAGCCTGAGGCCTGAAAAGTGGTAGATGCAAACAACTAATGGAGTAGATGAAGGTAAGTGATTAATATAGGTCAAGGTCATCTCTTGACCTTGGCCAGTCTGTTGTCCATACACACTTTACAAAGATCTTCTTCTCTGAAACTGCGCTGCCAATCAAAGTGAAATTTTATGTGGAGCATCCATGGGTAGGGGAGACGAAAGTTTGATCGCGAAATCCAGGTCACATGACCAAGATGGCCGCCACGCCCATATATGGTAAAAACCTTTCAAAAATCTTCTTTTCCAGAACCGGCTGGCCGATTTCCACGAACATTGGTATGTAGCATCAAGGACCTCAGCCCATCATAGTTTGATAAAATGATGACCCTTGGATGACCTTGACCTATTTTACGGCAAGGTCAAATTTGGAAACATTGGCTTTTACATAGGAAAAAGTAAAAACTATGGAATTTTTTGAAAACTGTTGCAGCCTGAGGCCTGAAAAGTGGTAGATGCAAACAACTAATGGAGTAGATGAAGGTATGTGATTAATATAGGTCAAGGTCATCTCTTGACCTTGGCCAGTCTGTAGTCCATACACAGTTTTCAAAGATCTTCTTCTCTGAAACTGCGCGGCCAATCAAAGTGAAATTTTATGTGGAGCATCCATGGGTAGGGGAGACTAAAGTTTGATCGCGAAATCCAGGTCACATGACGAAGATGGCCGCCACGCCCATATATGGTTAAAACCATTCAAAAGTCTTCTTCTCCAGAACCGTTGGGCCGATTTCCACGAAACTTGGTATGTAGCATCGGGGACCTCAGCCCATCATAGTTTGATAAAATGATGACCCTTGGATGACCCTGACCTATTTTACGGCAAGGTCAAATTTGGAAACAGGCTTTTACATAGGAAGAAGTGAAAACTATGGATTTTTTGAAAACTGTTGCAGCCTGAGGCCTGAAAAGTGGTAGATGCTAACAACTAATGGAGTAGATGAAGGTATGTGATTAATATAGGTCAAGGTCATCTCTTGACCTTGGCCAGTCTGTTGTCCATACACACTTTTCAAAGATCTTCTTCTCTGAAACTGCTTGGCAAATCAAAGTGAATTTTATGTGGAGCATCCATGGGCAGGGGAGACGAAAGTTTGATTGCGAAATCCAGGTCACATGACCAAGACGGCCGCCACGCCCATATATGGTAAAAACCTTTCAAAAATCTTCTTCTCCAGAACCGGCAGGCCAATTTTCATGAAACTTGGTATGTAGCATTTGGGACTCCAGCCCATCATAGTTTGTTGAAATGATGACCCTATGATGACCTTGACCTATTTTACGGCAAGGTCAATTTTGGAAACATAGGCTTTCACATGGGAAATGGCGAAAACAAACTGTTGCAGCCTGAGACCTGAAAGTTGCTAGATGCAGACAACTAATGGAGTCAATGAAGGTAAGTAATTAATGAAGGCCAAGGTCATGTCTTGACCTTGGCCCTAGGTCATTTAAATATCAAAATTAAAATTATGGTTTTCTCAGAAATCACTGGGTTTGGAAACTATTGCAGCCTGAGACCTGAAACTTTGCAGATGCAGACAACTTATGAAGTCAATCAAGGTGTGTGAGTATTCAAGGTCAAGGTCATTTCATTATGACTTAATACTCCAAGATCAGGCTTCAGGTGAGCGTTCTCAGGACCAATGGTCCTCTGGTTTTATTTCTTAAAGCCCATTTCATAAAACCACCCAAATTTTTTTAAACTAGCGCACCAAAGACAGAGCCATTGACTTAGAAGACCATGTACACATATACTGCTGCTAAAATAAACATTGAACTAGTGCAATTAATTTGAAGATGTGAAATATTCAAGTTTAATCTACCCTACCCCCTAAATTTTACCGACAACTAAAATTTTCTGAAAAGTTGCAGAAAATGAGGTGAAAAAATGAAGTGCCTTATATTGACAATTTTAATGGCTCATTCGCTGCATGTCATCAATATGTATCCAAATATAAAATATTAGGAAAATATCTGCAACCGTTTACGAGATATTCAACAAAAGAAAAACCGGAAGTTCCGAAATGTCAAATGTTGGCAGCGAACATCCTTAAGACAAGGTTTTATGATGATACGCAAGTTCTTTTTTCTCTATTTTTAGGACTCCTGCTGGTTGCCGCTTCGGAGATCACTGTAAATTCAGACATGATGAAGAGACAGTTGAAACTCTGCTTGTGCACCTCAATACAGGCACAGTGAGAAGACATTTCTTGAACTACCATAATTATCACAAGTGTGCTTAGCTTTTCAAGGCAACAAAAAATCTATCTAATTATCGCACACAGCGAACAAAAAATAAACATAAACAACAGAAATTACCTTGTCAAAGATACTAATGATGATACAATTTAGTGTTCCAATCATTGAAAAATAGTGTTTGGCATTTAAAGTTAAGCTATAATGCAGCTAATGCCAGTTTGTGAGTCAAGCAGTGTGCACTTACAGTACAGTCAGCGTGGTGTTTATATCCTTCGCGTTCACGCATGAAAGAAAAAAGGATTAAGTTCCACGCAAAACCCACGCAAACCCCTCGCTCATTCCTCGCAAAATCCACGCTTGTTCCACGCTATTTCCACGTTCATTCCTCGCAAGAAGCGTGAGAGTTGCGTGAGATCCCAGCAGTCCCACGCTTGCTCACGCTTTCCACGTTCATTAAGGAAAAGAAGCGTGGAAAGGATTAAGAGACATGCGAGAAAAGGATTATCGTTTCGCTTCGTTCAAAAAGGTAAAATTGTTAAAGTTTTATTAGTCCTTAGTACGAGGACGGCAACTTCGTATGATGACAGTTAACCTGTACCAATGCATACACCTGTACGATAAAGCGCCTGTACGTAATTACATAAGCATGTTTTGACGAGATGCAGACTGAGCAATACGTTATTCAGTGTTGATTAAATTATCATCGTAGATTAAGTGATGACAAAATTTGCATGTTTCAATATTATTTGGCAGCGTTGTGCATTTTTGACTGCCGCGGTTTTAGATGCGTACATTGTACATTTATATATGATACTTTTGCCATGAAAGAAGGTGAAGGTGAGCATCCCGGTTTGTTGTTTTTCAGCACATCTCTCAAATAAATGCGTCTTTCATGTTCGCTTAGATGTCCCAAGTCCATTAAAGTTCGACCTACATGTAATACGGTTTAAGCATCTTGCTATATGTACATGTATGATATAATCATAAATTACATGTACGTTACATTTAAATTTGCATGCAGTTCATTTTAATTTTATCTTAAGAGTCGGTACAATGCCCCTGTGAGAAATATGATTACCTTGAACCTGTTCTTTTATTTTTCAAGCATTTTTCCAAAGTCAACGAAATCAAGGTACGAGTATACTTTATTCTTGTATCGGCACAATTATTGTACACGGGATTAATAAGAGGCATAGCCTCTAAGTTATTTTATTTATTTTTTTTTTTTTAATCAGTTTTTTGTCCCTTTCAAGATTATTTCAGCTCATATGAGACGGGCCAATCAGTAGGTGGGCGAAAACGGGAGAACCCCGAGAAAAACCACCTGGCACACCCGCAAGCAGAACTTGGCTTGTCTCACATGTGGCCAGTGCGGGGCTCGAACCCACACCAGTCACAGCGGTGATATGATCGAGTGATTAAGGGACAGCACTCTTAACCGCCCGGCCATGGGGGCCGCTCTCTAAGTTATAATTAGCAAATTTGGTGCATTAAAATATATTTTTTTTCTTATCAAACAAACAATTCAGTTTGTGTGATAAGTGATAAAAGTCAAGCCGATCTTTGAGATTTGATTCTTTAGAAAAAAAAAAAAACTTAAAAAAACTGTGTCTTCATTGACGCGGAAATGTAGCACATACTGATAAGTACATGTACATGTCCGTACACGGCAAAATTCCAGACTTTCAGCGGCGGAAATGACTTCACAGCTTTAATTTATACATATTATATCAAATGTGAAATGAATCACTTTTTTCATATCCCTTTTTCCTGAGCGCGAAACGAACGTGGAAAGCGTGAGCGAGCGTGGGGCTTTTGATATCTCACGCAACTCTCTTAATCCTTTCCATGTTTCTGTTCACGCTACAGTTGAGCAGTTCCACGTTTCATGTCCATGTTCCACGCGAAACTCACGTTACTTCCTCGCAAAACCCACGCAAAATCCACGCTAATTCCACGCAAAATCCACGGAAAAAAGTCACGTGACATGCGAAATTCCACGTTCGTAAGCGTGAGGGATATTAACATCACGCTGACTGTACTGTATGCAAATGCTTTCCGGAAACAAACAGGGCGTGCACTTATTGGAGCACATGCGCTAATTAGAAGGAATATGGTATTTGTTTTTTTTTAGCATTCCTTTAGCATTCATGCTCTATACATGTATATGTTTCATTTGGGCTAAAAGCATCACATACTTCTAAAATTAATGGCAAACACGAGCACAGAGCCAGTGAGAAAATAATTGTATAATTGCACAATCACACAAACATTCTTCTGGAAAATGTCCATTACAGATCCACTGCTACCACAGCTATTATTAGTTCAACTGAGCCGAAGGCTGAAAGTGAGCTTATAGTATAGGCATGATCTGGCGTCCGCCCGTCCATCTGCCATCCACAATTTCAAAGATCTTCTCTGAAACCGCTTGGCCGATCAAGTTGAAATTTTATGTGGAGCCTCCTTGGATAGTGGCATAGAAATTTTAATTGCGATATTTTGGTCACATGACAGAGATGGCCACCATACCCATATATGGTAAAAACCCTTCAAAAATCTTTTTCTCCAGAACCAGTGAGCGGATTTCCACGAAACTTGGTATGTAGCATCTGGTACTCCAGCCCATCATAGTTTGCTCAAATAATGACCCTGGGATGATGATGACCTATTTTATGGCAAGGTCAATTTTGGAAACATAAGCTTTTACATGAGAAAAGGCAAAAACATTGGATATTTTGGAAATTCTTGACCTTGACCCAAGGTCATTAAGACCTTGACCCAAGGTCATTAAAATATCAAAATTAAGTCACCATTTCAAAGATCTTCTGAAACCGCTTGGCCCATCATTGAAATTGTATGTGGAGCCTCCTTGCTTAGTGGCATTGAAATTTTGTCCGCAATATCTTGGTCACATGACCAAGATGGCCACCATGCCCATATATGGTAAAATTCTTCAAAATTGTTCTCAAAAACCTATGGGCCAATTTCCAAGAAACTGGCTATGTAGCACGGTCGGGGACTCCATCCCATCATAGTTTGCTCAAATGATGACCCTTGGATGACCATGACCTATTATACAGCAAGGTCAATTTTGGAAACATAGGCTTTTACATGGGAAAAGGGGATTGGAAACTGTTGCAGCCTGAGTTGTTAGATGCAGACAACTAATGAAGCCAGTGATGGTATATAATTGATGAAGGTCAAAGTCATTTCTTGACCCAAGTTCATTGAAATATCAAATCACTGGGCATATGAAAGGGAAATATTAATTTGGAGCCTCCATGCTTTGGGGGGGGGGGGGGGGATATTATGCCCAAAATCTGGGTAGAATGCTCAACATGGCCACCATGCTCACAAATGCTCAAAAATCTTCTTCAGAACGGTAGGGCCGATGTTCACGAAACTTAGTATGTAGTGTCTGGGATTCCAACCCATCTTAATTTGTTCAAATGATGGCCCTAGGATGACCTTGACTAATTTTACGACAAGGTGAGTTTTGGAAACATAGGCTTGTTGTACATGGGGTAAAAGTGAAAACAATGGATGATTTGGAAACTTTTGCAGCTTGAGACCTGAAAGTTGACAGAAGCAAACAACTAATGAAGGTATGTGATTAATTAAGATCAAGGTCATTGCTTGACCATAACCGTACACAAGGTCATTGAAATATTGAAATTAAAGACTTGTTATTCTCAGTAACCTCTCAGCCTATGAATGTGAAATTTTATTTGAAGCCTTCATGCATAGGGAGAGTGAAATTTTGGTCAGAAAATCAGGGTTGCATGCTCAACATGACTGCCATGCTCAAAAATCTTCTCCAGAATCAGTGGGCGGATATTCGTGAAAGGTTGTATGTAGCCTCAGCCCATCATAGTTTGTTCCAAGGATGACCCAAGGATGACCTTGACCTATTTAATAGCAAGGTCAATTTTGGAAACTGGCTTTTACATAGAAAAAACAAAGGATTTTTTGGAAACTATTGCAGCCTGACATCTGAAACTTGGCAGATGCAGATAACTAATGTAGTCAATAAAGGTGTGTGAGAATTCAAAGTCAAGGTCATTTCATGATGAAGACAAAATGCTCCAAGATCAGGTGAGCGTTCTCAGGACCAATGGTCCTCTTGTATTTATTATAACTGTGTTTTAGGAAGATGAATCTGTTTCCCTGCTTCATGAGAAATACGAGGAAGAAACCCCCGAGAAAGAGAAATGGGCACCTCCCAATGACACTGAGTCTCCAGAGTCTGGGATACTTCACTCTTCAGATGGATGTACTGAGGAGGGTGAGCCGGACTCTGAGGGAAATGAGAATGAAGAGAGGACCAGTGATTTGTGGTCAGGGGACGACGATGATGATGATGAGGATGATTTGTCAGGAAACAAGAAGAAATGGGAGACCATGAAGTCTGAGAAAGGTGACCGAGAAAAACCAGAGATCAAGGAGGCAAAATGTGGTAGGTACTGTTGTTGGAGTGAACTATAAACATTCAGTTTATAATTAGTTTATGGTGGCCTAAGGTAGAGTGGCCTAAGTCGGGAGTTTCAACTCTTACCTCTGCCAGGATATGTCCTCAAAAAGACAAGAGACCTTTATTCTTCATGGTACTGGAACTACCTAAGACCTTAAAGTAAGGCATGTTGTTAAAATCCAAGATTTGACAGAAACAAAGCAATAAATTAAACAATCAAGAAATCCTTTTTGCATTGAAACACAAGTCTATAGCAAGGGATTTTCGTTCATGTGATGATTTTTTATGCTGGGTTTACAATTATATGTTCCTGGCAGGCACGGCAGCCCTGTTTGCTAGAAATATAGTTTGTCGTGGATATTTTCGTCATATATTTCTCTGTTTTCAAGATCTGTTATGTCTTGGTTAAGCTTTGTCACGCTATATTACGATATCTGTGACGAGCCGTGGTAGTGATAAGCCGGTGTGTCACGGAGGTGCTACGGTACTTTACTTTCAGCTTTAATCACTCAAACCATTATTATCATTAGCTGTCACAAACTGATTATCATATTGAGGTTATCAAATGTTAACCCTTGTTCTATATAGCTCCAGTGCTGCTGGCTGAGTATTTTTTTGTAATTTTGTAAAATGTTAGTATCATGTTTTGCATGTATTGTACTGTATTATTTTATTCTGGTATGTTAACATGTTGTACATCATTGTAAAGGAATTGCATTGATCTTCAAGATTTTTCATGTTTTGTCGTTATTTTTTTCTTACCTGTGAAATATTAATTAATTAATTGAGGTAAAGGTGTGAAAAAGTAATGAAATACAAAAACAGCTGTAAAATCTGTGTTGTTTTACTCAATACCTTTGTTGTTTTGTGACATTTACGTGCCCCATCGAACATTGTCATCTTTAGAAAAAAAAATGTGACATCAGGTGTGACATATAAGCCGGGATCAAAGGTCAAAGGTTCAGGTGAGTTAAAGATTGTTTTGCAAAATATTTCAAACTTATGCATATATTAAAACCAGCTAATTTAGGCAGATAATATCCCTTGAAATCAAGTAAATAATTTGGGATTGTGGACAATTGCATGACACTTAACTTGGCTGCCCAATTATGGACATGCACCATTTACCTGCAAAATTAATTGATTAATTAAGGTAAATATGTGAAAAATGATAAAACATACAATTACTTGTAAAAATGTGATTGCTGCTCCTTGTAATCTTAATAAAATAAGAATACATGTATTTTCAAACACTTTTATAAATACACTTTTGAGTTTCTCAGGTAGGAAATAATTTATCAACATCAAAGAAACATCAAAGGGACCGTCCAGGTGTGTTTCCAAAAAATTTGAAATCGCTAATTTTTAAAGTACTGAACACAAAAATATTCTTTTTTTTTGATCAGTTATAGTTTAGAAACTAGAAACTAACTATTAGGAAGCGTGGTAGAGCCAGTGACCCCAGGCACACCTGTTAACTAAAGGTGTGTCGGTTCTGGGTCGCCCTCAGCCGATTTTTTAATGTCAAATGCCCATTCATCGTCAGAATCGTCTTGATTCTGTTGGTCAATATCAATGTCGTACACCTCGAAAACCAAAATTCATCTCCGCTATCAGAATCGGCGTTTAAATCGTTGAAAAACATCCCAATTTGTAGCGAGTAATTTGCCATCTTGATCAGCTGCTAAAATCTCGCTAAAAGTCACGTGACTTACCTGTAAAACCAATAATAATGTCCGATATAACGGCAAAACGTTTCTTCCATTGCTTATAGCAACCGACCCGAACAACGATAGTACATTGATTTTGATTGGTCGAGAGATTTGTATGACTAAAATACGGTACCTGCGGATCTGCATATATGCGGGTGCAGCCATACAGCCTGGCACTACGATTCCGCATACATGCGGGTCCCGCAGGATGAGGGTTAAGTTTTTTGCGTTTTTTTTTTTTTTCAGTAAAGATGCCTGACATTTCACTGATTGCTCATAACAGCTTCAATTTATATTGTTACTATAATTATAATAATATAAATAAATGATTTAGTGGATAGAAGCAGTCTAGCAATGATTTAATGTGGAGTTCATGTTTTTCCTAATTGACAGTCCGGTTTTCTAATTAGGTGAATGCCATGAAGAGTTCAGGGGTGATGATGCCTTTGCTCTACTACGAGCCCACTATATGGACAAGTTTATGATGTTCCATCATCCCCATCTACAATGGCTCAGTAAACATTACAGGTTAGGTCAGCTGCATAATGAATTCTAGCCACTAATCTAAAACTCATGCTTGTTGGTGAGCAGTGATTATTATCTTGGGGATTTTAAGGTCTCCATGATATCAAGATGGTACTTTAATATATCAGTTACATCAGGATCATCAACTTATTTCAGGGCTGCACTTGCTTTACACAATTCACAGACTTGCCAGGTTATCTAGTTTAAAGAATGCTACATCTTTAATCTAAAATGGACTTTTTTGCGTAAAAATATTCCAAAATTGTTTTACAAAGCCTATAATTACATTATTGATTAATATTTCAATGGCTGTACATTGTTGTTCTTTGTAAAGAAGGAAAGACGGTAAACTGTATATTGTATTTCAGATTTGACCACACCACAAGCTGTATGATCTGTGACAAGCTGTTTGGTCGATCAAAAGATTTGCTGCGTCACATTGTAGACAAATCTAAACAGAAGACAGAGGATGGAGAGGAACATCAGACTTTTCTGGATGTCGGAGTTGTGCTTCCATTCTGTTGTGAGTAGTATACTTGTATGCTTTTAGCTTCTTAGGAGAGAAAACAAAACTAGCCTTAGAGTTACAAGTTAGATGAGACATAAAGCAGCATAACCAGTCTGAGTCTGAGTGTTACTCTTGGGCTTTGTTACAGTTGATAGTGACTGGTCAAAGAATTTGCACTTAATGCTTCTTAAATACTGGTAGCAATATTACCCTGAAATGAATGTGCCTTAACCATAAAAGTCAACTCTAGACACTTATACGAGCCCTGTATTGCGACAACCTACTTTTTAAAACAAAGTCACAATCAGTTGCATTGTAACAGCCCAGCTGATCAGAGCCTTTTTTTATATGTAAAAGTGCTATACCTCGACCTTCTTAATCCTGGATTTCTAGCCTCTTGCCATCTTCTGTGATTGTTTATTTCCACCCCATAAACTCCAATGCCAGGATTTTTTCCTATGAAATATGTGTAGGTACTGTATTTTTCAGACCGTGATACAATTGACCATGATGATGATAAACTGATGGAGGAGCTATTCCTGTCCCTGGTTCACACCTATGCTGGCTCAGATACTGACTCGGAGGACGAACAATTCCTTAACTTCATGAGGTACACACACTAATTATGTATACAATTATTTCAATAAAGAAAAATTAAAAGCAAGCCATGATCAGGAACGATTGACTTCTGCAATCAGAACCAAAGTATGGTCGTAATACACAGATGGGTAATAAAATGACAATTACGAACAGTTACACAGATAGCTAAGCTGAGTGAGCAGCTTTTCCCCAACAGGGGATCACTCAATTATCTGAACTTAACTGAGGTCCCATGATCTGCATACGACCTATGTTTCATTGTTTACTGACTTTGTAATTTTTTCTCTGCACCTGAAATAGCTGTGAGTGTGAGACCTTGCATAGTTATTTTCCCTTGACATATTCTTCAAGCATGCACATTGACCTTCCTTGTCCTATGTTTCATTGTTCTTTGACTTTACGGCTGAGACACAATCAGGGTTGCCTTTACTACCTTGGTCATGTTATGCATCTGTAATTCAGTGGGATATTATCCAATACCTAATGTTTTTATTCTATTATAACACTGGGATAATAAGCTTTCTGGCGATATATAATGATACCATATTGTGTACGATATTTTGCGTCAGGGAGAGATTATATGCTAAAAAAACAATGTTTTTCACATGTTATGATGTTGCACTTTTATTTTGGGTGTTTTGTAAACATGTTTGCTTTAATGTTCATGAATGAAATATGTTGCATATGGCTCTAGAGCTAAGGAGACATATGTCCCCTGTAATATACTTTTTACGGCTTTGCATTTGGACTAAAATTAATGAAAATATGGAGAATGAAGTGAAACTGTTCATTTGTAGTATTTTTAAGATTTTCATGGTGTTTACAGTTCACATGTTGAAATAATTGGACAAATGCTTTAAATAGTTTTATTTTGTATTTAGTCTTTCTTGATGAAGCCAAATGACAGATTAGAATCAACAAAAATTGAAATTAACTTCTCAGAGAAGAGCAATGCTTTTCAAAAAATAGTCATTTTTTATGTAGAGTCCGTAGCCCCTAGGTTTGAAATGAGATTAAAAGATAAGGTTCCTATTAAATGAGATGATATGGCCTGATTGTTTTTCAGACTGTGGTCTAGTACAACCCATCAAAATGATATCTCCAGAAATTATTAAGGACAGAAGATATAGCATAATTAATTTTTTCTATGGCCTGTAGAGTCCGTAGCCCCATGTTAAGAGACACCCTAGAAATAAAATGTGTGTTGCAGTCAAGGTTTCCTTCAATTTTTCATACGCAACCACACATATTACAGTGTATTAAATTAACTGCAGCATGGAACAATGACTTATCTAGGCTGCATATGATCTTATTTAAGCAGTCCAAAACACTGGATTGAAGCTCCTTTTCTGAACTATTCCCATTTCCCACTATGGTGAAATTTGAAAAACGCGAGAGCCAAAAGAATTATTTCTGGAATATAAACCCGATAGGTCATACGTTATTATAAACCAAGAAAAATGAAAATACAAAGAGGTTACTTTTTTGCCTCAAGTGCAACACAAAAGGCAACCCTGATTGTGTCTCAGCCGTTAAAATGTAAATTTTTCTGCGCACCTGAGAGCTGTGAGGTTGAAACCTTGCATAGTTATTGTCCTTGATATAACATTTAAGCATACATCTTGACCTGATTCCCTTGACCTACATTTTACAGTCAACTGACTTTGTAATCTTTTACATCGAAGTTGGGTTTCTGCACCTGTGATAGCTATAAGTGTGAAACCTTGCATTGTTATTGTCCTTTACATACTCTTCAAGCAAGCACCTTGACCCAGTGCCCTTGACCTATATTTCACGGTCAGTTGACAAAGTTTGATTTCTCTGCACCTGTGATAGCTTTGAGTTAGAAACCTTGAACAGTTATTGTCCCTGACATACCCTTTATACATGCAGATTGACCTGTAGGCCTTGACCCAAATTTCATGGTCCTTTGACTTTGTAAATTTTTACGTCAAAGTTGGGTTTTTTCTGCAGCTTTGATAGCTATGAGTGTGAAACCTTGCATAGTAATTGTCCTTGACACACCCTTTGACCTATTTCCCATGGTCCATTGTAAATTTTTACATTGAAATTGGGTTTTCTCGGCACCTACAAGGTATGATAGCTTTGAGTGTGAAACCTTGCATTGTAATTGTCCTTGATGCATGCACCTTGAACTTATTTTGCCAAGATGTCATTTATGTAATAATGTTTCAGTCTTGCTCACATGTTGACCAAGATGTCATTTACTGTAAATTTGGAAATTTTCACCTGACTTTTATTTCGCGAATTTTCTATTTCGGAATTATTAGTGAAATCTGGAATTCGCGTGTTAGTGTCGTTGTATTCTATAAACTTTATAGTGACTCTTAATAAGCGAGAACTTTGAATTTGCGAGGCAACCAATTTGCCAATATTAGCGATAATTAAGTTCTCGCGAATATTTCTGGCCTTACAGTATGTTTCAGTCTTGCCCACATGTTGACCAAGATGCCATTTATGTTTCAGTCTTGCCCACATGTTGACCAAGATATCATTTATGTTACAGTCTTGCCCATATGTTGACCAAGATGTCATTTATGCTTCAGTCTTGCCCACATGTTGTCAAGATGTCATTTATGACCAAGATGCCATTTATGTTTCAGTCTTGCCTACATGTTGACCAAGATGTCATTTATGTTTCAGTCTTGCCTACATGTTGACCAAGATGTCATTTATGCTTCAGTCTTGCCCACATGTTGACCAAGATGTCATTTATGCTTCAGTCTTGCCCACATGTTGACCAAGATGCCATTTATGCTTCAGTCTTGCCTACATGTTGACCAAGATGTCATTTATGTTTCAGTCTTGCCTACATGTTGACCAAGATGTCATTTATGTTTCAGTCTTGCCCACATGTTGACCAAGATGCCATTTATGTTTCAGTCTTGCCAACATGTTGACCAAGATGCCATTTATGTTTCAGTCTTGCCTACATGTTGACCAAGATGTCATTTATGTTTCAGTCTTGCCTACATGTTAACCAAGATGCCATTTGTGTTTCAGTCTTTCCCACATGTTGACCAAGATGTCATTTATGTTTCAGTCTTGCCTACATGTTGACCAAGATGCCATTTATGTTTCAGTCTTGCCCACATGTTGACGAAGATGTCATTTATGTTTCAGTCTTGCCCACATGTTGACCAAGATGTCATTTACAGGGTTCGCACAGGCTTGAAAAGTACTTGAAAATGCAGGGCAGACTTGAAAAGTCCTTGAAAACAGAATTTGCCATGAAAAGTGCTTGTAAACTTAGCATAGACCTTGAAAAGTACTTGATTTTCACCTTTTCTTGTGCTCCAGACAGCTTGATAAAATCTTAAAGTGATATTTTGACTTTTCGAAGCAAAATCGGCACATTTTAAGCAAAAGCAGACTCGCAACAGCGTTATAAACATACTGAGTGCGACAGTCAAGGAGGAAATTGTTTTGGATCAAAATGACCTGAAATCGTATACGGTTGCTTCCCTTGTGCAGACTGGTTTACGATCGATTGCATCTCGCTTTATCTGCCGTTGATGTGAATAACAGTTTCCAGACTATTCAAACCAAATGGCGCAGAAAAAATGTTTTCAGAGCCTGAATTAACTTTGGACGTTTATTTTATCGATATGGGAAAGTGTATCTTCAACAGCGAGTGGCCAAGTCAGTATCCATGGGTAAAGCAAACGGACAGTAAATTCAAGGCGCACTGCCACGCATGTAATTTGGAAGTAGTACCAGATTTTGAGTCACAGACTGCAAATAGATAGTTCTACTGAATGACAGCGCAAGAATTCAGGAATATGTGTAAAAATTATCAATCAACTAGTCCTTGAAAATCGGTGACTTGTCCTTGGAAAGTCCTTGAAAAGTCCTTAAATTTTACTTGTCCTTGGCTGTATGAACCCTGATTTATGTTTCAGTCTTGCCCACATGTTGACCAAGATGCCATTTATGTTTAAGTCTTGCCCACATGTTGACCAAGATGCCATTTATGCTTCAGTCTTGCCCACATGTTGACCAAGTGCCATTTATGTTTCAGTCTTGCCCACATGTTGACCAAGATGCCATTTATGTTTCAGTCTTGCCCACATGTTGACAAAGATGTCATTTATGTTTCAGTCTTGCCCACATGTTGACCAAGATGTCATTTATGTTTCAGTCTTGCCCACATGTTGACAAAGATGTCATTTATGTTTCAGTCTTGTCCACATGTTGACCAAGATGCCATTTATGTTTCAGTCTTGCCCACATGTTGACCAAGATGCCATTTATGTTTCAGTCTTGCCCACATATTGACCAAGATGCCATTTATGCTTCAGTCTTGCCCACATGTTGACCAAGATGTCATTTATGTTTCAGTCTTGCCCACATGTTGACCAAGATGTCATTTATGTTTCAGTCTTGCCCACATGTTGACCAAGATGCCATTTATGTTTCAGTCTTGCCCACATGTTGACCAAGATGTCATTTATGTTTCAGTCTTGCCCACATGTTTACCAAGATGCCATTTATGCTTCAGTCTTGCCAACATATTATCCAAGATGCCATTCATGCTTCAGTCAGTTGTGCCCATGTTTTGGCCGAGATGTCATTTATGTTTCAGTCTTGCCCAAGATGTCATTTATGTTTCAGTCTTGCCCACATGTTGACCAAGATGTCATTTATGTTTCAGTCTTGCCCACATGTTGACCAAGATGCCATTTATGCTTCAGCCTTGCCCACATATTGACCAAGATGTCATTTATGTTTCAGTCAGGTGTGCCCATATTTTGGCCAAGATGTCATTTATGTTTCAGTCTTGCCCACATGTTGACAAAGATGTCATTTATGCTTCAGTCTTGCCCACATGTTGACCAAGATGTCATTTATGTTTCAGTCTTGCATACATGTTGACCAAGATGCCATTTATGTTTCAGTCTTGCCCACATGTTGACCAAGATGCCATTTATGTTTCAGTCTTGCCCACATGTTGACTAAGATGTCATTTATGCTTCAGTTTTGCCCACATGTTGACCAAGATGTCATTTATGTTTCAGTCTTGCCTACATGTTGACCAAGATGTCATTTATGTTTCAGTCTTGCCCACATGTTGACCAAGATGCCATTTATGCTTCAGTCTTGCCCACATGTTGACCAAGATGCCATTTATGTTTCAGTCTTGCCCACATGTTGACCAAGATGTCATTTATGTTTCAGTCTTGCCCACATGTTGACCAAGATGTCATTTATGTTTCAGTCTTGCCCACATGTTGACCAAGATGTCATTTATGTTTCAGTCTTGCACACATGTTGACCAAGATGTCATTTATGTTTCAGTCTTGCACACATGTTGACCAAGATGTCATTTATGTTTCAGTCTTGCCCACATGTTGACCAAGATGTCATTTATGTTTCAGTCTTGTCCACATGTTGACCAAGATGTCATTTATGTTTCAGTCTTGCCCACATGTTGACCAAGATGTCATTTATGTTTCAGTCTTGCACACATGTTGACCAAGATGCCATTTATGTTTCAGTCTTGCCCACATGTTGACCAAGATGTCATTTATGCTTCAGTCTTGCACACATGTTGACCAAGATGCCATTTATGCTTCAGTCTTGCCCACATGTTGACCAAGATGCCACATGCCCACATTCTCGACATGGCTGCTGCTGACTCCAGTAGTGATGATGATGGTGGTATGTTTGGGTTCAGTGAGGATGACTGCTATGAACTGGCCTGTCAGGGGATCAAACCTTGGGACCCAGAGGCAGGGGCAGCACTAGCTGTACTCAATGGTTACTATGATGATTATTGACCTGGGATGGATATCTGTGATTATTGACCAGGGATGGATAGGAACATACTCTGAATTGACACTTGCCTTATAAAGATGGGTATTTCATGTTGATTAAGATTTGAGCCTTGTCACTATAAAATACATGTACTGGTTTCTGACCAGGTCTGACACAAACCATGCTATACAGTCACAAAAGAGGGCTAGAGGCTTAAAATTTTGAATTAAGAAAGTAGAGGAATTGTACTATCCATGAAGCAGAAAACACAGATGCTGAACAGCTGTGCAGTTACTGTATTGCTGATCTGCACCTTTGTTTTCACATATGTAAAAAGTCAGTTTTCTCATGATGTGGCTCAATTTAAAGTTGACATTTGCTATTCTCAGGAAAGAAAAAAACAATCTGTTACACAGAAGAATCTCAGTGGTGTGATAGTAGTATAATGTCTCCTACAGCAGAGAGATTGCAGGGGTTACAAATCATCTTTTCTCAAAATATTAACCTTTACAAGGCTGCTGTGATACTTTCAATGAGATTATTAAAAATTGCTGGCAATGTTGCAAAAAAGTTTTAGCTAACCTGGGCAGAAGGTAAGCTGCTAATACGGTATATCCATGATCTAGCATCCATCTATCCTCTCCTCAGTGCAGCATTCACATCATGTTCCCAGCAATCACTGCAGCCCATTTGCCCGAAATGTGGCGTGCCATGGAATGTTGATCATTTAGGCAAAAAAAATGTCTTGTTTCTGGAAACATCAATTTTTTTTTTTTGGGGGGGGGGGGGGGGGGGGGGGGTCGGTAGGTAGGAGAATTTTTTTTGTATTTTTTTTTTTAAAAATCTTGTACGACTGCAGGTAGATTTATAAGTAATATCATGTTTATGTTAACAATTATTGTACAGTTATGTTTGTTTTATAAAATGGTATTAAATGAGTAAAAGAGACAAAGTATAAAAGCACACACTTTCTTTTATTCATTTTCCCTTTATAATAGATCTAATAGACAGGTACAATATTATTGTTTACATTATTTGACCTTGACCTCGATGACGTAGTGCGCGTTGCATTGTGGTTAAAACTTTCACTTCCGGGTGGCAAAAACATTTCCGGTTCAATGTTGTTTACATACATTACTGAGTTTAAATTAAAGTAAAATGTGTGCCGCCATCCCAATCAGGGAACAACGATGACATTTAAATACAAAATTACAAATAATTTTTTGCCTTTGGCTCTTTTATAAAGAATTTAATTTCTCACACCTTGGGCAAACGATGTTGGATCCGCGCGCGAACGAAAATATGTATTACTTAGTTATGACTTATAATTAAATAACAATTTGCGCCATTATGCGGCCACGTCTGCAATCAGACTAAAAAATTCATTCATAATGGAAAAATAAATAAATAGAAAAATAAATAAATAAAAATAGGTAATAAACAATTAAATAAATAATTAGTTCTTGTTCCTTTTTCCGACCTTGTTTGTACCGAGCCTTACATCAATAAAAGTGCGTTTATCTTAGCGCTTTTTATGAAGATTTTTTGCTCCTTTATCTCCATCTTTTTCATTCTTAAGAATATATTAATTAATTAATTATATTTGAATAATCAAATTGAAATATAACTAAGTCCAGTTTAAATAATAACTATTCAAAGGCTATACACATATTGATGATCATAATCAATTTGAAAGAAACGCGGTTTCAGCTACTGGAGACAGTTTTATGACACCTCAAATTACGATGCCCATAATCATCATAGTCGGCTTCTTTAATTATTATTTAATACACCCTCTTCAAAGAAATGACACATTCTTAGGGTACTATATGAATGAAAGGGATTAATGAGTCCCCGGGGCAGCCGGCGTGTGTGTTCAGTCGGTCGAAATGTCATAACAGGTGTTGATATCGCATGGATTAGATCTAGAAAAAGATAATTATGATTCCAAATGGATACACTTCAAAAAGTTATTATAACTTAATTTATTCCACGGACTGAAAAAAGTGTTAGTGTTTTTATTATTTCACCGCATGCAAGACATAATTAAATCGTGTGCTCTTGAGAGAGAGAGAGAGAGAGAGAGAGAGCACCCAATTTCTAACGGCTTAGTTTTTTTTTTTCATAAAACTTGTTTTTCATAAAACTTAAACTTGCTTCAAACACGGCTCAAACACGGAAATTATTCAATGTTGATATCTGATTTGTACCGTATAAAAAAAACAACTTTTGATTGACTGAGATGCAAACCTTTTTAATCCCGCACGGGAAGTAAACGCTAACTACTTATAATACTAAACTAGAAACACACATCAATTAATGCGCTAAAATATTTGGAAATGTTATTTGTTATGAACAAGTAATATTTTGACATTATTTTACATTTGTAATACATCAAAACATTACAATTCATTACACATTCATTGAACTGGGGTCGCTTTTTTGCCACCCGGAAGTGGAAAGAAGTCACGTGAAAGTCACCTGACTTACCTGGATAATATAGACCACGTGGGTTGTGACGTATTGTTTGTATCTGTGTATACACACAGAAAAAAAAGACAGGCAAAGTTCTGACTTGTATTTTGGGGCCTTGAAGGTAGACTAAAATGATGACTTTTACAGTTGCCCCATCCCAATTACCCAGGCATAATGATATGGACAAGACAGAAGAAAGGGGGAAAAGGTGGGAGGAGTACATTGGCTCATATGAGTTTAGAAGTCTTGATGAATGTCAGTTATCAATGCACAACTTTTCCCCCTTAATTAATCTAGAAACATTAAATGGATACAAACCTGCAAAGCTTCAGTCCTATCAGAATTTCAATCAGTGTTTTTTTTTTGTTTCTTTTTTTTTATACAAAGCTTATACTTGTTTTCAAAAAAGACAGGGGAATTTTCAACCAAACGTAGTTTCAAATGGCCAAAACAAAGAGCGCATTTTGCGTTGAAAATATGAGAAAATCGTAGATGTAAACAGGTCGTTCACTCGTTGAGAGTAGTATAAAAATTATATTTAAACTTGAAATCGAAAGTGAAAGTGGGGGAAAGCAAACAATTTTCCGCCTACTGAGCACATAGCTTTGATCACAAACCCCTTCTCATAGGGATGAAGGTCTTCCATTATCGCATTGATCATTCGAACATGTTCCACTGTTTTAATTACAGACCTTTTGGCCGTAATATGTTCGCATTTCTCAACGTGAATCGTGATAAACGAGGCCGCCATGTTCATGTTGATACTGGTATAATCAATTGCGGTAATGGGGGTGTACGCCGTTTCGAGTTGAGCCGGCACGAGTATAAAAACCGGAACGCGCGAAAAACGTGTTTTTCGAAGGTTGGTGATTTTTACCGATGGCGGGAAGCTCGAAAAAATTTCGAGTCGGTAGCAAAAACAGACGGTCGGTCGGGTTTCCGGAAACAAGACATTTTTTTTTTTCTTGGCCTTATTTCTCTGTGTCAAGTTCTATCATGCCTCATTAAGTTTTGTCACCCTGTATTTGGTGTCTGTGACACGCCATAGTTTAGGAAAGGCAGTTTGTCACGGAGGAACCAGGATGTTCTACTGTTGTACCAAGACCTATCACAGTTATAAGCACATTCCATTACAACCTCTCGTGCTGCTCTCCTATATACCGAATATCCCTTGCGAATGCTAAAGGAGAACGTCCATTCTGTATGGGAGACTGCCTATAAAAAAGGCGAAATATTTTTATTTCAAAAACACTTTTTTGTCAGTGAATTAGATAGTTTGAATATGCCTTCATTGATTCTTAGAATGTTCTCCTCCAGGAAAAACTACCAATTAAAACTTTTGGTGTGAAAACATAGTTTCTGCAATTAGCCTTAATGGGAATTGAAAAAGCCCTGGGACCAAGAAAATCCTTTTGCTCACAGTTGTAGATTTACATTACAGACATCATATAAAAATGGCATGCTTGGTCCGGGGGGTGTGGGGGGGGGGGTGGATATGGGGTGTGGGGAAGGCTGTCAAAATGCTCAAAAACACTCTATAATGCTAGCCCATCAAATCAAGTGACTTTAGTAATTTTGTTTACGACTGTAGCTTGTTTGTATACATATTTCTACCTGGCTGAACATGACCAAGTGTTTTGAAAGTAGCCACACCAGGTGAAAGTCTGTCCTCTGTTCTTCAACCAGACACACTTCTGGTGAACTTTGATGATCATCACACGTTAGGTTTTAGAAATTAGAGTGCCTGTACCAATGTGTTTGTTTATGTCTAAGTGGTGACCCATACCTTTGTCTTGGCTTAGTATCATGTAAGCTTGTGTTAGGACATTTGAGGCAAGTCATGGTCTACATAATGGGTTCTATGTTTTAAATGTTATGCCATACAAACTGTGTTGCTCAAATTAAGTGAGCAAATATTTACAAGCCTTAAAGCACAAATAGTCAATTTTTTGTTCCTTGCATGTATATGATCAGACATGTAGAGTATTCACCTTGAATACATGTAGACAGTATGTACTTGTGATACACTTGAATGATGACAGTGTAGGATATAGGCATTACAGGCAATGTTCAAAAGTTATAGATAAAATAATTATTTGACAAAAACTTTGAAATATTTTTACTAGCTTTTTATCAAAAAGTGACCATTTGCAGCATCGTTTTACGCTGCAAATATTATTTTACAATCTGTTTCGATCAATGCTTGAGAAAATCTTGGTTTTTGGTATCAAAATTTTTTGTCCAAAAAATTACCCCTCCCCCAAAAAAACTAATGTTATGGTGAGTATATGTAAAATTTTCAAATAAAAATTGTTTTATTGTGTGCACAGGATGTCAGGCTTCCACAAAAACACACACTTATGGGCATCATTTATGCATGTTTCTCAATGCAGGCTTTCAAAATCTAGGCAAACTGAATACGCGTTTTGACGTTCTCCTTTAAAATTCGCGCTGAAATTACCGAATATGATGCGAATGGATGGGGCAGGGCTTGTACAAAACGATGTCGAAAGCGTTAAGAATGCTTGCAGATCCTTACAAATGTCTTAAGAATGTTGCGATTGATTGCCATCCACACTATCGAATTCTTGAAAATGCCTTACGAATGTTCCGAACCCTTACAAATGCTGTTACAAATAATATGAATGTCTTGCAAACACCTTACAAATGAAGCGAATGTGTAGCGAATGCTTGCCGTATTCTTTTCAATTTTTACTCATTCACAAAGATTGTAGCCAATAACATCAATGTAAAACGAAATCACCCACAATGCCAAGGGACATGGAAAAAATATGTCATTATTGATCCAAGTCTTCTCTTGAAACACACACCACTTTGTTGTTTCTCTCGAATTGCGATTTACACAATAAAAAAGACAATTTTACTGGGCAAACAAAAATTTCACGGGACTTTCGTTTGTCTGTTATACATTGATGGATAGCTTAAAGCTAAACACCGTAATTAATGGCCTTTACTTAAAGGATAGGGCCAGAATAAATAAACTATGCTAAAAACTGAGTCTTGAAGGTGAAACTGTTGCGATTTACCAGCGATTCATCAAAATTCAATAGAATTTAATGCTACCGAATCCTTGCAATTGGCTTGCGAGTGATACAAATGTCTTGCAATCAATCCAAATTGTTTACGAATTCTTTATGAATATGTTAAGAATATGATTTCCTTGCGAATTTTAGGAGCATGGAGCATGCTCCTAATTTTCGCAACAACTTGAAATTTTCACCGAATGCTTACAAATGCTACCGAACGCTTCCAGATTTTGAGCGATTAATGCAAATTTGCTCAAAATTGCATTAGGAAGGGCATTCGCAAGGGAAATTCGGCGGTGCGTTCCTTTACCGGAATGGACGCGATTACCGGAATGGACTACCGGAATGGACATTTATATGCGTCCTTGAGTACTTTTCATTCGGTTTTTGAGGACATATTGGCCTAGAATATATAGAGACAGTGATTTGCTTGAGAATCATGTGGTTTAAGTACAGTTATATTGTGTTCCGTACGGTCGGGTAGCCTAGGTCAGGTGCTCATATGCTTATATGAGTCCCTGCCAGCAAAATTTCCCACTTATACTTCTATTCACCCCTGTGTTTGCTATAGAACAACCACTAGCGATCTCTATATATTTCTATCAAAGAAACCTCAGAACAGTGGCCCTACCCCAGACCCCACCACTGAGCTACCCTAACCACCATGGAAAGTCAATTTTGCTATACTGAGATGAATTTTATCTTAAGCAAACAATTCATATGACTACAGAAGTACATTTTATGCAGATAAAATACATTTAAAGCACACAAAGCCATAGCACAATGTCCATTCCAGTAGTCCATTCCGGTAATTATGTCCATTCCGGTCCATTCCGGTAAAGGAACGCACCCGAAATTCGGTATATGGAAGAGCAGTATCACGGTCTGATTTGCATTTGTAATGAGCAGAAAAATTGAATGTTTGTGAAACAAATAGCACTTGGGCCTGTCGGCTATCATACACATGTATGGTCATAATTTTCTCCCAAAAGGCTTTTTTTAAGAAAAGCAAAATTTTATTTGGAAACTTAGGATATTTGAGACTTTTTAAATGTATACTATGTTCCAACAAGGTCTCTCTATTAACAGGGATATGGTTCTTCGATGCCAGAGACGTATTTACATAAAGAAGTGTACATTGAACTTACATTCGTAGTTTATTAGCTTACCTTAGCCATTAGGTTCTTAAGGTGAGCTTAAGAACCATCCTTGATGCCGTTGTAGTTGTCCACAATGTTCAAAGATCCTCTCCAATCAAAGTCAAACTTCATGTGGAGCATCCTTAGGAAGGAGGAACAAAAGTTTGTATAAATGGTCCAGATCACATGAGCAAGATGGCCACCATGGCAAATGGCAAAAACTTTTAAAAGATTTCTTCAGAACCTATCATACATGTGATATTTCCCGATATCGGCGTATTCCCCCGATATCAAGGGCCCTTATATGCCCCTTACCCGACGGTCCTCCGATATGCCCGGTCTCCCGATATGACAAAAAGTCCATTTATGTACTTTATTTTACACTTTTTTTTATCCAAGTGTCCATTTCTTTATGTAAAGTGTAGTATAAATACGGTACCCAATACAGCAGTGTGTATTCAATATTCGATATTGACTCGATAATTTGTGTCACTGATACCTGGAGGCTATTTATAGAGTTGTTAGTCAGCCTGTGTTGGAGTGTCAAATAAATGATGTTTTTACAACAAGGATTATTTATAAATTTTCCTTGTTAAAAGGAACGCTTGGCTTGTCTGTATATACCAATATTTGTCCGTGTGTTGTGGTTTTTCGTAGGTTTGTGGAGTTTTTCGGTAACTCGATGGGTCGCATCGGTCATGAACACTTCCTCGCTACGGTGGATTTCAAGCTTTCGTACTTGGTCGGTCCTAGGACAAAGTTCCGGGTTTTAGCATTATCCGTCCAGAACGCCAACTAAATTTAACGTTAGATCCAAGTACGTCATTCTTCCCACAAGTCCTAATAAAAACGGCGGAGAGCAAGTCTGGTTTCCGTCTTCAATTGATTTATTATGCAAGAAGTGTATAAAAACATTGTGACTTGAACCAGGCCCCTGGATGTCAAAGGGAAACCCCACAGATTAAAGGAAAAGCCCAACAGATTGAGAAGAAATCCTCATTCCGTTTCAATTGCTTGATGCTGTCGCGCCAAGCAAAAATTAACTGATTAATCAAGCCTGGTGTCAGCTATTTAATTGATCACCAAAATAAACAATGTGCCTTCAAGTGACAAGCGCTGAAAAAATAGATACAATTAGAAAGATTTCAATCAATTTATGGAATGACCAAAATCTACGGAGCGTATTGCAGTGAGTCCAAAGAAAATCCCATTGTAGTGCTGACATTGGATTTAAGCACTTCATATTCAAAATAGTTTGGATGTAATTGTTGCTTTGTTAAAATAAAATGGTAAGAATTTACAACCTATCTAATGATATCTTCCTTTTTCTACTTCAAAAACATCCCCCGAAACCACTGAGCTCTTGAATGTTATTGGTGATGACCACGAGAAAAAAAACCTCCCGATATGACAGGCAAATTTACGATATCAAACTGAAAATCTCCCGACCGCAGAGAAGGAAAATATCACATGTATGGAACCTATGATTTTGAAACTTTGCATGAAGCATCAAGGAATGGAGCTCTACAAAGTGTGTATAAATCATGATCCTGGTATGACCTTGACCTGTTTTATGGCAAGGTCAACTTAGGTCGCATATGCATTTTTATTGGGAAAAGTGTCATTTAATAGTGGGAAACTTGCTGGGAATGAGCAATCGGACAGAAGGTTTATGCTTATGGAAAAAAAAAGCCAAGGGGGTTGTCTGCCAAGTTTATTGGTATATATCCCAGGTCTCTGGTGAGCGTTTACAGGACCAATGATCCTCTGGTCATTAATGTCTATTTTTCATAATCCTATTATTGAATCCTACGTTTTCTTTCTTCAGAACATGCTGAAGTTAAGTCTACAATATCAATTGCATTATAGCTTGGAAAATACATTTATTTAAGCTTAATATATGCCACAGTGTTCAAACAACTCTCAATCATATATCTTTCAGAACAATTTTAAGGAGAAATACACACTACATGCACTTTGTTGAAAATGATATGATTGTGAAGCTGACATGATGTATTGTGTAATGGAAAGTATCCAATATTTTCATATGGTTTCCCACAATTTTTCTTTTGAAAAACTCACTTTTGAGCATGTTATATAACTGCTTCCTGTCTGTATATATGATACTTGACATACCTAAGTTTTTGATTATTAGTAAATTCAATAGAGAGTTTCTTGACCTTTTTATGCCCCCAACTTCGGAAGAAGTTGAGGGGGCATATTGGTTTGGGTCTGTCCGTGCAGTCAGTCTGTGAAGTGCGTGAGTAACGCTTAGCACTCGGTCAGGAACCGTTAGAGCTAGGATCTTGAAATTTTGTATGTAGTTTGTATATGAAAATTAAGAGGACCCGTATTTTTTCTTTCAGGTAAATTCAAGGGGCTAGTGGCCCATTCTGTGAGAGTTATTTCCCGTTTTAATTCTTGATAAAGTGAATAGATAGTGGGTTCCTTGTGTGCGCAACTCCTACAGTTTAATACCGATTCTCTTGAGACTTTACAGACATTGTGACAATACATTGAAGATATGCATGTGGTTTGGATATAATCCTCAGATTTTTTCGCAATTCAAACTTAGGCATTTTTCTGGCATTTTGACAATGAAAGTGAATGGACAGTGGGTATCTTGTGTGCGCAACTCGTCCTACAGTTTGATAGATACTTTTGAAACTTTACATACATTGTGACCATGCTTTGAAGATATGCATGTGGTTGGGATACACTCCTCAGATTAATTTTTGTCACTTTTTGAGCAATTTGAACTTAGTCATATTTCGGATATTTTCACATCTTGAAAATGAGTTACCAGTTGGGGGCATAGTGTTTTATAAACACATTTTCTAGTCTATAGAGGGACATTGGTTTCAGGTGAGTGTTAACATGACCAGGTCCTCTTGTATTGTGTTGCTGGCTAAACTTTATATTTTTGATATTACATGTTTCTATAAATGTTGTTACAAAGTAAGGTGCTATTCTTAGTTTTGAGATAAGAATTAGTCTGGCCAAGGCTGGCTTGCTCAGTTTATGTTTACATGGCTGTAATGGTTCAGGGATATTTTTGGTTGTCTCAGGGGCCAAAATAAGGCCTCATACCCAATGGAATTTAGGTGACTTTTTTCCCAATCTGCAGAAAAAAAAAATCACAATCTCAGCTGAAAATAATTTCAAACAGTTCCAAATAATGTTAATTTCAAACTCTGGTGTTTGAAATAATGTTTAACGATGATTATTAGATACTTTTTAATGATTCTAAGTGAAATAACTTCATTTTGACTATGTCAATGTAAAATATTTTCAATTTGAATGTTATGAAATTTTCCCAACTTCATGTTTATGTCACTAATTTTCCCAATCAGAAAGACCCTGAGGCCCCTTCCCAAAATTGCCGAAAAAATCCCTGCAGTTTCACCAATAATCTAATGACTGATTGCCATAGTTTCTTTACTTACTATGTTTCATGAGAGCTGTGCTTTGAGAAAATCTGTATATCAAGTCTGAAAAAAAATCAGGGCTGCCATACGAAATGGGGCAGTATAGTCCCAGATGTGGCAGAAAGTGACATCCCATCTGTCGCTGTTACATTTGCTTTACAGGTGTTTCATTGAAAAAGGGAAACAAAAAATTAAAATTACTTCTGACGCCCCTAACTCTTCAAAATGATAATGATGGACAAGTCAATTTCTCTCAAATTAGTTGAAAAGTGGAGACGTCAAACAGCAAAAAAAGGTGGAGCTTATCTGCTGTACATTTAATGTGTAGCTGACAACATCTTCAGAAGGCAGGCTTTCTCATGAGACAGCTAAATTATTGTTGTGAAATGATAGTCATGAAATGAATTTGACGTCAACTGGGAAACATACATTGTTAGATTGTTCCTGGTTGGTGTATCAAAATGTTGTAAATAGAATGACATCATCTTGATTCTATGAAGAACAATAGGACAGTGTATGTCTTTGAAAAAGTAGTACCATGTATTTTTTAGTTTCACAATTCAACACAACTTTTTACATAGGCAGTGAGCAAGCAGAGATTACAGACAACTCATGCTCTGGTGTCGTGGTGTTTGATGTTCAATTCCAGTTATCTCGAAAATGCTTGGCAAAGTTTCATATTGGGCTTCATGAAAGTTTGTACATGTATAAATAATCCTAGAGTATAACTCTTTAACTCATTTGAACGGAAAAACTTGCAGGAAACCACCTAATGGACTTATGATTAAGATGCAATTCTCACAGGCTGGATCATTCACAAGAGTTGCATGTTCCAGCCAGTTGGCCATAATTATAACTTGTCTGTGTTGTCTCTGCCCAGGGACGTTATATACAGATAAATTTATTTACTAAGCAGATATTTTAAGTTCTAATCAGTCTGAATTGCCTTTTTGTTTTTTGTTTGAGTAAAAAAGATTGTCTAAGCTCTACTTAAATGATTTTTACATTGTCTAATGGAATAATGAAATGTGTAGGCATTATGTAGTACACAGTATTCAGGTGAAGTGCCTGTTAAATTATTCCAGTTTTAAAAGTTTCAAATCTCTGTTTCTTTTTGTTGTTGTTTTTTCTAGTCATTGAATGAAAATTAACAAAATGTGCAAAATCACAGGTAGTAAATGGAGAAACAATGATACCCGAAGGTATCAAAAACATTTTTACTCAGAATAGCATTCCAATGATTAGCCATTCATCACCATATACTTCAAATACATAGCATAAGGGGACCAGTGATCGATCAAAAATAGCTATGTTTGATAAATTTTGGAATCAAACATGCATTGGAGAATGCATGCGTGCATACCATATCGAAGCTTGAACCTTCGCCATGTTTTGCAATATGTCAATTTATGATGTCGTCACGTCAACTTGTTCAACACTCACTCATTAAGATCAGGCACCAGAAGCACGGCCGCTTATCTCCTTTCGCACAACACCGTGTTGTGTATTGAGAAAAACTGAAGGCGACTTCCGTTGGTTCTGAAGGCGATTCGAGAAGTGTACTCAAAAAAGGTAAGGGTGTCGGTTTATCTGAGATTAAATATTTCCCAGCCCAAAACAAAAGAAACCAAGAATGTCCTGCAACCCTCTAATAGTTTTTAGCTCGCCTGCACGAAGTGCATAGAGCTATTGTAGTCACCTCGGTCGTGCGCGTTTACGTTTACGTGTGCGTCCGCGTCCGCGTCACACTTTCGGTTAAAGTTTTTTAAAAGTCTATATCTCTTGACCATGTAGATGGATCAAGTTGATACTTTGCATGTTGCTAGATATTGGTCTGAAGTTTTACGCAGTACCATCATGACCCACCCTGGGTGACCTTGAGGTCAAGGTCACAGACTTAGAAACTTAGAAATTTTGTGTTTAAGTTTTTGGTTAAAGTTTTTTAAAAGTCTATATCTCTTGACCATGTTGATGGATCAAGTTGATACTTTGCATGTTGCTAGATATTGGTCTGAAGTTTTACGCAGTACCATCATGACCCACCCTGGGTGGACCCTGGGTGACCTTGAGGTCAAGGTCACAGACTTAGAAATTTTGTGTTTAAGTTTTTGGTTAAAGTTTTTTAAAAGTCTATATCTCTTGACCATGTTGATGGATCAAGTTGATAATTTGCATGTTGCTAGATATTGGTCTGAAGTTTTACGCAGTACCATCATGACCCACCCTGGGTGACCTTGAGGTCAAGGTCACAGACTTAGAAATTTTGTGTTTAAGTTTTTGGTTAATGTTTTTGTAAGTCTATATCTCTTGACCATATTGATGGATTGAGTTGATACTTTGCATGTTGCTTAGCAGCTAGATATTGGTCTGAAGTTTTATGCAGTACCATCATGACCCACCCTGGGTGACCTTGAGGTCAAGGTCACGGACTTAGAAATTTTGTGTTTAAGTTTTTGGTTAAAGTTTTTGTAAGTCTATATCTCTTGACCATATTGATGGATTGAGTTGATACTTTGCATGTTGCTAGATATTGGTCTGAAGTTTTACGCAGTACCATCATGACTCACCCTGGGTGCCTTGAGGTCAAGGTCTCAGACTTAGAAATTTTGTGCTTAAGTTTTTGGTTAAAGTTTTTGTAAGTCTATATCTCTTGACCATATTGATGGATTGAGATGGATACTTTGCATGTTGCTAGATATTGGTCTGAAGTTTTATGCAGTACCATCATGACCCACTCTTGGTGACCTTGAGGTCAAGGTCACAGACTTAGAAATTTTGTGTTTAAGTTTTTGATTTAATTTTTGTAAGTCTATATCTCTTGACCATGTTGATTGATCGAGTTGATACTTTTCATGTTGGTAGATATTGGTCTGAAGTTTTATGCAGTACCATCATGACCTACCCTGGGTGACCTTGAGGTCAAGGTCACAGACTTAGAAATTTTGTGTTAAATTTTTTGGTTAAAGTCTAAATCTCTTGAACATCATGTTGATGGATAAAGTTGATACTTGCATGTTGATAGATATTGGTCTCGGGTTTTATGCTGTACATGACAACTCACCTGGATGACCTTGAGGTCAGGGTCACGGACTTGGAAGTTTTGTGTTTAAGTTTTGGTTAATGTTTTTATAAGTCTATATCTCTTGAACATGTAGATTGATCAAGTTGATACTTTGCATTGGTCTGAAGTTTTATGTTGTACCATCATGACCCACCTGAGTGACCTTGAGGTCAAGGTCATGGGTCATAGATTTTAACAGATGTAGTGACAAAGCACAAGTCAGGCGAGCTACGCTGTCCTGCGAC
Organism: Rugalucina vietnamica; assembly: GCA_964017185.1. Lineage (NCBI taxonomy): Eukaryota > Metazoa > Mollusca > Bivalvia > Lucinida > Lucinidae > Rugalucina > Rugalucina vietnamica. The sequence goes on along the minus strand of OZ024881.1, from coordinate 18,142,589 downwards.
AGCTCTTATTTGATCGATATGTGTCTCATTGGCAGCCAAATCTTCAATAATATGAAAGATATACGTTTTCTACCGTAGCGAGTTGGTGCTTTTGTTGACGTGCAAACATTTTGACTTTGCATTGCTGAAGTCGCCGAGCATTATTGGTTGCATCTCTCACCGGCACATTAAAGGCCAATGTTATTTACCACCCTAAATATATTTCAATACCTTCCTTCAGCCTAGAAAATGACTGCTGTAATGGAGTTTGTGATGAAAGAGATCGGTGGTGAAAAAGGAGATCGGTGGTGTTAAAGGAGATGCTGTATTTTAATGCCAATAACTCATTATTTTGTCTTTTCTAGTTATGCATGTAAATCTGATGCATTAATAGCAATCTGTTACAATTTGATACTTTGCTCTACACCAATGACAAAGTATGTAGGGTCCCATAAAAGACAGAACATTCCGTCTGCACTCATGTCTAAGACTATATACCGTCGGCAGTGTAGATGGTTAGACCACATTGGTAGTTATACCTATGATTTTGAAACGCTGGTGTTTTGTTGAGATCTTACATTTGACACTACATAACTTATGTTCCTTGAAAGTTTCGTAAAAGGGCGCAACAACTTAAAGAATTTAATATCCTAGCCATTTTTAATAGGATAGGAGGGTTTTTCTATAGTGGGTATTCCGTTTTTCAGGTTAGCTGTCTTCGAGACTGACTTGTATGTTGTTTTCATTGTGTCGCACGAAGTGTAGGCCGATCTTACGCCTTCCTTTGAATTTTCCCATCTGAAAAACAAGCAAAGTGCCAAATTATGTATGAATCGATGTTTGGTCTTTTCGTAAACAATTTAGTCCGATTTTGACCTTAGTCGAAGAACCCAAAGAAATCACACTATATCTGTAAACGACACAACAAAACCACATATGGCCTTTGATACGATATAGTTGCTACATGTTTGGGCTGGAATGGTATCTGATCGCCATTTCACGTGCTACATACGTACACTTTGAACTCGTTTAACTTCAAATCACTCTCGTAGGTTCGAATCCTGACTATTTTAAGGGTGTAATAGACCACTTCTAATAAAATATACATCTGAATACGAATATATGGGTCATGGTTAAACAAAATTACAGCAGATCAGCAATGTATTTATTTTCGCCCCACAGAAAATCAATTGATAAACTTAATTTTAGCCCTTCATACTGCTGGGTCACCAGCAAGACAATTATAGTAAAACAGAAAGTTAAAAACACCAGCATTATTTGCATACCGGACGTACAGTGTGATTGGTATGACGTCAAGCGGTCCGGCCAAAGTAATCACACTATACACGTATTCTAAAGTTGGTATACCACCAGTAAACCATTACTTACTTACTTACTTACAATATTCAGACAAAATAAACATAGACTAGGCAGTTAAATCCCACACCACACCCTGTTGTATTTAATAAGGTCATGTCTTTTTCCAAATACACAAGTATGTGTATTTGTTTAAAATTATAAGGACCAACATGACTCATTGGTCGCAACAGACCTGAAATCATTGCAACAATCGGTTTAATTGGCATTGAAATACAGCGTCTCCTTTAGCACCACCGATCTCCTTTTTCACCACCGATCTCCTTTATCACAAATTCCATTACAGCAGTCATTTTCTAGGCTGAAGGAAGGTATCGAAATATATTTAGGGTGGTAAATAACATTGATATGGAAGGCCTTTAATTTACCGGTGATAGATGCAAACAATAATGCTCAGCGACTTCAGCAATGCAAAGTCAAAATGTTGCACTTCAACAAAACCACTAACTCGCTACGGTAGAAAACGTATGTCTTTCGTATTGTTGAAGATTTGGCTGCCAATGAGACGTGTATCAATCAAAAAACTATTAGAGGGTTGCAGGACATTCTCGTTTTCTTTAGTTTTGGGCTGAGAAATATTAAATCTCCGATAAACCAACACCCTTACCTTTTGTGTGTACACTTCTCGAATCGCCTTCAGAACCACCGGAAGTCGCCTTCAGTTTTTTCAATACACAACACCGTGTTGTGCGAAAGGAGATAAGCGGCCCTGAGAAGGATCCATAAAAAAGAAAGTACTTGGAAAATCAAAACTAGAAAATGTGTTTATGAAACTCTATGCCCCCAACAGGTACAACAGTTTCATTGTGAAAATATCCGATAGTGACAAAAATTCATCTGAGCAGTATATCCCAACCACATGCATATCTTCAAGTCATGATCACAACGTCTGTAAAGTTTCAAAAGTATCAGAAGTAAACAGTAGGAGAAGTTGCGCACACTATTCACTAAACTGCCTGAAAAAAATTACTATGTTCAAACTGTGAAAAAAATGACCAAAAAATCTGAGGATTATATCCAAACCACATGCATATCTTCGGACCATGTCCATAACACAGTGTCAAGTTTTAAAAGAATTGGCATGAAACTGTAGGAGGAGTTGTGCACACAAGGTACCCACTGTCCATTCACTTTCGTTGTAAAAATGTTCAAAAATGGCTAAGTTCAAATTGTGAAAAAAGTGACAAACATTAATCTGAGGATTATATCCAAACCACATGTATATCTTCAAAGCATGGTCACAACATCTATTAAGTTTCAAGAGAATCGGTATTACACTGTAGGAGGAGTTCTGCACACAAGGTATCCTTTGTCCATTCACTTTCATTGTCAAAATGCCTGAAAAATGGCTAAGTTCAAATTGCGAAAAAAGTGACAGATTAATCTGAGGATTATATCCAAATGATATGCATATCTTCAAAGCATGATCACAACATCTGTAAAGTTTCAAGAGAATCAGTATTAAACTGTAGGAGGAGTTGCACACACAAGGTACCCACTACCTGTTCACTTTATCAAAAATTAATAAGGGACATAACTCTCACGGAATGGGCCCCAAGCCCCTTGAATTTGCCTAAAAGAAAAAAATATGGGTCCTCTTAATTTTCATATGCAAGCCACATACCAGATTTCAAGATCCTACCTCTAACCTTTCCTGACCTAGTGCTAAGCGTAACTCGCGCACTGCAAATGCACACATTGCACTGGACAGAGCCAAACCAATATACCCCTTCAACTTCTTCGAAGTTGGCGGCATAATTAAAAATTCTTCTTCGACTTCTGTTTATGAAACTTGCCAAACCAGTCATGTGGGGCATGTGCTTATCTGCCATAACCTTAGAGTACATTTTCATTGTATTCTGTGCTTTTTAAAGAAAATTTCAAAGCCACCAATTAATTTTCCAAAAATGTCCATTTTCAAAATTTTCTAATAACTAAAATGAGACATTTTAAAAAGAAATATCAAAATGTTTTGTTGTTTTTCTGACACATACTTTATACAGATCACATGTACAATGAAACCTTGTTAAAAATTTTCATTGGTTATCATTTTTTTCCAAAAAAAAAAAAAAAAAAGTGCAATTTAGACTTTTTGTCCCAAAAATTTAAATTATCAACACTCTGGAATTTTCCGCAAAGTCAAACTTTTTATATTGGTAGTAACCAAAAATAATGTTAGAAATAACATAAAAATTAAGCAAAAACAAGGTGGTGCAAGATTTTTGATTTTCAGCACTTTACAGCTCATCAGCAGGAAGACATATTGTTTTGGCGTTACTAAAATTCAAATTTATAACGTCGTGACATTATCAGGACGTTATATGTACCGGAAACATAGATTAAAGGTTTGACGTCGCGGCAAAAATGTCAAAACTAAAATAGAAGATATTTTCATGCTCAACCTTGTAGAACCCAAAACCAATTCTGTTTAGTTATCGTAGCGTATGGGATTGTGTCCTAACTGGTCGCATTCTACTTTGTCTGTGTTTTCTTCATTGTGCGACTAATGTTGGGTTTAATTTTCGTGACTGTCAATTGGCTGGTTAACTTTGATGTTTATTGGAACTTTCACAATTAAAATCTCAGTGATGGTTTCACAGAATCTCATAATTGCGCACTGTATGTTTAGTCTTATGAATTAAGTGTTTATACAAAGAAATACATGGTTATTAAACCTTTTTGTGCTCATCATGGTAGAACGAGACCTTTTGCTGCTACCGAATACTTTCATAATGGCAATCTAATATGATCAATTAGTTCATGTCACTAAACCAGACCGTTTTCCGTGAGCATTCATAAACGGAAATGGTTTCAGGTTCTACTTCATGAATAACAAAGCATTATTTTTTCTTGAAAAGATTAAATAAAACGTGCAAAAATGCATGTTTTTGAAAACACCAAAATTTGGGATGCAGTAAATACCTTTATTTTATACTTAGCATTGAAATTAATATATATCAAAAATGGATAAAAGTGATATTTTCACTGCAGAATTGATATTGATATTTTCACTAGTGATTGATATCGCCCCATTATTTTCACTGTAGAGTTTGGATTACTTCTGACGTTTCCATTCACTTGACGTCATTAAATGTGCCTCACTTCAGAAATTCAAATGCCTATAACTCCATTATTTACGAACGAAAACATAAAGTGTGGGTATTCATTTTCTTAGTTAGAACGTTAGGAACAATGTGGTACCAAAATTATTTGTGTTTTCAAAAATTTTTGCTTTTTGCATTTTCACCACCTGCTTTGTGAATAGGAAAATGCCCGTGTAAAATAAAAAGAAAATTTACTTTTTATCGGTAAATACCAAATATATTTCATCGAGTGAGTTGAAAACATCTAACTCACTCGATGAAATATATTTGGTATTCACCTCAAAAAAGTAAATATCCTCTATTTACTTCCAGGCTTCTAAACCTAAATTTGTTTCACATCCTCACTCGAGCATTTAAAGCAAAAATATAAAAAATGATTTTTTTTTGGACAAAAATGCCATTTTTTGATCAAAACTAATGATTTTTGAGATTTTCAAATGATTTTTGGTTTAATCATTTGCTTTGGAGCTCATGTATCAATTTGGAAACAAAAATGTGTTCTGAACACTGTGTCATTTTGGGTGGAATTTTTTTGAGTTTGAAATTTTCTGTATTAACAGAAAATGGGAAATTACAATTTTTCTTAAAATAGTTTCTGCAATTTTTTTGGTCTTATCAACTTTATCAAGCTCATTCAAAATTGCAAATTCAAAAAGGTAGGTTTAGAATTTGTAAGTCAAAATTTCACTTAAAAATATGAAAAAATGTAAATGAAAACTTCTTTTGAGGAGTTGATATTAATTTTGAAATTTCGACCATAAGGCTCCTTTAGCCAGATCTTAGCCCCATATGTATGCAAGTTATCAACACCAACACTGAATCTGTACCTTTTGAAGCGATGTTGATGTGCTGTTAGAATAAAATTTGAATGCATCTTTTTAGAGCTTAATCCTACATTTACCACCTGTGAGAATTATTGCTATAAAGTTACTTTTTTTTTCTTTTTTGTTCTTTACTTCCTGTTCAGTTAATAAATACTGGAAAACAGCTGAGCATGTTATTTTCTCTTTGATATCCCATTTTACCACACTTATCCCAAGAAGCATATCTATTTTTTTTCCCAAACAATATGCCCAACTGCCGTCCAAGCGGTTTCAACTCACTTTATCACCTTTGTGTCTTTGTTGTTGTACTGGTCTTTTTAAACATAATACTCGATTGTTATATACTCAGAGCCAAACATATAACAACCAAAATTAGTGCAATTTTTCTAATCGCTTATTTGGCCTTTCTTGGCTGACAGGTCATATTCATCAACAAATCTTGATGTTGAAGGAGACTTATAGGAATCTTCAAGAAAGAAAGCATGTATAGGATATTAACGGAGTTTGAGGTGCTCATGTACTGGAAAGACCCGCCGTGTGCGAATCGTGACACCGAGCTGCGAGGTGTTACGATTTGTATGGGCGGGTCTTGCCAGTACATGAACGTTAATATCCGACTAACGCAACAACAAATCAAACAACTGGTTCCTCAAGATCTTTTCTGATGCAATGTATTAATGTACATATTGGATGGTGAAAATCATTAAAACGGTTTTCTCGCAACCTTACTGTTTACCAAATCATTGCACGGACAAAACAAGGCAGCTTATCGACTTTCCCCCGCGACTGTTGTCAAAAAGCATAAGGGTGTAGTTTCCCTTGTGTGTATAAATGCGATATTGAAACAACTTATTAATTTTGCTTTTTTTTTTTTTTGCCTAATTTTTCTTATCAATAATAATTGAGCACAATTTATTATTGAGCCTGTGCATGAGAAAACCAACAATTTGGGGTTCCGACCAGGTCTGAAACAAACCGGGCTGTACAGTCACAGAAGCAAGCTAGAAGCTTGAAATTTTGGATTTAAGAAGAAGAGGAAGAGTACTATCCGTGTAGCGAAAACAAAGGCGCTGATCAGCTTCGCGGTTACCGCGAAGCTGATCTGTGTCTTTGTTTTCGCATATGCAGATTGTTGGTTTTCCCATGCGGCGGCTCTATTAGCTCACCTGAGCCGAAGGCTCACAAGGTGACAGGGTGGCCACACACTCTGGAAAACAGTGAAAACAGGGAAAATGATAAATAAAAATTCCCTGCAGGGAAAAATCAGGGAATTTGAAAATTTTAAGAAAATCAGGGAAAAATCAGGGAATTTTTAAAATCCTGTGTTGATAAGATATAACTTGTGAAGTAGTCATATGGGTACTGGTGGTTTTTACTTGATTTATCACAGTGAATTTCTCAATTTAACAGTTGTAAGATATACAGTGTAATTACGGGGTATATGAGAAGTTAATAAGAATATGCCTTCTTTAACTATGCTATCCAACTTTTATGGACATTTTTACAATTCTAGAGGCACTGGTTTGTAAAAATCATTAAAAATATTTGGGCCACAATGTAAGAAAATGTACATTCGGGCATTTTTAGCTCACCTGAGCCGTTAGGCTCACAAGGTGAGCTTATAGGATGGCCATGATCCGGCGTCCGTCCGTCCGTCGTCCGTTCACAATTTCAAAGATCTTCTTCTCTGAAACCGCTTGGCCAACCAAAGCCAAATTTTACATGAAGCATCTATAGGAAGGGGGAACCAATGTGTATATAAGAAATCCAGGTCACATGACCAAGATGGCCGCCATGCCCATATATGGTAAAAACCCTTCAAAAATCTTCTTCTCCAGAACCGGTGGACTGATTTCAATGAAACTTGGCATGAAGCATTGATGGCTCAAGCACTACAATGTGTATATAAATCATGACCCTGTGATGACCTTGACCTATTTTACTGCAGGGTCAACATAGGTCGCCAATGCATTTGAATGGGGAAAACTTTTAAAATGTCATTTAAAGTGAAAGTCTTGCAGGAAATGGGCAGTAAGACTGAAATATTAATGATTCTGAAAAAAATTGGACCCCAGGGGCTCATATGCCCCCACCCTGGGGCAATATACATGTATATTACCATAATATTCAAACATCATCTCCTCTGAAACCGGTTTGCCAATCAAAGCCAAATTTTATGTGAAGCATCAATAGGAAGGGGTAATCAATGTGTATATAAATAATCCAGGTCACATGACCAAGATGGCCGCCATGCCCATATATGGTAAAAACCCTTCAAAAATCTTCTCCAGAACTGGTGGATCGATTTCAAAGAAACTTGGCATGAAGTATCGATGGCTCAAGTACTACAATGTGTATATAAATCATGACCCTGTGATGACCTTGACCTTTTTTTACGGCAAGGTCAACTAGGGGTGTAACGATATACCGATATATCGGTATACTGCGGTACGGTGCTCGCGGTACGGTATACCGGTACGCCCATACAAGGATTCCGGTATATCGTAACACAGTCCGGGTTTTATACTAACACCCAAAATAATCCAAACGAGTACAACCACAGACTGTGTATTTACAATCGGTCCTGCTATCGAATTTTTACAGGTAATTAGCTTGAAAGCAGTCAAATACATGTGCGTATTTGCCTCCCCTGTTGAGCTGTCAATCATGTGGTTATATTTGGAACATACATCTATTTCGGCACTTTAAAACAACCTGACGTCGCATAAAAATTTTGCATGTTGTTTACAATAATATCAGTCATAGATGTACTACAAATGTTGTAAAATTGATTCCCATTCTAGTGCAACAAATTTTGGCTTCGATAAGAAGTTGAAAATTGACTTTCCTGTTTGTACGATATATTCAATACGCATTGCGATATGCATTTCATGTACCGCGATATATCGCGATGCGGTTTTAGTGGGTGATACTCAGCCCTAAGGTCAACATAGGTCGCCAATGCATTTGAATAGGGAAAACTTTTAAAATGTCATTTAAAGTGAAAGTCTTGCAGGAAATGGGCAGTAGGACTGAATATTAATGATTCTGAAAAAAATTGGACCCCAGGGGCTCATCTGCCCCCACCCCGGGGCAATATACATGTATATTACCATAATATTCAAACATCTTCTCCTCTGAAACCGCTTGGCGAATCAAAGGCAAATTTTATGTGAAGCATCTATGGAATGGGGGAATTAATGTATATATAAATTATCTAGTTCATATGACCAAGATGGCTGCCATGCCCATATAAGGTAAAAACCCTTCAAAAATCTTCTCCGAATCTGGTGGACCGATTTCAAAGAAACTTGGCATGAAGCACCAATGGCTGATGTACTACAATGTATATATAAATCATGACCCTGTGGTGACCTTGACCTATTTTAGGACAAGGTCAACATAGGTCGCCAATGCATTGGAATGGGGAAAACTTTTAAAAAGTCATTTGAGGTGAAAATCTTGCAGGAAATGGGTAGTAGGACTAAATATTAATGATTCTGAAAAAAAATGGACCTAAGGACTCATATACCCATACACCCCGGGGCAATATACATGTATATTACCTTACTATTCAAACATCTTCTCCTCTAAAACCACTTGGCCAATTGAAGCCAAATTTTATGTGAAGCATCTATAGGATAGGGGAACCAATGTGTATATTAATAATCTAGGTCACATGACCAAGATGGCCGCCATGCCCATATATGGTAAAAACCCTTCAAATATCTTCTTCTCTGAAACCAATAGATTGACTTCAATGAAACTTGGCGTGAAGCATCCATGGCTATAGTACTACAATGTATATATAGTTCATGACCCTGTGATGACCTTGACCAAGTTTATGGCAAGGTCAACATGGGTTGGGAAAAACTGTTAAAATGTCATATGAAGGGAAAAGCCAGCAAGAAATTGGCAAGTGGACAGAATATTGATTATTCTGAAAAAAGAAAACGGCCCAAGGGCTTCATCTGCCCCTGCACTGGGGTTAAATACCATAATATTCAAACATGTTTATTGGTATATGCAGCAGACTCAGGTGAGCGCTTACAGGACCATTGGTCCTCTGGTTTGAGTATTAGAAAAACAAAGTTACGTTGAACGTATGATGTTTTTAGAGTCTGTTACTCTATTTGACCAGATTATTTCAGTTATTTTGTGAGTTATGACCAATTTACTGTATGAACCCTTATAGACGTCATTGTCCTGAAAAATGACGTCAAAGTTGAGTAACGCATTTCTGCATGTTAGTATAGCTTACAAAACTCGAAAATTTGCTTAAAACTGTTTAAGCACTGGTCAGAACCTATTGTTGATATAGAAGCATACCATCCTTACAGGCAATCTGTCGTAATTGACTATGGAGGTATTTTGAAAAATTTTGATCACTGCAAATTTTTGCAGAAAAATTTTAACTTGTCATTCTTTTGTTCATGTATGTTATTCTCTCTTAACCAAAATTTTTCGAATACATGATTATTGTCCCAAAGAGGATTTTCACTTTTAGTGCTGCATTGCAGTGATACTTAGCAGCACTTGGTAGGTAAACCCCCCAACACCTACTATGTGCTGCTCAGTCATATAAGTGAGCAATTTAATAGAGAGATTAGAATTTAATCTTGTTTTAAATTGTGAAATGGTTTATTTGTTTACATTATTAACTCCCTTACTCTCGTTCTATCTCGCGAGAGTTGCACTCGTTTGTTTGAACGAGAGCTGGGAAGAAGATGTCTTCCTTCCTTATTTGGGTACCCCCTAATGTTTTGCACACGTCTTCTTGGCAATTAGGTTTGGCGCGCAGAGCTCCGGAAACCGCCAAAATGCAGCCAATCATATACTGGACCTTCAAATTTTGTCCAATGAAATAACAGCTGATAAGCCTTTGTCTGCTGACTTATCGCCCAGCAGCATTCTCTCAGAAACTGCAGTAAGATAAAGACGTGTTATCCATTTGAAAATTGATTTTCCCTCCCGCCCAAACCCTGTAAATAGTAGTTTAGACTTTTTAATATTGTTAGTAGATAAGTTTAATCGTGTATTCACCGAGTTACTGAACTTGCTTGATAAATGCATTGATATCGATGCTATAAATATGCAAGTTAGATTACAAATCTTATTGCTTTACGTGCCATGCAGGCAGGACATTATGCGTTTAAATTTAAACGAACACTTGCCATATTAAGTTATAAACATGTGATGACTTATTCAAAGTGCTGGGAACATTAACCAGGAGATTCTGGTGACAAAGGACACCTGTGTGTTAAATTAAAGTGTGTTAAAGTCATATTCATATTGGTGACAATGGATTATAAACATTAGTCACTAATGATAAACTATAACAGTGCATATTCTTAGCCTCAGTGGAGGTATTTTGATCACTGCAAATTTTTGCAGAAAAATTTAACTTGTCATTCTTTTGTTCATGTATGTTATTCTCTCTTAACCAAAATTTTTTTTTCGAATACATGATTATTGTCCCAAAATGGTATTTTCACTTTTAGTGCTGCATTGCAGTGATACTTAGCAGCACTTGGTAGGTAAACCCCCCAACACCTACTATGTGCTGCTCAGTCATAATAAGTGAGCAATTTAATCTGTCGTAATTATTTTGTCTATTTTTAGCTCACCTGAGCCGAAGGCTCACTGGTGAGCTTATAGGATAGGCAGGCATCCGTCGTCTGTCGTCGTCCGTCCACAATTTCAAAGAAGAATATTTCTGAAGCTAGTAGGCCGATCTTGATCAAATTTAATGTGAACCATAATTGGGTTGGGGGATTGACGGCATTAGGTTTTGGAGCAGATTGTATCAAAATTGTGGTTTCCATGGCAACAGATAGGTCCCATAGACTTACAATGGGAAAAACTAAAAAAATCTTCTCTGAAACCACTAGGCCCACAGCTTTGATATTTGGAATGTAGCAATGGCTAATGGTCCTCTACATAAATTGTGCCATTCATGCCCCTGGGGTCAAATTTGGCCACGGCCCGGGGGGTCGATAGTCTCCATAGACTTACTATGGGAAAAAAAAATTAAAAAATCTTCTTCTTTGAAACCACAGGGCCCACAGCTTTGATATTTGGTATGTGGCAATGGCTAATGGTCCTCTACATAAATTGTGCCAGCCATGCCCCTGGGGTCAAATTTTGCCACGCCCCGGGGGTGGATAGTTTCCATAGACTTACAATTGGAAAAACTAAAAAAATCTTCTTCTCTGAAACCAAAAGGCCCACAGCTTTGATATTTGGTATGTAGCAATGGCTAATGGTCCTCTACATAAATTGTGCCATTCATGCCCCTGGGGTCAAATTTGGCCACGCCCCGGGGGTTGATAGTCTCCATAGACTTACTATGGGAAAAAAATTCAAAAATCTTCTTCTCTGAAACCACAGGGCCCACAGCTTTGATATTTTGTATGTGGCAATGGCTAATGGTCCTCTACATAAATTGTGCCAATCATGTCCCCGGGGTCAAATTTGGCCACGCCCCTGGGGTCGATAGTCTCCATAGACCTACAATAGGAAAAACTAAAAAAATCTTCTTCTTTGAAACCACTAGGCCCACAGCTTTGATATTTGGTATGTAGCAATGGCTAATGGTCCTCTACATAAATTGTGCCATTCATGCCCCTGGGGTCAAATTTGGCCAGGTCCCGGAGGTTGATAGTCTCAATAGACTTGCTATGGGAAAAAAATTCAAAAATCTTCTTCTCTGAAACCACAGGGCACACAGCTTTGATATTTTGTATGTGGCAATGGCTAATGGTCCTCTACATAAATTGTGCCAGCCATGCCCCTGGGGTCAAATTTGGCCACGCCCGGGGGTAGATAGTCTCCTTAGACTTACAATGGGAAAAACTAAAAAAAAACTTCTCTGAAACCAAAAGGCCCAGAGCTTCTATATTTTGTATGTAGCAATGTTTGGTAGTCCCCATTATAAATTGTGCCAATCATGCCCCTGGGTCAAATTTGGCCATGCCCCGGGGGTCAATAGTGTCCATGCATAGACTTTCATTGGTGGATTCTCAATTAATTTAAATCTCATGAGCTTACAATGTGATAATCTCTCAGGTGAGCTACAGGACCAATGGTCCTCTAGACGTCTGATTATTAGCTCACCTGAGCCGAAGGCTCACAGGTGAGCTTATAGGACAGGCAGGCATCCGTCGTCTGTCGTCGTCCGTCCGTCTTCCATCCACAATTTCAAAGAAGAATATTTCTGAAGCTAGTAGACCAATCTTGATCAAATTTAATGTGAACCATAATTGGGTTGGGGGATTGATGGCATTAGGTTTTGGAGCAGATTGTATCAAAATTGTGGTTTCCATGGCAACAGATAGGTCCCATAGACTTACCATGGGAAAAACTAAAAAAATCTTCTTCTCTGAAACCACTAGGCCCACAGCTACTATGGGAAAAAAAAAATTAAAAAATCTTCTTCTCTGAAACCACAGGGCCCACAGCTTTGATATTTTGTACGTGGCAATGGCTAATGGTCCTCTACATAAATTTTGCCAATCATGCCCCTGGGGTCAAATTTGGCCATGCCCCGGGGGTCGATAGTCTCCATAGACCTACAATAGGAAAAAAATTAAAAAAATCTTCTCCTCTGAAACCACTAGGCCAACAGCTTTGATATTTGGTATGTAGCAATGGCTAATGGTCCTCTACATAAATTGTGCCATTCATGCCCCTGGGGTCAAATTTGGCCACGGCCCGGGGGGTCGATAGTCTCCATAGTCTTACAATGGGAAAAAAATAAAAAATCTTCTCTGAAATCACAGGGCCCACAGCTTTGATATTTGGTATGTGGCAATGCCAATGGTCCTTTACATAAATTGTGCCAGCCATGCCCCTGGGGTCAAATTTGGCCACGCCCATGGGGTCGATAGTCTTCATAGACTTACGATTGGAAAAAACTAAAAAAATCTTCTTCTCTGAAACCACTAGGCCCACAGCTTTGATAATTTGGTATGTAGCAATGGCTAATGGTCCTCTACATAAATTGTGCCATTCATGCCCCTGGGGTCAAATTTGGTCACGCCCCGGGGGTTGATAGTCTCCATAGACTTACTTTGGAAAAAAATTCAAAAATCTTCTTCTCTGAAACCACAGGGCCCACAGCTTTGATATTTTGTATGTGGCAATGGCTAATGGTCCTCTACATGAATTATGCCAATCATGCCCCTGGGGTCAAATTTGGCCACACCCCGGGGGTTGATAGTCTCCATAGACTTACTTTGGGAAAAAATTCAAAAATCTTCTTCTCTGAAACCACAGGGCCCACAGCTTTGATATTTTGTATGTGGCAATGGCTAATGGTCCTCTACATAAATTGTGCCAATCATGCCCCTGGGGTCAAATTTGGCCACGCCCCGGGGATCGATAGTCTCCATAGACCTACAACAGGAAAAAAACTAAAAAATCTTCTTCTCTGAAACCACTAGGCCCACAGCTTTGATATTTGGTATGTAGCAATGGCTAATGGTCCTCTACATAAATTGTGCCATTCATGCCCCTGGGGTCAAATTTGGCCACGCCCCGGGGGTTGATAGTCTCCATAGACTTACTTTGGGAAAAAAAAATCAAAAATCTTCTTCTCTGAAACCACAGGGCCCACAGCTTTGATATTTTGTATGTGGCAATGGCTAATGGTCCTCTACATAAATTGTGCCAATCATGCCCCTGGGGTCAAATTTGGCCACGCCCCCGGGGGTCGATAGTCTCCATAGACCTACAATAGGAAAAAAACTAAAAAAATCTTCTTCTCTGAAACCACTAGGCCAACAGCTTTGATATTTGTTATGTAGCAATGGCTATTGGTCCTCTAGATAAATTATGCCATTCATGCCCCTGGGGTCAAATTTGGCCACGCCCTGGGGGTTGATAGTCTCCATAGACTTACTATGGGAAAAAAAATTCAAAAATCTTCTTCTCTGAAACCACAGGGCCCACAGCTTTGATATTTTGTATGTGGCAATGGCTAATGGTCCTCTACATAAATTGTGCCAATCATGTCCCCGGGGTCAAATTTGGCCACGCCCCGGGGGTCGATTGTCTCCATAGACCTACAACAGGAAAAACTAAAAAAATCTTCTTCTTTGAAACCACTAGGCCCACAGCTTTGATATTTGGTATGTAGCAATGGCTAATGGTCCTCTACATAAATTGTGCCATTCATGCCCCTGGGGTCAAATTTGGCCAGGCCCCGGGGGTCGATAGTCTCAATAGACTTGCTATGGGACAAAAATTCAAAAATCTTCTTCTCTGAAACCACAGGGCACACAGCTTTGATATTTTGTATGTGGCAATGGCTAATGGCAGGGTTCCCACGGGCACTGGAAAACCTGGAAAACATGGAAAATGGCTAAAATAAATTCCATGCATGGAATAGTCATGGAATTTGAAAAATGATGAAATATCATGGAAAAATCATGGAATTTTGTTATGAAATGCCAGATGTCTTTGGGATTCATTTTTTTCCTCGCTCGCTTCGCTCGCTGGAAAAGTATTGAGAAATAAAGTTATGTTTTTCAGAAGGGCACTCAAACCTAATTTGTCTTCATCAGAAAAAGATTATACCTTGAAGTAAGTTACTTTTGCAGTATAATTAAATCTGTTCTTGTCTTTTAAAAAGTGTTATAATATGACAAAAAAAAATACACAGAAAAATCAGTCCTGGAAATTTAACTCCGATCATGGAATCATCATGGAAAAGTCATGGAATTTTATTTTATACATTCCGTGGGAACCCTGTAATGGTCCTCTACATAAATTGTGCCAGCCATGCCCCTGGGGTCAAATTTGGCCACGCCCCGGGAGTAGATAGTCTCCATAGACTTACAATGGGAAAAACAAAAAAAATCTTCTTCTCTGAAACCAAAAGGCCCAGAGCTTCTATATTTTGTATGTAGCAATGTTTGGTAGTCCCCATTATAAATTGTGCCAGTCACGCCCCTGGGTCAAATTTGGCTATGCCCCGGGGGTCAATAGTGTCCATGCATAGACTTTCATTGGTCGATTCTCAATTAATTTAAATCTCATGAGCTTACAATGTGATAATCTCTCAGGTGAGCTACAGGACCATTGGTCCTCTAGTTATGATGATGCGGTTGCTATGGTTACAGTTTAACGATAAATATAGGAACATTGTGTATTATGGGCTAAATCAAGGGCAGATAACTCCAAATATTGACAATAAATATGTTTTAAAACTCATTCATTTGGTAGCCCAGTGTTCAAAGATTACAAATACAGTGTTATTTCTATAATGTGTATTACATCATTTTTCCACTTTTTTGCTGCTTTCTGCGAGTAATGTCACATTGTCCGAAGGTACATTTTGTCACGTTGAGGTTAATTTTTTTTTCTGAGAAATAACTTTACTTCTATTTTTAAAAACACATTACATGTACCATGTGGCAACAAAATACAAAGCAAAAAGCAAAAACAACAAACATTTCAGCTTGTAAATTCTGCTATTAAAGAGGCATAAATGCAGCAAATATCACATACATGTATATGGTACTTAGCCCACTTTTCAGGATGGTTCCAGTTTTTCCGGTTTACATGTATTTCAGCTGAAACTGTTTTCTCACAAGTTTTCCAGTTTAACAGCGTCTACCATGCAAGAAAAATAACAAAGATTTTTTCTATGAGGTTTGTTGTATTTTTCATTGATCTGAATTCGAATATGGGGCTTACGCTTTATTCAAAATGGGTAGATGCCTTGAAAATGCTTCCAGTATCACACTTGACAATGCATTATTTTCAAAAGCACTTATTACAGTTCACAAGGTGTAATAAAATAATGAAAAATTAAAATATTACAGGGATTGTTTTAAGCATTGAAATTGTCAGTCGTTTTTTGAATGACCTTTAAATCTGGGTGCCTTGCTTTTAATGACCTCAAAGATCAATATGTCATTAAAAATGGCATCTGTACAAGCAATAAACATAACTTCAATAAGGAAAGCTGGACATTAAATGCCAAAGATTCTCATGCATCATTCCGTAGTTATTTAAGATCTGATCTGTTTCTATCATCCTCGAGTTGCCTATGAATTATTAATACCATGAAAACTGGACCAACCATCATACTACGAATGGTCAAAAGTTAAAGTTAGAAAGCTAAACAGAAATGAACCAGAAGGCTATGCATGCATGCCATAAAATGGCATTACAAAAGGTAATGCCACCACCATATAGTAATGTTACATCTGTTGAATATTTTTTGTTACCAAAGACACACTTCAGTAATGCTGCAGTACAAAATGCCTTCATAGATTTTGCTTATGAATTTTAGACTTGATGCTAAAATGCTGACACTGTTATTTGATGATAAATTTAGTATAATTATTGGGTCTAGGATATGCTGGGTCTAGGGAACACATCTAGGAATAAACTGTAAGATTTTGTAAATTAAAGATCTAAAGCCTTGTCTTTCAAAATAAACTTCAAAACACAAATTCATTAGCTATCAATCATTATATTACAGATTCGTTAATCCATTATTATTACATGTACACAAAAATGTTAATGAAATTCCAAGAATCCTGAACTTAATAACCTAGTCATTTCATGGCAATTCTTTTTTTTTTTTCATTCAGTTTTACGTCCCTTTCAAGATTATTTCAGCCCATATGAGACGGGCCAATCAGTAGGTGGGGCGAAAACGGGAGAACCCCGAGAAAAACCACCTGGCACACCCGCAAGCAGAACTTGGCTTGTCTCACATGTGGCCAGAGCGGGGCTCGAACCCACACCAGACACAGCGGTGAGATGATCGAGTGATTAAGAAACAGCGCTCTTAACCGCTCGGCCACCGGGGCCGCCTCTTGGAGTTCTGATTCGGAGTCTGATAAGGGCATAAGCAGTTCTGCTTCTTAGACACTGTCTACTTGTGGTAGAAAGTAGGGGCAGCTCTCAGTTGGCTCACCCTGGGAAACCACTGAAGAAATCTACCTATGTCAGAAATTGAACTCGCTACCAGTGGACCAATGGCTTGAAAAAAGACATCAAGAATAATTTGTTCATCAAGTTTAACCAGAACTTTAATACTACTGAAGACACAATTAAGTTAAAAACATGCAAGTCATCTTAACATACATTGATGATCCCAATGAAAAAACAATAAGCAATGCTTAAGATACATTCCACAGACTACATGTTAACAAATAACAAGAGAACCATAGGTCCTGTAAATGCTCACCTGAGACCTGAGATATATACGAATAAACTTATTCGACTACAATGGTAATATGCATGTATATAACCCCAGGGCAGGGTCAGAATAACCCCTGGAGTCAATGTCTTTTAAAATCGGTCCATTTGCCAATTTACTGCAAGTTTTTCCCTTCAAATGACTTTTTAACAATTTTCCCCGTTCAAATACATGGGCGACCTACGTTGACCTTGCTGTAAAATAGGTCAAGGTCATCCCCGGGTCATGATTTAAATAAATTTTGTAGATCTCCATTCCTTTATACTTCATGCCAAGTTTCAAAATCATAGACCTCCTGGTTCTGAAGAAGAAGATTTTTTAAGATTTTTGTTGTTTATAGCCATGGTGGCCATCTTGGTCATGTGACCACGACTATTTATGCAAATTTTCATTCACTCTTCCTGAGGATGCTCGAAATAAAGTTTAGTTTTGATTGGCCATGGGGTTTTATAGAAGAAGATGCTTGAAGATTTTGGTCATATACATGTATATAGCCCCGGGGCAGGGGCAGACAAAACCCTGGGCATAAATCTTCTGTCCATTTGGGCCAAAATATTATCATAAGCATAAATCTTCTGTCCATTTGCTCATCCTAGCAAGTTTTCTGACACTAAATGACATTTTCCTATTTTTCCCCATTTAAATGCAGGGCCACCTAAGTTGACCTTGTCGTAAAATAGGTCAAGGTCATCCCAGGGTCATGATTTATGTAAATTTTGTATAGAGTTCCATTCCCAGATGCTTCATACCAAGTTTCAAAATCATAGGCCTTCTAGTTCTGAAGAAGTAGATTTTTAAAGGTTTTTGCTATTTATAGCCATGGGGGCCATCTTGGTCATGTGACCTTGACCATTTATACAAACTTTCATTCCCACTTCCTAAGGAAGCTCAACATAAAGTTATGGTTTTAATTGTCCAAGCAGTTTCAGAGAAGAAGATGTTTGAATATTTTGGTCATAATATACATGTATATAGCCCTG
This sequence comes from Rugalucina vietnamica, assembly GCA_964017185.1. NCBI lineage: Eukaryota > Metazoa > Mollusca > Bivalvia > Lucinida > Lucinidae > Rugalucina > Rugalucina vietnamica. Next base: position 18,124,105 of record OZ024881.1, on the reverse strand, counting down.
GGGTAGGGGTAGACAACCCCCTGGGCCCAAAATATTTTCATAAACATAAATCTTCTGTCCATTTGCTCATTCCTAGCAATTTCATCCATTAAATGACATTTTCTTATTTTTTTCCCTTTCAAATGCATAAGCGACCCAAGTTGACCTTGCCGTAAAATAGGTCAAGGTCATCCCTGGGTCATGGATTATATAAACTTTGTAGAGCTCTATTGCCTGATGCTTCATGCCAAGTTTCAGAATCATAGGCCTTCTGGTTCTGGAGAAGATTTTTAAAGGTTTTTGCTATTTATAGCCCTGGCGGCCATCTTGGTCATGTGACAAACTTTGGTTCCCCCTTCCTAAGGATGCTCCAGATGAAATTTGAATTTGATTGGCCAAGTGTTTTCAGAGAAGAATATGATTGAAAAGTGTGAACGACACATACGACGACGGAGCATGGGTAAACTATAAGCTCACCTTGGCTCAGATGAGCTAAAAAATAAAAGCAGTTCTGAATTCCTTGAACACAGAATATCTCACAAATTATAAAGGTAACATATGTGGCCCTAAGTCATCATTTTGGCGAATTTCAACTACAGTCATTGGCTACATACAAAGGCTGGCTAAGAATACATTAAAACTGAGGAAACCTTCAATCATCCATCTAGTATGTTAAAGAAATATATTGTAAATTATCCACAAATAATGAAAAAAGAACCACTTGGAGGAGAGGGGTATGACTGCCGACCTAAGAACCATTAGGACCTAAAGTCGTCAGTGACTAGACCCTTTAGTCGTCAGAGGTATTTAGTTGTACTATAGTGCCTTTTTGCTATCCAGACATGCCGCTTGTGACTTGAGATCGCTTAGTTGATCTAGAAGGGCAAATAAATATCTGGTTGGCTGTAGTTCTTGTCCAATGGACATACTGTAATGGTAGCATTGTACAGAAATAGCATTGATTAGTATCACGTGTTATAAGACAGTCTGGAAGTCCTATGGGCACACAGAAGTTCTGCTAAACTGTAAGCCTAGAGCCAAATAAAAGCATGGTGTCTAAAGAATTTGATTGGCCAAGCGTTTTCAGAGAAGAATATGATTGAAAAGTGTGAACGACAACGACGACGGAGCATGGGTAAACTATAAGCTCACCTTGGCTCAGATGAGCTAAAAAATAAAAGCAGTTCTGAATTCCTTGAACACAGAATATCTCACAAATTATAAAGGTAACATATGTGGCCCTAAGTCATCATTTTGGCGAATTTCAACTACAGTCATTGGCTACATACAAAGGCTGGCTAAGAATACATTAAAACTGAGGAAACCTTCAATCATCCATCTAGTATGTTAAAGAAAAATATTGTAAATTATCCACAAATAATGAAAAAAGAACGACTTGGAGGAGAGGGGTATGACTGCCGACCTAAGAACCATTAGGACCTAAAGTCGTCAGTGACTAGACCCTTTAGTCGTCAGCGGTATTTAGTTGTACTATAGTGCCTTTTTGCTATCCAGACATGCAGCTTGTGACTTGAGATCGCTTAGTTGATCTAGAAGGGCAAATAAATATCTGGTTGGCTGTAGTTCTTGTCCAATGGACATACTGTAATGGTAGCATTGTACAGAAATAGCATTGATTAGTATCACATGTTATAAGACAGTCTGGAAGTCCTATGGGCACACAGAAGTTCTGCTAAACTGTAAGCCTAGAGCCAAATAAAAAGCATGGTGTCTAAAGACTAGAGAAGGTCTGAGTGGTGAAATTAGAGGAACACTGGACATCCTAAACGCGTGCTATGCTTGGCAATGAATGTGGTTATGTGGTCGTACTGACACATACAAACAAGTTGGTAGTCAAAATAGCCTGTAAAAGTGATTGGTGGGTTGTCTTGGGGATCATGAAATATATTGACCGTTTTAGAGTCACTAAATATTATGGTGCTGGAGAATGTTGTTACATAGGCTGGTGTTGGTAGTGAACCGTGGGATATTCCTAAGTTCAGCAAGGCATTTTGGAGACCACTTTTGAAGCTCCCAGGGCTTTATGTTTGTGGTTTGGTGATCCAAATGATGTCTATTATGTAAAAAAGATGAGAACGGTTGTTGTATTGCATTACTGAATGGTCAATAGTGTTCCTTGGCCATGGATGTACTCTGGTGTTTTATGGGGGTGTCGGCTGACCGTAAGGTGTGTTGAACGTCTTAATTTGCTTTATTGGTGGTCCAGACAAGTCTTAGCATGGAGAAAGACAAAAATGAAGGAGGGGAATAGGAGAAAAAGAATGAAAAACAGAAACAAGTAACAAGTAACAACTTTTTCATGAGGACCTAAGGTTGTTAAGTATGACCTACAATCGTCATTTCATTTTTCAACCAATTATTTCTGTTTTTACATGTTTTATCGATGAAAGGGAAGCATTTATTGGTAGGTCGGTATCTTCTGGACTTGTCTAAATGGAAATGTCAATGTGAGGCAGGCGAAGGTCAATGGAATTTCTTTCTCTCGGGATCGATATAAAAAACACATTTTGCTCTCAACAGACTTTCAATTTTGTGACTGAAAAGATGGAGGTCAAACGAAAAGTGACAACCTTGGGACCATAATGGCTTTAAGGCCGAGTATATTAGTAACTAAGAACCAGAGGACCAATGGTCCTGTAAATTGGTCCTGTAAACACTCACCTGAGATCTGCTGCATATACCAATAAACATGTTTGAATATTATGGTATTTAACCCCAGTGTATGGGCAGGTGAAGCCCTTGGGCCATTTTCTTTTTTCAGAATAATCAATATTCTGTCCATTTGCCAATTTCCTGCTGGCTTTTCCCTTCAAATGATATTTTAACAGTTTTCCCCATTCAAATTCAAATGCATAGGCAACCCATGTTGACCTTGCCATAAACTTGGTCAAGGTCATCACAGGGTTATGATATATATATATATATATATATATATATATATATATATATATATATATATATATATATATATATATATATATATATATATATAGAAAAAACAGTCAGAATTCTTCGAGTGACGCACAATATAAATAAAAGTCTGGTAAGAGAATATAATAGAAAGTCTGTTGTTGTATTTTTCCTTTTTTCTGTAAGCGCTTTCACAGCTTCATGGCTGATCTTCAGACATAACAAGAAAACAATCTTGTTAAGATCTTCAGACATAACAAGAAAACAATCTTGTTAAGATCTTCAGACATAACAAGAAAAAAATCTTGTTAGAAGATCAGCCATGAAGCTGTGAAAGCGCTTACAGAAAAAAGGAAAAATACAATAACAGACTTTCTATTTATTTCTCTTACCAGACTTTTATTTATATATACACATGTATATATATATATATATATATATATATATATATATATATATATATATATATATATATATATATATATATATATATATATATATATATAAGTAGAGAAATAAAGATGTACTAAATTGGCGAAGGTAGGTTTCGAACCCGCAGACTTCGGCTTCGGCGCCTAGCTATACAGGGCCATTCCCTCTACCGACTGCGCTACTACGCTCCTTAAAAAAGGAGTTATCATAGCTCAGGTTTAGAGGCGATTTCCCTGCATAACCCGTCTGATAGGTTACTGTTTTTCGTTGTGCAAGCACACTCGTCTATATACATGGAATAACTGGATCCTGTGGATAGGATGCCAAAGCTTGGAAATAATATTTTCATATCAAAGATATACAAACTTCAACAGCTATTCCTACCAAGATCATTTCTGATACAAGTACATCGGAAAAATTATAAAGTAGAGAAATAAAGATGTACTAAATTGGCGAAGGTAGGTTTCGAACCCGCAGACTTCGGCTTCGGCGCCTAGCTATACAGGGCCATCCCCTCTACAGACTGCGCTACTACGCTCCTTAAAAAAGGAGTTATCATAGCTCAGGTTTAGAGGCGATTTCCCTGCATAACCCGTCTGATAGGTTACTGTTTTTCGTTGTGCAAGCACACTCATCTATATACATGGAATAACTGGATCCTGTGGATAGGATGCCAAAGCTTGGAAATAATATTTTCATATCAAAGATATACAAACTTCAACAGCTATTCCTACCAAGATCATTTCTGATACAAGTACATCGGAAAAATTATAAAGTAGAGAAATAAAGATGTACTAAATTGGCGAAGGTAGGTTTCGAACCCGCAGACTTCGGCTTCGGCGCCTAGCTATACAGGGCCATCCCCTCTACCGACTGCGCTACTACGCTCCTTAAAAAAGGAGTTATCATAGCTCAGGTTTAGAGGCGATTTCCCTGCATAACCCGTCTGATAGGTTACTGTTTTTCGTTGTATATATATATATATATATATATAAAGTAGAGAAATAAAGATGTACTAAATTGGCAAAGGTAGGTTTCGAACCTGCAGACTTTGGCTTTGGCGCCTAGCTACAGTACAGTCCAGGGGGATTTTCACCAGCCCGCCCACCCCCGCGGACGATTTCTCTGAGCCCCCCGCAATCCCGCTCACCTGTCCGCTTATTATCCCACCGCGGAATATTTTAATCCCGCCGCGGATTGCGGCGGATCCGCGGAGGATCCTCCCGTTACCTGTATAATTCCACCGCGGATTTGCGGAGGATTTCCAATGAAAAGTAATGACATCATAATGATTGACAGGTACGGTTATCTCACACATCTCGTGATTTGAAAACATCTAAATTTTCAACTCACTCGATGAAATATATTTGGTATTCACCTCAAAAAAGTAAATATCCTCTATCTCTTCTTTCTTGCTTTCAGTCATGCTGTCATTCAAATGAAGATACAAATTTGACAGTCAATAGCAAAACTGAAACATTCATTCATTCATTCGTTCATTCTTGCTTTCTTATTCATCCATTTGTTTGTTCTTTCTATGTACATTCAATGTTCAAATCAAAATATTTAGCATCTTTGCCTCTCTTTTTCTTTAGTTATTGTTTCCGCAAAATATATGAAGTTGGGCTTTGATGTGAAAAATTTTGTTTTCCATTCTAATATACATGATTGCAAGTAAAGAAACTTTTTTATTGCTTGTCGTGTCCAATAATAACTCATTGCTGACCATACATTTGCCACCTGTTAATTTAACAGGTAATACTTATAAGGACATGCCCATTTATGGCTTCTCTGTCAATAAGCTATATAATGAACTTAATATTTTAGCATCATTTAATAAATATTAATTTCTAGAATCAAAACCAGTTCGTTTAAAGTTAATTAGTCAAGATCACATTTCTCATCATGGAGCATACTGTCAAAAGACTTAACGCACAAATTGTGGGTACACGTCGTTCTCGCCGAGGCGGTTCTAAAGAGTACCAACAATCTGTTTTGGAGAAAAAAAATAATATGTAAACCCCCGTATACCCAAGTTTTGCTATAAAAATGGGGTATATGGGGCAAACATTTAATGTTTATTTTTTCCTGATGCAAGTATACATTTTCGACACAAACAGGGTAATACAGACACAAGCCTTAAAAGATATAAAATTGCGTAAATTGGTTAAACAAAATGTTTGCAATGTCGGAATTCGTCCCAAAATTTATGAAAAAGTTCGGATACTTATATTGTTTGTTGGTTTTCTCATGTGCAGGCTCATTTCTTTTCTATTCTATTCGTTTTGCGCTTCAAATATTTCATCAACAATGTGATTTACAGGGGATTAGCAACTTACTGTACCTGAGCAATAAAACTTATCAATGAATGGAGTCATTATAACAGGTAATACCCCTAAGGTGTCAAACGTGTGCCTCTATAACAATATTACTGGACATGACTTGGCAAAAGATCTACACCACAAGGGTTTCTACACAAATGCAAACCGAGCTGTGCAGGTACAGACGATGACTGGAGGCTGTAAATTTTAGATTTAGAAAATAGAGAAATTGTACTATCCGAAACGAATGTAACGAAAACAAGGACGATGATCGGCTTCGCAGTTACTGCGAACTGATCTGCGCCTTTGGTTTCGCATATGCTGATTGTTGGTTTTCTCATGAGGCGGCTCATATTTCTTTCTAAAATCTGAATACGGATTATGTGCTGTGATTATACCAGCATAAGATGGCTGAAAAATTTGAGATATGCTGGGCCGCCAAATTGGATCAGACTGTGCGCCTAACACATACATGTAGTTAGTAAATTAGTGTAGGGTAGAGGAACAGAGTGAAAGAGAGAGAGAGAGACAGTGTAACCATATACTCTGTTGTCTAGCCGTCATGTTTCAGATTCAACGATGATACATATTTTTCACATATAGATGCAAATAAAATGTGTCTTTGTATGTTTCCTTTTGATTGTAAATGGTGATTTAAGAAGTGTTGTAAAATCTTTTTTTATTTATTTTCATTTGACAGTAAACTCAAGCCTTCGAGCCACATCATCAGAAAACCAACAATGTGGTTTCAGAACAGATTCGACACAAACCGAGCTGTACAGTCACAGAAGCAGGCTAGGGACTGGAAATTTCGGATTTAGAAAGTAGAGGAATTGTACTATCTGTTAAGCGAAAACAAAGGGATTGATCAGCTTTGCAGTAACTGCGAAGCTGATCTGCGCCTTTGTTTTTGTATATGCACAGTTTTGGTTTTCTCATGACACGGCTCATATCAGTAGCTTCAGATAACAATTAAAATCATCGGTTTATAAAAATAATATTTTTTATTGTGTACCAGTATGTAGTATACTTTGTGTAAGAAAATGTTTCCATGAAAAAAAAAAAAAAAAATCAACGTAAGCTTTTACCTATGTTAACCTTGTGTCTATTATTGTCACATGAAAATAAGATTTCTCTCTCTCTCTCTCTCTCTCTCTCCTCTCTCTCTCTCTCTCTCTCTCTCTGTTTGCCTTTAGGTGTGTGTGCGTCGTATCATATTTTAGATCTTTCACTGTCTAAGTGATTCTACAACCATGCAGAATCTGGGATTTTCGTGACAGAAATGCATTTACACTTTATGATCGTAAAACATGTATTTTTAATAAAGATACATGAAACAAAAATAATAATCGAATTAGATTGAAACTTGGGTCTAAGTACGAGTATGCATTACAATAAATTGGAAACAAGCCCCGCCCACTTTCCTTATTCATCCTCATTCCACCGCGGGTCCGCGGTGGAAAGTTAGAGACAAAAAATACAGGTAAGCGCGGACGATAAAATTTCTACTTCTTTACCCCGCCGCGGAAACTCCGCAATCCCGCCGACTAAGGCGTTTCCGCGGTGGATATTAAAATTTTAATCCTTTTTCTTGCAGCCCCCTCTCCGCGGGGGTGGGCGGGCTGGTGAAAATCCCCCTGGACTGTACTGTATACAGGGCCATCCCCTCTACCGACTGCGCTACTACGCTCCTTAAAAAAAGGAGTTATCATAGCTCAGGTTTAGAGGCGATTTCCCTGCATAACCCGTCTGATAGGTTACTATTTTTCGTTGTGCAAGCACACTCGTCTATATACATGGAATAACTGGATCCTGTGGATAGGATGCCAAAGCTTGGAAATAATATTTTCATATCAAAGATATACAAACTTCAACAGCTATATATATATATATATATATATATATATATATATATATATATATATATATATATATATATATATATATATATATATATATATATATATATATATATATATATATATATATATGAGTACTTTAGCCATAGATGCTTCAAGCCAAGTTTCCTTCAAATTTTTTTGAAGGGTTTTTACCATATATGAGCATGGCGGCCATCTTGGTCATGTGACCTAACTTATTAATACCGTATACACATTGGTTCCCCCATCCTATGGATGCTTCACATAAAATTTGGCTTTAATTGGCCAAGCGGTTTCAGAGGAGAAGATGTTTGAATACTATGGTAATATACATGTAGATTGCCCTGGGTATGGGGCCATATAAGCCCTTGGGTCCAATTCTTTTCAGAATAATTAATATTCAGTCCTACTACCCATTTCCTGCAAGACTTTCACCTCAAATGACTTTTTAAAAGTTTTCCCCATTCAAATGCATAGGCGACCTATGTTCACCATGTCGTAAAATAGGTCAAGGTCACCACAGGGTCATGATTTATGTATACATTGTAGTACTTTAGCCATCAATGCTTCATGCCAAGTTTCTTTGAAATCGGTCCACCAGTTCTGGAGAAGAAGATTTTTGAAGGGTTTCAACCGTATATGGGCATGGTGGCCATCTTGGTCATGTGACCTAGATTATTTACCATATAATGGGAAAATTCCGCGTCGCCCAATTTTCGCTGAATTTCGCGGTAGGTCTTGCTCCGCGAAATTTAAAAACCGCAAAACATTTTCCAAGTTTGACAAATAAGATGATAAGAGACAGATCACGGCTGTGTTTGCAGGTATTATTTGTCACGCTTTATTGTTCTACACTTTGACCTTTCACCAATACACATTATTGCCTTCATCAGTTTATCTGCATGATATGCCAACCATGGTAATTGACTCAATTTTATCCAATATCATGATCTGGCCACGACATGATAAAACAGCTTTGTCCTTTAAACTTCGCGGATATGCAGATCAGACTGTCTCAGTTTGTGCAGAATGTGTACTGTCGTCATTAAGAAAACAGCATAAAGTACTTAACTGATTGATTAATACCCGGTATACCGGATAAAAAATATTAGCACATACAAGCAGGCTATTCTGCCTTTGTTTTTTTACACATACATTTTTTTCTCATGCTTGGGCTCATTGCAGCTTTGTTTGTTTAACTGACACCTCTGTTGCATGGTTACTTGTAGCAAACAGTGATCCGTGTGTTGTCGTTAACCGTGTACAGTGATCACCATTTTTAATACACAAGTTTTATTGTTTATAAATTTCGGGTTTTGCAATGTGTCTGGATTAAATTAGCCCAGGTTAAAATGGTTTTAATAATCTTGTCATGTGGCCTAATATGTGTCAGCGCTGCCAATTTTTGGACGCTTACATCCGCGAAAATTAAAAAACGCGACTATTAATCCTTGTGTTTTTGAGGTATATTCGAGAAAATTTGGCGACGCGGAATATTTCCCTTATACGGTATATACACATTGATTCCCCCATTCTATAGATGCTTCACATAAAATTTGGCTTTGATTGGCCAAGCAGTTTTAGAGGAGAAGATGTTTGAATACAAATGTATTATGGTAATAGCAAACACACATGTGTGTTTGCTTTAGGATAAACGTACGCAAGAAATTTAGAATAAAAAATCTACAAACCTTACCGAACAAAACCGACGGTTAGGCGGCCATTAATGTTGGGCGCAGACATTTTTGTCGGCATGCGCAGACAATGTGTCGTTCAGATGTCGGGAAATATGTACTTTCTTTTTCTTTTTTCGGCTGAACATTTTTCTTTGTCAAACATATTTCCATATATCCTATTTCAGATCATATTTGTTTCCAAAATGTAAAAATATAAGATAAATACACAATTTACAAATGCAGACGACGATGAAGATTGGTTTTTCGAAATTACACCGTTAAAATCCTCGTATTATAGCAAACCAGTCAACAAGGCAATATAAACCCTCGAAAAAAACAAGCGTCTGCGAGGTGTACCTAAAGCAGGTAACCGGCGAAATTATCGAGACGTTTCGAACAGACAGAAATTACGCCGTGAATAGCGTGCCTGGTTATTTTTGGGGGACAATATTTGAGGTTTGAAGGAACAGAGGGAAAACATTTAAGGGAGCTACCTACCTAGGTCTACCTAAAAACCTAACTAGGTCTACCTAACTACCAAGGTCTACCTGCCTACCAAGGTCTACCTACCTAACTAGGTCTACCAACCTAGGTCTACCTACCTAGGTCTACTTTCCAAGGTCTACCTACCTAAGTCTACTAACCAAGGTTTATCTACCTGGGTCTACTTACCAAGGTTCCCTTTCCTAGGTTTACTTACCTATGTCTTAGTCTACCTATCTAGGTCTACTTACCAAGGTCAAGTTACCAAGGTCTACATACCTAGGTCTACTTCCAATGTCTACATACCTAGGTCTACTTACCAAGGTTTATCTACCTAGGTCTACTTACCTTAGTCTATCGAACTAGGTCTACTTACCAAGGTCTCACTTCCGGGGTCTACTTACCAAGGTCTGTTTACCAAGGTCTACCTTCTATGGTCTACTTACCAAGTCTACTTACCAAGGTCTACCCACCTAGGTCGACTTACTAAAGTCTACCTACTAGGTCTATTAACCAATATCTACCTACCAAGGTCTACCTACCAAGGTCTACCTACCAAAACCTACATACTAAGTCTACTTCCAATGTCTACTAACCTATTTCTACCTACCAAGGTCTAACTATCTACGTCTGCTTACCAAGGTTTACTTACCTAGGTCTACCTACCTAGGTCTACTTACCAAGGTATACATACCTATCTATGTCTACTTACCAAAGTCTACTTACCTAGGTCTACCTACCTAGGTCTACTTCCCAAGGTCTACCTACCTAGGTCTACTTACCTGGGTCTACCTACTATGTCTACTTACCAAGGTCTACGTCCGGGGTCTACTTACCTAGGTCTACTTACCTAGGTCTACGTACCAAGGTCTACTTACCAAGATCTACCTACCTAGGTTTACCTACAAGGTCTACTTACTCAGGTCTACTAAAATGGATAGCTGGATACACTTATTGACAAAAAAATCCCTGCATACGGTTTTCCGTGTGTGTTTGCAGATAAGGCAGCGTGCCTTTATTTCATATTATACATTATCATATATAATGTCCCAAGGTGGGGGCAGATGAGCCCCTTAGGTCCAATTTTTTTCAGAATCATTACTATTCAGTCCTACTGCCCATTTCCTGCAAGACTTTCACTTTAAATGACTTTTTTAAATGTTTTCTCCATTCAAATGCATTGGCGACCTATGTTGACCTTGCCGTAAAATAGGTCAAGGTCATCACAGGGTCATGGTTTATAAACACATTGTAGTACTTGAGCCATCCATACTTCATGCCAAGTTTCATTGAAATCGGTCCACCAGTTCTGGAGAAGAATATTTTTTTAAGGGTTTTTACCATATATGGGCATGGCAGCCATCTTGGTCATGTGACCTGGATTATTTATATATACATTGGTTACCCCTTCCTATTGATGCTTCACATAAAATTGGTTCTAGAGAGGAAGATTTTTGAAGGGTTTTTACCATATATGGGCATGGCGGCCATCTTGGTCAAGTGACCTGGATTTCTTATATACACATTGGTTCCCCCTTCCTATAGATGCTTCATATAAAATTTAAATTTGGCTTTGATTGGCCAAGTGGTTTCAGAGAAGAAGATCTTTGAAAATGGTGGACGACGGATGGATGGACGACGAACGGACGCGGGAGCATGGGTATACTATAAGCTCACCTGTGAGCCTTCGGCTCAGGTTAGCTAACCAGAGGACCAATGGTCCTGTAAACGCTCACCTGAGACCTGAGATATATACATGTACCAATAAACTTGTTAGACTAGAATGGTACAATGCATGTACATGTATATAACCCTAGGGCGTGGGTCAGAATAACTCCTGGAGTCAATGTCTTTTTCAAATCATAAAAATTCAGTCAATTTGCCAATTACTGCAAGTTTTGTCCTTCAAATGACATTTTAACAATTTTCTCCATTCAAATGCATGGGCGATCTAAGTTGACCTTGCCGTGAAATAGGTTAAGGTCATCCCAGTGTCATGATTTATACAAATTTTGTAGACCTCCGTTCCTTAATGCTTCATGCCAAGTTTCAAAATCATAGGCCTTCTGGTTCTGAAGAAGAAGATTTTTAAAACTTTTTGCTATTTATAGCCATGGTGGCCATCTTGGTCATGTGACCTTGACCATTTATATAAACTTTCATTTCCTCTTCCTAAGGATGCTCCACATAAAGTTTGGCTTTGTTTGGCTAAGCAGTTTCTGAGAAAAAGCTGTTTGAATATTATGGTCATCTACATGTATATAGCTCCGGGGCAGGGGCAGACAACCTCTGGGCCTAAAATATTTTCATATTTTCATAAGCATAAATCTTCTGTCCATTTGCTCATTCCTAGCAAGTTTTCTGCCATTACATGACATTTTCCTATTTTTTCCCATTCAAATGCATGGGCGACCTAAGTTGACCATGCCGTAAAATAGGTCATGGTCATCCCTGGGTCATGATTTATATAAACTTTGTAGAGCTCCATTCCCATATGCTTCATACCAAGTTTCAAAATCATAGGCCTTCTGGTTCTGAAGAAGAAGATTTTTAAACGTTTTTGCTATTTATAGCCATGGCGGCCATCTTGGTCATTGACCTTGACCATTTATACAAACTTTCGTTCCCTCTTCCTAAGGATGCTCCACACAAAGTTTGGCTTTGATTGGCCTAGCGGTTTCAGACAAGAAGATGTTCAATATTATGGTCATATACATGTATATAGCCCCGGGGCAGGGACAGACAACCCCCTGGGCCCAAAATATTATCTTAAACATAAATCTTGTCCATAAATCTTCTGTCCATTTGCTCATTTCTAGCAAGTTTTCTGCCATTTAATTACATTTTCCTATTTTTTCCCATTCCAATGCATGGGAGACCTAAGTCGACTCCGTAAAATAGGTCAAGGTCATCCTAGGGTCATGATTTATATAAACTATGATGGGCCCGCGTCCCCAAGTTTCGTGGAAATCGCCCACTGGTTCTGGAGAAGAAGATTTTTAAAGGTTTTTGCTATTTATATCCATGGCGGCCATCTTGGTCATGTGACCTGGACCATTTATATAAACTTTCGTTCCCCCTTCCTAAGGATGCTCCACATGAAGTTTGGCTTTGATTGGCCAAGCGGTTTCAGAGGAGAAGATCTTTGAAATTGTGGACGACGGACGGACGCCGGACGGACGCCGGAGCATGGGTATACTATAAGCTCACCTGTGAGCCTTTGGCTCAGGTGAGCTAAAAACATGGACACTAAAAATTCATTTTGATTGATCAATATACACATTTGTAACTTAATTTTGCAGTCAATATAATAATTACATTACAGAGGTTTTATTGCAAAGTCATAATGAAGCCATTTACATCATTTTAGAAAATAATTTTCATCCACATCATGCTAACATACCAATGTTAGAGTCCACGGGATATACCCACATTTTCACTTAGGATATACCCACATTTTCACTTCGGTTTTAAAACTGAATTTATTTTGATGGAAAAAGATATGTGGTGAAAATATGAAACTATATATACATGTATAACTGTTTTTAATTATGAAGTCAAAACAATGAAATCTGCAAGCAAAACTTATCAAACCTATTGAACTCATTGAACAACATCAGCAATTTCAGCCACACTGGCCATGTTAGCCAGAGTGGTGAGTGTTTCCTGATCAGTCTGCTCTAACACAGTGATTGTCTCTCCCCCATTCTGTATAACATCTCCCTCCTGAATGTCCGGAGTCTCAAACACTTGCAGCTCCTCTCCAGAGCCTGCTATGATATACCTTGTTCCATCAGGACCCTCAATCACCTGTGTTTCTTGGAGATACGTGGTTTCACCCCCTTCACTGCCAAGACCAATCAGGAACACCTGGGGTGACGTTTCTTGAATAACATCCACATGCAGTTCACTAGATGCCCCATCCCCTCCTTCTCCTTGAATGATCTGCAACTCTCCTTGCTGCAGCTCCTCTTGCCCTTCGATGGGAGCCTGTTCGTGTTTGATGATGACTGGTGTACCATGCTGGCCGTCTCGCCGGGTGGTAACGATGTGGGTCATCACGTTCTGTCCATCCCTGCTGACAAGCCGGTTGTGACGTGCTCTCATGTGACGTTTGAGTTTGTCGTTACGATGGAAAGCTTCACCACAGAGCTCACATTGGTAGGGAGTCTCGCCTAGCAACAGAGTACATCAACATGACAACGGTGAAAAACAAACATGTAGCACCATGAGAACATACGTCTTCTTTGCACTGAGAAAATAAAAAATAAGCTTAATTTTTATTTACAAAGGTTGGAAAAACACCAATTGAGTGTGCCAAACAATGCATTTGTTGACATTTGCTACTACATTTTGGCAATTGAAATTAGGAAGCTATGTACTGGACTATCAAAATAACATACATTTCAAGATGACTAGATGCTGTTTAGTGTATATAAGCTTCATCACGCGTGTCAGCTCTGCAAAGAAGTACCTGATAAATTTTCGCAAAAAACTTTTAAAATTTAGGTGAAAAAAAAAAAAACATGAGATCACTGGAACGAAGAAAAATACTACATAGAGGATCTTACACAAGTGGTCATTTCATATGAAATTTATTAAACGAGCCTTCGGCGAGCTTAATAAATTTCATATGAAATGACCATGAGTGTAAAATGACTTTCAAAAAGGATTTTATCGCCTTCAAAGTGGACATATTTTCAATGAAAATTTACATTGTTGTTCCGGACGTCTTCAATGACGTTATGTATTCCCGAAAAAGTGTTAATACATGTGTGGTCATAACACTTTCTATTACATGACATTATCCACTGGAAAACAGCTACGTCATAATTATGATAAAGACAATTATGTAACCCTGCCCAGTATGGCTAGCCTGATTTTTGTAGCTATTTCTTCTCTCACCTTGTATGATGTTTTCTCACCTGTGTGCACTGATCTGAGATGATGTTTATATCCTGTAACCTCTGTGTAATCCTTCCCACAATATTGACATTTGTAAGGTTTAGGACGTTCCTTGGGATCTATGTGAGTTAGGGCATGTCTCACTAAACTCCTACAATAGAAATAAGTATTGATCTTTACAGTCATTCCTTGATAACTATAAAGTTTAGGTCATGTCAGACCGAGCAAAAAAATGGTAATAAGAAAATCTAGTAAACACTTTCACAGAGAATTCAATAATAGACCCTGGAAAGATACCATACCAGGTTGAACACATTGTCAAACAAGCTTCTTGTTTCAAATGAAAATGTCTGAAACATGAATTAAGGGTCCCAAACACAAGGCAAGATAGATTACCAACTGCTTTAACACTGTCGGGGAAACAAACTCCATGTAAGCTATCATTAGGACTGAACCTTGTTAAGTTTGGAAAATGTGTGGTGTCAATGGTTTAAGCTAATTTTGAAATTCTAGACCTATCCTATCACATGTAGCATACATTCTTGATTCTACAACCGTAAAAACTTTCAATAGCCTTTACATCATCGCTGAGAACAACTCGAGAACTTTATTGTTGTGAAGATTCTAAATGTAGATAAATATTTAAAAGAAAGCACATATTGCTAAAGAATGACCACAATAAGTTGTGTATAACAGACCATGTGCAAATGATAATCATTCTTCCGTAACATGAACAAAGCAAGAGGTGTGATTTTTTAAGTCTGGTGCGGTTCGAATGCACAAATGAGAGCAAACATGTACTTTGTTTCCTGACACTGTATAATCCGGCCAGGTGTAACTGACAAAGGTACAAGTGCAACTAACCTGAA
Source organism: Rugalucina vietnamica (assembly GCA_964017185.1). Taxonomy (NCBI): domain Eukaryota; kingdom Metazoa; phylum Mollusca; class Bivalvia; order Lucinida; family Lucinidae; genus Rugalucina; species Rugalucina vietnamica. Next base: position 18,108,629 of record OZ024881.1, on the reverse strand, counting down.
GTATATGAAATCTTTGCCACAGGTCTCACATTTATGTGGCTGTTCCCCATTGTGGATCCTCATATGATCCTGGAAATGTTTACGACTCATAAAACCTGAAATTAAACTGTAAAATCTCATGTCTCCTCATAAACTTTTATTCTGAAAGAATTGTTTTATGTTTGGGTGAAGAAAGCTTTCTCATCAGTGTTTCTATCTAAGTTTGTCTTAAGAACTTGAAACTGTGATTATGTCATTATGGCCAAAATCAATTATCACAAAGTCAATGGTCCGACCAGGGGATTTCAGACACTAAAATTTTATCCATTGGTGGAAAATTGGATTCTAGATTTTAAAAATTGTCTAACTGAATTCACTGTGTGTTCCACCATTCCCCCTCAGGGATTACTACATTGATAGGTGCATTATACTTATTTTCTGTATACCATGCCCTTACCTTATTATTATCACACACCACTCCCCTAAACACCAGATTGTGGAAGTATTTATGGTAATTGAAAGGTAACTTTTCTCTGATCTTTTAAAATATACATAATGACTTTGAAAACGCCTCACTGTATATTGGTTTATCATTTGCTTTATAACTTCCTTAGAGTTGAGTGGCTGTATGAAATAAACATAGTACATGTATCTTGTATCTCAACACTAGAAGCAATATTTATCCATAAAGATTCATAAAGATTTGTTCGCTGGTTTGTTTGCGCTAGCTATTTTCACAGACGTCATTGAGATGTAAGGAAGCCTTTAAACGGCTACAATAAAGGGTTTTTGTAAAAACATACTGTCTCTGGTGATAGCTAACAACCTTAAGCACAAGAAAAAGCAAGATAAAAATGGGGGCTTTCTTTCAGTGCTGTTTCAGCTTTGCTGACGTCAAGCGTAAGTGTTCAAAATACATCAAGACATTCTATTACAGCGTCTAAAGTAATGGTACGCAAGTCTGTGCCTATTTATTGTGCACAAAAACTTTTGAATTTGTTTCATTTTACACACAAAAACTAAACGTTAAAGTGACATAAATACTGCAATTGCAGTGCAAATGAAAGCCAACATTTTATTTGCTTTTGGAGTTTCACTCCACTCATGATGTACCTACTGAAAAGTGTCCATCATTAATGTTTGTTTTTGTTGAATTCTTGGAAAGGCTTGAATTTATTGCGTTTGACGTTAATAAATGGTGTTGGTGTTTCGGTTTTGGTATTGAAGATAAGCAGGCTGACAGTATTTTTCAGTTCAAAAATATTTTTTCCTGTTATCTCTTGTATTCTGAGAGTGAGAATCAATAAAACAAGTGAGGCATTTTCAAAATCCTCTAGTATAGAAACCTATGTTATTGGTAATCATGAGAATCGACCGCAAAGTGTTTCAAATGAGCACCCACAACATAGGTTTTCATGAAGAAAGGAGCAAAATTAGCTCTTAATTATCCTAATTATCATCCCAAATTCCCTGTTGTTTGGTCTTCCACTCACCTTTGCCACAGATATCACAGATATAAGTCTTGCTGCCCCAGTGTACCACCATGTGTTGTTGACGAAGCGTGGTTGACGTGAAATACTTGTCACAAAGACGACATTTGAAAGGTTTCTCTCCCTTGTGAACCCTGAAAAAAAAGCCAGAGAACTATAGGGCCTAGAATGCTCACCTGACATAAAGTTAACCAGAGAACCATGGGGCCTTTCAATGCTATTAAGTGCTGGCTCAGATAAAAATCATGCAGGTGACTCCACATGGTGGGTAACGGATTTGGCTGATTTTCATTTGTCTGAGAGGTTTTGATGACAGAACAAGAAAAATAAGGTTTATTTCGATTTTTTTCAATTCTCGTCACCATGGCAACGGGAACTAGTATTTTGCCTAAAAATCGCTAAATTCTGCTCTAAAAATGGTATAATTCAAAATAATATTTTATGAATGTGATAAATGTTAGGTATAATTGAACAATTCGAATAGAAACACTTAACATAGCTTAAAGCTTTTAAGCCAAAAAAACATTGATTTTATTCAGCTTGGTGTTGCCATGACAACGCATATTATACCACTAAGTCAAAAAATATGAAAACGGCATTTTTGGCTGTTTTCAGATCAATTTATCGCAAATTCAGTAGACTGATATTGATATGCAGTTACACTTAATTTATAAAGCAACTCTTATATTACATGTTTCCACAATAAAACGCTTTGCCTTTTCATATACACGGTTGCCATAGCAACAAATCGAATACCACTGGAATGAAAAATCTAAAATTTACATTTTGGAGGGTTTTCAGGTAAGCTTATATCAGCTTCTAATCACTGGTGGATTTGTTTTGTAGCAGTGTACCAAGAAAGGAACTTATGGTTTATCATATACAATAATAGAAAAAATAGCTTGGTAATTTACCTGGTTGCCATGGCGACAACTATAATGCTACAAAGGAAAAATATCTAAAATATTGATTTTTGGGTTGTTTTCACACCAAATTATTGACACTTCAGTAGACTGATGTAAACATGATATTGCCGTTTAATTGTAAAGTAAGTATTATATTACAAGTTTCAACAACAGAATCCTTTGCCTTTTCATATACAAGGTTGCCATAGCAACAGATCGAACACCACTTGAGGCAAAAAAGTAAAATTTACAATTTGGAGGGTTTTCAGGTAAGTTTATGTCAACTTCTAATCACTGATGGATTTATCTTGTAGCATTGTACAAAGAAAGCAACTATTGATTTATCATATTCAATAATAAAAAAAGACAGCTTGGTCACTTACCTGATTGCCATGGCGACATTTATAATGCTACAAGGGACAAATATCTAAAATATTGATTTTTTTTTGGTTGTTTTCACACCAAATTATTGCCACTTCAGTAGACAGATTTGAACATGATATTGATTTAGAATTATAAAGTAAGTACTATATTACAAGTACAACACTTCGCAAATTAATACGTGTGGTTGCCATAGCAACAAACCGAACACCACTGGAGGAAAAAAACGGTTAAAATTTACATTTTGGGGGTTTACAGGTAAGTTTATATCAGTTTCTTTTCACTTATGGATTTGTTCTGTAACATTGAACCAAGAAAGCAACTATTGATTTATCATATCCGATAATAAGAATGACAACTTCGTCACTTACCAGGTTGCCATGGCGACAACTAAAACGCTACAGAAGAAAATATCTAAAATAAAGAATTTTTTGGTTGTTTTCGCACCAAATTATTGCCACTTCAGTAGACTGGTGTTAACATGATATTGAATATAATTATAAAGTAAGTATTTTATTATAAGTTTATATAATAAAACGCTTTGCAAGTTAAAATGCATGGTTGCTATAGCAACAAGTTGAACACCACTGGAGAAATACATTTAAACGTGACATTTTAGGGTGGGTGGGTGAGGGGAGGGGTTCTGATCATTTATATCGGCATCTGGAAAATTGTGTATTTATTTTGTCACATTGTATCAGTAAAGCAACAATTGTTTTATCATGCTCGATGATGAAAAGACAGTATGATCACTTACCTTGTAACCATGACAACAACAAAGTCACACCTGAAGACGAATGTCCAAAATTGGAATTTTCTGCTGTTTTGAGACTCAATTCTTGTAAATTCTGTAGACAATTTTTGTTATGAGAATGTATAATGATCTAGAAGTATCAAATACATCATTTATTCAAAAGATTTAACCATTTAAGAATTATTGGTTATACTGGTTACCATGACAACAACAAAGTCATTCTTTGACAGCCGCCCAAAATTGGCATTTCTGCTGTTTTGAAACTCATTTATTGCAAATTCAGTAGACTGATATTGAAATTAAGTTTTGTCATGTAAAATGTCTCTGATATTACGTGTCCAGAAAAATAAAACCCTTTGCAAACTCAAATACCTGGTTGACATGACAACAACAGAAACACCTGAAGACAAATGTTCAAAACTTGATTTTTTCTGCTGTTTTGAAACCAAGAGCTTGTAACCTAAGTTGTCTGATATCGATATGAAATTCTACTATAATTGCGAATCAAATAATCTTCAAAAGTGTGTTTCAGGTACGAGTGAAAGTGCATAAAACAAGCACAATTAAAAATGCCCCTGAATTAACTATTGTTAATTTTAAAAAAAAGCTTTAACTTGAAAAATGAAGTTGTTCCCCTTGAAAATAAGATTTCTTTAAATTTTAATCATTCTTGAATTTTCAGAAAATATATAACTACTTTCAAGCTGAAACAAACGAATTTCATAGTAAACACTTCAATATTTTTTTTTTTCGTTCCTTTATACTGTTCCTCTAAATTCTTTCCAACGTGCACTTCTGTGTAATAAAATGGATGCAGTTCAAGTTACATTGTACGAGACAGTGTTGTTTCGTGATTTTCCTTTTTCGTGCGGTCTACCGCAGGCTTTAGATATCCTAGCTACGATTTTGAATTAGTCTATACTGCTACAAGTGTTTAAAAACGTAAGACCGTTACCACGCCGTAGGGAGCATCGTCCGGAGACGCTGCGATGATCGTGCGGCCACTGCATGTTGTTTTTTATCATGATAATTTGGTGTACAGACATCGTTTGATGTTAAAATTGATGCTTAACGTCCCAGTCAACGGATAAGATCAGGTCGGGACGTTGTCTCCATTTACGGGACTTTTACCCAAAACATCCAACAAGTGCTTGATATATAACCATACAACAAAGCCACAACCGCTATGACTTGAAACCACTTTTCCTGGGCAGGCTCGTCCTGAGCGGTTAACCAGTAATAAGATGCAGTCAGCAGTGTAAAAGCTTTGCCTACAGGCACAAGAAGCCCATCTATTTCTTCGGGCCCCAATGGGCGGGGCCCCTTACAGCGATCGAAAAGGCTCAGTCAGAAATCGTAGGGATTCGTCATAGACATCTTCCGACGATCTCCGTATGGTTTTCACTCAGAACGTGGACGAAAGTCAGAGCAAGAAATCGTACGATGCCTGTATGAATTCTAAACATGCCCGTGATCACCTACGATGCCTAAAATAGCAGACCAACTTAAAAATCACACGATGATCGGTGCAAATGTAACCAAATGAGGACCCAGGAATGGATTAAAAAAAAAAAAAAAGACCAGTGAGTGACACACTGGTCTATGGACAAACGCGCGCCAGGTGAGAAAAAAAAAACAGCAACAACAACGCTCAAAGCAAGTTCAACGAGAGACACGTTAGAGACGCGAGACATAAGCGTTGTCAGGTGGCGAATTCGCAATCTACTCGTGCAAGTCGAAAGACTGTCTTGTAATTTATGTGCGATCTCTTACGACAGGTCGCGATTCATACTATCGCCTGCCCCGCAACGGAATGCGACTGTTTTGTTTTCTACCCGTTCTCCGAGGCTGCAAACCGTGACCGGCGTGCGACTCTCAAGGTACAGCTGTCTTGTTATACCTGAAGGTAGGCCTACGATCAAATTCTGCGAGACTGGTGTAAAGCGGCTAGGCCTATTGTGCATGATTCGATCAACATTGTCATTCAACATCCAACACTTACCTGTGATCGTCAGATACACAGTTTATGTCGATACACGTTGCTTTTATGACAGTTAACTTGAATTTATATGTACTCAGGGTGTTCTTGAATGAAATTCAGTGAGGCGGAGCCAACTCCGTTCCACACCGTTACAGCCTCATGTTCGCGGCCGAATGGTTTAGCTACTCGCCGTGTGAATCGTGGATTGCAGGTTCTACCCCGCTCTTCTTCAGTCTTTCGGATGAGTCTTTTAACCCATGTCTCGACCTAAGCTGTCATGACACTGATGGAATACAAATCCAAAGGTGGAGGTGTATACGATAGACAGGAAATGCGTACTACTTTTACTAAAGCATTATCTTTATGATAGATTTCAAGGGAAGTAACTTAAAACAAAACCTCAATGTTTAAAGGTCAAGAATATGAACAAATTTTGATTAATATTATTGTATTTTTTAGATTACAATCAATCAGTTTTATTTTTCAAGTATACTTTTAATAGTTTAAAAGTGATTTATGCGTTTACAACTGAAAATATCAATTATAATTCTAAGTAAGTTTAACATGATAATACAGTTTATTTTTGCTGCTATATATTCATGATTTTACAGGATTGGTTTACAACGTCCTATTAGGTTTTTTTGCCGTTCAGCCCGGCATGACGTAAAACTGAAATATCACACTGACGAAAGGAATAATTCGTGTTTTAATGAAAGACGTAATTCCCACATTGTTGCATGTTCAAATATGCATTTTATTTCTAATGATCTCTAATAAGACCACATTTCACGTGTCTTAATTGTCAATTAAGGGTCTACGCGACTTGGCACGTGAGGATGAAAGCATGTGACGACTGACGTCACGTCATACTAATCAAACGTCTTGTGACGTCAAATGCGTTCCATCTTTTTATTCTTTTCCGTCTTTTTACTTATTTCGTAGCGTCTTAAAAACACAAGAATTTCATGTTGTGTCTTCAAGAAGTATTGTCACATGATTTTTGTCACATGACGCTTTGTCTTAGCAACGTCACGCGGTTTGGTTACCGGCTTCAAGAAGAAATTCTACTGCTAAACGGGACACCAGCGCAGTAAGAAATACCTAGGCGTAAACATGTACAAAATACGGCATCAAAAGTGATTTGGCAACGCGTTTTATTTTTGGAAAATGTAGAAGAGAGGTTAAGCTGCATTTTCATGTATGTTATGTATAATAACTCGTCTACTGAAGTGACAAAAATTTGACTTGAAAATTGACGACATTTTCCCATAGACTTCAAGCCAAACTTGTAAAAGTGTGTTTAAAACTTCAATCGTAATTTTCTCTAAAACTGCTGGACAATTTTCAAAAATATTTCAGAGGTCAAATACTACCATAACGGCCTTCATATAAAATAAATTTCATCAAAATCTGTTATACTCGATGTGGAGTGAATTTTCAATTTTGCATGATTTTTATGTGAACAGGCACTTAAACAAAGCCCCATTGAAGGGACACACTACACATCATGACAAAATTATCATTTTCCATTCAGTTTAAGGTCCCTTTCAAGATTAATTTAGCTTATATGAGACAGGTCAATCAGTAGGTGAGGCGAAAATTGGAGAACCTGAGAAAACCGAAATTGCACACTCATAAGCAGAACTTTGTCTCAAATATGCAATGTGCAGGGTGTGAACCCACACTGGGAACAGCAGTGAGATGAGTGAATGCTTAAGAGTGTCACTCTGCAACTGTGGGCTTCAGTACAAAATTGATTTTAACAAGCAAATTCAGAGAATTTATGTCACCCTGCCTTGATTGTATAGTTACACAAATACCAGAGGACCAATGGTCCTGTAAACGCTCACCTGAAACCCGAGATATATACCAATAAACTTGGTTGACTAGAATGGTAAAATACATGTATATAACCCAAGAGCCTGGTCAGAGCAACCCCTGGAGTCAATTTCTTTTTGATAACATAAAACTGCAGTCCATTTGCCAATTTACTGCAAGTTTTGCCCTTCAAATGACATTTTAACGATTTTCCCCATTCAAATGCACAGGCGAGCTAAGTTTACCTTGCTGTAAAATAGGTCAAGGTCATCCAAGGGTCACGATTTATATAAACTTTGTAGAGCTCCATTGCCTGATGCTTCATGCCAAGTTTCAAAATCACAGGCCTGCTGGTTCTGGAGAAAAAGATTTTTTAAAGGTTTTTGCTATTTATAGCCATGGCAGCCATCTTGGTCATGTGACCTTGACCATTTATACATACTTTCATTCCCACTTCCTAACAATGCTCCTCATAAAGTTTGGCTTTGATTGGCCAAGCAGTTTCAGAGAAGAAGATCATTGAATATCACTGTAATATACATGTATATTGCCCCGGGGTGGGGTTAGACAGACCCCTGGGGTCCAAATTTTTTCAGAATCATAAAATTTAAGTCCATTTGCCCATTTCCTGCAAGTTTTTTACCTGCAAATTTGATGATTCTGAAAAAATTTGGACCCCAGGGGTCTGTCTAACCCCACCACGGGGCAATATACATGTATATTACAGTGATATTCAACAATCTTCTTCTCTGAAACTGCTTGGCCAATCAAAGCCAAACTTTATGAGGAGCATTGTTAGGAAGTGGGAATGAAAGTACATGTATATGTAAATGGTCAAGGTCACATGACCAAGATGGCCACCATGGCTATAAATAGCAAAAACCTTTAAAAATCTTTTTCTCCAGAACCAGAAGGCCTATGATTTTGAAACTTGGCATGAAGCATCAGGCAATGGAGCTCTACAAAGTTTATATAAATCGTGACCCTTGGATGACCTTGACCTATTTTACGGAAAGGTCAACTTAGGTTGCCCATGCATTTGAATGGGGAAAATTGTTAAAATGTCATTTGAAGGGCAAAACTTGCAGTTAATTGGCAAATGGACTGCAGTTTTATGTTTTCAAAAAGAAATTGACTCCAGGGGTTGCTCTGACCTGGCCCTGGGGTTATAAACATGTATAGTACCATTCTAGTCAAACAAGTTTATTGGTATATATCTCGGGTTTCAGATTTATATAAATGGTCCAGGTCACATGACCAAGATGGCCGCCATGGCTATAAATAGCAAAAACCTTTAAAAATCTTCTTCTCCAGAACCAGTGGGCCGATTTCCATGAAACTTGGTATGTAGCATCGGGGATGTGGGCCCATCATAGTTTATATAAATCATGACCCTAGGATGACCTTGACCTATTTTACGGCAAGGTCAACTTAGGTCGCCAATGCATTTGAATGGGAAAAAATGGTAAAATGCTATTTAATGGGTAAAACTAACTGGGAATAGGCAAATGGACAGAAGATTAATGTTAATGGAAAATTTTCCATTAACATTAATCTTCTGTCAATTTGCATTTCCCAGTAAGTTTTACCCATTAAATAGCTTTTTACCATTTTTCCCCATTCAAATGCATTGGCGACCTAAGTTGACCTTGTCGTAAAATAGGTCAAGGTCATCCTAGGGTCATGATTTATATAAACTATGATGGGCCCATGTCCCCGATGCTTCATACCAAGTTTCGTGGAAATCGGCCCACTGGTTCTGGAGAAGAAGATTTTTAAAGGTTTTTGCTATTTATAGCCATGGCGGCCATCTTGGTCATGTGACCTGGACCATTTATATAAACTTTCGTTCCCCCTTCCTAAGGATGCTCCACATGAAGTTTGGCTTTGATTGGCCAAGCGGTTTCAGAGGAGAAGATCTTTGGAATTGTGAACGACGGACGACGGACGGACGACGGAGCATGGGTATACTATAAGCTCACCTTTGAGCCTTAGGCTCAGGTGAGCTAATAATCTGAGAATAGTGTATATCCAAACCACATGCATATCTTCAGACAATGTCCATAACATCTGTAAAGTTTCAAAGGAATCAGCATAAAAACTGTAGGAGTTGCCCACATAAAGTACCCACTATAGCTTCACTTTCTCAGTGTAAATGCCCGAAAAACGACTTAATTCAAATTGCAGCAAGAAGTGTTAAAAATTAATCTGACATTTATATCCAAGCATCATACACATCTTGAAAGCATAATCAAGACATCTGTAAAGTTTCAAAAGAATCGGAACCAGAGGACCAATGGTCCTGTAAACGCTCACCTGAAACCCGAGATATATACCAATAAACTTGTTTGACTAGAATGGTACTATACATGTATATAACCCCAGGGCCAGGTCAGAGCAACCCCTGGAGTCAATTTCTTTTTGAAAACATAAAACTGCAGTCCATTTGCCAATTAACTGCAAGTTTTGCCTTTCAAATGACATTTTAACAATTTTCCCCATTCAAATGCATGGGCAACCTAAGTTGACCTTGCCTTAAAATAGGTCAAGGTCATCCAAGGGTCACGATTTATATAAACTTTGTAGAGCTCCATTGCCTGATGCTTCATGCCAAGTTTCAAAATCATAGGCCTTCTGGTTCTGGAGAAAAAGATTTTTAAAGGTTTTTGCTATTTATAGCCATGGTGGCCATCTTGGTCATGTGACCTCGACCATTTACATATACTTTCATTCTCACTTCCTAACAATGCTCCTCATAAAGTTTGGCTTTGATTGGCCAAGCAGTTTCAGAGAAGAAGATCGTTGAATATCACTGTAATATACATGTATATTGCCCCGAGGTGGGGTTAGACAGACCCCTGGGGTCCAAATTTTTTCAGAATCATAAAATTTAAGTCCATTTGCCCATTTCCTGCAAGTTTTTCCCTACAAATGACATTTTAACACTTTTCCCCATTCAAATGCATGAGCGACCTATGATGACCTTGCCGTAAAATAGGTCAAGGTCATCCCAGGGTCATGATTTATATAAACTTTGTAGAGCTCCAGTCACTGATGCTTCACACCAAGTTTCAAAATCATTGGCCTTCTGGTTCTGGAGAAGAAGATTTTTAAAGGTTTTTTCTATTTATAGCCATGGCGGCCATCTTGGTCATGTGACCTTGACCATTTATATAAACTTTCTTTCCCCCTTCCCAAGGATGCTCCATACGAAGTTTGGCTTTGATTGGCCGAGCGGTTTCAGGAGAGAAGATGTTTCATTATTATGGAAATATACATGTATATAGCCCCGGGGCAGGGGCAGACAACCCCCCAGGGGGCTAAAATTTTCAATTAACATTAATCTTCTGTCCATTTGCCTATTCCCAGTAAGTTTTACCCATTAAATAGCATTTTACCATTTTTTCCCATTCAGATGCATTGGCCACCTAGGATGACCTTGCCGTAAAATAGGTCAAGGTCATTCTAGGGTCATGATTTATATAAACTATGATGGGCCCACGTCCCCGATGCTACATACCAAGTTTCGTGGAAATCGGCCCACTGGTTCTGGAGAAGAAGATTTTTAAAAGTTTTTGCTATTTATAGCCATGGTGGCCATCTTGGTCATGTGACCTGGACCATTAATATAAACTTTCGTTCCCCCTTCCTAAGGATGCTCCACTTAAAGTTTGGCTTTGATTGGCCAAGCGGTTTCAGAGGAGAAGATCTTTGAAATTGTGGACGACGGACGGATGGATGGACGCCGGAGCATGGGTATAGTATAAGCTCACCTGTCAGCCTTCGGCTCAGGTGAGCTAATAAAACTGTAGGTGGAGTTGTGCACACAATGTACCTACTGTCCATTCACTTTCATTGTCAAAATACACGAAAAAGGAGCAAATTGCGAAAAAAAAAAATGTCAAAAATTAATATTAGGATTATATCCAAATCATGTGCACATCTTCAAAGCATGGTCAAAATATATGTCAAGTTTCAAATAAATCAGGATAAAACTGTGGGAGGATTTGCTCACAAAAAGTACCCACTGTCCATATTACTTTCATTGTCAAAATGCCCGAAAAATGACTTAGTTTAAGTTGCAAAAAAAAAAGTGTCAAAAATTAATCTGAAGATTATATCCAAACCATATACACATCTTCAAAGCATGATCAAGACATCTATAAAGTTTGATAAAATAGAACTGTAGGAGGAGTTGCGCAAACAAGGTACATACTACTATAGGGAGACGGAAGGGTGCTCATATGGACTGACGGAAAGCCGAAAACTAAGTCCTTCCACTTTTCTTCTAAAAGGTGTGGGACAATAATTTAACAGTTTTACCCCCATTTAAATACATATGCTACCTAAGATGACTTTAGTGTAACAAAGTTCAGGGTCATCTTGGGGTCATGATTTATTTAAACATTGTACCAGGGGTGTTCTTTAATTCTTGTCATCGACTCGTTTTCTCCTAAACCATCATCTGTACCAGAAGAAACTTACTTGGTAGTTATAGATAGGTTCTTTGCGATTTTGAAATCACCCACCGATTTTAAGATGATACAATTAATCATGGCAAACTGAGTCTCTGAAGAGGGGCACCTCTATGACACTGCATACACGTACTTCAGCCAGTCACAAAAGGCATAATAATGTTTGAATTTGAACGGTTAGAAGAACAATTTAATACTTGCGGAGTCTTCATTACCTTGCTAACACATAGGCGAAAAGTTATTTTTCTTAAACAGAAATTGCAATTTTTACGCGAACTTTAACATAGTACTACACCTGTTTGTTATGAATAATTTAGTAGAAAGAAGCTCGGTATAGAGGTTTCAGAGCCTCATAATTTCATTGATCCAAAACTTTTAATGCTGATTTGTACCAGACCATTGCTTATTCCATTGAAAAAAAATTTGGATTGTTCATCCTCTAAAACTTTGATTTATGAGTTGTAACATTTTGAAAAATAACACAAAATTCCTTTGAAAGAGTCGTTCATACTACAATATAATCATGTGCTAATACCATTACAACGTCCGAAAATCTATTTACTTGATATGTTGAAGAAGCGTTTTGGTAGACGTTTTCAATCAGAAAATTTGACTGGGATTCTATCACCATAGAGACGAACAGCTCCTCTAGAATCAGTGCGTCTGCTTTACCTTAAACCTGTCGTAAATGTTAAATTTTCAGTTTAGCAATTTACAGCGAATATCCATTTAGGCCATTTTAGACAAAATTAAGATAACAATAAATTTGATATATCCACCAGACAATCCAATTTGAAAAATATGAAAATATTGAGATGTGTTACCTGTGCAGTGATTTTAAATGACATATATTCAAATTATTATGACGTCACAAAGCAGGGCCAATAATTCCATACAGTAAATGTGAAAACATTGTACAAAAGTGTTTTCTGATGCTCACATGAATAGCAAATTTATTTGGAAAATGGAAGTGGGCCTATATTTAGTTTTGCTAATGTTATAGCATTTTCTATACTTGTGATCGAAATTACATATTGTAAATTAATAGGAAAATAATGCAGTGTCATTACTGTGCACTGTTTTAGAATGCGATTACTGTAGAATCCTGCTTCAGACAGCAACAATTTTGATACAAATCTGATCAGGAAAGATTGGGCTTTCACCACATATAAACAACATTTTCGTTGTTAGTCCAGGGGAAAAGTAATCAAGCAAATGACAAGAATTAAAGAACATCCCTCGTATAACTTGAGTTAATAATACATGTCAAGTTTTCAAGAGCGTTTGAATCAATGTTCTGGAGAAGATTTATATCTTGGTCATGTGACCTGACCCATTTATATAAAAATTCTTTCCCCTTCCAAAGGAGGATTCACATGAAATTTGGCTTTAATTGGCAAAGCAGTTTCAGAAGCTGAAGAAAATCTCTGCAAAGCACTTGCTGCCAAACAGTTTGCCTGTACTTAAATTGTATACTCCTCCTAAAAACAAAATATGGCTACCCACAGTTGTAAGAATTCTAAAACTTGTTCCCTTTCTGCATACTTTTATAATAAATGAACTTTATATGCTGATACTCATAACTACACAAATTCCCAGCCAAAACTGGATTTCTTGTTATTGTGTCAAGGTTTTATGTCCTACTAACAGCTAGTGTCATACACAGACAGGACATGCTGAAATTCAAACAAAAGGCCTTGAAGACCTGGGTCAAACCCATGACCCATGATAACATTACCACTACAAGGAGGCTTCTACACAGCAGTTGTGTCCAAAACAAACACACATGGGACAGTCACTAAGCTGGACTAACCTCCCGGATCCCCCACCCATATGTATCATAATAATCATAGAATACCTGTGTTTGATACTGAGACATGCACTGCATGCAAAAGGACATTTAACATAATATATGTATGTTATGAATTTTGAAATTGACAAAAATGGAATACAATTCCTATTTATTTATTTATTTATTTATTTATTTATTTATTGAGAGTATTTAAAACACACTTGGTGACCACTTTGAAGAGGAGTATATCTGACAAAGCAGCAGCAGCATTTCAGGGGCTGCATTTCAGGGGAGAAGATGTTCCAGCATTATCAAACTGAAAACATGAGATCAAACAAAAGGAAAAAAAAAAAGAGTCAATAAGCAATACCCCCCCCCCCCCCCCCAGTGTCCCTGTTTACCACAAAAGCTTATTTTACACAATAAAACTTGTTCATGCAAGAGTCACATCATTTGAAATTGGTCTACATCATGTAGGCATAACATCAAATTGTTCCATCAAAAGCCATGGTTGGTGTTGATCAGCCTTTGAATACCCAAACCTGTCAATAGGCAAGACAATCTTGTTCTCACAGCTTTAATTTTGTCAAAAAAATATTTTTCCGAAATAAAATTTCTTCATGCAAATGTCCAATAGGTCATAATAACAAGTTGCTCCATCAAAAACTGTGGTAGGAGTTGATCGGCCCGTGAATGCCTTTACAGTTAAGCCAAGACGAAAGGTAACACCCTTGTGCATATGGAGTGCACTAGTAAGTGCACAAATCACTATTAATCTTTGGAAGTAAGTGCACTTTGTCGTGCACACCAAGTGCACTTACTGTTACCTTTCGTCCTGGCACTACTTTGTACCTCTAAAAATGAATGTTTTTTACTAAGTTCTCAATTAATTTGCTGTCCTTTTGTCAAAAAATATTTTTCCGCAATAAAATTTCTTCATGCAAATGTCCAATCAGTCTACATCATGTAGGCATAATAGCAAGTTGCTCCATCAAAAACTGTGGTTGGAGTTGATCGGCCTGTGAATGCCTTTACCTCTAAAAAAATTACTAAGTTCTCATTGCTGTCATTTTGTCAAAAAATATTTTTTCTCAATAAAATTTCTTCATGCAAATGCCCATCATGTAGGCATTAATAGCAAATTGTTCCAACAAAGTCAGTGGTAGAAGCTGATCGGCCCGCAAATGCAAATGTATACCTTGTATACAAAAGCAATACAGAATAATAAAGAGGACTGGCCCCTGGACCTTTATTTTTGCCTGTAAGTATTTGCCTCATAAATATGAAGATGCCTGCAAAACATGGCATATAAAATTTGGCAGTAAAGTGTTGGGTTGCTGCAGCTCACTGCAGGAGGTATATAATAAGAGCTGTCGCAGGACAGCGTGCTCGACTGCTTCTGACCTTTGTCAAACATAAGGCCAAACCCGACCAGTAACCCATACATCTTTTTGCCTTGATGCAATAAGGCAAAATCACTGAACCATGGAAGTTAACTATAACTACCTAAGATTTAGAGGTCTCACTCATATTGTGAAAGAAGTGTGTTCATATATCAACTGAGTGCCAAAACACAAGGCAAAATCACTGAACCGTGAAATAAGGTCACACAGACCTATAAGTATTTCAGGGTCAAAGGTCTAGTGATACTTACTCATAATGTGAAAGAAATATGATCATATACCCATTTAGTGTTGAGATATAAAGCAAAATCACTGAACCATGAAATTAGGTCATAATGACCTATAAGTATGTTTGGGTTAATGGTCTGGTCATACTCATTCATAATCAGAAAGAAGTATGAAAAAATACCAACTGAGTGTCGAGATATATAGTACGGTACATGAAACTGAAACTTGGCGATAAAATGCACCCATAAGGGGAAAGGACAAACTTGGTCTCAAATGAAAGCTTGTTACGCCTGCTATTGATTCCCGGTTGTCGTAGCTTTCCAAAAGTGTAGCGTCATATTAGAAAAAGGGGAGATAACTCCCTACTATAACACAGCAACTTTCGACAGACAGTTGTTTCCGTTAGAAAAAGTCATAGAATTATTCATGGAACAACGTGAATTTCCAAGTTATATAATACAAACTTGTATTTCGCGGCGATTGGTTGCTGTTTAGGTTCCTTGAACGTCAAGACGATGATATTACGTAATATTACGTAATATACTCGTAAAATCGTTGTAAATGAATATTTTCAATTTGATTTGCGCAATTCATATACATACTTTTGAAGCGAATTTTCTTTAGTCGTATAGACAATTTCAAAAGCTTTTCAGCCATATAAACAACGTTTCTGTACAATTTTTATTAATTGAGTTACATTCCTTTGAAAGATGGCACCCCCCTTTAAAAACTTGCACATTTTAGTGAATAGATAATGGGGGTACACTAAGAAAAGGGACCATATCTCGGCTGTTTTTTATTCTAGACCACAGAACTTGTTCTCATTTTAAAGAAAAGACATATTTCTGATATCGTATGATAAAAAATGTAAATTATCTAATTTGCATATTCATGAATTTTAAATAATTCATCAAAATGACAGTATAAAACATAAAAACAATAAATGAACTTATTTCATACATAAACTATTACTATGACACATTGTTATTGCACCAATAATACCATTTGACAAAATTGTTGATGTCATGTACCTAAATGAAAATTATATTATTAACATTTTCATGAATATTAATGAAAAATTAAAAAAATCAGGAACAACTAGGGGAAAATATTTTGCCATTGAAGACTTTGGGGCGGGTAATATGATCTACCTTGTACTCTTAGAGACATTTTCATGGCGGCCAGTTTTGTCAGAAGAATACCAGAATGCCCAAATGGGTTGCCTTCAACATTGAACACATTTATATGATGTAAATTTTATAGTTTCCTTACCCACCCCGAATGTGGTGTACTTACTCATATACCATCAACAGCATTCTCTAGAGGATTATAGTTTCTCCAATAGTAATACACGGACATAAAACTTTAACATGAATACATATTAATATTCAAATCATTGATTCTGCATATTCATGAAATTAGTAAAACATATGAAAATCGGTACAATATGCAGAAATAGTTACAAAATCACTCGAATCTGAGCTGTTTATAATCATAGAACACTGAAAGTAGTATCATGTGAATGCTATGACAATGATAGATCATCCTCATGTCTGATATAAGACACACCTGATTTTCTTTTTCATGAATATTAAAGAAAACTTGATATTGGGGAGAAAATTAAAATAGAATAAACCAGAATATCTACAAAATGACTTGTTTCTCATCAACCAAAAACACTAAAGTGCTGACATTGATATCAAACGATTAATTGCTATAGCAAAATTTTATCACTCTATTCTACAATATCTTAGTCATATGTTTTAATTAATTCTGTAAAAAATGGAGAAAAATGCAGAAAAAAGAAGGGGGTATACCTATATTACCACATCCATCTGGGCTACTGATATACACAGAGAGCTGAAATTGGAATACATTGTTTGCTAGGACGCTGGACTATAACCAAATACTAAGAAATATAAATCGGCTAACTAACGTATTGTTCAATTGTTAATAAAACTTAAGAGTGTAGGGAAAAATCACTGAAAAATGAAGGGGTATATCAACAAAATCGCTTATATCTCAGCTAGTAAAAACCTCAGAATTTTGTGAATGGTACCAAATGATTGCTATGACATTTTGCTATAACCATGTATTAAGATATGTTGATCGGCTGAAATTCTTGTTGTTTTTATTTGAATAAGAAATATAGATATTAGAGAAAATCATAGAAAAGTGAAGGGAGTATACCAACCAAGTCGCTTACATCTCAGCTACCAAACGCTATAGAGTGTTGAAAATGGTACCAAGTACTTGCTTGGACAATGTGCTATATTCATGTGATAGGATATGTAAGCTATCTGACTTTCGTAATGTCCGAAAACAAAATAGATATCGGAGAAAAAAACGCAGAAAAATGAAGGGCGTATACCAACGAAATTACAAATATCTCAGCTAACAAATGTCATAGCGTTTGAAAATGGTACAAATTCATTGCTAGATCAATGTACTATATCCGTACTATAAGATATATAAATCATCTGACTATTTGTTGTTCGAATATTGATTGGAACATTAGATATTGAAGTAAACATCACCAAAGATAGAGGGACTATACCAACGCAATTTCTATATATCAACGAGCCAAACCCTTAGAGAGTTGTAAATGGTAACAAAGGATTTATAAGGCGATGCACTATTGCCCTGCAGAATGATATATGAACCACTTTAAAATCTGTGAGTCCTGATTTTTGATTCATCAGGATGTTTATCATGATTTATTTGTTTGTTCTTGATGATTTATTGACTAGTTGGAGATTCACCAAGAGGACCGAAGAACTTATTAAATGTTATGAACCACTGCAGAAGCTGAGGGTGAGGTTATGGCCATGTAAAACCGGTTTAAGCCCGTTACTGATCGTTCCGGGGCGATACTTCTGAGGTGGTTCTTTTTGTTTTATGTCTTGGTGTTTAATTTTTTGTGCTGTTGGCGCCTTATATATGTTTTTGCATGTATGTGGCCACCTATTCGGCTTTCGATATCTTTTCTTGGTATGAGTACCTGATTGTTAATTTAGTTTTTTCCCACCTCGGTTTTTGGAGTGGGAATCTTTTTCTGATCGCGCCTTTTCCTGATCTCTGCCTGCTTGTACCTTTAGATAACGTTTAGTGAATGCTACGTAAAACTTCAAAGATGTAAACTTAACAGAAAAATAAGGTTGTGCTCAAACAAAATCATTTGTACATTTGTTTTTAACAAATTAATATTGTAAATCTGGCCATATAGCAAAGACTAGAAGTCGTAGAAATTATTTGATGCAATTTTGAATAATTTGTGGATGTTTACAACTGATAAACAGGTGATTTTGTTGGTATACCCCTTCAATTTTCCTCGACTTTTCACATTTTTGTGGTTTTCATGAAAATTCATGAACCAAACATTCATATGATCATTAATAAGATTAAATGTGTATAGTGCATTGTCGTAGCTATTATCTCATACAAAGTCTAATTCTCTAGGGTTATTACTAGCTAAGATACATGTGGTTTTATAAGTATACCGCCTTATATTTTTTTCTGCAATATTTCTCCGGTTTCTCAAGATTTTATTCATAGTCATGAAACGAAAGTCAAATGACATACATTTTATAGTGCAGGGCGTATCATATTGTCTAAGTAATATTTTTACACCAATTTCAGTACATCAGAACTTTTGGTTGCTGAGATACAAGTCATCTTGTAGGTATACCCATTTAATTTTCAAGTTTATTCTCACCAATTTCTATTTTTCATTAATATTCATGAAATCGAAAATCAGGTTAGGCTTATATATTACCATAGCATGTATTTGATACTATTTTTAGTGTTCTGTGTACAGCCCAAGTAAAAGTGTCAGGTCCCAGTATTAATATAATACAAATCTTAGTAATTTTGTCAATTGTTAATGGAGAAATAGCAATTTAGTAGGTTCACATTTTTCTGCATTTTGATGTTTTCATTAATATTCATGAAGCTAAAATCTCATGATTGTATACCTGACTATTTGTGCAAAAGTTCATTGTTTGAGCATTCATTGCAAAACTACTTTTAAAACCGTATGTCTAACAACAACCCAGGTACATGCGTTTTTGTAGGTATAGTCCCTAAATTTTTGCATGATTTATCTCGGATTTTACTAATATTCATACATATGCAAATGAGACGATTTTCCTACAGGTCCATGACATGATAGAACTTGTAAAATTATATAAGATCTTCCGGTGCAATAAAAATTCGCCACAATGGTGATTTTGGTCTTAATTGATTTACTTTATTTTAATTGATGTTGAAACATGCTTTGTTATGACGTTTTTAATGATTTTATCAGTAATCATGAATCATGATCATGAATATAAATTAGATAATTTGCATAACTTACCTGTGGATAAAAGGAGGATGTCTACGCTTTAGAATGAGACCAAGTTTAGTCATCTAGGATAACTAACAGTGGAGATATGGACGATTTAGCATAAAGTACCCTTTAGAATATTGCATTTTGTAAGATTTTAGTACAGAGTTATCTCCCCATTTTACAATATGACGCTACACTTTCCGGACACT
The DNA here is from genome assembly GCA_964017185.1 of Rugalucina vietnamica. Taxonomy (NCBI): domain Eukaryota; kingdom Metazoa; phylum Mollusca; class Bivalvia; order Lucinida; family Lucinidae; genus Rugalucina; species Rugalucina vietnamica. The sequence continues at coordinate 18,088,884 of OZ024881.1, read as the reverse complement.
ACGACAACCGGCAAATGAAAGAAGAGATGATAAGCTTTAATTTGAGACTAATTTCAACCTTTCCCTACAAAGGTGCATTTTTCGTTCGATTTAAGCGTCGTACAGGATTCATGTACCGCACTAATAAGGCAAAATCACTGAACCATGAAATTAAGTCACAGTGACCCAGGAATACTTTACGGTCAAAGGTCTTGTCATACTCATACATATCCTGAAAGCAGTATGTCCATATACCAATTGAGTGCCGAGATATAAAGGAAAATCACTGAACCGTGAAATCAGGTCATATTGACCTAGGACTACTTTAGGGTCAAAGGTCTTGTCATACGCAAACATAGTGTGAACGAAGTTTGTTCATAAACCACTTGAGTGCTGAGATACAAGGCAAAGTCACTGAACCATGAAATTAGGTCACAGTGACCTATAAGTATATTGGGGTCAAAGATCTGGTCATACTCACTCATAATCCGAAAAAAGTATGAAAATATACTAATTGAGTGTCAAGATATGACAAAATCACTGAACCGTGAAATTAGGTCATAGTGACCTAGGACTACTTCAAGGTCAAAGGTCTTGTCATACGCAAACATACTTTGAAAGAAGTTTGTTCATAAACCATTTGAGTACCGAGATATAAGGCAAAATCACTGAACCATGAAATTAGGTCACAGTGACCTATAAGTATATTGGGGTCAAAGGTCTGGTCATACTCACTCATAATCTGAAAAAAGTATGAAAATATACTAATTGAGTGTCAAGATAAAAGGCAAAATCACTGAACCGTGAAATTAGGTCATAGTGACCTAGGACTACTTCAGGGTGAAAGGTCTTGTCATAAGCAAACATACTTTGAAAGAAGTTTGTTCATAAACCATTTGAGTACCGAGATATAAGGCAAAATCACTGAACCGTGAAATTAGGTCACAGTGACCTATAAGTATATTGGGGTCAAAGGTCTGGTCATACTCACTCATAATCTGAAAAAAGTATGAAAATATACTAACTGAGTCTCAAGATATAAGGCAAAATCACTGAACCGTGAAATTAGGTCACAGTGACCTATAAGTACAGTACAGTCAGCGCGATGTTTATATCCTTCGCGTTCACGCATGAAAGAAAAAAGGATTAAGTTCCACGCAAAACCCACGCAAAACCCTCGCTCATTCCTCGCAAAATCCACGCTTGTTCCACGCTATGTCCACGTTCATTCCTCAGAAGAAGCGTGTAAGTTGCGTGAGATAACAGCAGTCCCACGCTTGCTCACGCTTTCCACGTTCATTAAGGAAAAGAAGCGTGGAAAGGATTAAGAGACTTGCGAGAAAAGGATTATCGTTTCGCTTCGTTCAAACAGGTAAAATTGTTAAAGTTTTGTGACCGAATCAAATATATAATATATTTTTAAATTAAATGTATAATATATATTTATTTATTTGTCCTTAGTACGAGGACGGCAACTAAGTATGATGCTGGTAAACATGTACAAATACATACACCTGTACGACAAAGCGCCTGCACGTAAAAACATACGCATGTTATTTAGTGTTGATTAAATTATCATCATAGATTAAGTGATGACAAAATTTGCACGTTTCAATATTATTTGAGCATGGTGCATTTTTGACTGCCGCGGTTTTAGATGCACAACATTGTACATTTATATCTGATACTTTTGCCATGAGAGAAGGTGAGCACCCCGGTATGTTGTTTTCTGAAAATCTCTCTAATAAATGCATCTTTCGTGTTCGCTAAGATGCGCCAACTCTATTAAAGCTCGACCTACATGTAATACGGTTTAAGCACCTTGCTACATGTTAAAGTATCATGTAATCATAAATTACATGTACGTTTTTAAACAATTAAATTTACATGCAATCAATTCATATTAATTTCATCTTTAGAGTCGGTACAATGCCCCTGCGAGAAATCTGTTTCCCTTCAATCTGTTCTTTTATCTTTCAAGCATTTACCAAAGTCATCAAAATCCAGGTATCCTTTATTTTTGTATCGGCACAATCATTGTTCATAGGATTAATAAGCGGTATAGCCTCTTAGTTATGATAAGCAACTCTTATTTGGTGCATAAAATTATAAATTATCCTAATCAAACGAACAAACAATTCACTTTGTGTGATAAGTGAAAAAAGTCAAGCCGATCTTTGAGATTTGAAACTTAAGTAAAACAAAAAAGAACTAGAATTGTCAGAGGATCTGACTATAGCCCCGCTTCTGAGCTTTTTGCTAGGGAGAGACAAACAATGACGGGCAACAATGCCAAGTTAGATCTTGTTAATGTTGATGCACATAAAAAGATTGGTCAGATTCTGACAATTTGTTCTTAAGGTATTGAGCAGAAACAAAATTCTGGCATCAATCAAGGGCCAAAACTCTAAGATTTTGCAAAAAATGACAGGCAACAATCCCAAGCTAGATCTTGTCAATGTTGATGTGCATACAAAATTTGGTCAGATTCTGTCAATTCATTCTCAATATATTGAGTGGAATCTATATTCTGACGTCAATCAAGAGCTGTTACTCCGTCAAAATTTTGCGAAAAGTAACAGGCAACATTGCCAAGCTAGATCATGTCAATGTTGATGTGCATATAAAATCTGGTCAGATTCTATCAATTTGTTCTCGAGATATTGAGCGGAAACAAAATTCTGACCTCAATCAAGGGCCATAACTGCGTCAAAATTTTGCGAAAAATGACGGGCAAAAATCCCAAGCTAGATCTTAACAATGTTGATGCGCATATTAATTTTGGTAAGATTCTGTCAATTTGTTCTCCAGATATTGAGCGGAAACGAAATTCTGACGTCAACCAAGGGCCATAACTCCGTCCAAATTTTGCGAAAAATGACGGGCAACAATCTCAAGCTAGATCATGTCAATGTTGATGTGCATATAAAATTTGGTCAGATTCTATCAATTTGTTCTCGAGATATTGAGCGGAAACGAAATTCTGACGTCAATCAAGGGCCATAACTCCGTCAAAATTTTGCGAAAAATGACAGGCAACAATCCCAAGCTAGATCTTGTCAATGTTAATGTGCATACAAAATTTGGTCAGATTCTGTCCATCGGTTCTCGAGATATTGAGCGGAAACGAAATTAGGACGTCAATCAAGGGCCTTAACTCCGTCAAAATTTTGCGAAAAATGACGGGCAACAATCCAAAGGTAGATGTTGTCAATGTTGATGTGCATACAAAATTTGATCAGATTCTGTCAATTCGTTCTCAAGATATTGAGCGGAAACGAAATTCTGACGTCAATCAAGGGCCGTAACTCCGTCAAAATTTTGCGAAAAATGACGGGTAACAATCCCAAGCTAGATCTTGTCAATGTTGATGTGCACACAAAATTTGGTCGGATTCTGTCAATTCGTTCTCAAGATATTGAGCGGAAACGAAATTCTGACGTCAATTAAGGGCCGTAACTCCGTCAAAATTTTGCAAAAAATGACGGGTAACAATCCCAAGCTAGATCTTGTCAATGTTGATGTGTACACAAAATTTGGCCGGATTCTGTCAATTCGTTCTCAAGATATTGAGCGAGAACGAAATTCTGACATCAATCAAGGGCCGTAACTCCGTCAAAATTTTGCGAAAAATAACGGGTAACAATCCCAAGCTAGATCTTGTCAATGTTGATGTGCACACAAACTTTGGTCGGATTCTGTCAATTCGTTCTCAAGATATTGAGCGGAAACGAAATTCTGACGTCAATTAAGGGCCGTAACTCCATCAAAATTTTTCAAAAAATGACGGGTAACAATCCCAAGCTAGATCTTGTCAATGTTGATGTGTACACAAAATTTGGCCGGATTCTGTCAATTCGTTCTCAAGATATTGAGCTGAAACGAAATTCTGACGTCAATCAAGGGCCGTAACTCCGTCAAAATTTTGCGAAAAATGACGGGTAACAATCCCAAGCTATATCTTGTCAATGATGATGTGCATACAAAATTTGGTCGGATTCTGTGAATTCGTTCTCAAGATATTGAGCGGAAACGAAATTCTGACGTCAATCAAGGGCAGTAACTCTGTCAAAATTTTGCGACTAATGACGGTCAACAATCCCAAGCTAGATCTTGTCAATGTTAATGTACATACAAAATTTGGTCAGATTCTGTAAACTGGTTCTCAAGATATTGAGTGGAAATGAAATTTGGACGGAATAACGGAATAACGGAAGGACAGAAGGACAGAAGGACGGAACGACGGAAGGACATGGTGAATCCAGTATAGCCCCACTTTTTCAAAGCGGGGCTATAAAAATAACTTATAAAACGAAAACAAATGAAATTATAGAAAATACAAACGAAAAATACGTTTGCACATGTCTTCACTGATATAGAAATGTAACACATCATACTGATTAGTACATGTACATGTCCGTACACGGCAAAGTGTCAGACTTTCAGCGGCGGAAATGACTTAACTACTTTAATTTTGGATGACAAGAGACATATACATATCTATATAAAAGTGAAAAGAATCACTTTTTATGCCCCTTTTTCCTGATCTTGAAACGAACGTGGAAAGCGTGAGCGAACGTGGCACTGTTGATATCTCACGCAACTCTCTTAATCCTTTCCACGTTTCTTTTCACGCTTCAGTTGTGCAGTTCCACGTTTCATTTCCACGCTCCACGCAAATCTCGCGCTACTTCCTCGCAAAACTCACGCAAAATCCACGCTAATTCCACGCAAAATCCACGGAAAAAAGTCACGTGACATGCGAAATTCCACGTTCGTAAGCGTGAAGGATATAACCATCACGCTGACTGTACTGTATATTGGGGTCAAAGGCCTGGTTGTACTCACTCATAATCTGAAAGAAGTAAGAAAATATACTAATTGAGTGTCAACATATAAGGCAAAATCAACGAACCATGGAAAGTAGGTCAACCGACCCTTACCTTCGTGACACACAAGACAGTGTCAACTAGAAAAAGTGCCTTGAGAGGCACATATACCCCCGGCTGATGGTCACCCAGTCCTCCTTCTCCCTCCCACAACCACCCAGCACATGTACACCCCTGACATTGAATCACAAATCCCGAACAAAAGACAGTACCCTTATCAAATACTTTATAGAAGTGTGCATTCTAAAGCACTTTGACCACAGACATGAGGGAGTGTAGTTTTTAGAGTGACATATCTTCTTTAGAGCAGTACACAGAGCTGACTTGTGTACTCCATCTAAGACTTAATCACGGACATTGAGGGTCAGGTCCTCAGTCCTAGATGGAAAATGAAAATAGAATGTCAGTCTAAATTAAAAAAAAAAAAATAGTAATAATAAAAGTATTGATGTCCTAGATCTTGAACTCAAGCGCCCCCTCCACCCCCCCCCCCCCACCCATGACATGGACCCAACCCTATACCCTATAGTCCAAATATGAATGGCTTCTAATGATTGGCTCATGAGATATACCCCACTAGAGAAACTTTAACCAAAACAGACACAAATTAAAGGTGACCTAGATTTTGAACTCTAGCCCCAGCCCCGGGCATGGACCCTGGGGTCCAAAATCATAGAAACAAAGCTAACCCTATAGGGTACCTATAGTCTAAATATGAATGGTTTCTGATATATAGTTCATGAGATATACACCAATAGAGAAACTTTAACCAAAACTTTGACGCAAATTAAAGGTGACCTAGATTTTGAACTCTAGCCCCACCCCCGGGCATGGACCCTGGGGTCCAAACTCATAGAAACAAAGCCAACCCTATAGGGTACCTATAGTCCAAATATGAATGGTTTCTGATATATAGTTCATTAGATATACACCAATAGAGAAACTTTAACCAAAACTTCGACGCAAATTAAAGGTGACCTAGATTTTGAACTCTAGCCCCACCCCCGGGCATGGACCCTGGGGTCCAAACTCATAGAAACAAAGCCAACCCTATAGGGTACCTATAGTCCAAATATGAATGGTTTCTGATATATAGTTCATGAGATATACACCAGCAGAGAAACTTTAACCAAAACTTTGACATTTTAACTGAACTAACGAACCAACGAACCAACGAACTAACGAACATACGAACGGAAAAGCGAAAACTATATACCCGTCGGCATAAATGCCGGGGGTATAAAAAGTCAAAAGATGAATGACCAACCATCTTCCTAAGTTATTTCTATTAAGAAATAAAAAGAAAAAAAATCGGTGTTCTAGATTTTGACCTCTAGCCCCGCCCCCCTGACTCCGACCAGGTCGGATGCCATGGAACCTAAATTGTACGAAGTATGAATGCTTTATGATAAGTTGTTGTCAAGATATGGACTCCTTGTAAAAGTTACACAGCAGTACATCTATTTTTTACAGTGTTCTAGTTTTTAACCTCCAGCCCCACCCCCCAGGCATGGACCCAGAGAGCCGATGCCATGAAATGAAACTCAACCCTACAGGGTACCTATGGTCCCAGTATGAAAGCCCTCTGATAAAATTTTTTCAACATATAGACTTCTAGAATACAATATCAAAGAAAAGCCATTATTATTAATGGTGTTCTAGATTTTAACCTCTAGCCCCTCCCCCTGGCATGGACCCAGGGACCTGATGCTATGGAATGAAAGCCGACCCTACAGGGTGTCAATGGCCCAAGTATCAATTCTTTCTGATGAGTGGTTGTCAAGATATGGACTTCTAGAAAACTTTAACACAATAATAGCTATATTTTAAGGTGTTCTAGATTTTAACCTCCAGCCCCACCCCACAGGCCTGGACCCAGGGGCCCGATGCCATGGAATGAGCTAACCCTACAGGGTATCTATGGTCCAAGTATGAATGCTTTCTGATGAGTGGTTGTCAAGATATGGACTTCTAAACCAGAGGACCAATGGTCCTGTAAACGCTCACCTGAGATCTGCTTCATATACCAATAAACATATTTGAATATTATGGTATTTAACCCCAGTGCAGGGGCAGATGAAGCCCTTGGACCATTTTCTTTTTTCAGAATAATCAATATTCTGTCCATTTGCCAATTTCCTGCTGATTTTCCCCTTCAAATAACATTTTAAAAGCAGATGAGCCCCTAGGGTCCATTTTTTTTTCAGAATCATTAAATTCCAGTCCTACTGCCCATTTCCTACAAGACTTTCACTTAAAATGACATTTTAAAAGTTTTCCCCATTCAAATGCATTGACGACCTATGTTGACCTTGCCATAAAATAGGTCAAGGTCACCACAGGGTCATGCTTTATATATACATTGTAGTACTTGAGTCATCCATTTTTTTCATGCAAAGTTTCGTTGAAATCGGTTCACCGGTTCTGGAGAAGAAGATATTTTAAGGTTTTTTACCATATATGGGCATGGCGGCCATCTTGGTCATGTGACCTGGATTATTTATATATACATTGGTTCCCACTTCCTAAAGATGCTTCATATAAAATTTGGCTTTGATTGGCCAAGCGGTTTCAGAGAAAAAAAATCTTTGAAAAGTTTGTATGGACGACAGACCGGCCAAGGTCAAGAGATGACCTTGACCTAAATTAATCATATACCTTCATCTAATCCATTAGTTGTTTGCATCTACCACATTTCAGATCTCAGGCTGCAATAGTTTTCAAAAAATAGCTAATTTCCACTTATCCCATTATAAGTCTATGGAAACTTAAAGTTACCATAGCAACCAGAGTTCTTATCCGACTGGAATAAAAAACACAAATTATGTAGAGGCTACTGTCAGAAACATGTATACAAAGTACAGGATTCATCCACTTGACAGTTTCTGAGGAGAAGATTTTTGAATTTTTTTTTCAAAATTTTGCCCTTTGTGGGGCCCCAGCAACCAATCAAAATAAAGGATTAGGACAAAACTTGCAAGAAACGTCAAACACTACTCAATAAACATTTCTGCAAAAACAAAATTCAAATGTCTGCAATTTTAGCGGAAAAATAGCCGATTTCCACTTTTCCCATTATAAGTCTATGGAAACTTTAAGTTGCCATAGCAACCAGAGTTCTTATCCGCCTGGAATAAAAAACACAAATTATATAGAGGCCACTGTCAGGAACATGTATACAAAGTATAGGCTTCATCCCCTTGACAGTTTCTGAGAAGAAGATTTTTGAATGTTTTTCGAAATTTTGCCCTATATGGGGCCCCTGCAACCAATCAAAATGAAGGATTAGGACAAAAGTCACATGAAACGTAGAGGACTACTCAATAAACATTTCTGCAAAAACAAAATTCAAATATCTCCAACAAGACAGCACAAACTAGCAATTTTCACTTTTTTCCATTATAAGTCTATGGGAAGCATAAGTTGCCATAGCAACCAGAGTCCTTATCCGATCAAAACAAAAAACACAATTATTCTTTCCCCCTACCTGTAGATGGTGTATGTGTAATATGAGAACAATCGGCCCAGCGGTTTCAGAGAAGAAGATCTTTGAAATTGTGGACGACGACGGACGGACGACGACGGACGGACGACGGACGGACGGACGCCGGAGCATGGGTATACTATAAGCTCACCTATGAGCCTTCGGCTCAGGTGAGCTAAAAACTTTAGGCTGAGGTGAGCTAAAAACTTTAACGCAAGTGTGACGCGCACGGGAACGGGAAATGCACACGGGAATGGGAACGTGGACGACCGGGGTGACTGCAATAGCTCTATGCACTTCGTGCAGTCGAGCTAAAAAGGTACAAGTAGGCAATGATCAGGAAATGGTGCAATCAGAAAGAAATTCACACTCCAAAAATCGAGGTGAGAAAAAAAGGGTATATAATTAGCTGATCATGCCAGATAAAAGACTACATTTATCAAAGCGCAAAATTGTTAATATTACATACAGAAAGTCATTTAACAATGCAACTTGATTCAAAAGGTTCTGTTAAGAAATGAATTTCATTTTTCTGGTGTTCATGGAGCTATGAACCGCAGTGGGTCGCGTGCAAAGTGAATGAACCCCGAAGGGGTTCATGTAAGCTTTGCTAGCGACCCACTGCGGTTCATAGCTCCATGAACAACAGAAAAATTAAACTCATTGCTTATATTTACATTCATTTCTCTCTATCGCTTGTTGACAAATCACCAAGGCGGTCACATTTACCAGCAAACAGAGAATCTACACACAGTGTGTGTTCAAACAGCGGAACGACGTCGACGTTTACATCGACCAATCTGATTGGCGAAAGTCATGTTTTTTGACGTCAAGTTTGGATTACGTCACGTCGCGTGACACAATGTTGTTCATGGAAGTATGAACACAGATGAACATCTAATGGTTCATCTAAGGAGGTTTTAGAAAAATGTAAATATATAATTATGATCTTTTTCTTTGTTTTCTCGTAAAATGTGCAAGAAAATATTTCAATTTTTTTAACATAGATATATCAATTAGCAACAGATAATTAATCACAAGCTAATCAAACCAAAATTTGCATAATGACCGCAGCAGCACAGGATAAATTAATTATTTTATTACCATGTAACTTGCACCATCTGTACCCATGATACCTTTCATCTCAGGCAGAGTGGAAGGCAACTCAGGGTCCAAAACAATAAGAGGTGTGTACGCTATGATTTCATGAAATTCCATCGATGATTGATGGAATTTCATGAAATTTGCAGGCATCTTGACAAATGGTCTTCAAGATATTAAAGAAACAAAAGTGTTATGGTCGGATAGACGGACAATGTGAAAACAGTATACCCAACTTAAAACTTCCAGGGTGTGTGTGTGTGTGTGTGTGGGGGGGGGGGGGGGTATAATGAGAGATGCATCATTTTACTGCATCTATCAAATCAAAGGCCCAAGAACACATTCCACATTACCTTGTGAATGGATAAAGTCATAGCATACCTGATATGGTCGGAGAGTTTCTTTGCCGTCGGGTATGATGTACCACATATATCGCACTGATGCTTTGACTCCCCGTTGTGATTGGCCATGTGCAGTTTGAGATAACTCTTATATTTGAGCGTTTTCCCACATATTGGACATTCACAGGCCTCTGCCTGTGGTGTAACAGGGATTCCCCGGGCTATCTTGTCAGCTCTGTTCTGGTGGTACTTCATGTGGTACTTAAACTTCACATGGTCGTCAAACGTCTTGCTACAGCCTTCCCACTCACAGGCCAACAGATTATCGTTGTTAGGGTCACCCAGCTGAAACAAAATCTATAATATAATAATTTGTTTGGCATATAAGCCTGAGCATTAATAACAGGGTACCCACGCTTTTGTCAAAACCAAATTCCAGGACTTTTCCAGGACAGATGAGTAATTTTCAAGGTCTGATCACAACAAAATTCCAGGACTTTTCCAGGATCGTCAAATTTATAACTCGCAACAAAAAACAGTTTTTCTTATCTGAAACAGCGGACCTCTGTAATTGGGAGTAAGGATTTGGCTTTGCACGTTCTTAACTTTGAGAAACTATGTTTAAACAAACCTTTTCTCGAAATTCGAAAACGCATCCGCGTTAACTTTGATCCGTGTGTATTCGGACTCCCTCGGCCAAACCGATTATTTCCCTTGTTCGGTTGGGTATGAAAGCCCCATCCCAGCTGTATATAAGACGGTACCGCAAAAAAGACCGGAATATAGCGTCGCGCCCGAAAATATGATCAACAACGATCGATATTACCTATTTCATTGTTCACTTGTTCGCCGCTTTAAATCTTACACTTCTTTCTGGGCCTGACATTTCCAGGGCAAACCATATTCCCGGACGATTCACGGAAAAATGATGAAAATTACAGATTCCAGGACTTTTCATGACCGGGAACACCGTTTTACTAATTCCCGGACCTTTCCCGAATTCCCGGTAGCGTGGGAACCCTGTAATAAAGATCCACCAGCAGCTAGGTCAAGGTTTTCACTGTTTACCACTGCTAAAACCCTTTCTAAAAGAAAACACAATGAATGCTGCGGTATTAAAAAATAAGAGCTGTCGGAGGAGAGCGTAGCTTGCCTGACTTGTACTTTGCCACTATATCCATAATAATCTATGACCCATGACCTTGACCTCAAGGTCTCTCAAGTGGGCCATGATGGTACAGTATAAAACTTCAGACCTATGCATGTATCTACCAATATTCAAAGTATCAACTTGATCCATTTACATATTCAAGAGATATAGACTTATAAAAACTTAAGCCCAAAATTTTTTAACATAACATTTCTAAGTCTGTGACTTTGACCTCAAGGTCACTCAGGTGGGTCAAGATGGTACAGCATGAAACTTAAGAATAATATCTAACAGCAGGCAAAGTATCAATTAGATCCATGTTCAAGAAATAAACAGTTCTAAAAAACTTTAAACAACTTTAACATAAACTTTCAAAGTCTGTGACCTTGAACTCAAGGTCATTCAGGTTGTGAAACATGGAACAACATAAAACTTCAGACCAATATCTATCAACATGCAAAGTATCAAATTGATCCATCTACATATTCAAAAGATATAGACATACAAAAACTTTAATCAAAACCTTTAACACAAAGTTTCGAAGTCTATGACCTTGACCTCAAGGTCACCCAGGCGTGTCATGATCGTACAGCATAAAACTTCAAACCAATATCTATCAATATACAAAGTATCCACTAGATCCATCAACACATACAAGAGATAAAGACTTACAAAAACTTTAACCAAAAGCTTTAACACAAAATTTCTAAGTCTGTGACCTTGACCTCCAGGTCACCCAAGTGGGTCAGATGTTATAGAATATAAATTCAGACCAATATCTAAGTGTAAACTTAATCCATCAACATGTTCAAGAGATATAGACTTATAAGAACTTTAACCAGACCAGAGGACCAATGGTCCTGTAAACGCTCACCTGAGACCTGAGATATATACCAATAAAATTACTTGTTTGACTAGAATGGTAATATACATGTATATAACCCCAGGGCAGGGTCAGAGCAACCTCAGGAGTCAATTTCTTTTTTAAATCATAAAGATTCAGTCCATTTGCCAATTTACTGCAAGTTTTGCTCTTCAAATGACTTTGTAACTATTTTCCCCATTCAAATGCATGGGCAACCTAAATTGACCTTGCAGTAAAAAAGGTCAAGGTCATCCCAGGGTCATGATTTATATAAACTTTGTAGAGCTCCATTGCCTGATGCTTCATGCCAAGTTTCAAAATCATAGGCCTTCTGGTTATGGATAAGAAAATTTTTAAAGATTTTTGCTATTTATAGCAATGGCGGCCATCTTGGTCATGTGACATTGATCATTTATATAAACTTTTTTTCCCTCTTTCTAAGAATGCTTCACATAAAGTTTGGCTTTGATTGGCCAAGCGGTTTCAGAGAAGAAATGTTTGAATATGATGGTCAAACATATGTATATAGCCCGGGCAGGGGCAGACAACCCTCTGGGCCCAAAATATTTTCATAAACATCAATCTTCTGTCCATTTGCTCATTCCTAGCAAGTCTTTTGCCATTAAATGACATTTTCTATGTTTTCCCATTCAAATGCATGGGCGGCCTAAGTTGACCTTGCTGTAAAACAGGTCAAGGTCATCTCAGGGTCATGATTTATATAAACTTTGTAGAGCTCCATTGCCTGATGCTTCATGCCAAGTTTCAAAATCATAGGCCTCCTGGTTCTGGAGAAGAAGATTTTTAAAGGTTTTTGCTATTTAAAGCCATGGCGGCCATCTTGGTCATGTGACCTTGACCTTTTATACAAACTTTCATTCACTCTTCCTAAGAATGCTCCACATAAAGTTTGGCTTTGATTGGCCAAGTGGTTTCAGAGAAGAAGATGTTTGAATATTATGGTCATACACATGTATATAGCCCGGGGCAGGGGCAGACAACCCTCTGGGCCCAAAATATTTTCATAAACATCAATATTCTGTCCATTTGCTCAGTCCTAGCAAGTTTTTTGCCATTAAATGACATTTTCCTATTTTTTCCCATTCAAATGCATGGGCGGCCTAAGTTGACCTTGCTATAAAAAAGGTCAAGGTCATCCCAGGGTCATGATTCATATAAACTTTGTAGAGCTCCATTGCCTGATGCTTCATGCCAAGTTTCAAAATCATAGGCCTCCTGGTTCTGGAGAAGAAGATTTTTAAAGGTTTTTGCTATTTATAGCCATGGCGGCTATCTTGGTCATGTGACCTTGACCATTTATAAAAACTTTTTTTCCCTCTTCCTAAGGATGCTCCACATGAAGTTTGGCTTTGATTGGCCAAGCGGTTTCAGAGGAGAAGATGTTTCAATATTATGGAAATATACATGTATATAGCCCCGGGGCAGGGGCAGACAACCCTCTGGGCCCAAAATATTTTCATAAACATCAATATTCTCTCATTTTGCTTATTCCTAGCAAGTTTTTTGCCATTAAATGACATTTTCCTATTTTTTTCCCATTCAAATGCATGGGCGGCCTAAGTTGACCTTGCCGTAAAAAATGTCAAGGTCATCCCAGGGTCATGATTTATCTATAATGGGCCCAGGTCCCCAATGCTACATACCAAGTTTCGTGGAAATCGGCCCACTGGTTCTGGAGAAGAAGATTTTTAAAGGTTTTTGCTATTTATAGCCATGGCGGCCATCTTGGTCATGTGACCTGGACCATTTATATAAACTTTCGTTCCCCCTTCCTAAGAATGCTCCACATGAAGTTTGGCTTTGATTGGCCAAGCGGTTTCAGAGGAGAAGATCTTTGAAATTGTGGACGACGGACAACAGACGACGGACGGACGCCGGAGCATGGGTATACTCTAAGCTCACCTGTGAGCAGGTGAGCCTTCGGCTCAGGTGAGCTAAAAACTTTAACATTTGAGCAACGCCGACGCCAACGCTAATGCCGACACCAAGGTGACTGCAATAGCTATTCCTGTACTTTCATACAGGCCTGTACTTTCATACAGGCGAGCTAAAAATAATTTTCCATAAAAACAAAGGTCCAGATCAGCTAACCTATATCAGCACTGACAATGATTGATGTATCTGTTCTTTACTTATTGACTATCTGTAATGTAAAAGAGCTTACATTCATTTAAGAAATGAGTTTCATTTTTTATTTTTGAACGGCCAAGCTCCAAGTACGGGTGCTGCTATGCCATTACTTATGAAACAAATCACTATGTATCAAATTTTTGAAACGAACCTGTATACTGTTTAATTAGTCTGCAAATAAGACTAAATGACATTACCCCAGTCACAAGAATAGATGACCAAAGTTTACCTTGGCCATGTGGCCTGGACCGTTACATAAGCTTTAAGTCCCTCCTCCCATTAAAACCTGGACAAGAAATATGACTTGGACAATTGTGGACAACAGCAGAAGCTGCCTCACAGCATAGGTAAGCTGAAATGATTGAGCCAATTTAAAGTCAATGGAATAACTAGAATTTGTTTTCTATGTGAAAACTGATGTCTCCCCCCTCTCTACGTGCATGTCCAAAATATGCAAGCAAGAGTTATAGTTCTTGTGCATCACATATCCTGTCATTCTGTTTTATAAGTGTACCAAGTTTCATTGAAATATCTCTTACGGTTTTCAAGTTATAGAGTGGGCACGAAATTGAATGGAAAATAATCAAAAAGAAATAACTCCAAAGATATGAAAGCAAGAGTAATGATTCTTGTGCATGACACATCGTCTCATCATGCTTTATAAGTGTACCATGTTTCACTGAAAAATCTCTAATGGTTTTTGAGCTATAGAGCAGACACAACATCAGCTCATTGTGCTTTATAAGTGTACCAAGTTTCATTGAAATATTTCTTATGGTTTTCAAGTTATAGAGTGGACATGAAATTGTATGGAAAAATAATCAAAGGGAAATAACTCCAACGATATGAAAGCAATAGTTATAATTCTTGTGCATGACACATCGTCTCATCGTGCTTTATAAGTGTACCAAGTTTCACTGAAATTTCTCTTACGGTTTTCAAGTTATAGAGTGGACATGAAATTGCATGGAAAATAATCAAAGGGAAATTTCTCCAAAGATATGCAAGCAAGAGTTATGGTTCTTTTGCAAGACACATCATCTCATCGTGCTTTATAAGTGTACCAAGTTTCATTGAAATATCTCTTACGGTTTTCGAGTTATAGAGCGGACACGAAATTGCATGGAAAATAATCAAAGGGAAATAACTCATAAAATACTCAAGCCAGAGATATGGTTCTTGTGCATGACACATCGTCTGATCATGCTTAATTAGTGTACCAAGTTTTATTGAAAAATCTTAAATGGTTTTCAAGTTATAGTGCGGACACGAAATTGTATCGAAAATAATCAAAGGGAAATAACTCCAAAAATACTCAAGCTAGAGTTATGGTTCTTGTGCATGACACATTGTCTTGTCGTGGTTTACAAGTGTACCAAGTTTCATTGAAAAATCTTAAACGGTTTTCAAGTTATAGAGCGGACACGATTTGTGACGGACAGACGGACAGACGGACGGACGGACGGACAGACGCACGGGGAAAAACAATATGTCTCCAGACCCTGTCGGGGGGAGACATAATTACTAAAGACCTCAACTTTACCTTTGAATTGAGGAAGATCTTATGTTCTTTCCTGTTATGGACCACGAGCAGGCTGCGTGAGAAGAAGATTTTGTCACAATGGTCACAGTGATGTTCCTCACTACCTTCAGTATGTCCCAGCATGTGTTGATCATACAGTGATTGTGTCTCCAGAACAATACCACAGGTGCCACACTCAAAGCCCATGTGCCCCTCTTCCAAATCCTCTCCACCATTGCTCACTGATATAGTGCTGGATGAAACAGGCGTCAGTTTAGATCGCAGATGGACTCGGCGATGTTCCACCAGACTTTCCCGCTTTTTGAATAGTTTATCACATATCTCACATTTATATGGGCGAATGATGTGAGCTGCGACACGATGGTTACGTAAATCCTTCTCCTCGTCAAAGCCTCTGCCACACATACGACAGACAAATGGAGCATGTATGGGGTGCGTGTCAATGTGCTTGTTAATGCCATGAAGCTTAGTGTACTTCTTGGCACACACAGAGCACTTGTATAGTGCCTCCTTATACTGGCAGTTTGACTGTATGTGGGTCTCTAACTCGAGAAAGTCAAAGAAACCTTGCCAGCAGTGTGGACAGAAACAGGAGTAGTCAAAGTGGAGTTTACGATGCTCCATCAATTTGGCCATGTCTGTAAACGTCTGCTCACAAACGTCGCATTTCATCCCAAACTCTGGATTATGGCAACCTATACATATAGAAAACAATAAACTCATAAGGTTTCTTAAAATGTGCATTTTGTGATCAATATAAGACAATTTCCACTCTTTTTTGTGAGGTGATAAATTCTGAAAGGTGCAAAATTAAAGCAATTCTTTGTCAAATCTTGAGGGTCACTGACAAGCCTTAACCTTTAGCATGCTGTAGGCGACTGCGGTCGACCGTGGAATACCTATCTGTGCCAACTAGAGGCGACTGCGGTCGACAAGAAAAACCGCTTTCAAATTTCCCGCACTTTTCGCCCACTGCCTACTTATGAATATTAATGAGCGATGCCCAGACAGTTGCGCATGAAAACAACATGGCGGCTTGTGGTTTTGGGACCGATTTGTCGGCCGATTTTGATCGGATTTTCGTTATTTTTGCATTAGAAATGCATTTTCAGCGCTTTTTTCGCTGGTAAATGGAAAATTGGGTGCATTTACACCCGAAATATGACATCGTAACGGTACGTATGATGAATTTTTACGCTAGAAATCGGCGTAACAAAGACTTCCGAAACCGAAAGTAGATTTGTTTACTGCGTTTGTTGAATTTATTCAGCTGTTTTTATGGCTCAAAAATTAAGAAAACACGGAAAAAAATTGGAAAAAACGTCAGTGGGCTGCGATATCGATTTCACTATATTGCTCAGCATGCTAAAGGTTAAGTAGCCGAAACGATGGTGTGCCCATCCCCTTTCTCATGAATAGGTTCTCTGCTCATAAAGGATCTCAGTTTTCACTTTTAAACCTCCGGTCCATGGCTGGTTTTAGTAACCCAACAATGGCTCCTTTGTCCCCTCCCTGCCCATATTTATATGCCTAGTTTCTAAGTCCCTTGTTTGAGAGTTTCAAAGGAATTTCAGTCAGCCATATCATTTCCTCTATATCATACATTGTACGAGAATTAAACTTTGTCCCGAACAACTGTATCTGCTCTTAATATTTCAAGTTACTTGAAAACCACCATACAAATCATGAGCTATTTACAATATACATATAGACAAAAACAAGACACAAATCAGCTACGCAGTGACAGAGATCAGTGCCTTCTTCATGCATTAACGTTAGTTCAATAAAATTCCTTTTAAACAAACTTTCAAGTAGCCAGCCATCTTGTGTGACCTTACAGTCCAGTTTGTGGCAGATCTGATGAGTAACATAACAATAATTATTTACTTTGAATGTGGTTCTGGAGGTCGTCCTTGCTGAGGAAGTCGGTGAGGCAGCTATCACAGAGGAATCTCTCTGTCTCACTGTCCCCAGTGTGGGCATCTTGTTTGTGCCGCTCCAGGTTCTTCATCAAGGTAAACACACGGGAACACTCTGTACAGCGATGCTCACCCTCCCCATGCACTGAGATCTTGTGGTCCTGTCAGAAGAAAGACCGAGCCTCAACATTGCTGTGTACATTAATATAAACTTCCCCTTGTCTTGATAATGTTGTTCAATTAAGATGGGAAAGTAACTTTGACAGAAAACTATTAAAACATGTTTTTGACTCAATTTTCCAAGTCAGAAAGAACCAGAGGACAAATGGTCCTGTAAACGCTCACCTGAGATCTGCTGCATATACGTGTACCAATAAACATGTTTTAATATAATGGTATTTAACCCCAGTGTAAGGGCAGATGAAGCCCTAGGGCCATTTTCTTTTTTCAGAATAATCAATATTCTGTCCATTTGCCAATTTCCTGCTGGCTTTTCCCTTCAAATGACATTTTAACAGTTTTTCCCATTCAAATTCATGGGCAACCCATGTTGACCTTGCCATAAAGTGGGTCAAGGTTGTCACAGGTCATGATTTAGATATACATTGTAGTACTTAAGCCATCGATGCTTCACTCCAAAGTTCATGGAAATTTGTCAAATGGTTCAGAGAAAAAGATTTATATGGGCATGGCGGCCATCTTGGTAATGTGACCTAGATTATTAATAAACACATCGGTTCCCCCATCCTATACAGCTCCGTTTCATTAATAACATACCCCTACCATGTCGCAAAATAAATTGACCCTGCACCCTGCATTGCATGGCTCATTGCTGGATGGTTATTAGTCTGGCCTGGATGAAACTTCTACAATTTGTGTATACATTTATGTGTGTTAAACTGGTAGTTTGTTTATATTGATCGTGAGCAGTCATATTGGACAGGAAGCTGTTTTCGGCATGTACCAAAATTCCAACAGAATTAATGTCAAGTTTTCAACTTTCGGCGATTGGTATTATGTAAGTACTGTGAATACTGCCACTTTCTGACCTGAATGTTATTCATTGACATCTATTTGATATACATTAAAACTTGCACCGCATTCGCAATACATATAAAGTTCAGAAATAATGATTAAATAGACGCTATTTCCTTCATTACAGACATATTTCAAGGAAGCAAAACTGCTCTTAATGTCTACTTCCATCTTAGTGTGCTCTCGCGCGTTTAATATTTGATTCGTTGAAGTTTCTCTTGGATGATTACTAATATAAGCCGTCTTGTTAAAATCGCCAGTCACACTATTTCAATCAATTGTATTCAAAAACCATCAAATGTCCTTAATAAATATATGTTTAAGAATGTCATTACATAACTTAAAACATTGTCATAAGCAGGTACACATTGCATTAGATACAAGGCTATTGTAACTCTCTTTAAATAATCATGTCAACTGTTAATGATATTCTCAGATGTCCAGTTTTTAAATTTGATAAACTTTCAGACAATTTATATGCTGAAAACATGCATTTGCATGGTAGCATTATACAGGGTAGTAGGTATATATTTAGATATTCCATTTCTACTTCAGTACTTTAGCGAATGTGATGTAAGTTTTAAGGTATCTACAATAGATGCCAATGAACAACATTCATGTCAGAAACTGGCAATATTCACAGTACTTACATAATACCAATCGCCGAAAGTTGAAAACTTGACATTAAATCTACCAGAATTTTGGTACACGCCGAAAGCAGCTTCCTGTCCAATCGGACTGCTCACGATCAATATAAACAAACTACCAGTTTAACACACATAAATATATACACAAATTGTAGAAGTTTCATCCAGGCCAGACTAATAACCATCCAGCAATGAGCCATGCAATGTAGGGTGCGGGGTCAATTTATTTTGCGACATTGCAGGGGTATGTTATTAATGAAACGGAGCTGTAGATGCTTCAGATAAAATTTGGCTTTAATTGGCCAAGTGGTTTCAGAGGAGAAGAAGTTTGAATATTATGGTATTATACATGTATATTGCCCCAGGGTGGGGGCATATGAGCCCTTGGGTCCATTTGTTGTTTTTTTTTTTTTTTTCAGAATCATTAATATTTAATCCTTCTGCCCATTTCCTGCAAGATTTTCACCTCAAATGACTTTTTAAAAGTTTTCCCCATTCAAATGCATTGGCAACCTATGCTGACCTTGTCGTAAAATAGGTCAGGGTCACCACAGTGTCATGATTTATATACACATTGTAGTGCTTGAGCCAAATATACTTCATGCCAAGTTTCGTTGAAATCAGTCCACCGGTTCTGGAGAAGAAGATTTTTGAAGGTTTTCTACCATTATAGGCATGGCGGCCATCTTGGTAATGTGAACTAGATTATTTATACACACATTGATTCCCCAATTCTATAGATGCTTTATATAAAATTTGGCTTTGATTGGCCTAGCGGTTTCAGAGGAGAAAATATTCGAATATTATGGTAATTTACATGTATAATGCCCTGGGGTGGGGGAAAATGAGCCCCTGGGGTCCAATTTTTTTTCAGAATCATTAATATTCAGTCCTACTGCCCATTTCCTGTAAGACTTTCACTTTATATGACATTTTTAAAGTTCTCCCCATTCAAATGCATTGGTGACCTTTGTTGACCTTGCCGTAAAAAAGGTCAAGGTCACCACAGTGTCATGATTTATATACACATTGTAGTGCTTGAGCCATATATACTTCGTGCTAAGTTTCATTGAAATCAGTCCACCGGTTCTGGAGAAGATTTTTGAAGGTTTTCTACCATTATTGGCATGGCGGCCATCTTGGTAATGTGAACTAGATTATTTATACACACATTGATTCCCCAATTCTATAGACGCTTTACATAAAATTTGGCTTTGATTGGCCTAGCGGTTTCAGAGGAGAAGATATTTGAATATTATGGTAATTTACAGGTATTTTGCCCCGGGGTGGGGGCAGATGAGCCCCTGGGGTCAAAATTTTTCAGAATCATCAATATTCAGTCCTACTGCCCATTTCCTGCAAGATTTTCACTTTAAATGACATTTTAAAATTTTTCCCCATTCAAATGCATTGGTGACCTATGTTGACCTTGCCGTAAAGAAGGTCAAGGTCATCACAGGGTCACAATTTATATACACATTGTAGTGCTTGAGCCATCGATGCTTCATGCCAAGTTTCATTGAAATAAGTCCATCGGTTCTCGAGAAGAAGATTTTTGAAGGGTTTTTACCATATATGGGCATGGCGGCCATCTTGCTCATGTGACCTGGATTTCTTATTTACACATTGGTTCCCCCTTCCTATTGATGCTTCACATAAAATTTGGCTTTGATTGGCCAAGCGGTTTCAGATGAGCCCCTGGGATCAATTTTTTTTTTCAGAATCATCGATATTCAGTCCTACTGCCCATTTCCTGCAAGATTTTCACTTTAAATGATATTTTAAAATTTTTCCCCATTCAAATGCATTGGCAACCTATGTTGACCTTGCCGTAAAATAGGTCAAGGTCATCAAAGGGTCACGATTTATATATACATTGTAGTGCTTGCGCCATCGATGCTGCATGCCAAGTTTTGTTGAAATCAGTCCACTGGTTCTGGAGAAGAAGATTTTTGAAGTGTTTTTACCATATATGGGCATGGCAGCCATGTTGGTCATGTGACCTGGATTTCTTATATATACATTGGTTCCCCCTTCCTATTGATGCTTCACATAAAATTTGGCTTTGATTGGCCAAGCGGTTTCAGAGAAGAAGATCTTTGAAAATGGTGGATGACGGACGACGACGATGACGACGGACGGACGCCAGGTGCCTCCCTATCCTATAACCTCACCTGTGAGCCTTCGGCTCAAGTGAGCTAACAAAACATTATGATAAATAGAGATAGATTTGAAATTTCAAAGACTAGGGAGCATACTATTCAGGCAATTAATGAAGAAAGTTTAACACATTAGGCCAAAAAAAAAAATACAATTGTTTCTCAGGCACTTTTTGGAAAAAACAGATGAGGCAGGCAGGTTTTTTTTTTTTTTTTTTTTTTCACCAAAAAACAGATGAGGCCACTTTTTTTTTTTGGCATCCGGGAAAACATGCGTGAAAAAAATTGATATTTTTCTAATTTTGCTCAAAAAAATAGATTGTGGGTATGCACTAGAGCTGCATCACCCATAATCTGTCTTAAAGCAAAAATACAAAAATATATGTATACCACTGTACAACATAGCTTTACCTGTGGGTTGTATTTTCTATTATGATGTTACTGTCGAAATACCAGACTCTCATCTGGCATAATGGTTACAGCGTTGTCTTTGGAAGTGGGAGTTTGTGCATTCAATACCAGCTGGGTCATACCAAAGACTTTAAAAATGGTATCAGTGGCTACCTTACTTGGTGCTCAGCATTTGACTGGCTTCTCTTCTCCAAAAACAACAACCTCAGTGATAGGAATACAGTAAATATGTCAAGGTGGTGGTTGGTGGCAGACAGTGTAGTTCTATCATTGGGGTCTGGTCACTTTGGTGGTGGTAATACCCTTTCTCGGGGTTAAAACGAGGTGCATCGATAAATCGACGGGGGAACATTACGATACAAGGCAAGACAATACTAATTTGCGATCGGGCGAACGCTCAATTTCCAAAATCAATCTCAACTTCTACGCAGAATAAGTCAGAAATATTGCTATTGCTAATTTGAATACAACATACAAAACATCATAATTTACTTACTTTTGACTGACAATTCCATTAAACAAGTAAAAATTATGAGTTTCTTGAGCTCTCCATTCACGTAGGTGGAAAGTGAAAGTAAGTCCGAAAACGAGGTTAAACTTATCAAAACTTGTTTTTGTTTTTTGAGCGAAACGAAATTGTTTCGTAGACGTTTCGAACTTTGCTGGATACATCTTTCAGGCGGTTTCGACCTTATATCATTTATTCCATGACTTTTACAGCTAATAACAATTCAGGTCCATGAGAACACCACCAACAATGGAGTATTACAGAATTGTAGTCCTGATGACAGATCCTCAATTCACCTTTCAGCGATTGCCACCCACTCTACTAGTGTACCACCATACCCTACTAGGGTTTCCCCTATCGTTATCTCCTAGGGTACTCCTGCTACTAGTGAACCATCATGCCCTACTAGGGTTCCTCCATACCCTACCCTCTCAGGGTACACGCATCCCACCCTACTAGTGTACACTTCAGACCCGTTAAAAGGCGCTGGTCGGGGTCCACAAGTCGCATGCGCGTTATAGGTGAAGCGCGTAATGCAAATCGTAATGCGCCTATACGGCGTGTTAATTTGCTTAATCGAGCAAATTGGCGGTTTATCCCGGAGTCCTTGTAAAATGGAATAAACAAAAGTGAAATTTTGCTTGTTTCAATATTTTAATCAATTAAAAACGATCTTCAACGATTTAATGTGAAAAAAGCGTCCATAACACCACGCTAATGTTGCTGTTCCGCCTTTGACTTATTGGCGCACCCGGATATTTAACGCAGACAATTGTCATTGCCGATTCCTTATTTACAATTATTTTATTTCGCCGTTCTTAATCGAGAAAGCACAAATGCATTTTCTGATCGGATAGAATTATACAAGATATAGGTGTCCCAATGCTTAAAAAATCTATGGTTTGTGTCGCCGTCGAAAGTGAGCAACGTTGCCTAACAGTTGTCACAAATAGCCTACAGCAGCCTGTATTTACCGTCTCGTTATGGTCTATCGATAATCCCCTAGTGCTTTTGGCTTATTTTCACAACTTTTATGGCTAATCTTAAGAAAACAATGTGTCATCCACGCTTCGCGAGCGGTGGATTGTATCCGTCTAAAAATTACTGAAATGGCAATTATCACTCGTGAATATACACGCAGCCGACACGGTTCGTAAACACATTATGCTTTCTATTAGAAAACCTGTTCTGTCAGTTTTAAATATGCAAAAGATAATTAACATTAATTGTTCTCAATGTACAATAAAGAGAAACTGTAAGAAAATCGCTCCTTGGCAAACGCCTGACAACGGCTTTAATTTTTTTTTTTTTACCATAAAGAGAAACTGTAAGAAAATTGAACTTTGGCGAATTCCCTGCAAACGATCTTTTTAACAGTGAATTCATCTGCACATAAACGCCTTAACTGCAATACAATACAGGAATATATTAGGGTAAAACGGCGCCTTGTACTACCCTAACTTACCTGGGTTCCACACTACCTTAGCTCCTAGGATACACCATCCCTATTAGTGAACCATCCTCCTGTACAAGGATTCCTCCCTACCCTACCCTCTAAGGGTACACCCATTCCACCATACTGGTGTTTTTTTTTCTTCAAACAAACTGGACCGAAACAACCTTGGGAAGAAACGGCTTGAATCCGAAAGTAAAAATGTTTCCGTCCAAAAAAAAAAAAATGTTTTGTATTAACCCAAAATCATGAAGACGCTTTCCATGCCTCTTTGCAAGCGCTTGGCTTTATCTCCTGAAACGAAGTTTGAGACGATAAAAAGGGGTAATGCGGGGGGTTTCAGACAGATGCGGCGGTGCCTGAGAAACATTTTTATTTTTTTTTTTGGCCTTATTACTTTAGTATCTTCATCTGATGGGTGAGTCAGGAAAGACATATCAGACAAGTGATCCAGCCTTTCCTGACGCATCTACTCAGCGTGAACAGACCCATCAGATCCAGGAATTTAAGTAATGATGTTTTATTATATACCTGCAAAAAATAAGCAATGGTGCTGTATGAATTCAGTAAAATGTTAAAATCGCATCGTGGCGGCGCAGCAAACAACGTCACGCAAAAAATTTAGATGTGAACGTGAACAATGTGAATGAGACTTAAAACCAGAGGACCAATGGTCCTTTAAACGCTCACCTGATCTGGACAGCTTTACTTGCACAAGAACAAATAGCCAATGGGGGAGTTTGAAGGTTTTCCTATAATAGAAAGTCTATGGAGACAATCAACCCCCAGGATGTGGCCAAATTAGCCATTGCCACATTTCAAATACAAGAGGACCAATGGTCCTGTAAACGCTCACCTGAGATCTGCTGCATATACCAATAAACATGTTTGAATATTATGGTATTTAACCCCAGTGCAGGGGCAGATGAAGCCCTCGGGCCATTTTCTTCTTTTTTTTTTTTTCAGAATAATCAATATTCTGTCCATTTGCCAATTTCCTGCTGGCTTTTCCCTTCAAATGACATTTTAACAATTTTCCCCATTTAAATGCATGGTCAACCCATATATTTACCATATATGGGCATGGCGGCCATCTTCGTCATGAGACCTTGATTATTTATATATGAACCTCAACGCGACAAAATGTACCTTCGGACATTCTGACATTTCTAGTAGAAAGCAACAAAAAGCGGGAAAATGATGTAATATACGTTTTAGAAATACCACTGTATTTGTAATCTTTGAACACTGGGCTACCAAATGAATGAGTTTTAAAACATACAATGTATATATTTTCAATATTTGGAGTTATCTGCCCTTGTTTTAGCCCATAATACACATAATTTTCCATTTTCTATCGTTAAACGGTAACCATAGCAACCGCATCATCATAAAAATAGACAAAACAATTTCGTCAGATTGCCTGTAAGGATGGTATGCGTCTATCTAAACAATAGATTCTGACCAGTACTTAAGCTGTTTTAAGCAAATCCATCCAGTTTTGTAAGCTCTACTAACATGCAGAAATCCATTACGCAACTTTGACGTCATTTTTCAGGACAATGACATCTGTAGGGCTCATAAAGTAAATTGGTCATAACTCACAAAATAACTGAAATAATCTGGTCAAATAAAGACTAACATACTTTAGAATCATCATACATTCAAAGTAACTTTGTTTTTTCTAATACTCAAAAATTGTCCGAAGGTACATTTTCTCACGTTGTGGCCCATATACATTGATTCCCCCATTCTATAGATGCTTCACATGAAATTTGGCTTTGATTGGCCAAGCGGTTTCAGAGAAGATGTTTGAATAGTATGGTAATATACATGTATAATGCCCCAGGGTTGGGGCAAATATGCCCCTGGGGTCCAAGTTTTTTCAGAATCATTAATAGTCTGTCCTACTGCCCATTTTCTGCAAGACTTTCACTTTAAATGACATTTTAAAGGTTTTCCCCATTCAAATGCATTGGCGACCTATGTTGACCTTGCCGTAAAATAGGTCAAGGTCATCCAAAGGTCATAATTTATAAACACATTGTAGAACTTCAGTCCCCGGTGCTTCATGCCAAGTTTCGTTGAAATCGGTCCATTGGTTCAGGAGAAGAAGATTTTTGAAGGGTTTTTACCATATACAGGCATGGCGGCCATCTTGATCATGTGACCTGGATTATTTATTTATAAACACATTGATTCCCCCTTCCAATAGATGCTTCCTATAAAATTTGGCTTTGATTGGCCAAGTGGTTTCAGAGAAGAAGATCTTTGAATATTTTTGTAATATACATGTATATTGCCCCGGGGTGGGGGCAGACCAACCCCTGTGGTCCAATTTTTTTCAGAATTACCTACCTTCAGTCCATTTGCCCATTTCCTGCAAGTTTTGCCTTTTAAATAACATTTTAACAATTTTCCCCATTCAAATGCATGGGCGACCTATGTTGACCTTGCAGTAAAATAGGTCAAGGTCATCCAAAGGTCATAATTTATAAACACATTGTAGTACTCCAGTCCCCCATGCTTCATGCCAAGTTTCGTTGAAATCGGTCCAGTGGTTCGGGAGAAGAAGAATTTTGAAGGGTTTTTACCATATATGGGCATGGCCGCCATCTTGGTCATGTGACCTGGATTATTTATAAACACATTGGTTCCCCCTTCCCACAGATGCTTCATATAAAATTTTACTTTAATTGGCCAAGCGGTTTCAGAGAAGAAGATCTTTGAAAATGGTGGACGAAGGCTCAGGTGAGCTAATAAAAGCTGTGGGTCTTGTGCTTTCAGAGAAGATTTTTTTTCCATTAAAACATTTATGTTGCCATGACCAGAGTTCCAGTCCAATCTGCCCCAAAACAATATGCAACCTTTCCCACTGCCCTGTGATGCTGTGTGTGTAATTTGATCAAGATCCGCCAACTGGCTTTGGAGATATTGATGTTTGAATGTTTTCAGGTCGTAAGACTATGGAAACTATCGACCCCGGGGTGTGGTCAAATTCAGGGGCACAATTTATGTAGAAGACCATTAGCCATTGTCACATACCAAATATCAAAGCTGTGGGCCCTGTGGTTTCAGAAAAGAAGATTTTTTTTTCCCATTAAAATATATGTTGCCATGGCAACCAGAGTTCCAGAATGATCTGCCCCAAAACAATATGCAACCTTTCCTACTGCCCAGTGACGCTGTGTGTGTAATTTGATCAAGATCCGCCTACTGGCTTTGGAAATATTGATGTTTGAATGTATTCAGGTCATAAGACTGGAGACTATCGCAGGCCTCCTAGTAGCCCACTTATACAGGTTCCTTTTAACCAAAATATAGGTTCTTTTATAGGTTTTTCACCAAAAATATAGGCTATTTTAAGGTCTTTTTTCTCACTTTCGTCATAATTTTAGCAGCTAATCAGGCCGGCGCTCAAGAGTTACTATACAAAAAAGAACAAGAAAGCCCACACATGAGCGAGAAAATTTTGTGAGGAATGAAATAGTTCTCATGCTATCAGATTTATTTCTACAGAGAATTTTACATAACAAAACCTGATAACTTTCACAGAAAACGGGTTTAATTTGTGTATAAAGAGTACAGATTTGTCCCTTTGGCTTTCCTTGAATGAGTGAGCAAAGCGAGTGAGACAATTTTGCAACTAGAGGACCATTGGTCCTGTAGCTCACCTGAGAGATTATCACATTGTAAGCTCATGAGATTTAAATTAATTGAGAATCGACCAATGAAAGTCTATGCATGGACACTATTGACCCCCAGGGCATGGCCAAATTTGACCCAGGGGCATGACTGGCACAATTTATAATGGGGACTACCAAACATTGCTACATACAAAATATAGAAGCTCTGGGCCTTTTGGTTTCAGAGAAGAAGATTTTTGTTAGTTTTTCCCATTGTAAGTCTATGGAGACTATCTACCCCCGGGGCGTGGCCAAATTTGACCCCAGAGGCATGGCCGGCACAATTTATGTAGAGGACCATTAGCCATTGCCACATACAAAATATCAAAGCTGTGTGCCCTGTGGTTTCAGAGAAGAAGATTTTTTAATTTTTTTCCATAGCAAGTCTATTGAGACTATCAACCTCCGGGGCCTGGCCAAATTTGACCCCAGGGGCATGAATGGCACAATTTATGTAGAGGACCATTAGCCATTGCTACATACCAAATATCAAAGCTGTGGGCCTAGTGGTTTCAGAGAAGAAGATTTTTTAATTTTTTTCCCATAGTAAGTCTATGGAGACTATCAACCCCCGGGGCGTGGCCAAATTTGACCCCAGGGGCATGAATGGCACAATTTATGTAGAGGACCATTAGCCATTGCTACATACCAAATATCAAAGCTGTGGGCCTAGTGGTTTCAGAGAAGAAGATTTTTTTAGTTTTTCCTATTGTAGGTCTATGGAGACTATCGATCCCCGGGGCGTGGCCAAATTTGACCCCGGGGACATGATTGGCACAATTTATGTAGAGGACCATTAGCCATTGCCACATACAAAATATCAAAGCTGTGGGCCCTGTGGTTTCAGAGAAGAAGATTTTTGAATTTTTTTCCCATAGTAAGTCTATGGAAACTATCAACCCCCGGAGCGTGGCCAAATTTAACCCCAGGGTCATGAATGGCACAATTTATGTAGAGGACCATTAGCCATTGCTACATACCAAATATCAAAGCTGTTGGCCTAGTGGTTTCAGAGGAGAAGATTTTTTTAATTTTTTTCCTATTGTAGGTCTATGGAGACTATCGACCCCCGGGGCATGGCCAAATTTGACCCCAGGGGCATGATTGGCAAAATTTATGTAGAGGACCATTAGCCATTGCCACGTACAAAATATCAAAGCTGTGGGCCCTGTGGTTTCAGAGAAGAAGATTTTTTAATTTTTTTTTCCCATAGTAAGTCTATGGAGACTTAATCAACCCCCGGGGCGTGGCCAAATTTGACCCCAGGGGCATGAATGGCACAATTTATGTAGAGGACCATTAGCCATTGCTACATACCAAATATCAAAGCTGTGGGCCTAGTGGTTTCAGAGAAGAAGATTTTTTTTAGTTTTTCCAATTGTAAGTCTATGGAGACTATCCACCCCCGGGACGTGGCCAAATTTGACCCCAGGGGCATGGCTGGCACAATTTATGTAGAGGACCATTAGCCATTGCCACATACCAAATATCAAAGCTGTGGGCCCTGTGGTTTCAGAGAAGAAGATTTTTTAATTTTTTCCCCATAGCAAGTCTATGGAGACTATCGACCCCCCGGGGCGTGGCCAAATTTGACCCCAGGGGCATGAATGGCACAATTTATGTAGAGGACCATTAGCCATTGCTACATACCAAATATCAAAGCTGTGGGCCTAGTGGTTTCAGAGAAGAAGATTTTTTTAGTTTTTCCCATTGTAAGTCTATGGGACCTATCTGTTGCCATGGAAACCACAACTTTGATACAATCGGCTCCAAAACCTAATGCCATCAATCCCCCAACCCAATTATGGTTCACATTAAATTTGATCAAGATCGGCTTACTAGCTTCAGAAATATTCTTCTTTGAAATTGTGGACGGACGACGGACGGACGACGGACGGACGGACGGACGACGACGGACGACGACGGACGACGGATGCCTGCCTATCCTTTAAGCTCACCTGTGAGCCTTCGGCTCAGGTGAGCTAAAAATGGTGTATTTTTTAGATCCTTTTAGAGACATTTTATAAAGTAAAACAGTCAGATTTTATGAAACATTGGGCTTTAATATCTGGGGAAAGAGCACAAATTTACTACTTGGAAATCTTTGAACGAGCGAGGCTTTCAAGGAAAATTTTGTGAAAATGAAATAGATTTCAAGCTTTTGGAGGGCATTCCATAGAGAAATATGATTTTACAAAATAAACCCTGCTTTTTTCAAGTTCAGAAAACATGTAAATGACAAACTCATTATCTGTATATATTTCTAATTATATGAAATATTGTGAAGCTGTATGTGTATCGCCACCTTGGTCTGAAAGAAATGTAAGCCTGTGTGTCCCCTTACCGTTTAATAACGATAATCCATTTTTATATGAATGTAAATTTTCTGCTTAATAAGCCTGAAGTCTTTAATAGATATGACTTGGGCAGATTTTGAAAGACAAATCCTGGAACTTCATTATTGTAAATTGATATTGCAACCAAAATAAAATGAATATACCTGACAGCAGCATAGACTGCAAAACTCAAAAGACAAGTAGCCCAGGGGCAACGATCGCTCACCTGAGAGTCAACAAGTACAGTCACTGGACAAAGTAATTGGGGTTTTTACCATATATGGGTATGGTGGCCATTTTGGTCATGTGACCTTAAAACCCTACTTAATCAGCAGAAGAGCTCTTGTCTGGATTGTGTATCCTCTTTTCTGCCATTTTGGTTCACTTGAAAAAATCATCTAACAAGGTCAGGGTCCTATAATGACCCCCGTGGTGGGGCCATATTTGACCCCAGGGGCGAGATTGGCAGGATTTATGTAGAGCTCCACATGACAATGTTGTATATCAAATATACAAGCTTTGTGTCATGCTGTTCCAGAGAAGATTTCCATTATAAGTCTATGGTAGATAATGACATGCCTGGGGTGTGGCCTGTATGGACCCCAGGGGCACCGCTGGCAGCATTTATAAAGGAGAGTATTATACATTGGTCCACACAACATATGAAAGCTCTGGGCCATATGGTTTCGGAGAAGAAGATTTTTTTTCGTTTTTCCCATGACGCCCCCGGGGCGGGGCCCGTATGGACCCCAGGGGCACAGTTGGCAGGATTTATAAAGAGGACCACTATACATTGCTAAAAACAAAATATGAAAGCTTTGGGCCTTGTGGTTTCGGAGAAGAAAGATTTTTTAAAGTTTTTCCCATGACGCCCCTGGGGCGGGGCCCGTATGGACCCCAAGGGCATGGTTGGCAGGATTTATAAAGAGGACCACTATACATTGCTACTGACAAAATATGAAAGCTCTGGGCCTTGTGGTTTTGGAGAAGAAGATTTTTTTATGTTTTTCCCATTGTAAGTCTATGGGAGCTAATGACCCCCGGGGCGTGGCCATTTTTGACCCAAGGGGCATGATTGGCAGGATTTAAATAGAGGACCACTAAACACTGCTACATACAAAATATGAAAGCTTTGGGCCTTGTGGTTTTGGAGAAGAAGATTTTTTTATGTTTTTCCCATGACACCCCCGGGGCGCGGCCCGTATGGACCCCAGGGGCACAGTAGGCAGGATTTATAAAGAGGACCATTATACATTGCTACACACAAAATATGAAAGCTCTAGGCCTTGTGGTTTTGGAGAAGAAGATTTTTTAAAGTTTTTCCCATGACGCCCCCGGGGCGGGGCCCGTATGGACCCCAGGGGCACAGCTGGCAGGATTTATAAAGAGGACCACTATACACTGCTACACACAAAATATGAAAGCTCTGGGCCTTGTGGATTCAGAGAAGAAGATTTTTTTTTTATTTTCCCTATGACGCCCCGGGGCGGGGCCCGTATAGACCCCAGGGGCACGGTTGGCAGGATTTATGAAGAGGACCACTAGACATTGCTACACACAAAATATGAAAGCTCTGGGCCTTGTGGTTTCGGAGAAGAAGATTTTTTTATGTTTTCCCATTGTAAGTCTATGGGAGCTAATAACCCCTGGGGCGGGGTCATTTTTGACCCCAGGGCCATGGTTGGCAGGATTTATAAAGAGGACCACTATACACTGCTACACACAAAATATGAAAGCTCTGGGCCATGTGGTTTCAGAGAAGAAGATTTTTTTTATATATTCCCTATGACGCCCCGGGGCGGGGCCCGTATGGACCCCAGGGGCACGGTTGGCAGGATTTATGAAGAGGACCACTAGACATTGCTACACACAAAATATGAAAGCTCTTGGCCTTGTGGTTTCAGAGAAGAAGA
This sequence comes from Rugalucina vietnamica, assembly GCA_964017185.1. Classification (NCBI taxonomy): domain Eukaryota; kingdom Metazoa; phylum Mollusca; class Bivalvia; order Lucinida; family Lucinidae; genus Rugalucina; species Rugalucina vietnamica. Next base: position 18,057,314 of record OZ024881.1, on the reverse strand, counting down.
TTTTTATATGTTTTACCCATTGTAAGTCTATGGGAGCTATCTGTTGCCATGGAAACCAGAGTTCTGATCCCACCTGGTCCAAAACCTAATACAACCTTTCCCCCTCCTCAGAGATGCTATAGATAAAATTTGGTCACAATTGGGCTTGTTGTCTTAGAGATATTCAAGTTTGAAAATGTGGACGGACGCACGCACAGACGCACGGACGCACAGACGGACGGACGCCGGCTCGACTACTATACTATAAGCTCACCTTGTGAGCCTTCGGCTCAGGTGAGCTAAAAAACCAAATCATGAACAGCTGTTCAAAGAATGCATCTTCAAAACATATACAAGCATAAGAAAACAAACACTGGTCTTAAAATGATTCATCTTGCTTTTCTGCAAAAATTATAGGTTTTTCTAGAAAAATATAGTTTATTTATAGGTTTTTGGCTATTTTTTGGGCAAAATAAAGGTTATATAGGTTTTTACTAACTTGACAATAAAATTATAGGTTTTTACAGGTTTTATAGGTTTCGCTAGGAGGCCTGCTATCGACCCCGGGGTGTGGCCAAATTTGACCCCAGGGGCATGATTGGCATAATTTATGTAGAAGACCATTACTAAATATCAAAGCTGTGGGCCCTGTGGTTTCAGAGAAGAAGATTTTTTTTTTTTTTCATTAAAATATGTGTTGCCATGGCAACCAGAGTTCCAGAACGATCTGCCCCAAAACAATATGCAACCTTTCCTACTGCCCAGTGATGCTGTGTGTGTAATTTCCGCCTACTGGCTTTGGAGATATTGATGTTTGAATGTTTTCCTATTGTAAGTCTATGGAGACTATCCACCCCAGGGGTGTAGCAAAATTTGACCCCAGGGGCATGATTGGCACAATTTATAATGGGGACTACCAAACATTGCTACATATAGAATATAGAAGTCTGGGCCTTCTGGTTTCAGGGAAGATTTTTTTTATTTTTTTCCCAGTCTATAGGAGTCATCTGTTGCCATAGAAACCACAATTTTGATACAATCTGCTCCTAAACCTAATGCGGTCAATCCTCCAACCCAATGATGGTTCACATTAAATTTGATTTAGATCAACCCACAAGCTTCAGAAATATTCTTCTTTGAAACTGTGGACGGTCGACGGACGACGGACCACGACGACGGACCACGACGACGGACGACAAATGCCTGCCTATCCTATAAGCTCACCTGTGAGCCTTCCGCTCATACCCTAGAATCCAGCCAGGGTAATTTTTGAAGGAGGTGACATCCTCTGCTATAGTTGGTTTGAATGCATTTTTGAATAGTTTTAACATTCCCATGAATGGTTTAGGTGGGCTGCTCTGGAAATTTTTTTGGCAGATAGGTTTACTCACATCATGTTCTGAGGTACCATGGGAAAATACGCATTCCATACAAAGCAGACTTTTACATCATTTATGGGGTCATTGTGCTTTTTTGATTAATAAAACAATGCACATTTATGCAAATACTTTGAATATGAATACCTTCACACATTTCAAAATGAATTTAAAGATAATAAAGTGCTATAAATCCTTTATAATGTTGAGTTTTGTCATGCCAAGTTACCCCACCCACTTTCAAGCAATGTGCGTGTTCAAAATTTATCCATAGCTTTGCTTTTTAGATACTTTTATTTAAAACATTATCATTGATCGAGATTATGCTATATCTTTGTGCCTATCTGGGTATTTGCATGTACAGCTGATCGTCTTGGTCTGTTCAACTGTATGTCTGTAGCACGTAATTTGCCGAAATCAGTTTTTTTATGTACAAAGCAATTTATATTTTCATCTAGTTATAATGAAACATTTGGAAGGCAAAAGAATAAGTACTAAATGGGTCACAATCTACACCAAAAAGGTATCAATCCCTGTTCAATACATTATAGATATGTGCATATCGATGTATTTTAGTGTCGTCTATAAAAATAAAAGGCTATATCTACCAAAGTTATTGTACTTCAGCTTCTCACGGTCCTGAATGCCATCGAAAAAATGTTGAAACAATATAAAGATGGTCACTGTCAGATATATAATCATGAGGCTTAAAGTGTCAAGAAAAAGTTATAAAAACAAACAAACAAACAAACACTTGCGCAAAATAGTGTAAAAAATAAAGAGGTATACCTACAAAAGTTCTAGTACCGGTATCTCTGCCTCTGAATAGCTGAAATGGTGTTTTTGATTACTTGGACTAAAGTAAGTAAGTAAGTAAGTAAGTAAGTAAGTAAGTAAGTAAAGTCTTTATTTATAGAGGGTAACAACATTTAGCACATACATATACAGTATACAAAGACATGTAATAGCTAATCTTCCATGAGGCCCTCCTCATAAATACATATTTACAAATATACAAGTGGACAATCAATGATAGAGTACATTAAACTATACACCTGTAAGCAGTTTGAGTTCAGAATATTGCCGGAAAAAGTAATAACAGTTCAAGATATCTTACCAAAACGAAATGCAAGAAACCTAGTGAATTTACACTAGGTTCTATAGGCCGGTATTCAGATAAATAAATCTTATGGCTCAAAGTATTAATACTGTTGATGAATGCATTGAAAATAGAGGAACAATGCAGAAAATAAAAGGTGTATAAATAAAGTTCTTGTTTCTAGGCATTCAATGCTCATTTAGAGCTGAACATGGTGTAAATAATTGCTGAGATAATTATCTTTTGGTATGAAATCCGATTAATTAATCATTATGATTTAAAAGTTTAAAACTAATATTGAAATCATAGATAATTAAAGAAAAAATGAGGAATAATAAAAGGGATATGTACTTACAAAAAAAATCTTGTATCTTGGTATTTGATGTTCCTGAATAGCTGTAAATGTTATCAAATGATTGCTTTGATTTTAATATATAAGCTTGTATTCATATACATTAATCATGTGACTCAAAGTTGTAATATTTTATGAAGGCATAGAAGATATGGGGAAAATGTGGAAAAAGTAAAGGGGTATGCGCACAAAAAAGCTTTTTTCTTGGTCTCTTACGGGCCTGAATATCTGAAAAATGGCGAAAAATGATTGCTTTGACGTTGTTTTATAAGCTTGTATTCATATAATATAAATCACATGACTCAAAGTGGTGATAATTTTTATGAAGGCATAGAAGATGGAGGAAAAAAGTCCGAAAAATAAAGGGGTATTCTTACAAAAGTTCCTGTTTCTAGTCATACAATGATAATAAAGAGCAGAAAATGGCATCAAATGTTTAGACAATTATCTATTGGTTCGGCATAATCAGATAAGTTAATCATAAGATTTCAAGTTTCAAAAATATTACTGAAATCATAAATAATTAAAGAAAAAATGAGGAAAAAAATAAAGGGGTATACTTACTTAAATTCTTGTATCTCGGCCTCTGGCGGCACAAAATGGCTGGAAATTAGGTTAAATGATTGCTTTGCCCAAGGCACGTTGGTTGGTATTCAGATATATAAACCATATTATTAAATGTATTAATAATTTTTATGAATACGTAAAAATTATAGAAAAAATGCCGAAAAGATGACAGAGTATACATACAAAAGTCCTTGTATCATGGCACCAGATGACAATAAAGAGCTGAAAATGGTGTTAGATAATTGCTATGACAATTGTCTTTTGGTATGAAATCGGATGAATTAATAAAATGATTTCAAGTTTTAAAATATTATTGAAAACAGAGATAATAAAAGAAACCAGAGGACCAATGGTCCTGTAAACGCTCACCTGAGTCTGCTGCATATACCAATAAACATGTTTGAATATTATGGTATATAACCCCAGTGCAGGGGCAGATGAAGCCCTTGGGCCGTTTTCTTTTTTTTTCAGAATAATCAATATTCTGTCCATTTGCCAATTTCTTGCTGGCTTTTCCCTTCAAATGACATTTTAACAGTTTTTCCCATTCAAATGCATGGGCAACCCATGTTGACCTTGCCATAAACTTAGTCAAGGTCATCACAGGGTCATGATTTATATATACATTGTAGTACTATAGCCATGGATGCTTCACGCCAAGTTTCATTGAAGTCAATCTATTGGTTTTAGAGAAGAAGATATTTGAAGGGTTTTTACCATATATGGGCATGGCGGCCATCTTGGTCATGTGACCTAGTTTATCAATATATACATTGGTTCCCCCATCCTATAGATGCTTCACATAAAATTTGGCTTCAATTGGCCAAGTGGTTTTAGAGGAGAAGATGTTTGAATATTATGGTAATATACATGTATATTGCCTCCGGCTGTAGGCATATGAGCCCTTAAGTCCATTTTTTTTCAGAATCATTAATATTTAGTCCTACTACCCATTTCCTGCAAGATTTTCACCTCAAATGACTTTTTAAAAGTTTTCCCAATTCCAATGCATTGGCGACCTATGTTGACCTTGTCTTAAAATAGGTCAAGGTCACCACAGGGTCATAATTTATATACACATTGTAGTACTTCAGCCATTGGTGCTTCATGCCAAGTTTCTTTGAAATCGGTCCACCAGATTCGGAGAAGAAGATTTTTGAAGGGTTTTACCTTATATGGGCATGGCAGCCATCTTGGTCCTGTGAACTAGATAATTTATATATACATTAATTCCCCCATTCCATAGATGCTTCATATAAAATTTGGCTTTGATTCGCCAAGCGGTTTCAGAGGAGAAGATGTTTGAATATTATGGTAATATACATGTATATTGCCCCGGGGTGGGGGGCACATGAGCCCCTGGGGTCCATTTTTTTTCAGAATCATTAATATTCAGTCCTACTGCCCATTTCCTGCAAGACTTTCACTTTAAATGACATTTTAAAAGTTTTCCCTATTCAAATGCATTGGCAACCTATGTTGACCTTGCCGTAAAAAAAGGTCAAGGTCATCACAGGGTCATGATTTATATATACATTGTAGTACTTGAGCCATTGATGCTTCATGCCAACTTTCTTTGAAATCGATCCACCGGTTCTGGAGAAGAAGATTTTTGAAGGGTTTTTACCATATATGGGCATTGCGGCCATCTTGGTCATGTGACCTGGATTATTTATATACACATTGATTACCCCTTCCTATTGATGCTTCACATAAAATTTGGCTTTGATTGGCCAAGCAGTTTAAGAGGAGATGATGTTTGAATATTATGGTAATATACATGTATATTGCCCCGGGGTGGGGGCATATGAGCCCCTGGGGTCCAATTTTTTTCAGAATCATTAATATTCAGTCCTACTGCCCATTTCCTGCATGACTTTCACTTTAAATGACATTTTAAAAGTTTTCCCCATTCAAATGCATTGGCGACCTATGTTGACCTTGCCGTAAAATAGGTCAAGGTCATCACAGGGTCATGATTTATATACACATTGTAGTGCTTGAGCCATCAATGCTTCATGCCAAGTTTCGTTGAAATCAGTCCACGGGTTCTGGAGAAGAAGATTTTTGAAGGGTTTTTATCATATATGGGCATGGCGGCCATCTTGGTCATGTGACCTGGAATTTTTATATACACATTGGTTCCCCCTTCCCATAGATGCTTCATGTAAAATTTGGCTTTGATTGGCCAAGCGGTTTCAGAGAAGAAGATCTTTGAAAATGGTGGACGACGGACGACGGACGGACGGACGACGGACGGACGCCGGATCATGGCCATCCTATAAGCTCACCTTGTGAGCCTGACGGCTCAGGTGAGCTAAAAATGAGGAAAATAAAATGGGGTATACTTACAAAAAATCTTATATCTTGGCCCCTGATGGGCCTGAATAGCTGAAAATTGTGTCAAGAGATTGCTTGCACTTTGTTCTATAAGTTTGTATTTATATATATAAATCAAAGTGACTCTGAGTGCTAATAATTTGTTTGTGGAGGCATAGAAGAGGGAGGAAAAATGCGGAAAACATAAAGGGATATACTTACATAAGTTCTTGTTTCTAGTCAACCAATGATTATAAAGAGCTTAAAATGGCATCAAATGATTGTTTAGACAATTATTTATTGCATTGCAATTATATAAATTATTTGTATAGTTTCAAGTTTCAAAAATATTATTGAAAACATAAATACTTATAGAAAAATTGAGGAAAAAATGAAGGGGTATACTAATATAAGTTCTTGTATCTCAGCCTCTGGCGGCCTAAAATAGCTGAAAATGGTGTTAAATTATTGCTTTGACTAAGGCACATAAGCTGGTATTCAGTTATATTAACCATACGATTAAATGTTTTAACCCTTGCCGCGCGGTGAACGATTAAAGTCGTACCCGAATGTAAGGTCTGTCAACGCGGCAAACAACTGAGATCGTTTTTCTCCCTACTTTCGTTTTCGATCGAGTCTGACCATGGAATACAATGGGAGGACCCATTTTAGAATACAGACTTCATCAATAGGCCCTGTACTGAGCATATGTAAAGTTTATACGGAACATATAATGGAATTTTTTGTTATGCGGAATGAAATCAATAAAAAATTACTTTCCTTTTGGATTTCATTCATGAATTTGCAATGGCGGACACAGGAAATATTGCCCATACGGGGGTGATAAAAAGTTGAATATTACTTCAAAATAATGACTTTGACAAGGATTTCTTGTGTTTTGGATGTCAGAGGATATGAATAAGGTAAATTGAATTGGAAATATCTCCCGTCATCATCTTTTTTCGTACGAAATTAGCTTTCGTAACAGATTTGAAATGGAAATTTTGATTTTTTTCGGCGAAGTTGACTTCTTGTGTCATCGCTACAAGTATTATTCACAGACATCCATTTATAATTTTTGGTTTATTTGATAGATAATTCAATGGCCTTTCGATCTCTTATTTGGTTTTTCAATGTAGCTTGTTTGTGAAAGAAGTTATATGGGTTTAAACACAAACAGTAGAAAATCACAAAATGGCTCCGACTTTGTCAGCAGTGAGCACCCAATCGGTAAAATATTTTGACGCGCGGTAAGGGTTAATAATTTTATGCATACGTAAAACTTATAGGGAAAAAACGCAGAAACGATAATGGGGTGTACATACAAAAGTCCTTCTATCATGGCCTCAAATGGTCATAAAGAGCTGAAAATGGTACAAAATGATATCCAAGACAATTGTCTATCTGTATATGTTCAAATAAATTAATCATATGATTTCAATTCTCAAAAATATTTATGAAAACTCAAATAATTAGAGAAAAATGAGGAAAAATTAAAGTGGTATACTTACAAAAGTTACTGCATCTTAGCTTTTTATGGCTCTATAGAGATGTAGATGGCATCATAAGATTGTTAAGACAATGCTCTATTGATCCGTATTCAGATATATAAATCATGCGACTTTGTCTTTCAATAATTTTAAGAAATTAGAGCAAGATGCAGACAAATAAGGAATTGAATCACAAAATTACCTGTAAATCGGCTGCTAATTGACCTATAAGGCTTCAATTAAAGTGGGTGGGGTAATTCTGTGTAAAATAATGCCATACTTTCAAAAGATCATGAGGTTTTCATTGTAAAATGAGACTGCACTTTATACTTTTGCTTACAAACACTATACATTACATTGGAAAGTAACTAATAAATAAGAAACAAGAGCCAATTTATATACTACATTTTAGCAGACTTTTCATAGGATATATAGCTTTTTATCTAAGCACTGCCCCATACATCAATGAATTTGAGCATTGTGAAAAAAAGAGAAACAAATCAAGAGCAGTCCACTTGATCCTTCATCTGGAAGGTGAGGACTACTTAAAAGCATTCAAACCAACTATAGCAGGAGATGTCACCTCAAACTCAAAATATGAGATACAGTTTTTTTGTGTTCTAGGGTAAGAGACCGTATCTGATTTCAGTGTATAGTAAGGTAGGGTCAGAAATATTCCAAAATAATGCTAAAGCGTCCATACAATTGGTATCTTGTGTTTGTACTGAGCTTGACCATTAGCAAATACATGTATATCTAAATTGATTTTTAATATGCATCATTCAGCTCTAAGAAAATACCACAAACTTGCTTTAATGCATTACGCCCTCGGTAGTTAGTTATGGTCTTGTTAGGCTGTCAGTTGCATAGCAGCCACCGCTCCTGTGCATAGAGGCATGTTTCCAGTTCTTAGTTCACATTTATTTTGCCATTAACTTGAATCAGTCATTGGAAAGGAAAAATGTCTAATTTAGAAATATTTTCAAACCAAGACTTCGTGAAAATATTCACCAGTACAAATGCACATGTAGTTGATTTTACGCTGTTTTATACCATTGATGCATTACCACATTTAGGTATACCCATAAGTATAGGTCCATACAGTTTAGTAAACAGTTTTATTGCTTTTCATGCTATTGTTTAAGCATGTTAAAGAGGATAAATTATTAAAAAACTAACTAACCATAAGAAGATTAGCATTAAAATCGCATACATGTATATTATTAAGGTGGGTGGGGTAATTTTACATGTACAGTGGTAAAATATTAATACAGAAAACTGTTTGAGCAATACAGGTGTTTCATAATCAAATCAATAGTTTCTAAAATTGTTTAAAATACAAAATCAAGTCATAAAGGCAGAGAAAATGACTGGATAATGGAGAAGTATGTAGTTCTCTGTTTATAGATTTAAAGCTTATTTCAAAGCAGTACCATACAACATCGCCTGATTAGACTATCGTGCCAAAAAAATTTCCAGAGCAGCCCACCTAATCCTTCTTAGGGAAGGTTAGGACTAGCCAAAAATGCATTCAAACCAACTATAGCAGATGATGTCACCTCCAACTCAAAATATGCGAGATACAGGATTTCGGGTTCTAGGGTATCAGGTGAGCTAAAAAGTTGTTGTTTCAATACAAATAAGAGCTGTTGCAGGACAGCGTAGCTCGCCCGACTTGTGCTTTGCCACTAAACTTATCAAAATCTATGACCCATGACCTTGACCTCATGGTCGCTCAGGTGGGTTGTGATGGTACAGCATAAAATTTCAGACCAATATCCACAAACATGCAAAGTTTCAACTTGATCCATCAACATAGAGATATAGACTTCAAAAATCTTTAACCCAAAACTTTAACCAAAAATTTCTAAGGCCATGACCTTGACCTCAAGTTCACCCAGGGTGGGTCATAATGGTACAGCATAAAACTTCAGACCAATATCTACCAACATGCAAAGTATCAACTTGATCCATCTACATGTTCAAGAGATATAGACGTCTGAAAACTTTAACCGAAGACTTTAAAAAAAAAAAATTCTCAAAAATCTTTAACCCAAAACTTTAACCAAAAATTTCTAAGGCCATGACCTTGACCTCAAGGTCACCCAGGGTGGGTCATGAAGGTACTGCATAAAACTTCAGACCAATATCTACTAACATGCAAAGTATCGACTTGATCCATCAACATGTTCAAGAGATATAGACTTCTAAAAACTTTAATGAAAAAGTCACTAGAGCACGAAATATAGGTCAAGGTCACTAGATCAATGAGGGTGCAAAGTCGGGACATCCAGGAGAAGCCATATGCAAGGTTTGATGGTTGTAGGCTTAATAGTTGATGAGATATTAAGGGTTGGCTTAAAAAATGACAAAGTCACTGGAGCATGAAATATAGGTCAAGGTCAGTAGGTCAATGTGGGTGCCGAGTCGGGACATCGAGGAGAAGCCTTATGTAAGGTTTGACAGTTCAAGGCTTTACAGTTGATGAGAAACTAACACAGCATCTGAGCATTGTACAAAGGTGTTCTAGATATTGACCTCTAGCCCCGCCCCCAGGCACAACCCCACGGGTCCCTTCACACTAAATCACAGAGGACCCTCATATGCAGCAATGTTCCAAATATGAATGATTTCTGGTCAGTGATTATCAAGATATAACAATTTTAAAAACTTTAACCAAAAGTGTGACGCGGACGCGGTCGTAATCGCGGACGACCGAGGTGACAACAATAGCTCTGTGCACTTCGTGCAGGCGAGCTAAGAATAACTCTGGTCATCATTAAGATTTAGATTCTGGCTATAGGTGCTGGACTCTATATTGGTGAGTAAAAACATAGTAAACTAATACAGAATCACATCAGGTTAGTTACTTCATACTGGAGTTTGTATTTTGTGTTGGAAAAGAGGTAATATCAAGGGTATTTTTGTAGGTATATAATAAAGAATTTGATCCTTAGTTGCTGATACAAGCTTTTGCTTTAGTTTCCTGGAAAGCAAATTTTAAAATATCTACTCCTGGCTAATAAGACTTACCTTTAACTGCTTGAGGTCAACAAAGACATCTTTACAAATGTCACATAGGAACAGTATATTAGCTGCCTCCTCAGGTTCTAACTTAATCACTTCTGGTTTGATCTTGGGTTGAGGAACCTTTTTAGAAGCTGGGGTAGTGACTGTCACCTTCTTGTTAGAGCTGCTTATTGTATACTGGTGGTCCACCCGCACTTTCCCATTGCTACTATCTTTTTTCATGACAATCACCTTTGGGCTGATGGGTTGTTCCAGTGGTGGTGGTGATAGTGGGGGTTCTTCTGTGTGTGAGAGGGCCTCCTCAGTCTGAAATGACCAAACCAGAGGACCAATGGTCCTGTAAACGCTCACCTGAGATCTGCTGCATATACCAATAAACATGTTTGAATATTATGGTATTTAACCCCAGTGCAGGGGCAGATGAAGCCCTTGGGCCATTTTCTTTTTTCAGAATAATCAATATTCTGTCCATTTGCCTATTTCCTGCTGGACTTTGCCTTCAAAAGACATTTTAACAGTTTTTCCCATACAAATGCATGGGCAACCCATGTTGACCTTGCCATAATCTGGGTCAAGGTCATCACAGGGTCATGATTTATATATACATTGAAGTACTTTAGCCATCGATGCTTCACGCCAAGTTTCATGGATATCTGTCTATTGGTTTTAGAGAAGATTTTTGAAGGGTTTTTACCATATATGGGCATGGCGGCCATCTTGGTTATGTGACCTAGATTATTAATATACACATTAATGTATTATTAATATACCCCATCCTATAGATGCTTCACATAAAATTTGGCTTTAATTGGCCTAGTGGTTTCAGAGGTATTATGGTAATATACATGTATAATGCCCCGGGGCTGGGGCAAATGAGCCCCTGGGGTCCATTTTTTTTCAGAATCATTAATATTCAGTCCTACTGCCCATTTCCTGCAAGACTTTCTTTAAAAGTTTTCCCCATTCAAATGCATTGGCGACCTATGTTGACCTTGCTGTAAAATAGGTCAAGGTCATCCAAAGGTCATAATTTCTAAACACATTGTAGTACTTCAGTCCCCGATAGTTCATGCCAAGTTTTATTGAAATCGGTCCATTGGTTCAGGAGAAGAAGAATTTTAAAGGGTTTTTACCATATATGGGCATGGCGGCCATCTTGGTCATGTGACCTGGATTATTTATAAACACATTGTTTCCTTCTTCCCATAGATGCTTCCTATAAAATTTGGCTTTGATTGGCCAAGTGGTTTCAGAGAAGAAGATCTTTGAATATTTTTGTAATATACATGTATATTGCCCCGGAGGTGGGGGCAGACCAACCCCTGGGGTCCAATTTTTTTTCAGAATTACCTACCTTCAGTCCATTTGCCCATTTCCTACATTTGCCTTTCAAATGACATTTTAACAATTTTCCCCATTCAAATGCATGGGCGACCTATGTTGACCTTGCTGTAAAATAGGTCAAGGTCATCCAAAGGCCATAATTTATAAACACATTGTAGTACTCTAGTTCCCGATGCTTCATGCCAAGTTTCGTTGAAATCTGTCCAGTGGTTCCGGAGAAGAAGAATTTTTACCATATATGGGTGTGGCGGCCATCTTGGTCATGTGACCTGGATTATTTATAAACACATTGGTTCCCCCTTCCCATAGATGCTTCATATAAAATTTGGCTTTGATTGGCCAAGCGGTTTCAGAGAAGAAGATCTTTGAAAATGGTGGACGACGATGGACGGACGACGGATCATGGCCATCCTATAAGCTCACCTTGTGAGCCTAACGGCTCAGGTGAGCTAAATATATGGTAACTTTCCAACTGCTTTTTCTTCCTGGAAAGCAAGTTTGTTTGTATTGAGGCTTAACATCCCAGTCAACAATTTTTCAGTCATGTCTGGACGGAGCCAACTCTTCCTGGGTTTAACTAGTACTGTAGGGAGAAGAATTTTAGTTGTATCACACATTACGCATTCATTTACAAAAAATTGCCTAAGAATAATCGCACAAAGCATCACAAGCGCTTTTACTTTTAATTTGAATAAATTTACTTGATTTTATTGATATGATATTGTTTATGCACTTGCAACCAATACGGGGGAAAAGCGACATCATTTTTCAGGTGATGAATGGGCTCACTTTCAGAGCTAAAACAAGAGAAACTCACTCAATATACAGTAAATAGGAAACATGATAAACAAAACATGTCTCACATCATTACTCTTTAAAAAATTTAAATGCACAATGCTATTTTATTTTTCATATCTGATACACACTTATATCTGAATTAATGTGTATCTGCCCAAATATTTTCATAATTTACGTGGTATGCAGGCTTATTTAAGGCCCTGTTTATGATGCATTTTACAAAGATGAAAAAAAAAATAATAGCATCTTTTATGAAATACTGTACAGTCTCTCAACTTTCTGAAAGCCAAATCTCATGGCTATATCTTCAGTGGTCAAAACCCACAAAAACCTGTTTTCATAACACAGCTCCTTTACTGCTCACCTCCATGCTGTCCTCATGTTGTGGCTCATCGTCTCCATTATGTTGTTGATCCTGGTTCAACTCCTCAGTTGTGTCTAGGTGCTGATCAGTGTCTACCAGCTCCACTGGCCCTTGCTGAGAGGTGGCATTGTCTTTCTTGTTGTCATCCTCTGCTTCTTCTATACCTAATCAGTGATAACATGGTAATCTGTAAACCTTTCATAAAGGAATAGAAGTGAAAGTAAGCAATGATCAGGAAATTGTGTAATCAGAAATTCCCACTCCAAAAAACTGAGGTGGGAAAAACTAAACTGACAATCAGGTACTTATACAAAGAGAACATATTGTAAGCCGAGTGAGCAGCCAACCACATCCCCCCAACCCACCCCCCACATGGCCACCTAGACCCAAACCCAGCCAAACACACTAAAATGACAAGTAGCCCAAGGGCAACAATCGCTCACCTGAGAGTCAACAAATATAGTCACTCATGGCATACATATGTCTTATTGTTTTGGACCCCGAGATACTTTTCACTCTGCCTGAGATGAAAGGTATCTCGGGTACAGATGGTGCAAATTACAATGTAATAAAATAATTAACTCCCCCAGTGCTAATGCTGCTATAGTTATCTTGTGATTAATTATCTATGATAAATGATATATCTATATAAAAATCAAAATATTTTGTTGTACATTTTTGACGAAAACAAAGTAAAAATTAATAATCATCAGAATTTTTTTAATAACATTGCATTTTCAATATGTTTTCTACATGAAATATTAAGGATTTGGCACCTTGATAAAAATAGCTTTTTATCTGACATGATCACCTAATTACACACCCCGTGCAGTGAGCTGCTGCATCAGCAACACTTTATTGCCCAGTTTTATAGTTGAAACCATATGCTAACTTCATGGTGCAAGGAAGAAAAAATGCACAAAAATTTTATAAGAGATGTGTACGCTATGGGACAAAGTGATTTATTTTTATTTATTTATTTTTTTTTACCATAAATGGATATAACAGCCATCTTGGTCATGTTTCAGGTCTATAGTTACCATAGAATCATTGGTCCTGTAAAAGCTTACCTGAGACCTAGTCGTCACTTTTTCCCATGTTTTCATGTTTGCCTATGTTTCCAAAATTGAGCTTGACCTAAAATTAATCACATACCTTCATCTACTCTATTATTTGTTTGCATCTACCACTTTTCAGCTCTCAGGCTACAATAGTTTTCAAAATATCCATTGTTTTCACTTTTTCCCCAAGTATGGCTGTTTGCGATATTCCAGCCCCTTTTGTGGTTTTCTGACATAACACCTGCATGATGTCTAATCATAAGATCAAAGAATTTGAGTTCCCAAAATAGCACCACTATAACAGTTCATTTTCAGTACAAACAATTTACCCAACTAGCCATTTACTAAGGCCAAGTTTAGCTCCGCCCACCTGCCACCACTGGAGGAAGGACTACCTGACCTCTAATTATTATTTATTGTCACTTGTCAGTGGCTGAATTTATTTCAATAAAGTACATGAAATATGTGTCTTGTGGACACATACAAAAGCACATTTAAACAGACAAGAACAACATTTAATCTTGCAATTTGATCTAATCATAGGAAGACTAGATATTTTGAAGCATGTAAATATTTAATTGATTTTACTTCAGTTCAACTGAGTCAGTGAACTGACCAGCTGTCACATAAACTATATGGGCGGGACTTAGGTTTATCTACCAGCTTGAGTAAACTATTATTGGCTAATTCTATGCCACTGTCTGGAGGTTAACTTGGTTCACTTTTTACTACAAAGGGTTTTCATAGTCTTTGAAGTCTGATGTTGAAACATCTTGGGGTTGTCTTTGATTTTGACAAATGGAGACACTAATTCGCAATTGGCAATAAAAGCCACACTAATTCGCAATTGGCAATAAAAGCCTATGTTTCTGAAATTGACCTTGCTGAAAAATAGGTCAAAAGGTCATCCTAGGGTCATAATTTGATCAAAGATGATGGGCTGGAGTCCCAAATGCTACATACCAAGTTTTGTGAAAATCAGCCTGCCGGTTCAGGAGAAGATTTTTTAGTGGTTTTTACCATATATGGGCGTGGCTGCCATCTTGGTCATGTGACCTGGATTTTTGCAATCAAACTTTCATTCCCCCTATCCATGGCTGCTGCACATAAAATTTCACTTTGATTGGCCAAGCGGTTTTAGAGAAGAAGATCTTTGAAAAGTGTGTATGGGTGACGGACAGGCCAAGGTCAAGAGATGACCTTGACCTAAATTTATCATCACATACCTTCATTGGCTCCATATGTTGTTTTGCATCTACCACTTTTCAGGTCTCAGGCTGCAATAGTTTTCAAAAAATCCATAGTTTTCAATTTTTATTCATGTAAAAGCCTATATTTCCAAAATTGACGTTGCTGTAAAATACGTCAAGCGTCATCATTTTATCAAACTATGATGGGCTGGAGTCCCAAATGCTACATATCAAGTTTTGTGAAAATCGGCCTGGCAGTTCTGGAAAACAAGATTTTTGAGTGTTTTTTACCATATATGGGCATGGTGACCATCTTGGTCATGTGACCTGGATTTCGCGATAAAACTTTCGTTACCCCTACTCCATGGATGCTCTACATAAAATTTCAGTTTGATTGGCCATGCGGTTTCAGAGAAGAAGATCTTTAAAAAAGTGTGTATGGATGACAGACCGGTCAAGGTCAAGAGATGACCTTGACCTAAATTAATCACATACTTTCATTAGTTGTTTTGCATCTACCACTTTTCAGGACTAAGGCTGCAATAGTTTTCAAATAATCCATAATTTTCATTTTTTCCCATGTAAAAGCATGTTTCCAAAATTGACCTTGCCGTAAAACAGGTCAAGGTCATCCTAGGGTCATCATTTTATCAAACTATGATGGGCTGTAGTCCCAAATGCTACATACCAAGTTTCATGAAAATCGGCCTGCCAGTTCAGGAGAAGATTTTTAAGTGGTTTTTACCATATATGGGCATGGCAGCCATCTTGGTCATGTGACCTGGATTTCACGATCAAACTTTCATTACCCCTACCCATGGATACTGCACATAAAGTTTCACTTTGATTAGCCAAGCGGTTTCAGAGAAGAAGATCTTTGAAAAGTGTGTATGGATGACAGACAGGCCAAGATCAAGAGATGACCTTGACCTAAATTAATCACACATCTTCATCTACTCCATTAGTACTTTTCAGGCCTCAGGCTGCAATAGTTTTCAAACCAGAGGACCAATGGTCCTGTTAACGCTCACCTGAGATCTACTGCATATACCAATAAACATGTTTGAATATTATGCTATTTAACCCCAGTGCAAGGGCAGCTGAAGCCCTTGGGCCATTTTCTTTTTTCAGAATAATCAATATTCTGTCCATTTGCCAATTTCCTGCTGGCTTTTCCCTTCAAATGACATTTTAAAAGTTTTCCCCATTCAAATGCATAGGCGACCTATGTTGACCTTGTCATAAAATAGGTCAAGGTCACCACAGGGTCATGATTTATATAAACATTGTAGTACTTTAGCCATCAATGCTTCATGCTAAGTTTCTTTGAAATCGGTCCACCAGTTCCAGAGAAGATTTTTGAAGGGTTTTTACTGTATATGGGCATGGCAGCCATCTTGGTCATGTGACCTAGATTATTTATATACACATTGATTCCCCCATTCTATAGATGCTTTTCATAAAATTTGGCTTTGACTGGCCAAGTGGTTTCAGAGGAGAAGATGTTGGAATATTATGGTAATATACATATACATATAATGCCCCGGGGTGGGGGCAGATGAGCCCCTTGGGTCCAATTTTTTTCAGAATCATTAATATTCAGTCCTACTGCCCATTTCCTGCAAGACTTTCACTTTAAATGACTTTTTAAAAGTTTTCTCTATTCAAGTGCATTGGCGACCTATGTTGACCTTGCTGTAAAATAGGTCAAGTTCATCACAGGGTCGTGATTTATATACACATTGTAGTGCTTGAGCCATTGATACTTCATGCCAAGTTTCATTGAAATTGGTCCACCGGTTGTAGAGGAGAAGATTTTTAAAGGGTTTTTCCATAATATGGGCATGGCAGCCCGGTCATGTGACCTGGATTATTTATATATACATTGGTAACCCCTTCCTATTGATGCTTCACATAAAATTTAATGCGTGGACACCATTTTCCCATTATAAGTCTATGGGGATTTTTTCAAACGCTCAAGGGCAGATAACTCCACAGCCCGTGATCCGATCTTGCTGAATTTCGAACTCATCCGAGCTCTTATGAATGTTGTTGTTCCTTGCGAGTATGGAAAAGATCTAATTGAAAATTGCGGAGATAATGCGTGGACAACATTTTCTCCATACAAAGTCTATGGGGATTTTTTCAAACGCTCAAGGGCAGATAACTCCGCGGCCCGTGGTCGGATCTGGCTGAATTTCGAACTCGTCCGAGCTCTTATGAATGTTGTTGTTCCTTGCGAGTATGGAAAAGATCTAATTGAAAATAGCGGAGATAATGCGTGGACAGCATTTTCTCCATACAAAGTCTATGGAGATTTTTTCAAACGCTCAAGAGCAGATAACTCCGCGGCCCGTGGTCGGATCTGGCTGAATTTCAAACTAGTCCGAGCTCTTATGTATGTTGTTGTTCCTTGCAAGTATGGAAAAGATTCAATTGAAAATATCGAAGATAATGCGTGGACAACATTTTCTCCATACAAAGTCTATGGGGATTTTTTCAAACGCTCAAGGGCAGATAACTCCACGGCCCGTGATCGGATCTGGCTGAATTTCGAACTCATCAGAGCTCTTATGTAAGTTGTTGTTCCTTGCAAGTATGGAAAAGATCCAATTGAAACTAGAATTTGTTTTCTATGTGAAAACTGATGTCTCCCCCCTTTCTATGTGCATGTCCAAAATATGCAAGCAAGAGTTATAGTTCTTGTGCATCACATATCCTGTCTTTTTGTTTTATAAGTGTACCAAGTTTCATTGAAATATCTCTTACGGTTTTCAAGTTATAGAGGGGGCACGAAAGTGTTTGGAAAATAATCAAAGGGAAATAACTCCAAAGATATGAAAGCAAGAGTAATGATTCTTGTGCATCATGCTTTATAGGTGTACCATGTTTCATTGAAAAATCTCTAATGGTTTTCGAGTTATAGAGCAGACACGAAATTGAATGAAAAATAAGCAAAGGGAAATAACTCCAAAGATATGCAAGCAAGAGTTATGGTTCTTAAGCATGACACATCAGCTCATAGTGCTTTATAAGTGTACCAAGTTTCATTGAAATATTTCTTATGGTTTTCAAGTTATAGAGTGGGCATGAAATTGTATGGAAAAATAATCAAAGGGAAATAACTCCAAAGATATGAAAGCAAGAGTTATAATTCTTGTGCATGACACATCATCTCATCATGCTTTATAAGTGTACCAAGTTTCACTGAAATTTCTCTTATGGTTTTCAAGTTATAGGGTGGACACGAAATTGTATGGAAAATAATCAAAGGGAAATTACTCCAAAGATATGCAAGCAAGAGTTATGGTTCTTTAGCATGACACGTAATCTCATCGTGCTTTATAAGTGTACCAAGTTTCATTGAAATAACTCTTACGATTTTCGAGTTATAAAGCGGACACGAAATTGTATGGAAAATAATCAAAGGGAAATAACTCATAAAATACTCAAGCCAGAGTTATGGTTCTTGTGCATGACACATCGGCTGATCATGCTCAATAAGTGTACCAAGTTTTATTGAAAAATCTTAAACAGTTTTCAAGTTATACAGCGGACACGAAATTGTATCGAAAATAATCAAAGGGAAATAACTCCAAAAATACTCAAGCCAGAGTTATGGTTCTTGTGCATGACACATTGTCTCGTCGTGGTCTACAAGTGTACCAAGTTTCATTGAAAAATCTTTAATGGTTTTCAAGTTATACAGCGGACACGAAATTGTATCGAAAATAATCAAAGGGAAATAAC
Organism: Rugalucina vietnamica; assembly: GCA_964017185.1. Taxonomy (NCBI): domain Eukaryota; kingdom Metazoa; phylum Mollusca; class Bivalvia; order Lucinida; family Lucinidae; genus Rugalucina; species Rugalucina vietnamica. The sequence continues at coordinate 18,038,595 of OZ024881.1, read as the reverse complement.
TCCAAAAATACTCAAGCTAGTGTTATGGTTCTTGTGCATGACATATCGTCTCATCGTGGTTTACAAGTGTACCAAGTTTCATTGAAAAATCTTTAACGGTTTTCAAGTTATAGAGCGGACACGATTTGTGATGGACAGACGGACGGATGGACGGACGGACGGACGCACGGGGAAAAACAATATGTCTCCCGACCCTGTCGGGGGGAGACATAAATAGCGGAGATAATGCGTGGACAACATTTTCTCCATACAAAGTCTATGGGAGTTGTCTGTTGCCATAGCAACCAGAGTTCTAATTCAATCTGCTTCAAAACCTTATGCAGGCAATGCCCCACTACAGTGATGCTGCTAATAAAGTTTGATTGCGATCGGCCTACAGGTCTCTGAGATATTCATCTTTGAAATTGTGGACGACGGACGGACGGACGCCGGACGGACGGACGCCGGATCATGGTCATCCTATAAGCTCACCTTGTGAGCCTTCGGCTCAGGTGAGCTAATATTTACCATACTTTGTGATGTATTGTGCGCACTCATGCATAACACGCACTCAATTTTTGGGTGTCAAATCTGGTGAAAAAAGTCATGTTCCTATACATAACACGCGGCAGATTTGAACCACAGATCGTGGCTGTACTAAACTGAGCATTTTAAGTTTATATTACCCTTCCTCTCCGATTTCAATCACCCATCATAGTATAGGACACTGGCATCTCATCAATCACACCCGGTTAACAAGGTATATATGGGAGGCGATAATTTACGGCTATCGGTCAATCGCCTTTACGGCTACGTACTGGAGAATTTCGAACTAAGTCATAGATAATTTACAAATCGTATGTGTTCCTTTACGCTATTTGAAGGTTGCAGCTGGACTGGGTTGAACTGAAAGTGTTTGGTCTAGCTTTTCCAGACATCTATTCCAGAAAAATTGTATAGTGCAAGACAGTGATCATGTATTTTGTTTGCAACTTCAGAAAAATATGTTTCGTGTAATATGAACTTTATTTAAATAGAAATATGTTAAATTGCCTTCTCATGGAATTCTGGAAAAAAAATATATTCACAAACATTTGTGAGAAACATTGTTCTAGAATGTAATCATTTTCTGAAGAAAAAAAATCGGCATTTTTCGGAAGAATATTTCCTTTTTAGCAGCCCCCAAATTTTGGACAAGTATATGTTACTTGTGGACTATGTCTTGGTGACATTACGGCCACCAAATTGACCGCGATAGATAATTTACGACTTTTGTCTTGGCGAATTTACGGCTATATGTTTGTTTTAAGCATATTCTGATTATTAAAAGGTCACAGTTTTGAACGATTATGATCAATTATAGAGAGAATACAAAAATTATGCAAACAGTGTGTGTGTGTGTGTGTGTGTGTGAATACACAAAGCGTTTGCCAATGTAACGTTACATAATAGTAAGGAAAATAATGTAGGGGTGTAACTCAGGTCTAATAATTTTTTAAGGAATGACATTTTGCTTTGTTTCATATTGGGAAATAGTTGCTCGCTCGGCTTACCAGTTGTCCTCTTTGCATTAGTAACCGAATATTATTTTAAATGGCAGTCATACATTAGCGTATAAGCCAAACGCGCTTTGGGGTGTTGACAAAAACGTAAACTCCAACATACGTCAGGAGCACAGTTATGTTTGGGCTCAAAAGATTTGTAAGCATGCTCAAATATTTTCTAGAAGCTTGACGTGTCTCGAACGTGTGTCTTATACGTTTTGACAAGGTTCCACGCACGTTATAGGTGCGTTGAATATGCTTTGAACATGTTTGGTGCACGTTTTATGCACGCCAGTGTACGCTACATGTACATGTACATGTGCGTTCTGATTTTACAAGATATTGCTTCAGTAACGTGTCCCAAGCGTGTATGAGACATGCGTTGATGCACGCCTATAGCGTATGTGCACGCCTATAGCGCATGCGTGGCGTGTCTGTGACGTAACACAAACGAACTCCAAAATTTTCAGCCTACTGAGATTTTTATACATCCGGCACACGCCTCAGTCACACGCAATTAAATGTGTGACTGCTAAAACGAGTTAAGAAACATAGTAACTTCTAAAACCCTTTTAGTTGTTTTTGGATTGGGATTTTTGTTCTGATTGCGCCACTTCCTTATCGCTGCCGTTACTTTTACATTTTTCACCGTCTATCAAATTACACCGGCTGTAGGGATTTTCAGTCAACTAGCACAGTTTTGTTACACAACAATAAAATGTATCTAAAGTGACATTTCACATTTACCGCATTGCACGACATTTTCCTCGTTTCCCTCACGTGACAGAAAAATCGTTGAATCCGGTGTACCTTATTAGATGGTGAGCCTATGTATCCCCGTGTGCTGGGCTAGACGCGCTTATTACTGCATTCTAAATACTTTCTAATGTCACACAATGACTTCACATTTCATTTTTTATTCATGATAATGCCCCCTATCAGACTACAACAAAACGACACACGAATCGTCACGAATTTACAAAGTTTTTGAATTCGTAGCTGAAAAGTAATCGATTCGTAAAGATCTTAACTAATTCTTACAGTTCGTAGTAAGATCTTGCCGTTTGTTGGTCAGCCAAACTTCAGGAATTTTCTACCCCAAAATCGCAGTTAATTCGTAACGAAGTCGTAGTTCATTCCGTGACATCGTAACTGGGTCTTATTTTATTCGGATGCATTCGTAACTCTTTCGAGAATTCCGGAGGTTGTCACCCAACTACGAATGAACCACGAAAGCGTTACGAATGTCTTGAATACATGCCGAAGCAAATACGAAATTGGTTAGACTAATCTAATGCAACATTTTCACCTGGTGTATTTTTGCACCCCGGGTGTAAATTTGCATCCGGTGTACGTATTTTATGCTATAAGAACAGTGTTTTAAGAAAGTAAATCCAGTGCAAAACATACACCCGGTTGCAAATTTGCCCCTACTTTCGAGGTGGAGCAAATTGAAATTGAACCCGGGTCACGGTTCTTTTGCACCCGGGTGTATTTTGTGCATATGTACGCAAAACGCTTAATCGCAAAGCATTTTCTGTGTGTTTGAATTGATGTTATAGGTCACAGTCAACAGCTAAGGTCATGTCGAGATTTGCCTCCATTTAATTGGACTTTTACCCAAAAGTAGAATATCATGGCATCCAGAAGTGCTTAAGATACAACCACCGTGAATATGCGGGCCTTTTTCAAAGAATGTGCATTTTTCTGTCCGTGATGATTTTTTTCATACTTCATTCTGCTTTTAGATTATTTCTTTTAGTAAGTCTTGAGGCACTATGGTGGTCATGTTGAAACACCACTTTTTGTTCATCGTCTTTATGATAAGCTCTCCAAATTCCTTGTTGAGTACACAAATATTAGTACTTTTGGGCTGTCCGGCACTAACCCCTTATAGTTGAGATGTGATACAAATATGACAAAGTCACTATGTTACTGAAGGTTCAACTACTTTTTAATATGGACAGATAATAAAGAGACGTCTGCAATTATTTTCAAGCATGTCCATAACTGCTTTATGATTTTTTCTTGGCTTAAGTGCTTGTCCCATGAGCTCGTGCCAATGTTGTTACGGCTTTATAAATCGTTTCTTATGGTTACACACCATGGCGTTTTAATGCTTGTTTACACGTTAGTTGAAACACCTCCATATAATTACCATGATAAAAACGTGCTGACTTCCACAAAAGCAACTATGCCTTAGTTTTTGAATATTATAATGTGGCTGCTGGGTATGTGATCGGTAAGTATGTCAATTTAAATGTTGTTACTCATTAAAAACTTCTTAACTTATCAAATGTTCAAATACTGGTCAATGCTTAATTACACTTTAGGGTAAACACACATTAAAGTTTTCATTGTGCTTAAACATCCATCCAGAGTCCCTAGTTTTGACGATTTGTCAATTTTTGTCAATGCTGTTACTGTCAATGGTGTTACTCATTGTGTGGTAATAACATTGACAAATATGACTTTTTCTTTCACATGCTGGAAGCACGAAAGTTAAAAATTGTGAAAAAGTAGCTTAATGTGTGACAAATGTATACATTTTAACAATGCATATTTTAATAGATAACGTTCTATCATTGTTTTGAAGTTTTCTCACAAAAACAAAGTAACAACATTGACAAGCATAGTATCAACATTGACCAGCATAGTAACAACATTTACCAGCATAGCAACAAAGTTTATGTGGGTATTTTTTATTTCTTGCAGATGAATATGAGAAAAGAGAACTATGATGTTGTGTTAGTGTCGTAAAATAACCAGGCAAACATTTAAACAATACTTAGTTTTGAAATGTCAATGTTGTTATCATTAATATCAATGTTGTTACAAAATGTCAATGTTGTTACCAATGTCATTGGTGTTACATACATTTATAGTAAACCTGGTGAGTTAACTTAAGGTCAAAAATATTGGATTAAGTCAACTTGATCATGGCTAAAATACTTATTTAGGTTTCGTGATAAGATTACAAATCCATTTTGATGGAAGTTTGTTTTTTTGGTGGTCACAACATTGACATTTCTTTGAAATAATCCTAGTTTTTGGTAAGATTTGACTTTAAGAAGAGAGATTAAGCTTGCATATGGCTTTTTCTGAGTTCGTATATACACTTCTGACGTAAAAAACGCAACATAAGATGAAACGCAAATACCAACTTTTTTGAAAAAATCCTACCCCAAATGGGCACATTTTTTGAAAATGACCCACACATGTATATATTGGGCCAACTAGGCCAATAATGCTTGTAGGCATGGAACCGACCAAGACTTCCACGAATGGTTTATGATTCAGCTGCGTTTGAAATCAAAGCAATGTTGCATGCAATTTTATGTCATTAGTGTATTTTCGCGGGAAAACATCATGAATTGTTGAGTAATTCATTGGTACAAGATGGGTAATAAGAAAGATGCAGGCAAGGGCAAACGAAGGGGTAAGGGGAGACGGTATCCGTACCCGACTTTGCAAATTTAGAACCACGGTCTCTGACTGACAAGCAGGGAAGCATGTACGTGGCTTTTCATGCATGCATATGGCGCGAAACGCCACAGATACAGTCATGTATCTATCCTGACAAATAAAAATCAAGCATCCCCAAGAATGTTCTTTTATACGCGTACGTACATGATTCGTATATAGCTATTGGCACATTCTTCATATCTTATTCTCCAAACTTTCGTGCCGTATTTCCCCTTTTCAATCGTGTTATCGTAATGAAATCTTGCAAGTACTCGTGCGATTTCAGCCGATTATGCCGAATCTCTTGTTTCTCTACCAGTCATTTGTATCCCCGGCACACCTTGGGCCGGGGAATAGCGGGGATTTTAACTTTTCAAATTTTAAAGCCCTTGTAAAAGCTCCGCCCTGCGGGGAGAAAAGTTTGGTAAAATTCCTGCTAAAAGCTCCGGTCCACCTAAGCTATTTGAATAATCTTTACTCGCCTATTCCATGGCGGTGAGAATAGGCACTGCCGGGACTCGTCGGAAGTAATTTCAGCCCCGCTATGTCCCTGCTATCCCCACCCCTAGGGGCCCTGGAGATATAAATGACTGGTGCATTACAGATTCGTAAAACAATTACGGACAGACAAGAAAATCTATGAAACTGCACGAAACGTCACGAATCAAAATTTCATCAATTCCTGACGATTCACGAGACTGATCATGAGGGACATAACAAGCTCCGCCCTGCGGGGAGAAAAGTTTGGTAAAATTCCTGCTAAAAGCCCCGGTCCCCCAGGGACAAATGACCCAAGCTATTTGAATAATCTTTACTCGCCTATTCCATGGCGGTGAGAATAGGCACTGCCGGGACTCGTCAGAAGTAAAATCTCGGCATTTCAGCCCCGCTATGTCCCTGCTATCCCCAACCCTAGGGGACCCGGAGATATAAATGACTGGTGCATTACAGATTCGTAAAACAGTTACGGACAGACAAGAAAATTTATGAAACTGCGCGAAACGTCACGAATCAAAATTTCATCAATTCCTGACGATTCATGAGACTGATCATGAGGAACATAGCAAAGATAAAACTAAAATATTACCTTCCAAGCTCAATTTGTAAATCCTGGAAACTTTCTTCAAAAGTTACACCAGATACCTCTTCCACTATGCAGTCTGTTTCGCCACAATGTCCGAAAGGAACATATACAGAAAGTCGAAATGTAACATAAACGTAGTACGCAAGTCACCAATACAATTTTACATAGGCCGTAAAGGAACATTGACAAAACAGACAAATTGTGACATTTCACTTTCATTGTGAATATAACATTCGCAATCACTCTTGCCATACACATTTCGACATCATTCAAATTCTATAGGTTCATCAAAGCCATAAATAATAAATTTATGAACCTGAAAGTACAAAAATAATTAATTTCAAAGCTTTTAACACCGGACTCCAGAACAGGATCTGCCTTTGGGTCAAACTTCATATAAATATTTAGCGTATGCACAAACTTATTTAAGATGCAAATGTTAGAAACAAATTACCTCATTTTTGTACTCTCTCTTGCAACCACACACCTTATTCCTATTCTTATGATTCTTATTGTGTAAACACACTGAATGTGACAGTGTATTGTCCGAATGTCTCTAATACCCAGCGTAAATTCTCTATGACTTAGTAGGAAATTATCTATGACTTAGTCGTAAAGGCAATGGACTGATAGCCGTAAATTAACGCCTCCCATATATACCTTGTTAACCGGGTGTGTCAATGATGAATTGAAAAGAAAAAGAAAATTCAAAAGAAAAAAAAAAAAAAAAAAGAAAGAAAAAAAAAAAGATTGTTTGCTTGGCATTTGCCAAGGTGCAGTTTTCTTTCAGTATCTCTTTATGGTACTATGAGAAAAAAAAAAAGAAGAAAGAAAAACAAAAAAAAAAACAACATTGTTTGCTAGGCATTCACAAAGGCGCAGTTTTCTTATAGTTTCTCTTTATGGTTCTATGAGAAAAGTAGAAAAAGTAAAGAGCAAAAAAATCGTTTGCCAGGCATTCGACAAGGTTCTGTTTTCTAACAGTTTTTCTTTATGGTACTATGAGATGTAGTAATATTACTCATCTTCCGGCAGTAAAAACTTAAAAATCATCTTTTCTAATATAGTCAAGCCGATAATTGCAAAATATCATGAAACTTGGCATAAGTGTTAATTGATTTCAGATATGGAGGCATTCTGGGAAACCCCCACCTCCGGTCAAAATCCAAGATGGCCGCCGCCACTACAATTTCAAGCTAACAACATCATAAATGTTACACTATTTGACCTGTGATAGGTGTTTATGCAAATGAATCACTGTTTTAGCGCTTCAACAACACTTTTCAAGTTATATCTTGATTGATTGACGCTTATATTAATCGATCGACCAATTAATCACGATCGATCGATGAAATAATTGATCGATTTTAGACTGCACTTGCATCAAGCACTTGGCGTTTGCTTCACATCTGGTTTTTTCGTTTGCTTTTAGCTCATACGAGAGTTATAAAGTTTGAAAAATGTTTTTAATCCCTATTGATTACATCATTATTTGCATTGGTGTTATATTTAACATTTATCTTTTAATAGTGGTGGAAATGGAGTTGCTTTTGTGGTCATCAAACATATTTTGTCTCTTTTCTGAACCCAATTTGAATGCTACTGACAGCAGCATTTTTGCAATCCCAGTTTTAAAGACGTCACTGTTTGTAGTTATATTTGTGCTTGTTAATCACATAAATGTTATCTGAAGTAATGTTTTTGCTTTCAGATAGGGAGGTATTTTAAAAATCACCCACTTCCGGTCTACATCCAATATGGCCGCCACTACTACTATTTTCAGCTTAAAGCATCATAAGTCTTATGTAGTTTAACCATTGATAGATAGATCTATTTCGTCAAATTAATTCCTGTTTTACGCTGTTTCAATATCTATCAAATGATTAACTGATTGATTGACATTTAAATTGATCGATAAATCAATCTATCTCGATAAATCACTGAATTAGTTTATTTTCTTTAAACAACACACTTGCATCAAACACTCGACTTTTGCAGAACTGCCACTGATGTATGCTGTAGCCAAAACTACAACATGATCTTCAGTGTGGCTCTTAAACCGTCAAAGTCTTAAATGATCAACAAGATAATTCACGAGTCATTTTTGTTTAATGATAGTACTACCAGCATGGCAGGGTAAACCAATAGGTCCACATTACCACATACATTGTCACTCATGCATTTAGTATTTCTGTCACCGTCCAGTGTTTAAGTGGCTTAGTGACCATTTCATCGTCACCCAAACTTTCAGTTGGCTCATACAGCCACCCCCACAATTTCGCAAGTCTTCAAAACACACATAGGCCCTCACAAACAACCAATCAAATACTTGCTGCGTGGACAGATTAGTTCTAAGTGCATGACCGAATCAGGCAAAATGACAACTTTCATTGGCGTTGAGGGCTAAAACCACACTTCACGACGATGACTAACCCCCAAAATCACTGCCACATCGAAGTACTGACAGAAGTATTTTCAACAAAATGTCGCATACTCAAGCTGTGGTATCGTACCCTTGACATCTTCGTTATGATATTTGCGTTTGATGTGGCTGACCTTCTCTAAATTTTTGAAAAATCTAAGAGGGTTGTGTCGGTTTCCCGACAGTGACATTCTTCACAAAGTCCTCTATTAGTATGATGAGTTGCTGAGCCCCATTGGGCTGTTTTTCCCAATACTCGTGTTGGAACTTTTAAATGAAGTCCCACTCTTCAACTATGTTTGAGGTTAACAAATTTTCGATACCCTTGCAAAGAATGCACGAGAGGAATATTGATGTGTACATGTAGTTCGATGCCAGAGTTATCACTTTTCTGAAACATGGGTATGTCATTGGCATTCTAAGTTACATGACATTCAGAACACAATTATAGCCATGGCAGAGAATGATGATGAATACATGTGCAATACAGGTGCTGTAATCATTCATGCAGGGACAAATAATCTCTCTGATGGGGATTCACCGGATGAAGTAGTGCAACAAAGCAAGGACATAGCTGATACAATTAAACAAATAAATTCAGACAGTCACATAATTATATCTTCAATTCTGCCACGAAAAAAGTAATAAACTAGCCAATACAGTTATCGCAGAAACAAATCAGTCCTTGAAACAAATGTGTAATAACCCCATACCGAAATCAGGTACAAAATAGGCACAAAATTTTGTACCTATTTTGTACCATTTATGTGCCTTTTCATTTTAGGCACAAAATAGGTATACCTATTTTGTACCAGTCTCAGAACTTAGAAATTTTACATGTGCCTTCCATGTGCCTTTGCGGACTTAGACTTTTTTGCCTATACCTATTTTGTGCCTTTCAGGACTTAGTCATTTTTTCATGTGCCTATTTTATACCTAGTTCGGACTTAGTCATTTTTTGATGTGCTTTTTATGTACTTTTGAAGAACTTAGATTTTTCTGCCTGTATTTTGGACTTAACCATTTTGAAGAACTTAGATTTGTCTGCCTGTATTTTGGACTTAGCCATTTTTAGATGTACCTTTTTTGTGCCTCTTCACAGACTTGTAATATTTTTGGACTAAAATCAGCCAGAAGGACATATGGATTGAAAACAATAGAATATAAAGAGACATTATAAAGCTGGTCAAAATATCTTTTTTAAAAGCATGCTGACACTTTTTCAATCAATTTGAAGTTAAATAGATTTAAAACAAATAAAACTGTAACTTACTGTTAAATTATATCAGCTGAATAATTTGTTTGTTTAGAATTATACTTTTATCATAATGTATGCTGAGTTAAACCTCCCATAATATGTACTATCTCTTTGACTTTGGTAAAATTTCTGAATATTTTGACTCCATACTGAGATTCAGCTTCTTGTTGACAATAGATGATGATTATGTCACATGTAATTGCAGATTTTGGTGATATTTAAAGCTATTTTGTATTCAGTTTTATGTCCTTTTCAAGATACCGTATTCGTTCTAATTAGTGCACAGTGCGCTTAACTTTTCAAAATAACTCAAAGTTAAGGTAACAAAATATCGTTCTAATAAGCGCACACTAGGAACGGAAACAACCCGTAAACGCTTATACACATAATTTTCGGAAATGACAAGAGTGTGCGCTTATTGGAGCATGTGCGCTAATTAGAACGAATACGGTAATTTCAGTTCATATTAGACAGGTCAATTATTAGGTGAGGCGAAAACAGGAGAACCCCAAGAAAAACCACCTGGTACATTTGCAAGCTGAACATGTGACACACAGCTAAGATGATTGAATGGTTAGTCAGGGTAATGAAATATGGGCTCTTAACCACTTGGCCACAGGTAAGCTATTTTGATTACAATATGTTTGATTGAGCAGCTCAAAATGGGAGATTAGGATGGCTGGGCTTTGGGGTTCTGACCAGGTCTGATATAAACCAGGCTGTATTGCCACAAAAATGGTTTCAAAAACATTTTTTAAAGGGTGGGTTCTATGTGGTAAAAGTAGTACATTGTGCTGATCATTGGTTGTGAGCTTACAGTTTATTGTATAACTGATCTGAGCCTAGAGCTGTTTTCGAATGTACGAAAGGCAGGTTTTCTTATAATGTGGCTTTGTGGCTTTTTAAAGTGGGGGAGGGGGGGGGGGTTATATTGCGTACGGTCTATAATGTACCTGATGACTGCAATATGATTGGCTGTTTTCAAGAACTAAGGTATGGTACCTAAAATGTACCCCTAGAAACAAACAGGCACATATAAGGTACACCAGGTACATATGAGGTACATTAAGTACATATTAGGTACACTAGGCACATTATAGGTACACAATTTAACTACTAGGACACAATAAGCACATTGTAATCTTGTGCAAAGGCACATGTGTAAACTGGGCACACTTTAGGTACAAAAGGTACATATTAGGTACACAGGCACATAATAAGTGCACTGGGCACAATTTAGGTACAGTAGGTACTTGATAGGTACATAGGCACAAAAAAGATACAATAGGCACAAGATAGGTATATAGGCACATAACAGGTACACCAGGCACATTAAAGATACACTGGGCACCTTACAGGTACAAAGGGTACATTGCAGGCACATGTATAGATACAGTGAATTTCAAGTACAAAATAGGTACACTCTTATATTTGTATAAATGTACCTATTTTGTATCAGTTTGGCCCAGTTTCAGTCAGTGGGCCAATCTTGTACAAAATAGGTATACCTATTTTGTGCCTATTTTGTACCCAGAAATTGTGCCTATTTTGTACTTTATTTTGGTATGGGAACAGCTCCTCAGTTTTTCTAGAAAACTAATGATAGTGAAATCTGTGCAGCTCTATACAAGGACAACATCCACCTGAATGCCAAAGGAAGAAAGGTGTTCGGGGAGTCTATATGTGAAAAAATCAGAGACATTTTAGATTTACCAGCAAATCAAACCCAAGTTTCTGATTTTCAAGAGCAAAGTTTTCGGACAGGGAGGAATACAGGGAGGAGAACGTTCGGCAACAAGAGCAGCAACCACAGGAACAACAACAGCAACAACAACAAAGCCAACCACACTACCAACAACGCAATCAACAGGGACAACAACAAGGGTCAGAACAGGCACAACAACCAACAGAACAGTCACAACAACAACAGGGACAACAACAACTACCAGAACAGCCACAACAACAACGACAACAACAACAGTCAGAACAGGCACAACAACTACCAGAACAGCCACAACAACAACAACCAAGCCAGACAACCATTGATGAACAACCAGTCACCGATGATGTTCATGCCAATGCCATTCTTTCAGCCTCCATGGATCAATCACAACCAAACAATTACCAATCAGTAAACAGTATGCCAAATCAAACTCTGAATACACCAAGTCAACACAAGGATGCATGGTTCATTAGTAAAGGCCTTCACATTTGTCACCTAAATGTTCATCATCTCTACCCCAAATTAGATGAAATAAAAATTCTTCTCAATGAACAAAAAAACATTGATATAATTTGTTTAGGTGAAACTTTCTTAAATGATCAATACTCAGATTCAGAACTTCAAATTCCAATTTTATACGAAAGGACCGCCACAGTAATGGTGGTGGGTTGATCATCTACTACAAAACTAATTTAGCATGCGTCCAACGTGTTGACTTAGAATCTAACGGTATTGAAATGATATGGTTGGAGATACGCAACAACAAACAGAAGCCCTTTCTGTTATGTTATGTGTACCGTCCCCCTACAGCCTCAAGTGACTGGACTGACAATGTGGAACAATCCCTAGAAAATGGAAACAGTGAAAACAAAGAGATTATTCTATTAGGTGATCTAAACTTTAATATTTTAAACAAGACAGGGCCTGTTAAGGCATGGTTACACAAAACCAATAACTTGAACTTGACACAGGTAATCTGCTCACCTACTAGAGTCACAGACAAATCAGAAACACTTATTGATCATGTTTATACAAATATACCTGACAATATAACCTCTTCCTCAGTGCCATGTTACTCAATCAGTGATCACTATCCTATCTGTGTTACAAGGAAAATCTCAAATACATTTGACCGAGGTCCTGTGCACAAATTTATAAACTATAGAGATACCAAATCCTTTAATGAGAGTGACTTTATCAGTGAGCTTGAACAGCAACCCTGGTCAGTGATAAATATTTTTGATTCTGCAAGTGATGCACTGGATTACTTTGTCTCTACTTTTAACTCTGTTTTAAACAAACATGCACCTAAAAAGAAGCGCAGAGTTAAAAAATCCAAGCAACCCAATTGGATGAATCAAAATATCATAAATGCAATAAAAACCAGAGACTCTATAGACAAATCCAAAAACATGGCTGAATACCGTTTATGGAGGAATAGATCTACAACTCTCATTCAAGATGCCAAGAAAGAGTTCTATTCCCAAAGTATCAACAATAACTACAAAAGCCCTAAAGTTCTCTGGCAAAATTTGCATGATATAACACAAAAATCATCTAAACAACATTCAAACTTCATCCATGATGATAATGGAGATCCTATTTTAGATCCTGAAACAACTGCAAATAAATTCAATAATTTCTTTACATCTCTTTATAAAGACCTTGATAGAAGTGATGGGAAAAGTACTGATGACTGTACAAAATTACGAGATTTTGTTGACAGTAAAGTACCTCATGGTACAGAATTCCATATTCCTCATGTTTCAGCCTCATTCATACAACAGCAATTACAAAATCTGAAGACAAACAAGGCCACAGGTATAGATGACATAAGTGCAAAATACTTAAAGTTATCAGCATCTGTAGTATCCCAGCCCTTAGCAACTATATTAAATCTAAGTATCACTAATGGCATTTTTCCTGATGACCTGAAGAAAGCAAAGGTTACACCAATTTTTAAGAAAGGTGAAAAACATGACATCAACAATTACAGGCCAATTTCTGTATTGCCAATTATTACAGGGATATTTGAAAGGTACATAAGTACATGCTTGATAGGTTTCCTTGATGAACATAAACTTATCTATGAGAATCAGTCAGGCTTTAGACGCCATCATTCATGTCAGACTGCACTAACCAAAATGGTGGACAACTGGTTCACAGCAATGAACAATGATGAAGTAGTAGGTGCTGTCCTATTAGATCTTTCTAAAGCCTTTGACCTAGTCAGTCATCAAATATTAAAGCAAAAGCTATCTGCATACAAATTCAGCCAATTATCTCAAAGCTGGTTTGACTCATACTTAAGTAACAGATTCCAACAAGTCCATATTTCTGGAAAACTCTCAGAGAGCAAAGAAATCAAAGCTGGAGTTCCTCAAGGCTCAGTTCTTGGACCATTACTATTTTTACTGTATATTAATGATTTGCCCCTGTACATCAAATATTGTCTGTTAGATCTATTTGCAGATGATGGCACCTTGCATACTTCAAATTCCTATCTGCCCACAGTAACAAATTTCCTAAATCTAGACCTAGACAATTTTTCTGATTGGTGTGACGACAATGACATGAAAAAGAATACATCCAAATCAAAGGCAATGTTCTTAGCAACTCAATGCACAGCCAACAAAATAATGGCAGAGCCACCTCATCTCACTATTAAGGGAGAACAAATTCAAATATCAGAGTCTGAGAAACTGCTTGGTGTTCATATAAACAACTCCCTAAGTTGGTCAACTCATATCGATTCAACATTAAAAAAATGCAACTCATTGCTTTTTCTCTTGAACAGGATTAAAAAGTACCTAAACATTCCAACTAGAAAGCTCTTCTACAATGCATACATACTCCCTCATCTCGACTACTGTTGTTCAGTCTGGGGTAATGCCAATACTGAGCTTATGACCTCCATTATCAAATTCCAGAAACGGGCAGCAAGGTCAATTCTAGATAAGCCAATAGAAACTCCATCAGAAGAACTCTTTGCAGAGTTGAAATGGATGACCTTCCCAGAGAGAGTTATGTACCAGAAAGCAATACTCATGTACAAAATTATGCATAACTTAACCCCTGCTTACCTTACAAATATGTTTACTTTTTCAAAAGAGGTCCTTGACAGAACCCTTAGGTCTACAGCAGACAATCTTTTGTACATCCCAAAACCAAATATTGAACATTATAGAAACAGCCTTGCATACTCAGGATCAAAAATATGGAACTCCATTCCAAACCATCTCAGAAATGCAGTCTCCCTTCAACAATTTAGGAAAGGATATCTTGAATGGGCAGCCACACAAGAACATTCTTTACTTTAGGAACAGAACTCTATTTTGTATTTGCTTATGTAAATTTTCTATGTTGTATATAATTGTATGTATATGTTGTTTTGATAGAGGACCTCAGGGAAGATTGGACTTGTCCAACTGAGCCTCCTCTTTAAATAAAGTCATTATTATTATTATTATTATTATTATTATTATTATTCCTGTCGGCTGGGAGCTCCACTGTCTGTAGTGATCTTTTTACATTAATACTTTTAAGAATGCGGGTAACATCACAAAGACAAAGGGCTATCAGCCTCTTATCTGATTAAGATTTTACCAAGTGGGTGCTACAGATAATCATTTCAGAAAATGACCGCCGAAAATTAATGAAAAATCTTAATGAATGGTCTGTTGAATGTCAGTGTAAGCGTCAGAAGACAGGCCACTTGCTAATTGTGGATCCTGCAAATGTGTTTCGGTCTGGTGTGAGACACAGTGTATATCCGAGCGTATGCAGAACAGACGGTTACGGAACGGACAGACGTTTACAGGAGCACGCGCTTTTTCGCGCCAAAAATGTTTTGTACAGTTTTTCATCCAAAGCTGTACGCTTCGAATGTATTGTTATATCGGCCTTGCATGTCCATCTACTATCTTCCAAAACACCATAATTTCCGGCATGGAAGCCTTGTAGTTTAAGCAGAATTTTGTTGCTTAGCAACAAAAACATTACGGAGCGGAACAGTCTACAGATTCGTTTATGTTACGGGGCGGAACAGACGTAGCCTACGAAAAAAACAGACGAATCAGCATACGGAGCGGTAACAGACGGCCATGAATACTATATGAACAACACTGTGATGTCAAATATAACACTTTGCGGCAACCTTCTGTATTGTAGCACTCGAACGTGACCAGATGGAATACACCTGGTGACCTGGATCAGCATCGTACATGTATCAGAATAGCATCGACTATGTTGTGAAAACAAAAAGTTGTTTGGGGGCAAACAGCAGATCAGAGAGAGAGAGGGGGGGGGGAGAGGTCCCGATAGCTCAGTGGTAAAAGCGCCCGCTTCGGGGGCGAGATGTCGTGGGTTCGCCCAAGCATCGAATGAATCCATGTTGTTATGACGTACGCCATAAACATTTATTAAAGTAAGGATTTAGAATTTTAGATGTCCTGACAAAAACCTGTCGGGAAATGGCTTCTGCTGCCTGATTACTCATTGAAGTGCTAGTGTCGTCTAGCTGTGACAAGGACACAATACCGACTGTCAGCCAATAGCTAGCTGCGATCCACTGTATACTGGCCGATTGAGATGGCATAGTTGTTCATGACACTGCACCTGGGTTAAAATTGTTTGATTTCTTTTTTTATTGTTAGATGATAGAAGTGAAATACTTTTCTGTTTACACAACACTCAATGAAACTGCTAATTCGACACCGACACTGTAATTACTAAATAGAATGTAGTCATGTTCCAAAAATAAACGTTCACTTTTCGACCTTGTCCATGCTTCATGCTGATTATATCTCCTTGTGTCAAGTGTATGGACACTGATTGGTCTGAGAGCTACAGAAATCATTGTGAGGCGGAATGCTTTGTTACAATATTTGCATATTATAATAAGTGGCGCACGGCAATTATCATTCAGTTTGTGTCCAGGGCATATATAGAACTTGTTCTGCGTTATTTGTGAAAATCACGGAATATTACTTCTACTCTCGTATTCTAAAGCTCGCCTACGTCTGTTCCGTTTCGTATGGAAATGCGTCATTTCGTCTGTTCCGCTCCGTAACAAACGACTGTACCGCCCCGTAACCATGAAATTACCATACGCTTCAGAAAAAAACAAATTTTGGCTATTTTTACTGGAAAACATGTAAAATATCAATGTTCCTTTTCAGGCAATTTTGGGGCCGAAATTCGGCCCCATTCCCAATGGCAAAACACCACCATTTTTCCCAATTGACCCAGAAAAATTCCCAATCAAAAATTCCAAAAAAATCAGAACTTTGAAAGTTCGTTTTTGATAGCCACGAAAACTAATGACAATTATATATTTACCTTTGTTGAAGTTAATACTGTACGTAATTGTAGTCTAACTTCCTCTGATATCAAATCCAATGTATTTGAAACATGATAAGTGTTAAATCCCTCATTATAATCAGTTTTGGCTGCTCCAATTTCACCTAATTGTAGAGCATATCTTCCGACTTTGTGCCTAATTTTGGACAGCACTAGTAATTAACACAAAAAGAAATCTAGGTCAAACATGTGTTAGGCTGTTAGCCCAACTTAGGTTGAATGAAAAAGCATCCAAACACCAAATTACGCACTGGACAATGAACTTGACAGTTAACATCCACAGAATATTATTCTACAAGTATTGACTTTTAGAAAAAATAATTTTACAAGTACTGGCTTATGGAAAAATAAATATAAAGATTTTGAGAAAAAGTAAGTTTATTGGTGCCATTGTAACTCAGTGTTGCTACATAAAAAGATATTTATCTATGTTATCAAATTAAACAAGGAATCACTCAAAGAATTTTACGCCACGACTTTTTCCCAATTTGGGCATTTCGCGCGTAATTTTTCCCAATTGCAAGGGCCCCGCCCCTATTCCCAAAAAGGTGAAAAGGAACACTGAATATTTAATGTCTGGTGGTTCAGGACATATTTAACTACATACGGACTAAATCCAAAAGGCTGACAATGGCTTATTTTGCAAGCAATCTCGACACACAGCCAAAAAAAAACAAAATATGCCATTTTTCACACGTCTTGGGCAGTTATGGCGAACCCCCTGAAAAATTATTGTGCTCTTGAGCATAGACAACTAGACGGGTATGTATGCAACACATCTGCTCTAGTTTGGTCTCAATATTTGCATTAGTCTCTTTAAAAGAACGGAAAAACATTTTTGGCGCGAAAAAGCGCGTGCTCCTGTAAACGTCTGTCCGTTCCGTAACCGTCTGTTCTGCATACGCTCGGATATACACTGTGTGAGAGAGACATACTCTATTTAGGATAAAAATTTTAGATTCATTCAGGTTGATTAGATTCATTCAGGTTGATAAGGGGGGGGGGGGGGGGGGTTCAAAACAAAGGACCTGTTGTGGGAGCCTGTATGTGTAAGCTATGCTCCCAACTGCAGCAGTTGTCTTGTGCTTGTTCACCGCAAGTGCAAAACGGGCTATAGAAGGCCTAGGGCGTCTTAATCATTATTTCAAAAGTGTCATTCAATGTATTTGCAATAAAATCACTTCTTAAACATTTTGTCAAATAGGCCAAGTTGAGTCGACATGTCTATAGATAACACATTAAAACAAGCCGAAAGCAATATGCCCTTCCAACTTTTTTAAAGTTGGTGGCATGACAATGGAGTACACACCCACAATGAAGCCTGGTATGGCAGGACAGGGTTTAATGAAAGTGTTAGCGCTCAATTTCTCAGAACACATTGCCTTCTTTATTTCTTCACATACTAAGTCGATCATTTTCAGATCATCATCTCAGGTTAAGGGTAGAAGACTAAATTTCAAAAGGGAGAAAACATTCGGGATGGACCATTTAAAAGGTTTAATACAAGAAGCTGAACAAAGCCACTACAACGTGTGTCACTGGGCCCGTGACTTAAGTAAGAGCCTTAAATTCTTCCTTGCGACCAAAGAAGAAAGAAGACTATTCCACTGTTAGTCCTTGGGAAGAAAGAATTCTTCAGAGCACCACTATAGGCCATGTATCTTGTGTACTGGGAACCATGAGTTTTGATCTGAGTGCAGCAGATCAGATATTTATCTTTGTCAAGAGACATTGTACCGGAATTAATTTTGTAGAAGAATGTTAAGGAAGACTTCAGCCTGAGGTCCTCCAGGGATGGCCATTCAAGATCGTCAAGCATGTCGTCGACGCTACTGGTGTTTTTCCACCGTCTGCAGGCCCATCTGGCTCCTGTCCTCTGCACTTTCTCCACCTTTTTTGTCTCAATGTCATTAGGATGCCAAATAGGAGCTACATACTCAAGCTGAGGGCGAACCAATGTTTGGTATGCAGCATCCTTCGTATGCCTAGGTGCCGACTTAGTTGCTTTAGAAGAGATATCCGAAACATGTTGACCCCATTCCAATTTGTCTGTAATAGGTATTTGGCGGACTCAACCTTTTCCAATGTTTGTTGATGCAGTGAGCAATTAAAGTGCATTTGATTGCTAGGGAGGAGCCGGGTCACCCTCAATGAATGACATTTGGCAACATTAAATTTCCTTTTCCAATCGGTCGCCCATTGTGCTTGGTTATTCAGGTCATTCTGTAAAGTCTGGCAATCAGTGGGGTATTAAAATATTAATGTACAGAACACAATCGTCGGCAAAGAGGTGAACTGCTTCTAAAATAAATAAAATTTCACAGGAGCCATCAATTAAAACTTATGAAAGATCCAGTCAAAATTTATGCAGGAATTTTATTAACGTATGATTAAGGTTTTACTTTAGTTTGTCCCCTTGAACATACGATACTAACCGGAAGTAAGACGTTTGGCGCATGCGTAGTGATCACAACTTGCAATTGTACTCACATACAATTCATTTCATATTAAAGATAAAAAATCCGGTATCATCAGATTATTTAGATAAAAAAAGCAATATTTTGAGAAATGATAAAAAAAATAAAGAAATAATAGTCTGCCATCTTGGATTTAACCGGAAGTTGAATTAGTTTGAAACAAATTGCGGTTTTGCGGTTTGTCTTGTGGTATGAGTTTTTATTTATTTATGCTGAACACTGTGTTGCCTTTTAACCAAAGATCCTGAGATTTGTTCAAGCCTGTATGCTAAAAGGATGAAATCCATGACCAAATCCGCCATATTTAATCAGACCGGAAGTAAGAAGTTTGGCGCATGCGTATCGGGCAAACCTTTCACGTACTCACATAGTTTAATTTTCATATGAAATACAACCAGAGGACCAATGGTCCTGTAAACGCTCACCTGAGTCTGCTGCATATACCAATAAACATGTTTGAGTCCTGGTTTTTGATTCATCAGGATGTTTATCATGATTTATTTGTTTGTTCTTGATGATTCATTGACTAGTTAGAGATTCACCACGAGGACCGAATAACTAACTAAATGTTATGAACCACTGCAGAAGCTGAGGGTGAGGTTATGGCCATGTAAAACCGGTTTAAGCCCGCCAGTAACTTTGTGTTACTGATCGTTCCAAGTCGATACTTCTGTGGTGGTTCTTTTTGTTTTATGTCTTGGTGTTTAAGAAATTTTTTGTGCTGTTGGCGCCTTATGTATGTTTTCATATTTTTAGTTAAGTTAAGGTAACTGAGTGGCCACCTATTGGGAAAATAGCTGCTCATTCGGCTTACGATATGTTTCATGGTATAAGTGCCTGATTGTTAGTTTGGTTTTTTCCCACCTCGGTTTTTGGAGTGGGAATCTTTTTCTGATTGCGCCTTTTCCTGATCTTTGCCTACTTGTAACTTTGAATATTATGGTATTTAACCCCAGTGCAGGAGCAGATGAAGCCCTTGGGCCGTTTTCTTTTTTCAGACTAATCAATATTCTGTCCATGGATGCTTCATGCCAAGTTTCATTAAAATCAATCTATTGGTTTCAGAGAAGAAGATATTTGAAGGGTTTTTACCATATATGGGCATGGTGGTTATCTTGGTCATGTGACTTAGATTATTAATATACACATTGGTTCCCCCATCCTATAGATGCTTCACCTAAAATTTGGCTTCAATTGGCCAAGTGGTTTTAGAGGAGATGTTTGAATATTATGGTAATATACATGTATATTGCCACGGGGTAGTGGACACATGAGCCCTTAGGTCCATTTTTTTCAGAATCATTAATATTTAGTCCTACTACCCATTTCCTGCAAGATTTTCACCTCAAATGACTTTTTAAAAGTTTTCCCCATTCCAATGCATTGGCGACCTATGTTGACCTTGTCGTAAAATAGGTCAAGGTCACCACAGGGTCATGATTAATATATATACATTGTAGTACTTCATTGGTGCTTCATACCAAGTTTCTTTGAAATCGGTCCTCAAAATTCGGAGAAAAAGATTTTTGAAGGGTTTTTACCATATATGGGCATGGCAGCCATCTTGGTTATGTGAACTAGATAATTTATATATACATTAATTCCCCCATTCCATAGATGCTTCACATACAATTTGGCTTTGATTCGCCAAGCGGTTTCAGAGGAGAAGATGTTTGAATATTATGGTCATATACATGTATATTGCCCCAGGGTGGGGGCAGATGAGCCCCTGGGGTCCAATTTTTTTCAGAATCATTAATATTCAGTCCTACTGCCCATTTCCTGCAAGACTTTCACTTTAAATGACATTTTAAAAGTTTTCCCTATTCAAATGCATTGGCGACCTATGTTGACCTTGCCGTAAAAAAAGGTCAAGGTCATCACAGGGTCATGCTTTATATGCACATTGTAGTACTTCAGCCATCAATGCTTCATGCCAAGTTTCTTTGAAATCGATCCACCTGTTCTGGAGAAGAAGATTTTTGAAGGGTTTTTACCATATATGGGCATCACGGCCATCTTGGTCATGTGACCTTGATTATTTATATACACATTGATTACCCCTTCCTATTGATGCTTCACATAAAATTTGGCTTTGATTGGCCGAGCAGTTTCAGAGGAGATGATGTTTGAATATTATGGTAATATACATGTATATTGCCCCGGGGTGGGGGCATATGAGCCCCTGGGGTCCAATTTTTTTCAGAATCATTTATATTCAGTCCTACTGCCCATTTCCTTTCACTTTAAACGACTTTAAATGACATTTTAAAAGTTTTCCCCATTCAAATGCATTGGCGACCTATGTTGACCTTGCCGTAAAATAAGTCAAGGTCATAACAGGGTCATGATTTATATACACATTGTAGTGCTTGAGCCATCAATGCTTCATGCCAAGTTTCTTTGAAATCGATCCACCTGTTCTGGAGAAGAAGATTTTTGAAGGGTTTTTACCATATATGGGCATGGCGGCCATCTTGGTCATGTGACCTGGATTTCTTATATACACATTGGTTCCCCCTTCCTATAGATGCTTCATATAAAATTTGGCTTTGGTTGGCCAAGCGGTTTCAGAGAAGAAGATCTTTGAAATTGTGGACAAATGGACGGACGGACGACGGACGGACGGACGGACGCCGGATCATGGCCATCCTATAAGCTCACCTTGTGAGCCTAACGGCTCAGGTGAGCTAAAAATTGCCTGATATTGCTTGATTTAGATTAGCGATTTCGTGAAATTGACCAAAATAAAGAAATTTTGGTCCGCCATTTTGGATTTAACCAGAAGTTGAATTGTTGGAACGAAAAGCACTTCTATTGTCTTTGTACATCATTTCTGATTTATTTGTGATCTCATGAAAATCATGTTGATTTTCAACAAAATATCCTGAGATTTTTCCCAGCCTGTATGCTAAAAAAGTGAAATTAATGACCAAATCCGCCATCTTGAATCAAACCGGAAGTAGATTTTTTTCAGAATGCCTCCATATCTAAAATCGCTTGTATTGATGTCCTCTTCATTTGTACCAAGTTTCATGCTTGTACCATAAATAGCAGCTTTTTTCACAAATCGGCTGGACTAATAGTAATGTGTGTATGAACCGTGTCGGCTGCCTAAGTAGCTTGTGTATTCACAAGTGATAATTGTCATTTTTAGACAACACAGTTTAATGCTAGCAAAGCGTGAATGACACACATTGTTTTCCTAATAGTATGGTGCATGAAATTGAATCTTGACGATAAAATGCACCCATGAGGGGAAAGGACAAACTTGGTCTCAAATGAAAGCTTATTACCTCTTTTACTGATTCCCGGTTGTCGTCGCTTTCTAAAAGTGTAGCGTCATATTACGAAAAGGGGAGATAACTCCCTACCATAACACAGCAAGTACCGACAGTAAGGTGTTTCCGTTTGTAAAAATCATAGAATAATACACGGGACGACTTAAAATTCCTAGTTATATAACACAGACATGTATTTTGCTGTTCAGAATCCTTGAATGTCAAGACGATGTTATTACGTAATGTTACGTAATATACCCATAAAATCGTTGAAAATGAATATTTTCAAGTTAATTTGCGCGATTCATATGTATACTTTTGAAACGAATTTTCTTCGGTCTTGGAGACAATTTCATAAGCTTTTCATCCATGTATGCTACGATTCTGTACTATTTATATCACTGGAGTTACATCCCTTAGAAGTAGCGCATCCCCGTTCAAAAACTTGCACATTTTTATGAATTTATAATGGGGGTACACAAAGACTAGAAATAAGTGTTTGTAAAACACTATGCCCCCAACTGTATGCTTGCCTCTAACCTGGCACAGTTTATGTGATTCATTTATTTCATTATTTTTAATGAAAATCATGTAACCTGTGCACATATAGCAATCTTGAGGGCTAACAGCGATAACAGATGCACACTTAAAAATGGAGTTACAATTTCACAATTCTGTAATTCTGTCAAAATTTGACAGAAAATCCTCAACAGTTAATCAGATAATCTAATCCTTAGCCCCAACCAGTATATTAAATATCAAGGCTCTAGCTCAAATACTTTTTTAGATATCTTGCACACAAGATTTTCAAATTTTGTTTTCAAAGGGACATAACTCAAAAAGAGGGCATAACTCGGATATGAAAAAAATACAAGTCTACTTTTTTTTCATGAGGAATCAGTAAATGAAATTTCAAAACCCTAGCATTTACCGTTTAAAAGTTTCAAATTTCACTGAAAAGTGGAAAAATCAATCAAAATTTCAAAATTCCGTAATTTTGTCAAAATTTTGGGTAAAGTTCTGAAAAGTTAATCAGGTGATCTACTCCTCAGCCCCAACCAGTATACCAAATATCAAGGCTCTAGCTCAAATACTTTTTGAGATATCTTGCACACAAGATTTTCAAATTTTGTTTTCAAAGGGACATAACTCAGAAAAAGGGCATAATTCGGACATGAAAAAAAATACGGGTCAACTATTTTTTCATGAGGAATCAGTAAATGAAATTTCAAAACCCTAGCATTTACCGTTTAAAAGTTTCAAATTTCACCGAAAAGTGGAAAAATCAATCAAAATTTCAAAATTCCATAATTTTGTCAAAATTTTGGGTAAAGTTCTGAAAAGTTAATCAGGTGATCTACTCCTCAGCTCCAACCAGTATACCAAATATCAAGGCTCTAGTTCAAATACTTTTTGAGATATCTTGCACACAAGATTTTCAAATTTTATTTTCAAAGGGACATAACTCAGAAAAGGGGCATAACTCGGACATGAAAAAAAATACGGGTCAACTATTTTTTCATGAGGAATGTGCATATGAAATTTCAAAACCCTAGGATTCACCGTTCAAAAGTTAACAGACGCACAGACAGACAGACAGACAGACAGACAGACAGACAGACAGACAGACAGACCGACAGACAAGCCAAAAGCAACATAACTCAGAAAAAGGGCATAATTCGGACATGAAAAAAAATACGGGTCAACTATTTTTTCATGAGGAATCAGTAAATGAAATTTCAAAACCCTAGCATTTACTGTTTAAAAGTTTCAAATTTCACCGAAAAGTGGAATAATCAATCAAAATTTCAAAATTCCATAATTTTGTCAAAATTTTGGGTAAAGTTCTGAAAAGTTAATCAGGTGATCTACTCCTCAGCCCCAACCAGTATACCAAATATCAAGGCTCTAGTTCAAATACTTTTTGAGATATCTTGCACACAAGATTTTCAAATTTTATTTTCAAAGGGACATAACTCAGAAAAGGGGCATAACTCGGACATGAAAAAAAATACGGGTCAACTATTTTTTCATGAGGAATGTGCATATGAAATTTCAAAACCCTAGGATTCACCGTTCAAAAGTTAACAGACGCACAGACAGACAGACAGACAGACAGACCGACAGACAAGCCAAAAGCAATATGCCCTTCCAACTTTTTCAAAGTTGGGGGCATAAAAATGGACCATATCTCAGACGTTTCTCCTAGACCACGAATTTTGGTCTCGTTTTAAAGCAGAGACATGTGCCTGATATTGTATGATAACAATGCAAATGATCTAATTTGCATATTCATGAATTTTAATGAAAACACCAAAACCATAGAAAAACACACATAAAAACAATAAGTGAGCTAAGTTCATACCTAAACTACCATTGTGACACATTTGTATTGCACCAATTATACCACTTGACAAAATTGTTGACGTCATGTATCTATATGAAAATTATGTTATTTGTATTTTCATGAATATTAATCAAAATGACAAAATATCAGGAAACCCGATGAAAATTTTGGCCATTGAAGACGTTAGGGTGGAAAATAGAATTTTAGACCCCCTTAGACAAATTTTCATGGCCACCAGTTTGGTCAGAATACCATCAGAATACCAAAAATATGTGGTCTTTAACGCTGAACACATTTCTATGATGTAAATTTCATAATTTCTCAACCAACCCCTAATGTGATTGTAAAGAGTGGGCGTGTACTTACAAAAATACTCATACCCCAGCGACAGCATGCGCTTTACAAATTCATAGTTTGTCAATAAGTTACTCACGGACATAGAACATTTTACATGAATACATATTTTAATACATGCATAATCAAATCATTGAAGTTGCATATTCATGAAATTAATAAAACATGATAAAAACCGGTACAACAAGGGGGAATAGCTACCATATCACTTGTACCTGGGCTGTTTATGAGCATAGAACACTGAAAGTGGTATCAAGTGAATGCTACGACAATGATCGATCATCGTAAAGCCTGATATTTCATACTTTTCCGATTTTCATTTTCATGAATATTAATGAAAACTGCAAATTGGAGAGAAAAAAAAGAAAAAGAAAATAAAGAATAATAAAAAAAGAATAAAATAAACGGGAATATCTGCAAAATGATTTGCACCTCAGCAACAAAACCCCTAAAGTGTTAAAATTGGTATCAAACGATTGCATTAGTAAAATTATATGACTCTTTTTTTACAATAGATAAGCCATTTGATTTTTGTTTTTAATTAAATCTGAAGAAATTGGAGAAAACCGCAGACAAATGAAGGGGGTATACCTATATAACCACACCTATCTTGGCTACTTATATACCTACAGAGCTACCATTGAAATAAAATGATTGGTATGACACTGTCCTATTACCAGATTATAAGAAATATAAATCGGCTGGCTAACGTATTGTTCATTTATTAATAAAACTTCAGAGTGTTGAGAAAAATCACAGAAAAATGAAATGGTATACCAACAAAATTGCTTATATCTCAGCTAGTAAAAACCTTAGATTTTTGTAAATGGTACCAAATGATTGCTAAGACATTGTGCTATAACCATGTAATAAAATATGCTGTTCAGCTGAAATATTTGTTGTTCGTATATAAATAAGAAATTTAGATATAAGAGAAATATCACAGAAAAATGAAGGGATATGCCAACGAAATTGCTTATATCTTACAGCTACCAAATGCCTTAGAGTGTTGAAAATGATACCAAGTAATTGCTAGGACAATGTGCTTTAATCAAGTAATAAGATATCTAAGCTATTGGATTTTCCTAATGTTCGAATATTAACGAAAACCTTAAATAGAAGAGAAAAATCACAGAAAAATGATGGGGGTATACCAACAAAATCACGAATATCTCAGCTACAAAACGCCACAGAGTGTAGAAAATAGTATTAAATGATTGATAGGTCAGTGTACTATATCCATGTAATAAGATAATGTATAAATCATCTGACTCTTTGTTGTTCGAATAGTAATCATAACATTAGACATCAAAGAAAAATCATCAAAATAAAGGGTTTATACCAATAAAAAAGTACAAGTAAGCAAAGATCAGGATAAGGCGCAATCAGAAAAAGATTCCCACTCCAAAAACCGAGGTGGGAAAAAACTAAATTAACAATGAGGTACTTATACCATGAAAACATATCGTAAGCCGAATGAGCAGCTATTTTCCCAATAGGAGGCCAAATGGCTTATATCACAGCTTGCAAAAGTCATAGAGTGTTGTAAATGGTACCAAAAGATTTCTAAGGCAATAAACTATTTCCCTGCAGTCTGGTATATATTTACCATTTTAGATAATGTTTTGTGAATGCTACGTAAAACTTCATAAAAATGTAAACATAACAGAAAATAAGAGCTGTCGCAGGACAGCGTGCTCGACTGCTTCTGACCTTTGTCAAACATAAGGTCAAACCCGACCAGTAACCCAAAGCATTATGCTCATACATCTTTTTGCCTTGATGCAATAAGGCAAAATCACTGAACTATGAAAGTTAACTATAACTACCTAAGATTTAGAGGTCTCACTCATATTGTGAAAGAAGTGTGTTCATGTACCAACTGAGTGCCAAGACACAAGGCAAAATCACTGAACCGTGAAATAAGGTCACACTGACCTATAAGTATTTCAGGGTCGAAGGTCTAGTGATACTTACTCATAATGTGAAAGAAATATGATCATATACCCATTCAGTGTTGAGATATAAAGCAAAATCACTGAACCATGAAATTAGGTCATAGTGACCTATAAGTATGTTTGGGTTAAAGGTCTGGTTAAAGGTTAAAGGTCATGCTCATTCATAATCAGAAAGAAGTATGAAAAAATACCAACTGAGTGTAGAGATATAAGGCAAAATCACTGAACCATGAAATTAGGTCACAATGACCCAGGAACACTTTACGGTCAAAGGTCTTGTCATACTCATACATATCGTGAAAGAAGTATGTCCATATACCAATTGAGTGCCGAGATATAAAGGAAAATCACTGAACTGTGAAATTAGGTCATATTGACCTAGGACTACTTTAGGGTCAAAGGTCTTGTCATACGCAAACATAGTGTGAAAGAAGTATGTTCATAAACCACTTGAGTGCTGAGATATAAGGCAAAGTCACTGAACCGTGAAATTAGGTCACAGTGACCTATAAGTATATTGGGGTCAAAGGTCTGGTCATACTCACTCATAATCTGAAAAAAGTATGAAAATATACTAATTGAGTGTCAAGATATAAGGCAAAATCACTGAACCATGAAATTAGGTCACAGTGACCTAGGACTACTTCAGGGTCAAAGGTCTTGTCATACGCAAACATACTTTGAAAGAAGTTTGTTCATAAACCATTTAAGTACTGAGATATAAGGCAAAATCACTGAACCGTGAAATTAGGTCACAGTGACCTATAAGTATATTGGGGTCAAAGGTCTGGTCATACTCACTCATAATCTGAAAAAAGTATGAAAATATACTAATTGAGTGTCAAGATATAAGGCAAAATCACTGAACCATGAAATTAGGTCACAGTGACCTATAAGTATATTGGGGTCAAAGGCCTGGTCGTACTCACTCATAATCTGAAAGAAGTGAGAAAATATACTAATTGAGTGTCAAGATATAAGGCAAAATCACTGAACCATGGAAAGTAGGTCAAACGACCCTTACCGTCATGACACACAAGTCAGTGTCACAAAGTCAAAAGATGAATGACCAACCATCTTCCTAAGTTGTTTCTATTAAGAAATAAAAAGAAAAAAAATTCGGGGAGTTCTAGATTTTGACCTCTAGCCCCGCCCCCCTGACTCCGACCCAGAGGTCCGATGTCATGGAACCTAAAGTGTATGAAGTATCAATGCTTTATGATAAGTTGTTGTCAAGATATGGACTCCTTGTAAAAGTTACACGGCAGTACATCTATTTTTACAGTGTTCTAGTCTTTAACTTCCAGCCCCACCCCCCAGGCAAGGACCCAGAGATCCGATGCCATGAAATGAAACTCAACCCTACAGGGTACCTATGGTCCGAGTATGAAAGCCCTCTGATAAAAAGTTTTCAAGATATAGACTTCTAGAATACTATATCACAGAAAAGCCATTATTATTAATGGTGTTCTAGATTTTAACCTCTAGCCCCACCCCCTGGCATGGACCCAGGGATCTGATGCCATGGAATGAAAGCCGACCCTACAGGGTGTCAATGGCCCAAGTATCAATGCTTTCTGATGAGTGGTTGTCAAGATATGGACTTCTAGAAAACTTTAACACAAGAATTGGCATTTTTGAAGGTGTTCTAGATTTTAACCTCCAGCCCCACCCCCTGGCCTGGACCCAGGGGCCCGATGCCATGGAATGAAAGCTAACCCTACAGGGTATCTATGGTCCAAGTATGAATGCTTTCTGATGAGTGGTTGTCAAGATATGGACTTCTAGAAAACTTTAACGCAAGTGTGACGCGCACGGGAACGGGAACGCACACGGGAACGGGAACGTGGACGACCGGGGTGACTGCAATAGCTCTATGCACTTCGTGCAGTCGAGCTAAAAATGAGATTGAGCTCCAATAAAACCATTTGTACATTCATTTTATCTAACTGATGTTGTAAATCTGGCCATATGGCAATGACTAATAGTCGTAGGAATTTTTTGAAGCACTTTTGAATAATGTGTGGCTATTTGTAACTGATATACAAGGGATTATGTTGGTATACCCCTTTATTTTTTCCGTGAATTTTCACCTATTTTTGAGGTTCTCATGAAAATTCATGAACATATTCATATAATTCATTGATAAGATTACATGGGTATAGTACATTGTCGTAGTTATCATTTCAATACAAAGTCTAACTACCTAAGGCTATACTAGCTAAGATAGGGGTGGTTTTATAGATAAACTGCCTTAATTTTTTTCTGCAATATGTCTCCGATTTCTCAAGATTCTATTCATAGTCATGAAACAAAAGTCAAACGACACATAGTTTATGGTGTAGGGTGTATAATATTAGATTAAAAAATATTTCGCCACCAATTTCAGCACATAAAAAGTTTTGGTTGCTGAGATAAGGTCATTTTGTAGGTATACCCATTTAATTTTCCATTTTCTTCCCATCAATTTCATTTTTTTCATTAATATTCATGAAATTGAAACTCAGGTGAGGTTTATAAATAAGTATAGTATGTATTTGATACTGCTTTCAGTGTTCTATATTTATATAGAACCAGGTATAAAAAGTGTCAAATACCTGTATAAATATGGCACTAATAGTAATTTAGTCAATTGTAAACGGAGAAAGAGCAATATAGTAGGTACACATCGTCCTTAAGAATCATATTATTGATTGAAAATTATGTAAAACTTTTAAGTTTATGTCATTCCAACAACGTTTCGCTAACAGGGACATATTTTTGTATTAAGATGGTCCCTCTGAACAATTTGGTATACATGAGGAATTGTTCTAGAGTTACGGGGTAGATCTTATATCTATCTATATACCACCCCATTCTCTTTAAGGACAGATTTCCCGTTGCTTTCTCTGATAATTTGAAGTTTTGACAAATATTAATAGGTAAGCAAATGTGATCATCTTAGACAGGTCCATGGAATTTGCAAATGTGTCAAATAGTACCGTATCATTGGTGCAATAGCAGTGTGCCACAATAATGGTTTGGGTCTGAAATGTTTGGTTTTTAAATGCTTTTCTTTCATTATTGATATCTTTATTGATATTTCATGAATATGCATTACATTAGTTGCATAATTAACCATTGTATTAGGTTATTAACGGAGACCAGGTTAATGGTAGATTACTAACAGAGGCGATAATTTTGATTAAGCATTTTACACTCAAAACACAAAATAAATACAAAATATTTTATTTTAAGTGTTATTGTATAAAATTATCTCCCCTATTTACGATATGACGTACACATTCCGGACATGACAAAAAGAAGTAACAGAAAGGAGGGACAATAAGCTTTAATTTTACATAATTGTCAGCACTCTGGTGTTATTTTTATTCGAGGTGCAAGTCATTTTTGTAAGTCTACTGCTTATTTTTGTCTTTTTTCTTCATTTTAATGTTTTCATTAATATTCATGAAGCTAAAATCACATGATTGTATACCTGACTATTTGGGCAAAAGTCATTGGCTGAGCATTCATTAGAACATTTCTTTGAAAAAAACGATGTCTAACAACAACCCTGGTACATTTGTTTGTATAGGTATAGCCCCTCATTTTTCATGATGTATCTCGTATTTGTCTAATATTCATAAATATGCAAATGGCCCGATTTCCCTACATGTCCATGACATGACAGAACTTTTCAAATTGTATCAACAGTGCAACAAAAATCACCACAATGGTGATTTTGGTCTTATTTAATTTACTTTTTGATTTTGAATGAGTTTATCGTCATGTTTTATGATTTTATCACTAATCATGAATATGCAAATTAGATAATTTGCATAACGTACCATTTGATAAAAAAGTATGTCTAAGCTTTAGAATGAGACCAAGTTTAGTCATCTAGGATATTCAACAGTGGAGATATTGACGATTAAGCATTATACACTCTTCAAAATATTGCATTTTATAACATTTTAGTACAGAGTTATCTCCCCATTTTACAATATGACGCTACACTTTCCGGACACGACGACAACCGGCAAATGAAAGAAGAGATGATAAGCTTTAATTTGAGACCAAATACAACCTTTCCCTACAAAGGTGCATTTTTCATTCGATCTAAGCGTCGTACAGGATTCATGCACCGCACTATAAGATTAGTGATAAAAGCTGTGAAAATAAGGCAAGCGATGCACAATAACCCGCTAGAGCATTATCGCTAAACCGTAACGTGACCATAAACAAAGGTTGCTGAAGGCTATCAATGACACATGTTACGCAACGTTGCTCGATGTTTTCGTTCAATAATTACTGAAGTCCAAAAATTGGGATGCCTAAATCTTGTATTCATCTACCTTTTCGATAATGTACTTCTTCTTTCGCGCTTGATAACGGCGCATTGTAAATACGGTATCGTTATTGTAAAGGTAAAACACCACATTAAAAAGTGGTTCAAGTCCGGGTGCACCGAAAAGTCAACGGCGGAGCTCTACGAAACAACAACAACATGAGTTATCCTTCTTACAAAAATGGCGATAGATAGATAGATGGCGATAAATGATCAAAAATGATCATCTATAAAACATCGCGACACATGCAAAATATACAAAACAATGATTTTTACTCAATAACACTCAGTGGAAACCTTGGAAATCAACCGACCTTTACATTTTCTCACATCGATTGGCATTTGTATGCAGTTTTGAAGCTCATTATCAATCATTTTAGCCATTGTCATGGGTCTTCGCGACCGACGAATTCTTAAAAAACAAGTAGCCCAAGGACAACGATCGCTCACCTGAGATCAACAAGTACAGTCACTGGACAAAGTGGGTTTTTTTTTCATATATGGGTATGATGGTCATCTTAGTCAAGTTTCAGGCCTATGGCTGCAATGGTTTCCATAGGATCATTGGTCCTGTAAATGCTTACCCGAGACCTAGTTGTCACTTTTTCCCATGTTTCCATGTTTGCCTATGTTTCCAAAATCGACCTTTACCTACATTAATCACATACCTTCATCTACTCTATCAGCTGTTTGCATCTATCACTTTTCAGTTCTCAAGCTGCAATAGTTTTCAAAAAATAACATTTTAAAAGCCGATGGGCTCCTGGGGTCCATTTTTTTTTCAGAATCATTAAATTTCAGTCTTACTACCCATTTCTTGCAAGATTTTCACTTAAAATGACATTTTAAAAGTTTTTCCCATTCAAATGCATTGACGACCTAAGTTGACCTTGCCATAAAATAGGTCAAGGTCACCACAGGGTCATGTTTTATATATACATTGTAGTACTTGAGTCATCCATACTTCATGCAAAGTTTCGTTGAAATCGGTTCACCGGTTCTGGAGAAGATATTTTAATGGTTTTTACCAAATATGGGCATGGCGGCCATCTTGGTCATGTGACCTGGATTATTTATATATACATTGGTTCCCACTTCCTATAGATGCTTCATATAAAATTTGGCTTTGATTGGCCAAGTAGTTTCAGAGAAAAAAATCTTTGAAAAGTGTGTATGGACGACAGACCGGCCAAGGTCAAGAGATGACCTTGACCTAAATCAATCATATACCTTCATCTAATCCATTAGTTGTTTGCATCTACCACTTTTCAGATCTCAGGCTGCATTAGTTTTCAAAAAATAGCTAATTTCCACTTTTCCCATTATAAGTCTATGGAAACTTAAAGTTACCGTAGCAATCAGAGTTCTTATCCGACTGGAATAAAAATAGAGGCTACTGTCAGGAACATGTATACAAAGTACAGGATTCATCCACTTGACAGTTTCTGAGAAGATTTTTGAATGTTTTGTGGTTTTGTTGTTGTTTTTTTTTTTCAAAATTTTGCCCTTTATGGGGCCCCAGCAACCAATCAAAATAAAGGATTAGGACAAAACTCGCAAGAAACGTCAAACACGACTCAATACACATTTCTGCAAAAACAAAATTCAAGTGTCTGCAATTTTAGCGGAAAAATAGCCGATTTCCACTTTTCCCATTATAAGTCTATGGAAACTTTAAGTTTCCATAGCAGCCAGAGTTCTTATCCGCCTGGAATAAAAAACAAATTATGTAGAGGCCACTGTCAGGAACATGTATACAAAGTATAGGCTTCATCCCCTTGACAGTTTTTGAGAAGAAGATTTTTGAATGTTTTTTGAAATTTTGCCCTATATGGGGCCCCTGCAACCAATCAAAATGAAGGATTAGGACAAAAGTCACATGAATCGTAGAGGACTACTCAATAAACATTTCTGCAAAAACAAAATTCAAATATCTCAAACAAGACAGCAAAAATTGGCAATTTTCACTTTTCTCCATTATAAGTCCATGGGAAGCCTAAGTTGCCATAGCAACCAGAGTTCTTATCCGATCGAGGTAAAAAAACACAAACTTACATTCCCCCTACCCATGGACGCTCCACATAAAATTTGGCTTTGATCGGCCAAGCGGTTTCAGAGAAGAAGATCTTTGAAAATGTGAACGGACGCACGCACGGACGGACGCCGGCTCGACTACCATACTATAAGCTCCCCATGAGCCTTCGGCTCAGGTGAGCTAAAAAAATCTGAAATTTGGTGTTCTTATACAAAATGCGCACCAAATTTTGTAACCACAATCTGAGCAAAAAAACTGCGGGTTATACGCGTGTGAATACGGTATCAAATATTAGCTTTAGACCTACCAAGACAGAAGTCGTGGAAGTCTTCCAGCAGTTCTTGTCTGAGGAGACAGAAGTGGTCTCCCTTTACAGAGCCTAGGTGACCACTGGTGCCATCTCGGATCCTCACAGTCACCAGAAAACTCTCCTCACCCATGTCAGACAATTCACCACACTGAAACATTGCAGAAAACATTGCCACATTGACATGCCTATGCAATATACATGTACTCAACTTTTTATGACAATATTTTGCATGTTGTATGCACAAATTTCCTAGTTGTGAAACCTCACCCCACTACTAATTTGGAATACTATTGTGTACACAGAGATTGTAAACAATATGGGATGATCTGGGTCTACAGCTTCTTTTTTTATGCTCAGAAGTAAAGTTTTACAGCCTACAGAGCCATAATAAGAGCTGTTGCATGCAGCATGCTCAACTGCATTTGGTCTGGTCATACCCACTCTTAATAAGAACGAGTATATTCATACTGCCATTGCATGTCAAGATATAAGGCAAAATCACTGAACCATGAAATTAGGTCACAGTGACCGATTTCCACTATATTTACATTTTTATTGCAATCGCCCTAGATGAAAGTATCTTTCTTTCCCCAATGAAAAATATTAAGTCACATGATCTAGAGGCCACTCCTACAGGCAGGGTGACGTCAAAACCAGCCAGTTACGATGCTTGTTTACTCTTGTTGGCATGACATCGGTCGCGTATCGCCATGACGTTGAGTGCTAAAGTTAAACATTTTGGCTGTTCGAAAATTACGTCAAGTCTGATTTAATGTCAAATAACATGACCAGAGGACCATTGGTCCTGAGAACGCTCACCTGAAGCCTGATCCTGGAGTATTAAGTCATCATGAAATGACCTTGACCTTGAATACTCACACACCTTTATTGAATTCATAAGTTGTCTGCATCTGCAAAGTTTCAGGTCTCAGGCTGCAATAGTTTCCAAACCCAGTGATTTATGAGAAAACCATAATTTTAATTTTGATATTTAAATGACTTT
Source organism: Rugalucina vietnamica (assembly GCA_964017185.1). Taxonomy (NCBI): domain Eukaryota; kingdom Metazoa; phylum Mollusca; class Bivalvia; order Lucinida; family Lucinidae; genus Rugalucina; species Rugalucina vietnamica. Next base: position 18,003,664 of record OZ024881.1, on the reverse strand, counting down.
GGGTCAAGGTCAAGAAATGACCTTGGCCTTCATTAATTACTTACCTTAATTGACTCCATTGGTTGTCTGCATCTAGCAACTTCCAGGTCTCAGACTGCAACAGTTTCCAAAATATCCATTGTTTTCGCCTTTTCCCATGTAAAAGCCTATGTTTCCAAAATTGACCTTGCTGTAAAATAGGTCAAGGTCATCATATGGTCATCATTTGATCAAACTATGATGGGCTGTAGTCTCAAATGCTACATACCAAGTTTCGCGAAAATTGGCCTGCCGGTTCTGGAGAAGAAAATTTTTGAGTGGTTTTTACCATATATGGGCGTGGCGGCCATCTTGATAATGTGACCTGGATTTCGCGATCAAACTTTCGTCTCCCCTACCCATGGATGCTCCACATAAAATTTCACTTTGATTGGCCCAGCAGTTTCAGAGAAGAAGATCTTTGAACAGTGTGTATGGACAACAGACTGGCCAAGGTCAAGAGATGACCTTGACCTAAATTAATCACATACCTTCATCTACTCCATTAGTTGTTTGCATCTACCACTTTTCAAGCATCAGGCTGCAATAGTTTTCAAAAAATCCATAGTTTTCACTTTTTCCCATGTAAAAGCCTATGTTCCCAAAATTGACCTTGCCGTAAAATATGTCAAGGTCATCCTAGGGTCATTATTTTATCAAACTATGATGGGCTGGAGTCCCAAATGCTACATACTAAGTTTCATGAAAATCGGCCTTCCGGTTCTGGAGAAGATTTTTGATTGGTTTTTACCATATATGGGCGTGGCAGCCATCTTGGTCATGTGACCTGGATTTCGCGATCAAACTTTCGTCTCACCTACCCATGGATGCTCCACATAAAATTTCACTTTGATTGGCCCAGCAGTTTCAGTGAAGAAGACCTTTGAAAAGTGTGTATGGACGACAGACTGGCCAAGGTCAAGAGATGACCTTGAGATGACCTTGACCTACATTAATCACATACCTTCATCTACTCTGTTAGTTGTTTGCATCTACCACTTTTCAGGCATCAGGCTGCAATAGTTTTCAAAAAATCCATAGTTTTCACTTTTTCCCATGTAAAAGCCTATGTTTCCAAAATTGACCTTGCCGTAAATTAGGTCAAGGTCATCCTAGGGTCATCATTTTATCAAACTATGATGGGCTGTAGTCCCAAATGCTACATACCAAGTTTCATGAAAATCGGCCTTCCGGTTCTGGAGAAGAAGATTTTTGAGTGGTTTTTACCATATATGGGCGTGGCAGCCATCTTGGTCATGTGACCTAGATTTCGCGATCAAACTTTCATCTCCCCTACCCATGGATGCTCCACATAAAATTTCACTTTGATTGGCCCAGCAGTTTCAGAGAAGAAGATCTTTGAAAAGTGTGAATGGGCGACAGACTGGCCAAGGTCAAGAGATGACCTTGACCTAAATTAATCACATACCTTCATCTACTCCATTAGTTGTTTGCATCTATCACTTTTCAGGCCTCAGGCTGCAATAGTTTTCAAAAAATCCACAGTTTTCACTTTTTACCATGTAAAAGCCTATGTTTCCAAATTTGACCTTGCCGTAAAATAGGTCAAGGTCAACCAAGGGTCATCATTTTATCAAACTATGATGGGCTGAAGTCCCCGATGCTACATACCAAGTTTCGCGATCAAACTTGAAATGCCACTACCCAAGGAGGCTCCACATAAAATTTCAACTAGATTGGCCAAGTGGTTGCAGAGAAAAAGATCTTTGAAATTGTGGACGATGACGACGACGGACGGACGGACGACGGATCATGGCCATCCTATAAGCTCACCTTGTGAGCCTTCGGCTCAGGTGAGCTAAAAATGAGCGATGATATGTGCAATTAAAAATCTGATACTTGATTGATAATATAAAATGTAAATACCAGAGGACCATTGGTCCTGAGAACGCTCACCTGAAGCCTGATCTTGGAGTATTAAGTCATCATGAAATGACATTGACCTTGAATACTCACACACCTTTATTGACTTCACAAGTTGTCTGCATCTGCAAAGTTTCAGGTCTCAGGCTGCAATAGTTTCCAAACCCAGTGATTTCTGAGAAAACCATAATTTTAATTTTGATATTTAAATGACCTTGGGTCAAGGTCAACAAATGATCTTGGCCATCATTAATTACTTACCTTCATTGACTCCATTAGTTGTCTGCATCTAGCAACTTTCAGGTCTCAGGCTGAAAAGGTCTCAGGTTTCCAAAATATCCATTGTTTTCGCCTTTTCCCATGTAAAAGCCTATGTTTCCAAAATTGACCTTGCTGTAAAATAGGTTAAGGTCATCCTAGGGTCATCATTTCAACAAACTATGATGGACTGGAGTCCCAAATGCTACATACCAAGTTTCGCGTAAATCGGCCAGCCGGTTCTGGAGAAGAAGATTGTTGAGTGGTTTTTACCATAGTTGGGCATGGCGGCCATCTTGGTCATGTGAATTGGATTTCCCAATCACACTTTCGTTCCCCCTACCCATGGACGCTCCACATAAAATTTCACTTTGATTGGCCAAGCAGTTTCAGAGAAGAAGATCTTTGAAAAGTGTATGGACGACAGACTGGCCAAGGTCAAGAGATGACCTTGACCTAAATTAATCACATACCTTTATCTACTCCATTAGTTGTTTGCAGGTCTCAGGCTGCAACAGTTTTCAAAAAATCCATAGTTTTCACTTTTCCCATGTAAAAGCCTATGTTTCCAAAATTGAAATACCAAGTTTCGTGAAAATCGGCCTGCCAGTTCATGAGAAGATGTTTGAGTGGTTTTTACCACATATGGGCCTGGCTGCCATCTTGGTCATGTGACCTGGATTTCCCGATCAAACTTTCATGACCCCTTACCCATGGATACTGCACATAAAATTTCACTTTGATTGGCCAAGCGGTTTCAGAGAAGAAGATTTTGAAAAGTGTGTATGGAAGACAGACAGGCCAAGGTCAAGAGATGACCTTGACCTAAATTAATCACATACCTTCATCTACTCCATAAGTTGTTTGCATCTGCCACTTTTCAGGTCTCAGGCTGCAATAGTTTTCAAAAAAATCCATAGTTTTCACTTTTTCCCATGTAAAAGCCTATGTTTCAAAAATTGACCTTGTCATAAAATAGGTCAAGGTCATCCTAGGGTCATCATTTGCGCAAACTATGATGGGCTGGAGTCCCCGATGCTACACACCAAGTTTCATGGAAATCTGCCCGACGGTTCTGGAGAAGAAGATTCTTGAGTGGTTTTTACCATATATGGGCGTGGTGGCCATCTTGGTCATGTGATCAAGATCCCGCGAACAAACTTTCGTTCCCCCCTACCCATGGATGCTCCACACAAAATTTGGCTTTCATCGGCCAAGCGGTTTCAGAGAAGAAGATGTTTAAAAATGTGTACTGACGCACGGATGGACGCACAGACAGACGCCGGCTCGACTACTATACTATAAGCTCACCTTGTGAGCCTTCGGCTCAGGTGAGCTAAAAATAGATGCATGTTGAAGCTGTTATATTTGATTAAGTGTTTGAATTTCATGTGAAATCACAGGAGAAAAAGCAATTTATCAACATACAAAGAAATAGCATAAACAGGGTAGGGGGGGGGGTCATAATATTATGACCCGCGGGTCAATTATTGCCTATAATATTTTGACCATATGTTTTTACCACATATGGGCCTGGCTGCCATCTTGGTCATGTGACCTGGATTTCCCGATCAAACTTTCATGACCCCTTACCCATGGATGCTGCACATAAAATTTCACTTTGATTGGCCAAGCGGTTTCAGAGAAGAAGATCTTTGAAAAGTGTGTATGGAAGACAGATAGGCCAAGGTCAAGAGATGACCTTGACCTAAATTAATCACATACCTTCATCAACTCCATAAGTTGTTTGCATCTGCCACTTTTCAGGTCTCAGGCTGCAATAGTTTTCAAAAAATCCATAGTTTTCACTTTTTCCCATGTAAAAGCCTATGTTTCAAAAATTGACCTTGTCGTAAAATAGGTCAAGGTCATCCTACGGTCATCATTTGCGCAAACTATGATGGGCTGGAGTCCCCGATGCTACACACTAAGTTTCGTGGAAATCTGCCCGCCGGTTCTGGAGAAGAAGATTCTTGAGTGGTTTTTACCATATATGGGCGTGGTGGCCATCTTGGTCATGTGATCAAGATCCCGCGAACAAACTTTCGTTCCCCCTACCCATGGATGCTCCACACAAAATTTGGCTTTCATCGGCCAAGCGGTTTCAGAGAAGAAGATGTTTAAAAATGTGAACGGACGCACGGACGGACGCACGGACAGACGCCGGCTCGACTACTATACTATAAGCTCACCTTGTGAGCCTTCGGCTCAGGTGAGCTAAAAATAGATGCATGTTGAAGCTGTTATATTTGATTAAGTGTTTGAATTTCATGTGAAATCACAGGAGAAAAAGCAATTTATCAACATACAAAGAAATAGCATAAACATGGTAGGGGGGGGGGGGGGTCATTTATTGCCTATAATATTTTGACCCCCCCCCCCCCCCCACTAAAAGTGGTGTCTGTGAATTTAACCTATTGAAGCTGTTTTATTTCAATCAGATGACTGAATTTCATGCATAATTACAGGAGAAACTGACCTTTTATCATTATCTAAACAAATAAGATACCTAACAGGGGGTCAAAATATTATACCATAATACATTGACCCCCCCCCCCCCCTGTTCCACTATTATTGAAAATAGATGCTTGTTGAAGCTGTTATATTTGATTAAGTGTTTGAATTTCATGTGAAATCATAGGAGAAAAAGCAATTTATCAACATACAAAGAAATAGCATAAACAGGGTAGGGGGGGGGGGGGTCACAATATTATGACCCGCGGGTCACTTTTTGCCTATAATATTTTGGCCCCCCCCCCCTTAAAAGTGGTGTCTGTGAATTTAACCTAGTGAAGCTGTTTTATTTCAATCAGATGACTGAATTTCATGCATAATTACAGGAGAAACTGATCTTTAATGATTATCTAAACAAATAAGATACACCTAACAGGGGGGGGGGGGTCAAAATATTATACCATAATATATTGACCCCCCCCCCCCCCTGTTCCAGTATTATCGAAAATAGATACATGTTGAAGCTGTTATATTTGATTAAGTGTTTGAATTTCATGTGAAATTACAGGAGAAAAAGCAATTTATCAACATACAAAGAAATAGCATAAACAGGGTAGGGGGGTCATAATATTATGACCCGCGGGTCACTTTTTGCCTATAATAAGGAGAAACTGATCTTTTATCATTATCTAAACAAATAACATACACCTAACAGGGAGGTCAAAATATTATACCATAATATATTGACCCCTCCCCCCCCCCCCCCCCTGTGTACCAGTGGTATCAAGAATAGATGCATGTTGAAGCTGTTATATTTGTTTGAATTTCAAGTGTAATTACAGAAGAATAAGCAATTTATCATCATATAAATAAATAGCATAAACAGGGTAGGGGGGGTCATAATATTATTACCCGCGGGTCACTTTTTGCCTATAATATTTTGACCCCCCCCCCCCCCCCCCCCCACAAGTGGTGTCTGTGAATTTACCGAAGTGAAGCTGTTTTATTTCAAACAGATGTTTGAATTTCATGTATAATTTAATGAGTGGTCATTTATCATCATCTAAAAATAACATACACCTAGTAAGAGGGGTGGGGGGGGGGTCGAAATATTATACCATAATATATTGACCCCCCCCCCCCCCCCTCCTATCAGTGATAATGGAAATAGATTAATGTAAATCGTTTTTGCACTTGTTTGGTTTCCTTTGTGATAACAAGAGAAAAAGGCTAACTATTATCATTAGAAAAGTAACTTGAAAATAGGGGGGGGGGGGGGTCAATATATTATTGTATAATATTTTGACCCCCTACCCATGAAATTTATTCTTTGACGAACCTTAGTAAATATATTATAAACTTCTTATTGAGTACATTCATAGGTATTCCAATGCTGTTTTAAGCAGCTGACAGAAAAAAAATTAGGCGGGTCAATATTTTATAGGGGGGGGGGGGGGGGGGGGTCAAAATATTATAGGGAAAAAGTGACCCGCGGAACAAAATATTATGGGGGTCAAAATATTATCTGACACCAGGTCTGAATCTACTATTAGCGGAAATTTAATGTTGTTAGTAATGTAACGTAAATTCAAGTCTAATATTACGAAGTCCAAGTCCTATCCGATTCCAACTCCAACTCCGTTAGAAAGGTCAAGTATTTGTTAATATATGAACTCAGAGAAGAAACTAGAGAAACTTTAACCAAAACTTTGACACAAATTAAAGGTGACCTGGATTTTGAACTCTAGCCCCACCCCCGGGCATGGACCCTGGGGCCCGAAATAATGGAAACAAAGCAAACCCTATAGAGGGTACCTATGGTGCAAACACAAATGATTTCTGACCATAGGTATATGAGATATACGGGGGATGATCCAAAATAACGTAGACTTTTGCTGTAGCTTCTACAGAACTCATTCAAATGCTTATAAAATAACATAAACATTAATCGGAACATGTCTAGAATACCGTGGCAAAATATCAGGCAAAAATAACGACCCGTTAAGAATCGACAGTCAAAACAAAAAGGTCACTATGGTCTACCCGGCGCACGTCATCTTTGATTTCGAAATGTCTGCACATTACGCATTTACGTCACTATTGACGCACGTTATTTTTGTTTCTTTTTCCATCTTTGTTATGCTATTTTATCGTCAGAATCTCAACGGGAATATTTTTACACAACTGATTTAATCATTGAACATTCCCGTTTTGCCTACATATAGTTATTTTCGGTCTTTGTGTTGGCGCTTTCAAAATTCGCGGCAAGTTATACATTTAAACTGTGTCTGGCGACAGCGTTTTTAACGTTGAATGCACTGAAAAAGAGCACAATTGATATTAATATTTCAAAAACGTATTACTCAAATTTATTGAAACTTATGCACAACATTATCTAAACACCAAGCTTTTACTGGACTAAGTTTGGCGCGATTTGCATGCCTATTTTACATTTTCTCAAGACATGTATGACGCAGGACAGGACCGAAAATTCGCGTGCGCCGCCTATGCGTCACCATGGTTTTAAAATGGCGTGGCGTGTTTCAGATACTTATGAAATGTGTAATTGTTTTATCTTATCTTGTTATACGAATGTTCTGATTAATCACAATATACATTTTTCTAAAATTTATCTACGTATGTTGAAGCTACAGCAAAAGTTTACGTTATTTTGGATTTTCCCTCGTAGACCACTAGAGAAACTTTAACCAAAACTTTGACGCAAATTAAACTAAAAAAGGTGACCTAGATTTTGAACTCTAGCCCCTCCCCTGGGCATGGACCCAAAGGAAACAAAGCAAACCCTATAGGGAGCCTATGGTACAAACACAAATGATTTCTGACCATTGGTGTATGAGATATAGACCACTAGAGAAACTTTAACCAAAACTTTGATGCAAAATGTAACTAACGAACGAACTAATGAACAAACGAACTAACGAACGAATGAACAAACGAACGGAAAGATAAAAACTATATACCCCGTCGGCATAAATGCCGGGGGTATAATCATGCAAGTGCTAATTTACTTGCATGGTAATATAAACCAATTGGTTAAAATTTTGTATAGCATCCAACCTTCCCTTATACGTTATAGCCATAACTACTCCTCCTAAACATGACTGTCATTATTATTATTTTTATTCTTTGTACATGGTACTGTCTAAAGCTCTGTCATTTTAAAGTTGACAACACAGGCAAGGAATAAGCTGAGAGATAATTATCTCATCATCATTCAATGTCTCTTCCTCTCTAGAGCTCTGAGCTGAGCCCTGAGACCATAAACAAACCATATGAAACTAATTAGAAAAGGAAATATGATGACCATGGGACTTCAAACAGTGCAATATGTCCCATATTAAACCACTGGGGTAAAATGTTCTATCACTTACACAATTCACATCTGTAAGCATGTACTACTTAGAGCTAACTAGAAAAAAGTGCCTTGAGAAGCACGTATACCCCCGGCTGGTAGCCACCAAGCCCCCCACCCTCCTCCCCCTACCCATACAACCCGTCAAGTGCTCATGCACCCCTGACATTAAATCTCAAATCTCCAATAAATGTCAGTACAGTACCCTTATCAAGAACACTTTAGAAATAAGCACTGAAAAGTACTTTGCATACAAACATGGGGGGAGGGGGAGTGGAGATTTAGAATGACAAATCTATTTTAGAGCAGTATACAGAGCTGACGTGTATACTCTATCTAGGACATAATCCGTGGACATTGTGGGTCAGGTCCTCAGTCCTAGATTGTAATGAAAATAGAATGTCATTGTTTAAAAAAAAGAACAAAAAACCTTGAACTCAAGTCCCACTCCCACCCCATGCCATGGACCCTTGGGTCCGTCCCACCCCCACCCCCATGCATGGACCACTGGGTCTAACCCTTATGTGGTACCTATGTTGTAAGCATGAATGCTTTCTGACACATCATGGTTGTCAAGATATAGACCTACAGAATATTAATCTTGGTAACTATATTGCATTTTCAAAAATGTGTCCTAGATTCTGACCTCCAGCCCCACCCCTATAGTTTGGTGCCATGGAATTTAATTCAACCCTAAAGGGTATCTATGGTCCAAATAGGAATACATTCCTATAAGTATTTGTTAATATATGAACTTACAGATGAAAAAACACTATTTAAATAGCACATTTTTAAGGTGACCTAGATTTTTAACTCTAGCCCCACCCCCAAGCAAGGACCCTCAGGTCTGAACTCATGGAAACAAAGCAAACCTTATAGGGTACCTAAAGTCCAAATATGAATGATTTCTGAAAATTAGCTCATGAGATATACACCAGCAGAGAAACTTCAACCAAAACTTTGACCCAAATGAAAGGTGACCTAGATTTTGACCTCTAGCACCACCCCCGGGCATGGACCCAGGGTCCGAACTCATGGAAACAAAGCAGACCCTATAGGGTACCTATGGTTGAAATATGAATGGTTTCTGATCATTGGTTAATGAGATATACACCACCAGAGAAACTTTAACCAAAACTTTGACATAAATTCCACAAATGTTCCGGAATTACTAACGAACTAACGAACGAACGAACATACGAACGGACGAACGGAAAAGCGAAAACTATATACCCGTCTGCATAGATGCCAGGGGTATAACAAGCAAAATCAGAGAATTTATGTACCCCGCCTTGATTGTTTAGTTACATAAATAACATATATCCAAACCACATGCACTTTCTTAGTGTAAATGACTGAAAAACAGCAAAGTTCAAATTTCGAAAAAGTGATAAAAATTAAAGTCACCCAGGGTAGGTCATGATGGTACTGCATAAAACTTCAGACCAATATCTACCAACATGCAAAGTATGAACTCGATCAATCAACATGGTCAAGAGATATAGACTTACAAAAACTAAAATCAAAAACTTAAACACAAAATTTCTAAGTCTGTGACTCAAGGTCACCGAGAGTGGGTCATGATGGTACTGCATAAAACTTCAGACCAATATCTAGCAACATGCAAAGTATCAACTCAGTCCATCAATATGGTCAAGAGATATAGACTTACAAAAACTTTATCCAAAAACTTGAACACAAAATTTTCTAAGTCCGTGACCTTGACCTCAAGGTCACCCAGGGTGGGTCATGATGGTACTGCGTAAAACTTCAGACCAATATCTAGCAACATGCAAAGTATCAACTCAATCCATCAATATGGTCAAGAGATATAGACTTACAAAAACTTTAACCAAAAACTTGAACACAAAATTTCTAAGTCTGTGCCCTTGACCCCAAGGTCACCCAAGGTGGGTCATGATGGTACTGTGTAAAACTTCAGACCAATATCTAGCAACATGCAAAGTATCAACTTGATCCATCAACATGGTCAAGAGATATAGACTTATAAAAAACTTAAACCGAAAGTGTGACGCGGACGCGGACACGCACGTAAACGGGCACGACCGAGGTGACTACAATAGCTCTATGCACTTCGTGCAGGCGAGCTAAAAACTAAGCATGCAGACTGTCGCATAACATTTAAGTTATACCCTATACGTTTGTAATGTGTAATGATATTTCTGATTCTGAACAGAAAAGAAAAATCATTCCTTTTCATTCCAGTCTCTTAAATTTGTAAACCAAGTCCCCATAAAATTCTGGTTCTGATGACTGGATTAAAAACTAAGCATGCAGACTGTCGCATAGCATTTAAGTTATACCCTATACGTTTGCAACGTGTAATGATTTTTCTGAAATTCTGAACAGAAAAGAAAAATCATTCCTTCATTCATTCCAGTCTCTTAAATTTGTAAACCAAGTCCCCATAAAATTCTGGTTCTGAAAGGCCCTCATGTAAAAGCTTCTTTAGCCCATTAAATTTGGAAATTGATTCATGGTGTCTGCAATAAAATTTAGAAAACATTTTTGGAAGTTTATGATACTGATAGCCCTGCTGTAGAAGTTTGGCTGTTTGAAAGCTAACCCTACAGGGTATCTATGGTCCAAGTATGAATGCTTCCTGATGAGTGGTTGTCAAGATATGGACTTCTAGAAAACTATACCGCCAGTGTAATGCGCATGCCGCAATGCGGATGGGAAACGTAAAGGGAACGGTAACAGAAATGCAGACAACCAAGGAACTACATTAGCTCTGTATATGCACTTCATGCAGTCGAGCTAAAAAGTACATGTTATGTTTTCAGAAGTCCTTTGGATACAAATTTACTTAAACGATAATTTCTATTTCACCATCTACTTGTATCTAACTGATATCTCTTCTCTCTGATATTGTTAGACATTGCCCCAACATACCAAATCTTTGATTTTCTGTTTGATTTCCTCTGCGATTCCTTGCATATCTTCAGCCATATCATGGGCAGTTTTCCCATCCTCCTTCATCAGAGATCCCGCCTCTATCATACCTAGCCCCTCCCCTTCTACAATCTGCTGTTCTAGGGGTGGGGCTTCTAACTGGTTGTTCACCAGTAGTAGGGGACCCTCTTGTTCCATATATTGTTGTTTCATAACAGTCTTTGAGTCATCAATCAACAACAATTGGTCTCCTACCCTCACATCTCCAGAGTCTTGTAGGGCCTTCAGCTGATCAGCATCAATGTGTAACACTGTTGCCTGCAAGTCAAACAAATCATAAAATGCCTCATACCCGTATATTCCAAATTAATGGCACATGGATCACCAACAAGGTTCGCAATTTTCTTGGCATTATGAGCATTTACCATCCCAATGGAAAATCATTCCTTCATTTCCCCGAGAAATACTAGGGAATTACAAGGAATTTATCATTCATGAAGGTAAATATTTCATAAGACAGACTTGCCACATTCTCTATTTCTGCCAATGAATGTTTAACAGTTTGCTGTTTCTGTGTTCATAGAAAATCCTTGTACCTATTGGTGCTTCGGATAATAAATGTTCTGATTTTTTGGTGTAAAATTCTGACACCATGTATATTCCATGTGGCAATTTTGCAATATTGTTTAATAATTCCAACTTTACTAATTTCCTACATTCTGATTGGTTGTTTGGAAGACTTTTAAACTTCGATAAAAGCAATGCGTAAGAATTGCAATATATTGCAATATTGTTTCATAATTCCAACTTTACTAATTTCCTACATTCTGATTGGTTGTTTGGAAGACTTTTATACTTCGATAAAAGCAATGCGTAAGAATTCTCAGTGCAACGTTGCGTGATTACGTGACATTTCTTCGAAGAAACGTTGACGTCACCAAATTTAAACGTCATAAAAACAATGGATGAACGCGTTTTGAAGGCGTCAAAATGAATATTTGGAATTTTTATTAACATGAACAGTGTACGGTAAGTGTTTTTATCTTCTTGTTGTGTGTTGAAATTTGATGTTTGTATTTCTAATGTTCCAAGCCCCAGTTCAAAATCAACATGCTTTTCTATCGGCCCAGACTGAGATATTTTCTCCCAAAAGAATGATTTTGAACAAAGGGGAGATGTTTTAAAGCGTCCGCTTTTACAGTTTGACTATAGCAAGCCAGTTATAGCTTCTATTAATTGCGAGAAGTGAGTTCTATGCACAGTTGAAATTTTCAAGATGGCTGCCTCATAAAGCTCTATTTTCCTTCTGCTGGCTATAAACATTTAAATCAATGTAGACAAATGCAGTGTAAGGAGACAAAGTTGGAATTATCAGGAATTAATTATTATTTTTGTTGATTTTATCGATGTGTAAACTCAGGCGAATCACTCACAAACTTTTTCATAAAGCCCTTCGGGCATTCCTATACTAAAACTGTGTTTTAAGCTTGTGCTATTTTTTACATCAACTATTCTATGGCATTCAAACAATGCAATTATGCATTTATCTGCCTGGAACAATGAACAGGTAGTATTCTGGGTTCCTACTGTATCGCGGTCCTTATTTGTAATAGGAAATACACATGTACCAAATACACAAGATGAATAATTGAATTTTATTCTCCCTCAACAATGTGAAAAATCCTTCCCCTGGGACCATTTTATGTAGTAAATTACAACAAATTTGTTAATATTGTGTGGCTTCCGCATTAGTGCGGCCATGTAGTTTTATACCCAAGTGGCAAAAGTGACTTCAGTATCGTGGGGTTCACCCAAAACGCCAATGTCAAAGTTTCCATATAATGAGATAAAGTGACCTAGTGATGGCATGTGATCTCTGACATCCAGACGACAGATCTGGCTCGAAGAAAATTAAAACAACAGATTTTCAATGGACTGAGGGACATTTCATGGGAAAGTGGTAACCAGTATTTGCAGAAACAAGTTTTATACATGATTTTTGTAAAGGTATACATGTATATATATTTACCAGAATTCTTGACATTTTGCTCAATTGTCACAGAAGTTAAGCGTTTGACGTTTGCCTATAAAGATGCCAAACGTAAACAATCGATAGGGGGCACTGCGCTTGAAAATTCACATGATATGAAAATGACGCGATACAGAAGATGCCATGATATAGTAGGGTCGGCGTATAATTCAGATACAGGCCAACCTCGTTATAAGGTTATCTTTGGGGTACATATAAACAAATTGTGCTATAAGTGAACTGTGTTATAATGAGGTTACATATAGCAAAATGATCAGTTTGGGAGCCATGACATGGCTGTGTTATATTGAAAACTGCATTGTAATAAAGTGCATTATAATGAGGTTGAAGTGTTATTAAATAAGAGCTGTCGCAGGACAGCGTGCTCGACTGCTTCTGACCTTTGTCAAACATAAGGCCAAACCCGACCAGTAACCCAAAGCATTATGCTCATACATCTTTTTGCCTTGATGCAATAAGGCAAAATCACTGAACTATGAAAGTTAGGTCTCACTCATATTGTGAAAGAAGTGTGTTCATATACTAACTGAGTGCCAAGACACAAGGCAAAATCACTGAACCGTGAAATAAGGTCGCACTGACCTACATGTAAAGGTATTTCAGGGTCAAAAGTACTTACTCAGAGTGTGAAAGAAATATGATCATATACCCATTCAGTGTTGAGATATAAAGCAAAATCACTGAACCATAAAATTAGGTCATAGTGACCTATAAGTATGTTTGGGTTAAAGGTCTGGTCATACTCATTCATAATCAGAAATACCAGCTGAGTGTCGAGATATAAGGCAAAATCACTGAACCATGAAATTAGGTCACAGTGACCCAGGAATACTTTACGGTCAAAGGTCTTGTCATACGCAAACATATCGTGAAAAAAGTATGTTCATATACCAATTGAGTGCAGAGATATAAACGAAAATCACTGAACCGTGAAATTAGGTCATATTGACCTAGGACTACTTTAGGGACAAAGGTCTTGTCATACGCAAACACAGTGTGAAAGAAGTTTGTTTATAAACCACTTGAGTGCCGAGATATAAGGCAAAGTTACTGAACCGTGAAATTAGGTCATAGTGACCTATAAGTATATTGGGGTCAAAGGTCTGATCATACTCACTCATAATCTGAAAAAAGTATGAAAATATACTAATTGAGTGTCAAGATATAAGGCAAAAATCACTGAACCGTGAAATTAGGTCACAGTGGCCTAGGACTACTTCAGGGTCAAAGGGCTTGTCATACGCAAACATACTTTGAAACATACTTTGAAAGAAGTTTGTTTATAAACCATTTGAGTACCGAGATATAAGGCAAAGTCACTGAACCGTGAAATTAGGTCAAAGTGACCTATAAGTATATTGGGGTCAAAGGTCTGGTCATACTCACTCATAATCTGAAAAAAAGTATGAAAATATACTGAAAGAGTGTCAAGATATAAGGCAAAATCACTGAACCGTGAAATTAGGTCACAGTGACCTATAAGTCACAGTGACCTATAAGTATATCGGGGTCAAAGGCCTGGTCGTACTCACTCATAATCTGAAAGAAGTAAGAAAATATACAAATTGAGTGTCAAGATATAAGGCAAAATCACTGAACCATGGAAAGTAGGTCAACCGACCCTTACCGTCATGACACACAAGTCAGTGTCACAAAGTCAAAAGATGAATGACCAACCGAAGTTGTTTCTATTAAGAAATAAAAAGAAAAAAAAATCAGGGAGTTCTAGATTTTGACCTCTAGCCCGCCCCCCTGACTCCGACCCAGAGGTCCAATGTCATGGAACCTAAAGTGTATGTAGTATGAATGCTTTATGATAAGTTGTTGTCAAGATATGGACTCCTTGTAAAAGTTACACAGCAGTACATCTATATTTTACAGTGTTCTAGTTTTTAACTTCTAGCCCCATCCCCAAGGCATGGACCCAGAGATCGGATGCCATGAAATGAAACTCAACCCTACAGGGTACCTATGGTCCGAGTATGAAAGCCCTCTGATAAAAGGTTTTTATAGACTTCTAGAATACTATATCACAGAAAAGCCATTATTATTAATGGTGTTCTAGATTTTAACCTCTAGCCCCACCCCCTGGCATGGACCCAGGGATCTGATGCCATGGAATGAAAGCCGACCCTACAGGGTGTCAATGGGTGGTTGTCAAGATATGGACTTCCAGAAAACTTTAACACAAGAATTGACATTTTTGAAGGTGTTCTAGATTTTAACCTCCAGCCCCACCCCCTGGCCTGGACCCAGGGGCCTAATGCCATGGAATGAAAGCAAACCCTACAGGGTATCTATGGTCCAAGTATGAATGCTTTCTGATGAGTGGTTGTCAATATATGGACTTCTAGAAAACTTTAACGCAAGTGTGACGCACACAGGAACGGGAACGGGAACGTGGACGACCGGGGTGACTGCAATAGCTCTATGCACTTCGTGCAGTCGAGCTAAAAATAGATGATTTTCTCAGATGATTAGTTTTCTAAACCCTCCTAGTACCATTTCTTGAACGGGACCAATTCTCGAACAATAATTTGATTTACATTAAATAACATAAATGCTTGTCAACGGTAATAAAATTTAGGAAGGTTTTCTTTCGCCAATCAAGGGGCAACAAAACTAGCACAGTGCCATGTGTTAACCTCGTTTTGGATTTCCCTAGCACCCTCTGTACCCGTGATACAATCAATTACCTAACGTCGGAGAATGATACAACTAGACGCGGCGCGTGGCGGAAGATGGAGTCAGGTGAGTTGACGATTATTTTAATTTTACAGGCATTTATGCGGGGGAGTTTGGGTCAAGAGTTGGCAGAGAAATAAAGTGTACATACCTCTGTTTGTTTGCCATCAACAGTATTCTAAACAACATCTCCTTGCCACAGAAACAATAGTTTTCTCGGCAGAAAATTCCACCATCGTCACGAAAAATGATTGCATTTGCTAATTTCTCCAATCTTTCGTCACCTATTGACATTTTTAACGTTTCAATATAGACCAAAAACATTCTTTGTTACGTACAAGCAGAAAACAATAATGAAGTCAGGCTGGTTTGTTCACAATATGGTGTTGAAACACACACAGGGTAGATCGATTAGGATACAACTAACCTATATGAGTCAATTACCTCGATACAACTCACGTATAAGACTTTTGGATAGAAAATGATGCTCCTTACGTCGGAGAATAGAGCAAAAAATGATACTACCCATACCGAAATCAGGTACAAAATAGGCACAAAATTTTGTACCTATTTTGTACCATTTATGTGCCTTTTCATTTTAGGCACAAAATAGGTATACCTATTTTGTACCAGTCTCAGAACTTAGAAATTTTACATGTGCCTTCCATGTGCCTTTGCGGACTTAGACTTTTTTGCCTATACCTATTTTGTGCCTTTCAGGACTTAGTCATTTTTTCATGTGCCTATTTTATACCTAGTTCGGACTTAGTCATTTTTTGATGTGCTTTTTATGTACTTTTGAAGAACTTAGATTTTTCTGCCTGTATTTTGGACTTAACCATTTTGAAGAACTTAGATTTGTCTGCCTGTATTTTGGACTTAGCCATTTTTAGATGTACCTTTTTTGTGCCTCTTCACAGACTTGTAATATTTTTGGACTAAAATCAGCCAGAAGGACATATGGATTGAAAACAATAGAATATAAAGAGACATTATAAAGCTGGTCAAAATATCTTTTTTAAAAGCATGCTGCATTTTAATCAGGCTTAATTCATGAGATTTAAGCAACAACTTAATTTCATCCTAGGCTGTACTAAGTCTTCTCAGAACAAATGAGTAGCGAACTCATAACATTTATGAAATTAATTTGTATTGAATTGTTTCTTAATTATAATATGGAACTAAAAGAAATATTTCTCTTCCAGAATGAAATAAAATGAATCACAATGATTTTGTTTTGATTTCTTGTATTTATTTTCTCATGTTATTTTATCAGTAATTCTATAATATGTCATAACATTATTATTCATGTATCTAATACAGTGGCATCTGGATGTACCTAAAATGTGCCTATGAGCCACTTAATGACTTTCTAATGACTCTTATCTCATGCACAACACATTTTCCGTGTAAAATGAGATTTATGACCACTAACTTGTACACAAAACACCCAAGATCTATGCAAAAATCTGCATTTTATAGAGAGGCATACACCAGTTAACATGTGGATGCAAGGAATAAACAGAATATAGAAAGTAAGAATTTGACTTTTTATTTTCATACACTAGGTGTGATTACACATATTTTCTGATATTTTTTCAAATTTGCACTTTTGCTGCTACACTTTTTCAATCAATTTGAAGTTAAATAGATTTAAAACAAATAAAACTGTAACTTACTGTTAAATTATATCAGCTGAATAATTTGTTTGTTTAGAATTATACTTTTATCATAATGTATGCTGAGTTAAACCTCCCATAATATGTACTATCTCTTTGACTTTGGTAAAATTTCTGAATATTTTGACTCCATACTGAGATTCAGCTTCTTGTTGACAATAGATGATGATTATGTCACATGTAATTGCAGATTTTGGTGATATTTAAAGCTATTTTGTATTCAGTTTTATGTCCTTTTCAAGATACCGTATTCGTTCTAATTAGTGCACAGTGCGCTTAACTTTTCAAAATAACTCAAAGTTAAGGTAACAAAATATCGTTCTAATAAGCGCACACTAGGAACGGAAACAACCCGTAAACGCTTATACACATAATTTTCGGAAATGACAAGAGTGTGCGCTTATTGGAGCATGTGCGCTAATTAGAACGAATACGGTAATTTCAGTTCATATTAGACAGGTCAATTATTAGGTGAGGCGAAAACAGGAGAACCCCAAGAAAAACCACCTGGTACATTTGCAAGCTGAACATGTGACACACAGCTAAGATGATTGAATGGTTAGTCAGGGTAATGAAATATGGGCTCTTAACCACTTGGCCACAGGTAAGCTATTTTGATTACAATATGTTTGATTGAGCAGCTCAAAATGGGAGATTAGGATGGCTGGGCTTTGGGGTTCTGACCAGGTCTGATATAAACCAGGCTGTATTGCCACAAAAATGGTTTCAAAAACATTTTTTAAAGGGTGGGTTCTATGTGGTAAAAGTAGTACATTGTGCTGATCATTGGTTGTGAGCTTACAGTTTATTGTATAACTGATCTGAGCCTAGAGCTGTTTTCGAATGTACGAAAGGCAGGTTTTCTTATAATGTGGCTTTGTGGCTTTTTAAAGTGGGGGAGGGGGGGGGGGGTTATATTGCGTACGGTCTATAATGTACCTGATGACTGCAATATGATTGGCTGTTTTCAAGAACTAAGGTATGGTACCTAAAATGTACCCCTAGAAACAAACAGGCACATATAAGGTACACCAGGTACATATGAGGTACATTAAGTACATATTAGGTACACTAGGCACATTATAGGTACACAATTTAACTACTAGGACACAATAAGCACATTGTAATCTTGTGCAAAGGCACATGTGTAAACTGGGCACACTTTAGGTACAAAAGGTACATATTAGGTACACAGGCACATAATAAGTGCACTGGGCACAATTTAGGTACAGTAGGTACTTGATAGGTACATAGGCACAAAAAAGATACAATAGGCACAAGATAGGTATATAGGCACATAACAGGTACACCAGGCACATTAAAGATACACTGGGCACCTTACAGGTACAAAGGGTACATTGCAGGCACATGTATAGATACAGTGAATTTCAAGTACAAAATAGGTACACTCTTATATTTGTATAAATGTACCTATTTTGTATCAGTTTGGCCCAGTTTCAGTCAGTGGGCCAATCTTGTACAAAATAGGTATACCTATTTTGTGCCTATTTTGTACCCAGAAATTGTGCCTATTTTGTACTTTATTTTGGTATGGGTACTTATGTCAAAAGACTATTGTACATTGAAAAGCCCACGGACTCGATCAGCTGGCTAACCTGCACTCCGATACACTCCGTGACCTCGTTCCACTTCCGTGACAGGTCGTCGGTGCGGAGTTATTGAACGGAACACCGATGGAAATACTCCGTCTACCCACGGACTAGCGAGCCCGAGTGTGTCAGGCACGGCAAGTTTGCATGTGTTCCTTATATCAACATGTTCCAAGGGCTCAAGAAGTTTTACTTAGTGTGTTTTATTTATTTTTCTGACTGGTCACGATTTTTTCTGACTGTTTGCCAGTAATTTTGTTAATGAATTTTATTATTATTATTATTATTATTATTATTATTATTATTATTATTGAATTTGACGTCTTTTTAAAATTCTAATATCATATAACTCATCTGGATAACATGTTGGTAAAATGTATACCCCACTAAAATTATAGTAAAATTGGGGTCTATAGGGTTTTTACCCATCTTATGCTCCAAAACGTAGCTTGTGGGTACTCGTTAGAACCACCTCGCCGAGGCGGTTCTAACGTGTACCCATAGTCTGTGTTTTGAGCAAAATAAAAAAAAATACATCTGAGAAAAATCAGCCCTATATTATAAGGGTATGTTATAAGGGTGTGTTTCCGTATATTTTTTTTTCGCTCTTTAAAGCAAGTTTTGACTCACTGAAGCAAGTTTTGACTCGTATTGTTACAAAAATAACTTGACTCACAGTACCAAACATACAGGCAGTGGTCATAGTTCCATGGCAAATCTGAAAACCCCGCTAAAATTAGGAGATAACTCAAAGTGTTCATTTTTGGCGTTGATATTGTGGGATATACACGATTGGAAATTTTGTTTAACGGTGGCGTTTTTCAAAAAGTTCTTTGTATCAGGCATCAAAGTCATCGTACAGAAACCTAAGGGCACGTTCCGGGATTTTTTTTTTAAGTTTTCAATAGTTACTCTCGTTGCAAAAATGCCAAGCTAGTGGTCAGTAATTGAAGTTTGACAAGGAAACTGTGGAAAAAAATGATTAGTTTGTTCAATTTTGATAAAAATGGACTGAGCCTATTCAATACATTTAACTGCTGACCTGCCTTTCTGCATAGATTACTGATATGCTGATCAGTGATCATGCTGAGCAAAACTAAGTTTAGCTTATAATCTATATCTATCCCCAAGAATTTAACAACTTCTTCACATCTAATATCAGCATAAGAGATTTTCAGAACCAAATTCTTCTCGTAAGTTCTTTCACCGTCTGCTATGGCTTAAAATTTGCCGGGATTTGCTTGCATAAGTTATCATGTGTTATGTATGACAGTTACTTGTTGAAAGATGTGCATTCAGTACTGGTAAACTTCCCAAGGGAGTATGCCCAGGAAAGTATGATGTTTACTTGTTGTCCTTAGCAATTGTTTACTTTTAGTGTCCCAGATATTGGACATAAACAGGTTGTTTACTTCAGAATTTTCTAGAAATTTCAAATTGTTCTTTGACGGAAAAGTCCGGAAAAATCTAAAAAACTTGGAGGAACCTGGAAAGATGTAGAATCTTCTAGAAAAATCTTTTTTTATGTCAAAAGAATATTGTGGAATTTTCTGGAAGGATAATGGCCTCTCTAGAATATTCCAGAACATTAAATTTTGGTAAACAACTTGTTATTTTTAGTATATGATATCATAGAATTTGCTGGAAGAATCCTGAATGTTCCTCAGTGCTATATAAGGGCTACAAATTTTCATAAGGACAATCTTTGGGTACTGTTACTATTAAGAAGTCAAAATCTATCTTACTGGAATTTAAACTTATTCTTGGATTAATTTGTGATATTCAATTCTGGATTGGGACATAGTGCTATTTTGAAACAAACTTTAATTCTTGGGATCAGAAACTGATACAGACTTGTGTTAAAAATTCTGAGGGACATTCAGACATTCTTTAAGGGAATTAACATCTTGAAAGGTATTGTACATTCATTTTTGTTTGATTGTATATATGCTTTTGATTGTTTCACATGTAATTACTGGTTAAATCACTTCTAAATAGATTTGTTAAATTTTAAACAAAGCTTGTTGCTGGCTAACCAACTTGTTGGTTTCCTTAATCTTCTAGTCACGCCTGGCACGTAACACATGAAACCAGTTTATCAGGATTTTGCTCTCCGATTGGAGTGTTTGAGTCTATCAATGTCAGGACAACTAAAACGGATATATGTTATCATCAGCATAATTGTAGAGATTATCAGGTTCAATAAAATAAAATATATCATTCATTAAAACGTTAAACAGTAAAGGTCCTAAAATTGAGCCTTGAGGAATACCTTCTAGATAAGAGACCAGTTACTAACAATATTATTCAGTTTGACTTGTTTTCTGCCAGGTTAAATGTGCGCGTGGGCGCGCGCGCGCGTGCGTGCGTGCGTGCGTGCGTGTGTGTGTGTCATGACTAAGCAATCATACAAACTGAAAAAGTACGCCCCTTTTTATACGGAGTGATGTGTGTGGTTGATAATACTGATACGTCGTACCTTAGATTTTCTTCTTCTTACAAGCTGCATGTTTCAATTAAATCTTGTTGCTGTAAACGACCTGTTTAGTGTTGCCGCATAAGGCGGCATTTAAGGTAACGTTACCGAGGAATGTGTTGTTGCCAAGGTAACCGACTTCCCCAACTTAAGTCATTACGAAAACACGCCCATGCAAAAAAAAAAACAGAAGTTAGTTTAGCTTTAAAAATTGAAAATTTTCAGCTAAAAAATTTTGATATTTTTTCTTATTTTTGCTCAAAACATAGATTGTGGGTACACGTTAGAACCGTCTCGGCGATGCGGTTCTAACGAGTACACACAATCTATGTTTTGGAGCAAAAATAAGAAAAAGAGGCGTACCCCTGCATACCCCACTTTTGCTATACAAAAGTGGGGTTCAAGGGGGTATACATTACACGGACATGTTTTCGTGATGTCTGCTGGTTATTCATATTTAGCGCAGTTAATAGCGCCCGGGATGTAAGAATGTCACAAATTCTATATTCTATAACAATTCACATTACACATGCAAACTTGCCCTGCCTGACACACTCGTGCTCGCTAGTCCGTGGGCTTTTCAATGTACAATAGTCTTTTGACGTAAGTAGTATCATTTTTTGCTCTATTCTCCGATGTAAGGAGCATCATTTTCTATCCAAAAGTCTTATACGTGAGTTGTATCGAGGTAATTGACTCATATAGGTTAGTTGTATCCTAATCGATCTACCCTGTGTGTGTTCAACACCATATTGTGAACAAACCAGCCTGACTTCATTATTGTTTTCTGCTTGTACGTAACAAAGAATGTTTTTGGTCTATATTGAAACGTTAAAAATGTCAATAGGTGACGAAAGATTGGAGAAAATAGCAAATGCAATCATTTTTCGAGACGATGGTGCAATTTTCTGCCGAGAAAACTATTGTTTCTGTGGCAAGGAGATGTTGCTTAGAATACTGTTGATGGCAAACAAACAGAGGTATGTACACTTTATTTCTCTGCCAACTCTTGACCCAAACTCCCCCGCATAAATGCCTGTAAAATTAAAATAATCGTCAACTCACCTGACTCCATCTTCCGCCACGCGCCGCGTCTAGTTGTATCATTCTCCGACGTTAGGTAATTGATTGTATCACGGGTACAGAGGGTGTAGTAGACGAGGGAAACCAACCAAAAGCAAAGCAAAAATCATTACTCACTTTGTTAAGCAAAATTTTCTCTGTTCAAGAAACATTCGCAATTCCAATTGTTTATACTTTCTCATGCCAGAAGCTCTCTTTATATGAATTCAAATCCAATTTTGATGAAGGAAACACACCCAGCGTCTTTCAGCTTTACAAATGTTTGTTTACACCCAGTGACAATACAGTGTCCGTGAAAATCACGAGCAACAACATCATTTTTCTTTTGTTACATTCCTAGTGGCTCTCCCTAATGAGATCACTTGCTAAAACCCCAAAAATCAAATAGAAAAATTGACAAATTCTGCTCATTTTTGATGCTGGCAAAAAACATGGAAACAAAGTGTGGTAAGAGACTAGTGTTTAGATTAGACCTACTCATAGTGATCTACATGTTGACATAGTTGCATTTCACCATAATACCTCCTGAGTAAATTTCATAAAACCCAAAGTGGGCAATTATAACCTTAAAGCCCAACCCGTGTCAACCCGGGTAGGTAATTTCATGCCAACCCTGTGAGTAATTATACACTGATATTCCCTCACTATCCGGCAATGTTATTATACCTAATGGATCTCTACAATAGAAACTGGTTGTGTTGTAATGGACAACACTTTCTGCTGTTTTAAGCGTTGTAGGGCATTAATACCATAATACCATTAATGCCCTGAGATGACGTCATAGCAGGGCAATAATGGTATTAATGCCCTGAGATGGCATGATAGCAAGGCAATAATGGTGTTATTGCCCTAGGGCAATAATGGTGTTATTGCCCTGAGACTGTGACAAATACCTGTTTACATGTTATAGGCACTGGCATGTGTTCATTTCATCTAAATTTAACTCGACATGTGTATGTACATTTCAGATGTATATTTCATCTAAATTTATGGTGTCACTTTGATGCTAATCACAAACCAATCAATGGCAATGGTGATTGCCATTATGCACGATTTCAAAGTCAAAATTACTTCTCTTTTACACAGGATATAAAATTCTGAATAAATAAATAAATAAATTGTGCATGTGCCGAAGGAAAGGTATATAACAATGACGATATAACATTCTTTTCCACGTGCATTAACGTTTGCCAAGCCCTCGGGCAATAATGTGTTGCAGCCCTCACCGCTACGCGGTTCGGGCTGCAACACATTATTGCCCTTGGGCTTGGCAAACGTTAATGCACGGAAAAGAATGTTTTATCCTCTTATTATTGTATCTGAAAATGATTTCAAACAGTCTGATCGAGAATTGGTTCCATTAACCGAAGGAAACATGAATATTAGTGGTGATGCAACGGACCGTGCTGTGCATGCGCCGTATGACGTCACACACAATATACTAGGTCAATGACATTGGAAATGTTGTGTCTACAAAATCTAAGGATTAAATGAATTTTATTCATGTTCTTAGACTTTTGCAAATTACAATGTTGTAAAAGAGGTTAGCGATATAATAGTACAAGGAGGCTACTGATTCTCCGGCGCAAGACACTTTGCCGAAACCACTCCGAAAAGACACTTCGCCGAAACGACACTTTGCCGAAAATTTTTCTAGTGTACTACACTTAACCGAAAAATATGTATGTTAGTTATGGAGGAAATAACATTATTATGATATCATACAAAATGTTAATATAGCTCACTTTGTTTATTTTATGAATTTCATTTTCAATTTTACATAAAAGTATTACCCTATACAGATTTAATGGCATAGGCCACCTATGTTGACCTTGCTGAAAAATATGGCCAAGGTCATCATAGGGTCATGATTTATATAAATTATGCATTTTACTATTGTTAGACGCTAATGACCCATTAGGGTTGACGCATCGTTAAACACCAATCAATCAATCAATCAATGATTTATATATACATTGTAGTACTTGAATCATCGATGCTTCGTCCCATGTTTCCTTGAAATCGGTCCACCTGTTTTGTAGAAGATTTTTGAAGGGTTTTTACCATATAAGAGCATGGTGGCCATCTTGGTCATGTGACCTGGATTATTTACACATTGTTTCCCTCTTCCTATAGATACTTCATGTAAAATTTGGCTTTGATTAGCCAAGCAGTTTCAGAGGAGATGTTTGAATATATGGTAATATACATACATGTATATTGCCCAGGGGTGGGGGCAGTTGAGCCCCTGGGGTCCAATATTTTTCAGAATCATAACTATTCAGTCCTATTGCCCATTTCCTCAAGATTTTCCCTTTAAATAACATTTTATCAGTTTTCCCCATTCAAATGCATAGGCGACCTTTGTTGACCTTGCCGTAAAATAGGTCAAGGTCATCACAGGGTAATGAGTTATATAATATTATAGTATACTGGGTTCCTACTGTATCGTGGCCCTTAATTGTAAATGGGAAATACCAAATACACAAGATGAATAATTGAATTTTATTCTCCCTCAACAACCTCCAAAATCCTTCCCCTGGGACCCTTTTATAAAGACAAGAACTACGCGGAGGTCGATATCGCACCTGCGTCGGGCAAAGTCAATGGAACGTTAAATATAGGTCAAGGGCACCGGGTCCAGGTGCGTGCTTGAAGAGTATGTCAATGACAATTACTATGCACAGTTTCACACTCGCAGCTATCAATGATGTGGAGAAAAACAAACTTCGATGTTAAAATTAGCAAAGTCAATGACCATGAAATATAGGTCAAGGGCACTATGTCAAAGTGTGTGCTTGAAGGGTATGTCAAGGACAATTACTATGCAAGGGTTCACACTCCTGGCTATCACTGATGCAGAGAAAACCAAACTTCGACGCAACTTCGACATAAACATTAACAAAGTCAATGGACCATGAAATATGGGTCAAGGGCACTGGGTCAAGGTGCGTGCTTGAAGGGTATGTCAAGGACAATTACTATGCAAGGTTTCACACTCATGGCTATCACTGATGCAGAGAAAACCAAACTTCGACGAAACTTCAAAGTAAAAATTAACAAAGTCAATGGACCGTGAAATATAGGTAAAGGGCACTGGGTCAATGTGCATGCTTGAAGGGTATGTCAAGGACAACTACTATGCAAGGTTTCACAGTCACAGCTATCACTAATGCAGAGAAAACAAAAACTTCGACGTAAATGTCAAACTTCGACGTAAATGTTGACGGACGGATGGTCGAACGTACGGACGCACGTACGCACGAACGTACGTACGGACGGAAATTTGGACTCCTATATCACACCGTGCTATAAGCAGGTGCGATAAAAATTACAACAAATTTGTTATTAATACTGCGTGGCTTCCGCATTAGTGCGGCCATGTTGTTTTATATCCAACTGGCAAAAGTGACTTCTGGTTCGCGGGGTTCACCTAAAAAGCGAATGTCAAAGTTTCCATATAGGGAGATAACGAAACCTAGTCATGGCACGTGATCTCTGACATCCAGACAACCGATCCGGCTCGAAGAAAATAAAAACAACGGGTTTTAATGGACTGAGGGGACATTTCATGGGGAAGGGGTAACCAGTATTTGCAGAAACAAGTTTTCTACATGATTTTTGTAAAGGTATATAGTGAGGGTCAAGATGTATTCCCGAGCGATTTTCGTGCTAAAATTGATTTCTTTGCTTTAAATGATTGTTTTTGTGTTATTATTATGAAAAATGATGGGGTTCAATTTTTCCGACTCCTCGAGCCAATTCTGTGGGCTCTTTTTCTAGGCCACGCCCATTTTTGCGCATACACTACACTGTTGGCACTTGTTGTGTTGTTTCTGCTACTAAAACTAGCTTTTTACCTTGTATTTTGCATCTGAGACGCCATTTAGTAGGCTGTGTAACAGTAAAACACCTTTATGGTAGGTATTGACGATGTAAGCACAATATATCTCTAAAACATTGTGGGTGAGGTAATTTAATTGGGGAAATAAGTATGAAAACTAACCATACTCTATCACCGGCGTATAATGACACTGAAAGAAAAAAAAACTTATCAAGCAGATGAATATTATGTAATAAACAGTTGTAAACATGGTATTATCTTTGCGGTGCCCATAATTTACTATATACGAGGGCCATTCAATAAGTAATGTGAATTGGCGTGCAATTTCTTCTACGTTAGAATTATATGCCTGTAACTCTATTTCTGAATATAATATGTTAAAATCGTTAGGATAAAGCTATTGCATGTTTGATGGTGTCTACGCAGTGCGTATACATATTATACATGAGGGTTGTTAAAAAGTAGTTTAGATACAGATGTAATTTCGCGCTTTGCACTGTACATGGTATGCATAAAATGCACACATAACATTATCAAAATATAACTGTGCTAGAATCGATCTTAATGGCTATTATAATGTAAGATTACACACTTCTGGTGAGTTAAATAGTGCCATGTAAACGCGATATTGTTGTGATTTTAATAATTGTATGATAGTTTCAAATAATGGATAAACCGAAAGCCCATGCATTTTATTTAATAAAGTATCGTTAATAACATCCGACAATGATTTAAACGTCATACAAGTTTACAAAAATAGGCAATTACTACGTATAAGAGTCATCTTGTTAGCTGAAAGCAGCAAAGACGTCCATAATTAATAACTCTAAGTGATAAATAGCAATGTATTGCAGGGTATAGCAACTTACATCGACATCGGTAATAACTCTACAAAAACTTTTGTACTTTCCATAATATGCATCTGAAAGGACAAATATCTATGCAAAGGATGGTCGAGTGGGATATAGGCATCAGCCTATTTGGGTATAAAGAAATAGATGGGCTGCGTTTGCCTCCAGACAAAACTTCTACGGTAATGACTGACCATCTGCTTACTGGTCTAAGCTGCCTAGGAAAAGTGGTTCAAGTAGAATCATACACACATAAGCCTTAGTGGCTTAGTTGGGTGGTTATATTTAAAGCACTTTTGGGTTGTCATGACATTCTCATTTTGTGTAAAGTCCCATAAAATGAAGGCAACGTCCCGACATGACTATAGCTGTTGGTTTGGACGTTAAGCATCAACTCAAACAAACAACACAAAATATATATTCCAAAACACATAAATAGTGTCGTTTTGATGCAAAGAGGAGTGCCCGGTATATGTTTCTTTGGTCACACAATTTGGTCACACAATTTGCACAACAGTTTGTTGTCTCATTCACGTCAATACAAACATTTGAATTGTACTGTTGCATTAAAGTTTTATGTATAGATTACTGGCAGAAATAAGTCGGGGCCTAGATTATAGATAGCGTGTCTGATAACAAACGTACTTGTCACCGTCGCGGTCCAGTTTCAAATCCGGGTCAAGGCATGTGACAGGCGTCGGTGGTCGCAGTTTTCATGAAACTTCTTTTCGACATTTGGGTGAAATGGCACACCATTTCCCCTCAATACCGATTAGTATTACATTACCAATCATACAGACCCTCTAAGCGGTTAACAATTGCTCATCTGGTCTGGTATTTAGCAGCTCTGTGCGGGAGCCATCTTGTGACCCATCAATTTCCTAAAGCCCTGATGCTGGAAGGCAATCCAAATATACCCATTCAGTCACAAACAACCTGTAGGCATGACCATAGCTGTAAATGTGACGTTTACCATCGAATCAACAAAGCAAACTACATTATTGACCTCCCTAGCACCCTCTCCCACTCATTCTCTCTGTATTGTTGGAAATGGTCCCTCAGGACCTTTTCCACAGTGTTTACTTTGAATATGACGAAAATTTTACCCATGATCGACTGCTCTCTCTCAATTACGCGTTTTGTCACATAAAGCGCTTAATAAAAACTAGTGAACCCGTCTATACTGACTAGACAGTTAACCACAATCAATTAAATTTATCCATTGTTGACACTCCCCGTCAAAAAGCGGTAAAATCTAGCAAGCAGTCTCGATCGTGGTGACTGCTTATCATAGCGCATCTAGGTTTAGATCGTAGATACCCTGACGAGGGGTACAGAAACTATAGGAACTCTATATGACTGACTTTTAGTCCATCACATCGGTCCCATGGGTCTGTTTCTGGTAGTGTGGCTGCAGGTCAAAATTCACTGAACTCTGTCACAAATTGACAGCACTGCAAAATGGTTTTCTACACATCGACATATTGATTGTAATCGTGTTCCCTTTAGTATTGGCTTTGATTCCATAACATCAGAAATTTTGGCCAATGCCTTGAGTGACAGATAAACACACTGGTCAAGCGTTCATAACAAGAAACGACATTCATGTATACGAAACGAAACTGAAACGTATGGGAATCAAAATTAATGACAAACCAGAGAATCAACAACACTGAAATCTAGAGCAAAAGAAATCTCTTATAACAAACGGCTGCTGACCTTTTCATTGGTTTCTTTTTAAAGAAGCCAACTTGTATTTAATTGTATTTATCAACTTATTACTGTGAAATTAAGGAGATTAAGAAGCATAGTCTTCATCAAGTGTTCTTCTTTGTTCTCATGCAACACCCTTATTTAGATGCTGATACTGACCAGTCAGAATTCAACACCAGAATAGCTTACTGGTACTGGAGATTTGTTCTCCGGAGTTGACCGAAACGTAGTCTGCTGCGATTACGATAGTACAATATTGGATGGGAGTTATTAATCAGTTATATTATATCAGACGTTTCACGTTTAGAAACATACTTCTAAGCAATGTTTAAATTATTCGACCCCGTTAAGGAATATGTCCTTTATTTAGACTTCTCGTGCAAATTTTCGAAATTGTAGTACAATAGTCTGGCTTTTGTTGCCGGTTTAAAATGGGCTACTGATGAGGGTTTAAATTGTTATCCGAAATTGCGCAATATACTATCTCCCTTTGATGTTTTTACTGCTTCGAAAGAATCGAACCTTTATATTTTATTCATTGAATGGTTCGTGATAAATAGAGATCACCAAGATTTCTGCTACAGCAAGGAATTTAGGTTTAACCTTTCATTCTCGGGCTGAACACGTTCTGGTCATATTCGAGATCACCTTGTCTTTCTAAAAGAAACGAAAAGTACTCCAGGACACATAAACATACAACTGTACGAAATGTCCATTCCGGAAGTCCATTCTGGTAATTTAGATCCATGCCTGTTAATATGTGCTTCACCATGACCTTAAATAGTGATTTATTCGTTTAACATTGACTGGGATGATGTTTCACAAGAACGAAACAAGTAACTTAATACTTAAAGCAACTGGACTTAGGATGGCGTTTTAAACGGTTGAGCGCTTTTTCTGTTTTGGTCGGTTTCACTTTCCTTCATATGCATTTGCATTACTTATTAAACGACCCTTGTGCATTATCTGTATAGGTATAGCTTATATAGCACTGCGTACACACGCCTGTATTACTCTTAAACATTTATATATAGCTTTGTAAATCAAGATATAAGAATATTCTCCGACATGTCAGTGGAAAAATGCATGTAAGTTCGCACTACTTATTAAATGTCCCTCGTATAAAAATGAAATAGTAGGTTTCTTCTTAAACAATAACACGTGCAACTTTTTATATTTGTTAATCTGAATTAATGTCGGTTTTCACTCTGCCAGTATATGTAAGCGAACACACCGAATTATTCCACTGAATTTCCCCATTAAATTACCCCACCCACTTTCAATTAGAAGCAATGAAGAAAATATAAACAACAACTGTAATAAATTGGTTCTTTGGCATTACATAAGCCATAGAAATGATGCATTCGATGCAACATACAACACAACAGTAAAGTTTTTATTCAGAAACAGCTTTATTATTGTCTGCAGTGTAGAAAAATCATAAAATGGGCGTGGTCTTAAGAAAAAGCCCACAAAATTGGGTCAAGGGGTCGAAAAAATTGAACCCCATAATTTTTCAACAATATAACCCATAAACAATCATTTACAGCAAAAATATCAATTTTAGCATAAAAATCGCACGGGAGCAATATTTCTTACATCTCGACCCTCACTAATACATTTATTGACCATTATTCTTGACATTTTGCTCAATTTTCGATGGAGTTAAGTGTTTGATGTTTGCCTCAAAAGATGCCACACATAAACAATCGCTAGGGGGCACTGCGCTCCAAAATTTGTGTGATATGCAAATGACGCGATACAGAAGATGCCGCGATACAATAGGGTCGGAGTATACTTGAGCAATTGATGCTTCACGCTAAGTTTCGTTGAAATCGGTCCACCTGTTTCGGAGAAGAAGATTTTTGAAGTGTTTTTACCATATATGAGCATGGCGGACATTTTGGTTTTGTTACCTGGATTATTCATGTATACATTGATCCCCCCTTCCTATAGATGCTTCATGTAAAATTTGGCTTTGATTGGCCAAGCGGTTTCAGAGAAGAAGATCTTTGAAAATGGTGGACGTCGACGACGGACAACAGACAGAAGACGGGTGCCTGCCTATCCTATAAGCTCACCTGTTAGCCTTCAGCTCAGGTGAGCTAAAACATATTGCCCTGCATAAAATGTTCCTCACTCAGCAATTTCACCGAACTTCGGCAATATTTCCACAAAGTATCACATTCGGCAAAGTGTTATTTCGGCAACGTGTCTTTTCAGCAAAGTGGTTTTCGGCAAAGTGTCACAGACCCTGATTCTCAGTTTAACGAAACAATACTCAAAATTTATAATTAGTTTTGTCTGTAAAAATGAAACCAAAGATTCAATCTTTAATTTCTTGGACATTACAGAAGTTTGATAAAAAAAAAAATTGCAAAATACAAATGTTGTCAGTTCTAAAAATATGGAAGTCAACCAAATGGAAATGTGTATATGCTAAACAGTCAGGGACAAAACCTAAACAGGTTATTAAAAAAATAACTGAAACAAGTTATTAATACACTTTAAATGATCTCCCTTTCCAAGATGTTAGAGTTAACTTTTCTTGGATATTTTTTTCAGGTCAGAAAACCACTTATATAAGTTATGCTTTAATTAGTAATTATGACAATATTAACTTGAATAGGTTATTAGTATCATTACCCACTTGTCTTTGAAGTACCTGCGTAGTACTTTTTAGACTATGTATAATAAGAAATTCTTTTGTAGTAGCTACATTAAAGTTACATCATCCTGGAAAAATGGCTAGACATGTGCCAAAATTCTGGTAAGGTGGGAACAGATGTTTTAAAATCAGGGATTTTGCCATTCTGATGCCAAAAAATTGCATAAAAACTGAAATTTTCAAAATCTTAATGGTATATACTAACTTTCAGCCATGTGAGTATAAAGCTCTCATCTTACTGCATCTCCCATTAACATTTTAATTATGTAAAACCCTAGTTAAGACGGCAAAATGAGAAAAGACGCTTCGTTATGAAGGTATAGGCATTTTGTGAGGAAAAGGGTTTGCGATCATTTTTAGGGGTATTCGGGTATGCTGAATCCAAAAACCAATGTTGGCAAGCTGAGAAATGTCTCCTTCACCATCTAATTTGCATATTTTCAAGATGGCCGCCAAAATTAAGAAAAACATCGATTGCTGCAAATTGGTATATGTTTAGGATTCCAAACTGCTACAAAATAATAAAAATAACATTTTATAATGATTAGAAGGTATTCAATGAATAAAAAAAAATCATTAAAGTTAAAAGGCTGAGGTGGGGTGTGGAGAGGGCAGGGGTGTGGGCTTTTCTCCTTGTACCTACCAAAGTGATCATATTTCCACTGTAACAAGTCCTAGACCACTGCATCTGTTCTCACTGTAAAGCATAGATATAGCCTTTAGATCCTTTGGTATGGAATGCAAAGTTTGTAATTTGCATATTCATGAATTTTAATGAAAACATTAGAAATGGCTGAAAAACGGTTTTAAAATCCATAAATAAACAAATTGCTGATCAAAGCTATAATTATGACAACTTGCTTTTGCACCAGTAATACAATATATGACAAATATATTGATGTCATGGGTCAATATGAAACACATCTCATTAGCATTTTCATGAATATTAATTGAAATGTCAAAATAGGGGCGAAAACCAGGGGAAAAAAAACTTTTGCCATTGAAAGGTTTTTGGTGCGTTATATGGTCGTTCTTGCATTTTAGGACAAATTTTCATGGCTGCCAATTTGGTCAGATGGGCCAATAAAATGCCATAAAAAGTCTTCAACAATGAATACATTCAGGTGATGTAAACATCACATTGTTTCCACAACCACCCGTAGTGTGATTCTATAGAATGGGATGAACTTACAAAAATACCCATGTCCCACCAAAAGCATACTTTAGGCTTAAAAAAAAAATGTTATGTTTCCGATTTCCCGACCGACTGGTCAAAATCTGCGCCGACTGCAACTTTTTTAGCGCTCAGAAAAAAAAAAAAAAAAAAGTCGGCGACCGACCCTGTTCAACGATTCCGGTTTTTATCAAAAGTCAAAACCATTTCGTTACGAGAATTTGTCCACGCCGATTTTCGGATATTTTCGGTCTTTAACAATTACGATCAAGAACAACAACATGGCTACTGTGTAGTATGTTGACACGACCAAGCACATTAGTCGCCATTTATTTCGACAAATGTAGCCACATACCTGCTTCAAATGTAATAAAAGCCTTGCGGCACAATGTCCCGTTATCCCTGTTATACGAAGACGGCCATCCTCGGTGTAAAGGTTTCCGATTTGGAGTCAAATGTGCGGTAAGAAGAAAGTCCGGTCAAAAAAAAACAAAAAAACCTACCGATCCCGATTTTCCAAGGAAAAAAAAAAAAAAGCCTACCTACCGACCC
The DNA here is from genome assembly GCA_964017185.1 of Rugalucina vietnamica. Taxonomy (NCBI): domain Eukaryota; kingdom Metazoa; phylum Mollusca; class Bivalvia; order Lucinida; family Lucinidae; genus Rugalucina; species Rugalucina vietnamica. The sequence continues at coordinate 17,970,376 of OZ024881.1, read as the reverse complement.
TATGCTAAATTTATGATGAAATCGGAAACATAACATTTTTTTTTTAGGCCTTAGAATACTATGATTGGTCTGACAGTATTGCATTGACATAGCAATTTAATCTTCATAACTAATATTGAATCATTAAATTTACATATATTCATGAATATTAATTAAAAAAATCATAATGGGAAAAAAATCATGGAAAAAGTAGGGGGCATACGTACATAAACACCTGTACCAAAGGCTGTTCATAAACCTAGGATGCGGAACGAGATATCAAATGAGTGCTGTTGCAATTTACTATCACTCTTAAATATGATACAAGAATAATTGGATTTGTAATTTCATGTATATTAATGAAATCTTTAAAAACAGGACAGAAAACTGGAAAAACTAAAGGAGTAAACGTAACAAATGGCTTGTATCTTGGCAATAAAAAGCCCTTAAGTGCTGAATAATGTATCGAATGGTTGTTAAGCCAATATTATGCCATCCTATATTACACTTTATAATTCATCTGATTTTTATTTTCATGAACATTAATAACATCTTTAGGAATTGGGGTAAAATGCGGGAAGCATAAGGTGGTATACACGTTAAAATGCACATATCATGGTTACTGATAGACCTAGAAGGCTTAAATTAGTATCAAATGATTGCTTAGACATTGGTCTATAATCATACAATCTGCTATTTGCTTTATCTGACATATTTGTTGTATGAATGTTAATAAGATCTTTATAAATAAGAGGAAAATGACCGGAAAATGAAGGGGGGTTACCAATAATATTGCTTATATCTGGACTGCAAACAGACTTAGAGAGTTCAAAGTGGCATCAAATTATTGCTAGTACATGTACAATCTTTTATTGCCATATGTTCAGATCGATGCACGACATTTCTTCAAAAAATGTGTTTTGTCGAAAATGCTGTAATTTCAAAAATATTCATCGCAAAATTTTGAGATTTATTCCGTAGAAGACTAGCCTATAGGTCTACATTTTGAGCCACCAACCACTAGGGTTAGGGTAAAAGTCTTGGCATGGGAACATTCATGGCTTTTAATAAGATGTTTTATCTATCAGACGACATGGTTTTTCATCAGATACTGTTTACCTATCACACTATAGTGTCCTAACATTTTACGGGTACCATTTTCATCCTTCTAAGATATAAGCAACTTTGCTGGTATACCGCCTTTACGTTTTGGAGATATTTTTCTAACTTAAAAATCTCATTAATATCCATACAATAAAAATATCTAGATGCCTTATATATCAGATCATATGGTTATAGAACATCGTAATATCAATCATTTGATTTCAACTTCGGCTCTTTAGGTCCTTCAGTAGCCAAGATACATGTGTTTAAATGTATACCCCCTATTTTTACCCCAATTCCTAAAGATTTTATCAATATTCATGAAAATGAAACTCAAATAACTTATCTATTACAGTATGGATGGTATAATATTGCCCTAGCAACCATTTGATTCAATTTTCAGCACTTTGGGGCTTTTGGTTGCCAAGATACGATTATATACTGAAGGTGTATCTGTTTAATCTTCTCCATTGTTTTCTCCCAATTTCAAAAGTTTTCATTAATATACATGAATTTGAAAATCAAATTGTTCTTATATCACACATCAAAGGTGTAGGACGATACCTTAGCATTTATTTGATGCCATTTTCATCGTCCTATGCTTAGTAACAGCCCAGGTACAAATGATTTTGTATGTACACCCCATATTTTTCCATGAGTTTCCTCCCATTTCTTACAATTTTCATTAATATTCATTAATTCAATGATTTGAATATTAGGATAACCATTAAATACTTGTGTCCAAGCACTTCTATTAGATCAAGCATAATATTCTAGAGCATGCTATTGGTATGATATGGGTATTTTTGTAAGTCCATCCAATTCATAAGAATCACACAATGGATTGATGTGGAAACAATATGATTTTACATCATGTAAATATGTTCATTGTCGAGGACATTATTTTACAGCATTTAAGTGGTCCCTTCGACCAACTTAGCAGCCATGAAAATATGTCCTAAAATGCAAGAAAGGTCTTATAATCCACCAAAACCTTTCAATGGCAATAATTTCCCCCTGGTTTTCGTCCCAGTTTTCAACATTATAATTAATATTCATGAATATGCAAATGAGATAAAACTTTCAAATAGGTCCATGACATCAATATATTTGTCACATGATATATAACTAGTGCAATTAGTGTCATATTGATGGTCTGTGCATGAAAATTGTTTATTTATGGATGTTAAACCATTTTAATGTTTTCATTAAAATTCATGAATATGCAAATTAGATAATTCACATTACTTACCACAGGATAAAAGGGATATGTCTAAGCTTAACAATGAGACCAGGCTCAGTGGTCTAGGACCACCAACAGTGCCGATATGATCAATTATGTAGGTACACACATCGTCGAGAATCACGTTAACATTTGCCATGGAAACCATGCAAGTTTTCAAAATGCAATTGATTTTTTCTTTGCGGGCAAAAATTCTTTGCATTTAAATTTATGTTATTTAGTCAACCAATCATCTTACAATATAATTTAAGTGATCTAAGGCTCAGCTCATGACAAACAAATGAAAAGTTTCATCAATATAACAGATTGTATATATTTTGGCTGCCATTTTGAAAATATGCAAATTAGGACACGAAGACGTCATTTCTCAGCTTGCCAACATTGGTTTTTGGATTCAGCACACCAAATTACCTCTAGATCAAGTGTCAAACCCTTTTCCTCACAAAATGCCTGTACTTGTTAACTTTTCTCAATTCCTGTCTTGACTACCCTGCATTCAATTAAATTAAGAAAAACTTAAGATTTTGACTGATGCAGGGAAAATGAAAAATAACTTGTTTGTTATTTTTTTTATAACTTGTTTAGGTTTTGTCCCTGACTGCTAAATGTGAAAAAGATCTAGATGTTAGATTTTACAAATAAAACATTTTCTTTTTTTTACATAAATCTAGTAGTATTTAGGGTTACCCATGCATCACAAACTTTTCTGCTTTGATCTTTATATTACCATTCTATATTGTTGGCTTAAAGTTAAGCATACATGTACATTGAAATTTGCAATTACATGTAACTTTGAGAGCTGTTCAACCTCATTGATTCATTTTGGATGGTCAAAACAAATACATTTTCCCTTAGTTTTTATGCAGAAAACCAGACATTTTTACTGTGTAATTTATTAACATAATCTTACATTTCAATATCTTACAGTCCAAATTTTGATGACGCCACTTTGACTTTCTTTCTTCCTTAAGCAACAACAGGCTGCTTTCTGAGAAGCAACAACTGGGAATGTTACATAGCTCTTGCAAATGCTTTTTTGTTACACACCGTTGCACAGCAAATAGTTATGAAGTGTGTGCTAGCTAAGCTTTATGCAACTCTTGCCTGATCCAAGCCATTCTTGTTATACCTGATTATCCACGATAGAAGCACCAGCCTGAGAGAGAGTAAACACATTCATATCTTGACTGCTACCACTTGCTGTCTGTATGGCAGATGTGTCAGATAAAATCGGCACTGTAGCACTGTTTGGAACTGACCCCTCTACATGTATCAAATCCCCAGGGGTGAGCTGCACTGAAGTCTCAGGCATAAGCACCCCAGGGGTAAGGGACACAGGAGTCCCATCCATCACCCCTCACCTGGAACAATGAAAAAAGACTCCATATGCAATGTTTATTAGCAATGCTTAATAGACAACCAGCAAAGTAGATAACAATGTGTACTGTGTATGTATGCACAATTTTTCGCTTTGTATGCGTAAAAAATTCAGACCTGTGTGTACCATGTACATAGTAAAAATCAGCGGTACGCAAACAGTTTTTGGTTTTAAGTGTACTCAGATATAATACCGGTCAAAGTTTCTGATGATGGCACTGTATGGATAAAAGGAAAGTCATGGGCAGAGTTAATTGAGTTCTTAAAAAGAGACTTTGTGAAGATCATGAAATGGGCATGCAAATGGCAATTGAAATTTAGTATGTTGAAGACGGAATTCTGTTTGTTCTCCATAGACAATAAAGTCTTAGATGAAGTAAGGGCATTCAGATTCTGTATTGATGGCCAGGAGCTAAAATACAATCCAACCCCAAAGATTCTAGGAGTTACATTGGATGAAAAACTGAAGTTCGAGACTCACATAGAACTGGTGGAACAGAAAGCGTTAAGGTCACTGGACCTGCTGCGAAGGTTTAAGAAAACAGAACTCATCAATACCAAGTGTAACCAATACCAATTGGAAACTGTGGTGGCTTGGACAGAGTTCAAACAGGGTTCCCACAGGACCTGGAAAACGGGAAAAACCCGGGAATTTCAAAATCCCGGCTCCAGGTCGGAAGAGTACCAGGAAATAGTAAAAATGTCTCATATCAGGGAATTGTCCTGGAAAATTGTAAAATCTGGTGTACACTAATAGTCAATCGGTAATAACAGAATGTAGTACATACCCAGTTTTGTAAATTATTCGCTAAATTAGATGTTTTTCCACCGCGAAAGTCTGCCAAACATGAGGTGTTCCCATTGCCAATAACGTAATTACCGGCACAGTACTGGCTTATTCACGCACAGCCGAGAAGACCCTGAATCAAAGGGAGATAATAAAAGACAATCTTCCAGTCAATCAAGATTTCGAAGTTTTAAAAACATAATTTTTATTTTGTTTTCCTGAATATCTGTTTCTGGTAAGGCTATATTCTGTTAAACGATCTTTTATTTTTCAGGTTGCTTGTAACGTTTGTAATCAGGACTCGTAACAAGCACAAATAACTTGTTTTTTTTTTCTTTATTGTCATCTGAATCACCCAAGTCCTTTAAGGCACATGGCATGCACAATGCTGCGATTTTTGAGAAATCGAGAGAATCAAGGTGGACATGACCACAGGTAGAATCTGTGAGAAAATTGGGAACCAGACCATGATAACAATGGCAACTTCATGAAAACTTGGGTCATGAAAGTGAAACTGGAAATGGTTCAAAGTTTGAGTTGTCGGAAAGTTGTCAGCAGCTGTTGTGTGAAAATATCGAAATAAGAGGGCGCCAATAAGAGTTTAAATTACATCATTGGAAAGTGAGTTCAAGCAAATTGGAGTAAAACGATAAGGCGTTCCCCATGGCTGAGTGCTTAAGAGCACTGAGTGATACTTCATTACCACATTTAACAATTTGATCATCTCACCGCTGTGTCTGGCGTAGATTCGAGCCCCACATGGGGCACATGTGAGATAAGCCAAGTTCTGCTTGTGGGTGTGCCGGTGGTTTTCCTCTGGGTTCTCCCATTTTTGCTCCACCTACTGATTGGCCCATCTCATATGGTCCATGAGCTATTTAAGATGTCGGTACCACCTGACCTGAACAGATCCCCCCGCACTTTTTGACAATTTTGGCATGTATAGAATTGGATAAAATCGGGGGGACCTTTCTAGGTGGTAGCTTTATGGTTAAAATCTTCGAGTTTGTTCTAGTATACCCCCTTCATTTGTCTGTGTTTTTCTCTGATATCTTAAGTTTTCTTCAATTTTTGGAACAAGTTTGTCAGCTTGTTCATATGTCTTATTATATGACATGGCTATCAATTATTGTCATATCAATCATTTGATACCAATTTTAGCTCTCTAGGACTTTTGGCTGCTGAGATATAAACGTTTCTGTTGGTATACCCCCTCTATTTTTCTGTCATTTTTATCTAATATTTTAAGATTTCATCAATATTCAACACTAAGAAAGCCTAGTTTTTCAAAAATCCTATCCTATGATTATAGAGCAATACCAAAGCAATCATTTGATACCAATTTCGGCTCTCTATAACTTTTGGTTGCCGAGTTATAAAGATTTTTGGGGGTATACCCCCTCCACTTTTTTTCTGTGATTTTTCTCTAATATTTATAGTTTTTATCAATATTCGAAAAAAGTAAGTCAGGTTGTTTGTGTGTTTTACCACGTGGTTTTAGAACATTATCTTAGCAATTATTTGATACCAATTTCAGCTTTCTAGAGCTGTTCATCACTGAGATAATAGCTGTTTTATTGGTATACCCCCTTCGTTTGCAAGTGATTTTTCTCTTATATCTTAAGTTCTTTAAATATTTGAGAAACAAGAAAGTCAGCTTGTTTATATACTTGTTGCATGGTTATAGAATATTGTCATAGCAATCATTTTATAGCAATTTCAGCTCTGTAGAGCCTTTGGTAATTGAGATATCAGCAGTTTTATTGATATACCGCCTTCTTTGCCAGTGATTTTTCTCCTATATCTTAAGCTTTCTCAAAAATTTGAGCAGCAAAAAAGTCAGCTGTATACCTTTACATGGTCATAGAATATTGTCATATCAATTATTTGATACCAATATCAGCTCTCTAGGACTTTTGGTTGTTGAGATATATATGTTTCCTTTGGTATACCCCCTATATTTTTCTGTGATTTTTTATCTAATATTTTAAGTTTTCATCAATATTCAAACACTAAGAAAAAGGTACAAGTAGGCAAAGATCAGGAAAAGGCGCAATCAGAAAAAGATTCCCACTCCAAAAACCGAGGTGGGAAAAAACCAAACCAACAACCAGGCACTTATACCATGAAACATATCGTAAGCCGAATGAGCAGCTATTTTCCCAATAGGTGGCCACTCAGTTACCTTAACTTAACTAAAAATATGAAAACATACATAAGGCGCCAACAGCACAAAAAATTTTAAACACCAAGACATAAAACAAAAAGAACCACTACAGAAGTATCGACTTGGAACGATCAGTAACACAAAGTTACTGGTGGGCTTAAACCGGTTTTACAGGTACCTAACCTCACCCTCAGCTTCTGCAGTGGTTCACAACATTTAGTTAGTTCTTCGGTCCTCGTGGTGAATCTCTAACTAGTCAATGAATCATCAAGAACAAACAAATAAATCATGATAAACATCCTGATGAATCAAAAACCAAGACTCACAGATTGAGTAAGCTGCCCGACGATGGAGATCCCTGGGCGCCGAATAACCTACTAACTCCGGAGCAAAAGAAAAACACCAGTTGGACCCCGGTGGGCCAAGCAACAGACAAGAAGCTCCGGCCCCAACCAACTAAAATGAATAGCTTTAAGTCGGGGCCATCATAGAGTCTAATTTTTCATAAATCTTATCTTATGATTATAGAACATTACCATAGCAATCATTTGATACCAATTTAAGCTCTCTGTATTTTTTGGTTGCTGACGTATTAAGTTTTTTGGTGGTATACCCCCTCCATTTTTCTGTGATTTTTCTCTAATATTTAAAGTTTTTATTAATATTCAAAAAAGTAAGTAAGATTGTTTAAGTGTCTTACCAAGTGGTTTTAAAACATTATTTTAGCAATTATTTGATACCAATTTCGGCTTTCTAGGGCTTTTTGTTGATGAGATATTAGCAGTTTTATTGGTATACCCCCTTCGTTTGCAAGTGATTTTTCTCTTTTATCTTAAGTTCTTTGAAATATTTGAGCAACAAGAAAGTCAGCTTGTTTATATACTTGTTACATGGTTATAGAATATTGTAAAAGCAATCATATTAGAGCATTTTCAGTCTCTAGAACTTTTGGTTATTGAGATATATACGTTTCCGTTGGTTTACCCCTATATTTTTCTGAGATTTTTTATCTAATATTTAAAGTTCTCATCACTATTTCATCAATGAGAAAGTCAAATTATTTATGTTTTTATCACATGATTAAAGAAAGTTATTCTAGCAATCATTTGATATCAATTTAAGCTCTCTAGATCTTTTTGTCACTGATATACTAGCAGTATTCTTGGTATACCCCCTTCGTTTGCCAATGTTTTTTCGCCTATAGCTTAAGTTCTCTTAAATATTCGAGAAACAAAAAATATATTTTGTCTATATACCCTTTACATGGTTATATAATATTGTCATAGCAATCATTTGATACCAATTTCAGCTGTCTAGGACTTTTGGTTTATCGAGAAATATATGTTTCCGTTGGTATACCCCATATATTTTTCTGAGATTTTTATCTAATATTTAAAGTTTTCATCTATATTCCAACAACAAGAAAGTCAAATTATTTATGTTTCTTATCTTATGATTATAGAACATTATTCTTGCAATCATTTGATACCAATTTTAGCTCTCTAGAGCTTTTGGTCACTGATATATCAGCAGTTTTATTGGTATACCCCCTTCGTTTGCAAATGTTTTTTCTTCTACAGCTTAAGTTCTCTTAAATACTCGAAAAACAATAAGGCCATTTTATTTATATACCCTTTACATGGTTATAGAATATTGTCATAGCAATCATTTGATACCAATTTCAGCTGTCTAGAACTTTTGGTTGCTGAGATATATACGTTTCCGTTGGTATACCCCCTATATTTTTCTGGGATTTTTATCTTATATTTAAAGTTCTCATCTATATTCCAACAATGAGAAAGTCAAATTATTTATGTTTCTTATCTTATGATTATAGAACATAAATCTAACAATCACTTGATTCTAATTTTAGCTCTCTAGAGCTTTTGGTCACTGAGATATCAGCAGTTTTATTTGTATACCCCCTTCGTTTGCCAGTGATTTTTCTCCTATATCTGAAGTTCTCTTAAGTATTTGCGCTACAAGAGAGTCAGCTTATTGATATATCTAATTGTATAATTATAAAATGTTGTTATAGCAATCATTTGATACCAATTTCTGTTCTTTATGACTTTTGGTTCCTGAGAAATACACGTTTCCGTAGGTATACCCCTCCATTTTCTGTGATTTTTCTCTAATATTTAAAGTTTCCCCAATATTTGAACAGCACAAAAGTCTGACTATTAATGTTTCTTATTATGTCGTTTTAGAATGTTATCATAGCAATCATTTGTTACAAACTTCAGCTCTCTATGGCTTTTGGCTGCTGAGCTATAAACGTTTCTGTAGGTATACCCCCTACATTGGTCTATGATTTGTCTCTAAAACTGGAAGTTCTCATCAATATTTGAACACCAAGAAGGTCAAAATCATTCTGTATTTTTTCACATTAATATAGAACGTTATCATAACAATAATTTAATACAAATTTCAAGTCTTTGGAGTTTTTGGTTGCTGAGATATCAGAATTTCTTTGATTTTTACCCTTCGTTTATCTGTTATTTTTCTCTAATATCTGAAGTTCTTTTTAATATTTGAGCATTAAGATAGCCAGCTTGTTTATATATCTTATTACATGGTTATAGAGCATTGTCATAGCAATCATTTGATACCAATTCAGGCTCTTTAGAGCTTTTGGTTGCTGAGATATAAACAACTGTGCTGGTATTCTCCATTTTCTGTGATTTTAGTCTAATACATAAAGTTTTCATTAATATTCGAACACCAGGAAGTCAGTTTGATAATTATATCTTATTACATAGTTATATAGCATTGCAAAAGCAATCATTTGAAACCTATTTCTGCTTTCTAGGTCTATCGGTAGCCAAGATACATGTGGTAATATAGGTGTACCACCTTACTATCTGCGCTTATTAGGGGTGGTGTTGAACACTCTGTGATTTTAGGTGACACAAATGGGCATTAAAGTGATCCTCTGACAAAACTGGCACCCTTGAGCATTTTTTTTTTCTAATGGTTCAAATTACATCCTATAACCCAAACCAAACCCTTCAAATGGCAATATAATTGTTTTCCCTTTGTAAATCCTGATTTTCGTCATTTTCATTAATATTCATGAAAATGCAAATGAGATTATTTATGCCCATGGCATCAACAAATTTGTCAAATAGAATAACTGATACAATAACAAGGAGCCACAATGATAGTTTAGGCCTGAAATTAGTTTTTATGGGAAAATTGATTTTTAACTTTTTTTTTTCATTTTCATGTTTTAATAAAAATTCATGTATATGCAAGTGAGATAATTTTCATTACTTATCATAGGATAAAAGGGATATGTCTAAGCTTCAAAATGAGACCAAGTTCAATGGTCTAGGATAAAAAACAATTGAGATATTTTCAATTTTCTATGTGTACCCCCATTATTGACGCAAAAATTGAATATTTAGAGTAATTTAATAAAACATAGAGTAAAATGCAAACGCCTCGACTTTCAGATGGCAGAAAACAGGATTTGATAGCTTTTTCAATGTACTTTTAGAGAATAATAGTGTAGAAATTTTCCTTGGGGAGGAAAGGGGGATATGGATAGCTAGAAGACTATTCCCTACCGTTTATTGTGTTAAAATGACGTTTTTTATATTATGGGGTATCGTAAATAACACGTCGTTTCACCATTAAAGCTACCAGCAATGCAAGTCCCCCCAATTTTTTACAAGTCTACAAACATAGTCCTACATGAAAATCATAAGGGGATTTGTTCAGGCCAGATGGTACCGACCCCCAAAATTTACGGTATTGGCTCATGGACCAATAGGAGCTGAAATAATCTTGAAAGGGATGTAATATAGCTTGTGGAAGCTTGTAAGTGTTGCAATTCTGCACTTTTGTGATCCTGGAAAAAAATTTTAAAACCTGGAAAAAGTCTGGAATTTCTATTTAGAAAAAGTGTGGAAACCCTGTTCAAAGGAAAGGTCTAGCTATGTGTCTCGGAATCCCAGGAAGCTCTACAAGTAGAAGCAGGGGTGAAACCCCTCGAGATGAGGAGAAAAGAACTGGCGATCCAACAGGCAGCAAATATTATGAAGAAGGATAATGAATAATGTTTAAAGAAGATTGGGATAGGTTTATGGAGTCAGAGGCAGTTGAGCATAAGGTGTCGCCCTTTGGAAAGATGAACATTCAAGTGGTAGATATGACAACCAATACAGGAATATCTCATAGCCTGGAGAAGGAATTTACCTACCAAGAATGTCTACAGCCTTCCAAATCCAAACCAGATTACTGGAACTGCTTGGGATCCTCGAAATCAAGATCAAGTGAGCAAGAGATACTATCCAGGAAAATAATTGGAGGGTTGATAGACCAATGTGACTTGACCACTGCTGTGGCCTTTACAGACAGATCATTTCTAGGAATCCCAGGGCCATGTGGGGCTGGGGCATGTGTTTTCCTACCTGGACAGACAGACCCTATACTGTTGAAACAACCTGTCAGCAGCCGAGGCTCGATCCTGCTGGGTGAACTGGTAGCCATCAAGATGGTTATCAAACATATTACTGATACTAGTCATCAAAGAGATCCAAACCAAATCAAGAAAATACACATATTCTCAAATAGCCATATCAGCTATAGGCCACCTTACTTTAGGCTGGGAGGCTAAAGTGCATAAAAGAACAATTCATGACATCAAACTGGATATTAAAAAGATGCGTGATGCAGGTATAGAAGTTGACATATCTTGGACACCCGGACATGCAGACATCAAAGGGAATGAACAGGCAGATAAGATGGCGAAGGAAGTTGCAGAGGAAGCCAAGGAGAAGTCTGAGTCAGAGCTACCACCTTCAACTACACTGAGTGACATTAAGACAGCAGCGAAGGAATCAAGTATGAAGAAATGGCATGAGAGATGGGTTAAGGCTGAGACTGGAAGCGACCTGTTTGAATATAGACCCAGAGTTAATAATACTACAAAATAAAACACATATTTGAATCAGCTGGAGGAGAGAGGGAAGTGGCACAGGAGGGTAGTGAGAACAGGATTTATAAGACTGAATGAATACTTGCACATGATAGGAGCTGTGGATAGTAATAAGTGCCAATGTAGAGAAATTGAGTCTATCAGTCATTATCTTCTCGATTGTCAATTGTTTGAAAATGAGAGAGAAATCATGAGGAAAAGCCTGTTTCAAAATTGTGGTATCATACACCTGGATTTGAATGTATTGCTAGACGCAAGGAAAGAAGACAGCCTTAACACGGCTAACAAACCTTTAAATGCGTAACCACCGGTTAAGAAAAGAAAATCGATTCATGCCCTTCCGGTTCCGCATTTCAGGGCCAAGAAAACGTAAACAAAACATACACTACTCAGATCGACTGACGATTAAATTTAAGAACTGAAATACATTGATTATCTAAGAATGCTATTTTGTCACTTATTTACTATTGTTGTTCAGCATCAAAGTAGCTCGAAAATAATTTGATGATCTTTGAGTTATTTATTCCCTCCTTCGAATTTGGTGTTTTAACACAGTCAAAGTCGGCGAAATACAACTAAAAATTGGACAATTTGCTGACAAATATAAAAATTTAGTGATTGTTCCACGACAAATTTTACAGATATCAACTTTACATGCTGTCTTATCTTAGTTCTCTACCTATTGCTGCATTATGTTCCTTGGACACAGAGTCTAATAGATTTTACGATAGAAATCATCAAATGTATGAAGCTGCACTGTTAACAAGATGTTATACTCAGCATGCTCTTCGTCCATTTATCGATTCCAAATCTAATCACATTAGAAGTTTTATTAAAATTCCTTTCATTAAGGACATCAATTTCAACAAATGTAGAGAGGAGATTGCATCTGCATTAAATGATTTCGGTAATCGATGGTGTAAACGAGAGGGTGTTGAGGATAATGCTCTTAAAGAATGGAAAAGAAGTATCTTCACTATCGTGGATAAACGTAATAAGTTTTATTCACAAAATACTAATCTTTTACCTCCTAAACCCAAATCGTCATTTAGGCATTTGAAGCAGAGTATCCAAGAATTTCATAGAAAGTATGTCTTGGTTTCGGCAGACAAAGCCGCAAACAATGTTGTTGTCGTTTGTAGGCTTCACTACGTTAACACCTTAAAACACGAGCTTGATGGTACCAGGGCTTATCTGGAGACAGATACTGATGAAGTGTCTGTAGTTAATGCCCACTTAAGCGATTTACATGTACCTGTTAAGTTTTCTGTTTGTGTCAATGAAGGCCAAGAACTTCCTACAATGTATTGGTTACCTAAGCTTCACAAAAGACCATACAAAGCTAGATTTATTGCAAATTCTAGCTCTTGTACTACCACTGAACTTTCTAAATTATTAACTTCCTGTCTTACTGCTATCAAATCTCATGTTATAAGATACTGTGAGACAGTGTATGAAACTTCAAATAAAAATTGGTTTTGGTCAATAAAAAATTCTGGTGAGGTGCTCATTAAATTTAAGTGTAGAGGGTTCCGTGCAACAAGCTTGTCCACATATGATTTTTCTACTCTGTATACAACATTACCACATAATCTAATAAAAGAAAAACTTCTGGATTTAATAGAATGGACCTTCAAAAGGGCATTAAAAAACTATGGTTCACTTTATTTGGCATGTAATGACAGAAAGGCTTTTTTCACTTCCTCTGACCAAAGTCGGTATACACTTTGGTCATGTCAGAATGTGTGCGATGCCTTGTCCTATCTTAGATTTGGGACCAAGTTATATGTTGGAATTCCGATGGGTACAAATTGCGCACCTCTCGTAGCTGGTTTATTTTTATACTGCTACGAAAGAGATTTCATGGATTCTCTTAACCATGATAATCAAGCTGATGTTATCGAGGCTTTTAATTCCACATCTAGGTACCTCGATGACCTTTTGAACATTGACAACCCTTATTTTGAAGGTACGGTCAATCAAATTTATCCACCTGAACTTCAGTTGAACAAAGCCAATATCTCAGATACCTAAGCCCCCTTTTTAGATCTACATCTTTCTGTTGCAAATGGATTTGCTTCTTCTAAAATTTATTATAAGCGCGATGACTTTGATTTTGATATAGTAAATTTTCCTTTTTTGGATGGTGACGTTCCTCGTCGTGCTTCTTATACATTTCGCAACTTATTAGGCTTGCTAGAGTCTGCAATCATGTTACAGACTTCAATGCTCGAAATAAATGTTTAACGGCCAAACTTCTCCAACAGGGCTATCGGTATCATAAACTTCGAAAAACCTTTTCTAAATTTTATCGTAGACACTATGAATTGATTTCCAAATACATGTATAATGTTGGGTTAAAGACGCTTTTAAGTGAGGCCTTTCGGAACCTGAATTTTATGGTGACTTGGTTTACAAATTTAAGAAACTTATAGGAATTAATTTTTCTTTTCAGTTCAGAAAAATCATAACATGTTACAGAGGTATAGGTTATAACTTGAATGTTATGCGACAGTCTGCATGCTTAGTTTTTAACCCAATCATGGTTGATAACGCACGCCGGTGGGTCAGGCGTCGGACTCTATGATGGCCCCGACTTAAAGCTATTCATTTTAGTTGGTTGGGACCGGAGCTTCTTGTCTGTTGCTTGGCCCACCGGGGTCCAACTGGTGTTTTTCTTTTGCTCCGGAGTTAGTAGGTTATTCGGCGCCCAGGGATCTCCATCGTTGGGTAGCTTACTCAATCTGTAAGTCCTGGTTTTTGATTCAGCGGGATGTTTATCATGATTTACTGTAAATTCGGAAATTTTCGCGTGGCTTTTATTTCGCGAATTTTCTATTTCCGAATTATTAGCGAGGTCTTGAATTCGCGAGTGAGTGTCCATGTATTCTATAAAGTTTATTGTGGCTCTTTATTAGCGAGAACTTTAAATTCGCGAGGCAACCAATTCGCGAATATTAGCGAAAATTAAGTTCTCGCGAATATTTCCGGATCTACAGTATTTGTTTGTTCTTGATGATTCATTGACTAGTTAGAGATTCACCACGAGGACAGAAGAACTAACTTAATGTTATGAACCACTGCAGAAGCTGAGGGTGAGGTTATGGCCATGTAAAACCGGTTTAAGCCCACCAGTAAGGCAGTAACTATGTGTTACTGATCGTTCCAAGGCGATACTTCTGTGGTGGTTCTTTTTGTTTTATGTCTTGGTGTTTAAAATTTTTTTGTGCTGTTGGCGCCTTATGTATGTTTTCATATTTTTAGTTAAGGTAACTGAGTGGCCACCTATTGGGAAAATAGCTGCTCATTCGGCTTACGATATGTTTCATCATCATGGTATAAGTACCTGATTGTTAGTTTGTTTTTTTCCCACCGGTTTTTGGAGTGGGAATCTTTTTCTGATTACCCCTTTTCCTGATCTTTGCCTACTTGTACCTTTTTATTGCAACTTATATCTGTACCAGTATTCTGTTTTCTTAGTGACCGACATTACCGATTTGAAGGGAAGTAAAAATGGTTACGCATTTAATCATTAAGAACATGAGGGATATATTACAAGATATGTTTGAAAACATCTACCAGTTCAAGTTATTATACTCTCTGTACAGCGTTTTAAATGATATATAAACAGAAAAAAGCAAATAAAAGTATTCAGAAGGTTGTGAAGTATTTATCATAAACAGGGATGCTATACATTTTAATTATTGTAACAGTATACAATGGATTGTCTCCCCTTCTGGTGGGCTTCATATAAACACATTATGATGTAGGTCCAATTTGTCGCTTTATTTTGTAGAAATATCAAATAAAAACTTTGTTTAAAGACAATGGATAAATAAATAAACATCTTTAATTGTAAGTTCCAGCCAATTTTAGCTTTTAAATTAAATATTTATGTTATTTTTGGGGTCAGATACTGCGGAAATATTGTCAATAAAGGAGGTATTTTAATTCAATAAATTCTATCAAAAAATCAATGGAAATCTTATGAAAAGACTACTAATTCGTCAAATATGGATTAGATAAGTAAATCAACAATTATCAAATCTATATACATGTGAAAAACATGGAACTGGGCGAAATAATTAACACAGACTTTCCATACGCCACTATGGCCGATATTGATGTTTTGCCACCCACCGGAATTGGCGTTCGATACCGGAAAATAGTAACATTGTCTGATGACATAAGCTTTGTACTTGTCTATTGCATGTATTGCATAAAATGCACGTTTTATTTGTAGATCTGTGTATCAAACAAATGTACGGTATTTTCACTACAAATATCACAAACCAATTGATTTGAGTTACAAAATATTTAGAGAGGACGAGAGGATGTGACAATTAAAACTTAAGTGTAAAACTAATAACAAAAACAAAATCTACTAGAAAAAGTGCCTTGAGAGGCACTTATACCCCCGGCTGGTAGCCACAAAGCCCCCTCCCTACCCCCTACCTATACAACCCTGCACATGCTCACCCCTGACATTGAACCTCAAACCCCCAATGAAAGACAGTACCCTTATCAATTACACTTTAGAAACTAGAAAAAGTGCCTTGAGAGGCACGTATACCCCCGGCTGGTAGCCACAAAGCCCCCTCCCTACCCCCTACCTATACAACCCTGCACATGCTCACCCCTGACATTGAGCCTCAAATCCCCAATGAAAGACAGTACCCTTATCAAGTACACTTTAGAAATAAGCACTGTAAAGCACATTGCATACAAACATGGGGGAGTGGTGTTTTAGAATGACAGATCTATTTTAGAGCAGTATACAGAGCTGACGTGTATACTCAATCTAGGACATAATCTACGGACATTGTGGGTCAGGTCCTCAGTCCTAGAGTGGAATGAAACTAGAGTGTCATTCTTAAAAAAAAAAAAAAAAAAAAAAAAAAAAAATGCCCCAGACCTTGACCTCAAGTCCCACCCCCACCCCATGCATGGACCCTTGGGTCCATCCCACCCCCACCCCCATGCATGGACCCTTGGGTCTAACCCTTATGTGGTACCTATGTTGTAAGCATGAATGCTTTCTGACAATTGGTTGTCAAGATACAAACCTACAGAATATTAATCTTGGTAACTATTCTCTTTTATAAATGTGTCCTAGATTTTGACCTCCAGCCCCAACCCTAATGTTTGGTGCCATGGAATTTAATTCAACCCTAAAGGGTATCTATGATCCAAATAGGAATACATTCCTATAAGTCTTTGTTAATATATGAACTTAGAGAAGAAGAAAAAAACTATGTCAATAGCACATTTTCAAGGTGACCTAGATTTTGAACTCTAGCCCCACCCCCCGAGCATGGACCCTCAGGTCTGAACTCACGGAAACAAAGCAAACCTTATAGGGTACCTAAAATCGAAATATGAATGATTTCTGAAAATTGGCTCATGAGATATACACCATTAGAGAAACTTTAACCAAAAATTTGACACAAATTAAAGGTGACCTAGATTTTGAACTCTAGCCCCACCCCCAGGCATGGACCCTGGGGGCCAAACTCTTGGAATCAAAGCTAACTCTATAGGGTACCTAAAGTCCAAATATGAATAATTCTGATAGATGGTTCTTGAGATATACACCACTAGAGAAACTTTAACCAAAACTTTGACACAAATTCAAGGTGACCTAGATTTTGAACTCTAGCCCTACCCCCAGGCATGGACCCTGGGGTCCGAACTCTTGGAATCAAAGCAAACCCTATAGGGTACCTATGGTCCAAATATGAATGGTTTCTGACTATAAATGCATGAGATATACACCACTAGAGAAACTTTAACCAAAACTTTGACGCAAATTCTACTGAACTAACGAACTAACGAACGAACAAACAAACGAACGAACAAACGAACTAACGAACATACGAACGGACAAACGGAAAAGCGAAAACTATATACCAGTCGGCATAAATGCCGGGGGTATAATAAGCACATTACATACAAACATGGGGGAGTGGTGTTTTAGAATGACAGATCTATTTTAGAGCAGTATACAGAGCTGACATGTATACTCAATCTAGGACATAATCCATGGACATTATGGGTCAGATCCTCAGTCCTAGATTGAAATGAAAATAGAGTGTCATTCTTAAAAAAAAATAAGAGCTGTCGCAGGACAGCGTAGCTCGCCTGACTTGTGCTTTGACACTACATCTGTTATAATCTATAACCAGTGACCTTGACCTCAAGGTCACTCAGGTGGGTCATGATGGTACAACATAAAACTTCAGACCAATGCAAAGTATCAACTTGATCAATCTACATGTTCAAGAGATATAGACTTATAAAAACATTAACCAAAACTTAAACACAAAACTTCCAAGTCTGTGACCCTGACCTCAAGGTCATCCAGGTGAGTTGTGATGTACAGCATAAAACCTGAGACCAATATCTATCAACATGCAAGTATCAACTGTATCCATCAACATGTTCAAGAGATTTAGACTTTAACCAAAAAATTTAACACAAAATTTCTAAGTCTGTGACCTTGACCTCAAGGTCACCCAGGGTAGGTCATGATGGTACTGCATAAAACTTCAGACCAATATCTACCAACATGCAAAGTATCAACTCGATCAATCAACATGTTCAAGAGATATAGACTTACAAAAACTTTAACCAAAAACTTAAACACAAAATTTCTAAGTCCATGACCTTGACCTCAAGGTCACCCAGGGTGGGTCATGATGGTACTGCATAAAACTTCAGAGCAATATCTAGTATCATGCAAAGCATTAACTCAATCCATCAATATGGTCAAGAGATATAGACTTACAAAAACTTTAACCAAAAACTTAAACACAAAATTTCTAAGTCCGTGACCTTGCCCTCAAGGTCACCCAGGGTGGGTCATGATGGTACTGCGTAAAACTTCAGACCAATATCTAGCAACATGCAAAGTATCAACTCAATCCATCAATATGGTCAAGAGATATAGACTTACAAAAACTTAAACCAAAAACTTAAACACAAATTTCTAAGTCTGTGACCTTGACCTCAAGGTCACCCAGGGTGGGTCATGATGGTACTGCGTAAAACTTCAGACCAATATCTAGCAACATGCAAAGTATCAACTTGATCCATCAACATGGTCAAGAGATATAGACTTATAAAAAACTTTAACCGAAAGTGTGACGCGGACGTACACGTAAACGTACACGTACACGTAAACGTAAACGTAAACGACCGAGGTGACTACAATAGCTCTATGCACTTCGTGCAGGCGAGCTAAAAATGCCCCAGACCTTGACCTCAAGTCCCACCCCCACCCCATGCATGGACCCTTGGGTCCATCCCACCCCCACCCCCATGCATGGACCCTTGTGTATAACCCTTATGTGGTACCTATATTGTAAGTATGAATGCTTTCTGACAAATGGTTGTCAAGATATAGACCTACAGAATATTAATCTTGGTAAATATTCTGTATTTTATAAATGTGTCCTAGATTTTGACCTCCAGCCCCACCCCTTGAGTTTGGTGCCATGGAATTTAATTCAACCCTAAAGGGTATCTATGATCCAAATAGGAATACATTCCTATAAGTCTTTGTTAATATATGAACTTAGAGAAGAAAAAAACACTATGTAAATAGCACATTTTCAAGGTGACCTAGATTTTGAACCCACCCCCGAGCATGGACCCTCAGGTCTGAACTCACGGAAACAAAGCAAACCTTATAGGGTACCTAAAGTCCAAATATGAATGATTTCTGAAAATTGGCTCATGAGATATACGCCATTAGAGAAACTTTAACCAAAACTTTGACGCAAATTAAAGGTGACCTAGATTTTGAACTCTAGCCCCACCCCCAGGCATGGACCCTGGGGTCCGAACTCTTGGAATCAAAGCTAACTCTATAGGGTACCTAAAGTCCAAATATGAATGATTTCTGATAAATGGTTCTTGAGATATACACCACTAGAGAAACTTTAACCAAAACTTTGTCGCAAATTAAAGGTGACCTAGATTTTGATCTCTAGCCCCACCCCCGGGCATGGACCCTGGGGTCCGAACTCATGGAAACAAGGCAAACCCTATAGGGTACCTATGGTCCAAATATGAATGGTTTCTGACTATAACTGCGTGAGATATACACCACTAGAGAAACTTTAACCAGAACTTTGACGCAAATTCTACTGAACTAATGAACAAACGAACGAACGAACGAACGAACAAACGAACTAACGAACGGACAAACGGAAAAGCGAAAACTATATACCCGTCGGCATAAATGCCGGGGGTATAAAAATACAGTTGTTCTATATCAATTCTTTTGCTATCACTCTATTGATTAAATGCGTAACCAAATTTACCATATATGCATTGAATGCAGTGGTCAGAGGCAAGGAGAGTATCAACAAACTTAACATAATGTTGAAAACCATCCGCGCCACGCTGCCTTGTTTTCTGTTCATAAGGACACAAAGGACAATGATCTAAAAATATCATTGAAACGCGATTTGGCATCCCTATAATGAAACTCAGACTGCTAAGGTGGAAAAGGTGCAGAGGACTGCTGCCCGATGGACCTGCAGGTGATGGTGGAACACCAGTAGCGTCGGTGAAATGCTAGACGAACTTGAGTGGCCGTCCCTGGATTCCCGCAGGGAGCGGTCCTCCTTAACCTTCTTCTACAAGATACACTCCGGTACAGTGTCTCTTGATAAAGACAAATACATGACCCCTGCACCCAACCTAATGCGTACTCGGGCATTACATGAATCACAATACACAAGACCATTTGCCAATAGTGATGCCCTGAAAAATTCCTTTTTCCCCAAGAACTATTCCGATTTGGAATAGTCTCCCTTCTTCAAGACCCTTGATCTGCTACTCACTAACTCTCCATCCCCAGTTAACCACGTAAAAGGGATGCCCCCGATCGGCAAAGCGGATCATGACATAGTCTATGTAGAATATGACATTAAGGCCAAACGGATCCAGCAAGCCCCGTGAAAGATTTTTCTGTACAATCAAGCGGATATGGAAGGTCTACGCGACCATCTAGCGCGTTTTCGGGATTCGTTCCTTTCATCTGACCACAGTCGTATGTCAGTTAATGACATGTGGGTCACTTCTCGAGGCTATTGAAAGGTTTATTCCGACAAAAATGACCAAGACAAAATATAGTTTACCATGGATCGATTGTACAATCAAACGCCTCATTAAGAAACGTGACAGGCTTTATTTTCGTGCTCGCAGGTCAAGCAGCCCTGACATTAAAAACCATTACAAAAGGTTTAGAGCACATGTCCAAAAAGCCATCAGAGATGCGTATTGGAAACACATTTCCAATATTTTCACTCTGGAACCGGAAAACACTGATCCCGATAGCCCAAGGAAAAATGAAAAAGCTAAAAAGTTTTGGTCATTCGTAAAGTCACTCAAAAAAGACGCGTTTGGGATCACCTGTCTCCGCGAAAATGGAATTCTTAAAACAGACACTGTCGATAAGGCAAATATTTGTAACAAACAATTTCAGTCAGCTTTTACTTGCGAAACTGACTCTGAAATCCCCTCCAAAGGCACTAGCCCATTCACCGCCATGGGTGAAATCACAGTTGACCCTAAAGGGGTCCTCAAACTGTTAAATGGGCTTAAGGTACACAAGGCACCTGGGCCAGATGGCCTGAGCGCTAGGGTGTTAAAAGAATGTAGTTCTGAAATTGCTCCCATTCTGGCATATATCTACAATGAGTCGCTTGCTCAGGGAAATGTACCAGATGATTGGCGACAGGCAAATGTAGCCCCGGTATTTAAACCAGAGGACCAATGGTCCTGTAAACGCTCTCCTGAGATCTGCTGTATATACGAATGTTACAGAAAATAGTCCCAGTATAGGGGCAGATGAAGCCCTTGGGCCATTTTTTTTTTTTTCAGAATAATCAATATACTGTCCATACAAGTTTTTCCCTTCAAATGACATTTTAACAGTTTACCCATTCAAATACATAGGCAACCCATGTTGACCTTGCCTTAAAATAGGTCAAGGTCATCACAGGGTCATGATTTATACACACATTGTAGTACTTGAGTCATCAATGCTTCATGCCAAGTTTCTTCGAAATTGGTCCACAGGTTCCTGAGAAGAAGATTTTTTAAGGGTTTATACCATATATGGGCATGGCGGCCATCTTGGTCATGTGACCTTTATTATATTTATATGGTGCGAAACCGCTCAAAATTTATCACTCCGCCGTACCCCACGAAAATAGTGCATTTGAAAATTTTGCCTAGGTGAGTTTGACACTGTATTACGAGCACATTTATTTGTGTCTGTTTTATATTTAGTATGCACTGCAAAGTATCACTAGTGTACGACATTTGGGTGTACAAAACACGATCTTAAAAGAGACTATTTCTCGTCGGAAGCTTCTGTCTGTAAACTACCCCCTCCTCAAATCTGCACCATTCTAGAGGGTAAAACCCAACCCTAGGGTGGTTGCAAAACGGAATACCGGAAAAACTCAACGGTCAAGCCCCCTTTGAACTAGGCTCGTTGGGTAGATGTATGGCTGAGCTATAAGGCGAGGGGAGTCCTTTTGGTAAGAAAATGTTTGGTAACAGCTGGGAGTGTCACAAAGTGCGACAATTTGCATTGTGGCCTATGGACAATTTTTGACTGCTGTCACCCCTTAGAAGCTGAATGTCAAAATTTTTACTTTTGGTATAGTCAGTCGTTGCTTAGTGGAATTTTCATCGGATCTGGCTCAAACTTTGATTATGACAAAAATTTCAAACTTATCATTTTTTGTAAAATTTTACAAAAATTTGAATTTTTGAAAAATTGAAAACGTTAAAATCCATTAAAATTCGATTAAAAATGTGATTTTAGGCCAGATGTAGACTTAAAACTGGCCTAAGTCATGTTATAATGTTGAATTATGCTGTTTGTTAGTGTTTTGTACAATTTTGGACGCGGATAGTAATCATTTTGATAAGTTTGGACTGTAAATTGGGTTATTCAGAGGGTCATTTCGGTCCCATTGTCTAGTGCTATTGCTGTCACTCAGCACTTAGAAGACATTGGGACATGAGCAACAACCGTGGTAAACCTTTGTACTTACCTTGGGAAAGGTCACAGTGAATGTCAAAGGTCAAGGTCACCCAGGGTCAAAGGTCAAGGCCACAAAAATTAACGAAAAGAGCATTTTTGCTCAATTTCTAGGTTGTAAATTTCTGTTTTGGGTGAAGGTCACAGTTCAGAGGTCAAAGGTCAAGGTCATTTGAAGGTCAAATGTGGTACATAAATATCTTAACATTAAATGTATAGCAGTTTAATGCTTAGGTTTGGTTGTTTTGAACGCTTGTTGGGCAATATGTCTGACCACCATATTTGCAATTTTGGCCAAAATAGCATGTTTTTGCATGGGGGGTACCTAGAATTGAAAGACACCATGCATCCTCATTTTGTGTTCTTTCTCAACAAAATACTTATCAAGCATCTTATATTTTGGGGAAGAGTGTATCGCAAAGAAATTTTCTTGTTCGCGATAAAAACAAATTTTCCTCAAGGTGCGACACCGCTCAAAATTTGCATTGTGGCCTATGGACAATTTTTGACTGGTGTCACCCCATATACGCATTGGTTCCACCATTCTATAAATGCTTCACATGAAATTTGGCTTTGATTGGCCAAGCGGTTTCAGAGGAGAAGATGTTTGAATATTTTGGTAATATACATGTATAATGCCCCGGGGCTGGGGCAAATGAGCCCCTGGGGTCCAATTTTTTTTCAGAATCATTAATATTCAGTCCTACTGCCCATTTCCTGCAAGACTCACTTTAAATCACATTTTAAAAGTTTTCCCCATTCAAATGCATTGGCGACCTGTGTTGACCTTGCTGTAAAATAGGTCAAGGTCATCTAAAGGTCATAATTTATGAACACATTGTAGTACTTCAGTCCCCGATGCTTCATGCCAAGTTTTGTTGAAATCGGTCCATTGGTTCAGGAGAAGAAGAATTTTAAAGGGTTTTTACCATATATGGGCATGGTGGCCATCTTGGTCATGTGACCTGGATTATTTATAAACACATTGATTCCCCCTAACCATAGATGCTTCATATAAAATTTGGCTTTGATTGGCCAAGTGGTTTCAGAGAAGAAGATCTTTGAATATTTTTTAATATACATGTATATTGCCCCAGGGTGGGGGCAGACCCACCCCTAGGGTCCAATTTTTTTCAGAATTACCTACCTTCAGTCCATTTGCCCATTTCCTGCAAGATTTGCCTTTCAAATGACATTTTAACAATTTTTCCCATTCAAATGCAATGGCGACCCATGTTGACCTTGCCATAAAATAGGTCAAGGTCATCCAAAGGTCATAATTTAGAAACACATTGTAGAACTCTAGTCCCTGATGCTTCATGCCAAGTTTCGTTGAAATCGGTCTAGTGGTTCCGGAGAAGAAGAATTTTGAAGGGTTTTTACCATATATGGGCATGGCGGCCATCTTGGTCATGTGGCGACCCATGTTGACCTTGCCATAAAATAGGTCAAGGTCATCCAAAGGTCATAATTTATAAACACATTGTAGTACTCTAGTCCCTGATGCTTCATGCCAAGTTTCGTTGAAATCGGTCCAGTGGTTCCGAGAAGAAGAATTTTGAAGGGTTTTTACCATATATGGGCATGGCGGCCATCTTGGTCATGTGACCTGGATTATTTATAAACACATTGATTCCCCCTTCCTATAGATGCTTCATATAAAATTTGGCTTTGATTGGCCGAGTGGTTTCAGAGAAGAAGAACTTTGAATATTTTTGTAATATACATGAATATTGCCCCGGGGTGGGGGCAGACCAACCCTGGGGTCCAAATTTTTTTCAGAATTACCTACCTTCAGTCCATTTGCCCATTTCCTGCAAGATTTGCCTTTCAAATGACATTTTAACAATTTTCCCCATTCAAATGCATGGGCGACCTATGTTGACCTTGCCGTAAAATAGGTCAAGGTCATCCAAAGGTCATAATTTATAAACACATTGTAGTACTCTAGTCCCTGATGCTTCGTGCCAAGTTTCATTGAAATCGGTCCACCGGTTCCAGAGGAGATTTTTGAAGGGTATTTACCATATATGGGCATGGAGGCCATCTTGGTCATGTGACTTGGATTATTTATATATACATTGGTTCCCCCTTCCCATAGATGCTTCATATAAAATTTGGCTTTAATTGGCCAAGCGGTTTCAGAGAAGAAGATCTTTGAAAATGGTGGACGACGACGGACGACGATGGACGCCGGATCATGGCCATCCTATAAGATCACCTTGTGAGCCTAACGGCTCAGGTGAGCTAATAATCTATTTTGAGGACGAGCTTTTAATAGAACACCAACGGGTTAATTAGTAATGGGAAAGTATAAGACTTTTGGAAAACGACCTGCATTCATCCATATGCTTATAGAGCAGTGGTTACGGTGATGTGCTTGGAATCTGTCAGTTCCAGGTTCGAATCCGGGTATTGTCAACTTTTTCTTTCTTCCAAAAACTAGATCAGCGCCAATTTAAACGAATCATTTTTTTCTTGTTCTGAGCGTGTTTTTTATAAAAACGAATTATTCATGCACCCACTATCTTGGGCAGTCTGCTCCTTTTGTGCATCATGGCAAGACGGTTTCACTACAGCGAAGAAAAAAGCAAATCGCTCTAAATGTTCTGGAAAGCACTACTGTAAATTCGGAAATTTTCGTGTGACTTTTATTTCGCGAATTTTCTATTTGCGAATTATAAGCGAGTTCTTGAATTCGCGAGTGAGTGTCCATGTATTATATAGAGTTTATAGTGACTCTTTATTAGCGAGAACTTTGAATTCGCGAGGCAACCAATTCGCGAATATTAGCGAAAATTAAGTTCTCGCGAATATTTCCGGATCTACAGTATTCATTTAAGGCTTCTTCTGTAACGTTTAGCTCAACATAAAAAGTAACTTTACATATTTTGTATTAATGCTTGCAGTACATGCATGTCACATAGTACTTTATTAACACATTGCAATTTGTCCTGGCATTTTGTTGCATGTTTCATCAGCTCATGTTTTCACTTTAAATGTTTATCCTTGTTGTTGTTTATTGAATGTATTGAAAGAAAGAAGAACAACAAAAAACAAACAAAAATAATAAAATAAATCGAAACTTATAAACAAGCAAAAAGGAACAAAAACACATGCATACAAAACAAACAAACAAAAACATTGAAAAAAATCAGTACTGGGTTTCGATCCCACAACGTACAGAATGAGACTCAGCATGCTAGTCCACTGAGCTATCCAGCCAATACACCTATTTGTTCAATATTATAAATTTCATTTTTATTGGTCCTAAAAATAACCAGTGTTTATGTTTACCATTCTCTGTTTACAAACTTTAAAAATGATAATAGTGTCACGAGAAGTCACCAGGCCTATAGTTGTTTGCATCTACCACTTTTCAGGCATCAGGCCATAGTTTTCACTTTTTCCCATGTAAAAGCCTATGTTTCCAAAATTGACCTTGCCGTAAAATAGGTCAAGGTCATCCTAGGGTCATCATTATGATGGGCTGGAGTCCCAAATGCTACATACCAAGTTTCATGAAAATTGGCCTGCCGGTTCTGGAGAAGAAGATTTTTGAGTGGTTTTTACCATATATGGGCGTGGCAACCATCTTGGTCATGTGACCTGGATTTCACGATCAAACTTTCGTCTCCCCTACCCATGGATGCTCCACATAAAAGGATCTCGGAAGATTTCTTTAGTGAGATTGCCCAAGAAATCTTCAAAATCTCAAGTTCCAGGCACTTAAATGAAGTTTATTACAGTCGAAAAGTAAGTTTCCGTTGTATTTAGACATGTAATGTTGTAAGTAAGTCAAGAAGTGACTACTTTAAAAATTGGACAAAATCTTTGAATTTCAAATAGGAGCATATAGGAAATAGGAAACTTTTTATAAGTCCACGTTCCCCCCCTTGCCCAATCAAAATATTTTGAACA
This sequence comes from Rugalucina vietnamica, assembly GCA_964017185.1. Classification (NCBI taxonomy): domain Eukaryota; kingdom Metazoa; phylum Mollusca; class Bivalvia; order Lucinida; family Lucinidae; genus Rugalucina; species Rugalucina vietnamica. The sequence continues at coordinate 17,943,785 of OZ024881.1, read as the reverse complement.
CAACTGTGTTTTTGTAAAGGACATATTATATCTAAATGTCATGTTTGGGCAAGGGGGGGAAGGCTGTCAAAAAGCCCAAAAACCGATAAACGGGCTCAGCTCTATTATTTGTAATGTACCAAGGCTATGGAAATATACTGTATATGTATGTTCTACCTGAATGAACAGACTATCTGTCCTATTTTAATAGGTAAACACATTGTGTACACCTTACAATGCATATAAATATACTGTGCAAAATATGTTTCTCAATTTTTGACGGTTTATGTAGTATTTGAGATGTGCGTCCGTGGACTTAAAACCTAACGATACATTAGCAACACACAACTATTGGTTTTACCTTAATTCGATACATGCAAGGCTCTGTCAGAAGAACTTCCCTAATGTCTACAAACCATATGGAGTCACTGTTCAAAGTAAAAGTTGCTTAATATTTTTGCATAGTATATTTAAGGTACAGGATTTTGCAAAAGTGATGGGCAGTGTTATTTAGAATTATAAATCTGATAAACATGATGTACCAGTTATTAGTCCATAAATAGTTTCTACCCACTATTTTAGGTTGCAATAAGCATATTGTAGTATTTTCTTGATATTCTATGGCAAACAAGTTGTTTTCTGACAAAATAATTTTTCGAAAAAATCTGACCCCCTCCCCCTTTGGCACAGATTTATGCTGCAGGTATGTAACATCAAAAGGCTTCCGCCATGTTGTTGCATAAAACAAACCTTTTATTTTACGGAGAATGCAACATTTTTTCTATAAGATTAACACAGAAGCTGCGAGAAACACTCAAACTTTGGGCGGAAAACCTATACTTTCTTCCGAGATCCTTTCACTTTGATTGGCCCATCAGTTTCAGAGAAGAAGATCTTTCAAAAGTGTGTATGGACAACAGACTGGCCAAGGTCAAGAGATGACCTTGACCTAAATTAATCACATACCTTCATCTACTCCATTAGTTGTTTGCATCTACCACTTTTCAGGCATCAGGCTGCAATAGTTTTCAAAAAATCCATAGTTTTCACTTTTTCAGATGTAAAAGCCTATGTTTCCAAAATTGACCTTGCCATAAAATAGGTCAAGGTCATCCTAGGGTCATAAGTTTATCAAACTATGATGGGCTGGAGTCCCAAATGCTACATACCAAGTTTCATGAAAATCGGCCTGCCGGTTCTGGAGAAGATTTTTGAGTGGTTTTTACCATATATGGGCGTGGCAGCCATCTTGGTCATGTGACCTGAATTTTGCGATCAAACTTTCGTCTCCCCTACCCATGGATGCTCCACATAAAATTTCACTTTGATTGGCCCAGCAGTTTCAGAGAAGAAGATCTTTGAAAAGGGTGTATGGACGACGGACTAGCCAAGGTCAAGAGATGACCTTGACCTAAATTAATCACATACCTTCGTCTACGCCATTAGTTGTTTGCATCTACCACTTTTCAGGCATCAGGCTGCAAAAGTTTTCAAAAAAAATCCATAGTTTTCACTTTTTCCCATGTAAAAGCCTATGTTTCCAAAATTGACCTTGCCGTAAAATAGGTCAAGGTCATCCTAGGGTCATGATTTTATCAAACTATGATGGGCTGGAGTCCCAAATGCAACATACCAAGTTTCATGAAAATCGGCTTGCCGGTTCTGGAGAAGAAGATTTTTTAGTGTTTTTTACCATATATGGGCGTGGCGGCCATCTTGGTCATGTGACCTGGATTTCACGATCAAACTTTCGTCTCCCCTACCCATGGATGCTCCACATAAAATTTCACTTTGATTGGCCCAGCAGTTTCAGAGAAGAAGATCTTTGAAAAGTGTGTATGGACGACAGACTGGCCAAGGTCAAGAGATGACCTTGACCTAAATTAATCACATACCTTCATCTACTCCATTAGTTGTTTGCATCTACCACTTTTCAGGCCTCAGGCTGCAATAGTTTTCAAAAAATCCATAGTTTTCACTTTTTTCCATGTAAAAGCCTATGTTTCCAAAATTGACCTTGCCGTGAAATAGGTCAAGGTCATCCTATGGTCATCATTTTATCAAACTATGATGGGCTGGAGTCCCCAATGCTACATACCAAGTTTCGTAGAAATCGGCCCACCAGTTCTGGAGAAGAAGATTTTTGAGTGGTTTTTACCATATATAGGCGTGGCGGCCATCTTGGTCATGTGACCAAGATATCGCGAACAAAATTACAATGCCACTACCCAAGGAGGCTCCACATAAAATTTCATCTTGATCGGCCAAGCGGTTTCAGAGAAGAAGATCTTTGAAATTGTGGACGACGACGACCGACGGACGACGGACGGACGCCGGAGCATGGCCATCCTATAAGCTCACCTTGTGAGCCTTCGGCTCAGGTGAGCTGAAAAGGTGGAGAAAGTGCAGAAGACAGCAGACAGTTGGGTCTGCAGGCGATGGCATAATGCCAGTAGCGTGGATGACATGCTTGATGAACTTGAGTGGCCATCCCTGGAGGACCGCAGGCTAAAGTCTTCCCTAACTTTCTTTTACAAGATTCACTCCGGTACAGTGTCTCTTGACAAAGATAAATATCTGACCGCGGCACCCAGACTAAGATATACCAGGGCATCTCATGAATCACAGTACACACGATGCATGTCCTATACTGATGCTCTGAAGAATTCTTTCTTCCCAAGGACTATTCCACTTTGGAATAGTCTATCTTCTTCAGTGGTCGCATCTAAGACCACGGAAGAATTTAAGGCTCTCATTTAAAATCATGGTTCCAGAGGTATACGTTTTAGTATGCCTCTGTCTAGCTTCTTGTAAATAGTTTTAATGGCCCATCCCAAATGTTTTCCCCCTAATTTGCTAAATTCAAAATTTAGCCACCCACCCCACACCTGAGGTGATGATCAGAAATTGATCGACTCAGTATCTGAAGACAGACAGACAGTGGTCTCATCCAAGACCATTGACAAATTTAAGGCTTCTATTTAAATCATTGGCCCAGAGGCATGCGTTTGAGTATGCCTCTCATCTATACCTTGTAAATAGTTTTAATGGTCCACCCCAAATGTTCTTATTTCCCTTGACTAAATTCTAAATTTAGCCACCCACCCCACACCTGAGATGATGATCAGAAATTGATCGACTCAGTATCAGAAGATAGAGCTACAAAAGTTTGTTTACCTTTTTTGTCCATGTAATGTGGAACCGGATGGGCATGAATCTGATTTCTTAACCGTGGTTACGCATTTAAAGGTTTGGGACAATTGCACTTTAGCGGTCCCTACTTTTCCGTAGGAAAAACCACGTGAATATGGTTGCTAAGGTGTATTATAGAGGGAGCGCGTGAGCGCGACCGAAACTCGAAAAATAAGCAAAATTTTGAAAAAAAACCCTAAAATTCGTGAAGATCGAGCAATTTTGGTGTTAAAACCAAGGTTTTAAACCGCAGGTTTTAACTGAAATCTTGAAATCAAAGCGATTCATTCATACATAACTCAAAGAGCGGTCCGGAAAAGGAGGTAAGTTTTGAAACAAGAACAAGCGCACGCGCGCAATTTCATTGGTTGATTTAATTTATGCGTTTGACCTCGGTCAACCCAGCGTCCTTGGCAATCTGACAGTTTGTAAACAAAACGCGATCAGCTGTTTAAAATCAATGAAATGTCTCTTGTTTACGACGATGTTGCAGAAATATGTAGTTCCAAGGAAAGATTAATATTTTGGCTACGCGAGAAAGAGCTTCTTGGTGATTTTGGTGGTTTGTGCTTTGTTTGTTGTAAAGGGAAATTGTGTTTTCGTACGGATTCAAGCTTTAGCAAAGATGGTGTTTGTTGGAGATGCTCGAATGGAAAGTGCAACAAGAAATTATTGATAAGGAAAGGAAGCTGGTTTAGTAAGTCACATCTGGTTTTGGAGCAGATTGTTAAATTAACCTACTATTGGGTGTATAAATGTCCGGCAGATTTTGTGGCTAGAGATCTTCCCATTGGGAGTGAACACACTTTAGTGGACTGGTATAATTTTGCAAGGGAAGTCTGTGTAGAAATCATACAAAAGGACATTGAGCAGATAGGAGGTGAAGGCAAGGAGGTGGAGATCGACGAATCAAAGTTTGGAAAGCGGAAATACCACAGAGGGAAGAGAGTAGATGGTGTTTTAGGTGTTCGGGGGGATAGAAAGACAAAGTAAGAAGTGTTTCTTCGAAATTGTGGAAGACAGAAGCGCTAAAACACTGATTCCTATAATCACCAAGTATGTAAAACCTGGAACTGTGATTTTATCGGACTGCTGGAAAGCTTATAGCACTTTGAAAGACGAGGGGTACAGCGAAATAGATAACAATGTGTACTGCGTATGTACGCACGATATTTCGCTCTGTACGCATAGAAAATTCACACATGTGCGTACCACGTACGCAGTAAAAATCAGCGGTACGCAAACAGTTTTCGGTTTTATGCGTACTTAGAAACAAACGCCTTTCTAATTTTCACAAAATGACAATTTTTAACTAGTTTTGTCTGGCTGCTCTGTCAACAAACGAACATAAGTAACACTATTATTGCAGCGTTTGATTGTAACAGTTCCATATTACATATCATGCAATACATTATGTATCTTCAGTAATTATGCCATATACGTGCTCTCCGTTCAGTGCCTCAGTCAGACAAATTGATCACCAAAGTTTTATTCATGAAGTTTAATGGTAGTGTGTCACTATGGTTTATTGGATAGGCACTTTGCATCTGGTCATTTAGTTAAGACAGAAAATGAGAAAAGACGCTTCGTTATGAAGGTACAGGCATTTTGTGAGGAAAAGGGTTTGAGATCATTTTTAGGGGTATTCGGGTATGCTGAATCCAAAAACCAATGTTGGCAAGCTGAGAAATGGCTCCTTCACCATCTAATTTGCATATTTCCAAGATGGCCGCCAAAATTAAGAAAAACATCAATTGCTGCAAATTAGTATATGTTTAGGATTCCAAACTGCTTCAAAATAATAAAAATAACATTTTTATAATGATTAGAAGGTCTTCAATGAATAAAAAAAATCTCAAAAGTTAAATGGCTGAGGTGGGGGTGCGGAGGGGGCAGGGGTGTGGGCTTTTCTACTTGTACCTACAAAAGTGATCATAGTTCCACTGTAACAAGTCCTAGATCACTGCAGCAGGTTTAACTGTAAAGCATAGATATAGCCTTTTGATCATTTGGTAAGTAATGCAAATTATCGAATTTGCATATTCATGAATTTTAATGAAAATATTAAAAACGGCTTTAAAATCCATAAGTAAACATTTTTCAGGCAGAAAAAAGCTATCGTTATGACAACTTGTTATTGCACCAGTAATACCATATATGACAAATATATTGATGCCAGTGGTCAATATGAAACTCATCTCATTAGCATATTCATGAATATTAATTCAGAAAAAAATGGAAACATTAAAGGGGTAAATGTAAGAAATGGCTTGTATCTTGGCAACCCAAAGCCCTAAAGTGCTGAATGATGATCAAATGGTTGTTAAGGCAATATTATGCCATCCTATATTACAATTTATGGGTCATTAGATTTTTATTTTCATGAATATTAATAACATCTTTAGGAATTGGGGTAAAAATGCTGAAAGCATAAGGCGGTATACACGTAACAACGTGCATATCATCCTTACCGATAGACCTAGAGAGCTGAAATTGGTATCAAACAATTGTTAAACATTGTTCTATAACCGTATGATCTGCTATTTGCTTTATCTGAAATATTTGTTGTATGAATGTTAATAAAATCTTTATAAATAATAGAAAAATGACCAGAAAATGAAGGGGGTTTACCAATAAGATTGCTTATATCTGGACTGCCAATAGACTTAGAGAGTTCAAAGTGGAATCAAATTATTGCTTGTACACATACAATTTATTATTGCCATATGCTCAGATTTATAAAGCATACATGTATTTGTTAGCAACCAAGATACAAGCGATTTTGTTTGAGCACAACCTTCAACTTTATGTATGTAATTTTTACAATTTTTCGTAGCATTCGTGGCTTTTGATAAGCTATGGTTTATCTATCAGACTACATGGTTTTAAACAGATGCTGTTTATCTATCAGACTACATTGTCCTAACATTCTATGGGTACCATTTTCATCCCTCTAAGGGTATTAGTGTTGGAGATATAAGCAACTTTGTTGCCTTTACTTTTCAGTGATATTTCTCTAATTTAAAAGATCTCATTAATATCCATATAACAAAAAATATCTAGAGTCTTATATATCAGATCATACATGTATGGTTATAGAACATTGTCATAGCAGTCATTTGATTTCAACTTCGATTCTTTAGGTCCTTAAGTAGCCAAGATACGCACATGTGTTTAAATGTATACCTCCTAATTTTTCTGCATTTTACCCCAATTCCTAAAGATTTTATTAATATTCATGAAAATGAAACTCAAATAACTTATCTATTACAGTATGGATGGTATAACATTGCCCTAGCAACCATTTGATTCCATTTTCAGCACATTGGGGCTTTTGGTTGCTAAGATACAAGTGTATTTGAAGGTGTATCTGTTTAATCTTTTTCCGTTTTTTTTTTCTCTCAATTTCATAACTATAAGTTTTCATTGATATACATAAAATTGAAAACCATTTTTTTCTTATATCACACTTCAAAGAGATAATACGATACCTTATCATTTATTTGATACCATTTACAATGTCATATGTTTATTGTCTACGCGCCAGCGCGTAGACTACTCTAAGGTTTGAGATTGACCTACTTACAAGACAACTCATACACCGCTCTACAACTGCAACTGCACGTTTGAGTCTAGTGGCTTGACCACCGTGTTAGTAGGATTCCGGGTCGTTTCGCCAAGGACCGTGTAAACACCCCAAACACCCATGCAAACCTCCCTTTGGTCGGTAACATTTGTACCAATGGTGCAGTAGGTACCAAAAATGGGGGCAAATTGTTAAATTCGTGGAACTGGTGCATGATTGCATTCTATCTAAGCAACAACGGAATGAAATGAACCGACGGTATTGTGACACTATATGGTCAGGTATGAAAGCTTTGACCGCGCCCCACCTGCCGTTTAGCCAATTACATTCTATCCAAGCCACAACGGAATGAAATGAACCGACAGTATTGTGACGGTCGATTGTCAGGTATGAATGCTTTCACCGCGCAGCGTTTTATTTCTGTTCAGTCAAATGCACCACGATGAAATGGGAGTACGGTCAGATTCTCTGACATTCTAGTTTATATATGCGAAGCGTAGACCAAGCTTTTTGTTAAAGCTTATACTTGTTTACAGCCCAGGTACAAGTGATTTTGTATGTGCACCCCACATTTTTTCCATAATTTTCCTTCCATTTTTTACAATTTTCATTCATGTTCATGAATATGCAAATTCAATGATTTGAATATTAGGATTACCATTAAATCGTTATGTCCAAGCACTACTATCAGGCCAATCATAGTATTCTAGAGCATGCTATTGGTAGGATATGGGTATTTTTGTAAGTGCACCCCATTCGATAGAATCATACAATGGATGGGCGTGGAAACAATATTTTTACATCATGCAAATAAATATGTTCATTGTTGAGGACAATAGTTTAAGGCATTTAAGTGGTCCCTCTGACCAAACTGGCAGCCATGAAAATTTGACCTAAAATGCAAGAAAGATCTTATAACCCACCAAAACCTTTAATGGCAATAGTTTTCCCAGGTGCTTTTCAGTTGGCCCCAGTTTTCAACAATTAATATTCATGAATATGCAAATGAGATAAAATTTTCAAATAGGTCCATGACATCAATATATTTGTCACATGATATTACTTCTGCAATAACAGTGTCATAATGATGGTTTGGGCCTGAAAATTGTTTATTTATGGATTTTAAACCATTTTTAATGTTTTCATTACAATTCATGAATATGCAAATTAGAAAAATTGCATTACTTACCACAGGAGAAAAGAGATTTGTCTAAGCTTAACAACGAGACCAGGCTCAGCGGCATAGGACGAGCAACAATGGCGATATGATACTGTGCAATAGCTACACCCCTCCTCAAGAAACACATTAATAGTTGCCATGGAAACCATGCATTATGTTCATAGTGTAATTGAGTTTATCTTTGCGTGCTGAAATTATTTGCATTTAAATTTATGTAATTAAGTCAAGCAATCATCTAACAATATATTTTAAGTGATTTAAGGCTCAGATCATGACAAACAAATGAAACGTTTCATCAATATAACAGATTCTAGCTATTTTGGCGGCCATTTTGAAAATATGCAAATTAGGACATAAAGACGTCATTTCTCAACTTGCCAACATTGGTTTTTGGATTCAGCACACCAAGTTACCCCTAGTTCAAGTGTCAAACCCTTTTCCTCACAAAATGCCTGTACTTGTTAACTTTTCTCAATTCCTGTCTTAACTAATTGTTTTCAATTTAAAATTTGACGTATTCCCATTCTACAACCATCCCAGTTTATCATGTTTTCCTCGTTTTTTTCTCTCTCTTATTATCTATGCTGGGGACAAAAGTATGGTTTATCATGCATAAATGATAGAATTACATGTAATTATATGAGTATCAACAAGTTTACTTGAAATTTTATATTTGAATAAATGGTCTTATCCATAAGTGTACACATATCGAAAAATTTAACTCTGAATGAGAGATTAGAATAAGAATCCTCAGAAACCGTGTACACAGTTGTACTGTCGGTACGCACTGTACATTTATTTTGATGCGTACAGTACGCATTGCGAAAAATAATTATCTACATCACTGGGGTATACTCATTTAACTGTCAACCACTCAATTGAGTTCAAAAACAAAGAGACAGGTGTCTGTACAAATCTTATTGAAAGTACTTGGAACGCGGTGAAAAAGTCCTTCCCAAAAACAGGAACCCAAAAACAGTTGTATGACAGCTATTTGGTGGAATATTGTATCAGAAAGAAGTACCTGAACGACGCCGAAGACAAATTCTCCACATTCCTCAACCTTATCAAAAGAGTCTACCCGTGCAAAAGACGCACTCTGCAGCCAATAGATACAAATGCAAACAGTTTGGATACAAGTTTGGATCTTTTTGATTAGATGACATGTGGTAAGTTATGTTTGCGTGTTTTTGTGTGTGTTTTATGTAATTCTCACACAGTTAAACTTAAACAGCTAAATTTCCCCCTAAAACTACTGACATCGATGGCGATGTCAGAATCAAAATGGCGGCTGTCAACATTGTTGACATTTTTAGGCTACGCCCTCTTAGCAACGTCTCGCACCTGCGCATCAGATGAAAATAAATATGGCCGACAGCGACCGCTAAAGTGCAATCTATCCAAAGGCTTGTTAGCCGTGCTAAACTGGAGAAGCATAATACTTAGTTAACTGGAAACATATATGTGGCAAAAACACGACGGTTTGTCACACGATCCTCAAATCAATAGACACACAAATCAGTAGTGCACACACAATACAGAGTGATAAGTACGCGTTCAAAGAAAATACCAGTGATAAAGACGGTACCCGCTGGCAGCGTGTTTCTGAAGCTGTTGTGGCTTGATCTGAATCTGCCAAGTACTCCAAACACCTCATAAACAGAGTATTACATTGACAGTGTTCCTTTTCAGTATTTTGGGAATGTGGGCGGGGCCCTTTGAATTGGGAAAATCGGCGATAAAAACAGGAAATTGGGAAAAATCAAAATCTGCTGAAAATTGGAAATAAGAATCAATCCATGTGCTAAAACATTGCAGACTGGAAAAATCAGTATCTTTCACTACATTTTGACAGTTTGGCATCTGCCAAAACCAAGAAAACTATGAATTTCATGGCAGAGTTTTTCTCAATTTTCCAATTGGGAATTTTCAGTCAGCAATTGGGAAAAAAAGATACTTTTTGGCATTGGGAATGGGGCCCTATTTCGGCCCCAAATTAAGCGTAAAAGGAACACTGATGGAGCTCCCATCATTGAAGTTATCTTCTTTTTTTTTTTTTTTTGAGAGAGAGAAGAGAAGCCAGTGCTTGCCTTATTAATGCTGAGCGCCAAGCAAGGTAGCCACTGGTACCATTTTTAACGTCTTTGGTATGACGCGGCCTGGATTAGAACCCGCGCCTCCCGCTTCCGAAGCGAACGCTCTAACCATTACGCTATCGGGACCGGTCGCTGATTACCAGAATTACCTTACTATCAGGAGGTCGATACCAACTTGCCAGAAAATGGGAAGTTTTGTAAGCAAACTTTACCCAAACTGATTCAGAGCCGTTGATAGGCATATGAGGAATATCATGAATATCTTTACTAATCTGTGGTATTGTCAGTTTGACCTGAGATAAAGATGAAGAGATAAGAAAGTCCACCTAGCGGTCACTTTTGATTGACGCGCCTCTACCTGTGGCTCCACCTACTTCCGCCATTTTGTTTTTTTACTCTAAACGAAGACAATTTCAACGCTATAAAAATCAACTTCCATCGGCGATTTTTATACATCTGATGAAGCAATATTTTAGTCCTAAAGAAATGATAAGCATTTTATCTTTCATTTATGAACCAGATTCTGAAATTTGTAGTGTTCTTATTGGGTTTTTACTCGTGTATTTTACGTTGATAAAACGATGCAATCCTTGTTGAAGGTTTCAAAATGGCGAACAAGCGTAAAATAGTCGGTACTTTTTTACTGCAACGCGTTGTTATTAATAGGCTAGGTAATTTTTAATCAACAAAATATGAAAGAAGAAAGATGTAAAAGTCGTTTTATTTGTAAATTAGCACTCAGCGCGTGACTGCGTATGGGTTATGATCGTATAAATATTGACTATTTTTGTAATTTTAGGAAAATCTGTTCCGTCCGATCTCAAAACGATGCGTTTTATTTTTCATTATAAGGCTTCCATGAATGACATTTTTTTGATAAACATCATCAATATTCTTAAAGAACAATGTCTTACAAATCGTTTTATTGCCCTTTGATACTGTTTGGGTATTTTTGACAGGGTCAAATCGTCCGAATTAAGCAGCTGTTTTTCACAACTTTTCGCGCTTTTGAATTTAAAATGGCGATATTTTCTACACCTTATTTGGCATTGCAATTAAAATGAAAAAGTTACATTTTGAAAGAAAAAAATGACAAATGATTTTACAGCAGGCTCAGGACATCCTAGATTTTAGCTTCTGAACTGAATTTAGCTAAATTGTGGTTAAAAGGAGCTTAAAACTGATGATGATCAGAAATTGATCGACTCAGTATAGCTATGAAGATAGATAGATAAAAATTGTGTATAATTATTTTAATTCACGTGTTCGTTAAACATTGTGAAAACATTGCAGGAAAACACCTGATAAAAAGTCATTTTTGGGAAAATCGAGAGAAAAAAAAATCGAACAGTGAAATATACAAGATCAAAATATTGAATGGCCTCCTTACCTTTTGCATTTGTAATTCCATGTTTTTTTTTCGTAGATGACCGCGCAACCCAGATATCGACGCATACGAATTAGTACACGCGGAACAATTGTACTTTTTAGCCTTAACACTATTTTCTCTATTGTCACTTTTCACTTTTTTTTTTGCTTTGTTTTTTTGTCGATGGTTCATCATCGTCCGTGAGTTCAGTCAATTTCACTACACTTATAATCACCTAGCAAAGAATCAAGATCAATATCATCATCCCAATGTAAAAAATCGTCTTTTCCGTAAGACATTCTGACGCGCGTTTAACGTAAATTGCGAATTTGAAATGCCTTGAACTGTCGGAGTTAAAGCTTAAATATGCATTTTATTTTAATTAGCGCCTTGTTCACTAATTATCGTTTCTTTTTTCGGCGTTAAATATGATTAGTATTACGGCGAGATTAATCAATCGGCGATTTCTTTAATCTAAAGATAATCCGTAAATAATTGTTTCAAATGTGTCCAGTCGCGTAGATAATAAGCATAATTAAAAACGTTTTAATTTGTAGGAGAAAAAAACAACAACAACGGCTATTACAAATCGTAGGACAAAGGATAATAATTATATAAATTATCAACCGTAAATAAATAACTCTTTTTAACAAAGATACCGGGCGTGTTTAGTATCTATTTGTTGGAAATTCGAAGGCCTATTTAACAAAAATAAATATTTCTACTATTATCTAGATAATAGCGAACCAAACGAAGAAAATATTAACAATATATTTTTGCTAATATACAAACTTTCAGAACAGATTCAGCGGCCGATAAAAATATTGATTTTTTCCCTCGATTTACCTGTCTACCTGAGCGACAGTCATAGCGGGGGCAAATATCGATGTTCAATAGCAGTTTCAAATCTCTGTATAGTATATATCTCTGGTTTGACGTTTCACCAGTAAACTATTCCAATTCTGACTCTGAATGTCGAGTGCATTTAGTGGAGATCAGACGCCAGTGCACAAATCATGGCGATACTAAAATGAGCATCAGGTGAGCTAAAAAGCTTTACTTGTAATAGGCTTCGAATTGTCTCCCTTAATTCTAGAATGCGTCCCAGCAAGGTTTTGTTTCATTTTTTAATGTGCCAGACTGGTACTCAAATTTAATGGAAAATTCTAGCTTCGTTTAAGAAGAAATGGCAATCAGTATATCATTAAAACGATCTACGAATATTCATTTTCATATTTACCTTAATAAAACCTTGAGAATTGGTGCAAAATGCCTTATTTTGTGTGTGAATCGACGATTTTTATTCAGGATTGCGTCTCTAAGATTCACTTCCGGTAAAACCAGAGTTACTTCCCGCATTAGGTCCGATGAAACTGGTATGGCTAAATAGCGAAAGGAATGACCCATTACAGTGCCAACACATCCTTGAAAATATGTTATGACTGGACACAGTCGCAAAGATGGCGCACCACCCTGGCGGAAATTTTGACCGCGGTTAAAATTATTGGAAATAACAATGGAAAAATTGCCCAGTGTTATCCCAACTGCCATAATTCACATCATCAACACGTTGGATAGCGAGCACCGGTACCAGTGGAAGCTTTCCCGGAATCTGGAAAATGTCTCGTTATCCGTAAAATGCGAATTTCGCGCCAAAAGTGTTGAAGGTGACTAGCCGCCATTTCCTGTGAGACGGAAACCAGGAAATAAGAAGCACAAATCGCCATCTAGGCTGAGACGCCAAAGAGCCAGAAAACAACGCTTTCAGGTAGAGAAGACAGCTGAGAAAGCTGACTCGCCTAAAAGCCCTGCCTCAGAAGTGAACACAACCGTTCTTCAAGAACAGGAACCTACAGCCGTTCTTCAAGAACCGGAGCCTGCTTGTGTAACTTCCACAAAGGACAGTAGTGATCTGGACATTACCGGTCAAATTCAGGATTTAATCTGTGGCAGTGATAAGCGCTCTGAGAAGCAGGTTTTGTCACCAGATTCTGACATCAGTATCGAGACTGAAAGAGCCCTCCTTTTAGAGGTTCTTCAACAGACAGACACTGACAGTGACGACAATTCTTTTGACATTTCGGAAGTGATTTCGGAAGTCAATACTTGTTCAAATTGCAAACGTCAACCTCAAGCAGGTGTTGAACTCACGCGTTGTTCGCGTTGTCAAATAACCAAGTATTGTAGCGTTGATTGTCGAAAGAAAGACTGGGATTTTCACAGATTTGCATGTTCAGTTGTCGCAAAGTCTGCGACGAAGAAAACTTAACACTTGCTACAGTTAAAGACCTTGCACGTGTAAATATTGTATAAAAGACATTTCAGTTGTGTTCGGACATTTTATATACTGTTTCACAGTGTTTTAAATACATTCCACATATTTTAGTGTTGTAGTGAAAACTAATACTAACAATTACGCTGAAAGGTGGTGCGCCTATATAAAGGCGGAATATACATCAGAAAGAAAGAAAGGACCACGAATGCGCATAACAAATTCATAATTATCCATCGAAACATATTAATACAGGCTTATTGTGAAATGATTGCTTATCACGAAAGAAACTTTTTTTCATTTTCTATCGAAAAGAAAATGAGGAACATGTATTACTGGAATGCCCTCTATATAATGCCATTAGAAATGAATTGTTTTAAAAGTAATGTTGATCTGCCTTTGTTTGAGTCGCTCAGCACGTTCGATAAACTTTAGTCATTTGATGTCAAATAGTAAAATTGATAACTATAGTGCCAAAGCCTGCCATGGCATTTTAATCGAACGCCGAAAACATTTTTATAGATAACATAAATATGCTTAAGATATGTAGATAAGGTTTGCACTATACAATTCAATTCAAATTCAATTCTTTATTCAGATTGCCAAATACATTTTAGCGCATCCACAAAACATGTAATAAAAGGACATCAAACAATTACAAATTACACACTAAATTTAGGAGGTTTTGATAGTGCAAACTGGCCGACCAGAATGTGAACATCATAGGAAAAACTGGTGCAGTGCCTATACAGTCATACATACAAGTATCCCTGATATAGGCCGTGCCTACCAGCCATCGGTTTAAGTTGCAATCAAACAGGGCGCCCAGTTCACTCAGGCTATAGTCTTTGTATACAATTATGCATTACGAATACATGTTCATGCAATAAACAGAGGATATTACAGATGAAAAATAAGAAAATTTCAGTAGAGTTTTTGTGATATTCTTCCCTTTTATGCCCAAAACACAGACTGCCGGCACACGTTAGACTCGCCTTGGCGAGGCGGTTCTACTGAGCACCCACAATCCATGCCCCGGAGCAAAAATAAGAAAAACAGGTATACCCCTGCATATCCCAGTTTTGCTATATAAAATTGGGGCTCAAGGGGATATTCACTACACGGACATGCCTGTTATGATTTTAACATTGCCATTTGGCAGGGTATTCTTCTCTTTGATTGGTCTGTATTCATATATGAGTTCATATAATTTTGACTATATTTGCCAGTGGTAAACTGGAGATAAACTGTAATATCCTACCCCAGGACAGTGTTAAACATGTATTATTTAAAGATTTATAGCTAGAATTATCTGTAGGAAAAACAGGTGTTTCGACAGGCTATAGAAATACAACACGTTACAAACGTATAGGTTATAACTTGAATGTTATGCGACAGTCTGCATGCTTAGTTTTTAACCCAATCATGGTTGATAACTATGCTGCCTTCTTTAATTGCACGCCGGTGGGTCGGGCGTCAGACTCTATGATGGCCCCGACATAAAGCTATTCATTTTAGTTGGTTGGGGCCGGAGCTTCTTGTCTGTTGCTTGGCCCACCGGGGTCCAACTGGTGTTTTTCTTTTGCTCCGGAGTTAGTAGGTTATTCGGCGCCCAGGGATCTCCATCGTCGGGCAGCTTACTCAGTCTGTGAGTCCTGGTTTTTGATTCATCAGGATGTTTATCATGATTTATTTGTTTGTTCTTGATGATTCATTGACTAGTTAGAGATTCACCACGAGGACCGAATAACTAACTAAATGTTATGAACCACTGCAGTAGCTGAGGGTGAGGTTATGGCCATGTAAAACCGGTTTAAGCCCGCCAGTAACTTTGTGTTACTGATCGTTCCAAGTCGATACTTCTGTGGTGGTTCTTTTTGTTTTATGTCTTGGTGTTTAAAAAATTTTTGTGCTGTTGGCGCCTTATGTATGTTTTCATATTTTTAGTTAAGTTAAGGTAACTGAGTGGCCACCTATTGGGAAAATAGCTGCCCATTCGGCTTACGATTGTTTCATGGTATAAGTACCTGATTGTTAGTTTGGTTTTTTCCCACCTCGGTTTTTGGAGTGGGAATCTTTTTCTGATTGCGCCTTTTCCTGATCTTTGCCTACTTGTACCTTTTTAAAATCATGAAAATAGTAGTATATCTACTTATTTACGGAACACTTCCTAACTTTTAAAGCATCATTGATATAGTTAGTAATATTTTTGCTATTTTGTTGGTTTTGTGGGTTTAGAATATGTTTAATTGCTTCAACCCCTTTTCCCAAAACATGTATCGTTTCTGATATAAATTTATTACTTATGCGCAAGGAATCATATTTCTTGCGTTCTAAAAGAAAATGTTCCTCTGATTCTACAGATTCAGGACAAAAGGGACAAAATCTTCTGTCTCTTGATACTTTTGGTCTACAATATCGCAATGTTTCAATATTAAGGGTATGGCAGCTTAGTCTAAATTTGGTAATTAAAGATCTCTTATCTTTACTAGATTTCATGTTTAAATAACATGGTATATTGGAATTATAAAGCGTACTAAAAAGTTCAAGTTTGCTATCAGATGATGCTTTGATATGTGCCAAATTATTATCTATTTTTTTGTTATAAAATGTTTTTAGAACATCTAAAAACTTGTCTTTACTATAGTTACAAAGGTCTTGCATACCCAAAAGCTTTTCGATATGTTTGATATTTGTAAGCCATGACTTTCCACCTTGCCGAAACAACTGTTTGTCTGTTTGATATAGCTTTTGCAACAACCTCTATACTGATTTATCTTACTGTTTTAGTTGCACATAACTGTATAGTCCCTTATAACTCAATTTTGAGTGGTTTCAAATCATAACACGTTACAGACGTATAGGTTAATAGCTTGAATGTTATGCGACAGTCTGCATGCTTATTTTTTTAACCCAATTATGGTTGATAACTACGCTGCCTTCTGTAATCGCACGCCGGTGGGTCGGGCCTCAGACTCTATGACAGCCCCGACATAAAGCTATTCATTTTAGCTGGTTGGGGCCAGAGCTTCTTGTCTGTTGCTTGGCCCACCGGGGTTCGACTATTGTTTTTCTTTTGCTCCGGTTTCATTAAGTTATTCGGCGCCCAGGGATCTCCATCGTCGGGCAGCTTACTCAATCTGTTGAGTCCTCGTTTTTGATTCATCAGGGTGATTATAATGATTTATTCGTTTGTCCTTGATGATTCATTGACTAGTTAGAGATTCACCACGAGGACCGAACAACTAACTAAATGTTGTGAACCACTGCAAGCTGAGGGTGAGGTTAGGGCCCTGTAAAACCGGTTTAAGCCCCCCCCCCAGTAATTTTATATTACTGGTCGTTCCAAGGCGATACTTCTGTTGTGGTTCTAATTGTTTTGCGTTTTGGAGTCGATTTTTGTGCTGTTTGAGCCTTATGTAGTTTTCATATTTTAGTTCAGTCTAGGTAACTGAGTGGCTGCCTATTGGGGAATAGCTGCTCACTCGGCTTACTATATGTTTTCTTGGTGTAAGTACCTAAGTGTCATTTTAGTTTTTCCCACCCCTCGGTTTTTGGAGTGGTAATTTATTTCTGATTGCGCCATTTCCTGATCATTGCCTACTTGTACCTTTTCATACTTTTTAAAGCAGTACGGCATTATTTTAAATGTAACGACGTAATATAGTATAATGTTAATATATACACGTGTACGAAAATGAGACTTAAAGCCAGAGTACGTGCATATCTAAGGGTCGAAACGTCATTTTACGCCGCATTTGTAACGTCAGTTTTCGCTCGAAGTGTTATTTCTAGCGTCAGTTTCCGTTCGAAATACGAAACTACAATGTATGTTCATGCAATTATGCAGACGGATTTAGAAATGCATATATTTTGATATAATTTAAATTGTTTGTTCAAAGTATAGATTGTGGACATGTTATCCCGAGGGGAAAAGTCGGAGATGTTAGCGCACTGCCAAATTCGACGTGGCACTTAAAGCGTACTGAATCTCTGTTCATACGCTTATAGCAGGAAAACGAAACTGGTAGCGATTTTGAAATATATCAAGAAAAGTAACAAAAAGGGGAACTAAAACGCATTTTATGTTGACGTCAATGTATATTCTCTCTCAAAGGACCGTTAACTATATGGGCTGTATATGCCTATACTGTAGCGGTCCAGAACACTGTTATTTAGCTCCCAATGCTGATCCTTTATACTGGCGACAATAGTTCCATGTCTTATGAAGAGATACGTGTTCAGATATTTACCTATTCTGTCATTGATGTTTCAGTGGGGTTGGGGGTCTAAATTTCATGAATACAATAATTTTGTCTTATATGGTGGCGATTGTTTTAATAATGTTTGTAGTTTAGAGCATTCAGTCGACAGAAACATGCAAAAATCATGTAAAAACGCACCAAAAATGATTAAATATTTGCAGTATGAATTATTGTTGGGAAAGCTTTTATGAGGTACCTGTATAGCATTCCTACATATGCAATATTAGATTAACATGTGTAATCTTTGAATAAAAGTTGCAAAAAGTGCCGAGTTTTCAGTCTGGAATCAGTAAAAAAAGTACCAGTAGGCAAAGATCGGGAAAAGGCGCAATCAGAAAAAGACTCCCACTCCAAAAACCAAGGTGGGAAAAAACCAAACTAACAATCAGGCACTTATACCATGAAAACACTTCGTAAGCTGAATGAGCAGCTATTTCCCAATAGTTGCCACTCAGTTACCTTAACTTAACTAAAAATATGCAAACATACATAAGGCGCCAACAGCACAGAAATATTTTAAACACCAAGACATAAAACAAAAAGAACCACCACAGAAGTATCGACTTGGAACGATCAGTAACACAAAGTTACTGGCGGGTTTAAATCGATTTTACACGGCCGTAACCTCACCCTCAGCTTCTGCAGTGGTTCATAACATTTAGTTAGTTCTTCAGTCCTCGTGGTGAATCTCTAACTAGTAAATGGATCATCAAGAACAAACAAATAAATCATGATAAACATCCTGATGAATCAAAAACCAGGACTCACAGATTCAGTAAGCTGCCCGACGATGGAGATCCCTGGGCGCCAAATAACTTACTAACTCCGGAGCTAAAGAAAAACATCAGTTGGACCCCGGTGGGCCAAGCAACAGACAAGAAGCTCCGGCCCCAACCAACTAAAATGAATAGCTTTAAGTCGGGGTCATCATAGAGTCTGACGCCCGACCCACCGGCGTGCAATTAAAGAAGGCAGCATAGTAAAAACTCCTTAAGAAGTCAAACCTCTATGTAGTTTGATAAGTATGTTCTTGAAACAAAATTGTTTGACGTTCATCATGCACAAATGAATTATTGTGGCCAAATATGTATGGTGACTCACCAGTTAACCGTGGTAAACCGTTAACCGGTTTAAAACGCAAATGGGCTATATGTTGTAATTTTTTCAGGCAATAGACACGATGCATTGCTGCAAGTCAAAATACAATTACTGACCATTGTTCTCATGAGGTCTTCTCTCAATCACGTGTTCTATAGAATATAGTGTATTTTCATGGGTTTTTTTTGGCGCTTTTGAGAACCCCCGCACTATCATTGCACAGTCATTGGTAAGAATGATAACACTCACAGTATATTTTCATTTAAAAAATAGATTTTTCGGGCATTTTTGTTTCTTATTATTGATATACGTTTTGCTCGTCAAGTGATTTATGTGCATTTATTAATCATTATCATTTACTATCATTTATTATCACCATAATTTCCAAACGCGAGAAAAAGGTAAGTTGTATAGGAACTTCTTATTCAAAATAAAATAAGGAAAGCGAATGCAGAGATGGGTCGTGGATATGTTTAATAAACCCAACGATGAGTTGTAAGTATTTTAGGATTTTATTTTAGCTTTGAAAGAAAAAGAGTAACGTGGCTGTCTGGTATTCTCCTATACTCCCTCTTTCTTCGGGTGAGGACAAAAAAAAAAAAAAAAAAAAAAAAAAAAAAAAAAAAAAACGCGGGAAAAAGCAGCATGCCACTTACTTTGAAGCAGAACTCCATTCTATAGATAAGAGAGGGAACATTCTGTTTTCATAATTGCTGGCTATCTTTTCTTTTCACTTTGTGGATTTTATTTATACAAAATGTACATCGATAAGAAACGTGGCTGTCTGGTATTCTCCTATACTCCCTCTTTCTTCTGATGAAGACAAAAAAAAAAAAAAAAAAAAAAAAAAAAAAAAAAAAAAAAAAAAAAAAAAAAAAAAACGCGGGAAAATGCAGCATGCCACTTACGTTGAAGCAGAGCTCCATTCTATAGACAAGAGAAGGAACATTCTCTGTTTTCATAATTGCTGGCTATCTTTTCTTTTCACATTGTGGATTTTATTTATACAAAATGTACATCAATAAGAAAATTACGCACGCATATATAAATACAACAGTTAACGTTAGGTTTTCATTTTTACGAAACAAAGTGGATGAGACATACTATGCTTGAACAAAATCACCAGCAACCCGACGTCTGTTACTTTTCTATTGTTTTACATGCCATATATGCACTTCATGATTTTGAAGACACATATACATCATATGTCTGATTAAACTCTCTGTCTTACCTTTAGTACCACGGTTATAGGGTGAACCAGCAAAATTAATGATAAATTCTGCCTATTTTGTCATGGCCAATCAGACATATACACCGGCTACACTAACACGGCTACCTATCTCTATAATTCAACAATGAATCTTCAAAAAAAAAAATCAAGTATCAAGTACACAAAAAGGAGGCCTAGATCAATTGGACTGCACTTACCATATGCCAGCCAAACCCATTTATTGAGCAAAAACCAGGAACTAGTATAATCAGATCTGAAAACCTGCCCTCACAGCATGGAAATAATAAAACAGAGATAGAAATAGAAATTCTATAGATAAGAGGCCGTGCAAAAAACAAGGGACTACATGTATTTGAACAGTGTGTCTCCAAATGTTTGTAACACAAAATGATGGGCACCATATTAATGCCCATTGCCCAAATGAGGAAAGTTGATTCTGCAGCATCCAGTTTCAAGTTAATAACATTTCTAATAGTGCATATTATGACCAGGTTATACTATTTCATTTTCCATTTACTTTATATTTGCTAGCTTTGCCTGAATGAGTAGCTATAACTGTTTATCATTTTGAACTAAAGAGTATCGTTCCCCCAAAAGAACCAACACGTCAATTTCATATGTTGTGCAATACATGGCAACACGCGTATATAGATCTACATTCAAAAGCTTTTGGAAACTGTTTCCTTATATAATTACTGTATATTTCATACAAAAATTGATTGTGTTAGTCCAAAATTCAGATCCTATGGCACGAAACATGGCAAGTCAAGTCTGTTAACCAACAGTGCATTATTCAGGGAAGTTAACCTGTGCATAAGAAAGACAGATGGCCAGCTTTTTGTTTTTCAAAAAAAAAAAAAAAAAAAAGAAAGAAAGAAAAAAAGAAGAAAAAAAAAACAGCTAGGCATTTGTAAGTAGAAGTGGTTAACGCTTCTTCTCGGAACATGACTTGGTTTACAAATTTAAGAAACTTATAGGAAGGAATGATTTTTCTTTTCAATTCAGAAAAATCATTACGCGTTACAGACGTATAGGATATAACTAAAATGTTGTTATGCGACAGTCTGCATGCTTAGTTTTTAACCCAATTACGGCTGATAACTATGCTGCCTTCTTTATTTGCACGCCAGTGGGTCGGGCGTCAGACTCTATTATGGTCCCGACATAGTTGGTTGTGGTCGGAGCTTCTTGTCTGTTGCTTGGCCCACCGGGGTTCAACTGGTGTTTTTCTTTTGCTCCGGATTTAGTAAGTTATTGGGCGCCCAGGGATCTCCATCGTCGGGCAGCTTACTTAATCTATGAGTCCTCGTTTTTGATTCATCATGGACTTTATCATGATTTGTTTACAAGTTTGTCCACGATGATTCATTAACTAGTTAGAGATTCACCACGAGGACCGAACAACTAACTAAATGTTGTGAACCACTGCAGAAGCTGAGGGTGGGGTTAGGTACCTGTGAAACCGGTTTAAGCCCGCCAGTAATTTTATATTACTGATCGTTCCAAGGCGATACTTCTATGGGGGTTCTTATTGTTTTATGTCTTGGTGTTTATTTTATTTTTTTTTTTTATTTTTTTTATTTTTTTTTTTTTTTGGGGGGGGGGGGGGGGGGGCTGTTGGCGCCTTATGTATGTTATCATATTTTTAGTTAAGTTTAGGTAACTGAGTGGCCACCTATTGGGAAAATAGCTGCTCATTCGGCTTACGAAATGTTTTCATTGTATAAGTACCTTATTGTTAGTTTTTTGTTGTTGTTTTTCCCCGCCTCGGATTTTGGAGTGGGAATCTTTTTTCTGATTGCGCCTTTTCCTGATCGTTGCCTATTTGTACCTTTTGACGATTTTGAAGGCTTTCTCCTAAACTAACCCCGCCTGTTCGTGTGTACTAGCAACACAGAATGACCAGTACAAACTCGGAACGGTATCGATTTCTTTTCATTTTCGTATGCATGCAGGAAATCAAAAGTTTTAGATCTAGATCTACATTCGCATGCAAAAAAAAATAATAATAAATAAATTTTAAAAAATCTACCGTGATGTTTCTGATCAGGCTTTAAATAAACATATTGTCTGTCTGTGTCTGTCTGTCATAACGTGATCAGTTTGTTTGTTTTTTGTTTGTTTGTTTTTTTAGTCCCATCAAGGACCCTATTTTACCTGTCCGCTATTGGACATCGAGATCCGTATTCCATCTAAATATTCGCTTGCAGCAAGCCAAAAAAACGTAGGAAAAAGAAACCCCTAAAACAAATTTATGAGCCGTAAATTGCCCGGAAAAAATCGTCCTGACAAACTTACAACAAACTGCCAGAATACCAACAGATGACCTTATCCCAAAGAAAAAGAATAGGTATTGTAGAAATCAACACTCTTTGGCTTTTCAGATACCTTCAGCTAGCAATGAAGCGTACAAAAGTAGTTTCTTTCTACAAACTATCAGGGACTGGAATGACCTCCCTGACTCACTTATCTCCTCTGCTGAAATGTCTGATAACTGTGTGTCCAAGCTCGCTTCACTCATGCGTTCAAGGGACTAATTTCTCCCCCATCCGAACCCCCTGGTGAAATAATGTCATTTGGCGTGTCACCAGTAAACTATTCAGATTCAGACAACTTGAACTACATGTAAGGTTTCGCATATGTTAACTTGAAGATTTGCCTTTAACATACAAAGTAAACAAAATGATTATTGGTAGAAATTTAGCTCAAACTATAAAGCTGTAAAGTGCTTCACGCACTGACCTGTCGCAGTTGGCCAATGGGATCTGGGAAATTCATGCGGGATGCCCCTGTTTCTTCGTGTGTCGTCTGTAGCCACAATTCAAAGCGTCAAATGCGAGAGATCAAGATGAGGTATCGTCTGATCTCGCGAGAATGCGGTCCGCCATTTTGGCACGCGGACTTTGTAATTTCTCATAAGTTTACTACTACACATTTCAAAATATCAAACTCATATTTAAACATTGATGTATCTGCGAAACATTGATGTATCTGCTTTTCATAAAGGCCAAAATAGAAAAAAATAAGGGTGAAGAAACCACTAAAATAACCTGTAACGTGATAATTAGGGAAATAAATAAATATGTCAGATGAAAGATAATTAAAGACTATAATAAGTCTTTAATCTGGTAGATCTAAATGGATTTAATTGTTAAAAGATCTTCTTACTGGCTCAAAGAAGATAATTCTATTCAACTAACTACTGCTCGCGAGGGTCAGCGGGTCGTTTTGGTCCAAAATTATGTCACAATAAAGTGCATAATAATCAGAGTGTACTAGGGTCCTTGTACTTGTAGACTCGCACACTCAGCTGATGAGTACTATCTTCATGGAGCGAAACGTCTCTTCACCATTCCGAATGTGAAATGGAACATATGTGTAATATAGCGGATATACTGATTACAGCCGTAGATGTTGAAATATATTCCCAAAGTGCCATGCCTTATTTTATATTATGCTGATTAGACGGAATATTTCCATCGGTATTCCGTTAAACCTCTCCATACCGACGGAAATCCTTGGTCGAAAATGAAAATTCTGCAAAACTGCAAAACTGCGTTATTCTAACTTATGTTAGATCTTTTCTTGCATATATGACAAATCATAAATAATCAGTTGTAAAAGTACGCAGAATCATAAAATACTTCGTTGTTTCTTTGGAAAATTTCAAGGATGTCTACTAATATATCAGGGGAGACTACTGTAGAATTAGCGGCTCAAAGTCGAAAACCGTTTGTTTTTCTACAGAAACTTAAACGTTTTAGGCAATTTTATGTGTTTACTGGAAGATCTTCGGCGCTGGTACAAATACATAACAAAAATAATATGATTAATAGCAAAATAACAAAGCTGCAAGTCGCTTACGAAATCCGCAATCAGTTCGACATTGGTTTAAGTGCAACCTAAGCTAAACTGTCAGGGAAGTGGAACGAGGTACCGAAGAGGAACGGAATGCTGATATGCCATACCATACTTTATATTAAGCTGACGCAAACATCTGATGAGATAGTCAGAGAAGCAAAATCATGACCAAGAAGAATAGAGTCTTTGAGAGTGGACTGTGGTATCATATATGTAATTTTAAGATTATATTATAGAAAAAGACATCATCTCATCAGACTTTATAAGTCTATATAGCGGAGTGAGTTCTCGCAACTAGGGTCCTTGGTCCCACTGAGACCCCCCAATCTCTCTTAGATAACCCCATAAGCACCTCCACGGTAGGTAACCAAAACGGATCCTTTCAGAGGAAATATGCGTCCCCGGTTCCTTTCGGAGGAAGGGACGGTTCCTTTCAGAGGAAATTGGAAGACGAAGATTTTTAGACCCTAGAAACATAAACAAGCGTTGGGTAATATCCTCAGAGAAATAGTCCACGTAATGCACAACAGATTGAATTTGGTAGCTAAAGCGAAAATTCGCAATGTGTTTCTGTGTTTTCGCCGTTTTAAATGAAATAAGTACCATTCTTTAAGAATGCGACAGTACAGGCTGCACTGAAAACGGCTTGTTTAATCGCAAATGAAGATATTTGCAACGAAATGTCTTCGAAATACAATATAAAATATATTCCTTGTACTAGCGCACAGTAAAACTCAATCAAAATACACTAATTTGCTCACAAAAAGTAAAATATTAACCATCACCAGAAAGTTATGTAGAAACGGATCCTTTCGGAGCACGCCTGAAGTTGTGATTTTTGGGCACCGGCTGTGATCAGAGTATCTGGCACCGGATCCTTTAGGAGATATTTTACCACTAAAGCATATCTTCAGGGCATATTCACTAGCTCTTTTTTTCTATAAGATCTTTTATAGCCACTGATACTGTCATTCCATTCAAGTCGCCGCAAAGTCCTAAATGCGCCAATCAACCAGAAAACAAATCATTTGTCTCATTGGACTGTAGACACCTACAATCCAGCAATACCGTCGTGTTGCTCCCTAAGACATGCTCGAAAGGCTTGAACAAAAACATGAAATGGCAGAATTACTTCCTTGTGTACCGAAAAAATAAACATTTAAGGGACTGTGCGTTTCTTATTGCCATATTTTCTATTTGCATTGTCTAGCAAACCTGCACTTCGTGACCTCGCTCCTATTTCCGTGACAGCATTAGTTACATTTAAACAAATGTCGAACTGATTGTGGATTTTTTAATTTACCTGTAGCTGCATTCTTTCGTGTTAATCGTGTGTTTTTTTTATTTTTAGCAGCAGCATAAAGCTTCCAGTAAAAACATAAAATGGCCTATAAAACTAGTAAAATCAAACGATTTTCGGCTTTGTCGCTAATTCTACTATTGTTTCCCCTGATCTATTTATAGACATCTGTATTTCCTGGACCTTCTTTACTTAGGTCTACTTCCTGTCCCCTGGTGTAGTATTGTCCCTGGTGTAGTATTGTCAGTTTGACGTTTCACCAGTAAACTATTCTGATTCTGAAGGTTTATAAATAAAAAATCGTTTGTTACAATGCAGAATGTCTACGTATTAAAAAGAATTTGGAGTAATGAAAATATCACAAAGTGTTCTCTTTTCCGACCTTATTTTTGACAAACTAGCAGAAACACTCTTAATTTTACACGTCTAAGTTATTTACAGTGCATACGTATAGTACCAAACATTTTGTTACCCGTAATCATTTTCAAATAACTCGGAAGTGGTATCATCATGTGAAGGTAATGCCTGTTACAAGCACATTTCCTCCTGAAGGATCCATAGCCTCAGCTCCGAAAGGATCCTGTGCCCGTCTCCCTGAGGAACCGTTACCGCCAACAGAGATTGTTTTTCATGTTTGTTTATCAAGTACAAGTATATTACCACTTTATTTATTTAATTTCAGATTGGCAAATACAATTTATCTAGTGACAAGAAGTGCTAAAACGTTTTGATCAATGACATTTTCCCAAATATTCAAGGGTTTTCACCTGCATTTCGTCACAAAACGCAATTCTCGGCCAACATTTTTATCTCGTAAACAATAACGAAATGTTTGTGCACATAAATTAAGCGCTGAGATTGTACCTTGATTACCGCGTCATTACGTGCGCATACGTTTTTTACTTACTGTTCACGATAAAACCTCAAAAAATCGTTTCTCCAAACACAACCACGACGATACTGACGTTTTCCTCCGAAAGGAACCGTCCCTTCATCCGAAAGGAACGGGCAACGCACATTTCCTCTGAAAGGATCCGTTTTGGTTACCTACCGTGACCTCGCCCTTGTCTATAGCTTTTGCTGTGATCCCCAAATGATCATCCAATGAGAAGTCTACCTCTACATTACTTGGCCAATCAAATTACAGAACACAACCCACGTTGGCGGCTCTTCGTCACAGCTGAGCTAGCACTAAGAAGTCATTTCCGCGAAAGACTGCATCCATGCAAGAGCGATAAACGGTAAGAAATACGATTATACGAGAATAACAGAAACTGAGAAAGGTCGGGCTGCTCTTCCAAAATGCATGAACGTATTCACGTTATGCTTATTGCGTTTATCATATGTTTTTGTCCCGGTTTTTGTCAATGTTCAGCGTGGGAATTTCCCATATATCTCTTTCGATGTGAAGGTAAACAAACAATGGCGGACTTTGTAATTTCTCATAAATGATAGATCTAGGTAACATTTTTGTCATCTAGCTCGTAAAATAGACATAGAAAATTTACAAGACTTACCTCATTTCAAACGTTCATCATAGCCCATTGATTTAAATGAAAATAGATAAATATCTGACCCCAGCACCCAGATTAAGATCTACCAGGGCATTTCATGATTCACAAAACATAGTGATGCCCTGAAGAATTCATTCTTCCCAAGGACTATTCCACTTTATTCGACTTTTAATATGTTTTATCTCAATATCAGACATTAACGCTTTTTGAAAAAGCGATATCTTGTTGAGACAAAAATAAAACTAGGTCTAATCAGTTTCAGTAAGTGTTTTATAGCACAGGAATGGTCACTTATCATATACTGAGACATGAAGATTAGGCCAAAAAAAAAAAATATGCTTGTTTCCGGTAACGTCTCCAAATTTTTTTTGGTCGGTAGGTAGGAAAACTTTTTTTTTTTTATTCATTTTTTTTTTTCAATTTTGATTGGTGAATCGCCACCAAGTGGCTGCAGGATATTCCCCCATTTGCCTTTGTTTACAAGAACCACATGGTCCTTTCTTACTAGCCATGAATACGAAAAGGCAGAGTTTGATACACATGCAGATGACATGGCATGCACAACAATGACTGAATTCTGAGGCCAACGGCAATCGGTTGCGGTTGTAAAGCTGATCTGGTTTTGCTTTAGCTGGTAAAACGATTTCTCTTGATGCAGAGGGCACAATAGCCTCAAACATGATACTATTCAACATGTCTTGTGGGGACCGTACTAAGTATCATAATATAGAACAAGTGATAATTGTCATTTTGAGTAATAACAAGGCGACACAATTCATCGTCGGCGAGTGTGAATGACACCCATTGTTTTCTTACGATAGGCAAAAAAAGTTGTAAAAAACAAGCGAAGCGATATCCATCCCGAACGGCGGATCGTAGTAGACTTTCTTCACAGATTTACCGTTATAAATATGAATGACAGCCTGTTCAAATAAATCCATAGGTATAACTGTAAACATGTGGCGTAAGTCTACTACGATCGTCCGGAATATACAGCACTCCCTCAAGAGATAATCGTCAGACCGCATTTAGGAGATCGTAACAACGTTGTCTAACCTTTACTTAAATGTCCTTAAATTCCTCCTAATCAGATAATCACCACTCATGATTCATGCACGCCAAACAATACGGACGTGTGTACGCGACTCCTGTTTAATCCAATTATTTGTACAGTAAAGAAATCAATTATCACTTGACCACGTGTTGATGAAAACAAACACAGACCAATAAGTTCACCTGTCAATCAAATCTGCGGCCTGCATTCAACACGGGCGCTCATTGGCCAATCGATTTTCCTCAAAGTGCAAGACTGAACGCACGTATTTAGTTTTCAACGCGGCACGATCAAACGTCACAACAGCGGAAACAGTGTACATCGCTCATTTCACCCAGTGAAATATATTGGACAAAAACGGTACCGACTTTACTATAAAAATTGCCAATTTCAGTCGCAGATCATGTGCAAATACCTTATTTGGGTCCGCTTTATTTGAGCAGCTTGATACGTTATTATGGTATCTCAATATTTTGGACTGTAATAATCGGCGACACTAAAACATAAAGTAACGTCACGTAACGTGCGTATTTGCATTGACAAGTGACTGCCATACGCCGAAAATCTAGAATGCATGCGACCATCAACTTCCTCAAACATCAGGTGCGCCCACTAATGGTTAGGAGAATTTGTGTGTCTGCTCTTACCGCCTTGGAAACTCATACGTGCGTGAAGTCATGGATCGACCTTGAAAAAATAGATGGTCCAATGAGCGCTTATGTTGAATGCAGGCCGCGCCTACTATCGGCTCTCTGCAGATTTAATTGACAGTTTTATTACGCGTCTGTTTTCATCAGCGTGTCTATTGTAATTTTAATTGAATTAAACAGACCGATATCCAATCCGTGTATTCTTTGGGAAATAGGAATAAAAGGATGATTAAGAAAATACGGGCGTAAAGGTTTGACAACTTTGTTAAATGATCTCGTTTACGGTCAGCTGATAATCCAATGCGGGGTTGGCTTTTTTCACTGACCTATCTTAAGAAAACAATGGGTGTCATTCACGCTTGCCGGCAATAAATTTCAGGTTACCCGGTGGGCATCCTACCATGAAATATAGCTTGGCCGACATCATTTCAACCCAGTCGGGCAATCGCAATTATTTCTAACACTGTTTTCGGCTGGCAATTATGGAGGAGAACATTGTTACTTTTTGCCAAAATAATAATGAAGGCCCCAACTGTTAGCGGACAGCATAATCGATTGTCGCCGATCAAAACAACTTTTTTCAATTTTCGATTTTTCTGGCTTCGTTACAACACTAATGGGCGATAATTCGCGCTAAAAGCCGGTATTCGCCTAAAAGCTGGCATTGGTGGTGTGTACCGGAAATTGTATGTTACCGAATTTTTGTGATAGCAGACAGGGCGAAAAAAAGTTACAGTCGGGGCAGTTTCGGGAGGGTCGGTCGGGTTACCGGAAACAAGATTTTTTTTTTTTTTTGGCCTTAGTTGGGCAACAATGTTTACTCCATACATTATCAAGAGTTCAACAAATTGCTGAAAATAAACTTAATAAATTTACAAGCCATTTTTTCTTGCCGCTTCGCCTATTCCACGCCTTGGTCAAATTTCGGCGAGATCAGCGTACGCCGGTATTAAGCCGAATTGATCCGCCGGTCATGTGACCTGACCCAATAAAACGCACTCGCCGTTCACCGGTCGTGATCAAAATCAATCGAGTGTCTTGCCGGTTACAGGGCACTACCGGCGTACGCCCGGCGAGACCAAAAAAATACAGCCATTGTGGAATGCTTTCTGGTCAACTCGTACCTACTTTTTGGTCAACTCATACGGCCCAAGTCAAATTCTACCTATTTTGGTCAACTCGTACGGCCCAAGTCAACTCTTACCCATTTTTGGTCAACTCGTACCCAGTTTGGTCAACTCGTACCTGGTGTAATAGATACTAAGATATAGATAGATAGACGGACGGGCGGTCGGACGAACTGATAGGTAGATAGATAGAAAGTTATGCCGAAAGATCTTGTGCGTAAAACATACAAATAATGATGTGCATTCACGCGCAATTAGTTTTGGTGTGAATAGTAGATGCTTTAATCAAAGATTGATTAATTCGTTTGTCAGTGAGCAGCGGTCTTTCTTTAGGAGCAAAGTTTAATGAAATGCAGGAATTTTAAAGGTAATTATCTTTTGTGGAGTTTTCTCTTTTAGTTGCCGACTAGGCAGGCCTAGAAAAATCCACACGTCCGCTCGTATTTACGAGTGAAAGTTCGATACAGGCGAGTGGAAATTTACCCTGGCTCGCCCGACAGGACGAGTAGCATTTTCGGGACTGACTCGAGGCAGCAAATGTCCGTAAATGCAAAATCAGCTGAATATTTGGTTTCCGATTGTCAACCGGATGTTTGCACTACGTCACTAGTCCGCAGTAAATGAAATTCAATAAAATCCGTTACATGGTCCAAATACTGGAAAGCATTGGTCATTTTATTCACGTCGCGCCGTACTATCGAGACTTATGACGTCCCGGGTTTTATCTCCATGTGATAAAACGGCTTACACCAAAAGTCAAATAATCGAGAATTTCCATTTTGATATCGAAAGTAGACAAAAAAATGTCGAAGCAGGGTGACATTAGTTTTTGATGATTTTTGTCTCTTTTGAAATCCAGATTTTAAGGACGAGTGCACCAGCAGTAAGGACGAGTGAAAATTGTTTACGACTCGCCCCACAGGACGAGTAGGTCCTCAGAAAAATTTCTAGGCCTGCTAGGTTTATAAGCTGTTTCATTTTGTTAGCATCATTCACCTTTGTATTCATGTCGTGAAAATGTCTGATTTATGTATTGCATGTGGTAAGGGTGTGGGGAATTGTCAGCAAGTAAGTAGCTTGCGATATGTGTGATCGGGGGGCAACATCGGGTTTGTGGGACAAGCAAGTGTTTTTTGTTTTGTTTTTTTTTCCATTTTACTTAATTTAGTTTAAATATCCTTAATACTATAATTTCTGGTTTCTCTTTGATATTCGTGATGTTTGCGCACAATGAAATTGTTAGAACAATACGTCCCTGTTAGTAAATTACAGTCATTTCCAAATTTTTCCATGATTTTTTTATCCAAAACATTCCTGTATATTGCATGGGCATGGGCAAGTTTTCATAATTGGAAAAAATATTTATTTTCTTTCTTTCTGTATATTGCATGGGCATTGGCAAGTTTTATAATTTGGACAATCTTTCTTTCTTTCAATCTTTATTTAAGTCAAATAATGTCAAAGATAATCCCATTATGGCCAAAAAAATAATACAATTGTTTGTCAGGCCACTTTTTGAAGAAACAGATGCGGGCGGTAGGTATTTTATTTTAATTTTTATTTGAACAAAAACGAATGCGGGCGGCGGCATTTTTAACTTTTTTCGGGGGGGGGGGGGGTAGGGGGGGGGGAGTGGCGAATGAGTGATAAACAGACAATATGCTTCCAGCGATCTATGCCCAAGTCACCGTAAAGTAACTCTCGTTTAATTTATGATCGATATTTCACACCCAATTTGTGATTGCCAAAATTGGTTAAGCATTAGTAATTCGGAAACAAATGAATATCATACCTAAAATTACCTATTGGTCTAACACTTAATCCGATAACAATAGATTTGAGAACATCAGTCAGCACGAGTTCCCCCCAATTATCATGATTATCACGCTCTCTGAGTACATCTCAACACGAGTCATAATCTTCGCCCATTCGCCCAGATAGCGAATGACGTCAATTAGTAATTATTGTTAAGACATTTTATAACTTGTCGGAAAAGAATCGAACTCCACTGTATGTTGTGTCAGCAAGTAACACATTCTATTCTTGTCCTTATTTTCTAATTTCACTCAATGAAAGTGCTCAAAACACTCATTTTCCCAGCGGGAAAGTAAAGAAATCACATTTGTTCTTCAGCGTGAACTTTTACATACCTTCCCGTACATTACCGTTCTCAATCGCGTATATTAAATGTAGGTGTCTATAATGTTTTGGACCACAATAATTGTTGATGAAATCATTGTCATCAATAGCCTATAATAACCCAATGTTTACGGTAACGTTATGGTCTACCAATAATCCCCTAGTCACGAGTGCGATAACATGTATCGCTCGGCTTATTTTCAAAACTAGTATGGATTAATATAATTTGAGTGTCATTCACGCTTCGCGAGCAATGGATTGTGTCACCTAAACATTAGTGAGATGACACGAGTATACACGAATTTTGAGCAGCATTAATACTATAATTTTGAGCAGCATTAGGCTATCAAAAACACAATTTTCCGTTTCATATGTGTTTATTCATTTTTAGAGTACTTAAAAGAGAAACTGTAAGAAAACTGCGCCGTTGCGAATGCCCGGGAAACGATATTTCATTTATGCTCTCCGCGAGTTTTTAGCTCACCGGAGCCGAAGACTCACAGGTGAGCTTATAGGATAGGCAGGCATCCGTCGTCCCTCGTCCTCCGTCGTCCCTCGTCGTCCGTCCACAATTTCAAAGAAGAATATTTCTGAAGCTAGTAGGCCGATCTTGATCAAATTTAATGTGAACCATAATTGGGTTGGCGGATTGATGGCATTAGGTTTTGGAGCAGATTGTATCTTAAATTGTGGTTTCCATGGCAACAGATAGGTCCCATAGACTTAAAATGGGAAAAACTAAAAAAATCTTCTTCTCTGAAATCACTAGGCCCATTTGGTATGTAGCAATGGCTAATGGTCCTCTACATAAATTGTGCCATTCATGCCCCTGGGGTCAAATTTGGTCACGCCCCGGGGGTCGATAGTCTCCATAGACTTACTATGGGAAAAAAATTCAAAAATCTTCTTCTCTGAAACCACAGGGCTCACAGCTTTGATATTTGGTATGTGGCAATGGCTAATGGTCCTCTACATAGATTGTGCCAGCCATGCCCCTGGGGTCAAATTTTGCCATGCCCCGGGGTGGATAGTTTCCATAGACTTTCAATTGGAAAAACTAAAAAAATCTTCTCTGAAACCACTAGGCCCACAGCTTTGATATTTGGTATGTAGCAATGGCTAATGGTCCTATACATGAATTGTGCCATTCATGCCCCTGGGGTCAAATTTGGCCACGCCCCAGGGGTTGATAGTCTCCATAGACTTACTATGGGAAAAAAATTAAAAAATCTTCTTCTCTGAAACCACAGGGCCCACAGCTTTGATATTTTGTATGTGGCAATGGCTAATGGTCCTCTACATAAATTGTGCCAATCATGCCCCTGGGGTCAAATTTGGCCACGCCCCGGGGGTCGATAGTCTCCATAGACCTACAATAGGAAAAAACTAAAAAAATCTCTGAAACCACTAGGCCAACAGCTTTGATATTTGGTATGTAGCAATGGCTTATGGTCCTCTACATAAATTGTGCCATTCATGCCCCTGGGGTCAAATTTGGCCATGCCCCGGGGGTTGATAGTCTCCATAGACTTACTATGGGAAAAAAAATAAAACCATATACTGTACCTGCACATCATGACGAAGCAGTTCGGTCCTTTGGTGAAGGCTCGAAATGTCCCGGAACCGTGTCACAACGAATACTGTGTTACTAGCCGTTGTGCGCAGACTGCATGCGCAGTAGTTTTTCTGAAAACCATGAGCTGAAAAAAGTGACAAGAGTGAAGGTTTCAAGATTTGTCAAATGTGGTGGTTTCTGTATTTTTTTATTTTTTTTTTTATTTTGAGCAATAAAAAAGGGTAATGCGGTGGGTCTGAAAGAGATGCGGCGGGACCTGAGAAACATTTTTTTTTTTTTTTTTTGGCCTATGTTTTTGTTAATTTAATCAACACGTGTCAAGGGTAATAATACTTTATTTTGTTTCTTGTCAAATTTCCCGTTATAAACTTGTATCTAAGTTGTATCTAACTTATTCTTTGTAATGGAAAATTGTATTTATTTATTTTGGCAGTGGCTATTTTGCCGGACCCGGCAAAATAGCTCCTAGGGGCTATTTTGCCGGACCCGGCAAAATAAGGCAAAATAGTCTGTAGGCTATTTTGCCGGACCCGGCAAAATAGCTATAATATACATATAGGCTATTTTGCCGGACCAAAAACTTATTAAAATTTTTATTTTCTATTTTTATCTTTTTATCTACATTTTCTTTTATTTAATACATGTACTTATTTATTTGAGATAATTATGTTTTTTTTAAAAGAATGCACATACTGAAAATGTTGATAAAAGACTATTCAGATACAAATGGAAGTATGGCTGGCAAAGCCTGGCATTCTGGGACACTTTAAAACGGAATCTGAAGAAAAGGAGAAAAACTGTAATGAAAAGGTCTGAAGATTAAAGCCAGAATACACAAGAATATATGCATTGTAGGAATCAACACTCATTGGCATTGCAGATATGTTTAGCTAGCAAAGAAGATTTCAAAGCCCGCCTGTAACTTTGTGTTACTGATCTAACTTTGTGTTACTGATCGTTCCAAGGCGATACTTCTGTGGTGGTTCTTTTTGTTGTATGTCTTGGTGTTTTAAATTTTTTTGTGCTGTTGGCGCCTTATGTATGTTTTCATATTTTTAGTTAAGGTAACTGAGTGGCCACCTATTGGGAAAATAGCTGCTCATTCGGCTTACGATATGTTTCATGGTATAAGTGCCTGATTGTTAGTTTGGTTTTTTCCCCACCTCCGTTTTTGGAGTGGGAATCTTTTTCTGATTGAGCCTTTTCCTGATCTTTGCCTACTTGTACCTTTTCAAAAGCAGTTTCTTTCCACAGACTATCAGGGACTGGAATTTTTCACCTATCAGACTGTAACATATTCCTTCGTGTGCCTGTCAGAAATTTTACAATCCCAGTACTGGTAGTTTTCAGTTGTCTCAAAATGTCATTATACCCCTGGCACTTATGCCAATGGGTATATATAGCTTTTGCTTTTCCATTTGTCCGTTTGTATATTAGTTAGTTCGCATGTTTATTTGTAATTACAGAACATTTGTAGAATTTATGTCAAAGTTTTGGTTAAAGTTTCTTTAGTGGTATATATCTTATGAACCAATATCAGAAACCTTTCATATTTGGACCATAGGTACCCTATAGGGTTTGCTTTGTTTCCATTTCGGATCCGAGGGTCCATGCCCGGGCTGGAGGTCAAAATGTAGGTCACCTTTAAAATGTGCTATTTACAATGTTAATGTTTCTTCTCTAAGTTCATATCTTAGTAAACGGTCATAGGGATGTATTCCTATATAGATCATATATACCCTGTAGGGTTTGCTTTCAATTCATGGCACCAAATCCTGGGTGCCTTCCCCAAAGGTGCAGCTAGAGGTCAAAATCTAGGACACCTGTAGAATTTGATAGATGCCATGATAAGTTTTCTGTTAGTCTGTATCTTGACATCCTCAAAATCTTGTCAGAAAGCATTCTTAAGACAGTAGGCACCCTGTAAGTGTCAGACTCTTAGGTCCATGTGTGGGGGTGGGGCTAGAGTTAAAAAACTAGAACATCTGGTAATCCAGGGTAGCGGGGTCTGCACTCAAGTTTCCTGGAAATAGCCATGATCAGCTATAAGTCTATTTAAAATTTCAAAACTCTAGCATTCACCATTCGAAGATTTAAAAAGTGACCAACAGACCCAGCCAGAGGCAACATGCCCTTCCAACTTTACCAAAATTGTGTCATAAAAAAGGCACAAAAAGCAACCTACTGATCGAGAAATATCTCAAATAAATAAATAGATAAATAAAACAAAAATGTAGATTAGAATACCTTACAAAATATGAAATAAAATTTTTAATAAGTATTTGGTCCGGCAAAATAGCCTATAAGTCCAATATAGCTATTTTACCGGGTCCGGCAAAATAGCTCCTAGGGACTATTTTGCCGGGTCCGGCAAAATAGCTCCTAGGGGCTATTTTGCCGGGTCCGGCCATTTATTTTTGTCAAACGATGTAAAAGATAATCCTATTATGTTATTGTTGATTAAATCAACACGTATCAAATGTAATAGACAACTGGCTGATAAGATTACCTAGAAGTAAGTTTGCGCTAATTGAGGCGTTAAAACGTGATTAAAAAATCATTTAAAGCAATTTCGTGAAATTGGCATGCGCAACCAAGCTAAACAAACATAAATAACCAGACTTTAACAAACATTACTTCTGACCTACATAGAAACATAGGGATACATGCACATGTACATCGCTTTATGCTAATATGGATGAAACCTTCAGACAGTGGAATCAACTGGAAAATATTCAGAATTATTTTAACACGTATGTAGTAACGTGTAACACTGTGGTCTTTCACTGTTGCAGGGTATTGACCCATTAAGTACAAGATGTCCGGCAGAGCAAGAGGACGAGCTAGGGGGAGGGCCCGAGGTGGTGGCGAGGAGCAAGCTAAGCGCCCTGGAGAAGACATTTCCCCTGCTCCACAACCACAGGCTCCGGTTAGTGTACAGTTTCAAATGGGTCATTAGTTGTGCGACTAAGATGTATATGTATTGTATTAGTGTAGGTACCTAAATTGACAGGGATTATTTTCTGGCGAGATTGTGAGAGATTCTCTCATTTTTTTAGCAACAATCTCAATGAAATTTGCTGAATGGGAGGAAAAATCTGATTGTAAAATGTTACTTTCGCAACAAATTTTGCTAATATTTCCCACTGAAATTCACGATTTCTCGCGAGTTTTGGCATAGTGAGTAACTTTCTCTCGTTGTATTTTTGAGCCAGAATTATCCCTGAATTGAGTTAAGTCATTTCTATTCAGGTTAGTTGTAAACAGCTGGCAATAATTCTCAAAATTGTGTGTGTGATGAGGGGTTGGGGGATAGCATGATTTTTAGCTCACCTGAGCCGTTAGGCTCACAAGGTGAGCTTATAGGATGGCCATGATCCGGCGTCCGTCCGTCCGTCCACAATTTCAAAGATCTTCTCCTCTGAAACCGCTTGGCCAATCAAAGCCAAATTTTATATGAAGCATCAATAGGAAGGGGGAACCAATGTATATATAAGAAATTCAGGTCACGTGACCAAGATGGCCGCCATGCCCATATATGGTAAAAACCCTTCAAAAATCTTCTTTTCCAGAACGGGTGGACCGATTTCGACGTAACTTGGCATGAAGCATTAATGGCTCGAGCACTACAATGTGTATATAAATCATGATCCTTTGATGACCTTGACCTATTTTACGGCAAGGTCAACATAGGTCGCCAATGCATTTGAATGGGGAAAACTTTTAAAATGTCATTTGAAGTGAAAGACTTTCAGGAAATGGGCAGTAGGACTGAATATTAATGATTCTTAAAAAAATTGGACCCCAGGGGCTCATGTGCCCCCACCCTGGGGCAATATACATGTATATCTCCATAATATTCAAACGTCTTCTCCTCTGAAACCACTTGGCCAATCAAAGCCAAATTTTATGTGAAGCATCAGTAGGAAAGGGTAACAAATATGTATATAAAAAATCCAGGTCACATGACCAAGATGGCCGCCATGTCCATATATGGTAAAAACCCTTCAAAAATCTTCTCCAGAACCGGTGGACCGATTTCAACAAAACTTGGCATGAAGCATTGATGGCTCAAGCACTACAATGTATATATAAATCATGACCCTGTGATGACCTTGACCTATTCAGGGATTTTTTCTGCAATTTTGGGAAGGGGCCCTAGGGCCTTTCTGATTGGGAAAATTAGCGACGTAACCCAGAATTTGGGAATTTTTCAAAACATTCAAAGATTATGATATTTTCCAATTTGACATAGTTAATTAAGTTTAATCATTTTAAATCATTTAATAATATCTTAAAATCAAAGTTTAACATCATTTCAAACAGCAGAGTTTGATTTTCACAATGTTTAGGAACTGTTGAGAATTATTTTAAGCTGTGATTGGGAATTTTTTCCTTCAAATTGGGAAAAAAGTCACCTTATTTGCATTGGGAATGGGGCCTTATTTCGGCCCCTGAGACACTCGAAAAAAATCCCTGCTATTTTACGGCAAGGTCAACATAGGTCGCCAATGCATTTGAATGGGGAAAACTTTTAAAATGTAATTTAAAGTGAAAGTCTTGCAGGAAATGGGAAGTAGGACTGAATATTAATGGTTCTGAAAAAAATTGGACCCCAGGGGCTCATGTGCCCCCACCTCGCGGCAATATGCCAGGGTTCGAAGTGCCCATATCTCCCCGGGTTTACCCATGGGTTTTACCCGGGTAAACCCGGGTTGGGCTTTAAGCCTTATTTTGAAAAAGTGGGTACTTAGTGGGTCCTCACTATTTTTGATGTTCACATTTGTGTATTTTACAGTAATTTGACAGACAAAAAAAAAAAAACTTTTTTCTTTAAAAACATACACTTAAATAAAATTTACTACTAATATGTACTTTATATTACATCCACTAAAATTCCATGACACCATCAATTTTGAATATTAGTAGAATCTAATGATAGTTTTAGAACTGTACTTCAATGAAAGCTAGCAATGAAAGTATGTCATCAATCAGTCTCTCACATTTAATAGACAATTGCTTTAATCCTTTGTTTGTGTTTTCACCTAATTATTGCTCTAGGAAGTGTTGATAACACTTTCATAACAATACCCCATATGACACCTATTTAGGCACTGCTAAAATGAGGTATTAACTAATTGTTTTGTATGTTTGTTCTAAATTTGTCATTCAGTTGACTGCCTTGTATGTCTAGCTGTAATGACATCTGGCATGGTAGTTAAATGATGAATTATAGGTAAAATATGACTTAGCTAGATTTATCTGATTATTTTTATGGCAGTAGAAATATCTTTCACCATTCTCTTATCATAAGTCTGTCACAGACCAAGTCTTTCTTCTGTGCATGTCGAACAGCCATTTAGTAACGACAACAAAAAAACTCAACGATAAGTTAAAACTTCCGTATCTTTTCAATTCTGTCTAATCGTCAAACACCCCTAATGCAATCTTGCCAGCTTGGTTAGATAGCTGATTGTTCTTTTGGGATTGCTTCACACAAACTAAATAGGTTATTCAAATGAGATAAATTCAAATGTCTTGTTTTACTTACAAGTACATTCATTTTTAAAATGCCTTAATACCTTGCTCAATACTCAAGTATCATCATTAGATATAAAGATCATAAAATTTCTAATACTGGTCACTACCCGCTACCCAGTGGGTATACGGGTTTACCCGCAGAAACCCACTGGGTTGGGTTTTATGGTTTAATACCCGGGTTTTTCGAACCCTGCAATATGCATGTATATATTTCCATAATATTCAAACGTCTTCTCCTCTGAAACCGCTTGGCCCATCAAAGCATTATTTTATGTGAAGCATCTATAGAATAGGGGAATCAATGTATAATATACATAATCTAGGTCACATGACAAAGATGGCCGCCGTGCCCATATATGGTAAAAACCCATCAAAAATCTTCTCTGAAACCAATAGACTGATTTCAAGGAAACTTGGCATGAAGTATCGATGGCTAAAGTACTCCAATGTGTATATAAATCATGACCCTGTGATGACCTTGACTTGGCAAGGTCAACATGGGTTGCCTATGCATTTGAATTGGGAAAACTGTTAAAATGTCATTTGAAGGGAAAAGCCAGCAGGAAATTGGCAAATGGATAGAATATTGAAGATTCTGAAAAAAGAAAATCATGGCCCTGGGGCTTCATCTGCCCCTGCACTGGGAATACCATGATATTCAAACATGTGTATTGGTATATGCAGCAGATCTCAGGTGAGCGTTTACAGGACCATTGGTCCTCTGGTTGTATTTTCCAGCAAAATTGGGAAAGTTTGCCTTTTAATTTCAGATTTTCCTGCTAATTGGGAATAAATCGGGTTAATTGGGATTTTTTCAGAGAATCTGGGAAAAAAATTTGGTTCCAGAAACAGGACCCAATTTTGTATTTAGAAAAAGCCCTGAAGGCCCACCATAATCATAACCACTGATTTTTTTACCTGCGAATCCTGCATCTTTTACTCATAATTTAGTCTCTGGGATGCAAAGTTTCCGTTCTGGTGGGTCCCACAATGCAATGATTTTTGCATGTTTGCTATGAAAGATACTGCTTTGGATTAAAGTGGTAGCTGGACCCATTGATATTGAATCCAGTGAGTCCCAAGGACCCATAATCTCAAAATTGTAAATAAATCACTGCATAACTATTGCATTTAATAAATATCCTGTGACCTGTCACCCAGTATTAACAGTGATGTATTAATGAAAACAAAAGCCCTGAAATTCTCATGACTGTGTGCTTATCTGTGTCACACAGTATAATTACTACAAAATGCAGAAGTGTGTGGCAAAACACCTGGACAGGAAAGAGAGCCAAAGCTACTGAGATTGACAGGTCCTTTGAATAACAGTGAAGGTAGTCTTTGAGCTTGCCTATACTGTTACCGTTAATACTTTCAAAGAAACAGTTGACAGTTTAGAAGAAACTAGTATGTGGAACTGAACTAGACCATTATTATCATCACCATTATCATTGCAACCTATTTTACGGCAAGGTCAACTTAGGTCGCCCATGCATTTGAATGGGAAAAAATAGGAAAATGTCATGTAATGGCAGAAAACTTGCTAGGAATGAGCAAATGGACAGAAGATTTATGCTTATGAAAATATTTTAGGCCCAGGGGTTGTCTGCCCCTGCCCCGGAGCTATATACATGTAGATGACCATAATATTTAAACAGCTTTTTCTCAGAAACTGCTTAGCCAATCAAAGCCAAACTTTATGTGGAGCATCCTTAGGAAGAGGAAATGAAAGTTTATATAAATGGTCAAGGTCACATGACCAAGATGGCCACCATGGCTATAAATAGCAAAATTTTTTAAAAATCTTTTTCTTCAGAACCAGAAGGCCTATGATTTTGAAACTTGGCATGAAGCATTAAGGAACGGAGGTCTACAAAATTTGTATGAATCATGACACTGGGATGACCTTGACCTATTTCAGGACAAGGTCAACTTAGATCGCCCATGCATTTGAATAGAGAAAATTGTTAAAATGCCATTTGAAGGACAAAACTTGTAGTTAATTGGCAAATGGACTGAATTTTTATGATTTGAAAAAGTTCTGACCCTGCCCTAGGGTTATATACATGCATTGTACCATTCTAGTCTAACAAGTGTATTGGTACATATATATATCTCAGGTCTCAGGTGAGCATTTACAGGACCATTGGTCCTCTGGTTTATCAGTAGAAAAGCACACAAATTATATTGATATAGTCCAAAAATATTCACCTGGTGTTTGGTGAACTCTATTAGTATATAATTATAGTTCGTTCCAATTCTAAATATATCTTCGGACTGCTTCGTGATTGCTCGTACATCATCGTGACTCTTCGTGATTGTTAGCAAGGTAAATGTATCGGTATATAAGGATGCTATGCCAAGAAATTGACTCCTCCGCCAGCAAGGTATAGCCACGCCCACCCCTATTTCCTTAAACAAACATTGTGTTTCAGTACCTTAATTAGCATGCGTATTTGCGTAATTACACAATTAAATTATCAAAATACGCAATTCATAACCATCCGGTAGCGTAAGAAAACGCAAAAGAAATCGCCGATACGCAATTCCGGGAAAATCAAGTGCGTACCGGTTTTTATCAAAATTTCGAGCCGTTTCTTTTCGGCAAGTAGTTGTACCAATTTCATTCGGAATAACTCGGTTCGTCCCTGGTTTCCCGCACGCCCTAAAGCGATTATTTGCAATATCCGATAACGACGAGATCCACTATCGGGGGATTTTCTCAAAAATGGAAAACATGGTTTCCATGTGCCGCAAAGCAAATAAATAACGATAAAAAAACGGTAGTCTATACCGATTTGATCTCTATAGGCAACCTTTCTTCCATGGAATTGTGAAAGAACGTTTTGACAAGTATCAGGTCGGAAATTTACGTTTGAAATCGGGTTTGAAATCACTTTTAATGGGGGTAAACATGGTTTTATTGAAAATGAAAGTAGACTCAGTTCGCGAATGAGAGATTTTTTTAGCTTTTCAAAGTTCCTTGGCTGGTCTCAAATCATTAAGAAAGCCTACAAAACAGTATTGACCCATGTCTGCAGCACATTCAAATCAGCTAAAATCCATTGAGTGGTCTCTTTGTTTTACGGTAGAAATTTTATCTAGTCCTTCATTTTGTCCCTTCAGTTCAGTACAACGTACAGTGAAACAGTAATATCTAAAAAATAAGCTTTAATAAATGATAAAAAAAAAATCATTAAACTTATAATACCCAATTAATATTATTTTCGTGACGAATTACCCAATTGTTTTTTCCATTTTACCCAATTGATTGAAAACAGAGTGGGTAAAAATATTGAACATACCCAATTAAAATTTCAGATACCCAATTGAATGAAAAAGGGGTGGGTAAATACCCAATGGTCTAAAAAATTAATTAAGGTACTGGTGTTTTTGCACCTGTACTTACCTGTAAAAAGCATGTGTTGGTTTGTTTGTCTAAACCACGTGTTGTCTAACCGTCATTGACCGTTAGCTAATGTGCAGATTTGAATGGTCAATATAAAAATGAATATTGATGATGGGTGGTTTTACGGAGGACTCAATTGTTCAGGACTGCATAGCTCAAATGGTAGAGCACCCAGATTAAGATGATATTACTTTTCATTTTACAGATAGCGGTTCGAGTCCCACGATTGATCGCATTTTTAGCTCACCTGAGCCGTTAGGCTCACAAGGTGAGCTTATAGGATGGCCATGATCCGCCGTCCGTCCGTCCGTCTGTCCACAATTTCAAAGATCTTCTCCTCTGAAACCGCTTGGCCAATCAAAGCCAAATTTTATATGAAGCATCAATAGGAAGGGGGAACCAATGTGTATATAAGAAATCCAGGTCACATGACCAAGATGGCTGCCATGCCCATATATGATAAAAACCCTTCAAAAATCTTCTCCAGAACCGGTGGACCGATTTCAACGAAACTTGGCATGAAGCATTAATGGCTCAAGCACTACAATGTGTATATAAATCATGACCCTGTGATGACCTTGACCTATTTTACGGCAAGGTC
The DNA here is from genome assembly GCA_964017185.1 of Rugalucina vietnamica. Lineage (NCBI taxonomy): Eukaryota > Metazoa > Mollusca > Bivalvia > Lucinida > Lucinidae > Rugalucina > Rugalucina vietnamica. Next base: position 17,900,745 of record OZ024881.1, on the reverse strand, counting down.
AACATAGGTCGCCAATGCATTTGAATGGGGAAAACTTTTAAAATGTCATTTGAAGTGAAAGTCTTACAGGAAATGGGCAGTAGGACTGAATATCAATGATTCTGAAAAAAAAAATGGACCCCAGGGGCTCATGTGCCCCCTGGTCCCCCACCCTGGGGCAATGTACATGTATATCTCCATAATATTCAAACATCTCCTCTGAAACCAATTGGCCAATCAAAGCCAAATTTTATGTGAAGCATCAATAGAAAGGGGTAACAAATATGTATATAAAAATCCAGGCCACATGACCAAGATGGCCGCCATGCCCATATATGGTAAAAACCCTTCAAAAATCTTCTTCTCCAGAACCAGTGGACCAATTTCAACAAAACTTGGCATGAAGCATCGATGGCTCAAGCACTACAATGTATATATAAATCATGACGCTGTGATGACCTTGACCTATTTTACAGCAAGATCAACATAGGTCGCCAATGCATTTGAATGGGGAAAACTTTTAAAATGTAATTGAAAGTGAAAGTCTTGCAGGAAAGTGGAAGTAGGACTGAATATTAATGATTCTGAAAAAAATTGGACCCCAGGGGCTCATGTGCCCCCACCCCGTGGCAATATACATGTATATTTCCATAATATTCAAACATCTTCTCCTCTGAAATCGCTTGGCCAATCAAAGCCAAATTTTATGTGAAGCATCTATAGAATGGGGGAATCAATGTGTATATAAATAATCTAGATCACATGACAAAGATGGCCGCCATGCCCATATATGGTAAAAACCCTTCAAAAATCTTCTCTGAAACCAATAGACTGATTTCAAGGAAACTTGGCTTGAAGCATCGATGGCTAAAGTACTCATCATGACCCTGTGATGACCTTGACCAAGTTTATGGCAAGGTCAACATGGGTTGCCCATGCATTTGAACTGGGAAAACTGTTACAATGTCATTTGAAGGGAAAAGCCAGCAGGAAATTGGCAAATGGACAGAATATTGAAGATTCTGAAAAAAGAAAATGGCCCAAGGGCTTCATCTGCCCCTGCACTGGAGTTAAATATCATAATATTCAAACATGTTTATTGGTATATGCAGCAGATCTCAGGTGAGCGTTTACAGGACCATTGGTCCTCTGGTTTTATTATTATTATTGCTTATGTACCCTATTCATTTTATAACCTTCGCTGTTCTGTCCAGGAATGACCCAGAGCCCGGCGTCCGTTCTTTCTCGAAGGCGTCAGAAACGTTGAAAATAATTTCTTTGGCTTCAGGGATTTTCCTGGGCTGATTTTGGGGCCCATTACGGGCCCCTTTCCCAATTGAAAAAATGTGTAAAATTTCCCCCAATTTTCAGGTAAAAAATCCCAAAATAATAAATAAATCCTTGTACATTTGTTGTGGTTATGTAGATCATACCCTCAAAATATTTTTTTTTGTAGAAATATCCTAAAATTATAACACCAAATATGCATATTATCCCCTGTTCTGTTTTGTATCCATTTTCCCAATTTAACTGATATACATATTATTTTTCCCCAAAATCATTGGTCCCAGGTCCCGGTTTTGAAAAGGTAGGAAAATCCCTGGGCTTTAGAAGATAAGAAATGGTTTGACTTCTGCTTAGACATATTGTCGATATGGTTGTGTTTGAAAACCCTTATGTTGCACGAAATGACACATGAAAAGTGCAATAAAGCAAGAATATCTTGTTCTCCGTGCGATTGCTTTTGATAAAACGTGATGTTCATTTTATTTAATAAAATAAAAAGAAAAATATATTTTGATCTGGTATGGGATTCGAACCAGGGATCTCCATGTTACAAATCCGGTGTCCTAACCACTGAGCTATGGTCCTTGTGATGCACGTTGTAGCAAATTGCTTATATATTAGGTACACATTCTTCGCGTACTTTATCGAGTCTTACCGACGGTGCACGAATCAATTACGATAATATTGATAATTTATTATACAGCGTCATAGCGATTTAATTTATGCAATGCATAATGGTCAACGTCGGGTGAATATTTTTGGACTATACTTCAAAAACACACACTCCAAATTTGTTCAGACTTCAGCATAACGTTCTCATAACTCTATGCTTCTTCAGAGCTTATTATGGTACGATTAGCGTGCATTACCGAAAATTTGTGTGCGCCACTTTTGTATCACCATGGTTTTAAAATAGTACGGCGTGTTAACGATACTTGCAGAATATGTAATTGTTTTTATCGCACCTGCTTATAGCAAACATGGTCCGTCAACATTTAAGTCGAAGTTTAGTTTTCTCGACATCAGTAATAGCTGCGAGTCTGAAACCTTGCATAGTAATTGTCATTGACATACCCTTCAAGCATGCACCTTGACCCTGTACCCTTGACCTATATTTCATGGTCCACTGACTTTGAAAATTTCTACGTCGAAGTTTGGTTTTTCCGACATCAGTGATAGCTGTGAGTCTGAATCCTTGCATAGTGATTGTCCTTGACATACCCTTCAAGCACACATCTTGACCCGCTGACCTTGACCTATATTTCATGGTCTACTGACTTTGAAATTTTTTATGTCGAAGTTTGGTTTTCTCGACATCAGTGATAGCTGAGAGGGTGAAACCTTGCAGTAATTGTCCTTGACATACCAGGGATCTCACTAGGATTTTGAAAACAGGAGTCCGGGACTCCTTCAAAAGAAAAAGTAGGAGTCCCAGACAAAATTTAGGAGGCCCACTATAGAAACTCAGTTACAATCCTAATTTTTTTTTCCACCGAAAAATCGTAATTATTTTAATACTTTTAAACAGGGTTTGGGATTCTATTTCTAAATCTAAATCTGAATCTTTTTCTGATTGCGCCTTTTCCTGATCTTTGCCTGCTTGTGCCTTTTTCTATTTCTAAATACAATAATATTGACCATGGCACTTATCCAAACCTTACTCTAACCATCCTACAAGACGAGATCCAGCAACCAGAAGTATTTTGGACTGACAAACCAATTCGAGTATATGGAATATTCAACTAAAACAGAACTAACATACTTGCCTATTAATTTTCTATCTATTTAAATTTCAACACTACCTATTTATAGCCCCGCTTTGAAAAAGTGGGGGCTATACTGGATTCACTCTGTCCTTCCGTAGTTCCGTTATTCTGTTATTCCGTCCTTCTGTCCTTCCGTCCTTCCGACATTTTTGTTTCCATTCATTATCTTGAGAACGGCTTGACAGAATCTGACCAAATTTTGTATGCACATCAACATTGACAAGATCTAGCTTGGGATTGTTACCCGTCATTTTTCGCAAAATTTTGACGGAGTTATGGCCCTTGATTGATGTCAGAATTTCGTTTCCGCTCAATATCTTGAGAACGAATTGACAGAATCGGACTAAATTTTGTATGCACATCAACATTGACAAGATCTAGCTTGGGATTGTTACCCGTCATTTTTCGCAAAATTTTGACGGAGTTATGGCCCTTGATTGACGTCAGAATTTCGTTTCCGCTCAATATCTTGAGAACGAATTGACAGAATCTGACCAAATTTTGTATGCACATCAACATTGACAAGATCTAGCTTGGGATTGTTACCCGTAATTTATCGCAAAATTTTGACGGAGTTATGGCCCTTGATTGACGTCGGAATTTTGTTTCCGCTCAATATCTTGATAACGCATTGACAGAATCGGACCAAATTTTGTATGCACATCATCATTGACAGCATCTAGCTTGGGATTGTTACCCGTCATTTTTAGCAAAATTTTGACGGAGTTATGGCCCTTGATTAACGTCAGAATTTCGTTTCCGCTCAATATCTTGAGAACACATTGACAGAATCCGACCAAATTTTGTATGCATATCAACATTGACATGATCTAGCTTGGGATTGTTACCTGTTATTTTTTGCAAAATTTTGACAGAGTTACGGCCCTTGATTGACGTCAGAATTTCGTTTCCGCTCAATATCTTGAGAACAAATTGACAAAATCCAACCAAATTTTGTATGCACATCAACATTGACAAGATCTAGCTTGGGATTGTTGCCCGTCATTTTTTGCAAAATTTTGATGGAGTTACGGCCCTTGCTTAATGTCAGAATTTCGTTTCCGCTCAATATCTTGAGAACGCATTGACAGAATCCGACTAAATTTTGTATGCACATCAACATTGACAAGATCTAGCTTGGGATTGTTGCCCGTCATTTTTCGCAAAATTTTGACGGAGTTATGGCCCTTGATTGACGTCAGAATTTCGTTTCCGCTCAATATCTTGAGAACAAATTGACAGAATCGGACCAAATTTTGTATGCACATCATCATTGACAAGATCTAGCTTGGGATTGTTACCCGTCATTTTTCGCAAAATTTTGACGGAGTTACGGCCCTTGATTGACGTCAGAATTTCGTTTCCACTCAATATCTTGAGAACGCATTGACAGAATCCGACCAAATTTTGTATGCACATCAACATTGACAAGATCTAGCTTGGGATTGTTACCCGTCATTTTTCGCAAAATTTTGACGGAGTTATGGCCCTTAATTAACGTCAGAATTTCGTTTCCGCTCAATATCTTGAGAACGAATTGACAGAATCCAACCAAATTTTGTATGCACATCAACATTGACAAGATCTGGCTTGGGATTGTTACCCGTCATTTTTCACAAAATTTTGATGGAGTTACAGCCCTTGATTGACATCAGAATTTCATTTCCGCTCAATATCTGGAGAATGAATTGACAGAATCCGTCCAAATTTTGTATGCACATCATCATTGACAAGATCTAGCTTGGGATTATTACCCATCATTTTTTTGCAAAATTTTGACGGAGTTAACAGCCCTTGATTAACTTCAGAATTTTGTTTCAGCTCAATATCTTCAGAACGAATTGACAGAATCCGTCTAAATTTTGTATGCACATCATCATTGACAAGATCTAGCTTTGGATTATTACCTGTCATTTTTCGCAAAATTTTGACAGAGAACGAATTGACATAATCAGACCAAATTTTGTATGAGCATCAATATTGATGAGATCTAGCTTGTGATAGCCTGTGATAGTTACCTGTCATTGTTTTTTTCACCCTGCAAAAAAAGCTGAGAAGCGGGGCTATAGTCAGATTCTCTGACAATTCTAGTTCTTCCTACATAAAATCTACTTTCACTTTCATTTTATTTTTAGAACAATAACATCACGTGACTATTTTGATCCGTTTTTTAGTACTTCAGTAAAAAAAATCTCTTTGTAAAACGTCTTGAAAAAGGTAATTGTATTACTGAAACCGGTCGACAATAAAACCATCCAGTCCTGTCCATCCGTTGTTGGTTGTTAATTTCGTCATTACTCCTTCTCTATTCGATCTTACTCTAACCTGATGGTTAGTATAAAAGTTTTGCTTTATTTAATTGTTTATATAATGCAATTGACTCCTCCGCCAGCAAGGTATAGCCACGCCCACCCGTATTTCCTTAGACAAACATGGTGTTTTTGCATTGTGTATTTACCTGTAAAAAGCACGTGTTGGTTTGTTTGTCTAACCCACGTGTTGTCTAACCGTCATTGACCGTTAGCTAATGTGCAGATTTGAATGGTCAATATAAAAATGAATATTAATGATGGGTGGTTTTACGGAGGACTCAATTGATCTTTAAATGAAAATCGCTAGGTTTTCATAAGATTTTACGACTGTTTAAGAAGTAAATTGTTTCATTGTAGCTGACCGATCAACCGTGACATGTTTACACATTGACACGTGTTATGAATGCAACCGTCACATAGATCAGGCGCCAGAGGCGTGAAACTTTATAGCATGTCTAATTTGCATTGGGACAACACCTTTAATTTGAGTAATCCATATCTTGATTAGAGATAATTGATTCATGGAGTTAATAAACAATAAAGCCAGAGTAAAGATAGGCATTTTGGGACATCTCACGGCGAAAAAATCTTGCGTCCCGGGAATCATCTGTTGGCAGAATTATGCGTCCGAGCCCAAGTTTTCTCGTCCCGGGACGCCGAATCTGGCGTCCTCGAGATCTCTGACAAACCATACAAGCACGCACCTTGACCCGCTGACCTTGGCCTATATTTCACGGTCCATTGACTTTGTTAATTTTTATGTTTGGTTTTCTCTGCATCAGTAATAGCTGCGAGTGTGAAACCTTGCATAGTAATTGTCCTTGACATACCCTTCAAGCATGCACCTTGACCTATATTTCACCGTCCATTAACTTTGTTAACGTTTAGTCAAAGTTTGGTTTTCTCTGCATCAGTGATAGCTGCGAGTGTGAAACCTTGCATAGTAACTGTCCTTGACATACCCATCAAGCAATTCAAGCATGCACCTTGACCTGCGGACTGTTTTAAGTTATTTTGCCAGATGCAGGTGTGATATCGACCTCCGCGGCGTTCTTGTACCTTATCTTATGCGAATGTTCTGATGTATTGCAATAGACATCATACTATAATTTGAGCAACGTTTGTCAGTTTGTTTGTTTGTTTGTTCCCCTACTTCTCCCAGGTCCTTGGGCCGATCTTCACCAAACTTGGTGGGAAGGTTGAGGGCGGCCCCGGATATTAGCTCGAGGGGTTTATTTTTTAAAGGTCAAGGTCATCGAGGTCAAAGGTCAAATTTCTGTATCTCGGCAGTCCTTCGTCCGATTTGGATGAAACTTGGTGAGTGTATACAGGTTGAGCCCTGATTAAGATTTATGGGTCCAATTGGGTCAAAGGTCATCAGGTCAAAGGTCAAATTTAAGTTTTTTTCTGTTTGTTCCCCTACTTCTCCCAGGTCCTTCTCGACGGGTAAAATTTACTAGTTTTTCTAAAATTGAATTAAGCATGTTGAAGTGCCATCAAAAGTTTACATTATTTAGGGTCTTCCCTCGTATGTTTAATAATAGAAAAAGAAAGATCCCTCTCAATTCTAGGTGCAACAAGTTCAGCCATCAGAAGGTGGACCCCCACCAGCCAGTGGCAGAGCGTCATACCGGGGTGGGGCGAGAGAACCCAAGCCTGGGGCAGGAGGAGAGGGTTACAGGGCTCCTGTAGAGGAGATGAAGTCTATGTCAATTGGGACTGGAGATGCACAGCAGAGACGGGGAAGGAGGGACAGATATGTCGAGCCACATACCAGGCCAGCACATATTGCTGATAAACGAGGTATGATCTGACACTGTATTGGTATTGGCTGAATGATGTGAACATTCAGAACTGTGATTATTGTCGCTCCCTATCACGTTCATTGTTGGACAGGAAGATGGATCCAATGGGAAAAAACAGCATGCTTTTAGGAAAAATAGTGCAATTTTAGCCAAAAAGTTTACCTTTTAATTTGGATTTTTGTTAATTGGGAATGTTTTAGGTTATTCGGAGATTTTTTTTTTCAGCCAATTGGGAAGAATTTTGATACCAGACCCAGATTGTATAGAGAAAAAGCCCTGTAATATACAATACTACATATGATAATTATTAATGTTTTCTAATATAGGTATGTCTTGTGCTCAAATATACAGGTGATCGACTACTATGAATGAGGCGATAGTATATAAATTTTTAATTACGTTTCCTGTATCTGGTGGTCAACAACTACTATGAATGATGTTATAGTATGTTTCCTACTGAGGTATGTCTGGTGCTCAGATACAGGTGATCACCGTCTACTATGATTGATTATGCGCCCGGCATTTATGCCGACAGGTATATCGTTTTCGCTTTTCCATTCGTGTGTTCGTTCGTTAGGTACCCTATAGGGTTTGCTTTGTTTGTGTTCGGACCACAGGGTCCATGCCAGGGGGTGGGGCTAGAGGTCAATCGAAACTTATGTGTGTAGCATCGGGGACTGGCCCATCATAATTTATATAAATCTTGACCTTGGGTTGACCATGACCTATTTTACGGCAAGATTAATTTTGGTTACATAGGTTTTTCAATAAAAAAAGTAGAAAGATTGAATTTTTCAGGAAGTTTTGTAGCCTGTGACCTGAAGGTTGGTAGATACAGACAACATGTTGAGCTAATGATGTGTTGTGAGTATTAAAGGTCAATGTCAATTCTTGACCTTGGCCAAAGGTCATTTACAAATTAAATGTAAAACAATTTTCTCAGTAACCACTAGACCAATTAAAGCCAAATTTTATATGTTATATCCTCGGGATGTGGGAATGAAAGTTTATATAAATAGTCAAGGTCACATGACCAAAATGGCCACCATGGCTATAAATAGCAAAAACCTTTAAAAATCTTCTTCTCCAGAACCAGAAGGCCTATGATTTTGAAACTTGGCATGAAGCATGAGGGGGAGGAGCTCTACAAAATTTATATAAATCATGGCCCTGGGATGACCATGACCTATCTTATGGCAAGGTCAACATAGGGCGCCCATGCATTTGAATGAGGAAAATTGTCAAAATGTCATGTGAAGGGAAAAACTTTATGGAAATGGGCAAATGGACTGAATATCTATGATTCTGAAATAAATGTACCCCATGCCCCACCCCGGGGTCGAAATTGGGATTTTTTCCTCTTTAGCCCAAACCCTTATATCTTTAATCATTTGCCAAAATTTTCAACTAGCCCAACCTATATAGGTAATGGGTTAAACTGAGAAAAACTACTAGCCCGACAACCCTTTGGCTAGTGTCGGGCTATCGGGCTAGTGCTAATTTCAATCACTGCCTGTATATTACCATAATATTCATAGATCTTCTTCTCTGATACTGCTTAGCCAATAAAAGCCAAACTTTGTGTGGAGCATTCTTAGGAAGGGAGAACGAAAATTTATATGAATGGTCAAGGTCACATGACCTGAAGGTGGCTGCCATGGCTATAAATAGCGAAAACCTTTAAAATCTTCTCCAGAACCTGAAGGCCTATGATTTTGAAACTTGGCATGAAGCATCAGAGAGAGGAGCTCTATAAAGTTTATATAAATCCAGAGGCCTAGTTAAGATGCGTATTTGCTTATTTCACGCATGCATGATCGGCAATACGCTGCTTAATTGAAAATCGTGCGTACCATTTACGCTTGCATTCTCCGAGATACTCAAACATTACTGTTTGGTGTGAGTACTTTGTTTACATTGGGAATCGGTCGCCATGTTTGCATGGTCAGAGAAGCGCTTGCATTGAATTTTGGGTACGCTTGTTTGGTTCGGTTACAGGTGAGATCTGGATGTTCCGCTACCTATTCATGTCCACAATTCGGTTTTCCTCGCGTAAGTCAAGTTAAAGTAAAATATTTTAGTTACGTGCATGATCCCCGCATACATAACAGTTAATCAATTATCCCCTATCAAGAAATGGCTTACCAAATTAACAATGTTGTCATAATCCAATTAGACATGCCATAATTTTTCACGCCTTCGGCAATTTATCAAACAAAGTGCCTTCATCGCGTGCCACAAAGTTATGGTTGATCGGTCAGCTATATGCAACAATAATTATTTACTTAGCAAGTCATTAAATCTTTTGAAAACCTAGCGATTTTCATTAAGAAATCAATTGAATTACATAAACATATAAAAAGAGCAAAACTTTTTGTACTTTTGGATCGATTTTTTAAAATGTCATTAGTTTTCGCGACTTAAAAGTTCGTGATTAAAACTGATTATTTTTTGGATCACTTGCTTCAAAATCATAAATTGTTGGTAAAACCTTTTCAAAAGTGTTCCTAAAACGTTTGAGGTTGGTGTTTCAGGAATCAAGAATAATGACTTTACATTACTTAGGAAATCCCTCCTTTGAAGGGGGTCACCTCTTATTGACCCCAAACTCACAACTTAACATGTGAAAATAAATGATATTCACCTAGCATAATATACTAGACATATGTCAAAGAAAGACTATGGCTACAATTGGAACTTATTTTGAAGTGCATTATACACATTTCTCAGTCTGGTCTAGACGGTAGGTTAGACCCTCCAACCCACATAGAATTGCTGCACTCAAGCATTCATGTACCTAACCACACTACTAAGTATGTTTAATCTAGCCGATTCTACAACTGATAGCAAGTCATTATATACACTGTACCATCAGGTTAAAGTAAGGGCTTGTAATTGAGTTTCTATAGTGGAACTCCTAAATTGTGTCTGGGACTCCTCCTTTCGCTTAGTCAAGAGTGCCAGACTGTTGTTTTAAAACTCCTATTGAGATCCCTGATGGTGTTCCCTCAAAATTTGGCCTGTGTCCCCAAAATTGTGACACAAAGGGTACATATACCCTCAGCTGAATATTGGAGTGGGCATGCTGTTCTTATGGGCACACACAACATAGGTTTTTATGAAGAATTAAGCAAAATAATTATCAAATACTCCTCTTCTGTGAAGTCTGATATATACAATGTATATTATGTCTTCTCTGCTTTAATACGGTATTATAAAAAGAAAGTGTTTCGCAAATAGAGTTTATGTTTTTACCCCCTGAGTGAAAATTCCATGCTTAAAAGTTTACTTATCAATTCCTAGAATTTGGTTTTACCCCTTAGTTAGAAAAAATGATGCTTAAATACCCAACTGCTTCAAAAATTAACTAGGGCTCTGTAAATCATGACCTTGAGATGACCTTGACCTATTTTATGGCAAGGCCAACATTGTTTGTTTGTTATAGTTGAAAAAGTGGGGCTATACTTGATTCACCCTGTCCTTCCGTTATTCTGTAATTCCGTTATTCTGTAATTCCGTCCTTCCGACATTTAGTTTCCGTTCATTATCTTGAGAATGGCTTGACAGAATCTGACCAAATTTTGCATACACATCAACATTGACAAGATCTAGCTTGGGATTTTTACCCGTCATTTTTTGCCAAATTTTGACAGAGTTACGGCCCTTGATTAACGTCAGAATTTCGTTTCCGCTCAATATCTGGAGAATGAATAGACATAATCTGACCAAATTTTGTATTCACATCAACATCGACAAGACCTAGCTTGGGATTATTGTTGGTAATTTTTCGCAAAATTTTGACGGAGTTATGGCCCTTGATTGACGTCAGAATTTAGTTTCCGCTCAATATCTTGAACGAATTGACAGAATCTGACCAAATTTTGTATGCACATCAACATCGACAAGATCTAGCTTTGGATTAGTGTCCGTTATTTTTCGCAAAATTTTGAGGGAGTTACAGCCCTTGATTGACGTGAGAATTTTGTTTCCACTCAAAATCTTGAGAACAAATTGACAGAATCTGACCAAATTTTGTATGCACATCAACATTGACAAGATCTAGCTTGGGATTGTTGCCCGTCATTTTTCTCCAAATTTTGACAGAGTTACTGCCCTTGATTGACATCAGAATTTCGTTTCCGCTCAATAGCTTGAGAACAAATTGATAGAATCTGACCAAATTTTGTATGCACATTAACATTGACAAGATCTAGCTTGGGATTGTAGCCCTTCATTTTTCGCACAATTTTGACGGAGTTACAGCCCTTGATTGATGTCAGAATTTCGTTTCCGCTCAATATCTCAAGAATGAATTGACAGAATCTAATCAAATTTTGTATGCACATCAACATTGACAAGATCTAGCTTGGGATTATTGTTGGTCATTGATTGACGTCAGAATTTCGTTTCCGCTCAATAGCTTGAGAACAAATTGACAGAATCCGACCGAATTTTATATGCACATCAATATTGTCAAGGTCTAGCTTGGGATTGTAGCCCGTCATTTTTTGCCCAATTTTTACGGAGTTACGGCCCTTGATTGACATCAGAATTTCGTTTCCGCTCAATATCTGGAGAATGAATGGACATAATCTGACCAAATTTTGTATGCACATCAACATCGACAAGACCTAGCTTGGGATTATTGTTGGTCATTTTTCGCAAAATTTTGACGGAGTTATGGCCCTTGATTGACGTCAGAATTTGGTTTCCGCTCAATATCTTGAGGACGAATTGACATAATCTGACCAAATTTTGTATGCACATCAACATTGTCAAGATCTAGCTTTGGATTGTTGACGTCATTTTTCGCCAAATTTTGACAGAGTTACGGCCCTTGATTGATATCAGAATTTCGTTTCCGCTCAATAGCTCGAGAACAAATGGACAGAATCTGACCAAATTTTGTATGTACATCAACACTGACAAGATCTAGATTGGGATTGTGGCCCATCATTTTTCGCAAAATTTTGACGGGAGTAACGGCCCTTGATTGACGTCTGAATTTCGTTTCCACTCAATATCTTGAGAACGAATAGACATAATCTTACCAATCTTTTTATGTGCATCAACTTTAACAAGATCTAGCTTGGGATTGTTACCTGTCAATGTTTTTCTCACCCTGGAAAAAAGCTCAGAAGCGGGGCTATAGTCAGATCCTCTGACAATTCTAGTTTGTTCGGGTTTAAGGTCGCTCTCAACATTATCTGTCATATCACAACGGTGTCTGCTCAATGCTCACTTTTATAGTGCTGCGTCACTGTGGTATCAGATTCCAGACACTTTTACCTGATACCACAGGGTGGCCACGGACTCTGGAAAACAGGGAAAACAGGGAAAATGATAAAAAAAAATTCCCTGCAGGGAAAAATCAGGGAATTTGAAAATTTTAAGAAAATCAGGGAATTTTGAAAATCCTGTGTTGATAAATTGAAGCTTGTCAAGCAGCCGTCATGGCTTCTGGTGGTTTCTGTCTAGATTAACATAAGTGAAATTATCAACTTGGGCAGTTGTAACTTGTATGATATGTACAGTGTAATAAGGGGTATGCCAAGTAAATAAGAAGTTTCATTTTAAAATTCAAACCAGGGATTTTTTTCGGGTGTCTCAGGGGCCGAAATAAGACCCCATTCCCAATGAGATTTAGGAGAACTTTTTCCCAATTTGTAGAAAAAATTCCCAATCACAGCTGAAAATTATTTTCAATAGTTCAATTCCTTGTGAAATAGAAGTTCTGCGGTTTGAAATGCTATTTAGCTTGGTATTTCATGTTATTATTAAGTGATTCTAAATCTTGATAAACTATGTCAACTTGGTAATATTATCAATTTTGAATATTCTGATAATTTCCCAAATTCAGGGTTTACGTCGCTAATTTTCCCAATCGGAATGGCCCTAGGGCCCCCTCCCAAAATTGCCAAAAAATCCTTGTGGGCATGTTTAAAATGACAGAGGCACAGGTTTGTAAAAATCCTTATATTTTTTTCTGAGAAATATCATTATATCAATTTTCATGTGCCATCTGGTAATTATAAATTTTGCTAAAAGACATAAATGCAACTTAAATCACGTATACTAAGAATGGTCAAAAGTTAAACTAAGATAGCTAAATGTAATTGAGCCTCTAGTGTCCCAGAGCTATATCAGAAGACAGTGCATGCATGCCTTAAAAAGGCATATGCAAAATATAATGGCAAACACCACCACCAAATACTGTAAAAATTTTTTTAGCTCACCTGAGCCGAAGGCTCACAGGTGAGCTTATAGTATACCCATGATCTGGCGCCCGTCGTCGTCGTCCACAATTTCAAAGATCTTCTTCTCTAAAACCGCTTGGCCGATCAAGTTGAAATTTTATGTGGAGCCTCCTTGGGTAGTGGCATTGAAATTTTGTTTGCGATATTTTGGTCACATGACCAAGATGGCCGCCACGCCCATATATGGTAAAAACCCTTCAAAAATCTTCTTCTCCAGAACCGGTGAGCCGATTTCCACAAAACTTGGTATGTAGCATCCAGGACTCCACCCCATCATAATTTGCTAAAATGATGACCCTGGGTTGACCTTGACCTATTTTACGGCAAGGTCAATTTTGGAAACATAGGCTTTTACTTGGGAAAAAGGGAAAACTATGGATTTTTTGAAAACTATTGCAGCCTGAGGCCTGAAAAGTGGTAGATGAAAACAACTAATACAGTAGATGAAGGTACAGGCCACCTGCGCTAACTCAAACTCGGATGTCTCGAAAACACCACTTATGTCGAAGTGATCTCCCACTCCCGAGCGTCTGTTCCTATATGTTATTGTATAACAACCTTGCTTGTGTCGAACTCGGTCATGACGAAAACTCGGGTGTGTCGAAGTGATAGTTTGCTCCCCTCAGAAAAAATACTATTAGTTTCACCCTTCCTGTGTCGAACTTCGAAGTCAAAAATTATCGGCCAGACTTAATGATCAGCAAAGAAGAGGAAAAAGAAAGGTGTAGATTTTTTTATTTTTTATTTATTTATTTATTTATTGTTTTATTGATTCAGTTTTACGTCCCTTTCAAGATTATTTCAGCTCATATGAGACGGTTCAATCAGTAGGTGGGGCGAAAACGGGAGAAGTCCGAGAAAAAACACATGGCACACCCTGGCTTGTCTTTCATGTGGCCAGAGCGGAGCTTGTACCCACTCCAGACACTGGCAGGGGTGAGATAATTGAGAGAAAGATGTAGAGAATAAAAAGTCAAAGCAATTAAATGACGATAAAATAGCCAGTAGTCTATGTCGATTTGATATCTACACGCAACCTTTCATCACTGGAATTGTTAAAGAACGTTTTGACGTGTCAGGTCGGGAACATATGTTTGAAATCACTATTGATGGAGTAAATATGGTGGAAAAGGAAAAGAGAACCACTCAGTCCGGGAATGTGAGAGAGTTGATCTTTTTGGTCTCAATTCGCTTATCTCGAACTTCGGAAAACTCGAAGTGTTTTCTCCATTCCATTTGATTTCGAGATAGCGAAGGTAGCCTGTATGTGATTAATTTAGGTCAAGGTCATCTCTTGACCTTGGCCAGTCTGTCATCCATACACGCTTTTCAAAGATCTTTTCTCAAAGTGAAATTTTATGTGGAGCATCCATGGGTAGGGGAGACGAAAGTTTGTTTGCTGTGAAATCCAGGTCACATGACCAAGATGGCCGCCACTCCCATATATGGTAAAAACCACTCGAAAATCTTCTCAAGAACCGGCAGGCCGATTTTCATGAAACTTGATATGTAGCATTTGGGACTACAGCCCATCATAGTTTGCTAAAATGATGACCCTAGGATGACCTTGACCTATTTTACGGCAAGGACCTGAAACTTTGCAGATGCAGACAACTTATGAAGTCAATAAACGTGTGTGAGTATTCAAGGTCATTTCAAAATGACTTGATACTCCAAGATCAGGCTTCAGGTGAGCGTTCTCAGGACCAATGGTCCTCTGGTTTTGTTACCGAACACACTCTTCATTTATTATGTTGCATTGCATTACAAAATGCCTTCATAGATTTTGCTTTGTGAAAGTTAGACTTAATTGATGCTAAATTGCTGACACTGTTATTTGATGATAATAAATTCTGTGAAATTCCATAAAGTTTAAGTATTGTTTCTAGCTTTACTATTTAGCTCTTATTAAGTAGTAAATGTTTATAGACAAGAATTGTGTCAGTGATAGGATATTTTACCCCAGTGGTTTAATGTGCAAAGGGACATATTGTACTGTCAAAGGTCCCATGGTCATCATGTTTCTGATTTCTTTATAGTTTCAGGGCTCGGCTTAAAGCTCTAGACAGGTAGAAACATTGACTATTGATGAGATATGGCCAAAAAAATTTGCTTTCCTCTATTTTCTATATGCCTGTATGAAATCTGAACTGAAACTGAGGTGGAAGAGATTTTATAACCTGGCCTGTGTTGTCAACTTTAACCTTTATCATGCTGAGATTTATTTTTTTCCAATATCGTGTGCCACTTAGGTTTTTTTGCAAAAAAAATCGCTTTTTCAACACTTTTCAGGCTTCAAAAAACACTAGGTTGCATTTTCCAAAATGCTAATACTTGCTTTGGGAGATCGATACAAGTCTGTATATCGCTATGTTTTGTGTCTAAACATCATTAAATCCATCAATGAGCCGCCATTTTAGCATTCGACAAGTCTGTAATTGTGATTTCTTACCAAAATCCCGGTTCAAATGCGTTTTCTAGGCTTAAAATGCCAAAAAAACAACCTCATTGCAGACAATTTCCTGATTCAGTTTTTTGCTCACGCCATCTTGAAGTATAGCGCGTCCGCGAAAGAAAGCACTCTCACTGTTTACAAAGGTAACGTGTGCAAAAAATGGAGGAAAAAAATCAAAGTCCGATCGGGCGAACGATTGCACCTTCAGTGGCACAAGGATACTTTCTCACAGGCGCACGATAGCGCCGACAGCAAGTTAAAGGTTAAATTGACAGACCTTTAGAGATTACCATGTACAAAGAATAAAACTTTTAATTTTAACAGTCATGTTTGTAACATTTTTGGAGGAGTTGGTATGGCTGTAACGTATAAGGGGAGGTTGGGGGACATACAAAATTTTAACCAATTGGTTTATATTACCATGCAATTTGAAAAATGAGTCTCGATCAGGGAGAAATCATGGAAATATCAGGGAATTTGATTTTCAAAATTGTGTGGCCACCCTTTACCACCTCCAGTCACATTATACTGACACCGGAGCGACCAGTTCTAGCCCTACCTTGAAAATCCGAGTGCCAAGCGGGGAGCAACTAGTACCATTGTTAACGACTTTGGTATGTCGCGGCCGGGGATCGAACCCGTACCTCCCGATCTCAGAGCGGACGCTCTACCTACTGAGCTACCGAGGCCGTTCTGGCCAACATAGGTTGCCCATGCATTTGAATGAATGGGGAGAAACTTGCTGGGAGTATGCAAATGGACAGAAGATTTATGTTTAGGCCAAATAAAATTATATGAGTGGTTCAGGTTACATGCTGGAAAAAAATAGGGTAGGTAGGTAGGCCTTTTTTTTTTTTTTTTTTTTTTTTTTTTAAGATTGCCAAATTTATTTCTTCTGCACCACAAGAAAATAGCCCATCAAGCATATGTCAAAAGCAAAGGCTCGGACTAGCCTGCACATTTGCACAGTCCTGCTTGAACCTTTGTTTTTCACTAAAGTCATCTTTGCATCAAGAGAAAAGTTTAGCCTTAAAAAGAAAGTTGCATCTACCAACGGACTTAGCATGCACACTCGAAGACAAACATAACAGAGGGTCCTATGGGACATTTTCTTGTGATGAGCTATAGATGTTTGTTAGACCATGAACTGCTTCAATAAACCACTATACAAGAATGATTTGTTTTCTTATTCTTTCAAGCCCATGGGGTTTTGGGTCTCATTGTACCAGTTTCTGATGCTTGCATATATTTCTTAAAATTACAAAGACAATGGAAGTGTGGTGGCTCAGTTGGTATTAAAGGCATGATCACACCCTTTTGCTAGAGTTCCTGGTTTCAAACCCATGAAAAGTAAGAATAGAGGGGCCAGGAATCGATGCAATTAAATTTAGAGGCCCAACATAGACACCAGGTGGGAAAGAAAATACATAAAACATAACAAAACATTTTTCGGACAACACACTCAAATAGCAGAATGACTAGCTCTTTCCCAACACGGTAGCCGTCCGGCTAAGTCTCAACCAAAACCAAAGATGAAGAACATACGAGTGTAGTGTTATTGAGCAAGATACTTAAAGCTCCCAAATACTAAACAAGGAAGCGTTTTCTCTGTCCCAATATGACTGAAAAATTCAAGCCCGGATTTTAAGCTACAACACAAATATCTCATTGGGAAAACAGGTCCATAAAAAATGTATACCCCATTAAACCCCACTTTTATCTTGCAAAACTGGAGTCTACTAAGGTACCTATTTATTTCCCCCCTAAAACATATGTATTTGTGGGGGTTTAACTTGTGGTTTTAACTGCCTTTACTGTCTATGTTAAGAGCAAAAATAAGAAAAAATATCTTTTTTTTCCACTGAAAATCTTCATTTTTTACAGCTAAATAAAATTGCAGAAATGCTGTATATTGTATCAGAAATCAGAATGCAAACTGACCTCATGTTGGTATAGACCTATCAATGTTTTCTCGGGAAGGGAGACGGCGGCATAATGTCAAAACGGATGTTCGGTCAAAACAATGGCCATAATTATACTTCTTTCTCTTCCTTTTTCCCAACCGGAATGAAGTCTGCTTTCGCATCAGCTGACTGGGAGCTTCCGAGAAATTTTGGCCTGTCGATGGGGGGGATGGTAAAATTGACAGAGGTCTCTCATGTTCATCCCGTTAGAAAACGGCCGTAGCTCGTTCACGCCAGGAATGTGCGAGTCACTCTTAGAATGGAGGTCGCCATTTCTCAATATTGATCAACAGGTGTGCGACTTGGACGCTTGCTTAAGGTTCCTTATTACTATAATAATAGTGTTTTCTGCTCATAAATATTTCATAGATTTTTTTTAAAAAATGTGGCATGTTACATACCAGAATAATCCCTAAACCTTAAACTTTCTTATGAATGATAATGTTTTCCAAAGGGAAGCCATTGTAATAGAAGTTTTTAGTGAAATTACCTATTTTTCTAATAAATTTCCATAAATAATCCTTTAAAATAAATTTTTGATTTTAATTGATAGAAACCTTTGTGAAGGTCTAAATAATGTTCTCCAACTAATTTGCAAGCTGAAAAATTAGCTTAGAAACGATTTGCATGAATAGCAGGTGCATCATCTTTATCAGATTTATTACTTTAAATAATATTGTCCGTCACTTATGCAAATACCTGTACCTTAAATATACCATGCCAAATAAATTAAGCAACTTTTACTTTGAACAGTGTCTTCATACGTTTTAGACATTAGGGAAGTTCTTCTGACAATATCTTTTATGTATCTAATAAGGGTAAAAACAATTGTTGTGTGTTGTTGAAGTAACGTTGGATTTAAAGTCCTCTGAGACATGTCTCAAATAAAACATAGATAAAATTATTTTGTACAGTATATTTATATGCATTATAGTATGTACACGCTGTGTATACCTGTTAAAATAGGACAGGTAGTCTGTTCATTCAGGTAGAACATACATATACAGTATATTTCCATAGCCTTTTTACATAACAAATAAGCCCATTAATTTGACCTTGATTAGTCTAAAAAAACGGGCTTTTTGTCTGCAGATATTTCGGTAAGAATTGTTTCAAACAGAACAAAAATGATAGCAGTTGATAGATTTTTCTACTTACTAACTACCGTGCCAACACTCATCCCACAATATTTCTTATTTTAGCGTAAAACAATGCAAGAAAAATAAAAGCAGTTTTCAAACTAACAGTGCATTTCACTACCAACATGCACGAAAATGCAAATACAAATTCTGGTTATATTACTAGGATAACGTTTGTCATTCATAGCCCTTTCAGGAGATGTAATATCATGAATGATCTGTATCCCAGGACTGAGAACAACATGTTCAAAGTTTAGGGGGGGTTAGGGACTTTGTAAATATATCAATCCACGTTAAATACTGCGCTACACACAGCGAAAAATCAATACAAGCACCTTGGTGAACTCGATGTCGTAAGAAAGGCAACTCTTGCAATACCGCAAGGCGGAACCGATTCGTGCAAAAAAGTTCGAACTTTTTTTGGAAAAATCTTTTTTTTTTTTTTTTTTCTTTTGGCGAAAAAAAAAATTAGGGTCCGCCCCTTTTTAGTATGGACGGTCGGGTAACCTGAACCACACATATAATTTTATTTGGCCTTATGAAAAAAAGATGTCCTCAAGGTTGTCTGCCCCTGCCCCGGGGGTATATACATGTTTATGACCATAATATTCAAACATCTCTGAAACCACTTGGCCAGTCAAAGCCAAATTTTATGTGGAGCATCGTTAGAAAAGGGGAATGCAAGTTGATATCAGTGCTCCAGATAAGGATTGATGGTCAATGGGTATTTACCCACCTCTTTTGGGCTTAATTGGGTATTTCGGAATCCATTGGGTAAACATATAATTTTTAAAATTTCGAATTGGGTACTTCATGTTTTTGTATTGGGTATCGTTGTTGAGGTTGAAAATAAAGTTAAAATTAAAAACAAAAATCATGTATTTCAGTGATAACTGATTTGTCCCTTGTTTTGAGGGTATCTCAGCTAATTTCCAATAACATTGGAAGTGGTACTTGAAAAAATTATCCTCAATTATCACTGACTACAGGGCTTTGTGATTAAGTTTTTTCTAAAAGCTAATACTTGTAATCTATTTTATTAAGCAACAAGAAAAGACAAAAATCCACATTTTAAATGACACAAATTATTTTGGAAGCTGCTTCCTGTTGTGAAAAGTATTTTGCTCAATGAAGTAATATCTGGAAATGATCTTTTTACATTAAAACTCCTATTGTAACTTATAGGCAGAGCCATCATGCTCTATAATACAGGCATAGTGGGTGGGGTACGGTTAACAGAGATCGTAAGTTGCATAAGATTTTAGGATGCCCTTAAGCTGTTAATTTCAGAACCAATAAATTGTTTGTGTGGAAATAATGAAAAATAAAATTTCAACAAGTGTTCTTAACTTTACATACAATGAAACAAATCTGATGGGTCATTATTGAAAGAAATAGGCTAAGGAATTGGGCTTCGTTTTTCTCCCTGTCAAAATGAAAGTACAATTCTATTCTCACATGAGCCAACCTGGCGGCGAAAATCGATTGGCTGAAATTCTTGGCTCATAGTCTAGATCATCAAGACGCTCTATAGAATATGAATGGCAAAACGGCAACCAAATTCCAAAAATAGACCCATGTGCTCGATTGTTACTGTACGCATGTGCAGGCACAATTGGGTAAACAAGATATGCTTTTGACAAATTATAGGGCTGTACGCAAAGAAAATAATCTGATTTGCATATCGAAGATTTCTTTTGCTTTTTCGTACGCAGAGTTGTAAATCTTAATTTGGTTTTAAGACATTAATGATTTTAATTGGGTAAATACGCAGATACGCTGCTTATCTGTAGCACTGTTAATATAAATGGTTCAGGTCACATGACGAAGATGGCCGCCATAGCTATAAATAGCAAAAACCTTAATAAATAAATCTTATTGTTCAGAACAGCAAGACCTATGATTTTGAAACTTTGCCTGCAGCATCAGTGAATGGAGCTCTATAAAGGTTATATATATAAATCATGACCCCAGAATGACCTTGATTTATTTTATGGCAAGGTCAGCTTAGGTCACATATCCCGGATCTCGGGTGAGCGTTTATAGGACCATTGGTCCTCTGGTTTATTTCTTATTATTATAATGAAAGAATGTCTGTTTTCCATCTATGACCAAGGACCTGACCCTCAATGTCTGCGATCAAATCCTACATTGAGTCAGCTCTGTATACTGCTCCAAAAAAAAAATAGATCTGTCATTCTACTACCCTCAACCCCCAGCCGGGGGTATGCGTGCCTCTCAAGGCACTTGTTCTAGTTATGATATCATATTTTACATTTTCCAGGTACGTCTGGTGCTCAGATACAGGTGATCACCAACTACTTCAACCTAGAACAGGCCCCAGACTGGCATCTCTACCAGTACCATGTGGACTTCAACCCACCAGTAGAGAGTAAAAGAATGAGAATAGCACTGCTTTGTTCACATGAAGAAATTATTGGGAAGACAAAAGCCTTTGATGGCATGGTTCTGTTCTTGCCAAAGAAACTGCCCCAACAGGTTTGTATGATTTAATTAAGTCTTCCTTTCTGTATTCATGAAAAAATAGTGATTATTTCAGTGTTGGATCAAAGTTGTATTGTTCAAAATGCATGTAGCTTTTAAACATTTAAAACCCTAGCAAAGACTGATACTTGGAAAATTGTCGCCCTGAACCTGTGCTTGATGAAGCCAGCAAAATGACCAGCTGCATCATTACCATGTAGATCATTCAGTACAAGCATGGCAATTATTTTACCAAATTATTACATATGCAGCTTACCCTCTAAAGGGTCTAAACTCTTGGTTTTGAGCAGTTATCTTGTGCTTGAATTAGTAATGTAATATGCTTGTTTCTACTTCAGACAACTGAGGTGATCAGCAAGAGAAATACAGATGGTGCCAACATTCAGATACAAATTACGTTGACCAATGAACTGCCGCCTAACTCGCCACAGTGCTTACAGGTCTTCAACATAGTCTTCAGAAGGTAAATGCATGTTGATCATATTTTTGTACACCTAGATATTTGCTGTAAAAATGTTAATGCAAAGCAACAAATTTCCTACTGTCAATTATTTTATCAAAATACTTTTTGAGAGCTCCAGATTTAGCTCACCTGAGCCGAAGGCTCACAGGTGAGCTTATAGGATAGGTTAGGCAGACGTCCGTCGTTCACAATTTCAAAGAAGAATATTTCGGAATCTAGTGGGCCAATTTTGATCAAATATGATATGAATCATCATAGTTGAGATATTGATTGCATTAGGTTTTGGAGCAGATTGTGTCAAAATTGTGGTTTCCATGGCAACAGATAGCTCCCATAGACTTACAATGGAAAAACTTTTTAAAAAAAATTCTCTGAAACCACATGGCCCAGAGCTCAGGGTTGCCATGGTCGGAAAAAGTCTGGAAAATGAAATTTTTTCCAGGTCAGGAAAAAGTCAGGGAATTTGGGTTTGAGTCAGGGAAATTGCAAAAAGTCAGGGAATTTAAAAAATTTCTCAAAAGTAATGGTCTTTGGCAATGTATCAATGTCTTAAATGAATTTGAAAAAGTGAAATCTTTCCCTAAAGTTATATGGCTTTCAGTTTCTCAGAATTTCATAATCATTTAAAGTTTTTAAACATGTTGTTTGACAAGTTAATTGGGTCAAGAGGCCGATAAAAGGATCTGGAAAAGTAAGAAGTCGGGGAAAAGTCATGGGAAAGTCAGGGAATTTTTAAAATACAAAATGAGTGGCAACCCTGGAGCTTCTACATTTTGTATGTATTAATGTTTGGTAGTCCCCATTATAAGTTGTGCCAACTGTGCCCCTGTGGTCCAAAGTGACCATGCCCCGGCGGCGTCAATATTTGCCATAGGCTTGTAATGGGAAAAAATCTTCTCTAAGACCATAGGGGCTAGAGCATGTCTATTGAGCATGTGACAATGTTTATTGGTAACCTACATAAATCCTGCCAATCATGCCCCTGGTGTCAGAAATGGTCCTGCTGTGAGGGTCATCAGCCTCCATAGACTTAAACTAAGGGGGAAAAAACCAGAGTTTTTATATTTCGTGTATAGCATTTGCTAGTAATTCCTGCCAACCATGCTGTCACATGCTTACAATGGGAAAACACCCTGAAGTCTTCTACTAGAGTCCTAGAGCTTTTATATTTTGTGTGTAGCAATGTTAAGTAGTTATCTTTGCAAACCGTTGCCCCCGGGTCCATACGAGCCACGCCCCAGGGACGTCATCTGCCATAGGCTTATAATAGGAAACGTGAAAAATCTTTTCTGAACCTGTATATTTGTATATTTAGTATGCAGCAATGTTATATGGTGCTTTACATAGATCCTGCCAATGATGTACCTGGGGTTCAAAATGACCCCACCACAGGGGACATTAGCTCCCATCTACTTATCTCAAAAACTGAGTCCCAGAGCTTTTATGTTTTGTGTGTAGCACTGTTTAGCAATTCTCTGTAAATCCTGCCACCTGTGGTCTTGGGGTCAGTGTCCATACAGGCCACATCCTAGGGCAGGGAAAATTTGCTCCCCTACAATAAAGCTGTCCAAATCAGGTGAGCATTTACATGACCATTGGTCCTCTGGTGCAAGTTCATTATCATTTAGGGAAAAGTTGCTAATAATTGGTTGAAATTGTTGGTTCTTAAATCTATGAAATAATAATAAAACAGATCCTTCAAGAGCAGCGAACATATTAAGGAGAAAGGAGATGCGCCATACCGCGGTTTGGGCTACTTAAGTTAAGCCTGTTCAGTGACCCTATAGATTTGACAACATGGAACCAAAGAGAATTACTGTGATTTTGCAACTTTCAAGCACTTTACTTTTTTTAAACCCAAATTTCATTTTCAGGGTACTTTCTCTCATAGAGATGAAACAAATAGGTAGAAACTACTACAATCCAGCCCAAGCTGTCTCAATTCCTCAGCACAAGTAAGTTGAAAATGCCAAACATGGTTATAATCATTGTTTTGAAATGAGTTTCTCTACAACAGCTTGGTAGAAACTACTACAATCCAGCCCAAGCTGTCTCAATTCCTCAGCACAAGTAAGTTGAAAATGCCAAACATGGTTATAATCATTGTTTTGAAATGAGTTTCTCTACAACAGCTTGGTAGAAACTACTACAATCCAGCACAAGCTGTCTCAATTCCTCAGCACAAGTACATGTAGTTCGAAAATTTTAGTGTGACTGTGATTTAGCGATTTTTCCTTTCCAAATTATAAGTGATTTCTTGAAATTGTGAATGAGTACTCCTGCAGTCTATAAAGCTTATAGTAACTCTTTATTAGCAAGCAACTTTGAATTTGCGAGACAACGATTTTGTGAATTTTAGTGAAAATTAACACGGGGACCCAACTGTTAATCGTGATTATTGATGCGACGTGGAATGTTAATGCATGCCATTATGAAGTTTCGTATGCGTCGGCGAGTTCGTTACGAATGCGACGTTCCACATCCTCTGTCCTTGCATGTTTTGCTCTCGTGAAAACAAACAGAGCCGAGTTTACAAAATCGGCGTCCACTATGATCTGCAAAATTCTTCTATATTCCCACTTGAAGTCAATTGGAATACTTACGGCACTTGTGTTTTTCAGCTAATGGTTTATAAAGTTGACAAGATTGCCACGAATACACATTACATTCTTAAAGTCATTTAGTTTTTCTAATTCTTTGTCGTAAACTAAGAAGTATAACACAGTCCTATGGGTGTCTTTATTGAAATATGTATCAAAATGGCTTTATAAATGCACATTTATCTACTGAGCTTGAAAAACAGTAAGATAAGCATCTTTTGTATGCATCGAAGATGAAGGTACGTGCTACTAGAATGAGTCATGGAAGAATTAGCATTTTGTTGTGCTCTTACAAAAGTTATTTTCGTCAATGCAAAAGCATAACTTGCGCTTTTATCAAGCGCAATATTGCATGGTGTATTTGTTCCTTGTACTACATGTTCTTTGTTGAGCGAGCTTTAAAGCATGTGCCACTTTTATTTTGAATGAGGTCACAGAGTGCTTTTTATCGCACCTGCTTATAGCAGGGTGCGATATAGGAGTTCAAATTTCCGTCCGTCCGTACGTTCGTTCGTCCGTTCGTTCGTTCGTCCGTTCGTCCGTCAACATTTACGTCGAAGTTTAGTTTTCTCGACATAAGAGATAGCTGCGAGTCTGAAACCTTGCATAGTAATTGTCCCTGACACACCCTTCAAGCACGCACCTTAACCCGGTGCCCTTGACCTATATTTCACGGTCCACTGACTTTGAAAATTTTTACGTCGAAGTTTTGTCAACATTTACGTCGAAGTTTAGTTTTCTCGACATAAGAGATAGCTGCGAGTCTGAAACCTTGCATAGTAATTGTCCCTGACACACCCTTCAAGCACGCACCTTAACCCGGTGCCCTTGACCTATATTTCACGGTCCACTGACTTTGAAAATTTTTACGTCGAAGTTTTGTCAACATTTACGTCGAAGTTTGGTTTTATCGACATCAGAGATAGTTGCGAGTCTGAAACCTTGCATAGTAATTGTCCTTGACATACCCTTCAAGCACGCACCTTAACCCAGGGCCCTTGGCCTATATTTCACGGTCCACTGACTTTGAAAATTTTTACGTCTAAGTTTGGTTTTCTCGACATCAGACATAGCTGGGAGTCTGAAACCTTGCATAGTAATTGTCCTTGACATACCCTTCAAGCACGCACCTTAACCCGGTGCCCTTGACCTATATTTCACGGTCCACTGACTTTGATAATTTCTACGTCGAAGTTTGGTTTTCTCGACATCAGAGATAGCTGCAAGTCTGAAACCTTGCATAGTAATTGTCCTTGACATACCCTTCAAGCACGCACCTTAACCCGGTGCCCTTGACCTATATTTCATGGTCCACTGACTTTGAAAATTTTTACATCAAAGTTTGGTTTTCTCGACATCAGAGATAGCTGCGAGTCTGAAACATTGCATAGTAATTGTCCTTGACATGCCCTTCAAGCACGCACCTTGACCCGGTGCCCTTGAACTATATTTCACGGTCTATTGACTTTGCCCGATGCAGGTGCGATATCGACCTCCGCGGAGTTCTTGTCTGATATTTTTGTCAACATTCGAGTGACTTCTTGCCTCGAACAGCAAATCATTTTCGGGCATATCAGTACCATAGGTAATATTTTTTCTAACATTAAATGACCAGTAAGGCTAAACCAAATAATATTTGATCATTTTATATCGGTGGCTCCATGCATTTTTGATAAGCAGGAGGGGGGAAGAGAGAGAGAGAAAACAAAAGAATTAAAGGGATTCATGAGGTTTTTTGGTGCGGTTGTCAGTCAGTTTTCCATGGGAATGATGTGTTGTACAAGAAAAGCGATCAACTATGGTTATTTTATTGCAATTAGAAGAGTCTTTCGCGAGCCCTTTGAACCCTTGGCCTCAGGCTAAACAACTTTTTCCAGCCTCTGCAAATGTTAATACAGTATAAAAACATGGTTGATCCCTTTAACATGTATCTAGAAAATATTAATTGAAGAAAATGCAACACTGTCTCCATATCGTAACATTTGCTATCTTATTTTACTGATTCATCGGTCTCAATCTTCCACGATGCATTTCTGTGTCGCATATTAAATTTTAACAAAATCTACGATGCATACAAAAGATGCTTATCTTACTGTTTTTCACGCTCAGTAAATAAGTGTGCATTTACAAAGCCATTTTGATACATGTTTCAATAAAGACACCACAAGACTGTGTTATACTTCTTAGTTTACGGTCAAGAATTTGAAAAACAAAAGGACTTTAAGAATGTAATGAGTTTTCGTGGCAATCTTGTATCTACCTGTCAACTTTATAAACCATTAGCTGAAAAACACAAGTGCCGTAAGTATTCCAATTGACTTCAAGTGGGAACATAGAAAAGATTTTTGCAGATCATAGTGGACGCCGATTTTGTAAATTCGGCTTTATTTATTTTCACGAGAGCAAAACATGTGGTACTTACCGTCCAAGGACAGAGGATGTGGAGCGTCGCATTCGTAACGAACTCGCCGACGCATACGAAACTTCATAATAGCATGCATTAACATTCCACGTCGCATCAATAATCACGATTAACAGTTGGGTCCCCGTGATTAAGTTCTCGTAAAAAATTTCCGAATTTACAGTAAGTTAAAAATAGCAAATAGTTAAAGTCATTGTTCTGAAACAAGTTTCTCTATACCACGACAACTTTAATATGTAACAAAAGGAAATCTTTCAAAACAACGAGAATTGGCTTTGAAGTTGGTGATAAAACCATGCTTATTCTAAATAGTAATCTACATAATTTCAGATAAAGACTTAAAACCTGGAGAGTACTATTGAGCAGCATTGTCCATCGCTCTTTTGTAAACTATCACATTTTCATCACTTGATGATTTTGCAAGGAACTGCATCTCTTGTCCATTTACAGACTACAAGTAATGCCGGGATTCATCACATCCATTCTTCAGTACGAGAACTCTGTTCTCCTCAACTGTGACATATCCCACAAGATCCTGCGCTCTGATACAGTGCTAGACATACTGTATGACATGTACCAGCGCAGTGGGGACAGGTTCTATGATGATGCTGTGAAGAAATTTGTCGGCTCTATTGTTCTAACAAGGTCAGTTTATTGAATATTAGCGGCCAGTGATGCTGCTATTATTAAATATTTAAGTTGACAAGTTCTAGAAAAAATGTCTTTGCTGAACATAATTATATCTCCCCTCCGAAGGGGTGGGGGACATATTGTTTTTGGTGTGGATCCTGTCGGCGGCGTAGCTTTTTGTCTGCACGATATCTCCTGAACCTTTGGATGAATTTAGACCAAACTGGCACTGAAACTTCATTGGGACAGCCGAATGGAGTGATTAGATTTCGGTGACCTTGACCTAATTTTCAAGGCCACAAAGGTCAATTAACTGTTTGAAAATCCAGGTGTCTCCATTTGTTTCCGCTCTCTAACTTGAGTAGTTTTTGACCTGTTTTCTTCAAACTTTGCATATTAGTTGATACCAGCAAGGAGTGGTTTGGGATTGTAGATGGGTAAATTTCGTCAAACGACCCTACAGTTATGGCCCTTGATTGAGGTTAGAAATTGCATTTTGTTCATTTCCGCTCTCTAACTCAGTAGTTTTTGACCGACTTTCTTCAAACTTTGCATATGAGTTGATACCGGCAAGGAGTGGTTTGGGATTGTAGATGGGTAAATTTCGTCAAATGACCTTCGAGTTGTGGCCCTTGATTGAGGTTAAAAATTGCATTTTGTTCGTTTCCGCTCTCTAACTTAAGTAGTTTTTGACCAATTTTCTTCAAACTTTGCATATTAGTTGATATGAATGCTCACATTGAACGGAGCTGCCAGAGTCATTTAGGTCTGTTGTTATCGCTTTTGGTTTATACATGGTCATAGAGTGAAAATTTGTTGAGAAATCGCATGCGTTTTGAAAATGCTTATACTTATATGTCTTTATCACCTAACATACTGATGGATCAAGTTGATACTTCACATGTTGGTAGATATGGTCTTGAAATTTAATGCATCATGACCCACCTCAGTGACCTTTACCTCAACTCTATATCTCTTGAATATATAGATGGATCAAGTTCATACCTTACATGTTGGTCTGAAGTTTTATTCTGTAACAATGATTCACCTGAGTGGTACAAGTAGGCAGCAATCAGGAAAAGGCGCTATCAGAGATTCCCACTCCAAAAACCAAGGTGGTAAAAAACCAAATCAACAATGAGGCACTTATACCATGAAAACATATGGTAAGCTGAATGAGCAGCTATTTTCCCAATAGGTGGCCACTCAGTTTTCTAAACATAACTAAAAAATATGAAAACATACATAAGGTGCAAACAACACAAGAAGTTTAACACCAAGACAGAAAACAATAAGAACCACCACGGAAGTACCGCCTTGGAATGATCAGTAATATAAAATTACTGGCGGGCTTAAATCAATTTTACAGGTACCTATCCTCACCCTCACCTTCTGCAGTGGTTCAAAACATTTTTAGCTTGACTTCATGAAGTGCATAGAGCTATTGCAGTCACCCTGGTCGTTCCCGTGCGCGTGTGCCTCACACTTGCGTTAAAGTTTTCTAGAAGTCCATATCTTGACAACCACTCATCAGAAAGCATTGATACTAGGGCCGTTGACACCCTGTAGGGTCGGCTTTCATTCCATGGCATGGGATTCCTGGGTCCATGCCAGGGGTGGGGCTAGAGGTTAAAATCTAGAAACACCATTAATAACAATGGCTTTTCTGTGATATAGTATTTTAGAAGTCTATATCATGAAAACCTTTTATCAGAGGGCTTTCATACTCGGACCATAGGTACCCTGTAGGGTTGAGTTTCATTTCATGGTATCGGATCTCTGGGGGTGGGGCTAGAGGTTAAAAACTAGAACACTAAAAATAGATGTACTGCTGTGTAACTTTTACAAGGAGTCCATATCTTGACAACTTATCATAAAGCATTGATACTTCATACACTTTAGGTTCCATGACATCGGACCTCTGGGACATCGGAACTCTGGGTTGGAGTCAGGGGGCGGGGCTAGAGGTCAAAATTTAGAACTCCCTGAATTTTTTTTCTTTTTATTTCTTAATAGAAAACAACTTAGGAAGATGGTTGGTCATTCATCTTTTGACTTTGTGACACTTGAGTTGTGTGTTGGTTGACCTACTTTCCATGGTTCAGTGATTTTGCCTTATATTTTGATACTCAATTAGTATATTTTCATTTTTTTTTTCAGATTATGAGTATGACTAGACCTTTGACCCCAATATACTTATAGGTCACTGACCTTATTTCACGGTTCAGTGATTTTGCCTTATATCTCGGCACTCAATTGGTATATGAACATACTGTTTTCACGATATGTTTGCGTATGACAAGACCTTTGACCCTGAAGTATTCCTAGGTCACTGTGACCTAATTTCATGGTTAACACTCAGTTGGTATTTTTAGCTCACCTGAGCCGAAGGCTCACAAGGTGAGCTTATAGTATGGTAGTCGAGCCGTGGGTGCGTCCGTCCACACTTTCAACAACAAATATCTCCCCAACTAGTCAGTAAATTGCAATCAAATTTTACCAGAAGCATCATTGGGGTGGGGGAAAGGTTGCATCAGGTTTTGGGCCAGGTCGGATCAGAACTCGGGTTTCCATGGCAACAGATAGCTCCCATAGGGTTACAATGCGAAAAATGTGAACACTCTAGCGCCTACATTTTTGATAGGATCAGAGTGGATTCTAGAGCGTGTGAGTGTGAAAATCCCGCTTATTAGCTCACCTGAGCCGAAGGCTCACAGGTGAGCTTATAGGATAGGCAGGCATCCGTCGTCGTCGTCCGTCCACAATTTCAAAGAA
Source organism: Rugalucina vietnamica (assembly GCA_964017185.1). NCBI lineage: Eukaryota > Metazoa > Mollusca > Bivalvia > Lucinida > Lucinidae > Rugalucina > Rugalucina vietnamica. Next base: position 17,870,386 of record OZ024881.1, on the reverse strand, counting down.
GAATATTTCTGAAGCTAGTAGGCAGATCTTGATCAAATTTAATGTGAACCATAATTGGGTTGGGGGATTGATGGCATTAGGTTTTGGAGCAGATTGTATCAAAATTGTGGTTTCCATGGCAACAGATAGGTCCCATAGGCTTACAATGGGAAAAAAACAAAAAAAAACTTCTTCTCTGAAACCACTAGGCCCACAGCTTTGATATTTGGTATGTAGCAATGGCTAATGGTCCTCTACATAAATTGTGCCATTCATGCCCCTGGGGTCAAATTTGGCCACGCCCCGGGGGGTCGATAGTCTCCATAGACTTACTATGGGAAAAAAATTAAAAAATCTTCTTCTCTGAAACCACAGGGCCCACAGCTTTGATATTTGGTATGTGGCAATGGCTAATGGTCCTCTACATAAATTGTGCCAGCCATGCCCCTGGGGTCAAATTTGGCCACGCCCCTGGGGGTGGATAGTCTCCATAGACTTACAATTGGAAAAACTAAAAAAAATCTTATTCTCTGAAACCACTAGGCCCACAGCTTTGATATTTGGTATGTAGCAATGGCTAATGGTCCTCTACATAAATTGTGCCATTCATGCCCCTGGGGTCAAATTTGGCCACGCCCCGGGGGTTGATAGTCTCCATAGACTTACTATGGGAAAACAATTAAAAAATCTTCTTCTCTGAAACCACAGGGCCCACAGCTTTGATATTTTGTACGTGGCAGTGGCTAATGGTCCTCTACATAAATTGTGCCAATCATGCCCCTGGGGTCAAATTTGGCCATGCCCCGGGGGTCGATAGTCTCCATAGACCTACAATAGGAAAAAAACTAAAAAAAACTTCTCTGAAACCACTAGGCCAACAGCTTTGATATTTGGTATGTAGGAATGGCTAATGGTCCTCTACATAAATTGTGCCATTCATGCCCCTGGGGTCAAATTTGGCCACGCCCTGGGGGTTGATAGTCTCCATAGACTTACTATGGGAAAAAAATTCAAAAATCTTCTTCTCTGAAACCACAGGGCCCACAGCTTTGATATTTGGTATGTGGCAATGGCTAATGGTCCTCTACATAAATTGTGCCAGCCATGCCCCTGGGGTCAAATTTGGCCACGCCCCGGGGGTGGATAGTCTCCATAGACTTACAATTGGAAAAACTAAAAAAATCTATTTCTCTGAAACCACAGGGCCCACAGCTTTGATATTTGGTATGTAGCAATGGCTGATGGTCCTCTACATAAATTGTGCCATTCATGCCCCTGGGGTCAAATTTGGCCACGCCCCGGGGGTTGATAGTCTCCATAGACTTACTATGGGAAAAAAAAAATAAAAAATCTTCTTCTCTGAAACCACAGGGCCCACAGCTTTGATATTTTGTACGTGGCAATGGCTAATGGTCCTCTACATAAATTGTGCCAATCATGCCCCTGGGGTCAAATTTGGCCATGCCCCGGAGGTCGATAGTCTCCATAGACCTACAATAGGAAAAAAACTAAAAAAATCTTCTTCTCTGAAACCACTAGGCCAACAGCTTTGATATTTGGTATGTAGCAATGGCTAATGGTCCTCTACATAAATTGTGCCAGCCATGCCCCTGGGGTTAAATTTGGCCACGCCCCGTTGGTTGATAGTCTCCATAGACTTACTATGGGAAAAAAATTCAAAAATCTTCTTCTCTGAAACCACAGGGCCCACAGCTTTGATATTTTGTATGTGGCAATGGCTAATGGTCCTCTACATACTTGTGCCAATCATGTCCCAGGGGTCAAATTTGGCCACGCCCCGGGGGTGGATAGTCTCCATAGACCTACAATAGGAAAAACTAAAAAAATCTTCTTCTCTGAAACCACTAGGCCCACAGCTTTGATATTTGGTAAGTAGCAATGGCTAATGGTCCTCTACATAAATTGTGCCATTCATGCCCCTGGGGTCAAATTTGGCCAGGTCCCGGAGGTTGATAGTCTCAATAAACTTGCTATGGGAAAAAAATTCAAAAATCTTCTTCTCTGAAACCACAGGGCACACAGCTTTGATATTTTGTATGTGGCAATGGCTAATGGTCCTCTACATAAATTGTGCCAGCCATGCCCCTGTGGTCAAATTTGGCCACGCCCCGGGGGTAGATAGTCTCCATAGACTTACAATGGGAAAAACTAAAAAAAACTTCTTCTCTGAAACCAAAAGGCCCAGAGCTTCTATATTTTGTATGTAGCAATGTTTGGTAGTCCCCATTATAAATTGTGCCAGTCATGCCCCTGGGTCAAATTTGGCCATTCCCCGGGGGTCAGTAGTGTCCATGCATAGACTTTCATTGGTCGATTCTCAATTAATTTAAATCTCATGAGCTTACAATGTGATAATCTCTCAGGTGAGCTACAGGACCAATGGTCCTCTGGTTTTGTAATTTTGGCGCACAATTGTGATCTTGGTGCGCCGACGATCCCGCAAAATACTGAGAAGTGGCGCATTTTTGTTAGCTTTGTGCGTATTGTGGTTCTTTACAGTACCATTTTGGTAGTTAATTTCTGTTCTTTTCCGCTAATTTCCGTCGATCCCATGGTCCGAGATTTGACTGAGACTTCAATTCTATTGGCTGAGAAGGTTAACGCATCCGCATATGTTTTTCTTCTTTCACTTTCGTTGACACAAGATGGAGTAGAGATTTATTCTTTCTTGGCTTGTGATAACTAAAAGACAGGAAATCGGCGTTGATGAGGCTGAGACGTCCGGTGCCACAGCCTCCGAATGTTTCCCTGAACATGCCCAAGACCCACCGAAAAGGAAACGAAAGTTTGACTTCTTGTTTCGGAAGAAATGGCTTGAAAATATGCCATTTCCTTTGAAATTGAAATACGTGTTTGTCCGACGGATGAGTTAACAATTGCTAGAAGAATCGAAATGCTTTGACAGAGGAACGTACCAGCTACCGCAAAAGTAATTATATCAGTTATTGAATGACTCGGGCGAAAACGATGTCAAACTATTTATTGAAGGCACTAATTTTCGTGATGTTTTCTTCCTGTTTTATTATTTTTGAGTTGTTTCCCTTGTTTTTACTTTAATAGTTCACAGAGATGAAAGCTTTTTTTTATTAGTGTGTATTCAATAATATTACTCACAAGGAAAAGGAAAACAAGATAACAAAAGGTCCCAGCAGGAAGTCCAGAGAAAACAGTGCAGACTCAGAGCAGCAGACAGTCAATAGACTTTGAAGTTTGTTATGACTTACACCCAAATGGCTTGAAATATTAAAATGTACATATTCATTTTTAATTGGGCAGGAACTTGGTGTATCCATATGCAAGATCAATAACTGAAAATAACTGCTGTTGGTTAATCACAAGAGGTGACCATTCATGTAAATCTTCCTGAGAAAATGCTGACTCGTATGCCCCCTACTTGATTCAACCTTGGCCCCTTTTTGAGAGTGTGAGGGGGGAGTTGGCCCATCTTGACAAATCCTAGAATCCACTCTGTAGGATCTTCTTCATTCTTGCAGGTAATGAGGTCAGTCATAAGATCTCAGATAAGTTCGAAATTCGGGTAGATTAGACCATGGACTGCGGAGTTAGCTGCCCTTGAGTGTTTGAAAAAATCCCCATTGACTTACAATGGGAAAGATGTTGTGAACACTCAAGCGCTTTCATTTCTGATCAGATCTTCATTCTTGCAGGTAACAAGGACTATCGTTATAAGATCTCGGATGAGTTCGAAATTCAGCAAGATTCGACTATGGACTGCGGAGTTGCCTGCCCTTGAGCGTTTGGAAAATGGCTGTTAAGTGTTGTGAACACTGTAGCACCTACATTTTTGATTGGATCTTCTTCATTCTTTCATGTAACAAGGACAGCCATGAGGATCGGATGAGTTCGAAATTCGGCAAGATTCGACCATGGACTGCGGAGTTAGCTGCCCTTGAGCGTTTGAAAAAATCCCCATTGACTTACAATGGGAAAGATATTGTGAACGCTCCAGCGCCTTCATTTCGAATGAGATCTGGCAACAAGGACAGCCATAAGATCTCGGATGAGTTCGAAATTCAGGGAGTTTCGACCATGGACTGCTGAAACGCTACAGATGAGTCTGGATTTGGTTCGATTCGATTACTAACACCTCGGTTCGATTATTTTCGATAGATTCTTTCGGGAAGTTGAAACATCAAGCTTTCGTTCCATATCATATCAGATTGTAAATATTAAATATTATCATAAACGTTGTCTAACCTTTACGCAATTGTCCAGATAATCAGCATCCATTATTCATCAGTACCTTAATTAGGCTGCGTATTTGCGTAATTACCCAATTAAAATATGAAAAAAACGCAATTAATAACGATCTGGTAGCGTAAGAAAACGCAAAAGAAATCGCCGATACGCAATACCAGAAAAATCAATTGCGTACCGGTTTTTATCTGTGTGCGCCGCACAACGGCGTAAGCCGTCTACATTAAACAAAAATGTCATTGGACATGCGCAAATCGATCGATTGGAAGCCATTTCTTTTCTGTTTTTTCGTTGGTTGACTGCGATTTTAGTTAATTCTCTCAACCAATCAATGTTTCCCTTTTATTTTATGCTATGCAAAAGCGAAAGTAGAAGAAAATAAGGAAAGTACACCTCGAACATCATTTTTACCAAATTGTTTTCCATTTTACCCAATTGATTGAAAATAGAGTGCGTAACAGAATTGAACTTACCCAATTAAAATTCCAGATACGCAATTGAATGAAAAAGGGGTGCGTAAATACCCTATAGGCTAAAAAATTAATTAAGGTACTGATTCATGCACGCCAAACAATACGGTAAAATATGACATTGTACGGGACAATTAATTATTACAGTAAAGAAATCAATTATCACTTGCCCACTTGTTGATGAAAAGCACAAACACAGGCCTTGTAATTCACCTGTCAATTAAATCTGTGGAGAGCCAATAGTAAGTGCGGCCTGCATTCAACACAAGCGCTCATTGGCCAATCGATTTGTCTCAAAGTCACTACAAGACTCAACGCACACAGGATTTTTGAGAAATTCGATTGTCATCTGCATTCATAAAAATGGTGACGGAAATGCGTGAAAATTTTGCTGATATGTGTTTATTACTTTCATTTGTTTCTCGCTTATTCGGTCACATAACCCTCTATAGAAAGCCAGAAGATTTGTTGATATCAAAATAGAAGCCATTTTTCGAAGATATTGGGATTTCGTGGAGAAATGTTGATTTGTAAATGACCGATTTTGCATGTAAGTCAGAAGGTAAACACCTGTGTTATGTTATCGCTAATTTAACGGAGAGATACTGATTTGGTACTTCGACCGATACATATCAAATCACTTTTAATATTGGTTTTGATAAAGCTTAGTAGAATACAACCACCTGGCTGAACATGGGAGCGAAGCGAACCGAACCACCATGGGTGTGAATCGTGAATCGAACCGACAACAGAGAACTCTGTTTTTGATGCACCGCGATGAATCGTTTCACCACTAATGGACTGCGGAGTTACCTGCCCTTGAGTGTTTTTGTGTTGTGGCCTCTCTAGCGCCTTCAATTTTTATCGGATCTTCTTCATACTTGGAAGTAACAAGGATAACCATAACATCTCGGATGAGTTCGAATTTCAGCCAGATCAGACCCTTGACTGCAGAGTTATCTGCCCTTGACTGTAAAAAATCAATATTTAGTGTTGTGTGGCCACTCTAGTGCCTTCATTTTTATTCGGATCTTCTTTATTCTTGGAAGTAACAAGGACATCCATAATATCTCGGTTGAGTTCGAATTTCGACCAGATCCGACCTCTGACTACGGAGTTATCTGCCCTTGAGCATTTGAAAGATCAATATTTTGTGTTGTTGCCACTCTAGCATCTTTGCTTTTCAATTCTGCATTCTTGCAGGAACAAAAATAACTACAATATGTCGGATGAGTTCGAATTTCGGCCAGATCCGACCTCTGACTGGAGTTAGCTGCCCTTTAGTGTTTGAAAAATCAATATTTTGTATTGTGGCCACTCTAGCCCCTTCAGTTTTGACCGGATCTTCTTCATAAGGATAACCATAACATCTTGGATGAGTTCCAATTTGAGCCAGATGCGACCCTGGACTGCGGAGTTAGCTGCCCTTGAATGTTTAAAAAATCAATTTTTAGTGTTGTGGCCACTCCAGCATCTTCAATTTTGATCAGATCTTCAAAAACAAAACAAAAAAAACTTTGTCCAGTGACTGTACTTTTTGACTTTCAGGTGAGCGATCATTGCCCTTGGGCTACTTGTTAGCTCACCTGAGCCGAAGGCTCACAAGGTGAGCTTATAGGATGGCCATGATCCGGCGTCCGTCTGTCGTCGTCCGTCCGTCGGCGTCGTCCACAATTTCAAAGATCTTCTTCTCTGAAATCGCTTGGCTGATCTAGTTGAAATTTTATGTGGAGCCTCTTTGGGTAGTGGCATTTCAAGTTTGATCCCGAAATCCAGGTCACATGACCAAGATGGCTGCCACTCCCATATATGGTAAAAACCCTTCAAAAATCTTCTTCTCCAGAACCGGTGGGCCGATTACCACGAAACTTGGTATGTAGCATTTGATGACTTCAGCCCATCATAGTTTGATAAAATGATGACCCTTGGATGACCTTGACCTATTTTACGGCAAGGTCAAATTTGGAAACATAGGCTTTTACATGGGAAAAAGTGAAAACTATGGATTTTTTGAAAACTATTGCAGCCCGAGGCCTGAAAAGTGGTAGATGCAAACAACTAATGGAGTAGATGAAGGTATGTGATTAATTTAGGTCAAGGTCATCTCTTGACCTTGGCCAGTCTGTCGTCCATACACACTTTTCAAAGATCTTCTCTGAAACTGCTTGGCCAATCAAAGTGAAATTTTATGTGGAGCATCCATAGGTAGGGGAGATGAAAGTTTGATTGCGAAATCCAGGTCACATGACCAAGATGGCCGCCACGCCCATATATGGTAAAAACCACTCAAAAATCTTCTCCAGAACCGGCTGGCCGATTTCCATGAAACTTGGTATGTAGCATTTGGGACTCCAGCCCATCATAGTTTGATCAAATGATGACCCTAGGATGACCTTGACCTATTTTACAGCAAGGTCAATTTTGGAAACATAGTCTTTTACATGGGAAAAAGTGAAAACTATGGATTTTTTGAAAACTATTGCAGCCTGAGGCCTGAAAAGTGGTAAATGCAAACAACCAATGGAGTAGATGAAGGTATGTGATTAATTTAGGTCACGGTCATCTCTTGACCTTGGCCTGTCTGTCGTCCATACACACTTTTCAAAGATCTTCTTCTCTGAAACTGCTTGGCCAATCAAAGTGAAATTTTATGTGGAGCATCCATGGGAAGGGGAGACGAAAGTTTGATCGCGAAATCCAGGTCACATGACCAAGATGGCCACCACGCCCATATATGGTAAAAACCACTCAAAAATCTTCTTCTCCAGAACCGGCTGGCCGATTTTCATGAAACTTATATAGAAACTTGGTATGTAGCATTTGGGACTCCAGCCCATCATAGTTTGATCAAATGATGACCCTAAGATGACCTTGACCTATTTTACGGCAATTTCAATTTTGGATACATAGGCTTTTACATGGGAAAAGTGAAAACTATGGATTTTTAGAAAACTGTTGCAGCCTGAGACCTGCAAACAACTAATGGAGTAGATGAAGGTATGTGATTAATTTAGGTCAAGGTCATCTCTTGACCTTGGCCAGTCTGTCGTCCATACACACTTTTCAAAGATCTTCTTCTCTGAAACTGCTTGGCCAATCAAAGTGAAATTTTATGTGGAGCGTCCATGGGTAGGGGTAACGAAAGTGTGATCGCGAAATTCTGGTCACATGACCAAGATGGCCGCCATGCCCAACTATGGTAAAAACCACTCAAAAATCTTCTTCGCCAGAACCGGCTGACCGATTTACATGAAACTTGGTATGTAGCATTTATGACCCCCAGCCCATCATAGTTTGTTGAAATGATGACCCTAGGATGACCTTGACCTATTTTACGGCAAGGTCAATTTTGGAAACATAGGCTTTTACATGGGAAAAGGCGAAAACAATGGATATTTTGGAAACTGTTGCAGCCTGAGACCTGAAAGTTGCTAGATGCAGACAACTAATGGAGTCATTGAAGGTAAGTAATTGATGAAGGCCAAGGTCATTTGTTGACCTTGACCCAAGGTCATTTAAATATTAAAATTAAAATTATGGTTTTCTCAGAAATCACTGGGTTTAAAAACTATTGCAGCCTGAGACCTGAAACTTTGCAGATGCAGACAACTTGTGAAGTCAATAAAGGTGTGTGAGTATTCAAGGTCAAGGTCATTTCATGATGACTTAATACTCCAAGATGAGCTTCAGGTGAGCGTTCTCAGGACCAATGGTCCTCTGGTTTCTTAATTCTTTCAGATTATGAATGAGTATGACCAGACCTTTAACCCAAACGTACTTATAGGTCACTGTGACCTAATTTCATGGTTCAGTGATTTTGCCTTATATCGCGGCACTCAAGTGGTAAATGAACAAACTTCTTTTCACACTATGTTTGCATATGACAAGACCTTTGACCCTAAAGTAGTCTTAGGCCATTATGACCTAATTTCACGGTTCAATGATTTTCCCTTATATCTCGGCACTCAGTTGGTATATGAACATACTTCTTTCACGATATGTTTGTGTTTGACAAGACCTTTGACCGTAAAGCATTCCTTGGTCACTGTGGCCTAATTTCATGGTTCAGTGACTTTGCAGGCCTGTAGCAACGGATTTCATATTGGTGCGACCATTTTTGGAGCACCGAAGGTGCGAATGCGAGCGCCGAATGCGCGAAGCTTCGCTAGGGGGTCCGGGGGCATGCCCCCCCCCCCCCCCCCCCCCCCCCCCCCCCCCCCCCCCGGAAAAGTTTTGAAAAAATGGTGCAATTTGGTGGCATCTGGTGCATTTTCCGGTTGGTTTTTGCTCGGCTGAAATAGGCCATTTTATAAGGAGAATTATGATTATTTTTGCATTTATGCCTTGATAGGACGTAAAATAGTACACCTGTAAAATGGGGCGCTCTATATCTGCAAAATTTTCGAAAGACATCAAAATATTTTCACACCTATAGATGCACTAAATATTTGTAGTTCCTGCGAAAGCGTTCTCTTCAATGTATATTTTCTGTATCCTTTGCCATCATGATCAACTTACACATTAAAACAACACGAGATCCCGGAGTTTCACTGCAAAATTTCCCCGCAGATTCACATTTCTACAGTAATCTCCCAACGATTCTCAGCTTTTCTCACGAACAGTGCTGGGTGCTTGTGATAGGCTACGATATTTTATTGTGGCACCCCACGGGCCTTCCATGTGCCTTTTTTGTATTGGTTTTACCAGTGGTAGCGCCATTATATAGTTTGGTTTGGTTGTTGCTTACTGTCCCGATCAACAATTTTTCACTCATGTGGGCTTCTAACGAAACTGATTAAATGCATTTGGATCCAAGGCTGACAGACGTGATATTGTAATGAAATTCGTGCATGCTATGTCGCTATAATTATTCGAAGGTACTACATGGACTTTTTCATGGTGGCAACGCTCGGTCACACATCGCTCACGTGTGTGTTCTGTATTCTTATAGATACAGAATATCAGCGTTCTTTATTGTACCGTATTTTTGCTTGTGCATGCTATCCATATCAAATGCATGTTTGATATTGTCAACGCCGTAAACCGTTGCATCAATGTGCGCTGTCAGACTTTGGTTGCATCCGACGGTATACAGGGTGATCTTCGTCAAGTAATATGTCTTCACAAACCTAATTCTAATGTGTTTTGGACGACTTAACATGAGATGAAAGAATAACCAGTTGGCCAGACGCCCCTCGCTGTTTCTTAGCTTTTAAGGCCAGTCAGTGGGAGTAGAATTTGTAGTTCAAGCAAATCTATCCAGTCATAGGGGCTAACTAGAGGATATCTATTTTCTATTTAAAGAAAAAGCAAACTAACAAGCCCCAGGGCGATAAACTGTTTTTCATGCTCAACTCAGCAGACTAATTTTTTTCCTGCTCATAAATGTTGAAATGTCACTAATGTTTGGCATTTAATTAGGGGATAACTGTATTCAATTTTTTCATTGGGGGCTGCTCATCTTGTTATCATGTATTGTATAACCTGAGCTAATGAATGAATAAAATTTGGAAATTTATATCGTCGGATATACGGTCGGAAATTTTGTTTTACGGCGACGCGTCAGTGTATATTGAATATTGTCATCCCCATTCTAATGTACATTTCCACTAAAAACATTGAAAATGCATTGAATTTTAACGTCAAAATGGAAAAAATAGTATATAACGTCATATTTCGTTCAAATATATTGGTGCGACTTGTCGTACCAACTGTCAATATTGGTGCGACGCACCTTTGTCTACGGCCGTGCTTTGCCTTATATCTCGACACTCAGTTGGTATTTTTTCATACTTCTTTCTGATTATGAGTATGACCAGAACTTTAACCCAAACATACTTATAGGTCACTATGACCTAATTTCATGGTTCAGCGATTTTGCTTTATATCTCAACACTGAATGGGTATATGATCATATTTCTTTCACATTGAGTAAGTATGACTAGACATTTGACCCTGAAGTGCTTACAGGTCAGTGTGACCTTATTTCACGGTTCAGTGATTTTGCCTTGTATCTTGGCACTCAGTTGGTATATGAACACACTTCTTTCCAAATATGAGCGGGACCTTAAAATCTTAGGTAGTTATAGTTAACTTTCATGGTTCAGTGATTTTGCCTTATTGCATCAAGGCAAAGAAATGTATGAGCATAATGCTTTGGGTTACAGGTCGGGTTTGGCCTTATGTTTGACACAGGTCAGAAGCAGTCGAGCGCGCTGTCCTGCGACAGCTCTTATAGTTTTTTGGTCCTCGTGTTGAATCTCTTACTAGTCAATGAATCATCAAGGACAAGCAAATAAATCATATAACCACCCTGATGAATCAAAAACGAGGACTCAACAGATTCAGTAAGCTGCCCGACAATGGTCACAGACTTTGAAATTTTTTGTTAAAAGTTTTGCTTCAAATGTTTAGAACTAAATTGCTTGAACAGATGGATGGATCTTGTTGATACTTTGCCTGCTGTTAGATTATTTTCTCAAGTTTATGCTGTACCATAATAGTGACCTTGAGGTGAAGGTAATTACATGGACTTTTCTAATACCTTTTGATCATATCACTCGATTCTACTCGTGCAGATGTTCCCATGTGTTATGCAGCAGTCTGCAAAACTTCATCTCAAACCCTTCATCCGTTATAAAATCATAGTGAAATGAAAACACCCACTTTCAACGTCATAGAGCAGTCCGATGACATCAGCGACATCGGCACAAAATAAGCTTTTTGTGCCATGGATTTTTACATTTTTACTGCTATATTAAAAATGTCCACTATGGGAGATTGTTTAAAGTACAATCTATATAAAAATACAATTCATTACCTTGATTTGAGAATAAATTTGGATGATGATTTTGAACATTATGGTTTAAACGTCAGAGCATTTTAAATGACGGATATGAACTTCTGATATTTATTTGGGTCCTACTTGTTCAAAAGTTCATGCAATGTTTTCATTTATAATGTGTTACCAAAGAACTTTGAAGTTTTACCTGTAAATGAACTAGAATCTGTTTCAAACAAGAATTGTATAAATTTGCTAGTTGATATGTGTTGCATGAAGTTCAGATGTAGCTTAAAATAAACGTTCTAAAAAGCAAACATGTAGGCCTAAGCAAAACAATGTCGGTGCACAACGGGTCCACTGTTATGTTTGAGCAAGCATAATGTTTTGTTATGAATTAATTAAGACACATGGCATGTTTGGCTGTGATCTGCAAAATAGTTTCTGAGAAAATGCAAAAGAAATATGATACTGTAATGCCCAGCTTAACATCATCTTTGATGTGCTCCGTGATGGGGAGGCTGGGTTATTAAAGTAAATCCATTACCAACTGCTAATAAAACACTTAATTGATCAACTTTTCCGCATCTATTTGATTTAAGCAAGTTTATGGTCAGCTGAAATTTGAATTTGTTTGCCTGAACCCTTCACAAATTATGAGAAAAGTCCACTGTTAAAAATGAAACAGCACCAATCCGAACTGAAGTCCAGTTTTAAAAAATGATGAGAAAAGCCCACATAATTTTTGATAATCCCTCGTATATGACCATAATTTTTAAACATCTTTGAAACTGATTGGCCAATCAAATTCGATTTTTATGTGTAGCATTGTTAGGAAAGGGGAATGAAATCTGGGAAATGGTCCAGGTCACATGACCAAGATGGCCACCATGACTTTAAATAGCAAAAACCTTTAAAATCTTCTCCAGAACCAGAAGGCTGATGATTTTGAAACTAGGCATGAAACATCAGGCATTGATGCTCTACAAATTTTGTATAAATCTTAATCATGAACCTGAGATGAGCTTGACCTATTTTATGGCAAGGCCAACTAGGGCAATCATGAACCTGAGATGAGCTTGACCTATTTTATGGCAAGGCCAACTAGGGCGCCTATGCATTTGAATGGGGAAGAAATTGTTAAAATGGGATTTGAAGGGCAAAACTTGCAGGAAATGGGTAAATGAACGGGAGATTAAGATTCTGAAAAGAATTTGGATCCCAGGGGTTGATCCTCCCCTGCCTCGGGGCATTATACATGTATATAACCATAATATTCAAAGATCTTTTCTAAAATAGCTTGGCCAATCAAAGTCAAATTTTATAGGAAGCATCTGTATGAAGGAGAAACCAATGTGATTATAAACAAACTAGGTCTTATGACCAAGATGGCCGCAATACCCATATATGGTAAAAACCCTCCAAAAATCTTCTTTGCAGGAACTGCTGAACCTATTGCAACTAAACTTGATATGTAGCCATTAAGACTAGAATAGTATAATGTGTTTATAAATCATGATCATGTGATGACCCTTACAGATTTTACGGCAAGGTCAACATAGGTCACATATGCAGAAAACTGTTAAATTAACAGTTGAAGGGAAACACTTTCAGGAAATGGGCAAGTGGACAGAATATTTATGAATTTGAACAAGCTTATTGGTGTAATATATATCTCGGATCTTGGGTGACCATTTACAGGACCATTGGTCCTCTGGTTTCTTTAGGTTCCAATGGGCAGGGGCCCTAAAGTATGTGACATCAACATGGTACCTCCAAAAGACCCAAAGTTACAAAGAAGCTTACATTTATTCTAAACATGAATTTCAATACATCATAAAACATGATATAAAAAGTAAAAGATAATTTTTTTGGCTCAACTTTACCCTCGATTTCTTTTCTGGTAAAGCCAATTGAGCTGTGCCACAAACACCATGCAATATACAGAGATTTTTTCAGGTGTAAAAATTGAAAATTTTCAATAGAAAATTTTTGATATTTTTCTTATTTTTGCTCAAAACAAATAGATTGTGGGTACACATTAGAACCGCCTTAACGAGTACCCACAATGTATGTTTTGGATCAAAAATAAGAAAATTAGGTATACCTCTGCAAACCCCAGGTTTTCTATATAAAAGTGGGGTTTACGGGGGTATACATTACACGGACATGTTTTCCTGATGATTTTAGCAAGTTGGGATTCACAAAAATTACCAATATGCCAATTGAGTGGTATGTATAACCAATCTCCCTGAAATAAACGTGGTGTTGACAGCAGTTGGTGTCCTTGTAGGTTTTGCAGAGTTCCCAACATGTACTTTTGTGGCTTTTCTTCAGATACAATAACAAAACCTACAGAGTGGATGATATCGAATGGAACAAAAAACCACACGATACATTCAAGAAAAAAGATGGAACAGAAATTTCCTATTCAGCATACTATCAGGCGGTAAGAATGTGTTTTATTGATTTTTTGCCAAATGATTTGATTGTAGGCTTAGTTATACATTAAGTACGAGGGTCATCCAATAAGTTCTGACAATGGTCTCATATCTCCCTACCTGTGTATAAAATCAGAATAAGTTTGCTTATCCATGTAATGAATGCATGTTTTGTTGAAGCTGTTGTATGGTCTTTTGAACACAAATAAAAAGTGACTTTCAATGACCCTTACATTTGAGATATACTACACTTTGTAGTACGAACCTATATTTATGGTAAAAATCTGTTGCCAAAATGGCCACATGTCGAAAACAAAACCCTACCTAAGTAGGCAAGACCACTTACTATGGCAGTCAAACCCAACTTTATCCATTTATATACAAAGTTTTAAAGAAGATTCTGCTATTTCTTTAAAATTGAGTCATGAAAATGGCATATAAGGTCGCGGCCATGGCATTTCACCTTTAGGTCTTTAGTTGCTTAGCAACCGTTTCAATGGCAACATTATTAATATTTTTCTTGATGGTGTAGGTCCATACATATGCAGGTACACGTGAATATAACTGAATCACACCGTATTGTAATAGATTTTGTTTTATGAGGCTATGTCAGAACTTATTGGATGGCCCTCGTATTTAAGTCTTTGACTGCTGAAATCTATTTAGCAAAGTCTTTCCCAGTCGGTGATGTTGGTCTGACAGGTATTGCAGAAAATATGTTGGCTATTAAATAACTCGAGAAGGATGGCCTTTGTATGTTATAAAATCAGGGCTTTTTCTCTCTACAAAACTGGTGGGTCTGCTTTCTTTTTCCAAATTGTTTTCTTAATTGACCTGAATCGTTTCCAAGTAGCAGATTAATAGAAAAGCTTTCCCAGTTTGTCTTAAATTCACTTTTTTTTTTTTTTAGCTCGCCTGCACGAAGTGCACAGAGCTATTGTTGTCACCTTGGTCGTCCGCGTTTACGTGTACGTCAGTGTCCGCGTCACACTTTCGGTTAAAGTTTTTAGAAGTCTATATCTCTTAAACATGTAGATGTATCAAGTTGATACTTTGCATATTGGTAGATATTGGTCTGAAGTTTTATGCAGTACCATCGTGGTCCACCCTGGGTGACCTTAAGGTCAAGGTCACAGGCTTAGAGTTTTTCATTAAAGATTTAAGAAGTCTATATCTCTTGAACATGTTGATGGATCAAGTTGATACTTTGTATGTTTGAAGATATTGGTCTGAAGTTTTATGGAGTACCATCATGACCCAGTAGACCCACCCTGGGTGACCGTGAGGTCAAGGTCACAGATTTAGAAATTTTTTGTTGCAGTTTTCGGTTAAAGTTGTTAGAAGTCTATATCTCTTGAACATGTTGATGGATCAAGTTGATACTTTGCATGTTTGTAGATATTGGTCTGAAATTTTATGCTTTTACGACCCACCTGAGCGACCTTGAGGTCAAGGTCATGGGTCATAGATTTAAATAAATTTAGTGGCAAAGCACAAGTCAGGCGAGTTACGCTGTCCTGCGACAGCTCTTATTTATTTTATTAGCTCACCTGAGCCGTTAGGCTCACAAGGTGAGCATAGAGGATGGCCATGATACGTCGTTCGTCCGTCCACAATTTCAAAGATCTTCTTCTCTGAAACCGCTTGGCCAACCAAAGCCAAATTTTATATGATGCATCTATAGGAAGGGGGAACCAATGTGTATATAAGAAATCCAGGTCACATGACCAAGAATATTTTAGATGGCCACCATGCCCATATATGGTAAAAACCCTTCAAAAATCTTCTCCAGAACAGGTGGATCGATTTCAAAGAAACTTGGCATGAAGCATCAATGGCTCAAGCTCTACAATGTGTATATAAATCATGACCCTGTGATGACCTTGACTTATTTTACGGCAAGGTCAACATAGGTCGCCAATGCATTTGAATGGGGAAAACTTTTAAAATGTCATTGAAAGTCATTTAAAGTGAAAATCTTGCAGGAAATGGGCAGTAGGACTGAATATTAATGATTCTGAAAAAAATTGGACCCCAGGGGCTCATATGCCCCCACCCCAGGGCAATATACATGTATATTACCATAATATTCAAACTTCTTCTCCTCTGAAACCGCTTGGCCAATCAAAGCCAAATTTTATATGAAGCATTAATAGGAAGGGGTAATCAATGTTTATATAAATAATCCAGGTCACATGACCAAGATGGCCACGATGCCCATATATGGTAAAAACCCTTCAAAAATCTTCTTCTCCAGAACAGGTGGATCGATTTCAAAGAAACTTGGCATGAAGCATTGATGGCTGAAGTACTACAATGTGCATATAAATCATGACCCTGTGATGACCTTGACCTTTTCATGGCGTACACATGTCTTATTGTTTTGGACCCCTAGATACCTTTCACTCTGCCTGAGATGAAAGGTATCTCGGGTACAGATAGTGCAAATTATAAGGTAATAAAATAATTAGCTCCCCCAGTGCTACTGCGGTTATTATGCACATTTTCGTATGGTTATCTTGTGATTAATTATCTGTTGATAATTGATATATCTGTATAAAAATCAAAATATTTAATTGTACATTTTAGACAAAAACAAAGTAAAAATTCATAATAATCAGAATTTTTTGAATAACATAGCATTTTTAATCCGTTTTCTACATGAAATATTAACGATTTTGCACCTGGATGAAAATACTTTTGTATCTGACATGATCAGCTAATTACACACCCCCTGCAGTGAACTGCAGCATCAGGAACACTTTATTGCCCAGTTTTATAGTTGAAACCATATGCCAGATTCATGGTTCAGCGAAGAAAAAATGCACAAAAATTTTATAAGAGATGTGTACGCTATGTTACGGCAAGGTCAACATAGGTCGCCAATGCATTTGAATAGGGAAAACTTTTAAAATGTCATTTTAAGTGAAAGTCTTGCAGGAAATGGGAAGTAGGACTGAATATTAATGATTCTGAAAAAAATTGGACCCTAGGGGCTCATCTGCCCCCACCCGGGGGCAATATACATGTATATTACCATAATATTCAAACATCTTCTCCTCTGAAACCGCTTGGCAAATCAAAGCCAAATTGTATGTGAAGCATCTATGATATGGGGGAATTAATGTATATATAAATTATCTTGTTCACATAACCAAGATGGCTGCCATGCCCATATATGGTAAAACCCCTTCAAAAATCTTCTTCTCCGAATTTTGAGGACCGATTTCAAAGAAACGTGGTATGAAGCACCAATGGCTGAAGTACTGCAATGTATATATAAATCATGACCCTGTGGTGACCTTGACCTATTTTACGACAAGGTCAACATAGGTCGCCAATGCATTGGAATGGGGAAAACTTTTAAAAAGTCATTTGAGGTGAAAATCTTGCAGGAAATGGGTAGTAGGACTAAATATTAATGACTCTGAAAAAAAAATGGACCTAAGGGCTCATATGTCCACACCCCGGTGCAATATACATGTATATTACCATAATATTCAAACATCTTCTCCTCTAAAACCACTTGGCCAGTTGAAGCCAAATTTTATGTGAAGCATCTATAGGATGGGGGAACCAATGTGTATATTAATAATCTAAGTCACATGACCAAGATGGCCACCATGCCCATATATGGTAAAAACCCTTTAAATATCTTCTTCTATTCTGAAACCAATAGATTGATTTTAAGAAACTTGGCGTGAAGCATCCATGGACAGAATATTGATTATTCTGAAAAAAGAAAACAGCCCAAGGGCTTCATCTGCCCCTGCACTGGGGTTAAATACCATAATATTCAAGCATGTTTATTGGTATATGCAGCAGACTCAGGTGAGCGTTTACAGGACCATTGGTCCTGTTTTTTGTTTTTTTTTAAATTGCCAAATTTATTTCTTCTGCATCACAAGAAAATAGCCCATCAAGCATATGTCAAAAGCAAAGGCTCAGACTAGCCTGCACATTTGCACAGTCTTGCTTGAACCTTTGTTTTTCACTAAAGTCATCTTTGCATCAAGAGAAAAGTTTAGCCTTAAAAAGAAAGTTGCATCTCTACCAACGGGCTTAGCATGCACACTCAAAGACAAACATTACAGAGGGTCCTATGGGACATTTTCTTGTGATGAGCTATAGATGTTTGTTAGACCCTGAACTGCTTCAATAAACCACTATACAAGAATGATTTGTTTTTAGCTCACCTGAGCCGAAGGCTCACAGGTGAGCTTATAGTATACCCATGCTCTGGCGTCCGTCCGTCGGCGTCCGTCCGTCCGTCGTCCACCATTTTTAGCTCACCTGAGCCGTTAGGCTCACAAGGTGAGCTTATAGGATGGCCATGATCCGGCGTCCGTCCGTCCGTCGTCCGTCCGTCCACAATTTCAAAGATCTTCTTCTCTGAAACCGCTTGGCCAACCAAAGCCAAATTTTATATGAAGCATCTATAGGAAGGAGGAACCAATGTGTATATAAGAAATCCAGGTCACATGACCAAGATGGCCGCCATGCCCATATATGGTAAAAACCCTTCAAAAATCTTCTTCTCCAGAACCGGTGGACTGATTTCAACGAAATTTGGTATGAAGCATTGATGGCTCAAGCACTACAATGTGTATATAAATCATGACCCTGTGATGACCTTGACTTATTTTACGGCAAGGTCAACATAGGTCGCCAATGCATTTGAATGGGGAAAACTTTTAAAATGTCATTTAAAGTCATTTAAAGTGAAAGTCTTGCAGGAAATGGGCAGTAGGACTGAATATTAATGATTCTGAAAAAAATTGGACCCCAGGGGCTCATATGCCCCCACCCCAGGGCAATATACATGTATATTGCCATAATATTCAAACATCATTTCCTCTGAAACCGCTTGGCCAATCAATGCCAAATTTTATGTGAAGCATCAATAGGAAGGGGTAATCAATGTACATATAAATAATCCCGGTCACATGACCAAGATGGCCGCGATGCCCATATATGGTAAAAACCTTTAAAAAATCTTCTTCTCCAGAACAGGCGGATCGATTTCAACGAAATTTGGCATGAAGCATTGATGGCTCAAGCACTACAATGTTTATATAAATCATGACCCTGTGATGACCTTGACTTATTTTACGGCAAGGTCAACATAGGTCGCCAATGCATTTGAATAGGGAAAACTTTTAAAATGTCATTTAAAGTGAAAGTCTTGCAGGAAATAGTTAGTTGGACTGAATATTTTAAAATGATTCTGAAAAAAGTTGAACCCAAGGGCTTATATGGCCCCACCCTGGGGCAATATACATGTTTATTAATTAACTTATTAGTATATAGTACTTATACAGAGAATTTGGTCTGTGTCATACTGGTGATGTTTCTTTTTTCGTATAGTGTATACTGGATTTCACCTCGACCTAATACAGCTGACCTCGCACTAATACGGTTGACCTCGTATCTATATGGATTGACCTGCTATCTATATGGAAATCCCTACACCTGATTGGTCAAAATTCACGTGCAAGGTCACGTGCTGCGTTGAATGTGTTGAAACAAAAACAATGGCCGGGATTCAGCCGATCGAGTGAAATAGTGAACAAACAAGCAAAAATCATGTCAGCATCTTTGAAAAGAATGTCAGACATGGGCGCTAAGAATGGCGAAGGTATGCTTGAGGTGCTAGCGGATGATATGGGTCGATATGGACTTTTGACAGTTAAATCTCATTAATCAAGTTATTTCGTATTGGACCAGTTACAGGTCCTCGGTCAGCTGTATTGGACCTTAGCCTTTGGCCTCGGTCCAATACAGCTGACCTCGGACCTGTAACTGGTCCAATACGAAATAACTTGATTAATAACATTATAATATTACCATATTATTCAAACATCTTCTCCTCTGAAACTGCTTGGCCAATTAAAGCCAAATTTTATGTGAAGCATCCATAGGATGGGGGAACCAATGTGTATATTAATAATTTAGGTCACATGACCAAGGTGGCCGTCATGCCCATATATGGTAAAATCCCTTCAAAAATCTTCTTCTCTGAAACCAATAGACTGATTTCAAGGAAACTTGGCGTGAAGCATCGATGGCTAAAGTACTCCAATTTATATATAAATCATGACCCTGTGATGACCTTGACCAAGTTTATGGTAAGGTCAACATGGGTTGCCTATGCATTTGAATGGGGAAAACTGTTAAAATGTCATTTGAATGGAAAAGCCAGCAGGAAATTGGCAAATGGACAGAATATTGATTATTCTGAAAAAAGAAAACGGCCAAAGGGTGTCATCTGCCCCTGCACTGGGGTTAAATACCATACCTTTCAAACATGTTTATTGGTATATGCAGCAGATCTCAGGTGAGCGTTTACAGGACCATTGGTCCTCTGGTCTTATTCTTTCAAGCCCATGGGGTTTTGGGTCTCATTGTACCAGTTTCTGATGCTTGCATATATTTCTTAAAATTACAAAGACAGTGGAAGTGTGGTGGCTCAGTTGGTATTGAAGGCACGATCACACCCATTTGCTGGTATTAAAGGCATGATCACACCCATTTGCTAGAGTTCCTGGTTTCAAACCCCATGAAAAGTAAGAATAGAGGGGCCAGGAATCGATGCAATTTTTTGAAGGCCCAACATAGACACCAGGTAGGAAAGAAAATACATAAAACATAACGAAACATTTTTCGGAAAACACACTCGAATAGCAGAATGACTAGCTCTTTCCCAACACGGTAGCCTTCCCGCTACACGGTAGCCTTCCCGCTAAGTCTCAACCCAAACCAAAGATGAAGAATATACGAGTGTAGTGTTATTGAGCAAGATACTTTAAGCTCCAGAATACTAAACAAGGAAGCGTTTTCTCTGTCCCAATATGACTGAAAAATTCAAGCTCAGATTTTAAGTTACAACACAAATATGTCATCAGGAAAACATGTCCATAAAAAATGTATACCCCATTAAACCCCACTTTTATCTTGCAAAACTGGTCTACTAAGGTACCTATTTATTTCCCCCCTAAAACATATATTTGTGGGGGTTTAACATGTGGTTTTAACTGCCTTGACTGTCTATGTTAAGAGCAAAAATAAGAAAAAATATCTTTTTTTTTTTCCACTGAAAATCTTCATTTTTTTACAGCTGATTAAAATTGCAGAAATGCTGTATATTGTATCAGAATGCACACTGTCCTCATGTTGGTATAGACCTATCAATGTTTTCCCGGGAAGGGAGACAGCGGCATAATGTCAAAACGGATGTTCGGGCAAAACAATGGCCATAATTATACCCCTTTCTCTTCCTTTTTCCCAACCAGAATGAAGTCGGCTTTCGCATCAGCTGACTGGGAGCTTCCGAGAAATTTTGGCCTGTCGATGGGTCGATGGTAAAATTGACAGAGGTCTCTCATGTTCATCCCGTTCGAAAACGGCAGTAGCTCATTCACGCCAAGAATGTGCGAGTCACTCTTAGAATGGAGGTCGCCATTTCTCAATATTGATCAACAGGTGTGCGACTTGGACGCTTGCTCAAACACTGCGCTACACACAACGAAAAATCAATACAAGCACCTTGGTGAACTCGATGTCGTAAGAAAGACAATTCTGGCAATACCGCAAGGCCGAACCGATTCGCGTCAAAAAATCAAAAAAGCCTGAAATTTTTTTTTCGATTTTGTTTGTTTTTTTTTTTTTTTTTTTTTTTTTTTTTTTTTTTTTGCGAAAAAAAAAAATTAGGGTCGGCCCCTTTTTACTAGGGACGGTCGGGTAACCTGAACCACACATATAATTTTTTGGCCTTATAAAAAAAAAAAAAAAAAAAAAAAAAATATCCCAAAATAGATCAGAAAAAGCCCTGAATTTTTTTTTGTAATGATGAAAAATTGAATTCAAATCTTGAGGTATGCAGTCTTAAATGATTATGTATTAATATTAAATGATTCATGAGTAGCTTCACATCACTCACTACAACCTCTAATGCTTATATAACAGGCATATGGTATCACGGTGTCAGATGGAGACCAGCCTTTGTTGGTCAGTCGGCCTAAGAAGAGTGATATTAGAGCAGGAAGAACAGAAAATATCTACTTGTTGCCGGAGTTGTGTACACTCACAGGTCAGTAATGCTTGGAAAGTTTCCAGAGTTGTGTACACTCACAGGTCAGTAATGCTTGGAAGGTTTCGGGAGTTGTGTACACTCACAGGTCAGTAATACTTGGAAAGTTTCCAGAATTGTGTACACTCACAGGTCAGTAATGCTTGGAAAGTTTCCAGAGTTGTGTACACTCATAGGTCAGTAATACTTGGAAGGTTTCGGGAGTTGTGTACACTGACAGGTCAGTAATACTTAGAAAGTTTCCAGAATTGTGTACACTCACAGGTCAGTAATGCTTGGAAGGTTTCCAGAGTTGTGTACACTCACAGGTCAGTAATTTGCTTGGAAAGTTTCCAGAGTTGTGTACACTCTCAGGTCAGTAATGCTTGGAAGGTTTCGGGAGTTGTGTACACTCTCAGGTCAGTAAGGTTTGGAAAGTTTCCAGAGTTGTGTACACTCTCAGGTCAGTAATGCTTGGAAGGTTTTGGGAGTTGTGTACACTCACAGGTCAGTAAGGTTTGGAAGGTTTCGGGAGTTGTGTACACTCACAGGTCAGTAATGCTTGGAAAGTTTCCAGAGTTGTGTACACTCTCAGGTCAGTAATGCTTGGAAGGTTTCGGGAGTTGTGTACACTCACAGGTCAGTAATGCTTGGAAGGTTTTGGGAGTTGTGTACACTCACAGGTCAGTAATGCTTGGAAAGTTTCCAGAGTTGTGTACACTCTCAGGTCAGTAATGCTTGGAAGGTTTCTGGAGTTGTGTACACTCACAGGTCAGTAATACTTGGAAAGTTTCCAGAATTGTGTAAACTCACAGGTCAGTAATGCTTGGAAAGTTTCCAGAGTTGTGTACACTCACAGGTCAGTAATACTTGGAAGGTTTTGGGAGTTGTGTACACTCACAGGTCAGTAATACTTGGAAAGTTTCCAGAATTGTGTACACTCACAGGTCAGTAATGCTTGGAAGGTTTCCAGAGTTGTGTACACTCACAGGTCAGTAATTTGCTTGGAAAGTTTCCAGAGTTGTGTACACTCACAGGTCAGTAATACTTGGAAAGTTTCCAGAGTTGTGTACACACACAGATCAGTAATGCTTGGAAAGTTTCCAGAGTTGTGTACACTCACAGGTCAGTAATACTTGGAAGGTTTCGGGAGTTGTGTACACTCACAGGTCAGTAATACTTGGAAAGTTTCCAGAATTGTGTACACTCACAGGTCAGTAATGCTTGGAAGGTTTCCAGAGTTGTGTACACTCACAGGTCAGTAATTTGCTTGGAAAGTTTCCAGAGTTGTGTACACTCTCAGGTCAGTAATGCTTGGAAGGTTTCGGGAGTTGTGTACACTCTCAGGTCAGTAAGGTTTGGAAAGTTTCCAGAGTTGTGTACACTCTCAGGTCAGTAATGCTTGGAAGGTTTCGGGAGTTGTGTACACTCACAGGTCAGTAAGGTTTGGAAGGTTTCGGGAGTTGTGTACACTCACAGGTCAGTAATGCTTGGAAAGTTTCCAGAGTTGTGTACACTCTCAGGTCAGTAATGCTTGGAAGGTTTTGGGAGTTGTGTACACTCACAGGTCAGTAATGCTTGGAAGGTTTTGGGAGTTGTGTACACTCACAGGTCAGTAATGCTTGGAAAGTTTCCAGAGTTGTGTACACTCTCAGGTCAGTAATGCTTGGAAGGTTTCTGGAGTTGTGTACACTCACAGGTCAGTAATACTTGGAAAGTTTCCAGAATTGTGTACACTCACAGGTCAGTAATGCTTGGAAAGTTTCCAGAGTTGTGTACACTCACAGGTCAGTAATACTTGGAAGGTTTCGGGAATTGTGTACACTCACAGGTCAGTAATACTTGGAAAGTTTCCAGAATTGTGTACACTCACAGGTCAGTAATGCTTGGAAGGTTTCCAGAGTTGTGTACACTCACAGGTCAGTAATTTGCTTGGAAAGTTTCCAGAGTTGTGTACACTCACAGGTCAGTAATACTTGGAAAGTTTCCAGAGTTGTGTACACACACAGGTCAGTAATGCTTGGAAAGTTTCCAGAGTTGTGTACACTCACAGGTCAGTAATACTTGGAAGGTTTCGGGAGTTGCCTAGGGCTAGCTGTAATATAAAGAGAGATGATTCACCTTATAAAGTTTCATTGCAGTAAAGCATGGATCTTCAGATTTTGAGATACCATGAATTGGTGGCTTCCTATTGATATGACTGAAAAAATGTTGACGGGAGTGATTAAACAATACAAACATTAGAAATCTTGTTTCACTGTACAGCCTGCAACGAAACAAATCCTTTGTTATAGGTTTGAGTGATGATGTACGAGCTGACTACACAGTGATGAAAGATGTAGCTGTCCATACGAGGATAGCCCCCCAGGGCAGACAGCAGACACTGACAGGGTTTGTCCAGCAGATGAACAGGAATGAACAAGTGAGAAAAGAGATGTCAGGCTGGGGTCTAAGGTTTGGAGACAATCTGTTGAATGTGAACGCAAGAATCATGCCACAGGAGAAGATATTCCAGGCAAACAATCAAATGGTGTGTTATTCTACTTGTTGGCTGAATTTAATGCTTGATATAGACCTTACAAACAAAGAGATAAGCATTAGATATATGTAGATCATTTGTTTAAGTAAAAAAATGGTATATATCTGAGGTTTTAACTAAGGACGCAGCTTTACTTTCAAACCAATTCTAAGAGAAACAGCGAAATTGCTTAGTTGTTGCTGAATAAGAAATACAAATGAAATGTCCAGTAGACTAGATAAAAAGACCAGTTATAGACACTAATGTCCTATAAGGGTTTGTTATTAAACAAACTGTTGTAGTAAGTTTGTATATTTCAGTTGTCCTACAAACAAGAAGATGCGGACTGGTCTAGAGATATGAGAGGTAAACAGTTGATCACCACCATCTCACTCAACAGGTGGATCATAGTGTTCTTCCGTCGTAACAGTCCCCAGGCCCAGGACTTTGTCCAAACTCTCAGTAGGGTAGGACCTCCCATGGGCATGCAGATTGCTGCACCTACACCGTAAGTATGTAACACCATCAAAATAAGGGATAATTTAGAGCACCAGTATATGCTAGGATTTTTAGCTCACCTGAGCCGAAGGCTCACAGGTGAGCTTATAGTATACCCATTCTCCGTCGTCCGTCCATCGTCGTCCGTCGTCCACAATTTCAAAGATCTTCTCCTCTGAAACCGCTTGGCCAATCAAAGCCAAACTTCATGTGGAGCATCTTTAGGAAGGGGGAACGAAAGTTTATATAAATGGTCCAGGTCACATGACCAAGATGGCCGCCATGGCTTTAAATAGCAAAAACCTTTAAAAATCTTCTTCTCCAGAACCAGTGGGCCGATTTCCACGAAACTTGGTATGTAGCATTGGGGACGTGGGCCCATCATAGTTTATATAAATCATGACCCTAGGATGACCTTGACCTATTTTATGGCAAGGTCAACTTAGGTCGCCAATGCATTTGAATGGGAAAAAATGGTAAAATGCTATTTAATGGGTAAAACTTACTGGGAATAGGCAAATGGACAGAAGATTAATGTTAATGGAAAATTTTAGCCCCTGGGGGGGCTCTCCTTTGCCCTTGATGTCAAAGACGACAATTTATTACTTCTTTGAAACTGTGCTTTCAGTTGCCACCACTAATGAAACAGCAGTACTGCTTTTTTTTCACTTGCTACACATTCCTGTCTCAGTCCAGAATGACCACAATTAGAATTCCATTCCATTTTTTTCTCCATATACACAAAGGTTTAATTAAGGTTAGTATATGATCCAGGGTGTTTGTAAAAAGTGTTTTTTTGATTATTATACACATAAGTTAAAATTATTATAGTTACTTTTACAGTATTAACTAAAAAAGTCAATACACTTGAAAGGAATATTAATTCCTACAGACTAAATTAAAACTGAATTACATGCAGTTCGGCAGCTCCACTTAGATGACATCTTGTTAGACCTATAAAGGGACTTGTATCAAAAAATCCAAAAATATAGGTTTTTAGCTCACCTGAGCCGAAGGCTCACAGGTGAGCTTATAGTATACCCATGCTCCGGCGTCCGTCCGTCGTCCGTCGTCGTCCATCCGTCGTCCACAATTTCAAAGATCTTCTCCTCTAAAACCCGTTGGCCAATCAAAGTCAAACTTCATGTGGAGCATCCTTAGGAAGGGGGAACGAAAGTTTATATAAATGGTCCAGGTCACATGACCAAGATGGCCGCCATGGCTATAAATAGCAAAAACCTTTAAAAATCTTCTTCTCCAGAACCAGTGGGTCGATTTCCACGAAATTTGGTATGTAGCATCTGGGACACAGATTAATTATAGTTTATATAAATTATGACCCTGGGATGACCTTGACCTATTTTACGGCAAGGTCAACTTAGGTCGCCAATGCATTTGAATGGGAAAAATGGTAAAATGCTATTTAATGGGTAAAACTTAATGAGAATAGGCAAATGGACAGAAAATTAATGTTAATGGAAAAATTTAGCCCCTGGGGGGTTGTCTGCCCCTGCCCCGGGGCTATATACATGTATATTGCCATAATAATAAAACTTCTTCTCCCCTGAAACCGCTTGGCCAATCAAAGCCAAACTTCATATGGAGCATCCTTGCGAAGGGGGAAAGAAAGTTTATATAAATGGTCAAGTTCACATGACCAAGATGGCTGCCATGGCTATAAATAGAAAAAAACCTTTAAAAATCTTCTTCTCCACAACCAGTGGGCCGACTTCCACGAAATTTGGTATGTAGCATCTGGGACGCAGGCTAATCATAGTTTATATAAATCATGACCCTGGGATGACCTTGACCTATTTTACGGCAAGGTCAACTTAGGTCGCCAATGCATTTGAATGGGAAAAAATGGTAAAATGCTATTTAATGGGTAAAACTTATTGAGAATAGGCAAATGGACAGAAGATAAATGTTAATGGAAAATTTTAGCCCCTGGGGGTTGTCTGCCCCTGCCCCTGGGCTATATACATGTATATTTCCATAATAATGAAACATCTTCTCCCCCGAAACCGCTTGGCCAATCAAAGCCAAACTTCATATGGAGCATCCTTGCGAAGGGGGAAAGAAAGTTTATGTAAATGGTCAAGGTCACATGACCAAGATGGCTGCCATGGCTATAAATAGAAAAAACCTTTAAAAATCTTCTTCTCCACAACCAGTGGGCCGACTTCCACGAAATTTGGTATGTAGCATCTGGGACGCAGGCTAATCATAGTTTATATAAATCATGACCCTGGGATGACCTTGACCTATTTTACGGCAAGGTCAACTTAGGTCGCCAATGCATTTGAATGGGAAAAAATGGTAAAATGCTATTTAATGGGTAAAACTTATTGAGAATAGGCAAATGGACAGAAGATAAATGTTGATGGAAAATTTTAGCCCCTGGGGGGGGGTGTCTGCCCCTGCCCCTGGGCTATATACATGTATATTTCCATAATAATGAAACATCTTCTCCCCTGAAACCGCTTGGCCAATCAAAGCCAAACTTCATACGGAGCATCCTTGCAAAGGGGGAAAGAAAGTTTATGTAAATGGTCAAGGTCACATGACCAAGATGGCTGCCATGGCTATAAATAGAAAAAAACCTTTAAAAATCTTCTTCTCCAGAACCAGAAGGCCAATGATTTTGAAACTTGGTGTGAAGCATCAGTGACTGAAACTCTACAAAGTTTATATAAATCATGACCCTGGGATGACCTTGACCTATTTTACAGCAAGGTCAACATAGGTCGCTCAGGCATTTGAATGGGGAAAAGTGTTCAAATGTCATTTGTAGGGAAAAACGTGCAGGAAATGGGCAAATGGACTTAAGATTGATGATTCTGAAAAAATTTGGACCCCAGAGGTCTGTCTGCCCCCACCCCGGGGCAATATACATGTATATTACAGTGATATTCAAAGATCTTCTTCTCTGAAACTGCTTGGCCAATCGAAGCCAAACTTTATGAGGAGCATTGTTAGGAAGTGGGAATGAAAGTTATATAAATGGTCAAGGTCACATGACCAAGATGGCTGCCATGGCTATAAATAGCAAAAACTTTAAAAAATCTTCTACTCCAGAACCAGAAGGCCTATGTTTTTGAAACTGGGCATGAAGCATGAGGGAGAGGAGCTCTACAAAGTTTATATAAATCATGACCCTGGGATGACCTTGACCTATTTTATGGCAATGTCAGCTGAGGTCGCATATCCCAGATCTCAGGTGAGCGTTTACAGGACCATTGGTCCTCTGGTTATAGGTATCTTGGAAAAATATAGGATATGAAAATTTATATAAATGGTCAAGGTCACATGACCAAGATGGCCACCATGGCTATAAATAGCAAAAACCTTTGAAAATCTTTTTCTCCAGAACCAGAAGGTCTATGATTTTGAAACTTAGCATGAAGCAGCAGGCAATAGAGCTCTACAAAGCTTATATAAATCATGACCCTGGGATGACCTTGACCTATTTTACGGCAAGGTCAACTTAGGTCACTAATGCATACGAATGGGAAAAAATAGTAAAATGGAATTAAATGGGGGAAACTTGCTGGTAGTATGCAGATGGACAGAAAATTTATGTTTATGGAAAAAAAAATTGACCCCAGGAGGTTGTCTGCCCCTGCCCTATGGCTATATACATGTATATAATCATAATATTCAAACATCTACTTCTCTGAAACCGCTATACCAATAAAAGCCAAACTAAGTGGAGCATTGTTAGGAAGAGGGAATGAAAATTTATATAAAAGGTCAAGGTCACATGACCAAGATGGCTGCCATGGCTATAAATAGCAAATACCTTTAAAAATCTTTTTCTCCAGAACCAATAGGCCTATGATTTTGAAACTTGGCATGAAGCATCAGGCAATAGAGCTTTATAAAGTTTATATAAATCATGACCCTGGGATGACCTTGACCCATTTTATGGCAAGGTCAACTTAAGTCACATATCCCAGATCTCAGGTGAGCGTTTATAGGACCATAGGTCCTCTGGTTTAATATTGTAATATGGGCTTGTTAAGATTAAAATTGATAGGCACTTGATTTCATGTTTGTTTTATAAGCTTCCTGACTGTCAGCGTCTGCAGTCGTCCACCATTTTCAAAGATTATCTCTGAAAGCCCTTGGCCAGTCATAGCCAAATTTTATATAAAGCATCTACTGGAAGGAGGAACCAATCTGTTTATTAGCTCACCTGAGCCAAAGGCTCATAGGTGAGCTTATAGTATACCCATGCTCCGTCGTCCGTCCGGTGTCCACAATTTCAAAGACCTTCTCTGAAAACACTGTCGATTGTTCTCATATTACACATACAGCATCTATAGGTAGGGGGAAAGAATAATTGTGTTTTTTGTTTTGATCGGATAAGAACTCTGGTTGCTATGGCAACTTATGCTTCCCATAGACTTATAATGGAAAAAAGTGATTGAAAATTGCCAGTTTTTGCTGTCTTGTTGCAGATATTTGAATTTTGTTTTTGCAGAAATGTTTATTGAGAAGTCCTCTACTTTTCATATGACTTGTGTTCTAATCCTTCATTTTGATTGGTTGCAGGGGCCCCATATAAGGCAAAATTTCGAAAAGCATTCAAAAATCTTCTTCTCAGAAACTGTCAAGAGGATGAAGCCTGTACTTTGTATACATGTTCCTGACAGTAGCCTCTACATAATTTGTGTTTATTATTCCAGACAGATAAGAAGTCTGGTTGCTATGGCAACTTAAAGTTTCCATAGACTTATAATGGGAAAAGTTGAAATTGACTATTTTTGCGTTCCAGTTGCAGATATTTGAATTTTGTTTTTGTAGAAATGTTTATTGAGTAGTGCTCCACGTTTATTGTTACTTTTGTCCTAATCCTTTATTTTGATTGGTTGTTCGGGCCCCATACTGGGCAAAATTTAGAAAAACATTCAAAATTCTTCTCCTCAGAAACTGTTACAGGGGTGAAGCCTGAACTTTGTATACATGTTCCTGACAGTAGCCTCTACATAATTTGTGGGTTTTTTTATTCCAGTCGGATAAGAACTTTGGTTGCTATGGTAACTTTAAGTTTCCATAGACTTATGATGGGAAAAGTGGAAATTAGCTATTTTTCTGGTGCAATTGCAGATATTTGAATTTTGTTTTTGCAGAAATGTTAATTGAGTAGTGCTCTACATTTCTTGTTCACAATATCTTAGTCACATGACCAAGCTGGCTGCCATGTCCATATATGGTAAAAACTCTTCAAAAATATTCTCCAGAACCAGTGGGCCGCTTCACACGAAACTTGGTATGTAGCACCGGGGACTCCAGCCCATGATAGTTTGCTAAAATGATGACCCTTGGGTGACCTTGACCTATTTTATGACAAGGTCAATTTTGGAAACATAGGCTTTTACTTGGAAAAAGGCGAGAATAATGGATATTTTGGAAACTATTGCAGCCTGAGACCTGAAACTTGGCAGATGCAGAAAACAAATAAAGTCAATAATGGTGTGTGAGTATTCAATGTTAAGGTCATTTCATGATGACTAAATGCTCCAAGATCAGGTTTCAGGTGAGCGTTTCAGGACCAATGGTCCTCTGGTATATAAATTATCCAGGTCATTTGAAAAAGATGACCATCATGCCCATGGATATATGGTAAAAACCTTTCAAAAATCTCCAGAACCGGTGAACCGATTTCAACGAAACTGTGAACTTGCAAACCATGACCCTGTTATGATCTCGACCTTCCTTATGGCAAGGTCAATGTAGGTCGCCTATTCATTTGAATAGGAAAAGCTGTTTAAATCTGATTTAAAGGGAATACTCATTGCATTCATTGTGGTTACTGTTCAATTACAGGTGTGAGTTGAATGATGACAGAAATGAAAGCTACCTGTCTGCCATGAGGTCCCATATTACGGCTGACACCCAGCTAGTCATGTGTGTAGTACCCACCAACAAGAAAGATAGATATGATGCCATCAAAAAATTCACCTGCGTAGACCATCCAGGTAAGCAATATTAAATATTCTAACAGTGGTCATTCTGGTAATCTATGTTGGCTCTACTAAATGTTGGCTCTACTAAGTTGAAGTATACTTTTGAGGCACTGTGATGACCAAATAAGCCCATAGAAATAAAACCCTTTACTTTCAATACACCGTCAATGTCATCGTTAAACTATTGATCGACCTTAAATTATATGTGCTTATTTTTAGCTATTTGACTCCGCCCACAGGAGTGACAGCTAAGTATATTTTCGGATCGATGACCTTGAGTTTGTCGCGTTCTTTAAATAACTGGATGGCAAAACATTGATAGGGCCTCCGATCGACAGGTACGAATGACTTTATTGACCTGTGTATTTGTCATCAAGTTTCATGTCAGTTTGGATTGATTTTAATGGACGTATGCATTTTATTCGTTTGAAATCAACCAAGTGACTCGTCTAAACGCATCAAGGTCGGTGGATTAATTTGGAAATATTGTGCAATTTGTTTCGGAATCTAGATGATGCAATTGTAACGTTCGACCATCTGCTTGTGCACACAAATAGCTAAGCAGCAGCTGTTTCAGACTATCCCATATTGCGTGTTAAGACGAAGTTGCATAGACCAATGGTGATTTAATCTTTCACGTGTGACTACTTTATATCGTGGAATTTCGCCATAAAAAGCACACGGCAGCCATAGAAAACGAAGACATACTTTCAAACTTCTTTGACACTGTCTTGTCACCAGCACGACTATCATGTGTTCACGTGTGTGTGTATTGAGCAAGTTTGTCGTAGTTAAGTTCCTGATGCTATTATTCTGCATGATCAGGCGTTTTGTATATGTATTTCAAAATTTGCATAAAAGAAACTCCAACTCAAATAAAAAACTTGCATTGAAAGCGCTTGAAACCATTCCTTGGTATTGAACTTTTACTCTATACATCTGAATGCTCCTCCTATGCCAAACCTTTATTTGTCCTTCAAATGTCAGTCTGACATCGGGGTAGGCAACAAAAACGGAATTTCATCATCAACATTGTATCATGACTTCTAAATACATAATTGATTTATACCCCACGCACGCTGTGTCCAGGTGATTTTATCAGTTAATGGATATTTGCTTAATAGTTTTGCTGATCTTTTGATACATATAAAGTCCTGTCTGTTAAAGGTGTTGTAATGTCGGGATGTTAACGTCCGTTTTCAAATATCAGTTTGTATATCATATTATTGAGAGGTAATGATCAGGAAA
Organism: Rugalucina vietnamica; assembly: GCA_964017185.1. Lineage (NCBI taxonomy): Eukaryota > Metazoa > Mollusca > Bivalvia > Lucinida > Lucinidae > Rugalucina > Rugalucina vietnamica. The sequence goes on along the minus strand of OZ024881.1, from coordinate 17,838,172 downwards.
CAGCGAAATCAGAATAAATTCCCCCTCCAACAACCCGAGATGGGAAAAACTAAACTAACAATCAGGTGCTATACAAAGACAAGAACGCCGCGGAGGTCAGCATACGACCTATACACATAGGTACTTCGTAGAGGAAAAAATAGATGCTTTGTAATCCCTAAAGTCATGCTTTGTGTTTCATACATTGTAGGTATACATTAGAACTGCCTCGCCGGTCAGGTTTTACTGTATCGCATACTGAACCATATTCTCTATTATTTGCTATATATCTTTTACCCTCGACCAAAATTTTCAGAGGTGACCCCCAAACGAGTAGTAGACCCATAGGACCGAAATGACCATAATCCGGGATCGGATTCGATCCCGTTAAATAGTACAATCAGTGAAACGGAAACCAGAATTTGCGCACATGCGCCATCAGAATTTCTTTGGTCGCCATCAAAAAACGTGAAAAAAAGAAGAAATCGAAAGCATCTTCAATATTTTTTTATTTCAAGTCGTTTTTAGGCGATTTCTGCCCTCGATCATATCGAAAATTATGTTTTGCGAGTATCATGGTAGGTATTCCTATTGATTTTGTTGTAATTTTCCCCTTTTTCATCCCTATCCTATGAAGCCAAGGAAAGATACATCCTCGGGGGCTAGGGCCGAAAGGCATGAGCCTAGCGGGGAAGCGCGGACGAAGGTGCCGCTGCAAACCACTAGTGCTCATTCTGCCAGTAGCGAAGCACGGACGAAGGTGCCGTTGCAAGCTACTGGCGACCTAGTCCTTGACCCTGACCACCCCAGCCCTAGGTCAGGGGAAGTCCACGATCCACCCCTGCAGTCCAGCGCCCCTACGGGCCAGGACCAGGGGGGTGGGGACAAATCAGGCCCTGAGGGTTCGAACTCGGGTTCGAGACTGTATCCTATGCAATCCGTCTTGCCAATTTGCATAAGAATAATAAAAGTACTCAGGGTCAGCCTTTGGTAACAAAGAACTACCATTCAGGGTAAGATTTCAGGTACCCAGATAAATCAGAATCAGAAGTCTCATTCCCGTTCCCGTAACCACAGGTCAGATCCTAGCCCTCAGAGCAGACATAGACCTAGGTATAGGGATTCTGTTTCACGACACAGTCGATCTATTTCTAGTCAGTCTATTAATAGTCAATCAGACCATCACTCTCCTATTGCAAGGGAGTCCAGGAAGAAAAAGAAACATAAGAGGCATGAATCTTCTTCTTATTCTAGGTCAAGGTCACATTTCAAAAACAAACGTCACTATAGAAAACGTTATATGTCCCCAGCTATAAGACACTCCCGCACTAAACATAGACATAGGGAACATTCTTCTTCTTCCTCTCTTGAAAGACACTCCAAAAGAAGACATCATAGGGAGCATTCTTTCTCTTCTTCACCTGATAGACACCCCAGAAATAGACATCACCGTAGGGAGCAGTCTATCTCTTCTCCTGGTAGACATTCCAAAGGTAAGCGTAAACATAGGGAATATTCCAGGTCTTCCTCATCTGATAGACATCCAAAAAGGAAACGTCAACATAAGAAACATTCTGTTTCATCTTCACCCGATAGGACTTCTCGGCGTCATTCAAGCCCTATTCGGAGTGATAACAATCCTGATATTAGTCTTATGGTTGATCCTCAGGAAAATATTTTTGATAAGGAAAATCCTTCTAAAGAATCTGAGGATAAGAATTCACAGATCAATCAATCAATGGTTTCTGAAGAAAATCCCGAAGAAAAGATTTTCTTTTCTCAAGTAGTAGATGAGATTTTTAATCTCCTTCCATCAGACAGATTTCCACGCAAGGAAGAATCTAATTCTACCACTCCCTCTCTTCCCAAGTCCTCCATAGAATTAGAAATCAATAGAGGACAGAAGAAATCATCTTCACTGCCTCAGTCACAACAACTGATTCCAGACACAGGAAACACAGTAGATAATCACGTGACTTGCGGACAGTCCGCTTAATCGGAACTCGCTACACTGTCCGGCCCAATCATAACGAGGATCGCAATATTGGCATAAACACCTCAAGGTGAGTGACCGTTTCACTTTGTCAATTTTCTTATTTTTATTCGTATTTTTGCTCGAAATCAAACCGTGTGCCATAATGTGAGTATTTTTGCTTGAAGCCCACGGCAACAGAATGCATCCCGGCCACCTACACTGTAAAATGAAACTGAAAAATCTGCGACTCGATCATTTCAATTCTGACATAATGATCCAACACATCTGTGTGAAATGGTGAATAAAATCAATACTACACGGATATTTAAGGCATTCTTGATGGGTGGTTACAAACTAGCATATGTCCCTTCCCTTTCCAACCATGGTTTAACACAAACCACAAGATTTCTTTGATTTTGCATCAAAAATGTAATCACACCCTGTGGATGACTACTGTACGCAATATTGCTCGTATGCATTTTGCTACTGGCCGCAATATATCCATTGCATTTTACTACTGTCCGCAATATAGCCATTAAAGCTCATATTCTAGTTTGCGTTAGAAACAGGGTTAGACCTCAAAGCTTTCGACATTATACAATTGCTGCCTTAATGTTAAGGCTAGCACGATTGTTTTGAGGGTTTTTTCTTCTCAGTTAAATCCCCAGTGCTTTCAATATGTTATTTCATTCATGTCAAGACGAGGCAATAAATAGAAGGGGCGAAAACGTGAATATCCTGAGAAAAATCACCAGACACAACCGCATGCAGAGCTTGGCTTGTCTCACATGTGCTCTAACACACCCAGTGACCAGGCCACAGCGGATGATCGAATAAATTAAGAGCGACAATGAAATCAGCGGCCGCCGAGACTGCCAAAGGAGTGTTATGAACAGTAATCAAAGGAAGAATTTGTTTATATCTACATTCATTTCAGTCTATTGTTGAAAAATATACCGAGACGATCACATGTACATGCAAATAGAAAGTTTACACACAATTTCTCTTCGAACAACGGCACGGCATCAATGACATAATGGCGCTAACAACATCCAATCACATCGGTGAGAGCCACGACTTTTGACGTCACTACTTCTAAGTTCATTATATGACATCGTGTCGTGACGAAATGTATTTCTGGAACAATGAACCACACTCCGGTTGTATAAGTTCATTTAGGCTTTGTATCAAAAATGTAGATACTTGCTATAAATAAATTGTACAAGAAAGATCATTTACCATCATGGAAGTGTGTGTAATTTCCCATAGGCGCACAACCCCACTCCCTTAAAATGAATTGATTCTCTCCCAACAAGCTATCACTTGACTATACCCAACGTTATGTGGTAATGTAAAAACATGAAAATTGTTAAAGTGTTAAAGATGAGCGCCGGTTTCCTGTGGCTCGGTAGTGCACGCACGGTAAGCGAAAGACCCTGGGTGAAATAATCCTGAAAATTATGAAAAAGTGAATAATAACTGAATAGATCATTTTCTGACCATCACCTCAGGCGTGGAGACTGGCTATATTTAGCTAGTTAAAAGAAAATGAAACATTCGGGATGCGCCAATAAAACTATTTACAAAAAGCAGACAAACACATTACCTTTGTACCACAAATCTCAATTAAGCATCAGGATTACATGTCCGTGGCATGTATACCCCCTTGAACCCCACTTTTATATAGCAAAACAGGGGTATGCAGGGGTATGCCTATTTTTCTTATTTTTGTTCCAGAACATATATTTTGGGTACTCGTTAGAACGAGGGGGTTCTAACGTGTACCCACAATGTATGTTTTGAGTGACAATATTAAAAATATCAAAATGTTTCAATGAAATTTTCAAATGTTTGCTTCTGACAAAATCTCTATATACTTCATGGGCATGTTTTCGTAATGAAAACGCCTCGGCGGTCTTAACTGAGACCACTGGAGAGGGTAGTTAGAACTGTGGGAGAAAGAAATTTATAGCATCAATAATCTCTATACTACATGGGTAGGCTTTGGAATCTTTTATTATCTCAATTTCCATCTCATAAAGCGGCTTCTCTGTGTATTTTTATGCGCAATATTGCGAACAGTCCAAATCTCGACGCGAGCAATATTTGATTCCATACAGTTGCAATATTGCGGTCAGTCATGTGGCAAACACTGCGTAACAATAATAGCCTTGAAAAATGCTATTTTCGAAAGATTTGACCCAAACCCATGTGGTTTGTAATAGAAAATAGATTGATGTACACATATTCATCGCGAAAACTCTTTGACTTCACATTTTTAGGAAAATAGACAGAAATGTTGACACTGATCGGGCAATATTTTTCTCGGGAGCCGGTGATTTTCCCGATATATTTTGGTGTCGTATGGCTCATAGAAAAGGAAATTACCTGTCAGATTTTGTACAACTGCTTTTCGTACCAGCCTCGTTTTAATAATTATATGCAACGTGTATAGTGGAAAAAATCGAAAATATGTGTATAACTCACCTTGAGGTGTTTAGGGCAATATTGCGATCCACGTTATGATTGGACCGGACAGTGTAGCGAGTTCCAATTAGGCGGACTGTCCGCAAGTCATGTGATTATCTACTGTGGGAAAGGTTTAAGGATAAAAACCTTAATGATGGTTGGTCTATTTCCTCTTCAGAAATTAAACCTGTAGTCAATTTGAAGTTTTACCAAGCACATGCTGAAAAAATAGTAACTTCAAAGGCTATGGAATTGGATAAAGATGCTAATAAACTCAATCTCTCTTTATCTGGCTCATGTCAAATTCCTACCAAGAATCTGGAGAATTATGAGAAACAACTCAGAGAGCTTTTAAGAGTTCTATCTCATTCAGATATTTTTTCTGTTGCGGCATTTAAATGTCTCCAACAGGAGACTCCCAACCCTAACATGCTTAGCATGATACTTGAGTCCCTGTCAATGGCTATCAAACATTCTGTGTCTCTTGCTTCCATTCTTACAATCCAAGTTCAACAAGCAAGGAGAGATGCTGCCATTCATTCTTCTAAGATTCTTTTGGACCAAGCTAAAGATGATCTTAGAAACATACCTTTTGCTAATGACACACTGTTCGGTGGTAGGATAAATGACATCTATCAACAGAATGCAGAGGCTAGGAGAAATGAACTGATCAACAATACCATTTGCTCTGCTCCAAAAAAGCAGATTCCATCTTCTACTGCCACAGGCAAAAAATCTACTTTTACCAAGCCTCATCCTCCCAAGAAGCCCAAATCTACCATCAGTACTTCTAAACCACCCCAATTTTCTAACCCACCTAGGATAAATAGCGGGGGTTCTTCCAGGGGTACCGGGAGAGGTGGTAGAGGAAGCTTCCCCTCTAGTATGGGGGCCTCCTCTACTCCGAAATACTGAAACCATACCTTCACTGCCCTGTCCTCAACCTCAGATCCGGTAGGAGGACAATTGGCCCACTTTGTCGAAAGCTGGCAAAAAATGACAAACAATCAATGGGTCCTTCCGAAATACTGAAACCGTACCTCCACTGCCCTGTCCTCAACCTCGGATTCCGGTAGGAGGACAATTGGCCCACTTTGTCGAAAGCTGGCAAAAAATGACAAATAATCAATGGGTCCTTTCTATCATAAAAAGAGGATACAAAATTCCATTCACGGATCATCCACCTCTTTCAGAACAACCCATCTTCTTCCAACAAACTCAAAACCCTCAATTGGAAGAAGAAGTAAGCAATCTCCTCCAAAAACAAAAAAAAAGGGCAGTGGAGGAAATTCAACCGGAATCACCGGGTTTCTACTCAAGGATATTTCTTGTTCCAAACAAACATGTTCTAATTCAAAGTTTCAAAATGGAAACACTAAGAAAAGTAAGAAATGCTATTCAACAGCACGATTGGGCTTTTTCGTTAGACCTGACGGTCGCCTATCTTCACATTCTTGTCCACAAGAGGTCACGCAAATTCCTTCGATTTACTTTGAACGGGCGGGTCTTTCAGTTTCGGTCTCTCCCGTTTGGACTTTCCACAAGCCCTTTTGTGTTCACTGCTGTAATGAGGGAGATAGCCATGTACCTAAAAATGAGAACGATCTCTCTCTTCCCTTACCTAGACGATTGGCTGTCAAAGAACCAAAATTGTGTAATTCTACTGGAACACAGACACTTCATCATCGAAATGATTTCTTCCTTAGGTCTACTAATCAACAGGGAGAAATCAGATCTCATTCCATCTCACAACATTCAACTTTATAGGGATGGAATTTCTAACACGGTTCAATATAGTCAGAGTCCCTCAAGACAGAGCCCTAACTATTCTTCAAACAGTCAAACAATTTTCTCTAAAAACAACAGTGTCTGCCAGACAATTCCTTTCTCTATTGGGACTATGTAATGCTTGGCAGGCTACACCTTCGCCCATTACAAATGTCATTGTTAGCTCAGTGGAGACCACACATACTTCCACTATATTACCAGATCACTCACCAAATCTTCGTCATCATCTTGCTTGGTGGGACAATTTCAGTCTTTTCCAGGAAGGAGTTCCAATCAGGAAGAAACCCCACTCCCATCAAATTTTCACAGATGCCAGTCTTCTGGGTTGGGGAGCCCATCTAGAACCGGAAGGACTGTTATTTCATGGAGTCTGGACGGAAGACCAATCACGACTCCATATCAATCTGTTGGAAATGATGGCCATAGCACTAGCTTTGAAACAGGCTCTCCTTTACATAACCAATTCAACAGTATTGATTTCCACGGACAACACAACAGTTGTATCCTATCTGAACAAACAGGGAGGGACACACTCCCCAGATCTCTGTCTGGAAGTGTGGAACATCCTAAATTGGTGTCTTCAAAGCAAGATAGAGCTGGTAATAAGACACATACCCGGGAAATTCAACATACTTGCCAACCGGCTATCCAGTATAACCAAGCCTATCTCAACGGAATGGTCTCTGGATCAGTCTGTCGCCAATGCAATTTTTCAAATGACAGATTTCCCCAACATAGATCTTTTTGCGACATGTCTGAATCACAGATTACCAGTGTATGTGTCGCCTATTCCCGATCAAAAGGCCCTAGCTATAGACGCTCTTTCGATGAACTGGGATCGCATTCATGCTTATGCATTCCCTCCGTTTCATCTGATCCCAACAGTACTCAACAAAATAAGACTGTCCGACTGTCGAATAGTTCTAATTGCACCACTTTGGCCAAACAGACAATGGTTCCCCGATCTTCTAAGTCTGTTAGTTTCACCGCCAATAACTATTCCTGTAATTCCGAAACTGTTACATCAACTACAAGGAAAGTTTCTACATCAAAATCCCAATCTATTACAACTTCACGCCTGGGAATTATCAAACAATCAGTTACTGATAAAAAATTTTCACAAGAAGTTGCAGAACACATCTCTAGAGCAAGACGTCCTACGAGAAAAGTGTATGATTGTTCTCAGATTGGGCAAGTGAAAGGAAAGTTGATCCTGTCAAGGCCTCTCCTTATGAAGTACATGTAGCTGACTTTTTAACGTATCTTTTTTCTGTTAAGAAGTGTCAAGTAAGCACTATTAAAGGCTATAGATCTACCATATCTAACACCCTTAAATTTAGTTCTAGAAAAGATATAGGTACTCATCCAGTTATTTCTGAACTAATATCTTTTGAAATTCAAAGACCAGTTAGCAGATCTTTAGCTCCAAAATGGGATTTGGCTTTTGTTCTTTCTTGTCTGTGTAAAGCCCCTTTTGAACCTTTACAAGAAGCAAAACTTATTCACTTGTCCATGAAAACAGCATTTTTGCTCACTATGGCCACAGCTAGGTGTGTTAGTGAGATTCATGCACTATCTATTGAGAAAAATCTTTTCAGATTCAGTTCTGTAGATGGCTCTCTTATTGTTAGGACTCAAACTGGATTCTTGGCTAAGAATCAGCTTCCATCTAAAGCCCCTGATTCTATTAATATCCCAAAGTTATCTAACATATGAAGGAAAAACAATGATTTTAATCGTTTTTTGTGCCCAATAAGAGCGATTAAAATTTATTTAGCCAGAACAAAGTCATTAAGAGGTTCCAGGACTAGACTTTTTATCCCTACTAAGGGTGATCACGATATTACCAAATCTACAATATCAAAGTGGATAAAATTCTCAATCAGTCAAGCATATAAATCTATCTCCCAGAAACAGATTAAAATGCTTAAAATCAAGGCACATGAACTTAGCTGCTGTTTGGTCCAACAGTTCAGTCTTTGCAAGGTTTTACCTTAGAGATTTCCAGGATCAAATATCCAATCTTCAGAGTCTTGGCCCGTTAGTCACAGCCCAAAAAGTTGTAGGGGGGGCCCCCTAGATCCCGGCTCCACCTGATGGGAACTAAACCAGTGTCACACCACTCAAGGCTATGCCGGATCATTAAAAGGTATATAAATATTACATAATATACATTGGTTTCCAGAGATAACTTTGGAGAGTGTGTAGTTGACCATTTCCATCTAAATTTATATACACTCTCTATTCAGTTCAAGATCTTCACAATTTGTTTATTGGTCCTTTGTATTCTTTAAATTTATCTCTGGAAGTTATTTCAGAGGTTGACCCTTTCTTGAGGGAGCCACCCACCAAATGAGTGATTCTAGCAAATAATAGAGAATGGTTCAGTATGCGATACAGTAAAATAGAAATTTTTAATTAAATTTCAGTTTACTGGGCATACTTACCATATTCTCTATTGTAAGACCCACCTCTACCACCCCTCCTCCCTATATTTACATTTATATGCATATATAGGTTGGAAGAAATTCTGATGGCGCATGCGCGCAAATTCTGGTTTCCGTTTCACTGATTGTACTATTTAACGGGATTGAATCCGATTCGATCCCGGATTATGGTCATTTCGGTCCTATGGGTCTCCTACTCGTTTGGGGGTCACCTCTGAAAATTTTGGTGGAGGGTAAAAGATATATAGCAAATTTATAGAGAAGATGGTAAGTAGTATGCTCAGTAAACTGAAATTTAATAAAAAAAAATCTATTTTCCTGATGCTTTTGTATGTGCTCAGTTAAACAAAGCACCTTTGCGGACAAAATACCACTGGTATATTCTTAATATTTAAATGCGATTTAGGAAACAAGGCGTGTCAACGGTCGCATTTGGGTCTGTGTTTCCTTTAAATACCAGAGCCCAGAATTACAATGCTTCCTTAAAGTGAAGGCCCACCTTAGTTAAGGTGACAAATTTTGTCTTGATATTTTACCGTTAAAGATTTAATGCTGTTACATGAATATATAAACATGTGTAAAACAAAATGTCATTTACATAACAAAACCGGTAAGTATACTATTTCAGTCCGCTTTAGATGCATGTTCTTGGATGCTGAAATTAGTCACCTTAACTAAGGTATTCCTTAACTTTAAGGGATGATTGTAATTCTTGGCCCAGGCATGTCACGAGAAGATGACAATAAACAATGCAAGGATTATACCAGTCATTTGTAAGCACACTCCCACCTACGTGGAAGGGTGAGGGATAGCCGGTCTAAAGTGGGGGCTTTGATATCAAGATCCCCAACCCAGGGAGATTTCTATCATGAAGGGCAGGGCAAAGAGTGCGATTTTGACCTCCAGTTTGTCCCCTAGGGAGTCTATAGCAGGGCACTGAAAACTGAAAAGTCACAATCTACACCCTTCCCCATAGGTGGGGGAGCTGTGGTTACAAATGAATGGTGGACTGTTGAAATTCGCCAGAAAAGAATTGTAGGACGATTGGATTGATATCGGTGTCCGTCATTCTAAAATAGTGACTTGCTACACCAGTCTTCTTCCTGCATCTGCTGTGTTTGTCCATGAACATTGTGGCTAGAATAATTGATTGACCTGGTTGATTATCCTGCCTGATCATGGTTTATGGGACCCAATGTTTCCAATTTCACTGTGATTAGGTCGACGATGTTAAAATTCATCTTTTAGAAGCCTCCGTGGCGCAGTGTTTAAGTCACTCGCCTTGTAATCCAGGGTTCGGAGGTTCGATGCCGGGCTTCTCCAACTATAAACCGACGTCCCATCTCCATATGACCTTAGCTGTTGGTGGGACGTTAAGCTCTAAATCAAATCAAAAAAGTAATCTTATTTTCATCATGGTTATATATATGACAATTTATAAGCAGGGTTTTGTAACGAACCTTACGGAAGCCTATTGACATATTCAATCTGTTCCCCATGACAATGACATGAATTGCAATGTTGACATATTTATTTCAAGATCGCGAGAGGCAGAACGAGCGAGATACTGTTGTATTCATTTAGGAAACTACTCGTCTAACAATATCTTACCTGTGTCAAATATTTACTACAATCCGATAGCTAAAAATAAACACTGATGGATTGATGTCGGTTGATGCGACTTACATAGGAAAGTAAAGGGTTTATTTTCCTGAGGTATATCATTGATTCTGATCAAACTTGTCTAATTAAAGAAAAACTTCTGGATTTGATAGAGTGGACCTTCAAAAGGTCATTAAAAACTATGGTTCACTAGAGCTGTCATTGATATCGACGATATCGATGTATCAATGCAGATGAGCTGTATCGATATAGAAAATGACATATCGATACATATCGATATTGTAAAATGAAACTTCTCACAAAAATATGCTGGCTGTTTAGACAGATAACATTGGTTGGTTAGTATCAATATTCAATAACTATTGCAAATTGCACACAGTATGAACATTTTGGATCCCCAGAGAGCAATAAATGACAAAGCATCAGATAAGCACCAATTGATAGTTGATAGTACTCACACATTTTTTTCAAATAGTTTGTCAAGGAATAAAAATTCAGTGGATAATGATCTTGCTTTTAAAAGTGAATTTGCCAAGTAATTTTGAGCCAAACTTGAGCCACAAAAATGCATTCAAACTCTGTCATAATTTGATGTTAATGTTTTTTCTTCCTGATCTATACTGATATTGCCAAATTGAATGAAATAAATAGTCATGGTGTAATTATCATCTGTTGACAGCACTTCCTTGAAATTAAGTTGAAACTTTATCTTAAACTTGTTGTTGACCTTAAAAGAACTTTAAGGTGTTTAAAAGTAGCATAAAATGACAATAAGGGTCTATAAAAGTTGCTTTCAAACACCTTTTGAAAAATTAAGTATTATATCGATACATATCAATATATCGGTATATGTCCCATCGATATATCGATATGTCAAATGCCCAACCAATGACAGCTCTATGGTTCACTTTATTTGGCATGTAATGACAGAATGTCTTTTTAGCTGAAAGAGATTTCGTGTCTGTTTCATGGATTCTGTTAACCATGATAATCAAGCTGATGTTATCGAGGCTTTCAATTCCACGTCTAGGTACCTCGATGACCTTTTGAACATTGACAACCCTTATTTTGAAGGTATGGTCAATCAAATTTATCCACCTGAACTTCAGTAGAACAAAGCTAATATCTCAGATACCGAAGCCCCCTTTTTAGATCTACATCTTTCTGTTGCAAATGGATTTGTTTCTTCTAAAATTTATGATAAGCGCGATGACTTTGATTCTGATATAGTAAATTTTCCTTTTTTGGATGGTGACGTTCCTCGTCGTGCTTCTTATGGTGTATACATTTTGCAACTTATTAGGGTTGCTAGAGTCTGCAATCATGTTACAGACTTCAACGCTCGAAATAAATGTTTAACGGCAAAACTTCTCCAACAGGGCTATCGGTATCATAAACTTAGAAAAACCTTTTCTAAATTTTATCGTAGACACTATGAATTGATTTCCAAATATAATAATGTTGGGTTAAAGATGCTTTTAAGTGAGGGCCTTTCGGAATCTGAATTTTATGGTGACTTAGTTTACAAATTTAAGAAACTTAAAGGAATAAATGATTTTTCTTTTAAGTTCAGAAAAATCATAACACGTTACAGACGTATATGTTATAACTTGAATGTCATGCGACAGTCTGCATGCTTAGTTTTTAACCCAATCATGGTTGATAACTATGCTGCCTCCTTTAATTGCACGCCAGTGGGTCGGGCGTCAGACTCTATGATGGCCCCAACTTAAAGCTATTCATTATCGCACCTGCTTATAGCAGGGTGGGATATAGGAGTTCAAATTTCCGTATGTTCGTCTGTTCGTTCGTTCGTTCGTTCGTTCGTCCGTCAACATTTATGTCGAAGTTTAGTTTTCTCGACATCAGAGATAGCTGCGAGTCTGAAACCTTGCATAGTAATTGTTCCTGACATACCCTTTAAGCACGCACCTTAACCCGGTGCCCTTGACCTATATTTCACGGTCCACTGACTTTGAAAATTTTTACGTCGAAGTTTTGTCAACATTTACGTCGAAGTTTGGTTTTCTCGCCATTAGAGATAGCTGCGAGTCTGAAACCTTGCATAGTAATTGTCCTTGACATACCCTTCAAGCACGCACCTTAACCCAGTGCCCTTGACCTATATTTCACGGTCCACTGACTTTGAAAATTTTTACGTCGAAGTTTGGTTTTCTCGCCATCAGAGATAGCTGCGAGTCTGAAACCTTGCATAGTAATTGTCCTTGACATACCATTCAAGCACGCACATTGACCCGGTGCCCTTGACCTATATTTCACGGTCCACTGACTTTGAAAATTTTTACGTCGAAGTTTGGTTTTCTCGCCATCAGAGATAGCTGCAAGTCTGAAACCTTGCATAGTAATTGTCCTTGACATACCCTTCAAGCACGCACCTTGACCCGGTGCCCTTGACCTATATTTCATGGTCCACTGACTTTGAAAAATTTTTACGTCGAAGTTTGGTTTTCTCGACATCAGAGATAGCTGCGAGTCTGAAACCTTGCATAGTAATTGTCCTTGACATGCCCTTCAAGCACTCACCTTGACCCGGTGCCCTTGAACTATATTTCACGGTCTATTGACTTTGCCCGATGCAGGTGCGATATCGACCTCCGCGGAGTTCTTGTTTTAGTTGGTTGGGGCCGGAGCTTCTTGTCTGTTGCTTGGCCACCAGGGTCCAACTGGTGTTTTTCTTTTGCTCCGGAGTTAGTAGGTTATTCAGCGCCCAGGGATCTCCATCATCGTTGGGCAGCTTACTCAATCTGTGAGTCCTGGTTTTTGATTCATCAGGATGTTTATCATGATTTATTTGTTTGTTCTTGATGATTCATTGACTAGTTAGAGATTCACCACGAGGACCGAAGAACTAACTAAATGTTATGAACCACTGCAGAAGCTGAGGTACCTGTAAAACCGGTTTAAGCCCGCCAGTTACTTTGTGTTACTGACCGTTCCAAGTCGATACTTCTGTGGTGGTTCTTTTTTATGTCTTGGTGTTTAAAAATTTTTTGTGCTGTTGGCGCCTTATGTATGTTTTTATATTTTTATCGCACCTGCTTATAGCAGAGTGCGACATAGGAGTCCAAATTTCTGTCCGTCCGTCAGTCCGTTCCGTTCGTCCGTCCGCCAACATTTACGTCGAAGTTTGGTTTGCTCTACATCAGTGATAGCTAGGAGTGTGAAACCTTGCATAGCTATTGTCCTTGACATACCCTTCAAGCACGCACCTTGACCCGGTGACCTTGACCTATATTTCAAGGTCCATTGACTTTGTTAATTTTTATGTCGAAGTTTGGTTTTCTCTGCATCAGTGATAGCTGCGAGTGTGAAACCTTGCATAGTAATTGTCCTTGACATACCCTTCAAGCATGCACCTTGACCCGCTGACCTTGACCTATATTTCAAGGTCCATTGACTTTGTTAATTTTTATGTCGAAGTTTGGTTTTCTCTGCATCAGTGATAGCTGTGAGTGTGAAACCTTGCATAGTAATTGTCCTTGACATACCCTTCAAGCAGGCACCTTGACCCGCTGACCTTGACCTATATTTCACGGTCCATTGACTTTGTTAATTTTTACGTCAAAGTTTGGTTATCTCTGCATCAGTGATAGCTGCGAGTGTGAAACCTTTCATAGTAATTGTCCTTGACATACCCTTCAAGCACGCACCTTGACCCGCTGACCTTGACATATATTTCATGGTCCATTGACTTTGTTAATTTTTACGTCAAAGTTTTTTTTTTCTGCATCAGTGATAGCTGCAAGTGTGAAACCTTGCATAGTAAATGTCCTTCACATACCCTTTCAGAACACACCTTAACCTGGTGCCCTTGACCAATATTTTACGTTTTTAGTTATTTTGCTGGATGCAGGTGCGATATCGACCTCCGCGGACTTCTTGTTAGTTAAGTTAATGTAACTGAGTGGCCACCTATTGGGAAAATAGCTGCTCATTCGGCTTACGATGTGTTTCATGGTATAAGTACCTGATTGTTAGTTGTGTTTCATGGTATAAGTACCTGATTGTTAGTTTGGTTTTTTCCCACCTCGGTTTTTGGAGTGGGAATCTTTTTCTGATTGCGCCTTTTCCTGATCATTGCCTGCTTGTACCTTCTTACACTACAACCGACTAGCAATATTGAACAACCATTGTTAATAAGATTGAAATATGCACCCATTGTGCAATTAGACCTGTTGCCTTGGTTTACAATTCATAATTATAGGTCAGATTGTTTGTCGGACTCCAGATTTCCCAAAATGTAGGTGCTTCATAATAAATCGGTTGCATTTTGATGCATATCGCCAAACCTTTCAGGATAATGGCAAAACTGTTATAAAACCAATTATTATTAAATGAATTTTATGTGTTTGTAATCAGTTCCAAGCCAGGTGATTGTGTCTAGGACATTGGCAAAGAAACAGATGATGATGTCAGTTGCCACCAAGGTTGCCATACAGTTGAACTGCAAATTGGGTGGTGAAGTGTGGACACTCGAGATTCCGGTACGTACTGACAAAACTGGCCAATTCATGTGGCTAGAGCATTTCTTAATGATGATCTTTCATTGCAAAGATTACTTTGCCATTCTTCTTGTAATTGAACTAACAAGTTGGCAGTTAATGTTTAAAGTTTGTATTCTTATATCATTATGATTAGGATACTTTTAAGAAAGCATCAGCAGTGGATTCAGTAGAATTCAGAAATTAATAATAATGCTGTAAATTTGATCCAAGTAAAGATCAGGCAAGTGAGTATTATCAAAAATATGAGATTGTGTTGAATAAATTTTATTTGGTTGTCACTCAGTATGCAAGTTTGTTGTAATACTGTGTAATTATAGCGCCAACATACTGGATTCACCCTGTTCTTTCATGATTCTGTGAATATTTGGTTTCCAGTACAGCTGCGGTGGTGTAATGGATAGCGTATTCGCTTAGCAATCATGAGGTTGGGGGTTCGAAACCCGGCTGGTACATATGCCTGTCATGTTGATGACAAATGTTCACCCTGACGTAATAAAGGCAAACCGCCCATAGGGTGTAACATTTAGACAGTTGATATTTTGAGAATGAATTGACAGAAACTGACCAAATTTCGTACATCAACATTGACAAGACCTACCTTTTGGATTGTTACCCATGATTTTTTTATGCCCCCAACTACGAAGAAGTTGAAGGGGCTCTGTCCGTCCAGTAAGTAGAGTGTTGTGTGAGTTACTCTTAGCACTCGGTCAGGAACCGTTTGAGCTAGGATCTTGAAATTTGGTATGTGGTTTATGAAAATTAAGAGGACCCATATTTCTTCTTTCAGGTAAATTCAAAGGGGCTAGGGGCCCATTCTGTGAAGTTATTTCCCTTTTTAATTCTTGATAAAGTGAATAGATAGTGGGTACCTTGTGTGCCCAACTCTTGCAGTTTAATGCCGATTCTCTTTAAACTTCACAGATGTTGTGACCATGCTTTGAAGATATGCATGTGGTTTGGATATAATCCTGCGATTGATTTTTGTCACTTTTTTCGCAATTTGAACTTAGCCATTTTTGGGGCATGCGGACAATGAAAGTTAATGGACAGTGTGTACCTTGTGTGCGCAACTCCTACAGTTTCGTGCCAATTGCTTTAAAACTTTAGATGTGTTATGGGCATGGTCTGAAGATATACATGTGATTTAGATATAATCCTTGATTTATTTTTTGTCTTTTTTTTTTTCACAATTTGAACTTCTTTTTTTTTTCACAATTTGAACTAAGTTGTATTTTTCGGGCATTTTAGTGAATGGATAGAGGGTACCTTGTGTGCACAACTCTCCTACAGTTTAATACCGATACTTTTGAAACTTTTTGTCACATTTTTTTTTTTTTTTTTTTTTTTTGTTGCAATTTGAACTTAGTCATTTTTCGGACATTTTCACATCTTGAAAGTGAGGTACTATTTGGGGGCTTAGTGTTTCATAAACACATTTTCTAGTTGTTGTTGTCGTTTTTTTTTTGTTTTTTTTTTTTTTTGTTTTTTTTTATTTTTTATTCTTCAAAATTTTGACGGAGCTATGGCTATATATACTTCAAAATTTTGTTTCAGCTCAATATCTTGAGAACAAAATGACAGAATCTGGCCAAATTTTGTATGCACATCAACATTGACAAGATCTAGCTTGGGATTGTTAATCATCATTTATCACAAAACTTTGACAGAGTTAAGGTCCTGGATTGACGTCCGATTTTTGTATCTGCTCAATAGCTTTAGAACGATTACGAATTTACAGATACTGACCAAATTATGTATGCACATCAACATTGACAAGATCTGGCTTGGGATTGTTATCCGTCATTGTTACCCATCATTGTTTTTCTCGCCATTGAAAAAAGCTCAGATACGGGGCTATAGTCAGATTCTGACAATTCTAGTTTGAAACAATTTTAAATGGGTTGTAGCCCCAGTAGCATTAACTCTTTAACTCTTTGTTCTTAGAGAAGCTAGTTCGTCTTGTAAAATAAAAACTGCCATGACAAGCCTGTGCGTTTAGTAACTGCTCTGAAAGAACTTTTCAGATAGGGGTGAGAGAAAAGTTTATAAGGGCCCTGAGACACAGTGGTTAGAATATCTTATTATGCCAACATGACCTTAGCCAATAAATCAAATTAAAGTATTGTATTGGTATCCACATACAAAATTTCAAGCCTCTTGCTGCATTCAATTTTTGTATTGATCACATTGTTGTGCATGTATGTTTTAGTTGAAAAATCTGATGATAGTAGGGATTGACTCTTATCATGACTCGTCTAAGAAGGGACGGTCTGTTGGTGGTGTAATTGCCTCCATGAATCAATCTCTCACGAGATACTACTCCAGGTGTACATTCCAAACCTCTATGCAAGAGTTGTTGGATGGTCTCAAAGTCTGCATTAAAGGTGCCCTACAGCTTACAGCTGTACTTGGAGACACTGCTGATCAGTCTAATTCAGGGTATTTTGTGATGGACATTTTTGGTCAGGATTATATGGATATAAAACATCATTACTGCAAGTCATTGGGTAGGGACATAGAGTTGGGCATTGTTGAGGAACATTGGGTAGGGACATAGAGGCGGGCATTGTTGAGGAACATTGGGTAGGGACATAGAGGTGGGCATTGTTGAGGAACATTGGGTAGTGACATAGAGGTGGGCATTGTTGAGGAACATTGGGTAGTGACACAGTGGTGGGCATTGTTGAGGAACATTGGGTAGTGACATAGAGGTGGGCATTGTTGAGGAACATTGGGTAGTGACATAGAGGTGGGCATTGTTGAGGAACATTGGGTAGGGACATAGAGGTGGGCATTGTTGAGGAACATTGGGTAGGGACATAGAGGTGGGCATTGTTGAGGAACATTGGGTAGGGACATAGAGGTGGGCATTGTTGAGGAACATTGGGTAGGGACATAGAGGTGGGCATTGTTGAGGAACATTGGGTAGGAACATAGAGGTGGGCATTGTTGAGGAACATTGGGTAGGGACATAGAGGTGGGCATTGTTTAGGAACATTACATAGAGGTGGGCATTGTTGAGGAACATTGGGTAGGGACATAGAGGTGGTGAGGAACATTGGATAGGGACATAGAGGTGGGCATCGTTGAGGAACATTGGGCAGGGACATAGCATTGGGTAGGGACATAGAGGTGGGCATTGTTGAGGAACATTGGGTAGTTACATAGAGGTGGGCATTGTTGAGGAACATTGGGTAGGAACATACAGGTGGGCATTGTTGAGGAACATTGGGTAGGGACATAGAGGTGGGCATTGTTTAGGAACATTACATAGAGGTGGGCATTGTTGAGGAACATTGGGTAGGGACATAGAGGTGGTGAGGAACATTGGGTAGGGACATAGAGGTGGGCATTGTTGAGGAACATTGGGTAGGGACATAGAGGTGGGCATTGTTGAGGAACATTGGGCAGGGACATAGAGGTGGGCATTGTTTAGGAACATTACATAGAGGTGGGCATTGTTGAGGAACATTGGGTAGGGACATAGAGGTGGGCATTGTTGAGGAACATTGGGTACGGACATAGAGGTGGGCATTGTTTAGGAACATTGGGTAGGGACATAGAGGTGGGCATTGTTGAGGAACATTGGGTAGGGACATAGAGGTGGGCATTGTTGAGGAACATTGGGTAGTGACATAGAGGTGGGCATTGTTGAGGAACATTGGGTAGGGACATAGAGTTGGGCATTGTTGAGGAACATTGGGTAGGGACATAGAGGTGGTCATTGTTGAGGAACATTGGGTAGAGGTGGGCATTGTTGAGGAACATTGGGTAGGGACATAGAGGTGGGCATTGTTGAGGAACATTGGGTAGGGACATAGAGGTGGGCATTGTTGAGGAAGACTTGATTTCTAATTTAAGTATGAAAGAAGGAATTCAAATATATATATATATATATATATATATATATGATTTGGTATTAATTTAAGTCCATGACCCGGGTATTAAAGGATTAAGATGGATGAAACCGGTAGCAATAAATGAAAAGAAAGTTCCAGTGTGTCTTTTTTGACTTTTGAATTATATATATATATATATATATATATATATATATATATATATATATATATATATATATATATATATATATATTAGGGATGTCAACCGGAGTCCGAACGTTCGAACTTAGGATCCCGTACTGAAGTTCGGATCCAAATTTTAGCATCCGGACGTTAGCTAAAAAAAAGTCAATGTATCCAATATCATTAATATATCACTTAGCAGAATAAGAAACAGGGTACTTAATACGATTTGCTAAACATGTAGTGTCAAAGGTCACTAAGGTGTAACAGATTAACGGGACAATACAGGTCAAGGGGAAGCGGCAATAAACAATGAAAGGATTAAAGATGATAATTGGCCTCGTTTTGATTCACACTTATCAAGTTTTAAAAATAATAATTATACAGACTGTCGCCCAGCGAAACAAACGTGTTTTAGGATTAAACAAAACAAGTATGCTTACTATGATCTTGATTTGACAAATCAAATAGGTGGATTCTTAAGTTGACCGTTTTTTCAGAATACCATAAGATTTTCTACATGTATAATGTGACTAAATTGATTTGTTTGCTGACGCACCAGTTCGACAAAATGGGAACTTGGTAAATGTTCATGGATTTTTTATTTTTGATTTATGGCATAATTTAATTTTGCATTATAGATTAGTTTTGAGTAATGCTGTTTTAGCGTGATGTTTGTTACTTTCGTGAATGTAAATGAATTTTCCTTAATTGCATGGTGTTTCGTTTCTGCGTCACATCAACGAAAACAATGCCAAGCTTAGTAACTCTTGATTATGAATGTTCTTTAAGGGAATACTCGATTAACATACATAAAAATGTACATGTAATATTATGGCTTGATCCGAAAAAAAAAATGCGAACGTTCGAACCATCCGGATGTTTGTTTCCGAATGTCTGAACCTTAAATCTGACACCGAATGACATCCCTACTATATATATATATATATAACAAAAAAAAACAAAAAAACAGGAACTTTTAAATCACAGAATGCCAAATTAGCTTGAAAAAGCAGTGTTTCTAGTTACTTTTCTGTTTTACTAATCTAGCCTGACAGGTGATCAAGGCTTTCTTGTTCCAGGAGGAATATTTCAGCTGTTGCGAAATTTGTCACGTCAACGTCCTAATTCGAATTGGTAATTTTTTGCAGTGGAAAGAACAACAAATTTTGCAGAGCTGAAATATTGCTTGCCAGCATGATGTTGCTATTAATTGTTGCTCTTTTAGTTGCATGGCTTTTGCTTTGTTTCTATCATTGTCTTTGGAATTCTCTGATCCAATTCTTTTAGCTGGGCTTTCTAGCTCACCTGTAGCCTGGGTCCAGTCGTCAATATAATTATTTTTCTATTATAATTTTTTTCGACAACGCATACGTTATAAAAATTACACATCAAATTACTTTATTGATTTCCGTAGATATTGACGCCTGGGGACTTTGATTATCCGATAAGCCAATAATCTAATAATGGCCTACTGTGGCGTAATAAAATTGATAACGAGGCGAGATAACGAAAAAGAGGCTGTTATCAGCTATTATCAACATGAATGCTGGACATTACACTTGGATAAATTTATCTTTGTATGTCCAAAGAACGTGTCAGCGTCCTTGTTTCTATCTTCCGTATTCACAACAAGTGTGAAATTTGTAAATTATAACAAATAAATGAAAATCAAGTCGCAAATGGCACCTGAATTGGTTTATCGGAAGGAGGCTATTGGGACTTCGGTTACTATTTATAGTACTTATTTATACGGTTACTATTTATAGTACTTATTTATAGTATTTCTAGTTATCTGAACGAGTTGTCGTTCTTGATTTAACCCCTCGAAATCTGAGGGATAATCCAGGTGGCGCTGCAAAACAAAATCGAAGTTCCCCAGGCTGTCATTTTTGACAAAGAAATGAAAAAATAAAAGAGAGAAAATGATCAGACTGGAACCCAGGCTAGCTCACCTGAGCCGAAGGTTCACAGGTGAGCTTATAAGTTAAATATAGTATACCCATGCTCTATCATCGTTCGTCGGTCGTTCAGTTTCAAAGATCTTCTCTGAAACCACTTGGCCAATCAAAGCCAAACTTCATGTGGAACATTCTTAGGAAGTGGGAACAAAAGTTTGTATAAATGGTCCAGGTCACATGACTGACCAACTTGACCAACGTGGGTATAAATAGCAAAAACCTTTAAAAATCTTGTAATCTAGAACCGGAAGGCCTATGATTTTGAAACTTGGCATGAAGCATCAGGGAGAGAGCTCTACAAAGTTTCTTGAAATCATGACCCTCTTGAAGTCATGACCCTGGGATGACCGTGACCTAATTTATGGCAAGGTCACCTTAGGTCGCCAATGCATTTGAATGGGGAATGCTAGTAAAATGTAATAAAATGGGGGGAAACTTGCTGGGAGTATGCAAATGGACAGAAGAATTGTTTATGAAAACATTTTGTCCCCAGGCAGTTGTCTGCCTTGGGTTGTATACCTGTATATGACCATAATATCCAGTCATATTCTGAAACCGCTTGGCCATTCAAAGCCAAGCTTTATGTGGAGCATCGTTAGGAAGGGGTAATGAAAGTTTGTATAAATGATCATGGTAACTTGACCAAGATGGCTACCATGGCTATAAATAGCAAAAACCTCTAAAATCTTCAGAACCAGAAGTCCTATGATTTGAAACATGGCATGAAGCATCAAGGAATGGAGCTCTACAAAGTATGTATAAATCATGACCCTGTGATTTTTTGCAAGGTCAATATAGGTTGCCTATGCATTTGAATGGGGAAAATCATCAAAATGTCAAAGGGAAAAGCTTACAGGAAATGGGCAATGGACTGAATATATATGATTTTTAGCTCGACTGCACGAAGTGCATAGAGCTATTGCAGTCACCCCGGTCGTCCACGTTCCTGTGCGTGTGCGCGTTCCCGTGCGCGTCACACTTGCGTTAAAGTTTTCTAGAAGTCCATATCTTGACAACCACTCATCAGAAAGCATTGATACTTGGGCCATTGACACCCTGTAGGGTCGGCTTTCATTCCATGGCATCAGATCCCTGGGTCCATGCCAGGGGGTGGGGCTAGAGGTTAAAATCTAGAACACCATTAATAATAATGGCTTTTCTGTGATATAGTATTCTAGAAGTCTATATCTTGAAAACTTTTTATCAGAGGGCTTTCATACTCGGACCATAGGTACCCTGTAGGGTTGAGTTTCATTTCATGGCATTGGATCTCTGGGTCCATGCCTGGGGGTGGGGCTGGAGGTTAAAAACTAGAATACTGTAAAAAATAGATGTACTGCTGTGTAACTTTTACAAGGAGTCCATATCTTGACAACAACTTATCATAAAGCATTCATACTTCATACACTTTAGGTTCCATGACATCGGACCTCTGGGTCAGAGGGGGTGGGGCTAGAGGTCAAAATCTAGAACTCCCATTTTTTTTTTTCTTTTTATTTCTTAATAGGAACAACTTAGGAAGATGGTTGGTCATTCATCTTTTGACTTTGTGACACTGACTTGCGTGTCATGACGGTAAGGGTCGGTTGACCTACTTTCCATGGTTCAGTGATTTTGCCTTATATATTGACACTCAATTAGTATATTTTCATACTTTTTTTTTCAGATTATGAGTGAGTATGACCAGACCTTTGACCCCAATATACTTATAGGTCACTGTGACCTAATTTCACGGTTCAGTGATTTTGCCTTATATCTCGGTACTCAAATGGTTTATGAACAAACTCCTTTCTAAGTATGTTTGCATATGACAAGACCTTTGACCCTGAAGTAGTCCTAGGTCACTGTGACCTAATTTCATGGTTCAGTGATTTTACCTTATATCTTGACACTCAATTAGTATATTTTCATACTTTTTTCAGATTATGAGTGAGTATGACCAGACTTTTGACCCCAGTATACTTATAGGTCACTGTGACCTAATTTCACGGTTCAGTGACTTTGCCTTATATCTCAACACTCAAGTGGTTTATGACCAAACTTCTTTCACACTATGTTTGCATATGACAAGACCTTTGACCCTAAAGTAGTCCTAGGTCAATATGACCTAATTTCACGGTTCAGTGATTTCCTTTATATCTCGGCACTCAATTGGTATATAAACATACTTCTTTCACGAAATGTATGAGTATGGCAAGACCTTTGACCGTAAGGTATTCCTGGGTCACTGTGACCTAATTTCATGGTTCAGTGATTTTGCCTTATATCTCGATACTCAGTTGGTATTTTTAGCTCACCTGAGCCGAAGGCTCACAGGTGAGCTTATAGTATACCCATGCTCCGGCGTCCGTCCGTCGTCCGTTGTCCACCATTTTCAAAGATCTTCTCCTCTGAAACCTTGGCCAATCAAAGCCAAACTTTGATGTGGAGCATCCTTAGGAAGGGGGAACGAAAATTTATATAAATGGTCCAGGTCACATGACCAAGATGGCCGCCATGGCTATAAATAGCAAAAACCTTTAAAAATCTTCTTCTCCAGAACCAGAAGGCCTATGATCTTGAAACTTGGTGTGAAGCATCAGGGACAGGAGCTCTACAAAGTTTATATAAATCATGACCCTGAGATGTCTGATGACCTTGACCTATTTTATGACAAGGTCAACTTAGGTCGCCAATGCATTTGAATGGGAAAAAATGGTAAAATGCTATTTAATGGGTAAAACTTACTGGGAATAGGCAAATGGACAGAAGATTAATGTTAATGGAAAATTTTAGCCCCTGGGGGGTTGTCTGCCCCTGCCCCGGGGCTATGTACATGTATATTTCCATAATAATGAAACATCTTCTCCCCTGAAACCGCTAGGCCAATCAAAGCCAAACTTCATATGGAGCATCCTGGAGAAGGGGGAAAGAAAGTTTATATAAATGGTCAAGGTCACATGACCAAGATGGCCGCCATGGCTATAAATAGAAAAAACCTTTAAAAATCTTCTACTCCAGAACCAGAAGGCCAATGATTTTGAAACTTGGTGTGAAGCATCAGTGACTGGAGCTCTACAAAGTTTATATAAATCATGGTCCTGGGATGACCTTGAGCTATTTTACGGCAAGGTCAACATACGTCGCTCATGCATTTGAATGGGGAAAAGTGTTAAAATGTCATTTGTAGGGAAAAACTTGCAGGAAATGGGTAAATGGACTTAAGATTGATGATTCTGAAAAAATTTGGACCCCAGGGGTCTGTCTGCCCCCACCCCGGGGCAATATGCATGTATATTACAGTGATATTCAAAGATCTTCTTCTCTAAAACCGCTTGGCCAATCAAAGCCAAACTTTATGAGGAGCATTGTTAGGAAGTGGGAATGAAAGTATATATAAATGGTCAAGGTCACATGACCAAGATGGCCGCCATGGCTATAAATAGCAAAAACCTTTAAAAATCTTCTTCTCCAGAACCAGAAGGCCTATGATTTTGAAACTTGGAATGAAGCATCAGGCAATGGAGCTCTACAAAGTTTATATAAATCATGACCCTGGGATGACCTTGACCTTATTTATGGCAAGGTCAACTTAGGTTGCCCATGCATTTGAATGGGGGAAATTGTTATAATGTCATTTGAAGGGCAAAACTTGCAGTAAATTGGCAAATGGACTGAATCTTTATGATTTAAAAAAGAAATTGACTCCAGAGGTTGCTCTGACCCTGCCCTGGGTTTATATACATGTATATTACCATTCTAGTCAAACAAGTTTATTGGTATATATCTCAGGTCTCAGGTGAGCGTTTACAGGACCATTGGTCCTCTGGTTTCATACTTCTTTCTGATTATGAATGAGTATGACCAGACCTTTAACCCAAACATACTTATAGGTCACTATGACCTAATTTCATGGTTCAGTGATTTTGCTTTATACAGTATCTCAACACTGAATGGGTATATGATCATATTTCTTTCACATTATGAGTAAGTATCACTAGACCTTTGACACTGAAATACTTATAGGTCAGTTTGACCTTATTTCACGCTTCAGTGATTTTGCCTTGTGTCTTGGCACTCAGTTGGTATATGAACACACTTCTTTCACAATGTGAGTGAGACCTCTAAATCTTAGGTAGTTATAGTTAACTTTCATGGTTCAGTGTTTTGCCTTAACGCGTCAAGGCAAAAAGATGTATGAGCATAATGCTTTGGGTTACTGGTCGGGTTTGACCTTATGTTTGACAAAGGTCAGAAGCAGTCAAGCACGCTGTCCTGCGACAGCTCTTATTTGAAAAAGTTTGGTCGCCAGGTGTTGGTCTGCTCCCAACCCGGTGTTATATACATTTATAGTACTATAATATTCCAAAGATTTTCTCTGAAACTGCTTTCCCAATAAAAGCCATAATGCATCTATAGAAATGGAGAACCAGTGCATCTATAGAAATGGAGAACCAGTGTGTACATAAATAATCTAGGTCACATGACCCAAGATGGCCGCCATGCCTTTAGTAAAACTGTTAAAAAATCTCTGGAACCGTGGAACCGGTAGACTGATTTCAACAAAGCTTGGCATGTAGC
This sequence comes from Rugalucina vietnamica, assembly GCA_964017185.1. Lineage (NCBI taxonomy): Eukaryota > Metazoa > Mollusca > Bivalvia > Lucinida > Lucinidae > Rugalucina > Rugalucina vietnamica. The sequence continues at coordinate 17,812,822 of OZ024881.1, read as the reverse complement.
ATTGGGTACATAAATTATGACCCTGTGATAACCTTGACCTATTTTACAGCAAGGTCAGCTTAGGTCGCATATGCTGTATTGTTTTAATATGTCATTGAAGCAGATAAATTACTGGAAATGGGCAAATGGACAGTATATTTATGAGTCTGAAAATAAAATTGACCCAAGTGATTCATCTGTTCCTATCCTGAGGCTATATGCATGTATATGACCATAATAGTCAAACAAGTTTTTTGGTATATATCCGAGATCTCAGGTGAGCATTTACAGGACCATTGGTCCTCTGGTTTCTTGATGTGTTCATCGACTCATGGAAAGACTTGTTTCGGTTAATTCCTTGTGGATGTTTTGCAGGCCAACCATAAACCAATGTACTTTGACATTGATCAGCCCATGAAGGTTGTGGTTTATATATATAGGAAACCAAAGCATGTAACCAATAGAAGTCTGACATCATATTTATACAACATAGGCAAGCAATGTGTGTGACTATAACATAGGCAATCAGAATGTATGGTTCATTTGAGATGTTGGCATCATGCTGACTTCTAGCTATGCTGTTTCCTTATAAAAATTGCAGTGAAAACACAATTCAAATTCACTCCTGATGACCATTAAACTGAAATTGGACTCTAAATACAGCCCCATTCACTCAAGTTTGCCGTTTGAGCATTTAGGTCAATCAATTTTGTTCACTCGAGTTTGCCGTTTGAGCATTTTGGTCAATAAAGTTTGTATGTAAATCAGATACTTTTTTTTTTTAGCTCACCTGAGCCGAAGGCTCATAGGTGAGCTTATAGTATACCCATGCTCCGTCATCCGTCCGTCGTTGTCCACAATTTCAAGGATCTTCGTCTCTGAAACCGCTGGGCCAATTGTTCTTATATTACACATACACCATCTACAGGTAGGGGGAAAGAATAATTATGTTTTTTGTTTTGATCGGATAAGGACTCTGGTTACTTATGCTTCCCATAGACTTATAATGGAAAAAAGTGAAAATTGCCAGTTTTTGCTGTCTTGTTGGAGATATTTGAATTTTGTTTTGCAGAAATGTTTATTGAGTAGTCATCTACGTTTCATGTGACTTTTGTCCTAATCCTTCATTTTGATTGGTTGCAGGGGCCCCATATAGGGCAAAATTTCGAAAAACATTCAAAAATCTTCTTCTCAGAAACTGTCAAGGGGATGAAGCCTATACTTTGTATACATGTTCCTGACAGTGGCCTCTACATAATTTGTGTTTTTTTATTCCAGGCGGATAAGAACTTTGGTTGCTATGGCAACTTAGTTTCCATAGACTTATAGTGGGAAAAGTGGAAATCGGCTATTTTTCCACTAAAATTGCAGACATTTGAAATTTGTTTTTGCAGAAATGTTTATTGTGTAGTGTTTGACGTTTCTTGCGAGTTTTGTCCAAATCCATTATTTTGATTGGTTGCTGGGGCCCCATAAAGGGCAAAATTTTGAGAAAAAAAAACATTCAAAAATCTTCTCCTCAGAAACTGTCAAGTGGATGAATCCTGTACTTTGTATACATGTTCCTGACAGTGGCCTCTACATAATTTGTGTTTTTTATTCCAATGATAAGAACTCTGGTTGCTATGGTAACTTTAAGTTTCCATAGACTTATAATGGGAAAAGTGGAAATTAGCTATTTTTTTGAAAACTATTGCAGCCTGAGATCTGAAAAGTGGTAGATGCAAACAACTAATGGATAAGATGAAGGTATATGATTAATTTAGGTTAAGGTCATATCTTGACCTTGGCCGGTCTGTCATCTATACACACTTTTCAAAGAATTTTTCTCTGAAACCACTTGGCCAATCAAAGCAAAATTTTATATGAAGCATCTATAGGAAGTGGGAACCAATGTATATATAAATAATCCAGGTCACATGACCAAGATGGCCGCCATGCCCATATATGGTAAAAACCCTTAAAATATCTTCTTCTCCAGAACCGGTGAACCGATTTCAACAAAACTTTTTTTCATGAAGTATGGATGACTCAAGTACTACATTGGTATATGAAGCAGATCTCAGGTGAGCGTTTAGAGGACCATTGGTCCTCTGGTTTCTATTTTAGAACTGAAACAGTGTCCCAGGTGTCAGGTGTTCTTAAAATCTATTCAGCATTCATCTTTAGGTAATGATATCACCTCTTCTGATAAAATTATTGTAATTGTTTGGTTAAAGCACATTTTTATTTCAAAATTCTTGCATAACATATACAATGCATATTAAGAAGACACATTTGACATAGGATAGAGACAAAAGCAGAATTTTAGCAGTTTCCTATCGGTATCTATATGGCCAAAATTCTACATAGTAAGTTAAAATTTGCCTTTTTAAAGGTCATTTAGTTTGAAACTGTCACTCAAATCAGCAGATTAATCAATCCAGATGTCTTTGTGGACAACATGAAAAGAAACAAATGCTCAAACGGCAAACTCGAGTGAAAGGGGCTGTAATAAAGTTGGGAAAGTGTGTCATATCAAATGGGTTAAGGTTGGCCTTAAATATTTTGAGTTGATGGATTTGTTTTGCTAGAACTTCAAAGGAGACTTGTTAGTCCTTCAAGACTAACAATCTGAACCACACAGTCAGTTGTTAAGCCCAGAAAACTAGAGCCAGGGGCGGGGGTTTCACAGTTTCCTTTAGCAAGAGTTTAGACATTAGTACTGGAAATATATCCTTGAAAAAGTGATTGCTTAATCCAAACACAACTAAAATTGTCACCTGTGACACTAAATCTCACAAAGCTGGAATTGGTTTGTTTCTAGGTGTAACCTGACCTGCATGGTAACTGCTTTATATTTAGTACTATCGAAAAATCATGCAAAAATATAATGCAAATCCATCATCTCTGAGATAAAGTTTATTGATCATTGCTCTAATGACTACCTGCAAGTTCTGTCCATAGATGTTTTTGTTTGTTGTAGTGGGGATGTAAATTGAAGATTGTTTTTTTGTTGTTGTTTTTTTTTAATGATATTATGAAGTGCAAATGTGAGCAGTGATCATTGAACTTTTTGTATTCATATTTTGAACATGAAGTTCACTGTTTTGTAATTTGTTGAACAGGAAGTTCACTGTTTTGTTGCTTGTTGAACAGGAAGTTCACTGTTTTGTTGCTTGTTGAACAGGAAGTTCACTTGTTTTGTTACTTGTTGAACAGGAAGTTCACTTCTTTTTCTTCCACAGTTAAAAAATTTAATGGTAGTAGGAATTGATACTTACCACGACTCGGCCAAGAAGGGGCGCTCAGTGGCTGGTTATGTAGCCAGCATGAATAAGAGCCTAACTAGGTATTACTCGAGGGTAGCTTTCCAACACAATAGCCAGGAATTGATTGATGGATTAGTTGTATGCACCAAAGGTATTATAGCTGTTGTGCTTCTAATGAAAACACAAAAAAGCATTTCTATCTGGACCTTCAGATTTTATCAACAGCCGATTGAAATTTTATGCTTAATGCCATATTGTCATGAACGTTTTGACACATGAAAATAAAATTATATGTACATTAACGATGATATATATGCTCAATGCCATATTGTCATGAAAGTTTTGACAAATGAAAATAAAATTATATGTACATTAACGATGATATATATATATATGATAGGGATCAACATGCTTTTTCATGCACGTTTGCCATGGTTGAAAAATGTTTGAACCTGAAGGCCGAGGTTTCAAAGAACTTCAGAGAGACTCTGCAAATGTTATTGCATTGAAATAAGCATGTGTGATTATTATTCTTGCATATTCACAACTACTCAATTGAAAATCTGAAATAACAGTAGCATCAATGATTAGAAAATTAGAAAAAGATTTAAAAAGCTCAACGAAAACTGGAATTGCCTCCTGACTTACTATGTTGTTTCAGATTGCTTCACATCCTTGTTAATAATCACTTACAAATCTGAACTAAGTAAAACCGAGGAATTATTATCTGTGTACAGGTGCCCTTGAGCAGTATCATCAGGTTAACGGCACTCTCCCAGAGCGTATCATTGTATACCGTGATGGTGTGGGTGATGGTCAGCTGGCAGCTGTGTTTGAACATGAGGTACAGCAGATGTGTGAGGCATTCCAGAAGGCTGGTGGACAGGGCTATATGTAAGTAACAAAGTTTCAATCTGAACTTCTGAAGATGTGTGAGGCATTCCAGAAGGCTGGTGGACAGGGCTATATGTAAGTAACAAAGTTTCAATCTCAACTTCTGAAGATGTGTGAGGCATTCCAGAAGGCTGGTGGACAGGGCTATATGTAAGTAACAAAGTTTCAATCTCAACTTCTGAACGGAGATGTGTGAGGCGTTCCAGAAGGCTGGTGGACAGGGCTATATGTAAGTAACAAAGTTTCAATGTGAACTTCTGAACGGAGATGTGTGAGGCATTCCAGAAGGCTGGTGGACAGGGCTATATGTAAGTAACAAAGTTTCAATCTCAACTTCTGAACGGAGATGTGTGAGGCATTCCAGAAGGCTGGTGGACAGGGCTATATGTAAGTAACAAAGTTTCAATCTCAACTTTGAAGGAGATGTGTGAGGCATTCCAGAAGGCTGGTGGACAGGGCTATATGTAAGTAACAAAGTTTCAATCTCAACTTCTGAACGGAGATGTGTGAGGCATTCCAGAAGGCTGGTGGACAAGGTTGTATGTAAGTAACAAAGTTTCTATCTGAACTTCTGAAGGAGAATTTTCTGCATGGGTGTGATCAAATCCCTGTGGCCGTGATGATTATTGGTACATGTACCTTGCTTTGTTGTGTCCTATGTAAGAACAAAACAACTGAATCACCCCAATGCTTTTGTTAATGAAGTAGTGGTTAGATCCAAACTTAAAAGAAAAATTGTGAAAGATAAAGAACAGCAGAATATTTTAAACTGACAGTTGAGTTGTGAAAAATCTGTAGGATTTATGACCCCGAGAAATCTGTAGGATTTATGACCATGCTTCAATCAAATTGTGTTGAGAAATTGAAGGCTGTTGATGGATATACGAGTTGTTTGATGTTATTGCTGCCTTGTAGGCCGAGAGTTGGTGTGGTGGTAGTTAAGAAGAGAATCAATTCCCGGTTCTTTGCCAAGGTGGGACCACAGCTGAGCAACCCCCCACCAGGAACAGTCATTGACACAGAAGTTACTAAACCAGAGTGGTAAGGTCTTGATCTGTCAGCATGCTTCACTAACACAGCCAACACAGAGGGACAGTCTCGTCATTATTAATAGATGGACCTAAACCAGAGAAAAGTATAGGTTTTGAACTGTGCTGTTCTATATCTCAGTTATCTACACTGAAGAGCTTTAAAAACGCAAAAAAAAAAAAAAAAAAATGCACCGATGACATTTTTAGCTCACCTGAGCTGAAGGCTCACAACGTGAGCTTATAGTATGGTAGTCGAGCCGGCATTCGTGTGTGTTATCTAAAGCATCATTGAGGATTGGGAAAGGTTGTGTTAGGTTTTGGGGCAGGTCGGATCAGAACTCTGGTTTTCATGGCAACAGATAGCTCCCATTGAGTTATAATGGGGAAAATGTTCTGGCCACTCTAGCAACTTCATTTTTGATTGGATCTTCTTCATTCTTGGGAATAACAAGAACAACCATAACCATTTTTGATTGGATCTTCTTCATTCTTGGGAATAACAAGAACAACCACAACATCTTGGATGAGTTCGAATTTTGGCTAGGTTCGACCTAAGATTGATGAGTTAACTGCCCTTGAGCATCTGGAAAGATCCCCATAGACTTATAATAGGAAAAATGTTGTCCATTATATTTCAGTGAATCTTCTTCATTCTTGCAGATAACAAGGACAACTATAATATCTCAGATGGGTTCGAATTTCAGCTAGATTCGACCTCTGTGGAGTTAGCTGCCCTTGAGTGTTTGAAAAGTCATTATTTTGTGTTGTGGCCACTCTAGCTCCTTAAATTTTGGTCAGATTTTCTTCATACTTGGAAGTAACAAGGATAGCCATAACATCTCGGATGAGTTCGAATTTCAGCCAGATCCGACCCTAGACTGCAGTTATCTGCCCTTGACTGTGTGAAAAATCAATATTTTGTGTTGTGGCAGCTCTAGCATCTTTGTTTTTCAGTAGATCTTCTTCATTCTTGCAGGTAACAAGGCCAGATCCGACCCTAGACTGCAGAGTTATCTGCCCTTGACTGTGTGAAAAATCAATATTTAGTGTTGTGGCCACTCTAGCACCTTCATTTTTATTCGGATCTTCTTTATTCATGGAATAACAAGGACATCCATAACATCTCAGATGAGTTCGAATTTCGACCAGATCAGACCTCTGACCGCAGAGTTATCTGCCCTTGAGTCTGCTCTATAACTCAAAAACCATTAGAGATTTTTCAGTGAAACATGGTACACTTATAAAGCATGATGAGACGATGTGTCATGCACAAGAATCATTACTCTTGCTTTCATATCTTTGGAGTTATTTCCCTTTGATTAGCTCTATAACTTGAAAAACGTAATAGATATTTCAATGAAACTTGGTACCCTTATAAAACAGAATGACAGGAGAGATGCACAAGAACTATAACTCTTGATTGCATATTTTGGACATGCACGTAGAAAGTGGGGAGACATCAGTTTTCTCATAGAAAACAAATTCTTGTTTGTCTTATTTTTGACCATTCTGCGGGTTTTTGAAAATGAATTATCCGGCATAATTGAATAACTTGATGACCTATATGTGACGTCATATCTTTCATTTGCACTGCAGCAGTCCCTGCCAGACTATTGGGACAGTGAAAGGTTGACGCTGATCAACTGACTTTTTCACGTCAAGGCACTATTGTCTCTAGAGGTTTGACGTATGGCGCTATATTACGTTGATTACACCATTCAGACAAGCTAGCATTATTGCCAGACAATCAATGTGCTCAAACATATTAGAAAAAAAACAACATTTTGATGTCCAATTAAAACATTACCTTTAAATGTAGAATTTCGTAAAAGTCTTTTAACTACATGTTATATTTATAGCGTTTTTTTCTGTTTAGGTACGACTTCTTCCTGGTTTCCCAGTCTGTACGGCAGGGAACTGTGACACCAACACATTACAACGTCATCTTTGACCAGACAGGACTAAAACCAGATCACATACAGAGATTAACCTACAAACTCTGTCATCTCTATTACAACTGGCCGGTAAGTGTTGCAAGGAAGACTGTAAAATTGTGGATTGTAATGCTACAGTACAAAAACAGAAAATCAAATGAATATTAGATGGAAATGCTGTATAATCATGTGGACTGGGTGCAAACACACGTTTTAGTATAGTTTTGATGCAGCAGGCTGTGGCCTAGTTGTAGAATGAAGGTCATGAGTTCAAAAGTATACCTTTGCCGAGTTGTTTTCGTAGAAAGACACACTCATTATAGTACTTGTTAAGTACACAGTTGATTTTGGTCTGTCCAGACAAAAGTTTAATATGTTGAGATGGAATGAAAACAAACTGTTGCTTCTATCCATACAGTTTGCTGTTTCCATGATGGTAAATGATCTGCAAATGTTCCCCTCTTTACAATACATTTCTGTATTACAGTAGATAATGGGAGTATAAACATGTACATGTATACTGTTTAATAAACTAAATATTTTCAGGGTACAATCCGAGTGCCAGCACCATGCCAGTATGCTCACAAGTTAGCCTTCTTGGTCGGCCAGAGTATTCATAAGGACCCAGCATTGGAACTGTCTAACAGGCTGTATTTCTTGTAATTGAACAGACATAAAAGACAACAACATATACGCAATAGGAGAAAAACTGTGATAGAACACAGGGGGTATTAAGACAGGCCAGGAGGCCTATTGTTGATCCATTGTAATAAGGACAAAAGTTGAATTTCAGCATGTTGTTTCGATAGTATTCAGTGGATACTTTGATGACAAGTCATAAAAGGAGACATGTAGGCAAAGGGTCACGTTTCATGCAATTCTAAGAAAATAAAGTAAATGTACCCTACCTCTGTTTTTAAGACAGTAAATGAAGACAGATGTTGAACATAAATCAAAAAGATTTGTTATTGTTAGCTCACCTGAGCCGAAGGCTCATAGGTGAGCTTATAGTATACCCATGCTCCGGCGTCCGTCGTCGTCCGTCGTCGTCCGTCGTCCGTCGTCCGTCGTTCACAATTTCAAAGATCTTCTCCTCTGAAACCACCTGGCCAATCAAAGCCAAACTTCACATGGAGCATCCTTAGGAAGGGGGAACGAAAGTTTGTATAAATGGTCCTGGTCACATGACCAAGATGGCCGCCATGGCTATAAATAGCCAAAACCTTTAAAAATCTTCTTCTCCAGAACCAGAAGGCCTATGATTTTGAAACTTAGCATGAAGCATCAGGCAATGAAGCTCTACAAAGTTTGTATAAATCATGACCTTGGGATGACCTTGACCTTTTTTACAGCAAGGTCAACTTAGGCCGCCCATGCACTTGAATGGAAAAAAACAGGAAAATGTCATTAAATGGCAAAAAACTTGCTAGGAATGAACAAATGGACAAAATATTCATGTTTATGAAAATATTTTGGGCTCAGAGGGTTGTCTGCCCCTGTCCCGGGGCTATATACTTGTGTATTACCATGATATTCAAACATCTTCTTCTCTGAAACCGCTTGGCCAATCAAAGCCAAACTTTATGTGGAGCATTCTGAGGAAGAGTGAATGAAAGTTTGTATATATGGTCAAGGTCACATGACTAAGATGGCCGCCATGGCTGTAAATAGCAAAAATCTTTAAAAATCTTCTTCTCCAAAACCAGAAGGCCTATGATTTTGATACTTGGCATGAAGCATCAGGCAATGAAGCTCTACAAAGTTTGTATAAATCATGACCTTGGGATGACCTTGACCTTTTTTACAGCAAGGTCAACTTAGGCCGCCCATGCATTTGAATGGAAAAAACAGGAAAATGTCATTAAATGGCAAAAAACTTGCTAGGAATGAACAAATGGACAAAATATTCATGTTTATGAAAATATTTTGGGCTCAGAGGGTTGTCTGCCCCTGTCCCGGGGCTATATACTTGTGTATTACCATGATATTCAAACATCTTCTTCTCTGAAACCGCTTGGCCAATCAAAGCCAAACTTTATGTGGAGCATTCTGAGGAAGAGTGAATGAAAGTTTGTATATATGGTCAAGGTCACATGACTAAGATGGCCGCCATGGCTGTAAATAGCAAAAATCTTTAAAAATCTTCTTCTCCAAAACCAGAAGGCCTATGATTTTGATACTTGGCATGAAGCATCAGGCAATGAAGCTCTACAAAGTTTGTATAAATCATGACCTTGGGATGACCTTGACCTTTTTTACAGCATGGTCAACTTAGGCCGCCCATGCATTTGAATGGAAAAAAACAGGAAAAAATGTCATTTGAAGGGCAAAACTTGCAGTAAATTGGCAAATGGACTGAATCTTTATGATTTAAAAAAGAAATTGACTCCAGAGGTTGCTCTGACTCTGACCTGGGGATATATACATAATACCATTCTAGTCAAACAAGTTTATTGGTATATATCTCAGGTCTCAGGTGAGCGTTTACAGGACCATTGGTCCTCTGGTATTTTTGATACCGATAGGTTGATTATTTTATTAAAAAGCACAGGGTTGAAAGAAGTACTGTTCAGAAGTTGCAAGTTTGGTCATTGAATATTTGAAAAACAAACTGAATAGGTACTAAATTGGAATTGTGTGCTGTTGTGTTGATTATACGATAGTGAGCACTTGTTTAGTGTCAGTTAATATCATGAAAATGTTTGGCCTACATGTTCAAAATTTAAGTGATTTTGTATTTTAAGGAAAATGGTTTAGAAACGCTGTCTGGTATATTTGTACATCATTTCGCATAGTGCCATAATAGATGTCAAACATTGACACAATCAATCATAATTATCTTGATACTCTGATCAAATCATAGATCATTGTCAATCATCCAAGTGTAAATGTTAGGAGTTGTTAAGTATATTTGTTATATTATGAAAGAAATCTCGTATGTAATCATCACACATCTAAAAGAGCCATTATCATTGTTATTTCCCAGAAATGAGTACCTATTAAATATGCAATGACCTGATATTGAAAATTTTATTCATTAATCATCATTTTACTCATAAATGTAAAATTTATGTTTGGGAAATAAATTAGAATTGACTTGGATATAATAAACATTTTGCCATGATGGAAGTGTGCTAGATATCAAGTACGATTGCCATTGACTGTAGTATATTGCTGGAAAACTTGTCGTAACTCAGGGTTTTGATCAGGCAAGCTTTCTAAATTCTTTTCAAGTAGAAAAGTTACCATTTTGTAATGAACAATAGATTCTTGATTATACTCGTACCACCTTGTTTGTTTACCAGCTACAAATTTTCTAGCAATCTTACTGAAACTGACACCAATTGTGTTCAAATTGACACCTTGTTAGCTCACCTGAGCCGAAGGCTCATGGGGAGCTTATAGTATGGTAGTCGAGCCTGCGTGCGTCCGTTCACATTTTCGAAGATCTTCTCTGAAACCGCTCGGCCGATCAAAGCCAAATTTTATGTGGAGCATCCATGGGTAGGGGGAACGAAAGTTTGTGTTTTTTATCTTGATCGGATGAGAACTCTGGTTGCTATGGCAACTTGAAGTTTCCATTGACTTGTATGGAGAAAAAGTGGAAATTGGCATTTTCCGTTGTCAGGCTGGATATTTGAATTTTGTTTTTACATAAATGTTTATTGAGTAGTCCTTCACGTTTAAGGCAACTTTTGTAAAAATCACTTTATTCGTTTTGTTGCTATAGCAACATAAAGGGTAAATTTTCGAAAAAAAAAATATTAAAAAATCTTCTTCCCAGAAGCCGTATGGGGGATGAAGCTGAAATTTAGCATACATGCTTATGACATTGGTCTGTACAAAGTTTGTGTTTTTTTTAGCTCACCTGAGCCGAAGGCTCACAAGGTGAGCTTATAGGATGGCCATGATCCGGCGTCCGTCCGTCGTCCATTCAAAGATCTTCTTCTCTGAAACCGCTTGGCCGATCTAGTTGAAGTTTTATGTGGAGCCTCCTTGGGTAGTGGCATTTCAAGTTTGATCGCGAAATCCAGGTCACATGACCAAGATGGCCGCCACGCCCATATATGGTAAAAACCCTCCAAAAATCTTCTTCTCCAGAACCGGTGGGCCGATTTCCAGGAAACTTGGTATGTAGCATCGGGGACTTCAGCCCATCATATTTTGATAAAATGATGACCCTTGGATGACCTTGACCTATTTTACGGCAAGGTCAAATTTGGAAACATAGGCTTTTACATGGGAAAAAGTGAAAACTATGGATTTTTTGAAAACTATTGCAGCCTGAGGCCTGAAAAGTGGTAGATGCAAACAACTAATAGAGTAGATGAAGGTATGTGATTAATATAGGTCAAGGTCATCTCTTGACCTTGGCCAGTCTGTTGTCCATACACACTTTTCAAAGATCTTCTTCTCTGAAACTGCTTGGCCAATCAAAGTGAAATTTTATGTGGAGCATCCATGGGTAGAGGGGACGAAAGTTTGATCGGAAAATCCAGGTCACATGACCAAGATGGCCGCCACGCCCATATATGGTAAAAACCACTCAAAAATCTTCTTCTCCAGAACCGGCTGGCCGATTTTCATGAAACTTGGTATGTAGCATTTGGGACTCCAGCAGATCATAGTTTGATCAAATGATGACCATAGGATGACCTTGACCTATTTTACGGCAATGTCAATTTTGGAAACATAGGCTTTTACATGGGAAAAAGTGAAAACTATGGATTTTTAGCTCACCTGAGCCGAAGGCTCATAGGTGAGCTTATAGTATACCCATGCTCCGGCGTCCGTCCGTCGTCCGTCCGTCCGTCGTCGTCCACAATTTCAAAGATCTTCTTCTCTGAAACCGCTGGGCGGATTGTTCTCATATTACACATACACCATCTACAGGTAGGGGGAAAGAATAATTGTGTTTTTTGTTTTGATCGGATAAGGACTCTGGTTGCTATGGCAAATTATGCTTCCCATAGACTTATAATGGAAAAACGTGAAAATTGCAAGTTTTTGCTGTCTTGTTGCAGATATTTGAATTTTGTTTTTGCAGAAATGTTTGTTGAGTAGTCCTCTACGTTTCATGTGACTTTTGTCCTAATCCTTTATTTTGATTGGTTGCAGGGGCCCCATATAGGGCAAAATTTCGAAAAACATTCAAAAATCTTCTTCTCAGAAACTGTCAAGGGGATTAAGCCTTTACTTTGTATACATGTTCCTGACAGTGGCCTCTACATAATTTGTGTTTTTTATTCCAGGCGGATAAGAACTCTGGTTACTATGGCAACTTAAAGTTTCCATAGACTTATAATGGGAAAAGTGGAAATTGGCTATTTTTCCGCTAAAATTGCAGACATTTGAATTTTGTTTTTGCAGAAATGTTTATTGAGTAGTCCTCTATGTTTCATTTGACTTTTGTTCTAATCCTTTATTTTGATTAGTTGCAGGGGCCCCATATAGGGCAAAATTTCGAAAAAGATTCAAAAATCTTCTTCTCAGAAACTGTAAAGGGGATTAAGCCTGTACTTTGTATACATGTTCCTGACAGTGGCCTCTACATAATTTGTGTTTTTTATTCCAGGCGGATAAGAACTCTGGTTGCTATGGCAACTTAAAGTTTCCATAGACTTATAATGGGAAAAGTGGAAATTGGCTATTTTTCCGCTAAAATTGCAGACATTTGAATTTGTTTTTGCAGAAATGTTTATTGAGTAGTGTTTGATGTTTCTTGTGAGTTTTGTTCTAATCCTTTATTTTGATTGGTTGCTGGGGCCCCATAAAGGGCAAAATTTTGAAAAAAAAAAACATTCAAAAATCTTCTCCTCAGAAACTGTCAAGTGGATGAATCCTGTACTTTGTATACATGTTCCTGACAGTAGCCTCTACATAATTTGTGTTTTTTTATTCCAGTCGGATAAGAACTCTGGTTGCTATGGTAACTTTAAGTTTCTATAGACTTATAATGGGAAAAGTGGAAATTAGCTATTTTTTGAAAACTATTGCAGCCTGAGATCTGAAAAGTGGTAGATGCAAGCAACTAATGGATTAGATGAAGGTATATGATTAATTTAGGTCAAGGTCATCTCTTGACCTTGGTCGGTCTGTCGTCCATACACACTTTTCAAAGATTTTTTTCTCTGAAACCACTTGGCCAATCAAAGCCAAATTTTATATGAAGCATCTATATGAAGTGGGAACCAATGTGTATATAAATAATCCAGGTCACATGACCAAGATGGCTGCCATGTCCATATATGGTAAAAACCCTTAAAATATCTTCTTCTCCAGAACCGGTGAACCGATTTCAACGAAACTTTGCATGAAGTATGGATGACTCAAGTATTACAATGTGTATATAAATCATGACCCTGTGGTGACCTTGACCTATTTTATGGCAAGGTCAACAGAGGTCGTCAATGCATTTAAATCGGGAAAACTTTTAAAATGTCATTTAAAGTGAAAGTCTTGCTGGAAATGGGCAGTAGGACTGAATATTAATGATTCTGAAAAAAAAAATGGATCTCAGGGGCTCATCTGCTTTTAAAATGTTATTTGAAGAGGAAAACCAGCAGGAAATTGGCAAATGGACAGAATATTGGTTATTCTGGAAAAGAAAATGGCCCAAGGGCTTCATCTGCCCCTACACTGGGGTTAAATACCATAATATTCAAATATGTTTATTGGTATATGAAGCAGATCTCAGGTGAGCGTTTACAGGACCATTGGTCCTCTGGTTTGAAAACTATTGCAGCCTGAGGCCTGAAAAAAGGTAGATGCAAACAACTAATGGAGTAGATGAAGGTATGTGATTAATTTAGGTCAAGGTCATCTCTTGACCTTGGCCTGTCTGTCGTCCGTACACACTTTTCAAAGATCTTCTTCTCTGAAACTGCTTGGCCAATCAAAGTGAAATTTTATGTGGAGCATCCATGGGTAGGGGAGACGAAAGTTTGATCGCGAAAACCAGGTCACATGACCAAGATGGCCGCCACACCCATATATGGTAAAAACCTCTCAAAAATCTTCTTCTCCAGAACCGGCCAGCCGATTTTCATGAAACTTGGTATTTAGCATTTGGGACTCCAGCCCATCATAGTTTGATCAAATGATGACCCTAGGATGACCTTGACCTATTTTGCCGCAAGATCAAATTTGGAAACAGGCTTTTACATGGGAAAAGTGAAAACTATGGATTTTTTGAAAACTATTGCAGCCTGAGGCCTGAAAAGTGGTAGATGCAAACAACTAATGGAGTAGAAGGAGGTATGTGATTAATTTAGGTCAAGGTCATCTCTTGACCTTGGACAGTCCGTCGTCCATACACTTTTTTCAAAGATCTTTTTCTCTGAAACTGCTTGGCCAATCAAAGTGAAATTTTATGTGGAGCGTCCATGGGTAGGGGGAACGAAAGTTTGATCGCGAAATTTGGGTCACATGACCAAGATGGCCGCCATGCCCAACTATGGTAAAAACCACTAAAAAATCTTCTTCTCCAGAACCGGCTGGCCGATTTACTCAAAACTTGGTATGTAGTATTTGGGACTCCAGCCCATCATAATTTGTTGAAATGATGACCCTAGGATGACCTTGACCTATTTTACGGCAAGGTCAATTTTGGAAACTTAGGCTTTTACATGGGAAAAGGTGAAAACAATGGATATTTTGGAAACTGTTGCAGCCTGAGACCTGAAAGTTGCTAGATGCAGACAACTAATGGAGTCAGTGAAGGTAAGTAATTAATGAAGGCCAAGGTCATTTCTTGACCTTGAAACAAGGTCATTTAAATATCAAAATTAAAATAATGGTTTTCTCAGAAATCACTGGGTTTGGAAACTATTGCAGCCTGAGACCTGAAACTTTGCAGATGCAGACAACTTATGAAGTCAATAAAGGTGTGTGAGTATTCAAGGTCAAGGTCATTTCATGATGACTTAATACTCCAAGATCAGGCTTCAGGTGAGCGTTCTCAGGACCAATGGTCCTCTGGTATTGTCTTTGTCCAACTACTTTGCTTGCTATGGTAACTTGAAGTTTCCATTGACTTGTATGGCAAAAAAGTGGAAATTTGCAATTTCTGCCGTTTCATTGAGGATATTGAAATTTTGTTTTTACATAAATGTTTATTGAGTAGTCCTCCCCATTTTAGGCAACTTTTGCAAGTCTTGCAGGAAATGGGCAGTAGGACTAAATTTTAATGATTCTGAAAAAATGGACCTCATCTGCTTTTAAAGTGTTATTTGAAGGGGAAAATCAGCAGGAAATTGGCAAATGGACAGAATATTGATTATTCTGAAAAAGGGCTTCATCTGCCCCTGCACTGGG
The DNA here is from genome assembly GCA_964017185.1 of Rugalucina vietnamica. NCBI lineage: Eukaryota > Metazoa > Mollusca > Bivalvia > Lucinida > Lucinidae > Rugalucina > Rugalucina vietnamica. The sequence goes on along the minus strand of OZ024881.1, from coordinate 17,797,417 downwards.
ATTAAATACCATAATATTAAAATATGTTTATTGGTATATGAAGCAGATCTCAGGTGAGCGTTTTACAGGATCATTGGTCCTCTGGTTTGGGGGGGGGGTTCTTTTTTTTTTTCTTTTTCTTTTTTTACTTTATTCATCAAGAAGAGCCACGTCAAAATGGTGTAAAATTATGCCGTTTTGAATTAAAACCAAAACTAAAATGTCTTAGTTGTTATTTATTACCATAGCAGCTACTGAGCGATTTATACCAGTGATAGTCCAGCTTTCAAGTTTCAGCGATTGGTATTATGTAAGTACTGTGAATATTGCCTTTTTTGATCCAGATGTCATTCATTGACAATTGACATCTATTTTAGATGCCTTAAAACTTGCACCACATTCGCAACACATCTAATGTACTGAACGAAGCAAAACTGCTCTTACTGTCCATTCACATTTTACTGTAATGTTAAATATACTTAAACGCAAAAGAAACGCAACAATTTACATTCTCGTTTTCTTCTATATTACCAGTGTAAGGATATTTTTGAAAGTTTATTTTATGTCCCTACACAATGTGTAATGGTTTGCCATAAACTGTATTTGATCGCATGTTTTCGTTCTGACGTTAATGTGACGTTTGTGTTTTTTGACAATTTGCGTCTAAAATATGGATGTTTATTTCGATTGAAAAACAAACAAAATCAATCGATAGCCTGGTGTCTGTACAAGCAGAAAACAACAAAAATGTTTGGAAATTATTGTTTAGCAGCACTGTTATTTAATGCGTTTCTTTGTTGACGTTAGCTTATTTTTTCAAACAGTCGTTACACACTCATTATGCCCGGCTAGGACGCAATCTTTTTGTCATTTGTGAAATGTACTGATAGCTACATTATGCCATTAAAAGGTTTGGATTATTGATATCCGTTTGCCTATTAACAGCCAATTACGTCAAAACTTAAACACGTCACACACACGTAATAAACGTCGACCAATGCATAAATTTTCCATATTTGTTCGTGTTGCACTTTTTGCTTTTGAAAGCACACGTTAGTTTGAAATTTCATTTTCGCATACAATGCAAGGTATTGCACCTCTGTGACTTGTAAAAAATGGGCAACCTTGAAGTTTTGACGTTTTCTCGGCAACCATAAGCAGCAGCGTTCTGATTTTCATGCTGTATGCAAGGCAAAGAACTGGACTTGTCAATCGTAGTATCACCAAAAGAAATTCCTGTCGATCAGAAGAAATTTGCATTTTATAAGTGTTGCGAAACTTTTGCGTTTAAGTATATTTGAATTGTTAAAGTTTCTCTTGGACGATTACTAATATACAAGCCGTTGATAAAATCGCCAGTCACAGTATTTCAATAAATTGTATTCAAATAGCATCAAATGTATGTAATAAATATTTGTCTAAGAATGCTATTACAATTATTCTACCCATTGCGGATCAAGTTCATGAAAATTGCTGCGCATGCACATATGAATGATTTGAGTATAAGAAACTTAGCATTATCTTGAACAGGGCCGTCGCCGCGTTTTAAAAAGTCCGGCAGAAGACATGGACGAGTGCCGAAGGCGCGAGTGGGGGAATAACCCCTCTCGTAAGGGGGGTTCAGGGGATGCTTCTAAACGCGTTCTGAGTGCGTTTTGGGGTCCGAGTTTCGATAGCTTTGTCAACAGAAACGACCGAAATTCAGACAGTCTAAATTGGAAAATTTATCAGAAAAACAAAGGAAGAGGCTAATGACAAACGTTTGTCAATAGCGAAAACACGTTAAATCTGCTATTTACAAACGTTTGTCAATAGCGATTTTTCGATAAAATCGCTAATGACAAACGTTTGTCAATAGTCAAAATTACGAAAAATCACTAAAATTGACAAACGGCTATATTATTAAAATCATCAATTGACAAACGGCTATATTATTTTTAATTAGCCAAGTTAGACAATGATAGCAGCAATGTACAATGTATCATCATCGTCTCCAACATCTTGGGCGGGGAAAACTGCATTATTAATTGGCAAATATTTGCCTTTGTAAATAGGAAAAAATATGTAAACTCGCTATTGACAAACGTTTGGATATTAATTAATGTTGAATTAGTCAAGTTTGGCAACAGCTGATAGTAACAAACGTACATGTACCAAGTATCATCATAAAATTAATCCTTATGCAGGGAAAACGTCCGAACTTTTTTTTATATGAAATACACCAATAGGCTCACGCAAATAGCAATATCTCAATTTATCAATCGAAGCTTATTTTGAGCCCAGAAAAATCGTATCGTGTCGAGGTTCCGGTTTCATATGATCTTAGCTGTTTAGAAAACTCAATACTAACAGACTCTGAATTTGCTAAACCGTGTTTTATAGTAGACTAACAAGCGTCTTTTCATTATACTCGTACTTGATTCAGTTTAACCGCCCTTTTGGATTGCGATATTTATGTTAAGACGAACTGGTCATCAGCTGGAGCGAACATGGGACTTCTTCAGTGTAAGATCCTTTCCCATAATATGTGCTTAGTGGGGCTCAAACCCATGAGTTGGTTGAGTAGAGTTTGTTGGTTGAGGGATTGTTTATTGCCCAAGTCAGCAAGTAATTTTGGGACTGAGGCAGCGTTTCCCAAGTTTTTTGCTTGAACTGAGGACACAACACGGATAAAATCAGGGCCAGATTCAGAGGACGTGAACGGGGTGGGGGCACTCACATTTGTTTTCTTCTAAGAACGAGCTAGCGATGTGCGAGCGAGAAAACTTGAGAAAAAGATATGAGAAAACTGCGAAAAAATGAAATAGGAATAATTCTACGGAGAATTTCAGACTAAGACCTTCTTATTTTCATAGCACATTTTGGTTGAAATTACTTGGAAAGAGCGCATAGGTATTCGTCCGCTTGCATCCTTGGAACGAGTAAGCTGTGCGAGCGAGGAGACTTTTGCGAAAATGAAGTAGGTTTCATGCTTCTATATGTCATTTTACAGAAAATTTACAAAATAAACATTTGGGTTTGAGCAAAAGGACTTTCTTCGTTTGAGCGAGCTGTGCGAGCGATGAAAATTTTGTTAAAATGGAACTGGTCTCATGCTTCTAGATGCCATTCTAGAGAGAATAAGAAAGAGTTAACTAGCGCAAAAATACAATGTACGCAATTGTCGGCAGTTAGCAATCCACAAGATGTGAAAACGCGCTTTTTAGGTGAGCTTAATAGTATACCCATGTTCCGTGGTCCGTCGTTGATATGACCCCTAGGTAATTAAGGTCCCAGCCAGCTCATTTGCATAACCAGGCTGGTGCTATCAGATTACAATTTAATGACTCTGCATCAGACAGAGACTCTTCTAAGAATAACCGCTTAATTTAACCAATCAGTGCTTGGCCAATTGCTTTTGATATGCACATTTAAACTGGTCACAGTTTGAAAATCAATGTGATAATTATGAAATCTTTTTCTTGATCAGCGCCTTTGTTTTCGCCAGACGGATAGTACATTCCTCTTCTACTTATATCCAAAGTTTCAATCTTCTAGTTCACCCTGTCCAACGTTGACGCCGGTGAAACGGCCCCAACACCGGTTACTACGGTGCTTTCGCTACAAAATTTGATGGATGCGAATAAATTTCTTGTGTTGTTCAATGTTATATAAACGTTTGCGATGAAGTAAAACGCGCATCTAATGGAGAATTAACTTGACTTTTTATTTCTGCTTGGACGAAAAACTGTATTTGTATAATTTTTCCAAACATTCGATTCAAAGTTGGTAAACAAGGTTCGGCCAAGGCCTATTCGGCCGATTTCTACAGAAACTGTTCGTATTTTCCAAAATACGCACAAAATGTAAACAAACGAGCATTTTGATATGAGTTGTAGGAAAGATTGTTGGACGTTTGCATCGTTCTCGATAGATTTTCCCCCGAAAAATGCACAGGAAGAATTTTATGGCAAAATGTAAACACAACGCCGGTTACTACGGTACCAGAATTACCTGGATTATTGGATAGATGGGCAGATGCGGATTGTGTTAACAATTTCGTGCCCAGCTTCTGCCTACATACCTCTTTTATGTAGTTTAGGGAACTATACGTTCATTGGCATGGTTATCAACCCTAGAATGAAGAGATTCTAATGAACCAGTTCCGTATTGCTATGAGATAGAAGTGGTTCCAATAGGAAAACAGGGCTTGTCCATGACTCACCAATTGCACGTACATGTAATTATACGTTGAGGTACCTTGGTATTATGAGTTACACCAGCCCTTCTGCAACCCTTATAAATTGAAGTACTTTCTTGCCTGTACTTACTTACTGGCACAATGACTCTATGACTGACTCACGCATTCGGAAGTTTCGAGTCGAAGCATGTATAATAATAATGATAATAATGATGATAATAATAATAACAATAATCTTTCATGTGGGTTTCGGGAACTTTACGTTAATTGGCATGGCCATCAAGTCTATAGTGATTTCTTTTAATGAAACGGTTCCGTATAAGATAGATAGTGCCTCATTGTAGAAAAGGTTGCCGTATAAGACACTACTCATTTCTAATTAAACTTCTTCGTATTTGTTCTTACTTCAGAACTGACTCATTAAGATTAAGATGTTTCTTACAACTCTTTACAAACTAAAAAAACCAAAACAAAAACAACATATCTTACTGTTCTGGAAAATAAACGTTCCTCTGATCAACCCGATTTTCTCCCATGAATTAGAGTTTTTAAAAGTATTTAAAAATGCGTAAGCCATATAGTAAAATAACTTCTTTGTCTGGCTTATTGACAATCAATGATTTAAAAACATATTAATGAGAAAGGGGTGGGTCATACCGCGGTTTAGGATACTCAAGTGACCCTTTAGATTTGGCAACAAAGAGAATTACTGTAAACGACTAGTATTATCCAAACGGCAAAGTATCGTATTGTTTCTTGCAGAATGAGACAATATAAGTGGAGGATGGGAAAGGAGTCATCATTGACCTTTTAATAAATCAAAGATAAAAAAAAAAAAAGATCCACATTCGTTTCAAACGGGAACCTTAGAGACTTTCATTGAAGACCGAGCTCCAAGTGAACTAAGAAGTCCAGTATCTACTGAAAATATAATCTTCTCCCCATTGAAAAGCTCCTGTTTGGTTGGGATTTTTTCCACAGACGTGACATTCCATTTTCTGACAAAAAATAAATAAACATATACGTATCAATTTGATTATTTAGTGTATTTCGGGTATAGCATTCCAAATAACCATATAAGGCAATATACGGTTAACATAAGGTGCATGTATGATATCACTGAGGGGGAGATAAATTATTTGTTTGTATATTTGTTCTTGTTTTGTCGTTCCAGTCAACAGTAACTGTTGTGGCCAGATTGGGAAGGGCTTCGACATTTTGTGGGATTGCTTTTCCAGATTGGGGTGCCATTTGAAATCCATTGTTTGCTCCAACACAGCATACATGTATTATATTTATACCGAAGAAATTACTCCGTTCACTTTACATTGCTTAAAATATTGAATATTAAGAAATAGATCAGCTCTAGCAGTGAGTTGTGAGATCAAATCATGAGCGCGCAACGCGAGTGATTTATCTGCATGCAACTGACTGACAAATAGTGAATTGTTATTCAACAAATCACGCACTAGAGCTGATCTTTTTCGATTCTAACATGCAATAAACAAAATGAAATCATTTTAAACCTTAAGTTTCTCAATAACTTTTCGACCATTGCATTGATGAAATTCCGCCAAACTTTTGACGTTACCGCAAATGTCTACACATGTTTGTTACGTTTTTAACTTGTTGAAATGACGTTTTATCGTCTAATGTCAAGGTAATGTGACTTATGAGATTGCTTAGGTCATAATCTTACCAAAATGGCGTAAAAACGTCGAAAATTTAAGTCACGCTTATTCGCCCAGTAAAATTGATGCACAATATGACACGTTTTATAACCATTGGCTTATAGGCGAGACGTGTTAGAATTTTCCATATTCAATAGTTAAGAATGTTTTCGATGAAAACTTATATCATATTCAATAGTTTGCACGGGTCTAAGAAGCAAGTTCCCGGCGGGACTACCTTCGATAGAACAGTAGGTCGCCATTGAAAAAAAATATCTGGCAGCCATTTTCCGTTTCCATTTCAACTAAACGAACGACGAAACTAGGAAAAATACAGATTTCCTCGCACAATAAATACACAAAACTTCATTTCATGACAAATACCTCAAGTTTTGGAAGAAAAATGATTTAAAAGTGTTTGCACTCCGAATTTCTAAAGTCCAATTCGCATGCGCAAAAAATACACGCGTGTAAATATACTCCGGTGTGTATTTATACTCCGGTGTGCAAATCAACCTGAGAGTAAATTTAAATTGCGTTCGCATGGGTTTTATCGCCAGGAGTATTTTTGTAGGTAAATTTATCATTTCTATATTAAAACCTGTTCATTTAAGTTTTCTGTATTTGCAAAACAAGAAGAGGCTGCTTCAAGGTGTTCATGTAGACTTTGGCAGCAGAGGGGAATCATGTAATGGTCAGGCATAACCTTAGCAGTTATACAATTCCTTTTTTCATCCTTTTACAAGGAATTACTGTTAAAATGCCCCAAGAATCCTAACCAAGAATATTGAAGAAATAGTGTGGCTGTTTGCACTCCATATGATCTAAAATGTTATGAATGGCAATAAACTCTTATTTAGCAACAATGTCCACAGTTTTAGCAAATGTCATATAATCAGTTAGGAACAAAAAATGTGAAAATTCGTTATCTAAAAGCAGAATATTGACTTGAAATAAAAATACTCATGGGTAAATTTTACTTTGCGTTCGCATGGCACATAATAGTAAATTTACACGTGTGTATTTGTAAATATAGAATTTGCATCTGGTCAGACCCAGGAGTAAATTTACCCATATGTAAATATACTCCGGTGTGTACTTGCGTTCGCATGCGTCATTTACTTACCCCGAGTAAAATTTGCACACCGGAGTATATTTACACGTGTGTATTTTTGGCGCATGCGAATTGGACTTAACTTTGTTCATGAAATTTCCGATCGCAACGACGCCAAAGAGTCACGCTTATTCGCCCAGTAAAATTGATGCACAATATGACACGTTTTATAACCATTGGCTTATAGGCGAGACGTGTTAGAATTTTCCATATTCAATAGTTAAGAATGTTTTCGATGAAAACTTATATCATATTCAATAGTTTGCACGGGTCTAAGAAGCAAGTTCCCGGCGGGACTACCTTCGATAGAACAGTAGGTCGCCATTGAAAAAAAATATCTGGCAGCCATTTTCCGTTTCCATTTCAACTAAACGAACGACGAAACTAGGAAAAATACAGATTTCCTCGCACAATAAATACACAAAACTTCATTTCATGACAAATACCTCAAGTTTTGGAAGAAAAATGATTTAAAAGTGTTTGCACTCCGAATTTCTAACTTTGTTCATGAAATTTCCGATCGCAACGACGCCAAAGAGTCACGTCGACGTCATCAATTTTACTGCAACGTCACGGTTCTCGCGTACACTAAGGCGAAGCCCTGCGTGTGTTGCAATATGGTGATAAGTCGCTAAAACCGATACCTTTTTACGTGACATGTGGCCAAATGAAATGTCTATCAGGACTGGAGATGCCAGGAATAAGCATTTACAAACCTTCCATTGCGTACTTTAGGGTATATACATGTAATGAAAAGGTTATTGAATGAAAATCGTAAACAATTTGGAACTCGTTCATATGGCTGAGATTCACTCGCAAGCTCGTGCGTCCTCGCAATATGAACTCGTTCAGAATAGTTTTCAACATTCATTCAATAACCTATTATTATTATTATTATTATTATTATTATTATTATTATTATTATTATTATTATTATATAACATGTTGGATAATGTTTTGACTTATAAACGTTCGAATGCCAGAGTCAGTCATAGAGTTATTGAGCGAGTAAGTAAGTACAAGCAAGAAAGTGCTTCAATTTCAAAGTATAATTACGTGCATTTGGTGAGTCACGGACAAGCCCTGTTTTCCTTTTGGAACCACTTCTATCTCATAACAATACGGAACTGTTTCATTAGAATCTCTTCATTCTATGGAGGCAGAAGCTGGGCACGAATTAGTAACACAATCCGCATCTTGTAAAGCTAGAATGCCCATCTATCCAATAATCCAGGTAATTCTGGTACCGTAGTAACCGGCGTTGTGTTTACTTTTTGCCATAAGCACCGTAGTAACCGGTGTTGGAACCTTTCACCGGCGTCAACGTTGGACAGGGTGTAGTTCAGCCTGGTTTGTGACGGACCTGGTGATGAACCCAAACTGTTGGTTTTCTCATGCACAGGTTCTTTTCATGTGTAGTGATTTAAATTTATAAATAAAAAAGTAAACTAAAAATGAACGCATATATTTCTGTGTCAAGCAACAACTTTCTAATGACACCTTTGTAAATGATGTCAGAAAATTTGTGAATTTTCCATAATGGTTATCAATGTTCATGCTTTAATATCAAACATTTTCGGTTGTATTAAATTAAAGATCACTTCAGTGCAGACTTTAATCGATAATCCTTTTTAATCCCATCACTGTTGTTAACACAGGTGTCACTACTGTAAACTATGTTTTTATAACGAGTGCATTTCACACCTTTGGCTGACGTACATGTACCTAATAAAACCGATGACGCGTGTCTTCAGTTATTAATGGTTTTGGGTAGCCACATGAAATAATATTGGGTCGAAAATTTTAAAATTGTGGCCCAACCTATGTTCGGCCATAGGCCCATAGCCGCTATAGCTGCCATTTATCGAAAAATGTACTAAGGCCACCTGATTTCTGGTTTTCCTCCAAACCCACACTAAAAGAGCTATTTTGTAACATGTTTCTGAAATTATTCTGCTTAAAGTACCCGAAAGCTTACGAAAACTAAAATACAGGGGTTTTGTAAAGTTGTAAAAATGAAAATTTTCAGTAGAAAGTGTTTGATATTTTTCTTATTTTTGCTCAAAACATTGATTGTGAGTACACGTTAGAACCGCCTTGACGACTACCCACAATCTATGTTTTGGAGGAAAAATAAGAAAAATAGATATACCACTGCATATCCCAGTAATATAAAACTGGGGTATAATGGGGTAGTTATTTCACGGACATGTTTTCCTGATGTCAGGGACTGGAGGCTGACTGAGAATTGGAACACGTATCAAAATTTTGGTGTCGGATAGGTACACATACCCATAGATGAAGGTAAAACATCAAATGTCATGATCAAGAATTTAACCCACTATTTTCGCCTTTCTTATTTAAGCGTTTGGAGTTTAATTTTTGTTTCATAATATGCATCATCAAAGACCCTTTTTTCGCTATCAAGTATCTATTTTTGCATTTAACTTTTCCCCTCTTTTCGCTTAGCTATCAAGAATATATTTTCGCTACCTAGTCCTATTTTAAGAGATACTCGAGTAATCGATTGTTAATCAGACACGCGTCTATTGTCTATTGCACCTGTATTGTGCAGTTAGCGTAGTGATTTTAAGAGGGAACAGAATTAGAAAGAAGTGCGATCTTTAATCCGGGTGTTTTCACGTGAATTGCTAGAATGCATGTGTCATAAAATTCTTACAATTTCGAGTAAAGTATATGTCTATGCCATGCCAAATGTCTCCATGCTGCGTAAGGTTTACCTCCAGTATGCTGTGCAATGGCTAAATCCATCGGGTAGCACAAGGGCTACAAAGCACGAGTGGTCGGGTGAGAATATGCACCCACCACCCTACCCAATGGGACCTAAAGAAATAGATGGAGTGTTTGTGCCTCCAGACAAAGCTTCTACGCTACTGACTTACCACCTGATTACTGGTTAACCGCTAAGGTCTGAGCCGATTCCGATAGCGTAATGGTTAGAACATCCGCTTCGGGAGCGGGAGGTCGTGGGTTCGATCCCGGGCCGGGCTTGGCGCTCAGCATTATAAGGCAAGCACTGGCTTCTCTTCTCCCAAAACAAAATATAGCATCACTAACATCGCATGTCTAATATGAAAAAGTCCGAATAATAACAAAAAGGTCCGAAAATAATCAATGTCTGTATTCACTAGAGGACCGTATGGAAGACTGGCCGTTGTGCTAAATACGTTATCCTCTATAAATATAGAGATTATTATTATTATTATTAGCCTGCCCAGGTAAAGTGGTTCAAGTAAAACCATCCATACATATAAGCATTTTTGGTTAAGTGGTTGTATTTGAAGCACTATTTGGATGTCATGACGTCCTATGTTGGGTAAAAATCCCATAAAATGGAGGCAACGACCATGGCTGTTTACTGGGACGCTAAGCCGCAAGCCAACTCAAGCAAATAAACAAAGCGCTCCAGTCCCGCGCATAGTCAAAGCCAAAAGATAGCCACTGTAAAGAATGTGTTTCTGAGGGTATTTTAGTCTACTGAACGCATGCCATTTACGTAAACCGTTTACGCAATAGAATGTGCAAATTAATTGAGTCCTCCGTCAAACCACCCATCATTAATATTCATTTTATATTGACCATTCAAATCTGCACATTAGCTAACGGTCAATGACGGTTAGACAACACGTGGGTTAGACAAACAAACCAACACGTGCTTTTTACAGGTAAATATAGGTGCAAAAACTTAATGTTTGTCTAAGGAAATAGGGGTGGGCGTGGCTATACCTTGCTGGCGGAGGAGTCAATTGTCACACAGTGACTTTATAATACGACCCCTAACTTCTACAGCCCTTACGTCATCGTTCAGAAACCTCCTGTACTTATGTTGTCTAATAATTATGTACTATATTAGTCTAAGATCGTATCTGTATCTTCCAATTTTGGTAATTTACTAGTAAGAGCTTTTCAACATCAGTGAAAGTGGCCAAGTGGTATAGCGTCTTGGGTGCGAACTCCACTTGTGCCTTGTTATGCACATTAACTCTCCCAAATAGCGAATACCCAGAAGCGGTCGCTCCTCCCAAACTTCAACTTGAATTCAACATTGTTGACGTGGGCATCAAACAAAACCCTTTGTATGTTTGAAAGGTGCATGTTTATGTCTGTATTATGTGTGTTAATAATTCTAATAAAATATATAAATCATTGAAAACATACGAAATATCTGTTCTATATCTATGATTAACAATAAATTAATAAACTAGGCCGAGTCCGATATTATTTTGCTGGTCATCATTTTATTTACAACCGTTTGGAAATATTCGTTAAAAAAAGGCTTATGATAAGCGTTTGTCATTAGCGATTTTTCGTATAAATCGTATGAGACAAACGTTTGTCAATAGCGAAAATACGTGAAATCCACTATTTACAAACGTTTGTCAATAGCGATTTAATCGAGAAATCGCTAATGACAAACGTTTGTCAATAGCGATTTATACGAAAAATCGCTAATGACAAACGTTTGTCAATAGCCACTCCGAATTCTTTTTTATTTTCATTTATTTATTTTGTTTATCTATTTATTTTTTCACACCGAATGTACGTTGTGGGAACCGAATGTCTTAGGCTGTTTTGCAACGGGCGGCACTTGCATATCCATGAAATAGCATTGATATATTACTATCAACACAGTCTCAGAACTTAAAATATGCATGCATGCAAATTCAAAATGTTTTTTGTATTATTTGCAGCCGACATTTTCCTTGATAAGCTACATTTGGAGATTAACAGCCCTGGGATTATGTTCTGTCTTTTTTCATGTCACTGTGGCACACAAAATCAAAACGAAGATTGGATTAAAAAGCAACAATTTATTTATCTTTCACTAAACATAATCCCCAAATCCAGTCAAATAGGTGTCATTTTAATGACAGCAATGTTTTGACACGCTTCGTGTTTCTTGTGATGTTTGTTTTCGCACCTTCGGGTGTTGCTGATAATTTCACCAATAAGCCGCAACTCGTTTGAAAGCACTGCGATCGAAAAAAGTGGCTCGGCGGATACCATGGTCGGCCAAAAAAGTGGTCCGGCGCTCGCCGGACCTGCCGCACCGGCGACGACGGCCTTGCTTGAAGCCAATTTTGTTCCTCATCATCTGCAATGCTTTTCATTTTTGATCAAGCATGCGACTGTGACTACTGGAGCGTGAAAGTATATGCCTAATTGAAGTCAATGCGGATCAGTATATCACCACCGATGGGGTTATTCTTCAAATTCTTTGCATGTAGTCATACAGTGAACCTTATCAAATATTCCGAGGACCAAAACGTGCTTTTTTCGGCGTCATTTCCCCATAGCCATGTTTGCTCAACCCCACCTCCACCGAACACACGATTTTCCATGGGTGAACTGAATAACGTCGGAACAGTATACTTGTTAAAAACGCAGATTATTTCATTGTTTACACTGCTTAATTTTATAATATAAATACTTAGAATGTAAAAATATACCTTTAGTTACAAACATCAAACAATACAAGTGTTTGAGAGCATTAAATGACAGTATGCGGTTAAACGTGATTCGGAGTAACTACAACGATACCATTTCAAAGTTTCTAATTAAATATGTCGTAATATTCGATTTTAGGACGGAAACTTCGTCAAAATGACAGAAAATAATTGGGAAAAGTATTAGCAACCAATATCGAAAGATAACTTACATAGTACCTTTCATTTTCGGTCGCCGTGTGTTAAAGAAAGCTTTTTCCATCGTGTTTCTATATGAGCCGGAAACCATTGACGTGAACAAGATGTTGACGTCATTATCCACGATCATTGACCAGTGGAATAAAGCATATTTGAATCGAGTGTCAAGTGGCCAAGTTCGTTTGTAAAATTCTTTTGAAAATTATTTTGATCCGGATCATCTACAGATCCGCTATGGCTACAACAAGTGTACATAACTTTAAACATTGTCATAGGCAGGTACGCGTTGCACAAGAAATAATTCTATCGAAACTCTCTATAAACTGTTGATGCTATTCCCAGAGGCAAAGTTATTAGATTTGGTCAACTTGTAGAAATTTGTGTGCTGAAAACATGCATTTGCAAGGTACCATGACACAAGGCAGTAGGTACAATTAAATTCCAAGCCGAAGGCTCACAGGTGAGCGTATAGGGTAGGCAGGCATCCTCCGACTGTCGTCCACAATGTCAAAGATCTTCTCTGAAACCCCTTGGCCAATCTAAGCCCAATTTTATAGGAAGCATTTGTTGGAAGTGGGAATAAATGTGTTCATAAATAATCCAGGTCACATGACCAAGATGGCCGCCACACACATATAATTATGGTAAACACCCTTCAAAATTCTACTAGGCGGCCCCCGTGGCCGAGCAGTTAGGAATGCCATTTTTATCACTCAGTCATCTCACCGCTGTGTCGGGTGTGGGTTTGAACCCCGCTGTGGCCACGTGAGAGGAGCCAAGTTTTGCTTGCGGATGTGCCAGGTGGTTTTTCTCTGCGTTCTCCCATTTTCAACCCCCCCACCCATACTGATTGGCTCGTCTCATATGAGCTTAAATAATCTTGAAAGGGACGTTATCTTAATCTCCGGAACCACTGGACGGATTACAACGAATCGTGGCATGAAGCATCGGGGACTGGAGTACTACAATGTGTTTATAAATTATGACCTTTACCTATTTTACGGCAAGGTCAACATAGGTAGCCCATGCTTTTGAATGGGAAAATTGTTTAAATGTCATTTGAAGGGAAAAACTTGCAGGAAATGGACTGAAGATCTGTGATTCTGAAAAAAAAATGTCCCCCAGGGCTTGGTCTGCCCCCACCTCGGGGCAATATACGAGCCCCCCGTATATTACACTAATATTCAAAGATCTCTGAAACCACTTGGCCAATCAAAGCCAAATTTTATACGAAGCATCTGTTGGAAGAGGGAACCAAGGTGTCTATAAATAATACAGATCACATTTACTAAGATGACCGCCACGCCCATATATGGTAAAACCCCTTCAAAATTCTTTTCCGAAACTGGTTTACCGATTTCAAAGAAACTTGGCATGAAGCATCAGGGACTGGAGTATTACAATGCGTTTATGAATTATGACCTTTGGATGACCTTGAACTAGTTTACGGCAAGGTCAACATAGGTCGCCCATGCATTTGAATGGGAAAAATTGTTCAAATGTCATTTTAAAGGAAAAACTTGCAGGAAATGAGCAAATGGACTGAAGATTTGTGGTTCTGAAAAAATTTGGAAACCAGGGGTTGGTCTGCCGCTCCCTGGGGCAATATATATGTATATTACAATAATATTCAAAGATCTCTCAAACCACATGGCCAATCAAAGCCAAATTTTATAGGAAGCATCTATGGGAAGGGGGAACCATTGTGCTTATGAATAATCCAGGTCACATGATCAAGATGGACACCTTGCCCAAATATGGTAAAATTTCTTTAAAGAGCGCCGTATATTACAATAATATTCAAAGATCTTCTCTGAAACCACTTGGGCAATCAAAGCCAAATTTTAAAGAGAAGGGGGAATCAATGTGTATATAAATAATCCAGGTCACATGATAAAAGATGGCCGCCATGCCCATATATGGTAAAAACCCTTTAACATTCTCGGGGAACCACTGGACCGATTTCTTTGAAACTTGGCATGAAGCCTCGGGGACTGGAGTACTACAATGTGTTAATAAATTATTACCTTTAGATTACCTTGACCTATTTTACGACAAGGTTATTCGAATGAGGAAAATTGTAAAAATGTCATTTGAAAGGAAAAACTTGCAGGAAATGGACAGGAGATATGTAATTCTGAAAAAAATGGACCCCCAGGGGTTGGTCTGCCCCCAACCCTGGGGCAATATGTATATTACAATAATATTCAAAGATCTTCTCTCAAACCACTTGGCCAATCAAAGCCAAATTTTATAGGAAGCATCTAAGGGAAGGGGGAACCTTTGTGTTTATAGATAATCCAGGTCATGATCAAGATGGCCGCCTTGCCCATATATGGTAAAATTCCTTTAAAGAGCACCGTTTCTTAATCACTCGATCATCTCACCGCTGTCTCTTATGGGTTCGAACCCGGCTCTGGCCACATGTGAGAAGAGCCAAGTTCTGCTCGCGGGTGTACCAGGTGGTTTTTCTCGGGGTTCTCCCGTTTTCCCCCCACCTACTGATTGGCCCATCTCATATGAACTGAAATAATCTTGAAATCAGTTTTACGTCCCGTAAAACTGAATTTAAAAATATAATCTCCGGAACTGGTTTACCGATTTCAAAGAAACTTGGCATGAAGCATCGATGACTCAAGTACTAAAATTTTATATAAATCATGACCCTGTGATGACCTTGACCTATTTTAAGGCAAGGTCAACATGGGTTACCTATGTACGATGGGCAGTTGGAAAGTACATAGTATGGCATCGTAATTTCTTAATGCGTTGGTAAAAATAATACATGTATGGAAAATAGAATTCCTCCTCTCCAAGATGATGCATTGGTTAATGTCCGAAGAACAGGTGTGCACGTGCCTTGCACGCTCAAAATGAAGGCATGTTTATATACTGGCGGAAATTTTCTAAAACTCGATAGAAAATCAGTGATTTAACTCGAGAATAAGCGATGTCTCAGAAGTTGTCTTCTGCGGTCATTGCTTGCACGACTAGCATCATTAGATGCGAAAAATGTTGATTAATTTAGAAGTTGTACCGTTTCTAAAATAAGCGTTTTTGCGTCTTTTCTTCCCATTTGTATTGAGATTAAGGTTGATATTGCAGCAAGATTTGTGCCTTCTGAGTATATGTTTTGCGTTATTCGTTGTGAACAATGCATAAAGAGAATTTCGTCCTGCAAATACGTCGTCTTATCTTGCTCAGTTCCTTTGAAAATGACTTTACCCAATATTTTCAAGGAGTGGGTGGGGTAACTAACCCCCTCATATCTTATAAACTATAGAATGTTTCTTTAGGAAATCTTGTCAGTCATCACTCTAGTAATTGATTTAAACTCCCAAACCGTTCATACCATTCTATTTGCTACACAAACAAAATGATTCCGCCTAACTAAAATCACCCATACCCATGACCAGATTTGAACAGTTATCTACCCTTTGATGTGCTTCTTATAATATTTCAGGCGGTCCCCGTGGCCGAGCGGTCAAGAGCGCTGTTTCTTAATCATTCGATCATCTCACCGCTGTGTCTGGTGTGGGTTCGAGCCCCGCTCTGGCCACGTGAGACAAGCCAAGTTCTGCTTGTGTGTGTGTGCCATGTGGTTTTTCTGGGGGTTCTCCCGTTTTCGCCCCGCCTACTGATTGGCCCATATGAGCTGAAATAAGATTTTTAACCATTTTTCATTTTTGATTCATCCAAAAACAGAGAAATAACATTTCATGGAACAAACTTTTACACCAGTCTATACAAATACAAGGAAACACGTGTATACACGCCCCCTAATCTTTTAAAGCATGAGTCTTGATTCAAAGACGACTATAAATTGGAAACTTGTCAGTATTAAAAATGTGTCATGGATGATGTCTAAGCATTTTGGTGTCAGCATCATCTCAGGCATTTGCTTTATTAAATTTCTTAATCAATTTTAAAAGGTCTGTGAATCTAGTCAAATACTTAAAGACATATTTCCATGTCTATTGAGAGTCATTAGATAAGGGACAGGGCAATAGAAAACCTAGTGCCCTGACAATGACTCAGAATACAGGTAGGGGCCAAAACAGGAAAAATCAATATTGATTGCTGAGGGAGGCAGTTGGAACCACATGCCAGACAGCATCGTGCACGCAGAGACGAGACCGTTTTAAAGAAGCTCTCCTAACACGCGACGAAATCTCGCGCTCTCTCTCCCGGAGTGAAATATACCAGAAGATACAGATACGGATAACAGATATTGCACAGGTTATCAGGGACCATAAAATCAATAAACAGTGGAACAACAGGTATTATGTAGGGACCTCTATGAACCCCTGCAGAGATGTCATAATCACCTCATTATGACAGTCCTTTGATCTAAGGACCATATTGTCCCATTAGGGGTCATTAACCGAATAAACAGTGGTACCACTTTTAGCTCCTTCAGAAGTAAGTCTTTAAATGGTATCATCTTGGTTTACTCTTTATAGTGTCTACACTCATTTAGACCAACAGTATTTCACTGAAGTACATTTCATTTCTGTGCATAAGAAAGAGGTAGCAGGGCTTGTTACAGCTAACCAGGTACATGTATATCAGGAGTATATGCAATAGTTTTAACACTCAAAGATATTTTATCAGTGTAGGAAATGAAACTGAGATCCTTTAAGAGCAGTGAACATATAAATGAGAAAGGGTGATGGGCCATACCGCGGTTTCGTTAAAGCCTCACCCTATAGATTTGGCGACAAGGAGCCAAAAAGTGTAACAGTGTCATTTTATGTTTGCGACAATCACATTATAGCAACTGAGACATCCATGAGATAATTATACCCCCCCCCCCCCCCGCAGTTTTAAGGGGGTATACTGTTTTCACGTCCGTCCGGGTCTCCGTGCGTCCGTAACACTTTGTTTCCTTAATATCTTGAAGCCCCTTGGTCGGAATTTCATGAAACCTTGCACACACATACATATTGATGGGCAAATATTATGATAAAACATAAGGGGCTAGGGGCCAGTTCTGTGAGAGTTATTTCCCTTTGTAATTCTTAATTGCAGTCTTTATACGCATATGTATAGTGCCTTCATGGGCCAATCAACTCCTACCACAGTTTTCCATGAATAACTCTGAAACTTTACAAATACAATGGAGACATGTTTGACATTTGCATGAAGTAGTTTGATAGTGAAAAAATAATTTTTGACAAAATTACAACTGAGAGAACATAGACAATTTTTCATGAGCATTTTCTATTACTGCTATGGTAGGGGCTATACGGGCCGATCAACTCCTTCCACAGTTTTTGCTGGAGCCATTTGAGCCGCGCCATGAGAAAACCGGAGCCAGTAACTGCGAAGCTGATTAGCGCCTTATTTTTCGCTATACAGATACCGGTAATACAATCCATCTTCCTAAATCCGAAATTTCGAGCTTTTAGCCTTTGTCAGAGACTGTACAGACCGGTTTGTGTCGGACCTGTACGGAACCCCGAAGACAGGTTTTCTCATGTCGCGGCTCATTTGATACTTTGCCATCACACTGAACATGTGCATGAAGAAGTACAGAACCCCGAAGACCGCTTTTCTCACGCCGCGGCTCATTTGATACTTTGTCATCACAATACAGACACACTGGACATGTGCATGAAGAAATATTTTTTTTTTTTTTTTTTTTTTTTTTTTTTTTTTTTTTTTTAGAAAAATAATTTTTAACAAATTTGCAGCTTTGTGAACTTAGACCATCTTTGTGCATTGTTTTCAACATGTGTTTCATGGTAGTGCCTATACGGGCCGATCAACTCCTACCACAGTTTCTGCTGGAGCCATTTGACACTTTTGACTTCACATGGACATGTGCATGAAGAAATATTATTTTGAATAAAATATTTTTGACAAAATTGCAGCTGTTTGAACTTAAAGGGTACTCACACCACAGCGTATAGCACCAACGTATGCCGACGTACGAGATATTTTGTCCATACGTTGGTGTACGTTGCATACGTTCGGCATAAGTTCTGCATAAGTTAGAGGTACGCTACAATACGCTGGCATACGTTGTCGTACGTCGTGTACGCCCAGAAATGCATGCACAAAATTTCCAACGTATGCCGACGTACTGATAATAAGTTACTCATAAGTTAGGCGTACGCAACGAATACGTTATGCATAAGTTCATGAACGTTACCTGTAAGTTACTCATACGTTCGCATATGTTGTCGTACGCCAAAGCTCACCTTGATTTTTGTTTAGCGTATGAGAAGCGTATGCATAACGCATTACCAACGTACGAGCAGCGTGCTCGGAACGTACGCAGCGTATGTTAAACGTGCGAAGAACGTACTCAGCGTATGCACAACTTACGCGTAGCGCATTGGTCAGCGTTCGGGATTTTATGTATAAAAATGGAAGGAATAGGGACTGTGTTCATGATTAAATAGCCACATGGAAGCATCAAAATAATATACTCGGCCAACAACAAATTGCACAATAAATTGTATTCACTGTTGTATTATCGCTTGTCCAGAGAATATTTTTTTGTAAGAACTGGATGCCTTCAAAGCTCATATTCGATGACCCTTTATAAAATTATCGACATATAAAGTATGAAAGATTTGTTGAATATTAAAGTCACTTTCGAATATTAAAGGTAGCTGAAAATTTAAGCAGGTAGATTCCACAATATGCTGGTTATTTTCAATACGTGTATATCGAATGTTGTTGAGAAATTGTTATGGGAGACTTCCTTAGCTGTGAGAAGTGTTAAGATTGAAACAGAAACAGACGCGAATCTTAAAAAAGTTACCCTGGCATAATAATATATCTTTGTACTAAGACAAGAATACAGGCAGTGACAATTTGTTTGTTTCGATTTTGGTGTGCATGGAAGCTTAGTCACTAATATACATGTATCGAATATTGCACAATTAAGTATAGTTTATGAGTTATATCATGCAAGTTTTCAGCTCCAGTCAATTATTTGTCATTATTGATGATTTTGTTTTGTTAAGTGACCCATAAACTCAGTTCTACCTAATTAGGAAATGATTCTTCTGAGAAACGATATAAGAAATCCACAAAATGCACCCGAATAATCAGGTGTGTACATTACTTTGGTCATTTTAATTTCCTTTTATTTATTTATCTATTTATTTTCCATTTTTACTGGATATATGTTTGACTCCCTTTTTTGAAGAACGTCAAGTTCGTTAGAAGCACGCTGTGCATACGTTTGGAATACGTCAGACGTACGTTGTTCATACGCTCCTAATAAGTCACGAACGCTATGCTAACGCTGGGCGCACGCTGTTATACGCTGTTATAAGTCATGATACGCCAGGGATACGTTATGAATAAGCTACTCATACGTTAGACATAACGTTCCGTGCGATAAGCATACTAGTCCTGTAGCTATTTGGGCTATTTGAGGTGGACCTGGATTTAAAGTACATAGAAAATGTTTTTACATATTTGGAAAGCTGAGGTCTTCTACATTAAGAATCCGATGGGTGACATCTTGTCACCATTGAGCAATTTGAGAATTTCAAGATGGCGTCCTAGATTACTGCCCATATGCAGAAAATACCATTTTCCTGTGAAATAATCATGTTTTAAAAGACTTTGAGACCTGAAATCACTTGTATTTAAAAACTGAATTAATTGAACATTAAAATAAGTGCACGAAAATATACACTGTAAAGGGGGCACCAAAGATGGCTGCCAAAACTAGGGAAAATACAATAATTTGAAAGCGTAGCCTTTGAAAATTCAAACTCTTCAAACCAAACAACTTGGTGGCAATTTGTTAACATTTATGGATTCAGTGGATGGCATCTTGTCACCATTGAGCAAATTAAGAAATTCAATATGGCATACAAAATGGCTGCCAGTTTATTGCAAAATTAATTACCATGCAAATATTCATGTTTTGGCATATTTAAACCTGAAATCAGTGCAATTAATACCATGTAAGGATTGCATCAAAGATGACCACAGCAATAAAGGGAAGTTTTACATTTTTTGGTTTTTGTTTTGTTGCTTTACGCCCAAGTCAACCGATATTGTCATGTCGGGATATTACCTCCATTTTATGCAAATTTATCCAATACTGGGATGCCATGACATCCGAGACTCATTTAACTACAACCTCTTAATATTAAACAACTCATGCTTATAGATACAGATGCTCTTTAACGATCTCAATTTTATTTTTATTTGTATAAACCACTTTTCTCATGCAGGTTCAGACCAGTGATTAAAAGGCTGGTCAGATAGTTTTATCTGGAAAAACAAGCAGCCCATATTTCTTTCACAACCTAAAATGACGGGGTGCTGCATGCGGAATACTACAGAAGGGTGTTCAAGAGGGAGAAACACAAAATATATTAGCTGCATTTGTCTACAGGCAAAATTTTAAAAAAATCTACTGAATGACCATCTGATTAATGTGTTACAGCACAGAAGGCCTTAGCCTGCCCTAGGAAAGTGGTTAAAGTAAAACCATCCATACATGTAAGCCTTAGTTGTTAATTTAGGTGTTTATATTGAGAATCACAAGCACATATTGAGAGGCATGTCATCCTAAAGTTTGGTAGAAGTCCCGACATGACCATAGCTACTGACTGGGACATAAAGCATCACCACAAGCAAACAAACAAATTAGTAATGTGGTCGCTTTCACATAGTATAAAAAGTCAAAGTTCTGTTGTCAAATCACTGCAAAATACAGGAACATGTAGTTCACAGCGACTTACGCTAAAAATGATGGTTCAAAAATTGGGGTTTTATGTCTCATTATCTATAGACCCACATACATGTATATTTTCTCATATACATGTATGCATTTTTTTATTCTGGAAGACATGTCATTCTAAAGTTTGGAAATGTAGATCCAAGTGACCTATGATTATGACTTTTAGGGGGCGGGCGTAACTAATGTTGTCAGAACTTGAAGTACAATTCCTTTGTCTTTTGAGATAACAATAAAATATATTTAAACTATGATTACTGTAAAAGCATGTACTCCTATTGATTGAAAGTCATTAGCTGATAACTGATATGAAACATGATACTAGAAAACCTGGTGGCCAGACAATGGCTCTGAATACAGGTAGGGTTTCAAAACGAAAATTCAATATTGATTGCAGAGGGGGACAGTTTTACTGTACAGGTAATTAGGGACAATAAAACCAATAAACATTTGTATCACATGCATTTTCCTTTAGGAGCCTCTTTATTATCCCAAAAAGCAATGACATTATCGCCTTATTATGGCAGTCATTGGCGCATAAAATGAATAAACAAATTGAATTAACATTGGCACCAATATAGCTCATTCAGAAGAATATACACTGTATCTCTTTTAAATGTAGAACAATGGGTTCTACTGACAAACAATCTATATGCACACTTTCAAATATCCTGGGTCTAGAAAATATGCATGTACAACTAAATGGTATACATTGAAATATTATAGGCTGGAATCAAGCTTGACACCAAGCTGAAAGTCTACAAGGCTGTGGTACTGCCAACCCTCTTGTATGCAATTGAGACCTGGACAGTTTACCAACATCATGCAAAGAGACTTCACCATTTCCACTTTTTTGCGTTGTTTTTGAGTGGGTTATCTTCCTTATTGTAAGATAAACCATCTGTAATGCAAGAAAACAAAACATACGATACTATTACTAAAATGCTCATTTTCTAAGCTTTTAAATCATATCATTTTCATTTTCGTGCGACAAATAATGTTATTTTTTATAAATTATTTAATAAGGCTGAATTTTTGTCACACTTGACGTAAACGCATGTCACAGAACGTCGTACCGTACTTTTATTGGAACACACATTTCAGCTTCTTAAAATAGAACTGCCCAGTGGAGAAAGAAAAATAGTTTAGAAGAATCTCTTGAATAAAAATTAAAAATATTAAATTTTGACTCTCGAAAGTACAAACATGCAAGCGAACAATCAAATAACCTGACATCTATCTACCCGCGGCTTAGCGCGAAATAAGTCAAACTGAACGTTAACGTCGTGTTACACAAAATTTGTACGAACATCGCGCGTCACGTCAGTCCGTGGTCTTTATTGAGACAGGTAATACAGGTAAAGATATGCTACTGTGCAGCTACTGTCATATTTATTGCCTTATTGATAATCCCAAAGACACTACCTACCTGAATAAAGTGCAATGAAAATAATCACAGGTATGGTAAAAGGCATTTATGCTTATCTGTTTTACAAGCGAGCATATATCAGTTTTTCCACAGGTAGCAGTCACATCCAATCATTTTATGAGCTGCTGGAGACTTTTTTTTATTTTTCCTTTTCTTGTTACATTCAATTTCAACATGATAAACAAAGCACAAATAATTGATATCAACATACAATATGGTACATCAAAATATTGTTTTGTTCACTAGCACTCTCAACAGTTAGGTTGCTACAATTTCATATCTGAGATAGATACTAAAATAGAAAAAATATGTTTTATAAAAATATAAATATGTTTGAAATAAATATTATATGTCTATATTTACCAGAAATAAACTAATTTCCGAAAGTGAAAGTATCATGATAATTAACAACAATAATTAACTATGATCGTAAATGAATTTGTTACCAATATTCTATGATTGATTTTCTATGATTGTTTTAATTTATATTATATAAAAATATAAATATGTTTGAAATATATATTACAATTCAAAACCCAAAATGTTAAAGGTTTGTGTATAAAACTTGTTCTTATAAATTGTTCTTATAATATTTTGCAAGAATAGTTAATTATTTATGAACACTTTGAAACACTTGAAAACAATGTTTTTATCATTTATTATCAGAGTTGTGTTTATTTTGTCTGTTAATCATCTTTTGAAAGTTTCTCAAAATTCTTTAACTAAGTCGCATCTGGCAAATAAGTGCATGATACTTTCACTTTCCTTATTACAATATGAGCAAAGATCAGTTTCTTTCTTTTTGATGTTATAAAAGCTTTAACATTTGTCATTCTCAAACCTCTGGTTTCAATATTTTTTACAATTTGCGTTCTACTTATTCTATCAGGACCTTTATTCCATAGGAATTCAAATAACATTTTTTTTCTAAAGATTTAACTAAGGAACCTGGTGGGTTTGGTAATGCTAAATAAAAACAAATAGGCAAATTTAGACAACATTTATGACTTAATAATGGTTACTCTTCCAATTAAAGTTAATTTTCGTCTGAACCAAGTGTTAATTATACGTTTGATTTTCTCTAAAATTCTCTAAAATTTTCTCTTTTCTTTTTCTCCGAGTTCTGGTCCCATATATCAAATTTTTCTGCGGTAAAAACCACCCCTAAAATCTTTATAGGTTTTTGTTCCCAATCTAAATTAAAATATTTGCACATTGTTTTTGATGATTTACGCATAGATCCTATCCATACCACGGGGGTGATTCAAATGGTAGCCGGACAACTCGGACCCTTGGTATTTTTCGGACCCAAGACGAATCGGACCCAAGCCTGAGACAACTCGGACCCAATTTTGAGACGACTCGGACCCAACAACAAGGACGATCGTGCAAACAATTTCTATTTTATTATGTAGATAAAACTTATATAAAACACATCCTTGCTATAATCATAATGCAGCTCATGGTGATATTTTGTGTAACCTGGGTTATTGAATATACTCGAACATTTGGTAACTCCTTTGATATGATGATTCTCTGATAATTTGATGAGCATTTTTTCACGGTGGGTAGCCTTAACGGAATCTACGGGATCATTTCGCTTTTTCCGGCGCCTACGGGATCAGCAACGGAGCCTACGGGAATTTTTTTGACGAAGTTGGCCATGAAGGCTACTTCAGCGGAAGACTGTTTTGAGAACAAAAGTAAGTTTATTGTATATTCTAGTTCACGGGACCCGGAACATATGTTGTACAGAAAACTGCAGTTTAAAACATTAAACCTGTTTAAAAACGTTACTTTCCTCACCCTGCATGTCTGCAGGCTAAAAGAAAGGACCTTTCAAACATCCATTTTTATTGCTTTACCAATCGAAGACGGGGAAATCGACCAGAACGTAGACTGTTATTATATATTTTCCTTAAATTATGGTAGATACTACATTCTTGTCCGTTATTCGACGCATATAGCACAAATTAATGACCGTCCAAAAGGGTTTGTGGTGGAACGGATCCCACGGGATCCAGACGAAACATGTGTTTTTATGGCACCGGCCATAGCGGGATCATTTGACACCGGATCCTAAGGGAATTGTGTACAAGATGAAAATCACCATTATTACCTCGCATTGATATTTGGCGACAAAACGGTCAAGTTTTTTTTTATTATTGTTTTTTATTTTATTTTATTTCTGTATAATAAACATCGTGTGGACTTCTTAGAACCGCAACAAAGTTATGTCAACAACCTAAGTTTTTGAGCAAAAGTATACCCCTGTAACCCCCAAAATTCCCGATAAAATGGTATTTACCTGGGTACTTATTACAGGCTTGTTAGCCTGGCGGTTATGGTGCCCGTTGACCGCTATTTCAGTTACAATATTGGCCTATTCGTTCAGGACCTGCAAAAGCAAAAGTTTGCTGTGGCTTCACGTCCCAAAGAGGAGAACAGCAAGATCCAACAATGCCCGTTTGTCCTCCCAAATTATTAAACCGACCGACAGGGAACGTCGACACGCACCGAAAAAGGGGGGAAACCACCCTTGAGAAGAGCAGAAAATGTAGTGCGGAGAGAGCTGCCTTTGAGCTTTTGGGTAAAAATCCTCATATACTTATAATGGGAAAAATCCCCTAGGCTGCGGTGCCAGATTCCCCTAGGTGTCGTTCCTTCTTTTATTACATTTTTGGCCAACTTCTTTTATTTCGACCGCAGACTATTGTGTCAAAATATAAACAAATCGAACTAGAAATCATTCTTTTCAAAATTAAAGCGAACTTACTTGGAAGCGTGAATATAAAAGCCCAGCATAATGCATTTTATGCGTGGACCGTCATTTTACATCAAGATCGCTGCAAATAAATTGCCACGCATGCAAAAGCATCATGTTGCACTAAATCAAAATGCTGATCAACATTCTCTGTGATTTTTAAAATGTCCCGTGCACTACTTACTCTGTGCGCTGCGTGAAACTACCTTGGAAAGAAGGCAACCTTCTGTGAAAATAATCAATATTCCCGTAGACTCCGTTGCTGATCCCGTAGGCGCCGGAAAACGGCGATTTGATCCCGTAAATTCGGTTAAGGCTACCCATCGTGTTTTTTGTTTCGAAATAAAAAAAGCACAAAAAACTATGAAATTGAGTCATTTATCTGTAAAAATGCAGCTCATGATGTTACTTTAACCTGGGTTATTGAATTTACTTGGACATTTGTTGACTTCTTTGTTATAATGATTCTGTGATATGATGATATTGGTGTATCAACATTGTCAATACACAAAAACTCACCTGTATGCAGATAAGTCGATAATTAATCAACGTTGATGATTGTTTATCAATCACGACTTCTGTAATCGATAAGCGAAAATCAACAAACATTAATTAATAGACTGAGGTGTTTTAGTATATCGTTATTTGAGATATTTTAGTGGTAAATCTGATAGACAGATGACTTGAATATCTTTATATACGGTGCAGTGTACTGCCTTTCAAATAAAATATAATTTACTTGGCTCGCAAATTTTGTGAGTCTTCATCGCATATGTCGTACAGATAAGGCTTTCCTGTTTTGGTCAGGCTTTGCTGTCATATTTGACACGCAGATCAAACATTGTCTTACTTTACTGTTGATCACTCTTCACAAATTTGCAGAAAACATAAAAAGTAAAACACCACGTTTACGCAGGTAAAAATCGTACAACTTTAAAAACCATAAACCAATAGACTTCTGGCTGAAAAAGGTCCTGCTCCCCCCCCCCAGGGAATTTTGCAGACATAGTCTATCTCAAAGAGCAGTCTTTTCTGATTCAAATGAGAGATGTTTGCACTTTGTACGCCGGGGCGTAACGGTGTAACAGCTATTTAAAAATAACAACTGTTACCAGCTTATTATATTTGCAGTATTCTTTGATTGAGAATGAACAATAGGTTGTTTTACCATAATTCTACCATTTTTCTGCAAGATTCTTCGAGGAAAATATGTGGGATGCATAATTTTATCAAGTTGACATATATGGGTCTCTATCTGTATAACGTATGTAACGTATGTAACAAAATATGCGAATTTACATTTATAAACAAATAAAGTTTTCAGTAACAGATTTTGTGGAAACATCAAACATCTGCAAACATCAATGTGCAAGGTAAGAATGTCATGTTTGTGTTATTTGCATTCAAATGAGAGATGTTTGCACTTTGTACACCGGGGCGTAACGGTGTAACAGCTATTTAAAAATAACAACTGTTTCCAGCTTATTATATTTGCAGTATTCTTTGATTGGGATTGAACAATAGGTTGTTTTACCATAATTCTACCATTTGTCTGCAAGATTCTTCAAGGGCAATATGTGTGATACATGTACATAATTTTATCAAGTTGACATAGATGGTTCTCAATTTGTGTAACGTATGTAACAAAAATATGCGAAATTACGTTTATAAAGAAATAAGGGTTTCTGTAATAGTTTCTGAGGATTACAAAGCTGCAAACACCAATGTGCAAGGTAAGAATGACATGCTTGTGTTAATTTCATTTGCTAGAAGTGCCTCAGTTGTAACAGTGTAACGCCAAGTTGTTTATATTTAGATTTCATGTAATGTTACAGTGTTACCAATACCGCATGGGGTTATGTTGACCTACAAAATTGATCATATATACGTTATGACTTATCATAGACCACTGAACTTGGTTTCATTTTAAAGCTTCTTCACTATAGCCATTTCATCTTAAGGTAAGTTATGCATATTATCTTATTAGCATATTTGTGAACTTTAATGTAAACATTAAAATGGCCAAAAATCATTAAAAACCCATGAAAAACATCTTTCAGATCCATGCTATCATCGTTGCACATAGTTTATACACCAGTGATACCATTTGACAATTTTACAGATGTTTTGGGTCTATTTGAAAATTATCTCATTTGCATATTTATCAATATTGATAAAAAAAAACTATGAAAAGTTTGGAAAATCACGGAAAAATAACATTTATACTTACATAATTACTAGTGTCTGGCATGCCAATAGACCGAGAATGATAAAAGTTGTAGCAGCTTGATGCTTTGGGCTATGCAATTTGTCTTCTAGTCTGATAAATGAATAAAATTATTTTAAGTTAAATGAATATTAATGCAATTTTTACAGACCGGAAATGAATCACGGAAAATAAGAGGGTATACCTTACAAAATGGCTTGTGTCTAGGTAACTAATAGCACTACTGTACTGAATCTTGTATCAAATGATTGCTATGACAATGAATTATAACACTGTAACCTGATAGAAAACCTTCCTATCTGATAAAGGTCACTAATATTAGAATTAAACTTCATAAATAAGAGAAAATAAGAGAAAAATGAAGGGATAAACCGACAAAATCACTTATATCCCGGCTGCTCATTGCCTTAGATGCCTTAATTGGTATCAGATATTTGTTTTGACAATGCACCATTTCCCAGTGCTCTTATATACAAATCATATCAGATTTACTTTCATGGATATTCATAAAACGTTGATAAAAATGGTAAATAGCCAAAAATTAAGGGTGTCCAGCAAAGGGACGCATGTACCCTTGCTTTAACCTCATGTGTTTTGTGGTATGTGCATGACAACATGACAATAATTCATATATTATGTGATAACATGACAACAATTCATTATTAAAGTGACCAAATACTAACATTTGATGCCATTTTTACTACTTGGCAGCTATTGATAGTGGAGATATAAGTAACTTTGTTGGTATACCCCTTCACGTTTCTGCAAAATTTCTGAAGTTCTTGTTGCAATTCATGAAACAAACATTCATATGATTTATTCATAACATCATATGGTTAAAGAACATTGTCTTAGCAACCAGTCGATACCAATTTCAGCTGTCTAGGTCTTCCAGTAGCCAAGATTCATCTGGTTTTATAGGGGCCCCGCCCCAATTCTTCGGCAGCCAATCGGCAACATCTAATTTAACCATTATATTTTATTAATGCTCATCAAATGACTTTTTATTATAGAAGGATGATAGAAAATTGCCCTTGCCATTTTCAGCACATTCAGACTTTAGCTTGCTGAAAAACATAATTATTTTGTATGTATACCTGCTTATTTGTTATGCATTTTCTCTAATTTCTAAAGTTTTCATTAATATTCATAAAACTGAAATTCAGATGATGTTTTTAGAGGACTGAGGGCATTAGTCCATTGCCGTTGCATTTATGTGATACCACTTTCAGCATTCTAGGTCTATTAACAATTCAGGTACAAACGATTTTGTAGTAATACCCTAATTTTTCTGCATTTTTAAGAGATTTCTAAACGTTTAAAATAGTATTTATGGGGTCCAAAGACATGATTATCAGAACTGAATAAGATTTCTAGCTTTGTTTTACACCAAAAACTAAATTATGCATAGGGAAACGTAAAGTGTTGACACTAATTTTGAAATAGCATCATTTACATCTACTGTGGACCACGTCATTCTTTATATATACATATATGTTACATACGTTACATTCCTCATTAAAATGTCTGAGCCTAGATACTTGGTGACACCCACTCAGAACTATAGTTCTCCATAAGCATGAAATATAAGCAAATAATTAACAACATTAGATATAGCCATTAGAAACGATTATTTACACGTTTTACGTAATTAGCAATACAATATTTGGCTTATGAAACTGCGGGTAGGGTTGCTAAATAACTCATTTAGTACAATATATACAGTATAGGAATTTTCTATCTCCTCCACTGAACATGGTAATGTAAAAATTGCATATATTTGAAAAAAGCTGGAATGTGTAACAATAAAAACAACAAACAAACGATGTCACTCACAATGCTAATTTTGAAAGGGTTATTTTAATATATGTTGCAGACATTACACTATAGGTGTCAGATTATTGCTCAAGCAACTTTAGTGTTGAGAATGGACATGTTTCATGCAGACTATATGAGATGGGTGAATGGAATAATAAAAATCTTATTTTTTGACGCTAAAATTGCCATATCATTATTTTTAAACCTATTATGGTAACATATGTAACATGGTCGTTCGTCTCTCACTAATGAGAAAGACCATCATTATTTCTTGAATAGGTTCGTGTGTGTTGGTGAGTTCTTTGATGGCTGACTAGGCCAATTCTAGCTCTAAACTGTCGGTTGCAAGTAGAGCAAGTCAATGTCATTGAATCAGCTGGTGGCCCATTGGTATTGGCTTTGCGTTCTCTGCGCTTTCTTTCAGCTTCACAGATTCTCTTTTTTTCATGGAGAGCTGCTCCTTTGTTGATGAGACCTCGCCACTTTGATCGCTCCTGTGCAGTCTGTTCCCAAGACCCAATTGGTATGTCAAAATCCTTCAGAGAGGCTTTCAGGGTGTCTTTGTAGCGTTTCTTCTGGCCACCTTGAGAGCGCTTTCCCTCATGTAGTTCACCATAGAAGACTTTCTTTGGAAGTCGCTCATCAGGCATTCTTATAACATGGCCGGTCCACCTTAGCTGTGTTAGCTTTAAGACAGTATGCATGCTTTGCATCCCTGCTTTCTTCAGGACCTCTGTGTCTGGGATCTTGTCTTGCCACTTGATTTTTAACAGCTTTCTCAAAAAGCTTAAGTGGAAATGGTTTAGTCTCTTTGCATGACGCTGGTATACTGTCCAGGTCTCACATGCATACAAGAGGGTTGGAAGTACCACAGCCTTGTAGACTTTCAGCTTGGTGTCAAGCTTGATTCCATTTCGCTCCCAGACATTTGCACGGAGTCTTCCGAATGCCACACTGGCTTTAGCAATTCTTGCAGTGACCTCATCATCAATGTGCACTGCTCTGGAAAGAGTGCTTCCCAGGTAGGTGAATTTATCAACAACTTTCAGTTTTTCTCCATTCACAGTGATGGCTGGTTCATTGTACGGTTTTCCAGGTGCTGGCTGGTGTACAACCTCTGTCTTTTTTGTGCTGATTGTGAGATCATAGTTATCACATGACTGTGAGACTTGATCCATGGCTCTTTGCATTTTTGCCTCTGAGCTGGCATTCTTATCCATATCATCTGCATAGAGGAGCTCATCTAGCACATCGGTCTGCACCTTAGTTTTGGCTTGCAACCTTCTAAGGTTGAATATATTGCCATCAAAACGGTACCTGATTGGAAAACCAGTGTCACTGTCCTGAAAAGCATCCATGAGCATGGCAGAAAACATCATGCTGAACAGTGTTGGTGCCATAACACAGCCCTGTTTGACCCCATTTGTTACCTCAAAGGGTTCAGAGAACTCTCCATCATTTTGCACACGTGCCTGCATGCCATCATGAAATTGCCGCACCATTGCTATGAATCTGGGTGGACAGCCAAACTTGGCCATGATTTTCCACAGTCCATCACGACTAACTGTGTCAAACGCTTTGGTGAGGTCGACAAACGTCATGTATAGATCTACATTCTGCTCTTGGCATTTCTCCTGAAGCTGTCTTGCTGTGAAGATCATGTCTATCGTCCCCCTGTCCTTTCTGAATCCACATTGACTTTCTGGGATAAGTCCCTTCTGATCAAGATGAACATTCAGGCGGTTCAACAGAATTTTTGCTAGTATCTTCCCAGCAATCGATAGGAGGGAAATGCCTCTGTGGTTGTCACAGACTTGTGGATTTCCTTTCCGCTTGTATAGGTGGATTATGGATGCATCCTTAAATTCTTGTGGGATGGCCTCCTTCCTCCACATACAGTGAAACAGCTCGGTCAGTTTCTTTGCCATGGGTAGCCCCCCGGCCTTATAAACCTCTGCAGGAATTGCATCTGCACCTGGAGCTTTGCCAGAAGACAGTTGTTGAACTGCTTTTCTTGTTTCCATGACGGTTGGAAATTCATCTAACAGAACATTGCACTCTATCTGTGGCAGTCTGTCAATTGCATCCTCATTGATGCTTGATGGTCGATTTAGCACACTATTGAAATGTTCTGCCCACCTTTTCAAGATAGCCTCTTTGTCTGTGAGAAGAGTGTTTCCATCTGCACTGAGTAATGTGGTGGCTCCAGAACTCTTAGGGCCATAAATGGTTTTCAGTGCATCATGAAATTTCTTCATGTCCTTTCTGTCTGCAAAAGGCTGAATTTCTTCTGTTTTCTTCCTCAGCCAGGAATCTTGCATGTCCCTAAGCTTGGTCTGGACTGTCTTACAAACGTTGCTGTAGGCTGCTTTCTTGGATACTGAGCTAGTATCATCTTGATGTGCCTTGTGCAATCTGTGTTTTTCTTCAAGAAGCTTCTGAATTTCGTCATCATTCTCATCAAACCAGTCTTGATGTTTGCGAGATGGATGTCCTAAAGTAGTAGCAGCTGAAGAATGAATTGTTTTATGGAAGACTGTCCAGTTTTCTTCGGGGTTCTCTGAACTGAGATTGATTGCATCCAGTTGGTTGCAAATGTCTGTTAAGAAAGCTTGTCGCATGCTGTCTTGATTCAGCTTTGAGACATCCAGTCTTTTAGCAGCTTTCTTGCCTTGAGGTCGCCTTGCAGGCTGGATTCTAAGGTTGAGTTTGCTGACAACCAGTCTATGGTCTGTCCAGCAGTCTGCACCACACATAGTCTTTGTCACTCTGACATCCTGCCTATCTGTTCTCCGCACTATAACATAGTCTATGAGATGCCAATGTTTAGTCTATGAGATGCCAATGTTTGGAACGGGGATGCATCCAGGATGTTTTATTTCTGTTAGGTAGACGAAAGACTGTGTTGGTGATTAGAAGATCATGTTCAGCACACTTCCTTAGAAGCAAGAGACCATTGCTGTTGCACTTTCCAACACCTTCTGGACCTATAACTCCTTCCCAGGTCTGGTGGTCTGTACCAACTCTGGCATTAAAGTCTCCAAGAAGGATAAGTTTGTCTGTACGGGGTGTAGCAGAAATAATGTCGTCTAAGTCATTATAGAACTTGTCTTTAACCTCATCTGGATTGGTCATCGTGGGTGCATAGGCACTGACAATAGTTGCATGTTTATTGCCTGACAGAGGAAGTCTCAATGTCATTAGGCGGTCATTGATGCCTTTTGGCAATCCTGAAAGCTTACCAACAAGTTCTGTTTTAATGGCAAAGCCAACTCCTGCTTCACGCCTCTCTTCACTTTTGCGTCCACTCCAGAAGAAGGTGTATCCAGCACCAACTTCTTTGATCTCCCCAACATCTGCTAACCGAGTCTCACTCAGAGCTGCTATCTGAATTCCATACCTCCCAAGTTCTCTGCCCACAAGGGCCGTTCTACGCTGCGGTCTATTTGACCCAGCACTGTCCATCAATGTTCGCACATTCCATGCGCCAATCCTCAAAGGGATTATCTTTGTTTTTTTCTTATTTTTTCGACCGCTAAAAAAGGGATCCCCGCTGATCGCGGTTAACCAGCCAGGGGGTTTGAAGCAGGCAATTGTTTAGGGCACCTTTTCTAGCCCCTTCCCCATGCTACGGGGGTGAGCAGTGCGGTCCTAAATAGGTCTGCTCAGTCGCTCAGCCGACTGCCGAATTTCGCTTACTGCTTCTCCTCACGGAAAACGACCATATAGAACTGAGCCGCCTGCGTGCAGGTCTGCAACTACAGCTCCCAGTGTGTCCTACACCTGCTACTTCGCCGCTCGCCCATCGCCACAGGACTTTTGTAGGTATGTGGGTGCATGTGTGATGAAATTGTTGTGTATGCAAGTGCTTGTGTGTTGAGAAATAAGATGACGTGCGCTATGAAATTGGATTATAGTGAGGAAGAGGTGCGCAGCGTCAACCTCACTCACTCGTCCTCACCCAACTGTGCCCAGAGGCAAGACACAGGTCAAGACGTCTGGAGTTAGGTTTGGATGCAGTGGATGACCGTAACATCTATAGTGCCTTATCACGCTCTGCATGTTCCACAACATGTTGCTGTATCGCTTTCCGAACCGTTGAATCTGATGATTTCTTCCGCTCCGTCTACCGAAACAGTCTTTGCATATCTGGACCAAGCATATCCAGACACACAGGTTTTATTTTGGAATTACCTTTTCCTAGATGAATTGCTGCCACAGCTGAAGGGCTCCATCTACCCTTTCATAGGTTTTGTTTAGAGACCTGTAAACTCCTAGGAGGACTGTCAACCAAAAACTAATGAGTTCCCCCTGCCCAGCTAGGTTTTTGTGTAGAGAACTAGCAAACTCCTAGATGGGTTGCCGTCCAAGGCTAATGAGCCCCATCTGCACCGCATGGCAACAGGTAGTACTGATTACATGTTACAGTAGCAGATAATCTGACCTGACACAGATTATGTAACATACTGTAACAGACACATGTGTAACATACTGTAACAGACACATGCTCCAATGTACATAAAGCAAACATCTCTTATTGGAGCAAACTTGAATTGTCATTTAAGATATATAATTGCAAAATATCTAATGGAATAGAGCATTAGACTGGCAAGTACTGGCATTCTTGCTATGTACAATGTCCTTCGTTATTCATTACATGTATGTTACATATGTTACATTCTGGATCAAAACCTTTGATCCAAGATACTTGGTTACAGATCCTCAGAGCCAGTTCATGATAAAATAAGCAAGAAACTATTATATATATCCACGAGTTTCAAGTATTTTACATACTTCACGTTCATTGCAATAGAATAGTTTGCATTTGAAACTGGGGGTAGGGCTACTAAATACTTCATTAAAGGCAATATATACATGATAGGAAAACAAACCTTGGTTTTTCTATCTGCCAATTGAACATGCTGATGGAAATAAATCTCATATCTTCGGAAAAATGCATAGTGCAACAGTATTAATTAATGAAATCACTCAAAAGTAGTATTTTCAAAGGGTATCTTAAATTACGTTACGTATGTTACAGTAAATGTGGGTCAAATTTTTGTTCAAACGATTTTAATATGTAGTATAGGCATACAGCAAGCAGACAGTATGAAAAAGTTGAGTAAAATGATAAACTATTGTCATTTTTCTGTAGCTGAAAACACCACATCATAATTTCTTAATTTTGTTTAGGTAACGTATGTAACAGGCTGTTACAGGATAACGCCCCAACGCTCAAGGTGCAAACATCTCTTATTCTACTCAGCTTGAATTGTTCTTTAAGATAAGGTATGTCTGCAAAATTCCCTAGGGGGAGGGTGGAGCAATCGACAATCTGGCCAGCAGCCTACAATGTTTAAAATAAATTGAACGTCTAAACTGACACATCCATTCTTAAACCATTGTGTTCATTCGTTCATATAAAGTTATACATGTAGCTGCGTAATAAAGACTGCTCAATCTTATGATTTTTATTAACATTTAAGATAATGCACTAAGCCATTTGTAGCCACGACCCGGCCCCGGGGGATATCATGCATTTATGATATCGTCCGTCAGTATGGGTCCGATTCGTCTTGGGTCCGAAAAGGTTTGGGTCCGAGTCGTCCCAGAAATTTTGGGTCCGAATCGTCTTGGATCCGAGTTGTCTGACATTCATTCAAATGATGCTACCTGTGCTGTCGTCCGAGTACTTTCTATACCATTGCATGCAAAAGCTGACTGTCGTCCGAGTATATCGACGGTCGTATCATGTCTCGGACGACAGCAAAATCACTAGTATCATACTTACGGTTGTCGGCCGTATACTCGGACGACAGCACTGCTTTGCATGTGATGGTATACAAAGTACTCGGACGACAGCACAGGTAGCATCATTTGAATCATCCCCGTGCATACAGCTCTTGTTTTTTTTTCTAAGTTAATGTTTAAGCCTGACATATAATAATATTTTTTCAATATAGATAAAGCACTATGTAATGAAAGTTCTGACCCGTCTAAAAATAATTGAGTATCATCAGCATATTTACTTAATTTGTATTCCTTACCATTTATTTTAATACCTTTTACATTTTCATCGTTCCTATCTCTTAAAATATATATACGGAGAAATTGGATCACCTTGCCTGCACCCTCTTTCTAAATAAAAAACATTCCGATATAATAAACCCATTATGATTCAACATTTGTTTGAAAAAGTTTGATCCATTTTTTAAAAGAAGGTCCAAAATTGTAATAGTCTAATGCTTTATGTATAAATTGCCAGGAAATAGAATCTTACGCCTGTTTAAAGTCTATATATAATAATAAACCTGGCATATTATGTTGTTTTGTTTCAAATACAATATTATATATTAATCTTGTGTTTTCACCAATGTATCTTCTTGTCTGTTGCTTGGCCCACCGGGGTCCAACTGGTGTTTTTCTTTTGCTCCAGATTAGTAGGTTATTCGGCGCCCAGGGATCTCCATCGTCGGGCAGCTTACTCAATCTGTGAGTCCTTGTTTTTGATTCATCAGGATGTTTATCATGATTTATTTGTTTGTTCTTGATGATTCATTGACTAGTTAGAGATTCACCACGAGGACCGAAGAACTTACTAAATGTTATGAACCACTGCAGAAGCTGAGGGTGAGGTTAGGATCCTGTAAAACCGGTTTAAGCCCGCCAGTAACTTTGTGTTACTGATCGTTCCAAGGCGATACTTCTGTGGTGGTTCTTTTTGTTTTATGTCTTGGTGTTTAAATTTTTTTGTGCTGTTGGCGCCTTATGTATGTTTTCATATTTTTAATTAAGTTAAGGTAAAAGTTAAGGTAACTGAGTGGCCACCTATTGGGAAAATAGCTGCTCATTCGGCTTACGATATGTTTCATGGTATAAGTGCCTGATTGTTAGTTTGGTTTTTTCCCACCTCGGTTTTTGGAGTGGGAATCTCTTTCTGATTGCGCCTTTTCCTGATCTTTGCCTACTTGTACCTTTTTATACCTGCAAAGCTAAAGAAATGATGCATTAAAGGCAAAGGTGGACTATAAAAGGCAAAAGTAGGTAGCTTATCTCAGTATTTGTCTAGACACCAAAGGGTTAACATCCCCAGCAAAATAATGTCATCAGCTATAGCTAAAGCCTAGGTTACATTTGCCCCAATCATCGTACGATTTTTCGGTCTGCGATTTTCTCTACGATTTTTAGACATCGTAGGAGATCGTGGGCTACGACGTATGTGTTAACAATTCATACGGGCATCGTGCCATTTGTCGACGTTCTCATACAAAAACGCAAGGCGATCGTACGGCAGTCGTATGTCTCCGCAGATAGTACGTAGATATCGTACGGATCCCGTGCGTTGTCCGTACGGAGTCCCTATACGTTTTGATACAAAACGCAATAGGCCGCACGGTAGCCGTAGGGTCTCCGCAGACTGTTAGTGGATATCGTACGGAGTCCCTTGGACTTCTGACTGATGCCTTGGTTACATTTGGCCTACGATTAGCTTGCGATGATCGTACGATGCCATTATTTTGCATTTTCGTGCGGCCTCCGCAGGGTGACCCTACGATTCTACGACTTCCTACGATCTCCGTAGCCTCTACGATCTTGTAATAGTCTGCACTATTACAAATTTTAAAATCGTAAGACCGTAGACCGTAGACACGTCGTAGGGCATCATACGGGCACCGTACGGATACCCTGCGATAATTGAACGGTCACCGCACGATTTTGTTTATGATAATTTGGGAACAAAAATCGTACAGTGATCGTAGGGAGGCCGCAAGGGGTCATGCCTAGTAGGTTACATTTGCCACCGATCATTGTACGATTTTTCGGTCCGCGACTTCCCTACGATTTTTTAAAAATCGAATGTGATCATGGACTACGACGTAGGTGTTTACAATTCATACGGGCATCGTTCGATTTCTTGTTCTAGCTTTCTTCGATGTCCTGAGTCGGAACTGTTTGGAGATCGTAGGGAAACCCAAGGGGCTTCGCACGCTTTAAGTTGAAATCGTACGGAGCCCGTGCGATGGCCGTGAGGAGTCCTTACGTTTTCTTGCGGTCTCCCTGCGATAGCCGTACGATGTTAGGTGTCCGTACGATTTTAATAAACTTGTGATATAACCGTACGGATGCCGCACGATCACCCTAAAGGTCTATGATTATTTTATTATTTTAGTCCCCAAATTATCATAAAACCGTGCGGTGACCGCACGATCATCGCAGGGTTTCCGTAAGGCGCCCGTACGATGATGCTACCTACGACGTGTCTACGGGCTACGGTCTTACGATTTTTAAAATTTGTAAAAGTGCAGACAACTACAAAATCGTAGAGGCTACGGAGATCGTAGGAAGCCGTAGGAAGTCGTAGGAAGCCGTAGAAAGCCGTAGAATCGTAGGGGCATCGTAGGGTCACCCTGCGGAGACCGCACGAAAATGCAAAAAATGGCATCGTGCGATCATCGCAAGTTAATCGTAGGGCAAATGTAACCTAGGCTTTACACATTGAAAAAAGTTCTTAATAATATAATTTATCAAGATCAAAAAGGCTTTTTTTTTTCTAGTAGATACATTTTTCTAGTAGATACATTTTTTAGCTTTCACTGGATGATGAAAATCATTAGTTGTTTTAATGTCTCCACAGACATTAAAACAGCCTAATCTTTTTCATCACCCAGTGAAAACTAAAAGCTGAATTTCAATCCTTAAATGTGCGACTGTTGTTTAATATACAAATCAGAAATCCCAAACTATGTGAAGCGTTGAGTATACAGCACAATAATTCCAACTTAACTAATTTCCTACTTTCTGATTGGTTGTTTGGAAGACTTTATACTTTGATAAAAGCAATGCGTAAGAATACTCAGTTTTCAACATAAAACGGCGCGACGTTACGTGATAACGTGACGTTTCTTTGAAGAAACGTTGACGTCACCAAATCTAAACGTCATAAAAACAATGGATGGACGCGTTTTGAAGGCGTCAAAATGAATATTTGGAATTTTTATTAACATGGACGCTTTGTCTTTTAACAGAACATCGTACGGTAAGTGTTTTTATCTTCTTGTCGTATGTTGAAGTTTGACGTTTGTATTTCTTATAATCCGAGCCCCAGTTCAAAATCGACATGTCATTCTTTCGGTCCAGACGGCGATATTTTCTCCCAAAAGCACAATTTTGTATGAATGGGGAGATGTTTTAAAGCTCCCGATTTGACAGCCTGCCCAAAGCAAGCCAGTTATAGCTTCTATTTTTGCGAGAAGTGAGTTTTATGCGTTGGAAATTTTCAAGATGGCTGCCCCATGAAGATCCGTTTTGCTCTATTTTCCTTCCGCTGACTATAAGAAATAAAAGCAATGTAGACAAATGCAGTGTAATGAGACAAAGTTGGAATTATAAGGAATGAATTATTATTTTTGTTGATTTTATCGATGTGTAAACTCAGGCGAATCACTCACAAACTTTTTCATAAAGCCCTTCGGGCTTTATTTAGTTTGTGAGTGATTCGCCTGAGTTTACACATCGATAAAATCAACAAAAATAAAATTCATTCCTATAGTAAACCACTCTTGGTGAATAAGCATGCTTTTCCACCGACAGAGTTTGCTGTGGCTTGGTTCAGCTGCACATATTTTGCGTATGTAATTTGTAAAAAAATGTTGTTTTTTCCTGCGCTATTGTGACAATGACAATGACAAATTTTATTAGGTAATATAGGCCACCGGCCCTGTATACAACAATGAACATGTTTATCATTTCGACTTCATAAATAGGCAAATAATTTCATACATATAAGTTTATTCAACAAGATTATAAAAATCATATGCATGGTTACTTTGTTTTACCTATATAACATACAAATGGTATTGCTATGTTTTATTTTCTTCCCTTTTAATGAATGCGTAGAATACATATTTCATGACTTGAGATATAATGACGTCATTTTTTGTTTTCATCATCTAAGGACATTCTACAATATTTATACTTGTTTGGAAAAAACCGCTCCCTAACATCAGAATACAAAGGACAAATGCACATAAAATGGAATTCATCTTCAATCTCGTGTAATGTGCAGAGCGAACAAATTCTTTGCTGGTAAGATATATCTCTATGCCGGCCTGTCTCTACAAATAGTTTATGCGAGGAACATCTAAATTTTGAAAATGTATGAATATATTTTGCTGGGATATCCAGCGACAAGTACTTTTCAGATTCAAAGATACATTTAAAATTTTTATAGTGATACGCTTTGCTGGTCTCATTTACATCAGAGTACCATTCTTGTAACAGATTATCTTTAACTCTCTTTTTGAAAATTTGAATAAAATTATCAATATCTCCAACCCCTTGCGCTATCCATACATACCCAAACCCATACCTACATAGTAAGTTTCTGATACTTGTTGCCCATGTTATTCTGTTACAATCATCTAAATTCTTCAGCATCAGGTAACTCTGTTTTGGATATCTAAAATCTTCCATTCTTGTCAGTTTCAACCAATACTTTATACATCTAATAAAATATGTTAAACATAGTGGATATCTACCTAGTTCACCCCTAGCTAATACACTTGTTGTATGAATTGGTACTTTAAGAATAGTTTTACAGAATCTATCATGTACTGTTTCAATTTGGTTTGCAATTTCAAAACCCCATATCTCTGACCCATAGCACAAAATCGGGACTATCATTGTATCAAATAATTTGAAACAATCGTAAATGGAAAGCGACCCTAACTTATTCTGTAATATTTTAATAGTTATAATTGCCTTGTTTGCTTTTTCAGCTAAGTTTTCTTTTGCTTTAGTCCACACAAGCTTAGGGGTAAATAACAGGCCCATGTATTTATAAAATGAAACAACCTCAATTTGTTTTCCTTGATAAAACCATTTTTCATCCCTTCTCAAAAATCCCCCATTTCTAAATACAATAATTTTTGTTTTATCTATGTTTACAACCATGCCTGTTCTTATACAAAATAATTCTACAATATTCAATTGGCTCTGTAAATTTCCAACAGTGTCAGCACAGTTTGCTATGTCATCAGCGTATAATAAAACAAATATTTCGGGTATATTCTGTGATATAAAAATTCCGTGTGGACAGTTATTTCTAAGTTCTTGAACAATGTCATTAATGAATAGGCTAAAAAGTATCGGACTTAATTTACACCCCTGTCTTGTACCGATGTTACATTCGAAAAACTCTGTAAAAGACTGATTATTTCTAACACATGATTTAAGTTTTTGATACATTGAAAGTAAAATTTTAAAAAGTTTTCCACCTATTCCTTTTTTATTTAAAGAAGACAATAACTTTTGGTGATCCACTGTATCGAAGGCTTTAGAAAAATCGATAAACAAACAGTAGAATCGCCCGCCACTCTTTTTGTACCATTGATTGTAATGTAAAAATATTGTCAGTTGTGCTGTACCCTTTTCTGAAACCTGCCTGAGCTTCCTCCAATTTATCATTTTCGGTACAATATTTATAAATTCTGTCATTTAATATCCCAGTGAAAATTTTATTGAGCACATCAATAAGAGAAATACCCCTATAGTTGTTTGGATCGTTAACATTTCCTTTCTTGAAAATAGGGCATAATATACTCCCCCCCCCCAAGCTTCCGGAAATTCTCCGCTGTCCATGATCTTGTTAAATAGTTTTGTAAGTATTGGGCATATCAAAAGAATAGTAGTTTTTAACATTTCAATAAGTATGCCATCCGGGCCACCTGATTTTCCAGAGTGAATGCATTTTATATTGTTTTTCACTTCATTCTCAGTAATACGGGCGTCAAAAATGTCATTATGGGCGGGTTCCTCATATTCAAAATTTTCCAAATTTTCTTGATCCGGAATTTGCAACAAGTTTTTGAAGTGTTCAAACCAACTATCTAAAGAAATTTTATTTGAGCTTTTGTTTTTATTTCGGATATTTTTGACATTTCTCCAAAATGTTTTAGGGTCATTTCTTGATTCTAAAAGCTTTCGTTTTTGGCTTTCTGTATATGTATGCTTCTTTTCCTTAATGATATTTTAAGTCTATTTCTATGGTATTTATATTCTTTCAAGTTATCTGGGGAGGGGTATGCTCGCGATCTGTATAATGCATGCAACTTTTCTCTTTTTACATTTTCACACTGTGTGTCCCCCCATGGATTTGTTTCCCTTACATTTGAAAAATTATGAGTACGTACTTGCATAGACCTTGCTGCTGTTTGATATAGCTCGACAATCATTTTTATGGAATCTTTACAGGATCTATTAATACTATTTAAAATTGCATCTTTCATAATGTCAAATTGCTGTGTAAAATTAATTAGAAATTCTTCCTTCTTATCATCCTTCCATTTAAATTTTAACAAGTTAATTCCTGTATCGCGTGCGTTGCGCATATCATTATTGTCTGCTATATTAAATGTAAATTTGCATGTTACTGGGAAATGGATAGATTGGTACATATCACCTATATCAAATTCAGTGCAGTATTGAAAACGATTCGAAGACGCTATAAAATAATCGACCA
Source organism: Rugalucina vietnamica (assembly GCA_964017185.1). Taxonomy (NCBI): domain Eukaryota; kingdom Metazoa; phylum Mollusca; class Bivalvia; order Lucinida; family Lucinidae; genus Rugalucina; species Rugalucina vietnamica. Next base: position 17,755,331 of record OZ024881.1, on the reverse strand, counting down.
CACTTTCCCCATTATGCGTCACACAAGTAAAGTCTCCGTCCATGTCATTATGCAGTCTGCCATTCATAATATGAATACCATATGTTTTACATAGCTTGATTAAAGCCAAACCAAAATTATTTTCGCTCTGATCTTTCGAATTTCTCATCAATTCAAATTCATCTGGGAAATACACAGAATTATCATCAAAAATAAAATCAGTATTATCATTTGATATGGAATCAGACAAATTACTTGTTCTACTATTAAAATCACCTGCAAGAAAGATATTTGCATCTGGATAGTTTGATACTACAGTTGATAGGATCTCATCTTCAAACAATTCTACACCATTTGTGTTTCCATCAACATTTTCATAGATTGAGGAGCCTTCAGGCGACAAATAAGTAAATAATAAAATAATATCATTCTCCAAACCATAATAATCCCCTTTTAAATGCAAACATACACAATCTGTGAAGTTATCAAAAATTCTGCTAATAATTCCTAATTCGATTAAATCATTTTGTACAAAAACAGTCACGCCTCCAGAGAATCTGCCGACTTTGCGTAGTCTTTTTCTTATACTGCTAAATGATGTATAATTATCAACAAAGTTCTCAAACTGTTCTTCACTAACACCCCATGTTTCACAAAAAGCACAAATTTGATATTGTTTTATGTAATTCAAAATAATATTTTGAACACATTTCACATACATCAAATCATTCCAAAGTTAAGCAGAAGTCCCATATAATGGAGGCAACGTGACCATAGCTGTTGACTGGGACAAAGGGCATCGAAATTCAATGCCACAGCTTACATAACCAAGGAAGGAGCAATGTCCATTATGTTGATAATCTTCGGAACTAGACATTACAACCCTGCAAATAACAGGTTATCAATTTGTGGTTTTCTAACATCTCAATAGGAAAAAAATAAACAGTCCACAACAGTCACGCAGGTGCATTTGAAACTAAAAAATATGTCCATTTTTTGAAAAAGAAAATTTCAAATTCTTCAATATGTTGGAACCATGTTTCTTGAATTAAACTGCAATATACCATCTAGGCACAAATGCCTTTAATAGGTGGCAGATTTTATTTTCAGGTAAATGGTATGTTTGCGCTCGCAAAACTGTAAGCCCTCATTTCTACATCTTTCTTAGTCATTTTTACATGTATTTCGTAGTCATTTCTAATCCGAGCGATACATCTTGTCTCATCCAAGCTATAATCATTTCCAGTCCAATTGGTACAACTTACCTTGTCACAAAAAACGTTATTTGCTCAGTAGTATTATTCAATTGTATGCTTATAAAAACACTGTCACTTTTATATCGTTTAGTTTTCAAAATGGAACATTTAGAACTATTCCACTTCCAGGTCGGTGAACAGGGTAACAGTGTTGATATTTTTCGGACCTTGATATAATAAAATACGAGCAGCAAAGAGGTGCAAAACATGGGCACAAATGTAACACTTAAACTGTGCGCAAATGATATACATTTTTGCGCGCAAATGAAAACTGTGCGCAAACGAAACTTTTGAAAAAAATGTGCGCAAATGTAATAGCACCAATCGTGGTGGCCATACCATGCAATTAAATTTTTGATATCTGCAACAGTAAGCGGGTGGCTGTCCTGTTTATCACACTGGGGTAGCACCTGTATATTAAAAAAAAATACGATTTTATTTTCGTCATATCTACAACAATATTTCGTGAAAGAAACCAAACATGTTGAAAAATTGACGTGATAAGCTGAAAATTTTTGTATATAAAAAGTGTGTGTGTGTGTGTGTGTGTGTGTGTGTGTGTGTGTGTGTGTGTGTGATTTTAGCATTGTAGGTGTGTGATTTTAGTATTGTAGTTGATCACGCCAGAATTAAATAAAGAAACAAAAAAAGTCTACTTCAAGAGTTTGTCCACATTATATTTGAGGCCGAAATCCAATTCACATCCTCCTGAAATAAGCAAGTTCAAGCCTGTAGAGTACGTGGCGTCAGTGGCGAGGAATAAACAGGCTTTTCCTATCTCTCTGGGATCACCAGTTCGTCCCATAAACTGAAAGAAAATAAAGGGGTGTTGGAAGAATGTCACTTTGCTATTGGCATTGTTCATTTTAAACACATTTCGTTAAAATGACGTCTGCATTTCATCACATGCCTCTGCAGCCTAAATTTATGTTTTCGAATAAAATAACTAGTTGGAACAAGGGAAGCGTGTTGTTACAGCTTCTCAAAAGCCCAGATTCCTTATTACTAGCTTACTTGTAGAGTTTTGGGCTTTTTCCTATTTTACAGGGTGGTCCAAAATATCTGATACCATTTTAAGCGGACACAATTTTGCTTCGCAAACACAGTCCTAGACGGAATATTTCCATCGGTATTCCGTTAAAACCTCTCCAAGTCAGGGAAGCGGAACGAGGTACCGAAGAATAGAATAGAATAGAATATATTTTATTGCTCGCTTGTACCCAGGTACTGGGTTAAAGGCAATACACATGTAACATATATACATACAATACAAACAAAATCTACAAACATATACATATACATTATATTGAAACTATTACCAAATGGTTTGGAGCATATGAGACACTGACTGTTTGAGTTCAGAGAAATAAAACATTCTATTTGACCTGACACTGTTCTAGATAATTTTCAATGGCCTTGAGAATTATTATATTTGTAGTTTGCAATAAGATTACTAGATTTTCTCGGTTACAGTCTGAAAGATTAATATAATATTTGATTCTTTAAATACTTCAAATAAATTATTACTATAAACACGATATTTTTCACATTTGAACATAAAATGAAATTCAGATCTTCTATTTTTTTTACAAACTGCACATAAACGGTCTTCAACTCGTGTACGGGGACGAGTGGGCTCTTTCTATCTGAAGACGTTGAGCGCTTATGCTACAGGAAGATAAATGTTTTCTTTTACCTTTATCATTTATTGCATCCAGATACGCATCCGTTCCAAATGTAGTCTTGAATAGTTTATATGTACGTGATTTACCATTTTCAGATTTCAAAGAGTTTTCCCGAAACAAAATGTAATACGCTTTTAATTTATTTCTTATATTGTACATAAGCGACGAATTATCAAAGCAGCCATGATTTTTCCAAACATGAGAAAATCCGATTTCCTTTAGTGCTTCTTTGACGAAATTAAGGAGTGGCGATTTTTCACAAGATGAGTATAAAAATTTGTTCTAGATATGCTTTAAATAAAAGTGAATTACTACTTGCATCCAGAAATTGATAGCGCTAATAATTACTGAAATCACCCAAGTTATTTGCCCAAGTTCACTGTCGTTTTCGCGCTACTAATTACTGAAATCACCAAAGGTATTTGCCCAAGTTCACTGTCGCTTTCGAGTTTACTCCTAGAACAGATTTGCAAAACCTTGTATAAATTTTATCAAATTCATTATTGCCTTTAAATGACATTTCAAACATCTCTTTAATTGATTTATTGTAAAAACATCTTTCATATCCAAACCAAACTTCATGTAAATTCTTGAAATTGCAGCAAAATGTCTGGCTTTCGCTGCCAGTTTTATAAAGGGTCACTGATGAAGGTTCATTACCCGAAATTGTACAATATGGCCCATCTTCTAGCTTTGTATTTTTACTGCTTCCAAAGGATCTAACAATTATTTTTATTCACTTCCATACATAGACGGAATATTTCCATCGGTATTCCGTTAGACCATACCGACGGAAATAACTTCTACTGAACCCTTGGTCAAAAAAGCAACATCATCGAAGACTCCAAAACAATTGAAAATTATGTAATGTTATATCTTTTCTGACTGATGAGACTTAATTCATAAATATTCCAGATGTGAAAGTAAGCAAATTCATAAAATAATTCGTGTTTTCTGTGGAAAATATCGCATACGTCTAAAAATAGATAAGGGGAGACTTCTGTAAAATATGGGACAGAACGTAGAAAATCGATTGCATTTTGCAAATTTATTGAAATTCTGCAGGCTAAACCGATGTTTACTTAAAGATTTATGCATTTTCTAGCAAAACAATAGCAAAATTTCTAACAATTGTCACCAAAAAAGCAGCTATAAGCTTCTTAGAAAATCCATAATCTATTCGACCATAGTTTAAAGGCAACTAATGCTAAGCTGTCACGGGAGAGGAGCGAGGTCACGAAGTGTATCGGAGTGCAGGTTAGCCAGCTGATCTATTCCATACAGTGCAATAGGTTTAACTAGGGAGTCAAAAATCGTTAATATTACTGACGGTTGTTTCACAGAAAATAACGCTCTACTTACTTTGAGACTTAAATTTCTTTTGAAGCTAACTCGAATTTACCAGTATTTGATATATTTATTCCTAGATATTTGTACATAGTAACATATTCTAATTCAGTGTTATTTACAACATATTTGAATTTATCACATATTTTTCACCTTTTGAGAAGACCATTTGTTTTGTTTTGTTTTGTTTTTTCTGAATTAAACCCCAATTGTGACAGAAATTGTGAACCCTGTCTATATTCTTTTGTAAATGGTTATTGCTCCACGTAATTTTAATAAGTTTCTTTCGAAATAAACAAGAAGTCCGGAGCAAGAAAAAAGACCAAATTCTATGCCGTCACGCATGGTAGAGAGACTGGCGTTTTTACAAACTGGACGAGGGTGATTCTGTCTTAGGATGTACAAAGGGTTCAGTACCTATAGTGAAGCGACAGCTGCAATGGATTGTGCGGGCATGGCAGATTTTTGTGTCGCTAGAAATTGCATGATTCAGTCGCTAGAAATGATTATGAAAGTTCTAGGTTGAAATCCCAAACTAATCCCCCTGAATCCAAAGAATACATTTCCCATAATACATCGGACGGAGTCTGTGAAGTGTCTGAGGTGAACACAGCTGGTAAAACCTGTACGCATACGGTCTTTGTAGACGGAAGTTTTGTTGGAAATGAACGGCGCGAGGGCGGGTATTGGTCTTTTCTAGGGAGACAACCATCCTTAGAATATTAGCAACGCGTTGGCACAGGAAGACGGAGAAGTGCTCACTAATAAGAAAGCGAGCGGCTACGAGTGGCGATCCGGGCGGTAATAGAAATCATAACATACACAATAGTCCTCTTCGTTATTCTTCTTTTCACTCTTTTTGGAATTGAATTCACTCTAATTCTCCATAAAAAAGATTTAAAAACGGCCCATCTTGTGTTTTAACGTAACATAACCCGAAGTGAAGTGAAGTGACAGAGAGCCAGCTGATCTAACGCAGTCCATCATAGAACTTAAATCACAATGCTCTGTGATAATATTAAGTACGCGTACTTCTAACAGTTTCCTAATAATGACTATGTATGAGAATGGCATCCAAGAACATGGAAATTTACCAAATTTCAAAATTATGTCGAAAATATCTTCTATTTGTTTCTTCAATATTGGCAAGGCTGATTTTATCATCTCATGTTTAATCATGTTAATAGCAAAATTTAAAGATCCGTTTATTGTGTTTAATGTTTCATAATTTCGGAGTTCTGAAATAACTTGTTCTTTTCGCTGACTGTCAATGGGGTTTTACATTATTTGTGTGTAACAAATAATATTAAAATGATTGAACTATTCTGTTCTATTTATTGATTCAGATTTATCTGTAGGAACTGCATTTTTCTTCAATAATTTTCCAAGCAGTTTGAGGGTCCTTATCCATTGCCTCATGTAACAAATTAGTCAGTTTATTTTTATAACTTCGCTTTTTCAACTTAACAATTCGTTTATATTCTATTCCTTAAACAAAAAATGTAATTGCAAGTACTGAAATGAAGCCGATTTTAAACGTAAATGTAAAATTGATCAATAAAACTGACATGCAAATGAAAGATGTTCTATTAAATTAAATAAACTACTGTTAAAATGAAATGAAGCGCCCTCACTCATCTAGAATTGTACGTTTAAAATATATTCAAATATATACAGCTTGCATCACTGCAGACCTGATCTAAGTAAGTTTGAAAGGGATTGATGACAAGACATGACATGTCCCCAATTCATTCGGTCCACAATTCACTTCAAACATTTTGTCACAGTGCATGCTATCACTACTATCCCTGAAGCACTCAAAAATTATATACATGATACTCAAAAATTAGGATTTTTATTGCAAAATTGCTTTTCACTGTACCACACTGTTTTAGGTCCGTCACAGTGTGAATGATTATTTGAGCCGCCTCGTGGGAAAACCAACAATGTGGTTTCCGAACAGGTCCGACACAAACCGGCCTGTACAAGCGCAGAAAAGAGCTAGAAGCTTGAAATTTCGGATTTAAGTAGAAGAGGAATTGTACTATCCGAGTAGCGAAAACAAAGGCGCTGATCAGCTTCGCGGTTACCGCGAAGCTGATCTGCGCCTTTGTTTTCGCCTATGCAGATTGTTTGTTTTCCCATGGGGCGGCTCATTTATGATATCAGCTACTGATTCTTGATGATATCAGGTAACGGATTCTTGACAAATGCTACGGATTCTTGACAAGGATTGATACTCCCAATTGCAAACAGCAAAAAATGGTAATTTTAGATAGTTGTAGATCTAAATTTTGTCAGGAGACATATAAGAAGCATGGTTCATGATAATCTATGTATATATTCTACATGTTAGGGTTTCAAAATAAAACCAATTAGATAAATTGAGCAAATATGAAAAACATGGCAATTCGGTATAATTGTGTGAATTCCTAAGCAAACATGTTCGGAAACATTGAAACAGTTAATAAAAGTGATATGTGGACCTTCAAATTCTACATTACCCTGCGTAATAACCCGTTTTCATTTTTTTGCATGCTACGGGTTCTTGATGATACGTTACAGTTTCTTTATGATAACAAAATGTGGGTAACGGATTCTTTATGATATATGTTACTGATTCTTTATGATAAATGTTACTGATTCTTTATGATTTAAAGCAAGTTTATGATGTTCTACAACTTGAAATGCAGATTTGGACCCATGGTCTACCAGTGAACTGTATTTTTATCAAATCCACACTGCAAGAAATATGATGTGCAGTGTAAAATTCGATCAGATTTATCACATTAATTAAACCAATTAATAATTAATGTAGAACCTTGTTGTTTATTTATTAATTTTTTTTTTAATTCAGTTTAACGTCCCTTTCAAGATTATTTCAGCTCATATGAGACGGGCCAATCAGTAGGTGGGGCGAAAACGGGAGAACCCCGAGAAAAACCACCTGACACACCCGCAAGCAGAACTTGGCTTGTCTCACATGTGGCCAGAGCGGGGCTCGAACCCACACCAGACACAGCGGTGAGATGATCGAATTGTTATGTTACGTCTACACTGGACCACGTTCTCACTACGTCCTTACCACGTTCTAAAAATTCAAGAACGTGGCGAGGACGGGTCAAAATGAAACAATTTCGGATTTCTAAGTTCCCACTACGTCCTTACTACGTCCCCGCCACGTTCTTATTACGTCCGCACCACGTCCTTACTACGTCCTTCACGTTTCCACTACGTCCTCAATACGCGCTCACCAAGTTCATCCCGTTTCCACTACGTCCTTGCTACGTCCTCGCAAAGACCAAGCAGTTCATACCACGCGCGAACTACGTTTCCAGTACGTTCTAACTGTAAATATATTAATCAGTCGTGTATTAAGAGTCAGATAAGTTGCGAAACAGCTTGAAATGGCAGTAAGAAAATGACGGGCTGACAACATTTCCGGTGGTATTCGCATGAAATTGAAGAATGCCTCTATCCTCAACTCCGCTAGTAGTCGGTCGTAATGCCCACACTGAAGCCTCCTTTCAGCTGATAGCCAAGGGCGCACCCAACAAGATCTTGCCCTTCTATTCCTCCTCCTGTGAAATAGCACAAGTGCAGCCTGTGCACCAAGTAAGGCATGATGTCCTTGAAGGAGAGCAAGTTACAAGAGTACTTCTCTGTTCATGTTCCGATTTCGATATGATTTAAATAAAAGCGAAAGCAATTGCTTGAGGGTACGGGACAATTAAAACAAAATTAATAAAACGTGGAGGACGTAGTTCGAACCTGGTGTGAACGTGATAAGAACCTACTAAGGACGTGTTAGGAACCGCTAGGACGTGATAAGAACGCAGTGCAGTCTTCTAGGACGTACAAGAAGCGTGGTATGGTCTTACCACGTCCTTACTACGTCCTTACTGCGTTCTAATTCCACCCCGTCCTCGCCACGTTTCTTTTGAGCATGTTCAAAATTTGACCAAGACCTCCGCGTCCATCAAGACCTCACTACGTCCTTACTACGTTCCTACCACGTCCTACAAGACCGTACCACGTCCTCACTACGTCCTTAATTTTTTTAGGACGTAGTAAGGACGTAGTGAGAACGTGGCCCGGTGTAGACGTAACATTAAGTGCGATAATGAAATATCAGTGCTCTTAACCACTCGGCCACGGGGGCCGCCTGTTGTTTATTTGTGTATATCACAAAACACTATTATTTATTTATTAACTTTTTGTTAAAATCAATTCAATTTTTTTCAATCAGTGAGACCGACAATCTTATAAGTACATGTAGTATTCATGTGTGTACAATTTTACATTTTTTCTGTTTTGGGTCTCACAAGGATGGGCATTGATCCCATTTCTTACCAAATTACCGCTTCGCTATGTATGTATGTTTTCATGTTTGGGTAACTGAGTGACTGCCTAGTGGGAAAAAGCTACTCACTCAGATTACAAAATGTTCCATAAGTATACCAAGTATAGTTTTTTTCACATTGGTTTTCGGAGTGGGAATTTCTGATTGCACCATTTCCTCTAATCATCATCATTGCATACTTTTTTCCTTTTCGGTATACGGCCCCTCCACCGAGTCATTCGATGTGGGTGGGGAAATGTTGGTCGACGAACTTCAAAGTCATTGAGATGGCATGCAATTTAAGCAAAGAAAACCAAGTGGAAACAATCAGTAAAATATTGCCATTTGCAGAATCACTATGTACGCTTACAGGCACAATTGCAGATTCACAATGCAAAGATTGAGTGCTTTGAAACAGTTATGCATTATCACCTGTACCTTAAGTGTTTGCTGAAGTATCATGTGGACCAAGTGGAAGCTTCATCCAAATAAAAAAATGTTGAATTGAAGTTTTAACTAAGAAGCTGTGCATGTGCACTGGAGGAGAAAACAGTTTAATTCTGATTAAACTGTATATCTATGTTCAGGTATTTTACATGAGGGTCTGGATGGGGTATAATGATTAATGAATAATGGCCTAAAATTTTTAATGAGAATGAATAAAGAGCAAAAAATTTAATGATTAGTGAATAATGAGGTCCTAAAGAATAATGAATAAATGTAAATTTTTAATGAATAGCAGAGTAATATAATGAATAGTGAATAATAACATTTTAAAGAATAATGAATATGCTAAAATTTGGCTATGGAATTGTCTTAGATGGCCTCCCTGACATTCCAGAATTTCATTTTTTCTGGGGTCTTGACGCCCAAGACCCGATTTAGTTCAATGATGTATTCATATTTAAGAAATCTTTGAATGTTTGGAAAGACATATACATGTCTGGAAGCCAAACATGTAGGGGCTCACCTCATGGACCAATTGAAAAAGAAATGTGTTATAAAATAAATCATTCTGGATGTTTACATTTCACTGTTTTGTTTGCTTATGTATATGTATTTTCTTTTCATTGTATACCCCACTTTGTCCTTATTATGTATGTTCCAATCCTATAATGATACTCTTTTCGGTGGGTGGACATCATCTTGCTTTTTTATATGACAGAACATAATTATAGTGTCTTTTGCAATCAGAAACAAGGCAGCACTAAGAGCGTTAATGAAAATCTATCTCATTCTGGCAATTTATATGGCGCTACATATTTTTTCCTCGCTCGCTTCGCTCACTCGGTATTTAGACATTATTATGTATTGTACAATCAGGCACAAATCCATACATCATGTAGTACTCCTATACTGACTAGTTTACTAAATAAAAACAACAGCATTTTATTATAACTTTTACCCCTGAGGTTACAATTTTTCTTCAATAACATTTGGTACTCATAATTGAAGAGAAAGATTCAGGGTAAAACTTAGGGCGTATTTAAGGTGGAGGGGATTATACTCCAAACAGATTTAAAAGGGGATTTGCTATAAGAAAATCGGTAAAATATTTCGGAAAGTTTCTATGAGGCTTTGTGGTCTAGCAGAGTATATAATTATGCTTCTCTCAAGATGTTAATATCAATGTTGCACTCAGCAGTCTACAATTAATATCATAGAACTAGTCCTTGTGGCTTGAGATAAGGGATGCCTTAGGTGGGGAACACCTATTTGCTTATGGATATTAGTTAAGAAGGCGTGACTAGTAATTATCATATTTTAATGAATAATCGAGCTAATTTTAATGAATAAGCCAAAATTTTAATGACAGTGAATAAATGCCAAAATTTTTAGTGATTAGTGAATGCCAGGACCCCCCATCCAGACCCTCATTTATCCATGTAAAGAACATTGAAAGTTTGACTAAATTCTCTTTGTTTTTTTTCAAACACATGCACCCCTAAAAATTGCCATAACAAAAACAAGTGGGTTGGCCTAGGGGGTACACATTTTCCTTACATTAATTTCAAGAAACATTTAATCACGAAAAGGTTTCTTTGTAAATAAAGGTCGATATACAAGTGATAAAAAGATAAATAAATAAATAAATAAAAAAAAGTAATAATTTTTGGTCAAAATGCGTTTTTCATGTAAAAAAAAAATAATCGAAAAATATATATATATATTTTCGCTCAAAATATTCTCCTTTGCATTGTGAGTATGAAGCTGAAAACCGATTTTGAATACGCACTCTGGTTGGCTCAAAACAGAGTTTTTAAAATGTGTTGTCAAATGGTTTACTCACATAATGCAAATTTTCATTAAGAAAATGTTCAATCAAATAACAAATGTTTTAAAACGCTGTATAAACTGTTCCAAACTCGCAGCTTAAAGGACATTTTAAGCGAAAACACCGCGTCCAATCAGAACGCCGGACGAACGGTCGAAACGCCGGATCTGCGTTATTTTAACTCCGGATTGCGGCAGTTTCCGCAGGATTCGCCGCCATTTTCGAAGGAAATTTTTTCGACCAGGTAACAAAAACGTTTATTATAAATATTAAAAGAGTTTATGCCAACGTAAGCGCTAGCCTGTTCGGATCTACATGTACATATCTCTAACCGCTGATTATTCTGCTGATGCATAAGCTCCGCTAGGATATGCAAACATTCGAGGAGATTTTTGTTTTCCATGTTCGGCCATATGCAAAAATAGTGTTCGCCCCAAACATTTTCGTACTATTGTCATTTTCTTCAAAGTATTGACAAACTGCTGGTTGATTTTGCTTTTGTACAAGAGACTATATCGTAAGAAGCCAATTGCTCGTGATTATTTGCCCGAACAAGCGTACGTTTCAATAAAATACCGCAAAATCAAAGTAACGCCGGATAATACGGCAAGGCTGAGTTTTCAAACTTGGCAAGTATTTGCATAGATTCATGTCTTGTAAGGTCTAGTACGCAAGTGGGGTGCTCATTTTTGAGCAGAATCACTTACCACTTGCATTCGGTTATCATAACAACAGTGTTCCTGGGCAAATAAAAATAAAACAAATCCTTTAAGAGCCGTAAGCATATTAATGAGAAAAGGGATGGGCCAAGTCTTTCTGCAGAATCATACAAACAATTATTAATGAGCAACCGCATAAGAAAACCTAACATGCATAGGCTAAAATAAAGGCGCAGATAAACTGTGCAGTAACTGAAATGACTATCTTCTATAGGCTGCTTCTGTGACTACATATGTCGGACCTGGTCAGAAACCCAAACTGGTTTCCTCACACAACGGCCCATTTGATTATTATGATTTTCAATGCCGGGAACAGTAATTTGACAGACCTAGAAAGAAAATATCTGCCAGGAGAATTCGGTTTGGTACAGTGTCCGCTACGGAAGCCTATATGTGACTTTTGTCTTTTGACTTTTGTGTTTTGTGACTTTAAAGTTTTGTCTTTTGAGTTCTTACTTTTGTCTTCTGAATAATGTTTTCAAATATTCAACAAAACTAAGTTTTAGCTCATACGGAAGCCTATATGTGACTTTTGTCTTTTGAGTTTTGTGACTTGTGCGTTTTGCCTTTTGAATTCTGACTTTTGTCTTCTGTATAATGATCTGAAATATTCAACTAAACCAAGTTTTAAGCTCACATGCACCTAATCCGAAGGGCTGAGAATAGCAAGGTCAGAATGCAAATCAAAGAAAAAATAATTTTAAAGACCCACCCTTTTCTCAGTAATATGTTCACTGCTCTTCAAGGTTCTTAGTTTTTTTTTTTGTTTTTTTTTTTCATAATATTTAAACCTCTTCTCCTCTGAAACAACTTGGCCAATCAAAGCCAAATCTTATATGAAGCATCTATAGGAAGGTGGACCAATACAAGTATTGAAAATCTACTTCACCTGACCAAAATCAACCAGCAGTATGACAATACTTTGAAGAAAATGACAATAGTACGAAACTTTTTGGGGCGAGCACTATTTTAGCGTATGGCCGAACATGGAAAACAAAAATCTCCTCGAATGTTTGCATAACCTAGCGGAGCTTATGCATTAGCAGAATAATCGGGGGTTAGAGACATGTATGTAGATCCGAACAGGCTAGTGCTTACGTTGACATAAACTCTTTTAATATTTATAATAAAAGTTTTTGTTACCTGGTCGAAAAATTTTCCTTCAAAAATGGCGGCGAATCCAGCGGAAACTACCGCAATCTGGAGTTAAAATAACGCAGATCCGGCGTTTCGACCATTCGTCCGGCGTTCCGATTGGACGCGGTGGAAAAGAAAAATGGGTAAAAAAATTGTTTTTAACAAAAAATCACAGATTTCTGAAATTTTCTCAAAGTGAGTTTCAGACATTAAAATATCGATTATCAAAATTTTGCAGCTGAATGAACCAGTAAGGGGAGATGAATGGCAGAATTGGATAGGGTAGGCAGGGTTCCATCGTTTCTGCAAGTCTTCGAGAAGCGCTCGCAGACAATGCAAAGTAAAAAGATTGAATGTTTGCACGGTGATGGTTCTGCTACATATCTATAGCAAAAGTTTAAGTGTCAGATCAAAAGTATGTCCTGTGAACAAAAATAGTTTTGATCCTTATCAAACTTTTAGCAGTATTCTAGTTGTAAAAGTACGCAGAATCATTAAATACTTCATTTTTTTTCTATGGAAAATTTCAGAGATGTCTATTAATAGATAAGGGGAGAATACTGTAGAATCATCATGGAAACATCTCCGTATGAAAGTTACTCTAGATTTGCACCTTACATATAGTAAAAATTGGGGAAATCAGGGGTAGGTATGAAAGTATCAAATTTTAATATTAATCCATAAAATCATTATATTGTGGGTATCTGTTATCACCAAATCGATGAGGTAATAATAATAGATACTCAAAATACAGATTTTATGGACAGCAAGTGTAATTAATGCAAAAGTACAATCAAAATCAGCTAAATATTCATGTTTGCGATATATGTTATCAGATGAAATATGTTTAAACCAAACATTTTGTGCAAACGGGGATGTTTCCGTAATGTAGCGACTCAAGTTTTCTACATTAATTTAAACGTTTTAGACAATTTAATGTGTTTACTGGAAGATCTTTGGCACTTGTACAAATACATAACAAAAATAATACGATTGATAGCTAAATAACATGGCTGCATCCGCAATCAGTTCGACATTGGTTAAATGCAACCTATGCTAAGCTGTCAGGGAAGTGGAGAGTAAGCCAGCTGATCTAACCTCTCACCTTTCTGTCTATTTTATTTGAATAATTTCCAGTCTAATGTCCAATGTATCCACGTGTGCATTATGTCCGTATAGTAGAACGACTATTACTTTTTGTTAAGCATTCCATAATATTATTTAGCTAGCTTCAAGGTTAATATCCGTCATTATTATATGGCAATTTACTTCTTTGTTGCAGGAGAAGGACAATAATAAGCAGTATTGCTTCCGTTCTGATCTTGTTTGATTATGATTATTCATGTTTGCGTTATATGTTATCAGATGAAATATGTTTAAACCAAACATTTTGACACTTTTTGCATTTGCGTCATTTTACGTCAATTTTGTTCTTACGAGGTCTCGCTCAATCCCCAATCCTGGTACTGTTTGATACCATTGATGCACAAATGTATAGATTTAATTTTTAAACCCCTCAATGGCATATGGCAAGAAATGGACAACTGGAGGAATGTGTTTATATTTGAGCCTGTGCGTGAGAAAACCAACAATTTGGGTTCCGACCAGGTCCAAACAAACTGGGCTGTCCCGTCACAGAAGAAGGCTAGAAGCTTGAAATTTCGGATTTAAGAAGCAGATGGATTGTACTATCCGTGCAGCGAAAACAAAGGCGCTGATCAGCTGTTTTCTCATGCGGTGGCTCATATTTTGTTAAGTATGAGGGTTAGTATTTACTCTGTATATATAACTTCAAGATCTTGTGATGGTGTATTTCGCCATTGATTACAAAATACTTGTAGCCCAATTTTTACAAAAAAAAAAAAAAAAAAAAAAAAAAAACGTTGATATACGAGTTTCAAAGATTTCCACAAGGAAGCATGTTTAGTTAACCACTTTTCCGAGAAATTCTACAACGCATATTAAATAAAAATTAGGGTGTAACTATGTAAATATTGCTCATAAGGCCTGTTCCCGAGGTTATAAAACTTTTCAGCTCAGCTGAGACTAAAATTTTTCCTGTTCATAAATGTTAAAATGCTCACAATTGTTGACATTTTAACATTTATTAGCAGGATAAATTATATGCGTTGGCGATCTAAACTTGAAATTTCAATTTATTTTGGCCATTTCGTCATGTATGAGCAGTTTAAAGAGCCCTTTTATGGTAAGCATGGAAAAATGTTTAATAACATCGGGGCCTGGTGGTTCCTTCATTACACTGGTTTCCACGGACATTGTTTCCTTGACAAAGATTTCTGCGACAAACCTACTTTGTCAAGGTAAAGTCCTAAAGACACCAACTTTTCAACTGCAATACAAAAACGGTTATTATTTCATAAATTACAAATGAAATTACAAACCATTAACCATTACATGGTTCCTTGAGGGATTTTTAAACTCGAATATCGGCGAACTTTTGATTCCTTATATTATGTTATCAATTTTAGGCATGCATCATTATAAAATCTGGAAGTTTTATATACAGAGTAAATACTTAACCTCATACTGAACAAAATACATGTATGATCATGTATATGAACAAATTCATCCAGTTACCCATTTCTTGCCAGTGACGATTGCTCAAAAACAAGAATTGTCAATTTATTACTGAATATTGCAGGGGTGTATTTAATAACTGAACGCAGCTCTAGTAACTAATTTTATACAGTTTACTCGACAATGGCGAATCACTAAGAGATCTAACGCTATTATTTTAAACACGACCATGGGAATGTTATTGTATTTGATACTAAGAACATCTAACATATCTCAGCTTTACAGGAAAATAACAGTTTTAATTCATTCAATTTCTTAATGGAAGATAACTTTGTTGATATGATACCTCCTGCATGAGCTTTACAGGAAAATAACAATTTTAATTCATTCAATTTCTTAATGGAAGATAACTTTGTTGATATGATACCTCCTGCATTAGCATGTTTGGCGAACCAAACTCGACAATGGCGAATCAGATAGTCTATAGCCCATAAGAAACGATTTTAGAAGAGTATTTTTGCACACAAATGGTGCCATCATCATTCGAAACTAAATGGTGTTTGACAATATTGTGTTAATTTGCTTTTGTGCTTTACGTTAACTGTCAACAGCAAATGCCATATCGGAAAGGTCAATTTAACCGATTTAAGCATGTCTTATTGCTTTAACGAATCAATGTAAGCCTAAAAGCAAGACCACGACTTGCACCAATATTAGTTACACCATTAACCAAACCAAATGGTTCCAGGGCAAGCCTTCAAAAGGTAGATTATCAGTATTTTGTGCACATTCTTTTCACCACACAAAGTATGATTCGCTATTGTCGAATTTACATGTACATCTTTCCCCGCTTACATCTACCTTCAGTGTCAAAACTTTTATCTAAAACAGGCATGTTGCATAACCAGGGATATTAGGCATTAAAGTAATGCAAAAGTGGCCATCATTTAATGCTTAGAAACGAGGTATGAAACACATTTTATCTGAACGTTACTTTTTGTGGAACAATAAACTAGGCATCTTAGTTAAGGGGTCAAGCGTTTCAGCAACCCTGATTTTATTGTCCGGTGGAATTTTGACTCCATTCTTTTACCAAACCCTAAGGCATAGATGAAAGTAAATGACTGAGTAATATAATAAATAATATTTTGTCTAAGTTTCAAGAAATTCTGTAATATCTTTACGAGTGGTTCGCCATTGTCGATGATTCTCTATTGTCGAGTTCACTGTATGCTGTTTTTGTTTTATTTATATATATTTTTTTTCAAATGCGATTGATAAAGAAAAAGAAACAAGTTGTGTTTTAAATACATTTACAAGTAATTTCAACATATAAGCCTGGTTTCCACGAACATTTTTTCTTTGGCGAAGATTATTTGCCACAGAAACTTTGGCAATGAGTTTGCGTTCACACACAGCAAGGGTTACTTGTATTATTTAGCTTGCTCACCTTTGTCACAGATATTTGACAATGAAACTTCGCCACAGAATTGATTTTACACGAGCATATTTTTCTGCTACAAACCTAATTTGTCAAAGAAAGATTGTCCTTAAATTGTAAACTGGTTTGATCAAAACGCACATGATTGCAAGCGCGTTAAACTCTTCGAGTGAAACATCAAACGTGATTGTTCCACTATTATTAATTATATTAGCCAAAAGGGAATGTATACTGTGTATGTATGAAAATACCAATACCATTATAAGTTAAAATATACAGTTAATGAAACTACTCAGATACGTAATTATCTAGTTACCAAAATGACCAAAGTAGGCAAACGATGTCATACCTGTACATGTTTGTCGTACACCTCAAACTGGCCTTCGCCGGCAGTACTCATAGCCCAACGATGCAATGGCGTGTCGAACGGCCCTGGAGATACGCTGAAACCATACATGCGTAATTACATGTAGTACTTGAAATGCGTTTTTTGGAAAATACTCTATAAATCATTAAACATTATGCCTGTCAGAAATTTATATATATCACAACCACTACCGGTAATTGCATGGCGAACTTCACGCACGCCGGACGCACACATGGCGGTGAAGTTAGCCCATTCGAACATATACACAACGCGTTCTGACGACCCTACAAATTCACACATTGATAACATTTTCCATTGACTTTCATCACCTCTGCGTGACATCAGTTTTGTACAAAACATCTCGAAGATTTTACAGTAATATTTAACGCTTTCACTTTTGTTCAGAATGATATAGTAATAACCATTGCACTGATATCGGTGAATATTGCCCCGAGTTGCGATACTAAGGACGCAAGCTTGCGAGCGTCTATAGATATCCTAAGACAATACTCACCGATATCAGTGCGATAACCCTTTTATTATATAGCTATAAATATCTGCTTCTCATATTTTGTTCACATTATGTTTTGTTCACATTAACATTAAAAATTAAATATCTACACGAAGATCTACATATCTACATATCATTTTTGCACGAATGCAATATCAAATGATCATTTTTGCACTGTTAAATTGCTTAAATCTGAAAGTGTCCAACTTCAGCTGACGTTTTTGACCGGTGTGACGTCATTTTCCACGAGACGTCAGATGAGGATGACGTCAGTAGAGCTGAGGTCTCAAATTAATAATTTTGCACGATGACCCTCAAGTAAAATGACGTCATCTTCATCTGACGTCGCTTGGGAAATGGCGTCAACTGAAGTTTTTAAGCAAATAAAAAGATCAGAAATATTCATTCCATTGCAAAAATTGCTTCCGAAAAGTAACAGTGCAAAAATGATATCATCTGATATTGCACTTGTGCAAACGGCAACGATCGTTCACCTGAGAGTCAAAACAAGCGGTTATAGAGAAAATCTTTGAAAAGCTTGTATGGACGACAGATGGGCCAAGCTCAGTTCTCTTCATCTACCACTTTTCATGTCTCAGGCTGCAACAGTTTTCAAAAAATCCATTGTTTTCACTTTTTCCAATGTAAAAGCATGTTTCCAAAATTTACCTTGCTGTAAAAATAATTCTAACACACCTCGCCTATATAGCCAATGGTAAAAAACGTGTTATATTGTGCAACAATTTCACTGAGCGAATAAGCGTGACGTTACTTTGCGGCATTTGTGACGGCAGCTATCCCACAAAGCAGTGTTAGACGGTGAAACGTCGTTTTAGCGCACAACAAACGTAAAAAGTGTGTGTAAGTCAAATATTTGGCGGGATATCTGCAATGCAATGGCAGAAAGCTGAACGATATCGACGGTTTCAGCAACATTTATTCCGTTTATTGTGTGTTAGAATCGAAATAGACCAGCTCAGGTGCGTGAATTGTTGAGTAATAATTCACTGTTTGTCGGTCAGTTGTAAGAAGATAAATCACTCGCGCTACGCGCTCGTGATTTGATCTTCTTTACAACTGACCTCCAAACAGTGAATTATTACTCAACAATTCACTGCCAGAGCTGATCTATTTCTTAATATATATATATATATATATATATAAATGGCAGCTTAAATTCAAGATGGCTACCAAAAAGTAGATAGAATGTGTTTGGGTATTATAAAGAAATGAAGGAAAAAATTCCATTTCAATGCATTATAACTTTGTCTCATCAAATAAACAAAATTCAACAAAGAAAGGGACAAAATAGATGCCAAAATGATTTGGATTTGGGGAAAATTTGTTTAATTTTAGAACAAGCATGTACAAATAAAAGATTTAACATTACTTATCTACTGCCAAACATTGCTGATTATTTAAACACTGCTCATAATTACAATGCTAGAAACACATAAACTTTTGCTTGACTGTTTCAAAGGTATAGGTAGATTATGTTGGCAGTCAGATATATTAGAATAGAATGACATAATATGACAGTATAGGGTAGGTATGGTGATGTGTTAAAAGGCGGTTGGTTGTGTAGGGCATGTATGGAGACTAGAATCACACCGTTCATCCAGATACAAGCAACGCGGAAAGGTCTGCTAAACGCGGATATAAACAACTGTATCGCAGGAATACACAAAGTAAGAAAACATCATATAGCCTATAAATTGTTCCTATATAAAATGTGTTTATGCAGAGCTGATGCGAACTGGTTTATCTTGAAAAAGGTACCGTATCACAGCAAAAGATTTGTGTAAACTATAGATACAAGTGATTTTAATTCATAAATTACTATTTTTTCGCCTTTTTCCCTATTCTTTCGATATTGGTAGAATTAGTGTGTTTGGTTTCGTGCAAATATCTCTTCAAAACTAATTTTCGACATCTATAGAATATATCTACACCAAGCGTCAAACTGGAAAATATTTTGTGTGTGTCGAAATCCATGTTTAAAAATCGGCCTAGATTGTTTCAAGGTACAACTTACCACGGACGTTGATACAACACAACGCGGATGATCCAAATAATTTGGGTAAAACAAACTCGGATTCGAAAACCTGGTTTTAACCTGCAAAACACTGGCAGAACGTTTTTTAAATAAAATACAATGAAGAATGCTAGATTTTTTATAAAGTAAACGCGCTATAAATGCATCAGGTTGGCTTCTTTAGTTGGTTATTCACTTGATATATTATCGAATTCGGGGGGATCCTGGAATGGCAACATTTAACGTCATATTGCACTATATATTGAAACCATTCTAACACGAATGATACCAAACTGCGCCCATGTCATACCCTTCGAAATTTGTAGATACAGAAATTGGACATATAAGTCGTTTCGCTCAAAATGATTTATTTTGCTTTCGAACTACAAAGACATCACACGCTTAAAATAAAAACTTAGATCCTTTTAAGAGCAGTGAGCATATTAATGAGAAAGGTGATGGGCCATACCGCGGTTTTTGCTATTTAAGCTTCATCAGTGACCCTTAAGGTTTGGCAACATGGAGCCAAAATGAATTACTGTAATTTAGAAAAACTTTCAAGAAGGTAGTCATTTTATCCCAGGTACCAAACTCCGTTTTGAAATGAGCTAATATGCGAAATTCGCGTTCTATCTATTCAACAGACAAAAGCTTTCCTAAGGAACTGGTGAACCTGTTGGTGTTACTTTTATGACCAGTCTCCCAGCCCATAAACACGAAGAACTTTGATAAAACTTTAAAAAGCCCATTTGTGGAATATTTGATGTAAGGGGCGCCCGGATAGCTCTGTCGGTAGCGCGAAACTTGGCTTCTCACTAGCTATGTACCTCTGCCGTGTAGGTTCGAATCCCACTGGCGACGCAAGTAAAAATTATCAAATATTGAAAAAACTATCAATGGTTCCCGCATCGATACGTACCAATGGTTTGACTGTCACCTTCCGGGCGCGGTGGTTTCACAGGGTATTTCCCGACCGAACGTCGAGAAATGCCCTGACTTTCCCCCACCAATAGACAGTCGGCGTCTAAGAAGCAGAATTGCTTAGCTAAGTAGAAATGACTAGCTTGACGTCTATCTCCAGTCAGTCAGTCAGTGAGTGAGTGAGTGAGTAAGTAAGTAAGTAAGTAAGTAAGTAAGTAAGTAAGTAAGTAAGTAAGTAAGTAAGTAAGTAAGTAAGTTTGTATAGTGCAAATACTTTGACACTGCCCGTCATACTCCTAACAATATGTAACAAAATATGTCTGCCAATTTTATGGTTTTTACAAAACTTCATCACGTGAGGTCAAAAATCACGGTCAAAGTATTTGTACTTCATTACACGTATTTTTCAGTTTTCTATTGTTATGCATGAAATATTTGCAATCATTGCAAACTGGACATCGTTTGAATAAATCTCTAGGCGGCCCGCGTGGCCAAGTGGTTAAGAGCGCTGATATTTCATTACCGCTTAATCATTCGTTCATCTCACCGTTGTATTCGTTCGAGACCCATACGGGGCACATGTGAGACAAGCCAAGTTCTGACTGCGGGTGTGCCAGGTGGTTTTTCTCGAGGTTCTCCCGTTTTCGCACAATCTACTGATTTGTCAGTTTCATATGAGCTGAAAATTTTTGTGCTGTTTGCACCTTATGTGTGTTTTCAAATTTTTAGTTAAGTTTGGGTAACTGAGTGGCCACCTATTGGGAAAATAGCTGCTCATTCGACTTACGATATGTTTTCATGGTATAAGTACCTGCTTGTTCATTTAGTTTTTTCCCGACTTGGTTTTTGGAGTGGGAATCTCTTTCTGATTGCGCATTTTCCTGATCTTTGCCTACTTGTACCTTCATATGAGCTGAAATAATCTTGAACCTGCCTGGTTCGCCCCACCCACATCCCCGACCTCGCCGAATCAGGAGATGCCACGTTGCTATAAGTTTTGTTCTGTCATTACGTACAGGATCAACAGCCAATGTCATATAGGGACGGTCAGCCATTATTTTTCACACCAAAAGGCTTCCAGAGGCATGATTACCAATTCTTTGTACACATTTTTTTTTCATCACAAATAACTGCTCTTCTTAAATCTACGTAATCTATGTGCTTTGGTATTCATAATTTGTTTTACATGTTGTCACAGAGGGCCTTTCACATTTAGTCTTCCACTTCACCACACTTAAGAGTCAGAAAAACAATCTGACAAATATCAGTATTCTTGGCCTTATCTTCATGAAAGAAATGCATCCATACACCGTAGGTTTTGCATGTATTTTATAAATAATCTACAGACATTCGTAGTAGAGTTGGTGTTTGAATAAGAAAGGCGAAGCTTTGTTTTGTTTGAACTGATGCTTTACGTCCCAGTCAACAGCTAATGTCATATCGGGACGTTGCCTCCACTTTATGAGACTCTTTACCAAAATGAGGATGTCATGACACCCAATAAGTGCTTCAAATATAACCATCCAACAAAGCCAAAAGGGCTTATATGTGCGGATTGTTCGACTTGAAACCACTTTTCCTGGGCAGGCTCAGACCTGAGCGGTAAACCAGTAATCAGATACCTAGTCAGCATCGTACAAGCTTTGACTGTAGGCAGAAGCAGCCCATCTATTTCTTTAGGCCCCAATGGGCGGGGCCCATATTCCCACCCGACCACCCTTATCTGACACTTTCAAACTGCATGCTAAGGCCTTTTTCAAATTTAAAGAGCGAAAACAAAGGCACGGACAGCTTCTCATATATAAACATATAAACATATACACCTAATGACGTGGCCAAAGCGTAGTGAAAGTGCTCATCGGCACGTTCCTTATGGTTTTATCACGCCATGATTGGTATTCAACCAATCATCTATGGACTCTATCCATTTAAAGTTGGTTTTAACAATGACTGCAGCCAGTTTTCTTAAAATATGATCAGAATTTGGTTTTTATCATCCGTGTCGGTTGTACCGAATGGTCCGAGTTTGTTTCACCTGCTTGAGAATTTGAACCGTGGTTTGTTGCACCATATTAAATGATAGTACTCACTTTCAAAAAGTTCTTATTCTCTTTCTAGAATTTTGCGAAAGTTCTCGTAAAGGCAAAACTTGAAGCGATCCCCGATCCTCCGAAAAACACGAATTTGGCCATATTTTCGTGTTTTAATAATGATTTACAGACATTCCTACCAAGATTTTTCGCTTTTCGTGCAGCCAAGACAGATTTAGAAGCCTATATTTCTCAAACTAATATAATTTGTGAGGCAGGATTTTGGGCAAACATTTTCAAAGTGGTGTACTTTTTCACTGTATGTCAAACAAAAATCAACTCGGTCGATATTCGATATAATTAAAGATAATTAATACTCACTCTTTTTTCTCGCCGTCTAAAATACTATTGTTTACATCCGCGTTTAGCAGACCTTTCCGCGTTTGTTGTATCTGGATGAACGGTGTGAGAATATGGATGGCATGTAGTAGAGTTGGATAGGGGTTACAAGCGGTAATGTTGGGATTTAGAAGGTAATTTGGTTTGGTTAATGGCCCCCTCAATAGTCAACAAATTTTCAGTCATATTGTGATGGAGCAACCATGGTCATAGTATTAATATCCATAGAGTTATAAAAGGAAATGGTTTTGTTCTCATGTCAGCCATTGC
This sequence comes from Rugalucina vietnamica, assembly GCA_964017185.1. Classification (NCBI taxonomy): domain Eukaryota; kingdom Metazoa; phylum Mollusca; class Bivalvia; order Lucinida; family Lucinidae; genus Rugalucina; species Rugalucina vietnamica. The sequence continues at coordinate 17,732,079 of OZ024881.1, read as the reverse complement.
GCGCGGAGCCAACACTTGCTGTGGAAGCTGGCTTGTACCTAAAGGCAGTACAAGTGTGCAGTATAGCTATCAAGACTACATACTTTAATCTGTCTCATTCTGTCTCTGAATCTGAATCTGTGAGTCATCAGGATGTTTATCATGATTTATTTGTTTGTTCTTGATGATTCATTTACTAGTTAGAGATTCACCTCGAGGACCGAAGAACTAACTAAATGTTATGAACCACTGCAGAAGCTGAGGGTGAGGTTACGGCCGTGTAAAATCGATTTAAACCCGCCAGTAACTTTGTGTTACTGATCGTTCCAAGTCGATACTTCTGTGGTGGTTCTTTTTGTTTTATGTCTTGGTGTTTAAAATATTTTTTGTGCTGTTGGCGCCTTATGTATGTTTGCATATTTTTAGTTAAGTTAAGGTAACTGAGTGGCCACCTATTGGGAAATAGCTGCTCATTCGGCTTACGAAATGTTTTCATGGTATAAGTACCTGATTGTTTGTTTGGTTTTTCCCACCTTGGTTTTTGGAGTGGGAGTCTTTTTCTGATTGCGCCTTTTCCTGATCTTTGCCTACTTGTACTTTTTTTCCTATTCGACGCGGATATGCATCGATGCATCGGATGAGTCATTTATCATTGCAACCAAATGTAACATGTTGAAAAGCATGCTAACTGTCTGGTACAGCAGGAATAGTGTGGGAAGGGTGAAGCGAAGACATGATTTGGAAACTGTTCACTATTATAGTAAAATCTTTCAAGCCTTGTGGAATACAATTTTATGGGCTGTGTCCGGCGGGGTCACAGGCACAGAACTGAAGTGACTTTTTATACTATACATAAAAATAAAATGTGCTTTTGTGGCGATTTTAAACAAAATTGTTAAGACCTATGAAATGCCAAAATGACTATTAAACCACAATGTCAATGCGACAATTATTTTTACAAGTCTGTGACAAGGGTCCCGAATCCTTTTCAATCACTAGATCACGTTCTTCTTCTTTCCCCCAATAGACATGGGAATAGGTCTTGAAGTGAGAACAGAAACACTGAAACCAGCACTGTTGTACACTGTTGTACAGATTTATAAAAAAATAAAAGCAAGCGAAATTAAAAATCTTTTTTCAAATATATTCCTGAGGGAAAAGATTTCACACTTTTTTCAAATTTACTCAGTCTCAATATTTCGGCCAAAGGCCTTTTTCAAGAAAAAAAAAACATGTAACTTGAATAAAATTACATTTTGTCAGCCATTACAGAGTCACTTGTTTATATTTAATGACGTGACGTCGCGGGCGACGTCGCAACGTCTTTTCCCGTATTTTAGCGCCAAAACTTCACTGAAACACTGCTGATATATAGGAGTCTTTCACATTGCAGCCACGGGGTTTCACAGAGTCTAGCTTCTTTATCCTTCTCGAAGCTGGCGCTCAGGCCTTTCAGCCCCAAATTTTTTCTCCAGAATAGCGAAGGCCACATCATCATGAGTATGGTCCTTCGCCCCAAAATGAAAGTTGATCGGCTTGTCCTTTCTCAGTCGTATGTCTCTCAGATGCTCCGACATTCTCTCCCTTAGCTCCCGTTCTGTTTCTCCTACATATACCGTTGCCTGGCATCTCATGCAGATAATGGCATATACCACGTTTCGGATCCTGCAGGTTATATCTTGCGCCGGTTGAAAGCTCTGGCTATTAGAGGTATCTCTGACCACATCTCTCGATAGCAGCTGACATTTGGCACAATCTATCTTGCAAACAGTATAGGCAGACTTCAATGCAGCATTAGTTTTTCCATGGACGAGGGTATCGCAGAGGTTCTTATCCCTCCGGAAAGCCACAATTGGGGGCTCCTGGAAAACGTCCTTCATCTTAGTGGAGCGATAAAGTACGTCTATGTGCTTCTTTACGATCCCATGAACATCTGGCAAGAGATTTGAATATGTCACCACCAGAGGCACTCTCTTAGCGTTCTTGTCGTTTCTGTTCTTATTCTTGAGTAATTCTGATCTATCCAGTTTATCAACTTTCTGCAGCTGTGATTCAATCAGTCTTCCACTATATCCCCTTCTACGTAGTTGAATTTTCAAATCCTTCCTGTATAGTCAGTGGTATTGGTACACCGACGGAGAAACTAGCGGAGGTTGCAGAGCACGAGTTGAGTGAATTTGTGGAGACGTCACCATCTTACATAAGAGATACCACGGACTTTATTTGCAAGTTACAGGAGATAAAGGAACCTCTACCTGAAAATGCATTCCTCTTCTGTTTTGATGTTGCCAAACTTTATCCATCAGTTCCCAGAAAGGAAGGACTAGATGCGTCCAGAGAAGCTCTGGAAAACAGGTCAACATCACTAGTTGATACTGAAAGTGTGATGCAAATGATAAGAACAGTCTTGGATAACAATATATTTGGCTTCGGTGACCAGAACTATATCCAGAAAGAAGGTGTAGCAATTGGTTCAAGGCTATACTAGGGAAGAATTTCGCCTGCACCTACATGAGGAAATTGGATGAAGCCCTTCTTGAATCCCCAGTTACCCCTCGCTTCTATAAGCGGTTCATCGATGATGGCTTTGGAGGCAGTGAAACAGAGTGAAACAATTTGCATCATATGCTAATAGCATCCATGACAATATCAAAGTGGAACTTAGATATGACCATAAGCAGATAGAGTTCCTGGATACGCTAGTTAAGATTGAGGATAGCCACATATACACTGACCTTTTCATCAAGCCAAGTGACAAACAGCTATATTTGAATAGTACCTCATGTCATCCTGCAAATACCAAGAAAGGATTAGCATATGGACTTGGGCTTAGGATCAGGAGGATTTGTGAGAGAGAAGCTGACTACCAGAGGCACAGGAAGGATTTGAAAATTCAACTACGTAGAAGGGGATATAGCGGAAGACTGATTGAATCACAGCTGCAGAAAGTTGATAAACTGGATAGATCAGAATTACTCAAGAATAAGAACAGAAACGACAAGAACGCTAAGAGAGTGCCTCTGGTGGTGACATATTCAAATCTCTTGCCAGATGTTCATGGGATCGTAAAGAAGCACATAGACGTACTTTATCGCTCCACTAAGATGAAGGACGTTTTCCAGGAGCCCCCAATTGTGGCTTTCCGGAGGGATAAGAACCTCTGCGATACCCTCGTCCATGGAAAAACTAATGCTGCATTGAAGTCTGCCTATACTGTTTGCAAGATAGATTGTGCCAACTGTCAGCTGCTATCGAGAGATGTGGTCAGAGATACCTCTAATAGCCAGAGCTTTCAACCGGTGCAAGATATAACCTGCAGGATCCGAAACGTGGTATATGCCATTATCTGCATGAGATGCCAGGCAACGGTATATGTAGGAGAAACAGAACGGGAGCTAAGGGAGAGAATGTCGGAGCATCTGAGAGACATACGACCGAGAAAGGACAAGCCGATCAACTTTCATTTTGGGGCGAAGGACCATACTCATGATGATGTGGCCTTCGCTATTCTGGAGAAAACATTTGGGGCTGAAAGGACTGAGCGCCAGCTTCGAGAAGGAATTTGGATAAAGAAGCTAGACTCTGTGAAACCCCGTGGCTGCAATGTGAAAGACTCCTATATATCAGCAGTGTTTCAGTGAATTTTTGGCGCTAAAATACGGGAAAAGACGTTGCGACGTCGCCCGCGACGTCACGTCATTAAATATAATTCTAACACACCTCGCCTATATAGCCAATGGTAAAAAACGTGTTATATTGTGCAACAATTTCACTGGGCGAATAAGCGTGACGTTACTTTGCGGCATTTGTGACGTCAGCTATCCCACAAATCAGCGTTAGACGGTGAAACGTCGTTTAGCGCACAACAAACGTAATAAGTGTGTGTAAATACCAGCATTACAGTCAAATATTTGGCGGGATATATGCAATGCAATGGCGGAAAGTTGAACGATATCGACGGTTTCAGCAACATTTATTCCGTTTATTGTGTGTTAGAATCGAAATAGATCAGCTCAAGTGCGTGAATTGTTGAGTAATAATTCACTGTTTGTCGGTCAGTTGTAAGAAGATAAATCACTCGCGCTACGCGCTCGTGATTTGATCTTCTTTACAACTGACCTCCAAACAGTGAATTATTACTCAACAATTCACTGCTAGAGCTGATCTATTTCTTAAACAAGTGACTCTGTAATGGCTGTCAAAATGTAATTTTATTCAAGTTACATGTTTTTTTCTTGAAAAAGGCCTTTGGCCGAAATATTGAGACTGAGTAAATTTGAAAAAAGTGTAAAAATCTTTTGACTGTAAAAGCATTATGGACCAAAGCCATGAAGAATCTCAGGGATTAGTATTTTACAACTAATTCCACTGAAATTTCATTTCTAATCATAAATGATATCCTTTTGTAGTAGCACTCGGTAGCTGGATTCTTGGAGGGACTGGCATTGATACTTTGGTGTGTACTAAACGTATAGATCTCGCATTTTGTTTTGTATTGTGGCCATTTTGCAGGACAGTCGATCATTGCAGCAGCACTATTACTTTTGAACAGATTCTCATTTATTTATGTGGTTGGTCCTGTATAGTTCCTATGTTTTATTCAAGTACTAGGGGACTTACGAAATGGCTGTTATGAATCTTATTTATTTTAAAGTTAGGGTGTTTCACATACACCATTGCAGAAAGGCATACGTGAAAACTAGACTCAATAATAACTAGTATGTATTGGCGTTCTTGAAACTGCATACATAGAAGTCGTCCGCCACCACCGAGCCAGGTACCATTCTCTCCAGCTTTGTCTGAAAGTGTGTTCACAACCAACAAAACATATAAAAAAGAATGGAATGAAAGCCCAGTTGTTTTTCAAGCGTACTTGGTGATAATATCGATGTGAGTAATTTTGTGATTACTTTTAGTTTGCTTCGTCTGGGTATAGCGGACACCGCATTGCTTGTATTCCTGGTCATCCCTAACAACATGGTTACTGCATGCTATATTAAGGCCTCATTTTCCCAGATACAACATGGTGATGGCTATTTGAGGTAGAGGAAAGACATGACCCATCTTGATTTTCTGGGATATGCCTGTGAAATCTCTACAACTAGGATGTGACAACAATTGAACCTGTATCTGAAATAGCATATCTGTATGTAACTCAAGAATCGTGAACCAGACCACTCAGCAATCTCCGAACCCAACAATCAAAAGTTATAGACCAATAAATTTCTTTCGTACGAGCATGTCTACCATGTATCTTTATAAAATACAATGGCTTGTTTCACATAACGCAGGGGTTAGTTACCGTAAAAGAGAACAATAGCACAAAGTGCTCTTTTACAGTATGATTATCTCCCTTTATTATTCATTTTGGTATACATCAAATAAATATGTAGTAATATTATGTTCAATGATGCATATATGAGGGTGAGGTTAGGCGCCTGTAAAACCGGTTTAAGCCCGCCAGTAACTTTGTGTTACTGATCGTTCCAAGGCGATACTTCTGTGGTGGTTCTTTTTGTTTTATGTCTTGGTGTTTACATTTTTTGTGCTGTTGCCGCCTTATGTGTGTTTTCATAGTTTTAGTTAAGTTAAGGTAACTGAGTGGCCACCTATTGGGAAAATAGCTGCTCATTCGGCTTACGATATGTTTCATGGTATAAGTACCTGATTGTGTGTTTGGTTTTTTTCCCACCTCGGTTTTTGGAGTGGGAATCTTTTTCTGATTGCGCCTTTTCCTGATCTTTGTCTACTTGTACCTTTTTAATCTCCCATTTTTGTGACATTGAGCACAATTTATAAACAACAGGAGTGTATTTTTTATTAATATGTAAAACAAAGCTGTTTTGGTCGCCATCTTGGACGCCATCTTGTATCTAACAAACTGTCCAAAGATGAAATGATGAAAACAAGTTAAATTTCACAAATTAATTACCATGAAAGTGGAATTTAGAAATAATATGAGTGTTATATGGGCCCATTTCATGTAAATAACATTTTGGCCACCATCATGGACGCCATCTTGTTTTCAGCGAGTTGCCCAAGGATGCCAGAGTGGCATCACTTGGTTTTGTAATGTACTATGTATCTTCTTTCAAAAAATGCAAAAACATTTTCTATAGACGCTATGTTGATATTCTATAGACGCTTTGGTTGATATTCTAGGTTTCTGTGCCGGACTATAAGGAAAATGTGTTTGAGAGCCTGTAACACAAGAACCGTTATATTTCATGAATATTCATTATAAATTGTCTTATTATCTTTCAAGTGAGCGCTTTTATGAGACGATAGCCCTTACCAAAGCTTTGTAAATCAATGTCAAAGATGATTGGTCGTCCCACCATTTTTCACAAAATTGCCAAATTGTTCGTAGTTGTCACTGGAGCTTTTTCAAACAATAACCTTATCTCCATATACACATTTTCTCGTGAAAAGCTGTAAAGTGCATAAACTGAGGTGAGAGCAGACCTGTTGTAAAGCCTTTTCAGCACTAGTGTCATTCTTGGTACCAGGATTACAATGTCAGATAAAAATCGTCCCATGATCACCCAAGATCACTTACGTCAGAACAACGTTGTGGTCAAACTCACCAGACATGCCTGCCTTTGACCAAGTGTTGCACATTCTGGCACACCCTGATAGGTTTTGGTGTGGAATAGTGCCACCAAGAACTCTCCAGGCTCTTGTTGTGATGCTTCGGGGGTAACGGGGGATGATTTCTCAGCACCAAATTGGGCATCTTGTTGGTCTGATTAAAGAATTGTCGGTTGGTTGTGGTTAATTGCAGCATGATACTGTCATTTAGGAACAGATGCTTGTGCAGGATAAGCAGTGTGACATGCCTCAACATTTTGTTTTGTGCACTGGTCAGTTGTCATGAGAAAATTTGTCTCAGAGTCTATGCATTTAAGGCAAGAGTCTACATTGACATTGATATTTTACTCAAACCAAACAATATTGGAATTTTGTGAAAACTGGTTTGACGATCAGTCAACTCTGACAATGATTTTCCAGGCCACTCCAGGTGCTACCAGTTCAAATAAGACCGCATTGGAAAGAGTAAGAGACACTTAAAACCACCCTGAAGTTTGAATTTCTAAGACTTTGCTAGATTTATTGTAATAAGCGCTTGAACACATTTTCCTTAAATTTTTTTTGTTGAGTATATAAGCTCACCATAAGTCTTCGGCTCTGATGAGCTAATGAATCACTTATGGATATTATCGCGACATTCGTGTAGATATTTCAATTTTTAATTATTAACTCTCAACAAAGCATAAAATATGAGAAGCAGATGGGTACAAATTGCGAACCTCTCGTAGCTGATTTATTTTTATACTGCTACGAAAGAGATTTCATGGATTCTCTTAAGCATGATAACCAAGCTGATGTTATCGAGGCTTTTAATTCGACTTCTAGGTACCTCGATGGCCTTTTGAATATTGAGAACCCTTATTTTGAAGGTATGGTCAATCAAATTTATCCACCTGAATTACAGTTGAACAAAGCCAATATCTCAGAAACATAAGCCCCCTTTTTAGATTAACATCTTTCTGTTGCAGATGGATTTGTTTCTTCTAAACTTTATGATAAGCGCGATGACTTTGATTTTGATATGGTAAATTTTCCGTTTTTGGATGGTGACGTTCCTCGTATGGTGTATACATTTCTCAACTTATTAGGTTTGCGAAAGTCTGCAATCATGTTACGGACTTCAACGCTCGAAATAAATGTTTAACGACCAAACTTCTCCAACAGGGTTATCGATATCATAAACTTCGAAAAACATTTTCTAAATTTTATCCTAGACACTATGAATTGATTTCCAAATATAATGTTGGGTTAAAGACGCTTTTAGGTGAGTGCCTTTCGGAACCAGAATTTTATGGTGACTTGGTTAACAAAAATAGAAACTTATAGGAAGAAATATATATTTTTCTTTTCAGTTCAGAAAAATCATTACACGTTACAGACGTATCGGTTATAACTTGAATGTTATGCGACAGTCTGCATGCTTAGCTTTGAACCCAATCATGGTTGATAACTATGCTGCCTTCTTTAATTGCACGCCGGTGGGTCGGGAGTCAGACTCTATGATGGCCCCGACAATAAAGCTATTCATTTTAGTTGGTTGGGGCCGGAGCTTCTTGTCTGTTGCTTGGCCCACTGGGGTCCAACTGGTATTTTTTCTTTTGCTACGGAGTTAGTAAGTTATTCGGCGACCAGGGATCTCCACCGTCGGACAGCTTACTGAATCTGTTGAGTCTTCGTTTTTGATTCACCAGGATGTTTATCATGACTTTAAACGAAAGAACCACCACGGAAGTATCGCCTTGGAACGATCAGATAAATATCTGTTTGTTCTTGATAATTCATTGACTTGTTAGAGGAAGCTGACGTTGAGGCCATGTAAATCGATTTAAGCCCGCCAGTAATTTTATATTACTGATCGTTCCAAGGCGATACTTATGTGGTGGTTCTTTTGTTTTATATCTTGGTGTTTAAAATTTTTGTGCTGTTTGTGCCTTATGTATGTTTTCATATTTTTAGTTAAGTTAAGGTAACTGAGTGGCCACCTATTGGGAAAATAGCTGCCCATTCGGCTTACGATATGTTTTCATGGTATAAGTACCTGATGGTTTATTTAGTTTTTTCCCATCTCGGTTTTTGGAGTGGGAATCTTTTTCTGATTGCGTATTTTCCTGATCTTTGTCTACTTGTACCTTTTTATAGCTGTATAATAACAGGGTTACCGCACTGATACCGGTGAATATTGTCCCTCGTTGGGATATCTACCGACGCTCGCAAGTTCGCGTCCTTCGATACAATATTTACCGATATCAGTAATAATCCTATATTGTGAGCCTTCGCTTGAGAAAACCAACGCTTTGCATATGCGAAAACAAAGAGGCAGATCAGCTGTGCAGTAACTGCACAGCTGATCAGCGCCTTTGTTTTCGCCACAAAGGTAACTGCTATTCCTCTTCTACTTATATCCACAATTTCAAGCTTCTTGTGTTGTTCTGTGGACGTACAGCCAGGTTTGTGTCGCTTCTGGTTAGAAACACAAATTGTTTGGTTTTTTTATGCACAGGCTCGTATATTCTACATGTCTGTTTAAATTATATAAGTCTTTGAGTCCGTTTGTCTTCAGAAAAGACTTTCCGGGTTGTATGCATTAAAAATACACTAACGTTGTCTTGCTTTTATAATGGTGATTTTCGTAGATTCTAGGTGTCTAATGCAGTTTCTATTTTTTGTTTTCACTTCTACAAGAGGTAATTTTAATTGGTCTCGTAAAGCGTCTAGTCTGTCTAATACTGAGAAATCATCTTACCAGTTTACACGGACTCCATATTTGGCCTCATCTATAGCCATCGTCTTAGTTAAACCGATCAGACCCGCCTGTAAAATAGCATTTGGCCTCCAATCTAGACCTGCGTTTGATTGATTACTGACAAATATGACCACTGTTTATTTCAAGTATTTTTCAATTGCTAATAGCTGGTGCAGTTAATTGTTAAAATGCATTTGTAGCCACGGCTCACAGGCCCGGGGATAGCGAGGACTTAGGTATCTAGTCATGCTACGAGAACATTCTGCAGTCTGTTTCTTTTTCATAACACTACATCAATGACACTGTGTCTTTATGAAGATCGTTTTATCCTTTTGTAATCAGGCGTTAGGAGGAAAAAAAACTAAATTCCGTTGATGATATACATAGAGGATATTCAAGTTTTTGGAGTGAATATGAGTTTTACTTCATTTAGTGAAGTGAAAAATTTTTATATTTCACTTCACGAGATGAAATAAAAGTCATATTCACGACAAAAACTTGAATTTTCTTTTTATTATATTGCATGTAGTCATTGTAACGTTGCGCGCTAAAGCATATGACGTCAAAATCTTAAATGACGTCACTACGTCACGTCATTACGTCGCTATTGTGTGTGAACGTTCATTGCGTCAACAATAGCAAATTTATTTAAGAAATGAATTTCATTTTTCTGGTGTTCATGGAGCTATGAACCGCAGTGGGTCGCGTGCAAAGTGAATGAACCCCGAAGGGGTTCATGTATGCTTTGCTAGCGACCCACTGCGGTTCATAGCTCCATGAACAACAGAAAAATTAAACTCATTGCTTATATTTACATTCATTTCTCTCTGTCGCTTGTTGAAAAATCACCAAGGTGTGTTCAAACAGCGGAACGGCGCCGACGTTTACAACGTCCAATCAGATTGGCGAGATTCATGTTTTTTGACGTCAAGTTTGGATTACGTCACGTCGCGTGACACAATGTTGTTCATGGAAGTATGAACACAGATGAACATCTAATGGTTCATCTAAGGAGGTTTTAGAAAAATGTAAATATTTAAGAAATGAATTTAATTTTTCTGGTGTTAATGGAGCTATGAACCGCAGTGGGTCGCGTGCAAAGTGAATGAACCCCGAACATTGCTTATATTTACATTCATTTCTCTCTATCGCTTGTTGAAAAATCACCAAGGCGGTCACATTTACCAGCAAACAGAGAATCTACACACAGTGTGTGTTCAAACAGCGGAACGGCGTCGACATTACAACGTCCAATCATATTGGCGAGATCCATGTTTTTGACGTCAAGTTTGGATTACGTCACGTTGCGTGACACAATGTCGTTCATGGAAGTATGAACACTGATGAACATCTAATGGTTCATCTAACAGTTGGACGGTAACTATGGGCGGTTACTGTATTCTATTATTTTTCTGCTTCCGCGATTTGGAACTATATTTTGTCTCCCCGAGAAAACACAAAATCGCTGTCCTACTTCCGGTGTGTTTACACACAAAATACACGAATACTGTACAATAGACCATGAAATAAATATATGTAATGAAAAATAGCGTTCATTATTTCAACGTTAACCCAATCCAACACTCGAGATAGATGAGAAAAGACGCCAAAATCAGCGCCCCAATCTGGCCACCATGATCGATTAAGACGGTCATGTCGTGACAGTGCCTCCAGCAAATAGTGGCAAGTTCGTTTCGCCCCATCACAAAAATCGATTATTTTTTAACAAACCGCTCAAGAGATGTCAATCTAGCTTTGGGCAAAATGTGTGACTTCCAGTTTACTCAGTACACGAGAAATTTGTCCGCCAACATGAACAAAATTTTGACACTCGAAACCATTTTGCGCAGCCGCAGTAAGCTGAAACAACACGTGGTAAACAGCTGATGTCTCAAAGGCATATGAAAAGCTCGATGAAAAGAGCGATTTTCTTGACAAACAACAATAACTGAGGGACTTTAGAAAGTTCAGTGACTATTCAACACTTAAAATGAGACCAGATTTATCGGAAGGTCTACATTTCCGAACAGAATCTAAACAATAAACGTACTCACGGATTCATTTATGCATATCTTCACATCATCTCAAAGCTGCTCCTACATTTTCACTGATTTTACACGGAAGACTCTTTGCAAACAGCTGCATTTTTGACTCATTTTTTTGTTTCTTTCAATTTCAATGTCATTAGTCTGTTTTTATGAGCCTGTGTCGTCATAAAGATATGACATCATGCATCACATGACTATGTATGCGTTCGATTTTTACTTAATGGTACCACGGGTGCCAATTTTTATTGGCACCATCGGGCATAAATATATTTGAACAAATCATCAGTGATTTTAAACAATAACAATATTATCACTAAAAAGACTGAATATAATAATTACCATTGTTATGTCAATGTCAATGCATGGTTCCAGGTATCAGAAAAAGTACAGCGTCAAATTACATCGATGGCGCCGTTGAAGGGGCTTAGCACTCTTCTCCATGAAAAAAGATTTTTCTCCCCCAGATCCCTAAGGATGCTTTTCCTCGATTCCCTGCTCTTTGCTCTCTCACCCCCCCCCCACCCCCCAGAAAAAAATTATGCTTGCTCCCTAAATCCCTTACATTTTTTCTACTTATCCCTAATCAATTGATCACGGAAAATATTAATGGCCCTTCTCCCCAGATTGACGATATCCCCTTAAAATCCATTGTAGAGCACCATTAATCTTATTTTCATTTACAAACCAAGGTAGTCATGTTTCACGTTTTGATTAACGCTTACAAAGGGAGTAGCACAAATAAGGGCCCATTGAGCCTAAGTGTCAGCACTGATCAATGATAAAACTTCGTATTGTTGCGAGTTGTGTCAAACTGCTGGTATCCATTCCCGCGGCCATGATTCACATTTTTAAATTGGTCGGTATACCACCCGGTTCGACCCGGGAGGGGGTGGGACTCTGATTTGTTTGTAAAAAAAAAAAATAAAAAAAAAAATAAATAAAAATAAAAAAAAAAAAGAAAAAGAAAAAGAAAAAAGAAAAAGAAAAGAAACAAAAAAGAAAGAAAGAAATTCGAAATGACCCAAAAATGTCAACCTCCCTTGTGTATCCAAAATATTTCAGAGAACCCCCACTCCACTTCCATCCCCGCTGGGCGGTTTGTATCTCGCTTGTTTCACCACAAAATAAAATTAAGACTGGAAAGGCCATAGCCCAAACTCGGGAAGGAAAATACACTTAATTGTTTTCCAGGCATCTTATAAAATGATAAAATACTTGTACGTATGCCGCACACCACTTTTATTACCGGCAATTTGACCATCCTACTAGCTTCAATTAAAACTAAGCTAGACATGACAATAAGGGTGAAGCTAAATCAAAGCAGTACCACTCTAGAATATTATCAATGTTACACCCTATGGGTGGTTTGCCTTTATTACGCCAGGGTGAACATTTGTCACCAACACGACATGTATGTACGTGCCGGGTATCGAACCCGCAACTTTTTTATTACTATCCATTACACCACAGCGGCAGTAAGTATATAGAAATAACAGTTAAAACAGCAGTCACACATTAGCGTATATCCAAAACGCGTGCCAGACGTATGAAAAATCTCAACACGTTAAAAATTTTGGACGTAGAGCTCTCTAAAAAAAATTTTTTCAACTCTTTTAAGCAGTCACACATTAGCGTGTGACGACGTATTGAAATCTCTAAAACGCTAAAAGTGTGTTTGTGTTACGTCCCAGACACGCTAAGCATGTGCTATAGGCGCGCATCAAACGTTACACGCGCGTCTCATATACGCTTGGGACACGTTACTAAAGCAATATCCCTTAAAATCGGAACGCGCATGTAGCGTACACTGGCGAAGTTATTCGAAACGTATAAGACACACGCCCTAGACACGCCGAGCTTCTAGAAAAAAATTAAGCATGTTTAAATTTCTTTTATCCCAAACGCGCACCGTCGGACTTTTAGCGACGTACAGCGACGCACAACGGACGTACACCAAGCGTACCCAACGTAACGTGTTTTAACGTTTCACCGACGTGCGTCAAACGGTGGAATTTTGCATTCTTTTTTCAACACGCCCGGCAAGCGTTTCACTTATACGCTAATGTAATGTGTGACTGTTATTTAAATTTTATGATTTCATTATCCTGGCTTTAGTCAGCTGGGGTGCACTTATAAGTATTTGATCAGTTCTTATTTTAACTTCTTTTAATAATGTGAAAACATAAATGATCATAAATCAGGAAATGTTTGTTCGTTCGTTCGAATTGATGCTTAAAACGTCCCAGTCAACAGTAATCGTCATGTCGGGACGTTGCCTCGATTACCCACTATGAGGATGTCATGACACCCAAAAAGTGCTTCAAATACAAGTTACAATCCACAAAGTCACAAAGTCTTATCCGTATGGATGATTTGACTTTAACCATTTTCCTGGTCAGGCTCATATCAGAGTGGTTAACCAGTAATCGAATAGTCGGCCAGATGCGTATATGCTTTGCCAGGAGGCACAAGAAGTCCATCTTTTTCAGTAGGCCCCGATGACCACCCTTAAGCATTGTGGTGGTACGTTTAAAGACTTTTGCGCGTAACCTTAAAGAGGAAAACCCCATGTATAATGCAAGTAATCAGATATTGCAAATGTAAGACGTAGCTAGGCTAATAACCATGATATTTTATGGTCGGTAACTTGGTATGTATCGACAACAGTGCACATGTATATAGTGATTCGCCAAGACCTTCCAGACATGACTGAAAAATTGTTGATTGGGAAAATAAACCGCATTTTAATAAACAAACAAACAATACGATTTTACTTTCATTTTTATAATAAACCAGTGCACTCTGATAAGCTCGTACGAGTTACAACTTTACTGTTGTATATGGAGTTGCTCCCCTTAGACCAGATGGAAAGTAAGATAAGAAAATAAATCCCGTATAGACTCCGTTCAGGAAAAAGAAACTACAGGACAAAACATTGCACAAAATGTTATAACACGCATGAAGAGCAAGGGACCAGCTCTTTCCCAACAAGGTAGCCATCCTGGCTAGCATGAGCCAAATACAAAAGTGACTAGTACAGCATAATTATACGTAATACATGCAGATAGATCAACTGGTTAATCTGTACTCCGGTGACGTAGTGGTAGAGCATAGGACTACGTTGAAGTACGTTCATCGAGAGATCCTGGGTTCGAGCCCACTGGTGGTAGCGTGTTGTGTCCTTGAGCAAGGCACATTTACTCCCAAAAGTACATGGTTAATTCCTAGGAAGCGGTGGCTCCGTCCCGATATGACTAAGAAATTGTTGACTGGGACGTTAAACCAAACCTGCACTCCACTAGACGTCGTAACCTCGTTCCACTTCCGTTGTGTGGAGAGATATGATGGGCCACCACATATAACAGAAGATAAATCACAACAGAACCGCACTGGAACGGTCAGTAACTGAAGAAACAAATGAAGGGTTTGAATCGATTTTTTTTCACTCTCGGATGCGATGTAATAGCATTTATTTCATATATTTTGATCGCCACCTTAGACAGTATTTGTATTTTTTTGTTTACTGAGTCGATCAATTTCTGACCAGTACCTCAGAGCTGTGGCTGAGGATTGAACCCGGGACCTCTGGGACCTGAGTCAACCACTCTACCACTGCGCCAGTCCGCTCCACAGCATAATTGGCATGTGGAGCGCAACGACCTAGTTTTGAGAGTTAAGCTAGAAGTACATTTACCTTACAAGATCAGCTGCACGTGCTAGAAATTCAGTTGCTATACACCAAACCGCTCTTCTTTTTTTCGTACATACTGATTTGGAACCCAGGTCTCTCTCTCTCTCTCTCTCTCTCTCTCTCTCTCTCTCTCTCTCTCTCTCTCTCTCTCTCTTAGAAACAGAATGGTAAAGCACCGTTCCTAGCCACATTTGATACTGGTTTGTCCAAAAGTAAAGGCAAGACTTTACACCCCGATACCTTGGGTATTTTTCATAGAAATAAAATGTTAGCCTACACCCGGTCTGGATAAGATGCCAGATGAACCACCGGAGAGCCACGATTATTTTCGGTACAGCAGCCCGACGTTCTATGTTGGCGTCCCGACGATTCAATGTCCCGGGTATGTCCCGACGTGTCAGATGCTACCATGTTCTCACTTCTCCGGTTTTAACTCCCCGTACATCACGGCTGGGAGAAGCCATGCCATGTGTCATTACTCGATTCATTCTGACCTTCGCGCCAAATTGGGGTCGCGACCATCCCGCCATCGTGGTGAACCATGGTAATTTGGCGAAAGCCGTGGGTATCTGGGCAGGGGGGAGGGGGGTTGCCAGGGGGTATTCTACCTTCTAATTCTCATGGCTAGGTTATTACTGGCCATAACTCAGAATAAAGCGGTTCTGCTTGCTGATGTGGCGCAGCTATACGATTTTATATTCCATTTTCGACAGATTCGTCTCGACTTAACGGCTCGTCTCGAAGTTAGTGAAATATTGTTGAAATGAATTGTTGAAATGAAAGCAAAATTGAATTTTAAAATGTATCTTTGAAACAATTATAATGTTCAGAACTATTAAAGTACAGAGTTTGAAGTCAACCTAAAAAAATCTGTGTTAAGTCATGCGGGTGAGCTCGGTCTATTTGGTAAATTTCGTGCTTTGGACGAGTATTTGGAGTGTAGGGCCTACGGAGGGTTTGTCTGATTTGTATACAATGCTAGGACTAGTTCTGTTTTCTTATTTCTGCTTTGTAATCAAATGTGTGAGTTTCTCCTCCATCCAACCGCGTTTCGGGTGGGGGGGGGGGGCGGCGGGTGTCCAATTAATGCACCCAATTAGCGTTTGTACCAATTACTCGAAACTCAGCACGTGCAAATAATATTTGGTGACACGAACGTATTAAAACACATTTGTCCATGCATTCCCAGCTTGTATTAATTTTTATATGAATAAATCACTTTTGAATTAGTGGCGTGTTACCTTACACTTGATGCGTGTCCTTGAACTTCGAAGCAGCTGATGTGTTACGTCACTTGTGATTTCACATTTGCAGGATTGATCGATACATGTTTTGTGTTTTCAATGTTGACATCATTTTGTTGTGTTAAATTCTAATGAGAATAAATGGAATAATGGATTTTCCACTTTATACTTGCCCGTGTTGGCACTGGGGTATTTTAAACTATGGTAACACTGGCACGGTAAGACTTTAAATCCCATAATTTGTACTTTTTTCCAAACGATCCTTGGTCCAAAAAGACGCCATTTTCTTTTTTTTTTTTTTTTCGTTCTCAAAACCGAAACTGAATTTTAAATAGTGGCAAGTTCGTTTCGCCCCATTAAAATTTTGGCTGAAAATTTGCACAAAGGTAGGAAAATTCATGCTCTGTTCGGTTGTCAAGATGAAATATTTCCAGTTTAATGGCAAGTTATTGCTTTTTTATATTTTCCGAGGGTACCGACAACCGGTAAAAAACCCACAACTTTGAAGCGGCTCTTCAGTCCTACTAGAATCAAACCAGGTATGGGACCATTCTTTTTGAAACGATTAATGAGTGTCATTTGTATTCCCCCTGTCATTTGATATGAATTCACACAAGAAAATGAGCATTTTAAGGTTAAATGCATGTAGCGAAATCGGGCTTAAAAATTTCAATGTAGTTCCACAGAACGAACGCACGCGATTTTTGTTTTTAAAATCCTACGCCAGGCCCATCTCCGTTCCCGACTGTAAGGAGGTTTTAGAAAAATGTAAATATTTATGTATGAATTAGAAATGAAACGGTCGAATCGTAATTTGCGTATTCACATGTGAAAATATAACTTTTTCAAATATTGGTTATATTTGATACATATTTCTCTATATTTCATCACTCGCCATATAATAAAAGCACTTATATATACGATCACTGTATGCAGGATATACGATCACTGTATGCAGAATTTGTAAAAGTATGTGGTGTCAAGAAAGCGGTACCAAAATGTCAGATTACAGCAGGCTCAGCCACTTTGTCGGTGCTTTATGGCGTGCTCGTGACCATCCTGACCTAAAAGTCAAACTTGAACCACAGGCGCTTGAAGTAAATCATAAAAATAATGCTTCCAATAAGTGTCCTCCGATGTAGACACTTACTGGAAGACAGTGGAAGATGTAGACACTTATTGGATCCCTGGGATAAATTCACAAAACTGTTAGTGTTGTCAGAGGGACCACCTTAATGTCATAAAATATTGTTTTTTTACATCGTTTCCATGCGATAGGGCGTACTTACAAAAATACTCCTGATTGCTCTAGAATATTATAATTGGTCTGATAGTGATGCATGGTGATAATACAAAAAGTGGAAAATTGCATTTTTTTTTTTTTTTTTTTTTTTTTTTTTTTTTTTTTTTTTTTTTTTTATGCCAGACAAACAACAAAACATTTAGAATTCTAGAGAAATTGTAGTTTTTACAATATTTCAAATATGACATTTTTGGAAAGTTTACCATTAGTGGTTTTGAAAATGATCTATAAGTAGCAAAGATTTACAAATACCTATGCATTCTAAGGTTATGGCAGAGAAGCACATGTCCCTGTCCCGCATGACTGTGTTTTTGTACGTTCCATAAACGTCTGTTAAATCCGTTTGCTGTACTCCCCGGTTTGCATCCAAGAATTTAATTTTTGAATTTATAGCTACCATTTGACCGAGATCGTTTTGTCGGGTAGTAGTAAAATTAAACTATTTTTTTTTTTTTTTTTTTTTTTTTTTTTTTTTTTTGGCATGCAAACCGAAAATAGGTACAGACGTTGCGTCGGAAGTTGCCGTCATACAGAAACGTCGACATAACGATTTATGAATGTACGTTTGACATGCTTATGTGTGGAGGCATTCTGCTCAAATTTCAACAAACTACTCAGTTTGAAATGCGCAATCCGATAAAGGTTGAATTGATATTTTGCTGCATCGCATGGTGCCGATATTCGTGAAGAATTTGTCTAAAATCCGGTCTGTAAACTTGTGACAACGGTCGCATTCAATTCAACATAGCTCGGTAATTGTTCCGTCGAATTTAACGCGTAAGCATTCTGCGTTTTACAAATGATTTCTGGATCTGTTGTACATTTAACGTATGTCATAACCTGTAAACTTTGCGTTTTTAAGAACTTTTAACTGTGATATTTCAATTTCCATGGCAATCAGTTTAGTTTATGTTGCGCATCGTATCATTTTAATTCTTAGTTATATAAACAAATTCACCTGGAATTGACTAATATTATTTTTTGGTTCTTAACTTTATATTTTTCGAAATATGAGCGATTATTTTAAAACGGAAAATATACTCACGGACTTTATAAACGCAACACTTGCATTATCGATTCTTTCTCTCAGAATACAGGATGTTTCCGAAAAATATCTGTTGAACTGAAAAGTACAATTAGTCTGCATATTTTCAATACCAAAACGAAATGCCATTGTTCGTGATAAACACCACATCGCGTGAAATCAACGGTTACCCAAAATTCAACAAAAATTCAACAAAAATAAATTGCATAATGAGTCAATAGGGACAAAAAAATTCTTAATGTCCACCATGCTTTCTGGAAAGAAACATCAAAACACAAACGAATGCTGTTGGTTGGCGTTTATTAGCATGAATAACGCGGTAATTACGTCAGTTTAACAATTATCAAGAAAAACGTAATTTTTACGCATACGATTAAAAGAAATTCATCATTTTTCGAACACATTATATAGGCATGGGACTAACTTAAAAGTACCACAACGTTTGATGCTGTAATCGAATGTCTCTGTCTGTGCTAATTAACACATTTTCATTTCATTATTTGCACATGTTACAAAGTAGAGGTGCAATGCAAAGCCGTATGTTCATTTGTAACAATTTTCAAAAATCGGCAAATTTTGTGCCGTATTGAAACTAGCCATGGTATTTGCAAACACAATACATAGCTATATGTATGCATATGAACCAAATAAATTGATGACAATAATCATCACATTCTAGTCGAAGTATATGAAATTTTGTCCTAAACTGCAACTATTGCATTGTTGGCCAATTTTTAAATGAGCTTTTACAGTTTGTGACAGACGAAAACTGTCGTACTTTTAACGTCGCGTTATATTTGCGTTAAATACTGTCATCAAACATGCTTTCGTAAAGACATCATGTATCTTCATTTTAATTTTTCAGTGATCCATGAAGAGCACTTGTAACACAGAATGAACACAAAATACTGATAATCTGCCTGAAGTATGCATGCTATAGGACAGTGTGGTTAGCAAGACTGAGCTTCCTTACACGAATGGAGCCTGCTTACTGTGGAAGTAAAAGCTTTTCGGCTGTTGCTATATAAATCACTCTGACTACTTTTTTGTTTCGTCCATCTTTGTTCCCACGCGCTTCATGTGCATAACATACTATGGCCTTTTATGAAGAAATTATGTACTCTTTGGAACGAAACCATAATATTCACGTTCATTTATGAAACGCCGTAATTTACGTCGATTTTGACGTTACAAACATGAAGGTAATTCCTGACGCAACGTCACAGTGAACGGATTTGTCTTCCATTAATGAAACTTGCCAAAACACTAGAATCTTGAATGAATATTCCTCAGGGAATTTGAACTATAACAATTTATTTCTAAAGTGATTCTTTATCTTGGCCTTTATCAAGATTCAATAATCATGACATTTTGAAATAAGGTTTTCCTCCATCTTGCCAAAACAATCATGTTGGCCATGTGCTTATCTGCCATAACCTTAGAATGCATTTCCATTGTAGTATTTTTTGCTGTTTATTGGGAAATTTTCAAAAAGACTTTTGCGAAATGCCGTTTTAGTTGTAAAATCAAACTTAAAAATTCTTGCATACAAACCAAAAGAAGGTGCAGCAAATGGATTTGACTTCTGTTACTGAAAATTGCCAAATTATGCAGATCACTTGTACAATCACATCATTGGTAATCAGTTATTCCAAAAAATGCATTTTTTTTTTACTTTTTGCCCTTACAATCTTGCATTATTGTCAACAGTAATGAGTTAGCTTACAAAGATTTGATATTAGAGTTGAAAAAAAAAAAAAAAATAATAATAATAATAATAATAATAATAATTCCAGTATATCATACAAATTACCAAAAAACAGTGTGGTATGATTTTCAGTATTATACAATTAATGACTTTTGAGGCATTGGATATGATGTGATATCGACCCGAGAATGACAAAATGTCAAGCAATGGATTATGCGCAGCGCTACGCGAAAGCGGAACCAGAACGTCAGCTCTAAATTTAATAACTAATATGGACCTGCCAGCACGCGCTAGCCGGTTAATATGACAATTTGAAGACTTGCCACGTGGGCGCTTTGGGCCAATGAAAAGCGAGATTTTCAGTAGCTAATATAATAAAGATGTATAATACATGCATAGAATAGTTTTGAAGACAACATGCCTTTTATCATTCACGTAAGCTAGATATTTTATCACATGGTGATTACGTCTTACCTTTGAACTGACATAAGCGATGTTGTGTCCTGGAGTAAGCACACCACATATACTGGCCATGTTAATGATGTTACCCTTCACTTCACGTATGTAACCAATAGCCTCCTGCAATTAAGCACTAAGTCTTTGTATACAGTATATAGCCCAGTCAAAATAAAGATATTTTTGCGAAACCCAAAACAAATTGCAACACAAATGTTTCTTGCATTTTTGTAGAGAAACAACCTTCCTAGATAACATACTAAAAGTAGGATAAAATCGGAAGATACGAAATTTGATTTTTTTTTGGCCTTGTTTCGGAGCATCACCCGCCTCTTTGTGCTGTTTCTAAAATTCACCAATATTGTTGTCTGTATAATTACTCAGTATTTTCTTGGCATCAAAAACGTTTAATAAGATGATTAGAACAGAATTCATTCACACACAGTTGCAGATGTGGCTTCTTCAAGCTTAATGTACTCGAAAACAGCATCAAATCGAAATTAAGTTACCCCACCCACTGTATTTTGCATTGCATTCCAAAACTTAACACTACAAACAAACTACGACTTATTGTTTCAAGTTTATAAATTGTAACCCTATAAGGCGTTTCAGCATAACTTTTATCAATTTTAAGTCATGTGAAGACGAGCTATTTAATCACTCAGAATGATGCCATACATATTTCCAAAAATCCTAATACATGTATATCATGTTATTAGACAGAGAAATCATAAAAAGATGGTTGTTTGCCTGAAACTGAGGAGTTATGAAATATATTGGGCTTGCGTTTTCTTTGAAGCATGAATAAGGGCACTGGTAAGCTTTGTGGTGACATCGTTTGTGACTTTGTATCACATAGCCATATCCATGACTGTTCTTAACACATTTTGAAGTTTCCTCAGTTTACAAAAAATAAAATGATTTCCTGTCAGTTCAGAAATAGACTCACTTTACTGATGTTAATGTTTTCAATTTATGGCTAACTTATTATTAACATTATCTGCACACTTGCAGTGAGCATGTTCACAGCACCTTCATTGCACAATTGTGAGCACGTTAAGTCCATGTTTACAACATGTACATTGTGGCTTTGTGCAGTCCGTTTTTACATTTAAATCTAAGTTCAGTACCTTCCCAAAATATGGGAAAGTTAATTATTGCTACCTTGCAAAATTTGAATATGATGGTAGGCTCTGAGTGTCATAGTTTATTGGTGTACCTGTTGCCTATTTTCTTCTGAAATCTGGGAATATGTCCAACTGTTGCTAGATTAGGATGCAAAGATAGCAGAATGGAAACATTCTGAACATCCATTCAATGTTGAAGCTGATAAGGATGTGTGATGTCATGCCATCGTCTGTGGTAGCTGTTTATGCTGAATACACAGTGGAATCAAAGACCCCTTTTGCCCCGACCCTGTCTCCAGTTGTCAGTGAAGGCTTATGAAGGACGTCCAACTTGACAACAATTTTTATGAATAATGTTTATCATAACCTTGGTGAGGCTATATTGGAGTTCTGTTATCTAGGAAACATGTTTCTTCTGGTGTTGATTGTTAACTGCCTGTTTCCACGGGTGACACACTGCAAACCTGGTTTGGTTTATGTCCCCGTCTCCCCAACTGGGATCTGTCGCTGATGGTCAGGTGTATTCAGCTTGTGAGAGAAGTGTCATGCTACATACAATAGAAACCTGGGTCATGACTGTAGCTACACTTAACCCCTTGAAATGTTATGACCAGTAAGAATTGTAACGTCATAGCAAAGAGTGAAGTAAGCTGGGATTCCGTTTTTCCAAAGCTTCATTCCTGTTGTAAAAGAAATCATAATGTTTTTGCTGTCCTCTCTTTCCCACCTGGTGTCTGGGTGGAAATTTAAATTTCATTATGTCAATTCTCATACCTTCCATACTTTGGACTCCAGGATTGATTTTTATTCAGTCTTGGCATCCCTTTTAAGATTATTTCATCTCAAACTAGACAGGCCCATCAGTAAGCGGGTCAAAAACGGGTGTACACCGAGAAAAAGCACCTGACAGACTTAGTTTGTCTCTCATGTGTCCCATGCAGAGCTTAACTCTACACTCAGGACACAGCGGTGAGATGATCAACGGTAAAGGGCGGCAATGAAATCATCAACCTTAGCCACTCTTCCACAGGAGCCACCTCTAGGATTTCGATGTTATGATCTACTTTAGCAGTATGGGTTGTTTAAGGCAAGGTGAGTGCAGCAAAGGCCGGAATGCTCTTAAACATTTTATAAGCTAAACATTGTTGCACAGAAGCATCCCTGTCCATTGGGGCTGTGAGAAATGCATATGGACTGCTCGTGCCTCCAAGCAAAACTTATTATTATCTGAGAGACCACCTTGTTACTTGTGAACCGTTCAGAAGGTTAACGCCTGCCCAAGAAAAGTGAATTAGTCAAAACATACACACATACATTGTATGAAGACTTAGTTTTTTGCTGATTTTTTAAATATTCAATGCACAATTTGGATCTCATGACATCCCCAACTTTGGGTAGAAGCCCCATATAATGGAGGCAATGGCCCAGCATAGCTGCAAGGGTTATTCTGGCTCAGAAATATCATGAGAAAACCAATCATCCAACCGAAACTGTCGAGATTTTCCTATCATTTAGCCAATATCAATGATAGTTGTGGCAAAATTTAGCAACTCTCTCAAATCTCCCCAGATAATAATCATTGAAGCTGATGACTGGGACGTAAAGCAACAAACCAACGAAAAGAAAAGATCCGACAAACCAACCAAAAGATATGATGAGGTATTGTTGTGTGACAGAAAGAAGCATCATTTAGAGTAAAGAGGTCATCTAAGGTTAAGGCTTGTCAGACAACTCAACCCTCCTGTAGATGACAAAGAGACTATAAACGGATTTGACGATAAGGTGATAATTATTTTCCCATTTTCCCTTACTTCATGCCCACCTGCACATTACACGCACAATCTAGTCAATTAAAACTGTCGGTCATCAAAAAGAATGAACATCAAATTTGCATTGGTGGGTGGGGTAAATCAATGCTTATTTAACATTACAAATCAAAGTTTGGGCTTCATTTCGGTATTTATGATGACTTTTACTATAGAAAATTATCATTTCTAAGTTAGTTACTAGTTTCTAACCTCAAAACGCCCTCTCAAACAATAGTAAGAGCCAATTAACATATCAGCAGTAGATTCACAATGGTAAAACGTGTGTCAAAGCAAACATTGAAAAAAGTCAAATTTCATATCCTCCGATTTTGTCCTACTTTTTGTATGTTTAATATATAGGTCTAAGGTGACTGGAAATACAAAAATGATTTGTGTTGCAATTTGTTCTGGGTCCTCCAACAATTTGACTGGGCTAATATTGGTAACTGTAGTGAAGTGGAGACGAATCATATCCTATCCTAGCCGTGTGTGTGTGTGTGTGTGTGTGTGTGTGTGTGTGTGTGTGTGTGTGTGTCGCGTTTCATATGCCAAACATTTGTGTCCACATTGTGTCCACATCATTAAATTTTGTGTCCACATCATTAAATTTTGCACAAGCTACTAATGTTTCAGGGTTAGTTCGCTATCACGAGGAGCTCAGAAAAAGACGTATAAAGAATAATCTTGCGTACCTCTTCTACAGCAGTAGTTTATCCCGAAATGGAAATTTTAACAAGGCATGACGTCACGTTTCTCATGACGTCATGTTTCTGAGTGTACGCGTATATCCCAGAATATATATAATATACACATACGAGTAAGGCTAAAAGCATGTGCCATGTTTAGGCTGATGTTTTACGTTCCACTTAACAATGTTTTGTAATGGGAGGACGGAGTTAGAGCTTTATAAATTCTTTGGAAGCTTAAAAGATGCTTGCTCAAAGATAAATCACATGGCTAGGATATGTTTCAAATCCACGTCATCTTGCTCCATGGTCTGAAATTCCACTAACAAGGAAATATGTTCCCTGTTTGGTTGGTTCTTACCTGTGCCGTTTCAGTTATTTCCAATTTACTGCGAAAGAAGACGTGATCTTTGGCTATTGTGTTGACTGGTTCTTTGTGTACTTTAGTCAGGTTGGCCAAACATAGTATTCCTACTTTTCCACAATTCTATCCGATTGCCAATTGTTCTTGTAAAGAGATTCAACAATTACCCTACATAATGCGGGCCCCGCCTGAGTATCAACTCATATATAATATATTGTGTTCTTACAATTCTAATGATGCACTCATTATACTGGTGCAATCGCCACATGAAGATAGATAGAAAGATTTTTCCATGTTGGTACGTTGATAGGGTTGTTTCTCCTTTACTTCCAAAGGAGTTAACATCCCATCAATGACTTTGTATAGAATGTTTGTTCATTTTACAGCGCTGAAAAATGATGGACTATATGCAATAATATCCAAACGGTATCGTTTTGTCATGCAGCTCCGAAGCAAACTTCGACTCAAAGATATGGGAATAAGCAATGACGCCGGGTGGTTAGATGGCATCATCAGGTTAGATTTCTGTTTTGATTTACCCCCCTAATTAATTTTCCCTTACACACTAAAATTGTTGACAGGGACGTTAAGAGATATCCAAAACCAAATTAAAATGTACTGACTACCACAGTCACCCAGAAGAATGGTTTACCTTAGAGACCTGGAATGGTGATGATAGATTGAGGTCCAGCAATGATCTAAACTGATCAAAGGTAGTTGTGTCTATCGTCTGTGCTCCAGGACCTGTTGGTGAAAATAATACAATGTAACTGCGATTTACAGGTGCCATTTTCCTTTATAGCCTCCAGAACATGCACTGTGTATGTATCTACGAGCATCAGCAAAGCAAAACGATCTAAGTCAGAACTGTCCTGTCAGCAATGTCCATTGAAATACACCTGCTTATTTCCATTTTGGCGGCCCCCGTGGCCGAGCGGTTAAGAGCGCTGTTTCTTAATCATTCGATCATCTCACCGCTGTGTCTGGTGTGGGTTCGAGCCCCGCACTGGCCACGTGTGAGACAAGCGGGTGTGCCAGGTGGTTCTCCCGTTTTCGCCCACCTACTGATTGGCCCGTCTCATATGAGTTGAAATAATCTTGAAAGGGACGTTAAGCAGAATAAAAATAATCTATTTAATCATTCCAGTGAGCAATGTTCCTCCTGTCGGCAATGTATATTGAAATACGCCTGCTTAAATGTCAAAACCATTCCCGTCAGAAAAGCTCCCGACTCAATCACTCCTTATAGAAATGTCCACTGAAATACGCCTGTTTGAATGTCAAATCAACCCCGTCAGAAATGTTCCTGACTTAACCACTCCGGACAGAAATGTCAAATGAAATACACCTGCTTAAATGTCCATTTAACCCTACCTGTCAAAAATGTAACTGAGTAAACTATTGACAGAAATGTAAACTGAAATACGCATGCGTAAATGACAATTTAACCATTCCCGTTAGAAATGTTCCTGACTAAATCACTCCTGACAGAAATGTCCACTGAAATACACCTGCTTAAATGTCCATTCAACCATTCCTGTCAGAAGTGTTTCTGACTTAACCACTCCAGAAAAAAGGTTCACTGAAAAACACCTGTTCTAACCATTCCTGTTAGAAATGTTCCTGACAGAAATATCCACTGAAATACACCTGCTAAAATCTCCATTTATGACGTCGCTGTTTTCCAGTGAATAAAGTCATGTCATAAAAATCGTATTACCACAGGCGTATTAACAATTTTGTGGGAATACGTAACGTCCACTTCGAAGGCGATGAAACCCTATTTAAAAAGTAATATAATAAAACGAATCTTACACTCGTGGTCATATACACTCGTGGTCATTTCATATGAAATTTATTAAATGGTTTTGACATTTATTTTGTACTTTGCAGTGAAAACCTATGTATATCGAAACTTGATAAAATTGGTATTTTCATTGATATGAAATTTCACTGATATCAAATCTCACTTATATCAAAAGTCAGCCTATATCTTCACTGTAGATTTTGGAATACTTCTGACGTTTCCATTTACTTGACGTCATTAAATGTGTCTCACTTTGGAAATTCAAACGCATATTACTCCGTTATTTATAAACGAAAACATAAAGTGTGGGTATTCATTTTCTTTGTTAAAACGTAAGGAACACTGTGATACCAATACTATTCGTGTTATCAAAAATTTGTTTGTTTTGTTTTTTTGTAATTTCACCACCTGCCTTGTGAATCGCAAAATGCCCCTGTATTGTATGAGAAAAAGAAAATTTGCCTTTTTACGATGAATACCAAATATATTTCATCCTGTGAGTTGAAAAAAAAAAATTTTTCACTCGTGCTGCGCACTCGTGAAAATTCTGATGTTTTCAACCCACTCGATGAAATATTTTGGTATTCACCTCAAAAAAGCAAATATCCTCTATTTAACCATTCCCGTCAGAAATGTTCCTGACATAACCACTCCGTACAGAAATGTTCAATGAAATACACCTGCTTGAATGTCCACTTAACTATATCAGTCAGAAATGTGACTATTGACAGAAAATCTATGTCAACTGAAATACACCTGTTTAAATTCTGACAGGAAATTCTGACCATTTAACCTGCCTGAATTTCCATTTAACAGAATGCCTGCAAAGCTATACCTGTTAGAACTGTATACCTTCAGCACTCCTATCAGAAATATTCACTAAAACTATACCAGAAAAGAAATGATTAAATTTACTCTTGACAGAAATGTCCGCTTAAATGTCAACTTAACCATTCCCGTCAGAAATGCTCCTACTCCGGACAGAAATGTCCAATGAAATACACTTGCTTGAATGTCCATTTAACTATAACTGTCAGAAATGTATCTGACTGAACCACTATTGACAGAAATGGCATCTGAAATACACCTGCTTAAATGTCCATTTAACCATCCCTGTCAGAAATAGTCCTGACCATACCACTGCTGTCAGAAATGTCCACTGAAATAATACACATGCTTATATGTCTGTTTAACCGTTTCTGTCAGAAACGTTCCTGCCCAAACCTCATGTGTCAGAAATATCCACTGAGATACACCTGCTTTCATGTCCATTTAACCATTCCTGTCAGAAATGTTCACTTTTTTAACCACTCCTGACAGAAATGCATACTGAAATACGCCTACTAAAATTTCAACTTAACCATTCCTCTCTGAAATGTTTCTGACTAAATCACTCCTGACAGGAAGGTCCACTGAAATACACCTGCTGAAATTTCCATTTAATCATTCCTGTCAGAAATGTTCCTGTCTAATTCACGTCCACTGAAATACACCTGCCTAAATTACCATTTATCTTTTCCTAATAGAAATGCCCGCAAAGCTACACATGTTAGAACTGTAAACCTTCAGCGCTCATACCAGAAATGTTCACTTATCCACACCAGAAAAGAAATGATTAAATTACTCTAGAAAGAATTGTCCACTAAACCAAGCTTGATAAAAACAGTTACCAAAACATTCCTAACGGAAAGACAGGCAGAAATAGCCACATAATCACGCATGACGGAAATACCCACTGGGAATTGTCCACTATACCACTCATGACAGAATCGTCCTACCGAAATGCCCACTAAACCACTTCTAATAAATTGACCACTTAACCATTCCTAACCGAAATGCCCACTAAACCACTCATGATAGCACGCATGAAACTCATTACAGAATTAACCCAAAACCACTCCTAACAAAAATGCGCATTAACTACGCCTGACAAAAATGTCCACTGAACTACTCATGTCAGAATTGTCCACTAAGCCTAACCTGACAGAAATGCCCACTACACCACGTCTGACAGAAACGTGCACTAAACCACTCATGACAGAAATACCAACGAAACAACTCATGACAGAAATGTCTTCAAAAACACGCATAAAACACGCATGACAGAGCATTGTCCGCTATACACTCATTGCCCCAAAACAACTCCTAACAGAAATACCACAAAAATCACGCCTGAGAAATGTCCACTAAACCACTCATGACAGAATAGTCCACTAAAGCACGCCTGATAGAAATGCCCACTGCACCACGCCTGACAAAATTGTCCACCAAACCTCGCCAGACAGAAATAGTCACATAATTGTGCACTAAACCACCCATGACAGGTGTCCATTAAACCACTCAAAACAGAAATGCCCACTAAACCACTCATGATATAATTGTCCACTAAACCACTCCTGGAACAAATTTCCTCGAAGCCACGCCTGACAGAAATGCCCACTTAAACACTCATGAAAGAATTGTCCGCGATACACTCATGACCGAATTGCCCCAAAACAACTCCCAAAATCCACTAAACCAATCATGTCCACTAAACCACTCCTAACAGAAATGCCCACTAAACCACTCCTGATATAATTGACCACTAAACCACTCCTGGAACAAATTCCCTCGAAGCCACGCCTGACAGAAATGCCCACTTAAACACTCATGAAAGAATTTTCCACTAAACCACTCATGAAACAGTTGTCCACTAAAAAACTCATGACAGAATTGCCCACTAAACCACCCCTGACGGAAATTTCCACTAAACCAAACATTACAGAATTGTCCACTGAACCACGCCTGGCAGGATTGTCCACTTAACCCCTTCTGACAGAAATGCCCACTACAACACTCCTTACAAAAAGGTATAAGTGGGCAACGATAAGGAAATGACACAATCAGGAAAAGATTCCCACTCCAAAAACCGAGGTGGGAAAAAACTAAATTAACAATAAGGTACTTATACCATGAAAACATATCGTAAGCCGAGTGAATAGATATTTTCCTAATAGGTGGCCACTCAGTTATCTAAACTTAACTTAAAATATAATAACATACATAAGGCGCCAACAGCATAAAAATTTAAACACCAACAATAACAACCATCAAAAGTATCGCATTGGAACGATCAGCAATTTAAAATTACTGGAGAGCTTAAACCAGTTTTACAGGTACCTAACCTCACCCTCAGCTTCTGCAGTGCTTCACAACATTTAGTTAGTTGTTCGGTCCTCGTGGCTAATCTCTAACTAGTCAATGAATCATCATGGAGAAACAAATAAATCATGATAAACTCAAACGAGGACCCACAGATTGAGTAAGCTGACCGAAGATGGAGATCCCTGGGAGTATACTGAAACCCGGAGCAAAAGAAAAAACACCAGTTGAACCACGGTGAGCCAAGCAACAGACAAGAAGCTCTGGCCCCAACCAACTAAAACGAACAGCTTTTTGTCGGGGCCATCATTGACGCCCGACCCATCGACGTGCAATTTAAGAAGGCAGCATACTTATCAACTATGATTGAGTTAAAAATTAAGCATGCAGACTGTCGCATAACATTTTAGTTTTATCCTATACGTCTGTAACGCGTAATGATTTTTCTGAATTGAAAGGAAAAGTCATAGACGTTTCTTAAATTTTTAAACCAAGTCACCATAAAATTCTGGTTCCGAAAGGCCCTTGCGAAAAAGGGTCTTTAGCCCAACAGTGAATTTGGAAATCAGTTCATAGTGTCTGCGATACAATTTAGAAAAGGTTTTTCGCGAAGTTTATGATACCGATAGCCCTTGCTGAAGAAGTTTGGCTGTTAAACATCTATTTCGCGCATTGATTGCAGACATGATTGCAGACTCTAGCAAACCTAATAAGTTGCGAAATGTATACGCCAAAAGAAGCACGGAAAATTTACACGGAAAATTTACTATATCAAAATCAATGTCATCGCGTTCATCATCAATTTTAGAAGAAACGAATCCATTTTCAATAGAAAGATGTAAGTCTAAAATGGAGATTCGGCATCTGTGTTGTTTGCTTTATTCAACTGTAGTTCAGGGGGATGAATTCGTTTGACCATGTCTTCAAAATAAGGATTGTCAATGTTCAAAAGGTCATCGAGGTACCTATAAGCCTCGTTAACATCCCTTGTTTGTTAAGAGAATCCATGAAATCTCTTTTGAAGCAGTATTCAAATAGATCAGCTGCGAGAGGGGCGCAATTTGTTCCCATGTTGTTCACTAAGCCACTCATTGAAAAATTGTGCACTTAACCACTCATGGCATAGATGCAAAAAAACTACGCCTGACAGAGATATTCACTTAGTCACTCCTTACAAAATTGCGCATTTAACCGAACCTGAAAGCAATGTCCACTAAACCACGCCTGACAGAAATGTCCACTTAACCACATGACAGAATTATGCACTAAACCACGCCTGACAGAAATTCCCACCATAACACTCCTGACATAATTGGCCATTGAGCCATGACAAAACTACGCCACTCCTGACAACCAGAGGTACAAAATAGCGGCTCGGAACAGTGGTTGAATAAGCATAAAAATAATCGGAGTGTCTATTGACAAACGTTCATCATTAGCGATTTTTCGTATAAATCGCTATTGACAAACGTTTGTCATTAGCGATTTTTCGAATAAATCGCTATTGACAAACGTTTGTAAATATTGGAGACCACGTATTTTCGCTATTGACAACCGTTTGTCAATAACGATTTATACGAAAAAATCGCGAATGACAAACGTTTATCATTACGAAAAATCTATATTTCCAAACGGTTGTAAATAAAATGATGACCAGCAAAATAATATCGGACTCGGCCTAGTTTATTAATATATTGTGAATCATAGATATAGAACAGGTATTTCGTTTGTTTCCAATGATGAAACATATTTTATTAGAATTATTAACACACATATTTATAACTTAATACAGACATAAACATGTAAACATGTTTCATTTCAAACATACAAAATTTTAAAATTTTCGACCCAATATTATTTCATTATTAATCATTAATAACTGAAGACACGCATCATCGGGTTTATTAGGTCAGCCGAAGGTGTGAAATGCACTCGTTATGAAAACATAATTTTCATCAATTGAAGTAATTCTGCACTGAAGTGATTTTTAATTTAATACAACCGAACATGTATGATATTAAAACATGAACATTGATGACCATTATGGAAAATTCAATTTTTTTTCTGAAATCATTTATAAAGGTGTCATGACAAAGAAATATATAATGTGTTCATATTTAGTTTAGTTTTTAAATATTTGTAAATTTAAATCACTGCACACAATATGAGCCTGTGCATGAGAAAACCAACAGTTTGGATTCATCACCAGGTCCGACACAAACCAGGCTGTACAGTCACAGAACAAAGCCAAAGGATTGAAACTTTGGAGATAAGTAGAAGATGAATTGTACTATCCGTGTGGTGAAAACAAAGGCGCTGATCAGCTGTGCAGTTACTGATCTGCGTCTTTGTTTTCGCATATACAAATTGTTGGTTTTCTTATCCGTAGGCTCATATGTCAAATTGATTGCGCCATACATGCCATTTCTACATAAACACATACAAATTATGCTGATTTCCTCTTTTCCAATGATGAATCATTTACAACAGGAAAACATGTCCGTGGAAAGTATACCCCATTGAACCCCAGTTTCATATAGCAAAACTGGGGTTAGCAGGGGTATACCTATTTTTCTTATTTTGGCCACAAAACATAGATTGTGGGTACTCGTTTGAAACGGACCGCCGAGGCGGTTTTACTCATCAAAAGAAGTTTTGCACCAGTTAATATTTTTCTCATTTTAAAATAATGTTAAGTATAGATCTTTTTCAAATTAACTTTTAAAACTTAATACCATGTTAAAGGCCTGGACTTCGTGAATAGCAAATCAATATTTTATGCAAAAATGCATGTTTTTGAAAACACCAAAATTTGGG
This sequence comes from Rugalucina vietnamica, assembly GCA_964017185.1. Classification (NCBI taxonomy): domain Eukaryota; kingdom Metazoa; phylum Mollusca; class Bivalvia; order Lucinida; family Lucinidae; genus Rugalucina; species Rugalucina vietnamica. The sequence continues at coordinate 17,699,521 of OZ024881.1, read as the reverse complement.
ATGCAGCAAAAAGCCCGTATCTTTTTTCTAGGCTTTCCTGGGTTTGGAAAACCTGAATTTGTTTCATATCCTCACTCAAGATACTGAAAGCAATCTTTCAAAGCAAAAAACTAAAAACTGATTTTTTTGGACGAAAACACTATTTTTGATCACAATTTTTTGAGATTTTGTTTAAATTCTCAGATAAAGCTTAGTAGCTCATCTCTCAAATAAAATCTGTTGTTTTACCTTCAAACACAGCATGCAACACCCCTTAATGTTTAACTGGGGGTACTGCTTTTCAACCCATCCAAATTCCGACTTATTAAAAAGCTGCATATCAAAAACATACTCATGCAGCATCTTTGAAATGAGATCGCCTTTAAAAGAAAGAAAACAAGCGGCAGGTTTTGGTGTTAAAAAATCTCATAGTCATCAAAATATAAAATGAATTTTGAATCTACTCATTTTCTCCAATATTTATGATTTTTTTTTTCAATAATTGCAATTTTTACCAAAATTTTGAGATTTTTAAAATTGTGTTTAGGCTTAATCATTAGCTTTGGGGCTCTTGTGTGTAAATTGGGAAGCAAAAATGTGTTCTTAAGTCACGTTTATTCCGTTTTGATCACGGTTGTCTGAAACGTGGCCGCCGTGACCGCCGGTAACATAGTGTAGCTAAAAGATTATGGGTAAGAAATGAGGCCAGTATAAATATTGAGGACCCTCAACATGAAGACATAGATATATACAGTGAATTATCTTTCCTGATAACATGAATATTGAGCAGGTGAAAATGACCAAGAAAATGTCATGTCCAGCCGAGATTGTCATTAATATACAGATAAAATGCAAATCATGAAAATCACTGGGTGCTTCCTTGGTCCCGATATAAAAAGGTTTTGTTTGACTTTTTGGTAACGGATTTTGTTCTACTTCTTTAACACAGTAAATGTCCACAAAACAGCGTTAACAATAACATAAATTACTTAATTTATATCACTTTTTAACGAATCAAATTACTATAAAATTGCATTCAAAGCACTATATTATGACTTGAAATTCTTTCAATGACGTCATAAATTAGAATCAAATCAAATCTTTGACCAAATTCTAGGAATTATTGTAGAAAAAAATCTGATACCAAAATCAAACAAAACCAAATCCTATCGGGACCTATAGTAAAAGTCAAACAAAACATTTTTATATTGGGACGAAGGAAGCACCCAGTAACAATGATAAGAGAGAGATTATGAGCCTTTGATGTGGACATGTTGATATTTGTTTTGTAAACATTTAATTTGATTTGATTCGAACAAATGATTTTTCTCTCTTTTCTTCTGGTAACTTTAACTCATTTAAGCCTGGCGTCCCTTTTATGGGACATAGGCAAACAGTATAGCGCGTTCTGCGGCGTAACATCTGGGGCTATTCTGTTTTCTTAGAGAATTTTCAACGAAAAATTGAATACAAATTTTAAATCGCTCCTGACGCCTCTAAAAATGAAAGTGGACTGACCCAAATGATAATGATGGGATAATCCATTCGTAAAATATGGGTTAATGTAAAGTTTAATATTTGTTTAATGTTCTATTAATTTTTCACATGTCATGTTTGTTTCTGAAAGTGTCATCTGAAATTTATGCAAATGACGCACAAAGGTATGTGGCATTTGACCTAAAACTTTGCCAAACTTTTATCAGTAAGATTAAGACTGGTGAAGATCAAGCAAATGAAAAGGTACATGTAATTAAGAATGATTATATCAAGGCTAAGCTTACGGCATATCAGTAAACTTGTAAAAGCTTGCAACTAGAAGTGGATATATTATACATAGTTTTTGATAATTATCAAAACTTATAAATAAGGAAAATATGAAACGCTTTGCGTTGCCTTTTATAGAGGATTTAATGAGTTCATTATTTGAGACATTGTGTCAAAATGATTTAAATAATATAAATAGAAACATTGAAATATTGTCCGACAACCAAGATTGTGCATGATCTGGAATGTATTTATCTTTTTTGAACATCACAAACATTCAAGTCAGTGAAAATAGAAGACTAATAATGAACCTTTTTACTTATATTCAAAGTTTGGACAAGAAAATATGTAATCTTGAGCTTTCTTTTGACTAGAACAATTTATTCATACATATCTTCAAACCAAATATTTGATGAAAACAAATTAGCAGTACAAAACGCTTTATTTTATTTATAGAATTAAAAAAAAAAGAATTGCTGTCCCTTAATCGTTTATCCATCAGTACAGTATCTCCTTCCGACTTAAACGTGCTATTAATGGAAATTCAAACGAAGCTTCCGAATACGAATCTACATGAATGACATATGTATAACATGTATCTTGAGCATGATCAGATAAGGTAAAATTCCTTTTATAGATACTTGAGAAAAAGTGTGAGGTATACAGAGTGCATAATATACCATTTCCGTTGCATAACACTTCACTAGGTTAAATATGAATTAGAAACAGAACTGCTAATGGTTTCTAAAAGCAGACAATCATTTTGCCAGAAAATGATTTTCATAATTGCAATAGCATTCACTTACAATTTAGTAATCCAAAGACTGCATTTTATTCTACTCACTTGAATTGCATTGTTTTTGCAAAACAAGAATAACATTCCGTTATGTCAAATCAGAGCTACCAATTGCTAAATATTGACTGACAGAATTTGGATTGTTATTACCCACGAGTCTCTAAAGATGATTGTCAGAAAAAAAAACCCGTCATCATCTGTTGACATTTAACCGCTTTTGGGGATTGTATATATAAATTATGATTGCCAAGCTTTAATACATGCGTTTGCCCTTGCACTTGGACAAAAGCAGTTTCTTTCCTACAATCACCTTCTAGGGCAGCAAGTACGGAATACGTCTTGAAATTCCATCGAACTTATGATTTCCTTGAATACTTGAAAAAAGATCCCCATGCAAACGTTTTTCAATGGTATAAATCACTTGAGAAAAGTACACACCTGAACCACAAAGCTTTTTGACATAATTCTAGTTGTCAAACATTGGAAAACATTGCAATTATAATTCTAGTTGCCATAATTGTCATAGACATTGCGTTTTTTAATTTCAAATTTAAAGGGGATACACAAAAGTTCTTTTAGAACCGTTTTATTCTCTGCCTGCTGATCGCATTTGTTCTTGGGACTTGTGTATCGAACACTAAACCCAAATATACCCATCAGCTCAAAGGATATGGGACCGTATTTGAATAACAACATTATATTCATGTAAGAGTAGTCTCCCTTGGTGAAAAAATAGAAGCCAAAATAATCCACTTAAATGATGATAAAAAGTTTTGAAACTGCATAAATGGTTAATAATTATTTTCAAAGGATAAGTTGTTTGTTTTTGTTGTTTGTTTGAATAATATTCAAAATATCCTATGTGCTTCTATGACGTCATAATGGCACTTATGAGGTAAAAAGCAAAATTACAAATCAAGCTATCTCCGTAACCAGTCATGGTAATTTGTTGAGGTTTTCGGCAATTAATTTCTTTCATCAATGCCTACCTCAGTTTTACAAAATCAAAACCTTTAGATATGACCTTTAAATATATATCAAGTCATTTAGCCCAGCAGGAAATCAGTTTGACCTTGCAATGAGGTATAAAGTGTTTTTCTTTGCTGATTGTTAGAGGTTAGACCTTGTCTTTGAAGAATCCAACTGATGACATCTTGTCATCATTGGTGAATTTGAGAAAATCAAGATGATGTCCAAGGGGTCCACCACATAATGAAAATATACACTGTCAAATATTTCATCCCTAAATTAATGGAAAGATGCATTTATTTCCTCTGAATATTACTATCATCAACATATCTGACTCATGCTGTTGTTTTAAAACTTTCCTAGATGGCATCAAAGATGGCTGCCAAAACTTGAAAAACATGAACTTTTGTGCTTTATACAGTTTTGACCATGAACAGCAGACTAATAATAAGTTGATAACTCCAATTATTTTTGGTATCATTGTATCTAGCTGCAGCTATTTTTTTGGACTCATGCATCAATAATGGTCCCAAAGATGGCTACCAGAATAAAGATATGAATTTCAAGATGGCATCCCACATGTCTACATGACACCAATTCTTGAGGTATTACTATAGGATATGACCTAAATGTCATTTTTATGAAATCATTAAGTGTCTCTCATTTGGAAAGATGTCATTTCCAAAATATTTTAGATGGATTATGTTTTCAGATTGGAATGCTATGGAGATGCAAAATTGACTTAAAATGTTGCATACACCAATGTTACCATTCCAGGATGATTTAAAATGGCATTTGTGATATCGGCTTTACGCTATTGGCATATACATGACTACAATGTAACCGGTACAGATGAAATATAGAGTTCAGTAGCATATATATGTATAGAGGTTAAAAATTTACCAAAAATAAAGACACTGTACATTATGAGTTAGATAAGAATAGAAGGCGAAAAAAACTATTCCAGAAATTGAATTAAAATACAAGTCCGGACACCAGGCGTGGATAGGGCATCACAAGATATCAAAAACTGTACCTGATCAAATATATCAAACAAAACTGGGTGTGATTTTTGCTTGACCATATCACTGGTGGTTGACACTAAGAACGAATTTTTGATGTGCTGGTTGTTTGAGATTTTTTGTTCAATTTTACACCATTTTTGAAATTTCACATCCTATCACCTATCAATATGTCAGACAAAACCCTTAGAAAAACGCCTGGCATTCCTAAAAGAAGAACTTCACTTGTCTCACGTGCCCCATACAGGGCTTGAACCCATACTGGACGCAACAGTGAGATGACTGGATAATGAATAGCGGTAATGAAATCAACAACCATAACCACTTGGCCACAGGAGCCACCAAGACAAAATTTAAATCACTCATACCCATAAACAAACCAAAACTAATAATGCTGAATTACAACAGGCATATAAAGCTAAACCCTTAATACAGTACAGGATGACTAGGATATAGAGTTGCTCTTGGTATGCAACCACACATTCAAAATGGTGTGCTTGCTATTACTGAGAACAACAAATAGTTTACCGAGTTGATATGTAAAATGCAGTGACCAATCTATTTGCCAGAATACTGAAGCAAAAATACTGAAATAATTCAAAATAATAAAAAAACGACAAATGAAGTGGTTAAACTATTTGTGTATTTTAAATTGATGTTAATCGGTTCGAAACTTTTTTTTTCTCGCATGACAATGTAATGTAAACTATGCGGTTTTTGTTTACAGTTAAAGTATAGAGGAAACGCATTTCGCCCCTATCAATAACGGCTTTAATAAAAAAAAAAACCTAGGTGTAATCTAAGAGGAAGAAGCAGTAATAAGTTATGGTTGGTTGATTCTATGTCATACGACCGACTAAACAACTCAAGAACTAGGGTCATATGGAGACGAGACCTCGGTTTAAAGTCTCGTTTACAAGTTGGATGGCTTAATCACTACACCACATAGGCTACTAATCATGTCTACGCCTAGACTAAAACTAAGCACGATGCGTATGTTGCATTTACTTTCAAGTGTATTCAAGTTCAATATGTTTTCTTTCGTGTTTTTCTTTTAATTTATTATAAAATGTATCTTACTGGTGCCCGCATTGTTGATGAGACAGTCAATACGTCCAAATTTGTCGACAGTTTTCTTCATCAGCTCCTGTGAGAAAGAAAATAGCTTAAAATAAACTGCAAAATGTTATTCAATAAACAATCAATTTGAGGAAAGTGTTTCATGAACAGTTTGTTGACAAACAACCTTTTATCCATTTAAAATGTGAAATACCGATTAAATTATGATTAACTTATGTTTCGTAGCGTTTTACATATGGTATATTTTTACGGTCTTGAAAGAGACTAAAGATACAAAGACAGTATTTTACACCTACCCTTATATCCTCTACCTTAGTGACGTCACATTTCACAAACAGGACCTCTCCTGGAAGGCCAGCTGTGTTCAGTTTGTCTGCTATGGTTTGTCCTGTCTCCTCTGAGGCATAAAGATCAATGAAATCGTTTTCATTCATTGTCATATTATTCAGTATACCATTATATATCATTTGGTTAATTTTAAGCTCTCCTGAGCCTTCATGTAGTATTACCCGGGAATATTTCTTTAGTCAGTTGGCCAATCTTTATCAAATATACTGCAAACCATTTTTGGGTTCGGGGCATGACAGATTACACGGGGACCCAACTGTTAATCGTGATTATTGATGCGACATGGAATGTTAATACATGCTATTATGAAGTTTCGTATGCGTCGGCGAAATCGTTCCACATCCTCTGCTCTTGTAAGTAACAGCTATGAACCGCAGTGGGTCGCTAGCAAAGCTTACATGAACCCCTTCGGGTCACTTTGCACGCGACCCACAGCGGTTCATAGCTCCATGAACACCAGAAAAATGAAATTCATTTCTTAAGAACATGGCATTCGAAACCGCGCATGTTTCAAGTTATAAAACAAACACTTCACAGCGGAAATCAATCAACGATTAATCTCTAATTAAGAAATGAAATATTTACATTGTTCTAAAACCTCCTTAGATGAACCATTAGATGTCCATCTGTGTTCATACTTCCATGAACAACATTGTGTCACGCGACGTGAGGTAATCCAAACTTGACGTAAAAAAACATGAATCTCGCCAATCTGATTGGACGTTGTAAACGTCGACGCCGTTCCGCTGTTTGAAAACCCACTGTGTGTAGATTCTTTGTTTGCTTGTAAATGTGGCCGCCTTGGTGATTTTTCAACAAGCGATAGAGAGAAATGAATGTAAATATAAGCAATGAGTTTAATTTTTCTGTTGTTCATGGAGCTATGAACCGCAGTGGGTCGCTAGCAAAGCTTACATAAACTCCTTCGGGGTTCATTCACTTTGCACGCGACCCACTGCGGTTCATAAACACCAGAAAAATGAAATTCATTTCTTAAGAACATGGCATTCGAAACCGCGCATGTTTCAAGTTTTAAAACAAACACTTCACAGCGGAAATCAATCAACGATTAATCTCTAATTAAGAAATGAATTTCATTTTTCTGGTGTTCATGGAGCTATGAACCGCAGTGGGTCGCGTGCAAAGTGAATGAACCCCGAATGATTAACGCGTGATGTTGTCGGGCAGATGCGATATTTAATTCACTCCGACTGCGCCGTCGTGAATTAATACATCGCAATCTGCCCTCCAACATCCAGCGTTAATCACGATAATTCACCGTAACGTAAAATTATTTCTTAAACAATAAAAATATTATTAAAGGATATTTTGAATTGCCCTCTAACTATATTTATTTGTTTATTTATTTCTCCATTATTCAGGATAAATAAGTTGACATGTTTTTATTTTATACTTTACAGTGAAAACCAATGGATATCAAATCTTGATAAAATTGGTATTTTCATTGATATGAAATTTCACTGATATCAAATCAAACTGATATCAAAAGTCACTAGTGGCTGATATCAGCCTATATCTTCACTGTAGATTTTGGATTACTTCTGACGTTTCCATTTACTTGACGTCATTAAATGTGTCTCATTTCAGAAATTCAAACGCCTATAACTCTGTTATTTATGAACGAAAACATAAAGTGTTTTCTTAGTTAGAACGTAAGGAACAATGTGGTACCAAAATTCTTTGTGTTTTCAAAAAGTTTTGGTTTTTGCATTTTCGCCTTGAGAATTAGAAAATGCCCGTGTATTGTATAAAATAAAATGAAAATTTGCTTTTTTTTTTCGGTGAATACCAAATATATTTCATCTCGTGAGTTGAAAACATAAAAATTTTCATTCGTGCTGCGCACTCGTGAAAATTCTGATGTTTTCAACTCACTCGATGAAATATATATGGTATTCACCTCAAAAAAGCAAATATCCTCTTTTAATTTTATACTTTACTGTGAAAACCAATGTATATCAAAACTTGATAAAATTGGTATTTTCATTGATATGAAATTTCACTGATATCAAATCTCACTGATATCAAAAGTCACTTGTGTAGTTTTTGGATTACTTCGGACGTTTCCATTTACTTGACGTCATTAAATGTGTCTCACTTCAGAAATTCAAACGCCTATAACTCCGTTATTTATGAACGAAAACATAAAGAATCCATTTTCTTAGTTAGAACGTAAGGAACAAACAATGTGGTACCAAAAATATTTGTTTTCAAAAATATTTAGTTTTTGCATTTTCACCGCCTACCTTGTGAATTGGAAAATGCCCGTGTATTATATAAAATAAAAAGAAAATTTGCCTTTTTTCGGTGAATACCAAATATATTTCATCTCGTGTGTTGAAAACATAAAAATTTTCACTCGTGCTGCGCACTCGTGAAAAATCTGATGTTTTCACCTCACTCGATGAAATATATTTGGTATTCACCTCAAAAAAGCAAGTTTCCTCTATTTGATATACCTTGACCATAGCTGAAAGATGTAACAATTTGGAACAGCTTTGCCTTTTAAAAACGAGAATCGAACCTCGCTCTCAGAAAAACGACCCCTATTAACATTTTCTCTAACTTAAAGTCTATCTGAAAGTAATTAGGAGTGAAAAATATATTTATACCTTTGATATCGGCTATCACAACCTTTGACCCATGCTCCGCTGAAAACAGAGAAAAGAATCTTCATCATTATCATTATCATTATTATTAATCATCATCATCACCATTATCATTGTAGGCGTCGAAATGAAATCATTTTACAGCTCCCAATACAATATTTTTCCATAGGTAATGAAATCATTTTACAGCTCCCAATACAATATTTTTAGACGTTTAGATCTGATCCGAGATTTGGTGAAATTTTGAACTCAGTCATTTGGTAATCTTATGGGTTTCGTTGTTTTCTGCAATAATGAATAAGATTCAATCAAAGCTGAAGGCACAAACATAGCCACCGTATCAAAATAGTCGTACATATACGTTTCTAGCCTTCTCCAAAGCCCTTGTTTGTTTACACTAAACAAGGTTTCTTTGTAAAATATGGCCACAGCATATAATACAGGTGCGTTCAGTTATTAATATACCCCTGCGATATTCAGAAATAAATTGACAACTCTTCTTGTTTTTGAACAATCGCCATTGGCAAGAAATGGACAACTGGATGAATTTGTTAATATAATGTGTTAATACACTGTACAAAAGAAAAAAGAGAATTAGCTGTCACCAGCGGAATAGCGCATTTTTGGACAAAATTTGCGCGATAGTGGTAAGTATTTTGCGTGTTTTCTGATAATCGGATTTGGTTATGTGCCACCTTTTACCTTTGATTGCTTTTACACATGCATTCGTGCCGTGCTATGGGAAAATTACCACAAAAGATGTTTGCAGGAGCATGCGGGAGGCATTGTTTTGGTGGCAGTCGAAAAAAGTCGAAAATCGCAACATTGTCTCTTCTAGTTTGACAATCAAACACTTTTGGGAAAAAATGACTAGAACCAGAAGTATGCGCTTACTTGGATCTTTCAACATGTCAAATCGCAGTCTGGTGTGATCTGTCTATTTCGAGAAGATCTTCAGCAATTTGTGACTGTCGCAGTGGAGTAGAGCCACTGTGCGAAGTTAATCATATCTATTTAGTTGTTTTGTACCCAGTAATATTAGAAATCCTTCATGTTTTCAATTAATTCTGAAGTAAGAAATGCACACGGGATAGAAATATGCGCAAACGGTATTTAATAGCTTGCTACAGCCTTGAGGAAGGTAATAAATGCAGTTTGTATTATTTCTTAATTTACTTCGATGCCATTCGTATAACTACAAATATAAATACCATAATTTATTATTCTATGTAGTCCTACTTTGCTTTCAGTTAAGCTCTCTGTGCGCCCGTCCATCCGTCCGTTGGTTTTCAAAGATCGTATTCTCTTAAACCGCGTTAGGCAAAGAAAGAATATAGGAAGTGGGAACCAAATGAATAGGCCTATATAAAAACCCAGACCACGTGACTAAAGGAATATAAAGGGTTTTCGCATCCCCCTTTTCGCATCCCCCTTTTCTTGCTTGTAGCGGTGTGTTCGCCTCATCCTCTGACCACATAAATGTGATTTTCATCTAAATTCTTCAAACTTCAATAAATCGAATGTTCGCCAATTGAGCACAAAGGCAATTTTTATCTAAATTTCTATATTTCAAAAATCGAGGATGGCCATTTTCGCCGTCTCTCCTTCCAAGCACCGTCCATGAGCAGTTCTGGGATGATTTGCATTCATGGAAAGTACTCTGTTTGACTCTATTTTGTGCTTATTACCTTGATTTTTATCTGGTTGCCTCCAGCCCTGGTTCCCCAATGTTTAACTTACATAGCTAATACACAATTACCGAGTAAATTAAACACACCGCTACAAACTGACTTTATGTAGTAAAGTGACGCGCAATTTTTGCCGCCATTTTTAGCAGATACTGGGCCCTTTCAAAGGGCGTTCATGAATTAATTTTAAGTCGTTTACCCACTGCAGAACATACAGTGGTGTCAACTTTGTCACATTTCATGTGATTTTTGTGTATTTGTGTATTTTTCCATTGTTTTTGATTTATTTTGTTTATTTACCTATTTTCATTTTTTTTCCAGTTTTTACCTGTAAATACATATTGACTCTGAAGAAGGCGAAAGCCGAAAGCGCGCTTAGTTTGATTTATTCTTGCACTGTTAATGGTTTAATCCCCCGATATACTTATTTCAATCATTTTCGAATCCTTTCTTAGGATCCAGTGCCACCGGGAAGATTTTTGTTTGATGTTTGTCCTATTTCTCCCTATATATATATATATATATATATATATATTCCCTATATATATATATATATATATATATATATATATATATATATATATATATATATATATATATATATATATATATATATATATATATATATATATATATATACACTTAACCAAATTCTCAACGCACCATATTGGAAAAACGAATCGACCGAAAATGTTCAAATTCGCTGCATAGTAAGATACATCATTTTGAAATAATGTGGTGAAAATTCATTGCGATCGGTGATTTCTATCGAAATTTATTGAGCTTTGGGTCAGTACACCCATGATTCGAAAAGTCTGGAAAAACGTATTGAAAACAACGGTAGTGTAAGGTAAGGGGAAATCGTACATAACGTTATAAAAATAATTGCAGAACAATTTTGTTGTGTGATAGTGAGAATTTCATCAATAATTCACTAACAAAGGTTGGAATCCACTGCTTAAGAAAGTTTCCCGAAAGGGCAGGTAAGCTGAACTTCGAATGTTTCAAACAAATTAATATCTAGTGTGTCCCCCCCCCCACATTAGCTCGCACCACCGCTAAACAGGGCTGTCGCGCGGATAGGATGTGATTTCTTATTACATTTTTTGGAATGTTAGCCCACTCAGCAACCAACCATTGCTCTAACTGGTGACGGGTTTGATGATTTACAGAAATTACAAAACACTTTTATGGGCTATAACTGAGTCTTTGTACGAGTGAACGGACGGACGGACGGACAGGATGAAAGTGTAAACGAATTTCACTTTATGACAAAATGGTTGCCTTTCAAACTTGAACTCGAATAATGCTAAATGGTTGCGTAAAAGACGTAACTCCCTCAACTAAACCGATCGCTCTAGCCCTTTGTTCAACAAATAGACGAACCATTTTATTGAGTTCCATAACCAGGCTTCAAATACAAGTTTAAGAATGAGAAAAGCTACATACCATAAGGAGCACGTGTAGAAAACATGGTTTTCATGATTCCTTTATTACGCGATTCCGAGAGAAAAACTGTGCAAAATAACCTAGCAGGTGTGTGAAAATGGTTAAGAGACAAGCATGTACAAAATTTCAAAGTCAAATCTTTGACGAGGGTGAAGTTATTCAAATTTTAAAAGTAGTGCGTTGACATTTTTGCCAAGTGTATATATATATATATATAATATTTAAGAAACAGAGAACAGCACGATACAGGAAATTATGTAAACAAACAGAATTAGCGTACAAAAATCGGTCGTTCCGCGACCGGGAATCGAACCACGGACCTCCTGCATTCCGGGCGGACGTGCTAACCATTACACCACCGCGGTCTTCCGATTTTGTACGCCAATTTTAGCATCTATAAACCTTTGACGTCATTGACGCTATTAAGCGTTTATCATCTATAAACCTTTGACGTCATTGACGCTATTAAGCTATATATAGCGTCAATGACGGCAAAGGTTTATAGATGCTAAAATTGGCGTACAGAATAGGAAGACCGCGGTGGTGTAATGGTTAGAACGTCTGCCCGGAATGCAGGAGGTCCGTGGTTCGATTCCCGGTCGCGGAACGACCGATTTTTGTACGCTAATTCTGTTTGTTTATATATATATTTAGAGATTTTATCATTAACGGTGCAAAATTTTATTTGTGCCTGAGCTAGCTTTCGCCTTTCGGCTTCATCAGAGGCATACTGATTAGTGCAAGTTTAGAGAAAAATAGAAGGTGAGACAGCGAAAATGGCCGTCCTCGATTTTTGAGATAAGCAAATACAGGTAAAAAATCACATTGTACTCAATGGGAGAACACATGAGCAACAGAAATTTGATGCAATTTGATTAAAATCCCGAAAATGAAACTCAAAAAAGAATGGGGGGGTGGGGGGTGGAAATAAAAAAAGAAAATAGAAGTAAACAAACACGACCGTTCACTTCGAAGGTTGCAAAACTACTGAAGGTGGGCTATGCAAAGCGTGTCTTTAAACAAGCCTTTTAAACACAACGCTACAAACGCTGATCATTTTTATGGTTATGTAAACAGCTGCGGGTGAGGTTTTCCTAAATAATTGGCTAAGTTGAAGACTACTTGATACAATATGGAGAATGACCGGGTTTGACTGGATCAAAAGATACAAGATGTATATAAATTAATAGTATAGTATGAGATTTGGGTAATATACATCAAACAGACAATATACTTAAAGCATATCATTCAAGCATCCATTTATGGATCCGGTGCTACCGACAGGTTTGTCTGTTTGATGTATATTACCCAAATCTCATACTATATATATATATATATATATATATATATATATATATATATATATAAAACAACAAGTCCTTGTGTCGGTAATGATAGGAAGAAAGAATGAAATGAAGCAACAGCAACAATTTATTTCAGTCCTGTAGCGCTTTCACTTTACAGCTCTTCAGCAGGAACGTCGCCATATTGTTTTTGGCGTACAGAATATATATATATGAATTGGTATTAATTTAAGTCCATGATCCGGGTATTAATATAATTCAAAAATCAAAAAAGACACACTGGAACTTTTTTTTATTTATTGCTACCGGTTTCATCCATCTTGGAATTTTCAAGCAATGTTATTTACGTTACGACGTCAGTGATACTATTTCCGGCGTCAATGCGCGAAAATTAATATCAAAGAAACGTAACGTTTTTTTAGTATTTTATAATTGTTTTACTTTACTGTTATGGAAATATTTTATAACAGGAAAACATTCATATGGGTACGCATCAAGCTGAATAGCTATATAGTGTCCCTTGTTTCCACTGTATTGTAGTGTTACTTCATTAGTTAATCATTGAGTCAAAAGATGTAGGTTTGTGTCGTAACCTGAGCCAAAAGAAAATGAATAATCTCATGTTCATCTGGCATAAACAACAAAGAGATGTTAACGTAATGTGTATAGCGGAACCGGGTGGTACCGGGATTTAGCATTTATAAAAAATTATTATCTCCCTTGTATAAAAGTTACACCGTAAACGTAAATGTATCATTTAAAACTGTTTAAACTAATTTAAAATATCTTTAATCATTAAACAGTATGAAAAACTTGCTAGTAATTAAATTGAGGGTGAAATATATTTATGAAATTTATTTTTGGTAAATATGCAATTTGAATACATTTTATTTTTTGAAAAAGCCCATTTACATATCGTAAATTTATATCACCAATTCAGCGTATTTGCACATTACATTGAACATACATGTATAGCAAACCAGACCATTCTGGGTGTACAAAAAAAGTCAAGAAGAAATGTTTATGTCAAACTAGTTAGGAACAGACTTGATAAACAGTATCTATTACGATCTAGTAGTCAAATGCAGATATAGACATGAAATCACGCAAAACAATGCCGTTATGTTGTCCAGCGCATTTTACGCGCATTTATAGAAAAGACATCAATCCTCATGGTCTGGTTTGTATTACAATCTCTATATGATCGAAAATTAAACGGGCATACTTCTGTAACACTTGAGAATGTAATCCATATGGTATAAAGGGGATGCATTATTCAAAATAGTAATTTACAAGTCCAGACCTTAACTGCATTATATATACGGGGAAATCATTTTATACAGTAGAAATCATTTGATGTGGCACAAAATCAGCCCGTTAAATTTCCTATCATAAAGAGCATCGGAACCCTTTTCCCTGTGACTATATTGCATTAAGTTTAGGATTAAACTTTCTGATGAAAAGTTTTTCTCTTTGTTTCCGTGGTATTGTTTTATTGTCCTTTATTTTATGAAAAGGCAATACAAGAAATTAGGGGATAACTGTATTCAAATTTTTCATTTGGGGCGGTATATCGTCGGAGCCGTAAAACATGATTTCCGACCGTATATCCGACGATATACCACCCCAAATGAAAAATTTGAATATTGTTATCCCCATTCTAATGTACTTTTTAACTATAAACATCGAAAAATGCTTTGTTTTTCACGAAATGTGAGCGTGACGAGCGACGTATAACCACGACGTTAACCAATCAGAAGCGACGTTGCTCATGACGTTAGGTTTCCGACGGTACATCGCAGAATATACTGTCGCAAATTTTTGACGTTATCCAATAAGACGTCGCGTAACATTCTCGAGTGCATTAGAATTTTGGTTCTACTTTTGAGCAGTCATCTATATGCCCGCTGAAAGGTATCATTCTAGTACTTTTGTCTCGGATTTGCTGCCGATGAACCGTCATACGCTTTCTTAAATCATTAGTCTCTCCAATTTAACTTACGAAATCTACTTTCGTCACAACCGCGGCACTGTATCATATACACAACGTTTTTCACGCTACAATCCATGGGTGTGTTTATTTTGATTATTTTGTCATTAACTATTAATTATTATATATATAGCGACGTTCCTGCTGAAGAGCTGTAAAGTGAAAGCGCTACACAGGACTGAAATAAATTGTTGCTGTTGCTTCATTTCATTCTTTCTTTCTGTTGCTTCATTTCTTCTTTCATTACCGACACAAGGACTTGTTGTATATATATATATATATATATATATATATATATATATATATATATATATATATATATATATATATATATATATATATATATATATATATATGGAGATTTTATCATCAACAGTGCAAAATCCTATTTGTGCCTGAGCGCGCTTTCGCCTTTCGGCTTCTTCAGAGGCTTACTAAATACTACATAATAAGAGTGTGATATCTACATCTGCCTGTCATAGGCAGTCCAAAACTAGGAGACAAAATGTAATCTAAAAATTCTACATACTACCCATAACATTGTAAAACCTTATATAACTACATAAGAAATAAACACACCGCTACAAACTTGAAAAATGTAAATACAGCAAAATGGCTACGGAATTTTGAAAATGAAGAAATTTGGAAAATTAAACAGAAATTTAACAAAATTATGATTTTTGTGGGCTAATACATCTTGGAGAGGTTGGAAACAGTGTTAGAACTGTCAAAGTTGAAAATAAAAAGTACTAAGTGGCGTAAAATCGTATAACTGAAATTGAGAGAATTTCGTGACCGTTCACCTGTAGGATTATCGGAAATCTGAAGCGTCACCTGTAAGATTATCGGATTTCTATAGCGTCAGTCGTTAACACACCGCTACAAATGTAAATTATAAGAACAGCTCAAAAGTAAGGTACAGGTGAAGGCGGAGTCTCTATGTGCAAAATGAAGGAGTAAAGCCTATCAGGATATGGATAGACAATGTGTAAAGGGGGATGAAGTCCAAAACGGGACATCAAATCGGATCAAATATCCATGTTAGGCTAACTATACATGCTGGCCTATTGCACTATGCTGTAACACTACTGTGTTTAATCACCTTTATTGATACCATGTGGCTGGAGTGTGTTCAGACGTCTGATCCAATACGTTTCACGAGCTTTTCTTGCCGAATCAGACCAGTTGATGTCATGGTCAAGACAGCATAGAGCAACGTGGCTGTTAAAGTCATGTCCAGGTAAAGTGAAGTGTTCCGCTACCGGTGCCCTTTGAAACCTCCGGTGTTTCCAATCAGAGCGGTGACCATTGATACGCTTATGGAGGGGTTGTCCAGTCTCACCTATATACTGCTTGTTGCACTTTGTGCAGGTGATCAGATAAACCACATTCTTGGATTTGCAGTTTGTCTGATGTTTGAGTTTCACTGGCGCGCCGTTGGACGACTTGGCAACCTGAGTAGGTGTCATGACCTTGCAACAAGAACATGCCCTTCCCCCACAAGGCTTCGACTCCCCAGGTGGGGTGTTGTCCATAGGGTCTTGTGGTAGTCTAGCTTTGACTAGAAGGTCCCTGAGACTCTTAGGGCGTCTATATGCCATCACGGGCTTCTTAGGAAATACCTTCTTCAGGCGTTCTGAGGAATCAATGATAGACCAGTGTTTGTTGACGATTTCCTTAACTTTGGGTAGTTCAGGATGATATGTCATAACAAAAGGGGTGGCCGTATCTGTCGACTCCTCTTTGGGTCTGTAAGATAGTAGATCCCCTCTTTTGTGTGATCTGGCTTTGGCGATAGCAGTACTTATTTCCTGTAAGCTGTAACCCCGTCTTTTCAGATGGCTGGTCAATTCCTTGACCCTGTTCTCAAATGCATCCGTTGTAGAGCATATGCGTCTGATGCGCAAGGCAAGGCTGTACGGAATGTTACGGCATATGTGTTTGGGATGACAACTGGTGGGAAGGAGGTATTGGTGAGTGTCAGTGGGCTTGGTATACAAGTCCACCTGGATGCTATCACCTACCAGGGTAGAGTTGGTGTCTAGGAACACATGGTTGTCATTGGAGGTTTCGGCCGTGAACTTTATGGTTGGGTGAAAGTTGTTGGCCTCCTCCAAGAAGGTCTGGAGATTGTCCCGACCATGACCCCATTTCATGTCGATGTTGTCGATGAACCGGAGCCATGAAAAGGGTTTTAGTTGTACTGTCCGGAGAAGCTGGCCTTCTAATTTCCCATGAATATATTTGCATAGGCTGGTGCCATTTTTGTTCCCATTGCAGTCCCTTGTACTTGAAGGTAATGTCTACCATTGAATTCGAAGTTATTACACTTCAAGATTATTGTGAGAAGCTCTACCAGTGTTTTAGTTGGAGGGTCTTTGACATGTCTCCTATCCCATGCCTCCTCACAGGCTTGAATGCCGTCTTGGTGAGGTATGTTCGTATACAGGGCTGTAACGTCAAGGGATACTAGGAGAGTTTCTTGGGAGACCGGACCCGCTTCGTCCAATTTTCTTAAAAAATCTGTGGTATCTTTCAGGTGAGACGGTAGATCTAGGACATGGGGCTGCAAGTGGAGATCTACAAATTCAGAGATCTTCTCTGTAGGATGCCCATTAGCAGAGACTATAGGGCGTCCAGGGTTGCCAGCTTTGTGTATTTTAGGGAGTAGATAGAATCGTCCGGCTCTTGGTCGATCAACAATGAGAAAGTCCATATTCTTCTCAGAGATATGACCATCTTCATACATGGAATGAACAGCCAAAGAGACTTTCTTGGCGAATTCATCTGTTGGGTCATGATCAAGGGGCTTGTAGTGCCTGGAGTCCGACAATTGCCTCTCTGCCTCGGAGATATAGTGCTCTCTATCCATAACAACAACAGCCGAGCCTTTGTCACCGGAGGTTTCAAAGGGCACCGGTAGCGGAACACTTCACTTTACCTGGACATGACTTTAACAGCCACGTTGCTCTATGCTGTCTTGACCATGACATCAACTGGTCTGATTCGGCAAGAAAAGCTCGTGAAACGTATTGGATCAGACGTCTGAGCACACTCCAGCCACATGGTATCAATAAAGGTGATTAAACACAGTAGTGTTACAGCATAGTGCAATAGGCCAGCATGTATAGTTAGCCTAACATGGATATTTGATCCGATTTGATGTCCCGTTTTGGACTTCATCCCCCTTTACACATTGTCTATCCATATCCTGATAGGCTTTACTCCTTCATTTTGCACATAGAGACTCCGCCTTCACCTGTACCTTACTTTTGAGCTGTTCTTATAATTTACATTTGTAGCGGTGTGTTAACGACTGACGCTATAGAAATCCGATAATCTTACAGGTGACGCTTCAGATTTCCGATAATCCTACAGGTGAACGGTCACGAAATTCTCTCAATTTCAGTTATACGATTTTACGCCACTTAGTACTTTTTATTTTCAACTTTGACAGTTCTAACACTGTTTCCAACCTCTCCAAGATGTATTAGCCCACAAAAATCATAATTTTGTTAAATTTCTGTTTAATTTTCCAAATTTCTTCATTTTCAAAATTCCGTAGCCATTTTGCTGTATTTACATTTTTCAAGTTTGTAGCGGTGTGTTTATTTCTTATGTAGTTATATAAGGTTTTACAATGTTATGGGTAGTATGTAGAATTTTTAGATTACATTTTGTCTCCTAGTTTTGGACTGCCTATGACAGGCAGATGTAGATATCACACTCTTATTATGTAGTATTTAGTAAGCCTCTGAAGAAGCCGAAAGGCGAAAGCGCGCTCAGGCACAAATAGGATTTTGCACTGTTGATGATAAAATCTCCATATATACTTACCGCATATCATTTTAGCATCCAAATTGGATCCAGTGCTACCGACAGGGTTTGATTGTTTGATGTATATTACCTAAATCTCATATTATATATATATATATATATATATATATATATATATATATATATATATATATATATATATAGAGAGAGAGAGAGAGAGAGAGAGAGAGAGAGAGGATATATATAGAGGTAAAGAGGATATTCAAGTTTTTGGAGTGAATATGAATTTTATTTCATTGAGTGAAGTGAAAAAGTTTTATATTTCATGAGTGTGAAATATATAATTTTTCACTTCACGAGATGAAATAAAAGTAAAAGTCATATTCACGACAAAAACTTGAATTTTCTCTTTATTATATTGCATGTAGTCATTGTAACGTTGCGCGCTAAAGCATATGACGTCAAAATCTTAAATGACGTCATTACGTCACGTCATTACGTCACTATTACGTCGCTATTGTGTGTGAACGTTCATTGCGTCAACCATAGCATAGACTATTAAATTTAGTTATGTATAAATTAGAAATGAAACGGTGGAATCGTAATTTGCGTATTCCCAAATATTATATTTTCACATGTGAAAATATAACTTTTTTTATATTTTCACATGTGAAAACATAACTTTTTCAAATATTGGTTATATCATTCTAATACATATTTCTCTATATTTCATCACTTGCCATATAATAAATATATAAATAGAAGTCCGATATTGCCGTATAAACTTGTAATTGTCACTATATATATTCTATATAGAGGATATTCAAGTTTTTGGAGTGAATATGAGTTTTATTTCATAGAGTGAAGTGAAAAAAATTTTTATTTTATACCTTACAGTGACAACCAATGTATATCAAAACTTGATAAAATTGGTATTTTCATTGATATGAAATTTCACTGATATCAAATCTCACTGATATCAAAAGTCACTAGTGACTGATATCAGCCTATATCTTCACTGTAGATTTTGGATTACTTCTGACGTTTCCATTTACTTGACGTCATTAAATGTGTCTCACTTCAGAAATTCAAACGCCTATAACTCCGTTATTTATGAACGAAAACATAAAGTGTGGGTATTCATTTTCTTAGTTAGAACGTAAGGAACAATGTGGTACCAAAATTATTTGTGTTTTCAAAAATTTTTGGTTTTTGCATTTTCACCGCCTGCCTTGTGAATTGGAAAATGCCTGTGTATTGTATAAAATAAAAAGAAAATTTCCACTCTCTTGGAAGGCACGAATGAAATATATAATTTTTCACTTCACGAGATGAAATAAAATTCATATTCACGACAAAAACTTGAATTTTCTTTTTATTATATTGCATGTAGTCATTGTAACGTTACGCGCTAAAGCATATGACGTCAAAATCTTAAATGACGCCATTACGTCACGTCATTACGTCGCTTTTGTGTGTGAACGTTCATTGCGTCAACAATAGCATAGATTATAAAATTTAGTTATGTATAAATTAGAAATGAAACGGCGGAATCGTAATTTGCGTATTCCCAAATCTTATACTTTCACATGTGAAAATATAACTTTTTTATATTTTCACATGTGAAAATATAACTTTTTCAAATATTGGTTATATTTAATACATATTTCTCTATATTTCATCACTTGCCATATAATAAATATATATATTCTACTGCAATCAAAAAAGAATGCCTTCCGCATGCTTCTCCAAACATCTTTTGTGGTAATTTTGCCATAACAATCAAAGGTGGCACATTAACAAATCCGATTACCAGAAAACATGCAAATACATGTATTTACTACTATTGCGCAAATTTGTCCGAAAATGCGAATATCGCTGGTGACAGCTACTTCTCTTTTTCTGTCGTAAAGTGAATCTGTAGGGTGTATGTCTATAAATATTTACCCTGTATATAAAACTTCCAGATCTTGTGATGGTGTATGCCTAAATTGATTACATAACATATGGAGCCAAATTTTCAAAGACTCCACAAGGAACCATGGTTAATGGTTTGTAATTTTGTTTGTAAATTATGAAAGAATAACCATGTGTCTTTATGATCACCATTCACAAAGTTACATCCTGATTGTCATTCATTGTACATTTTAGAATTTCATGGTAATGCGGTTTTTTTCAATATAAAAGTAAGCATGTCAGTATTATTTTGCAAGAAAACTAATATTCTAATGCACTTGAGAATGTAACGCGACGTCTGATTGGATAACGTCAAAACCTTGCGACGGTATATTCTGCGATATACCGTCGGAAACCCAACGTCATGAGCAACGTCGCTTGTGATTGGTTAACGTCGTGTTTTTCGTCGCTGGTGATGCTCACGTTTCGCAAAAAAACAATGCATTTTTTCGATGTTTATAGCTAAAAAGTACATTAGAATGGGGATAACAATATTCAAATTTTTCATTTGGGGCGGTATATCGTCGGATATACGGTCGGAAATCATGTTTTACGGCTCCGCTGACGCGTCGCCGTAAAACAAAATTTCCGACCGTATATCCGACGATATACCGCCCCAAATGAAAAATTGAATACAGTTATCCCCTAATTCTACTGGGACGGTTTTACGAACAAAGCTTGCTAGTGGGTTAATGATGTTCACTGAACGCATCTGTATTTATTCTTTTTCTCAGATGTTCATTGGAAGCAAATCTAACTTACTCGAAACTGAGATCAGTTAAGAACTGTGAGCATATTAACAAGAAAGGAAATGTATCATACTATGGTTTCGGCTTCTAAAGCCTCGCCATTGACCCTTCCGATTTGGCCAAAATGGAACCAAAATGAATTACTGTAATTTTGCATGTAGGAACAGGAGCCAAATATTATTAATGGAGGTAAGAAAATGAATCTAAACCAACTACTCAGAAATATCCTAGCTGATCTCAAAGGACCAAATGGAAACTAATCTGCAAAATGGATGATGTACGGAAAGACTTTTTAGGCAGTAATAACAAATAAAGATAAAAACTGAGGTTTTCTAAGAGCAGTGAGCATTATTATTGTCAAGAAAGAAGAAAGAGGAAGCCGATAAAATTGTCACAGCATTCTTGTTATTATAACCCGATGAGCATGCACTAACACACACACGGATGCCGCTAAGTACCATCATATAAGCTTATCTTGTGAGCCCAAGTGAGCTAAAATCTATTTAAAGTGAATATGAGCTACCGGCCTAATGAAATACATTGGCTGCTTGTGACTCCAAGCACATGCGCTCAGACTGCCCAGGAAAAGTGGTTTAAATCAAGCCATTCAAACATATAAGCCTAACATATAAGGGGCTAACTTAGTGGTTACATTTGAAGCACCATGTGAAGCATCATGACAGCCTAATTTTGGGTAAAAGTCCCATAAAATGGAAGCAACGTCCCGACATGACCATAGCTGTTGACGGACTAAAGCATCACTTCTTGCATAGATATCTATGCGCATAGCTGTTTGAAGCCGTTTTCGATTGGTCGAAAGCAGTGTTCAAACAGCAAAACCCATGTTCAAATCATGAAATTCACGTGCCGTTTGAACATGGGTTTTGGCCGACGTCATTGGTCAATGCGACGTGACGTCATGTGTTTTGTAGAAACAAAATGGCCGACGTTGAAGAAGCTCTGCGGTTTTCGGTGAGTTTTTACGTTGTTAATGTTATTTTCATAAGATTTTAAGTGGATTAGAGTGAAAATGCAAGAATAGCGATCAACCATGGTTTGTTTCAGTGTTCAAACATTCGCTGGATCACTCGGAAGGTGTTTGAACACGCGGCCTGCGGCCTTGTGTTCAAACATCTTCCTCGTGATCCATCGAATGTTTGAACACTGAAAACCATGGTTGATCCCTATATTCAAACAAACTATTGGGCACAGTATATACATGAAACAGAATTATCAAGCGTTATTATAAGCAACGAACCAAAGACCTCGACACATCCCTGGCCAATTCCCTGAGCACCTCCAGTGACAATAGTAACCTTATCTTTGTATCGGAACCCTTCTGTAGCCATAATGTAACGTACTGAAATAGAAATGTTAACCCATTTGGTATTACGCTGAACATCACATTTAATCATTTAATTAATCGAAAGTGTACCCTTTTCTAATAAATCTTAAATAATTAACACTCTGGCAAAAGACAATACTGTTTACACTTTACAAAAATCAAATAAGAAGCAAAGGTCATACTGAACTCACCAAAGTATACTTTCCTATTGTCGGCAAGCATACTATTTTCCAGATATTTTACTGTAAAATCCTAATACCCACATTTAACTTACAGATCCAGAATATCCGTTCCTATTCAATCATATGAGCAGTACCTCAATGGTACTGACTATATTTGATATTTGATAAATGAGATGAGCATCGTTTGCACTTTTCGAAATCTCCTATTGTATGTATTTGATCCTAATACCCACATTTAACCTTCAGATCCAGAATATCCGTTCCTATTCAATCATATGAGCAGTACCTCGATGGTACTGACTATATTTGATATTTGATAAATGAGATGAGCATCGTTTGCACTTTTCGAAATCTCCTATTGTATGTATTTGATTAATTAATTATTTAACATTTGCTACTTAACTTATGCTACCAGTTAAAAAAAATAAAAAAAAATAGTTCCCTTCTCTAAGTATTCCAGACAACAAAAATGTAAGTATTCCAGACAACTATAATGATCCAGCGTCCCATCAGTGTCTTTTCTATTTCGTATATCTAGGAAATTCATCGGAAAACGAAATATACCTGAAAAACCAACCCCTATGCGCCTGAAGTGAACCACCCAAATAATCTCGATTCTTGTCGTCTTGATGTCAGCGAGACGTGCGATGTTCTCTCTATCTCGGTCACACAAGCAATTACATATAGATAAATCTTAATGAATTATTACATGTATGTCTATTTGCATGATAAGGGTAGTAATGGTATATACAGGATAAGATATGGGTGTTTACCGGTTACTTGCGTATAACGACGCTCGATTTGGCCTAAGCATTTGATCAAAGTAGAGTCACACTAGTATATAAGCATACACGTCTGCGGATAGGTATTTTGCATCCATACGTAATGATTTGTATCTTATTCGTAATCATCCGTAGCTGTGCATATCGTATACGTCGAATTTTTGAAAAGGATCAGAATTCAAGCAAATTTAAAATCAAAGTCGACACGTAATAACACGTTTCTGCGATACGTAATAACACGTTACCTGAAGGTCATGCGGACACGATACGCACAGACATCGACGATTTAGGATAAGATATGATTTTTACGGATATTACGGATAGATATGTAAAACCTAACCGCAGGCATCCGCGTATGACTGTACTCTGACAATAAGCAGTGGTTGCCGGCACCATAGCAAACATCTCTATACGCAAGTAACCGACAACATCCGTAATTGCTAGCGTACTCACTGTGCCTTATCAGAACGCATAGTCGCAGAGAAAAATTGCGTTTCTTCATAGTAGATGATAAGCAACGCATAGTTCGAGATAGAATGATGAATTACCGATTTTAAAACACAATTTATGTTTCTATTACAGCCTATCCGTACCACCAATTACGGTTCACATATTTCATTGGTTATACATAACACAGGCTAGAAATAGATATAAATTGTGTATTTATAGAATCACCGATGCCAAAAATATAACCGTTTCATAGAAATAGCCACTGAAAGTAAATTAATACGGCAACGCATAGTTGGGAAAACAGGAAACGCATAGTCAGAAAAGTAGCATCTCTACTTACCCACAGAACAAGCGTCAGGTGTCAATCAAGGTCTCTGCTTCTAAGAGAAGATATGTGCAGGAAAATGTCGTCGAAAACGGCGCGAAATCGAGACAGAAAAATCAGGCGTGTATCTTCTAAAGAGTTTATAGAGATGCTACTTTTCTGACTATGCGTTTCCTGTTTTCCCAACTATGCGTTGCCGTGTTAATTTACTTTCAGTGGCTATTTCTATGAATCAGTTATATTTTTGGCATCGGTGATTCTATCAATACACAATGTATGTCTATTTCTAGCGTGTGTTATGTATAACCAATGAAATCTGTGTATTGTTGACAGAAAAACGTGGGAAAAGCTTGTTCCATGTGATACTGAAGTTACGGTAGCTCATTTTATACTTCGCAGTTTTGCAAAATAAAGAAACGTCTCTTAGTATTTTTTTCTTCATTGGGGTTTTTATCATATTGTGTCTTCCGTGAACCGTAACTGGTGGTACGGATAGGCTGTAATAGAAGCATTTATTGTGTTTGAAAATCGGACATTCATCATTTTATCTCGAAGTATGCGTTGCTTATCATCCTACTATGAAGAAACGCAATTTTTCTCTGCGACTATGCGTTCTGATAAGGCACAGTGGTACTGAACAAAATCACATTTGGCATGTAACTTTACTCAAGGGTAGGTCCAGGTCCTTTTGAAACCTCGGAATACAGGGCATGTACTAAAACCATGAGGTGAGTGTGTTTGCTGATTGTGTTTGTTGAGTGTGTTTGCTGAGTGTGTGAGCTGAGTCTATGAGCTGAGTCCATGAGTTGAGTCAATGAGCTGAGTCTATGAGCTGAGAGAATATGCTAAGCCAATGACATGTTGCATGATCTCAGGGTTAGTGACATGGGATGTGATGGACTATTTTTAAATGGAATCTTCTTTACTTTAACACTCTAGTAACTCCAGTAAACATTTTTCTGGCAGATAATTTTATAGGCTGGACCAGACCAGCATGCATATCTGCACATTCTGTCAAAGGATCCATAAGTCTGCACATATGGACACTGAAATATTGGATAAGATCAGCATGTGCATCTGGGCATTCTATAAATGAAATCGACCAAACTGCACAATGAAGCACTTAAATATAGGACTAGACCAATGTGCATATCTATTCTAATCAAAGAATGAACCAGTCTGAGTTGATGATCAGAGAAACAGAAATAGCCATTTATTCATAATTGGCCTTCATTAAATCACTGTCATGACTAAGAGTCAGAAAAAAGAACATTCTAATAAATCTTTAAACACTTATCAGTTTGTCACTGACATTGTCACACTGGTAAATGTAAAAGTACTGGAGCTAGTTGCAGCGCACTGGTGCAGATTAAATTACGAACTGGAGTAAGATTAAAATGGCGGAAAAGGTAAACAAAACTTGTACCTCTCTTCATTATCATTCCCTTATAAATTTGTGTGTGTGTTATTTGCCGTCACCTGGCGCAGAGAAGGGCGGAAGCGTTGTAGTTTATGGTTTTATCACGCAATATGTTATTTATTTTATGGGTTAGAAGCAACATGACTGGTGGCATGTGTTTTCGTGCCAAAATTGAGGGAAAAATGCATGTCTGAGCATAGTTTTTGTTATATTATCATATATTTACGAATAAACATTCAAGAAACACGATTTCCGATCGCCAATTTTTTTCTTGGTACAGAAGCAAACGTTTTATTGAGGATTTTTTATTACAACGCACTGGGAGTATTTTTTGAAGCATTGGTACAACGCACTGGTGGTTAAACAAACTTGCGCCTAACTCGTCCAGAAAAACAGAGACATTATTTTATAGTGTTCATTTATGAAAAAGCCGTAACACTGAATTTTCGTACATTGATGACATTGACCACAACTGTGTTTTCATTACGCTATCTAATATGCAAAGACTTACAAGGCTGATAAATGACAATGATAAGATGAAAATAGTGATTTTTGTTCTCTTCTTGCTTAAACAAAACACGTCAGAGGCGATTCTTAGAGTATGCACAATCTATGTGTCAAGCAAAAATAAGAAAAAAATGTGTACCCCTGTACCACCTGTTTAGCTATATAATGTGGGGTCTGAGGTTCTCGGACATAATTTTGAGGTCTTTTCTTGCTTTACTTTCCATGTTTTCAGAACTAGAACACATTTATCCACATCATTCTACTAACAGTCCTTAATTTGTGTATCAATCTGGTCAGCCAGAAAAAAGAAAGGTACAAATGCATTATGTCCTAGTTTTTAAATAGGTCCAACTGAGTTTTAAGGACTTTATTTAAATGGATTTGGCGAAGACTGTGCCTTGTTTTATTAATGCTCACAACTATTCAGATTTTTGGGCCAATTTGTGGCTTTTTGGTTGGTCCGCAGATGCTCTGATTGCTTTACTTCCCGATTTATACAAATTCTTTGAGACGAAGATAGTGCTGTAATCCAATTTAAAGTACTGAAACCGGTCGCACAGATGTACAGTGTAGCTCCATGCGTGTTTCGTTGCATCTCATGGAAGTGGTACGAAATACCGAAGTGTAATAGAATAATATGGCTGTAACAGTTTTAACGCTTTATGAATTTAAAATGTTTAGTCAATATATTAGTTACGCATTCAGTTTGATCTCTACATGCCTGAAAAATATAACGCCACTGTTTTGTATCTACGCTACTCGGACTGTGTAATCCCTTTCCTTGTTAAATCCGTAATTTCAAGCTTCTAGCCCAATTCTGTGCCTGTGCAGACTCGTTTGTGTCAGACCTGGACGGAAATCCCGAAGACCGGTTTTCTTGCGTCGTGGCTCATTTGATATTTTTACTAATTTTCTATTCAATTTACTTGATTCCAGTCTTTAAATGATAAATCATTTTATGTTCTGTGATTTGTTTATTTGTTTGTTACTGCAAATAAAAGTGTGTTCGTTAGTTTGTCTCATTAACTGTCGTGGGTATTTCCATGGAGAGTTCATTTCCCATCTGTTAACTGAGCAGCATCGTTTAGCAACCGCCCCGAGCAGGTCACAGATCTGCAATTCTGTGCAACCATATAATCGACTGTTATTGCCACCCGTCCGCCGATGCTCAGTTTAAATGTTTAAGCCAAGAAAGTTAGCATAATCAATTCTCGCATAGGCTTCCTTAACCCCACCAGTTCGTGCCTATAGAAAGACAACCGCTGTACAGAATGACCAGGAACGGCATGTCAATAAAAGGGGAATTCTGTACAAATGGTCGGGCCGACCAAAGGCTTCCTCTGTCCGTCCGTCAGTCAGTTTGCTCACACGAGCTGCTAGGCTCGCACATATATGGTATACAAATCCTCTGTCGTCTGTCTATCCATCCTTATGCTCATATCAGTTGCTAGGCTCGCATGGTTAACCTGAGCCGCGACGCAAAAAAAACTGTCTTTGGGTCTTCCGACCAGGTCCGACACAAACTGGCCTGTACAGTCACAGAAGATGTTTAGAAGCATTCTTGAAAGTTTGGATTTAAGAAGAAGAGGATTTATTTTATCCGTACAGCGAAAACAAATGTGCAAATAATCAGAACCATTCGTCCTAAATGGACATAAAACTAGAACTAACGAGTTACCACATTTCTTGGCACGATTCTAGAGAAAGGTACAAGTAGGCAAAGATGCAACCATAAAAGGCGCAATCAGAAAAAGATTCCCACTCCAAAAACCGAGGTGGGAAAAAACCAAATTAACAATCAGGTACTTATACCATGAAACATATCGTAAGCCGAATGAGCAGCTATTTTCCCAATAGGTGGCCACTCAGTTACCTTAATTTAACTAAAACTATGAAAACCAAAAACCACCTAACTGTTTCAAGCCAAAGTAACAGAGCAAAGTTCGATAATAAATATTTGTTATTCTCTACAAGCCGAAAGAAGAGCGTAAAGTAGTACAACAGTCCGGCTTCAGACAGTTTTTCAATAACTATTTTATTTGTAGCAATATCTCACAGGGGTTTAGGTCCGTCACAGTGCGAGATGATTCTTTATGATATCTGCTACTGATTCTTTATGATAGCGTTACAGATTCTTTATGATTCTCTTAGCTCATCTATTGGTAGGTGATGAGAAACCGTTGTTTCTAAGGTTTTTGATGCATGAAATGACCTTTTTGGCACACATACATAGTATATATGAGCTGGAAATTGTTCTCCATCAATGTTAGCAATGTTGGTATACAGGTTGAAAGTTAATGGGTGATTCAATCCTTAAAATGGTTAATAAAGCAAGGAAAATCGAAAATGAATATTAAAATACATAACACATCAAAACATTTTATCATCAGTTTAAAAATTTAACTAATTATCTATGAACTAACACTTTTCAATGCATGTAAATCTTCAAAGGAATTGTTTTGCAGACTTTTGTATTTTTAAGCATCAAAAGTATCATAAAGAATCTGTGACAAAATTTTGTCACGGATTCCGTATGATACAAAGTGATGGGTAACGGATTCTTTATGATATGTTACAGATTCTTTATGACACTCTTTTATCGAGATAAACTACCAATTATGAGGCCCTCCCACGGTTTTGGGGGATTCAGGGAGAAGGGCTATCTATTTTCAGAGATTTGGGGAGAAGGGTCATTTATTTTAAGGGATTTGGGGAGAAAGCATAACTTGTTGGAGTTTTAGGGAGCAGGGGGCTGAGGAAAACATTTTATGAGCTGGGGAGAAAGGTCATTTTTCTTTCATGGAGCAAGGAGCAAAGACCCCCCCCCCCAATTATTAATGTCTCTGATCTACAAAGCAGGTTTGTACTATGCGATTTGGTAAACAAGTCATTATTTTATCAGGCAAACTGAGATTTGAGCATTTATTTTCAAATATTATGATATGGTTTGGTTAAGTGATGACTAGACGTCCCAGTAAACAAGTTTTGAGTCATGTTGGGGCAAAGGGCCACCACTTCTTGTGTTTTAAACAATACAATAGATTCATGAACACAACTTGCATGGTAGAGTTATGTCTAGAACCCAGGGCCTCTCGCATCGGAGACCTGTAGTCTACCCCTACCGCACTGCACTTCCTTTTTTTAAATGAAATGAACTCAAATTGTATTGTGGCTTAATGTCCCAGTCAACAATGTTTCAGTCATGTCAGTACAGAGCCAATTCTTCTTGGGTTTAACCAGTACTGTAAGGAGTTAATGTGTTTTGGTCAAGGACACAACACGGTGACGCCTGTGGGGATCGAACCCAGGACATCTCTATTTGGTGTCCGACACTCTACCACTACGCCACCGCGCTTGTTTCACAATTACCCAGTGCGGGACTTGAACCCACACCAAACACAGCGCTGAGATGAGATGTCAATAAGATATCTTTTACGGTAAATTAGATATCTTAATTAGAAAAACGATATCTTAATTTATAATTCAGAATTAATACAATATATCTTAATTAAGGCTATAAATTAGATTTCTGTACTGGCATAGTAGATATCTTATTTAAGTAAAAGAAATAGGTTGTGATTGGGCAAAATAAATAAGATATAAACTAAAGGTGTCTTATTTGTTTAGCTCAATAAGATAGCTTATTAAGGATATAAGATAACTTTTTTTTTGTAAGTAAGATATCTTATTTGTCTAAAACCATATCTACTTTAGCATATTAGATATCTTATGTAATAAAGATATCTTTTATATTTAAGAAGATATCTTATTTGACAAATATAAAAAGCTTACATGTTAACATAGATATCTATACAACTATTTTAGATATCTCAAATGCTGATTTAGTGTCATATTCTCAAATGCTGGTGTCATATTAAGAAAAAAATCTAATATCTAATATCATAATTGCTATATCAGATATCTTTATGACAAATTATGAATTAAGATATGTTATATACTTTTTTTTACAAATAAGATATCTAATATAATTTTTAAGATATCTTATTTGTCAATTTAGATATCTATTTTTACAAATAAGATACCTTATTAAGCCTGAATGATATCTAAATATACTATATAAGACATCTAAATAAACATTGCGGATATCTAATATAAACATTTTGTATACCTAATATAATTAAATGGATATCGTATTTGCTATATAAGATATCTTCTTTATAATAGATATCTAATAAATTGAAATAAATATCATATCTATTAAACAAGATATCTAATATTGCATAACAGATATGGGTGATTTTCAAAAAAATGAAGTAAAAGTGTGACATTGACCCATTTTAGGTCAAAATTGAGATATGCATTTGTCTTTTTAATTTTTGTTCCTGGTTTTTCTATGGATATCAAAATAAAATAAATCAACATTCAAATCTCTTTGACAACGGCCATTTTTGTGATTTTCTTGTTTCTTTGCTTTTTGTTGTTAATTTTCAAAACTGGTGACATACTTTATAGGTAGTGCTACAATTGTAACATACACTTTATGTTTCAAATTTGTTCTTAGTTTGATAGACCCTATACTGGGACTAGTCTCTATGCCATTAATTTGATAAAGTTCTCAAAAAAACAACAACAATTTTTCACATATTTATGTGATAAATTTGACCCTAAAATTGCTTTCTGAACTTATAAATGTTTCCATAACTACTCAAATGATCAATGTATTTAATGATGAACAGTATCTTACAAGTGTACAATGCTTCCTGTGATTGCGATATAAGTTGTTAGTAATTTAGCGTTCAATTTTTTAGACTAGAAAATATGCGTTGCACTTGTGACATCACTTTTATCAATATTAGAAACCAATATGCGTAACTATATGCAAAGGTTTCTTTCTGACCTGCTAGACTAAAATATAAAGCAAAACAATACATGATATGCTCATATGGTCAGTCAAGAAATACAAAACGTTGCACTTGTGACAAAAATGGTGAACTGATTAGATCAGCTACTTTTCAAAATATAAGAAAGGGTTTTTAATGAAGAACCTCTGATAATCAATGCAGATACATCAGACTTGGTCAGTAAGATCATACAATAGATGTAGGGCTTACAATGATTGAACACTGGCTTTCACAAGTTTAAGCTAAGCTATTTTTACTGTAGTTTATTTTTAGGGGTTTGGTGGTTATTATTTATAAATGCTGAAGATGCAACATAGGCAAAATACATGCATGTTTCATTGGCAACTCTCAAGTACCTAATTGTTAGAGATTTTTAGAGATTTTGTTTTGTTAGGTAATCAGATAATTGTTTTCTGACCATTTGAAAATGACTTAATATTCAAAATTTCACGCTAAAACGTTGCACTTGTGACATTTGTAGGTATATATTGTTGTATAAATCTGGTATGGATCCATCTTTTTTTATGAAATTTTGCATGGAATTTGACACCTTCATAACACATTTAAGGTATTAATGAGACCTTATATGTATAAAGCTTATCCGTTCAGCTTTAATATTGAAAAATACTTCATTTGTTTTTTGAAAACCACCCTTATCTGCTTTCTTGAATAAACAGTAAATTGGCTTGCCATAGAAATGAGATCCTGAAACAGCAGTGAAAGGAATGTGGATCTGTTTCAAATAATCAATACTCGTTAGTGGCCTTGAATATTTGTATTTCCTGAATTCCAGTCTGGCAGTAAATGTAACTTCTCTGAAGTGGCACCGAAAAGGAAAAATGTATGCAATGATGATGAATAGAGCAAATGGTGCAATCAGAAATTCCCACTCCGAAAACCAATGTGAAAAAAAATACATTGACAATAAGGTACTTGGTATACTTAGGGAACATTTTGTAATCTGAGTGAGTAGCTTTTTCCCACTAGTCAGTCACTTAGTTACCCAAACATGAAAACATACACAAGGTGACATAGCGAAGCGGTAAGGTGGTTAGAAATGGGATCAATGCCCATCCTTGTGAGACCCAAAACAGAAAAAATGTAAAATTGTACACACATGAATACTACTTATAAGATTGTCGGTCTCACTGATTGAAAAAAATTTAATTGATTTTACCAAAAAGTTAAAGAATAAATAAATAAATAATAGTGTTTTGTGATATACACAAATATACAACAAGGTTCTACATTAATCACAATTATTAATTGGTTTGTGATAAATCTGATCGAATTTTACACTGCACATCATATTTCTTGCAGTGTTGAGTTGATAAAAACACAGTTCATTGGTAAACCATGGGTCCAAATCTGCATTTCAAGTTGTAGAACATCATAAACTTGCTTTAAATCATAAAGAATCTGTAACATTTATCATAAAGAATCAGTAACATATATCATAAAGAATCCGTTACCCACATTTTGATATCATACAGAATCTGTAACGTATCATCAAGAATCCGTAGCATGCAAAAAAATGAAAAAGGGTTATTACGGAGGGTAATGTAGAATTTGAAGGTCCTCATATCACTTTTATTAACTGTTTCAATGTTTCCAAACATGTTTGCTTAGGACTTCACATAATTATACCGAATTGCCATGTTTTTCATATTTGCTCAATTTATCTAAATGGTTTTTATTTGAAACCCTAACATGTAGAATATATACATAGATTAATATAAACCATGCTAATAATATGTCTCCTGACAAAATTTAGATCTACAACTATCTAAAACTACCATTTTTTGCTGTTTGCAATTGGGAGTATCAATCCTTGTCAAGAATCCGTAGCATTTGTCAAGAATCCGTTACCTGATATCATCAAGAATCAGTAGCAGATATCATAAAGAATCACCACTCACACTGTGACGGACCTAAAACAGTGTGATATCTATGTACTCCTTAGTTTCTTCAGTTATTGTTTCCTCAAATTCATCGATAACAACATTTTCATTTATGATTGTTTCAACTTTATCCTTTGGACTTTCATATACTAGTATATGCATTTTTTTCCTGCCAGCCCTTGGTTAAGACTCTGGAGTTCGCAACCTTTTGAACACACGGCCGGACTAGGAAGGTGTGGAAAAAGCTGTCGCGGAGTCTTTTGGGGAGTTGATTTTATTATTCTCTTTTTCGGCGTCACAAACCGATGCCGAAATTTGCTTTGCTTTGTTCTATTCAAGGAGAGGTTAGATTTTTTTCTCTTAGGCATCTTTTGAGTTCTGAAGGGTTCTTCTCGTAGACGTGGATGTAAATCAGGGACTGTGGTTTTATCTAGGGTTAAGCAGAGGCGTTGTTATTATTCACTGAAATGGAAACATCGTTTAATGAATTAACAATGTGAATGCAATCAGACGTTCATGAGTTTCACGTCTTGCTTGTTAGGATAGCCCCATGCATCATATGCCTCATAGGTTAGTATGACTAGTCGGAAAATATACATCAGGGTCAGAACAGGTTCTTCAAGTGGTAGCCGGTCAGATGCAAAATGGTCAGAAATGAATGTAGACACAACCACTTTACAATATGACATAAAAATTGGTATGTTGACTCGTAAATACAAGTTTATGTTGTAGTTTACATAGGATTTTTGACCGCTTTAAAGTAATGTTTTTTTTTTTTTTTTTTGTTTTTTTTTTTTTTTTTTTTTTGGCGAGTTAGATGTTTTATCTATGTGAAATCAGCAAGTTTGTGTAACCACCAGTGCGTTGTACCAATGCTTCAAAAAATGCTTCCAGTGCAGTGTAATAGAAAATCCTCAATTAAACGTTTGCTTCGGTACCAAGAAAAAAATTGGCGATCGGAAATCGTGTTCCTTGAATATTTATTCATAAATATATGATAATATAACAAAAACTATGCTCAGACATGCATTTTTCCCTCAATTTTGGCACGAAAACTCATGCCACCAGTCATGTTGGTAAAACTGTATCGGATTTGGCTTCTAGTCCGTGAAATAAATCACACATTGCGTGGTAAAATCATAAACTACAACGCTTCCGCCCTTCTCTGCGCCAGGTGACATGGCAAATAACACACACACAAATTTATAAGGGAATGATAATGAAGAGAGGTACAAGTTTTGTTTACCTTTTACGCCATTTTAATCTTACTCCAGTTCGTAATTTAATCTGCACCAGTGCGTTGCAACTAGCTCCAGTACTTTTACATTTACCAGTGTGATTGTATGGGAGAGTAGTTTTTGAGTACCAAAATGTCAGCAGCAGCTGTTGGTTCCACGGATTACTTAATTAACATTATTTATTCCTTATCATGAATTTAAGGCTCGGTATCTATGTAGATTTACTTTGTTAAAGAGTAATGTCATCAAATTATACATTTTTTATTTTCCCAAACCTCTAAATAGCACATATCTATAATATATATATATACTTAACGCAACACATAAAAATTCAACTGTAACGTGTGTTTTTGACGTTTTAGTAAAACTTCTTTTAAAAATGTCTTGCAGACTGATTGTGACATGTGATGAATTGAAAAAATTTCATTTTATCGCCAAGATTAACGTCAAAATGTCAAAATCCATAGAAAAAGCAAATTGTGACGTAAACGTCGGGGCGATGTGGAAGATGCCAAATTCTGTGTACGTTTGGTTATCTGACGTCGACTTCAAAATGTGCATACTTGGGTTCCATCTCAGGTTACGTTAAAACTGATGAACGGAATGCATAAATGCAAAATAATGAACAATGATCCATTACGTCATTTAGATTATTCAATGTGGGCCATTTTATGCTTATATGGTCTTTTTCGAACCGACAGACGACACGGCATGCTATTCAAGCAAGAATGACGTCACAGGTAGTGATATACTTGGCATATATGACATATTTTATAGCGTTTGTTTTGGTATTGACGTTTGTGATGTTAAACGTCCCAAAACTTCACATAATGCTACCAACGGGTCAATGGTCACAGACTCACTTCTGCAATCGCATTTAACAGAAATTGGTTTTGGTTCAAATTTGATTTTAATGGTCTTGTTTCAAGGGTTTGCTAATGTGGGTCTAAGAGGTTAAGCGCACGCCATCAAGCATACGTGACCGACATAGTGGCTATACCTGCTGTCATTTGAAGTTTCTCTTCGCATACAGATGATAATCAAACTTATTTAGAACAGTATATTATTTTATCGCTAGGGAGGCCAAGTTTGATAAACAATCTTAACATAATGATTTATGCGCTCGCACATATGAACTGTTCAAATGTAACCGATTTACACGGATTGTTGAGAGGTATGCTTCATACTTGAATTAAAGAAAATCAAACAATTATTCGTAAACAGGCTCTTCGAAAATATGATACTGTGGTGCTGTTTAGACTACTGTTAGGTACTATATAGACTATTGTAGTGCAATATAGACTCGTAAAAGTAAGTATTAGATATTTTATAGATCATTTACGCATAATCGGTATGTGTGTGGCAGGGCCCAATCTGTCAAGTATAAGCCAGAGTCAAGTAAATAACAATAAAACTGAGATCCTTTAAGAGCAGCGAACACATAAATGAGAAAGGGGATGTGTCATACCGCGATTTCGGCCACTTAAGCCTCTTCAGTGACCCTATAGATTTGGTAACATGGAGCCAAAGAGTAATTTTGCAACTATCAACAGGATAGTCGATACAAAGACTTTTATAATCCAAATGGGACCAACTATATTAAACGTTGGTTAGAAAAAGAATCTAAACCATAATAATTTTCGGCACTGTGTATTTTATGGAGTGGAGTCATGGAGTGGAGTCTTGGATTGGAGTCATGGAGTGGAGTATTGGAGTAGATTCTTGGAGTGGATCCTTGGGGTGAAATTTTGTGTGGCACAGAAAACTCAATTCTGGTGGTGAAATTTGTTTCGGTGCGGACGTACGCCATCACAAAATGTGTAACAAAGGCATAAATTGTACGAGTAACAAATGAGTAACAGAAATTTACCATTAATTTCTATTACTTCTACTCGCAAGCGAGCAACTCTCGGCGCCTAGTAAATCTAGAACGATGCTTTGCGCCTGTTTCTTCCCCCTTCGACATTATAGCATCCAAGAATTTAATCTTTTAAGACACTAGGCAAAGAATTAGCTCATAAAAAAACTAAAATGTACGAAAAATTGACAGATGTTTGTTCCGTGTTTACAAAAGTAACAATAAGAGCAAAACGTCAAAAATACTTGAATATAGGGTTCATAAAACGTAAAAAAAAGTTTCGAAAATAATCACAAAATTAAATGAAAATGGGCTCTTACTTTAATGTAAAGACTAGAAAAGCTAACAAATAAAATTTTCTTTTTTTAATTTGGAGATTATAAAACAAGATAGAAAGTATGTGCCGAGAAGTGCTTCTGACTGTCACTAATTGGACCAATTAGTGTAACTAATGACGACTCCCGCAGCGCGCGCTAATCTAAAATAGATTTGCAAAAAATACTTCATAAGTTTACAAATATGTGTTTGAATTCCACTTTCCATGAAGAAAAATGAAAAAATGATGATAAAAACGCAGATGCATTTGTTACATGTTTCACTATTGCGTCAGTTCAAACACGACAAATTTTCCACCAGAATTAAAGTTTCTTTTTCGCTCCAACATTTAACTCCAAGGTTCCACTCCATGGCTCCACTCCAATACTCCACTCCATGGCTCCAATCCAAGAAGGCATTGCACACCACTTATCTTAACCTAAAAATCAAATTCAAGTTAATTTTCCAGGAATAGGTGAAATTTCAGAAAAAAGTCATTTTTCAGGATTTTTTGAAAAAAAATGCCTATGGATTTCTGCTTAACATATGGCGAATTTATTATCAATACTATCGAGTCACTATTCAAATGTCGGTGATGCCGGTATCTGGCCTTACTTGGAGACTTTAGCCATCGTGATTTTAAAGGCATTCTAGCCAGCTATTATTTTATAGTGAAAATTGCAAATAAAATGATAACCAAATCTTTGTAATCCCTTCCAAACTAGCTGTCTCTCATTTGTAACCTAACAATTTTGAAAATTCAGTTCTTAAAATAACCAGGCGCTTTATTACTTCCACTGTGTCGATGATAAATAGAGCACGTGATAGATCACGTTATTCTTTTCAAAAAACGACCATTTAATGATATTTTTGTTCCGAATGCGCCAAGTGCTACACACTGTTTCCGTAGCTCGGAACTACATGCTACCTGGAACTTCCCCAATACTTTGTGTATCTATGTGTTGTACGGCCCAATACCAGATGAAACTTTTCCATAGACCGCAATGCAAATTCCCTCATTGTGTGACACTCCCAACACCCATCATTTTACAACCAAAGGGTCTTCTCTGCCTTGATAGCCCAGCCAAATCCCTACCAAAAGTTGCCACTACCGACACACCCATCATTTTACGACCAAAGGGTCTTCTCTGCCTTGATAGCCCAGCCAAATCCCTACCAAAAGTTGCCACTACCAAGGGGGTGGGCGAGTTAACCATCTCGATTTTTTGGTATTTACATTTGCAACCTGCTTATGGGTGAATTTTACATTCAAGAATGGTCCGGATTAGTAGGGGACAGTTTACGCACTGAAGCCTCCGAGGAGATATTGGCATGGTTATGTCGTATTATGGTGATACTAAGTACTAAATGCGAGATTTTACACAGAATGCAGGAAATGCTCCCACAATACAGCATATAACATGAGTGGATGGAATTTCTAAATGCACAATTTTTGAGTGGTATGACAGAGTGATATTTTACCGATGTCCCGCCGTTGACGGTAGCTGCCGCCATTTCTACCATAAACCTCCTGTTTGGTAAAACCAAAAGCAGTGTGGTATTCTTCGAATTTCTATCAATTTTATAATCCTGGAAGCGTGGTAATGTGTTTCATAACAGATCAGCAGGTAATTGACCACCATTTACCTTCTCAGGTGTTCTCCAAAAGCACCAAACCCATCCACTCACAGTACAAGAAGAAACTACACAGTATCTTCTGTGTACCTGGTCCTCGGCACAGTTTGCACTTACAATGACCATGGAGACAGATTCACACGGCAATTCAGAGACTGTTTAACCATGTGGTGAGTGCCAGCTACCAGTAGCCATGGACCATAAAGCTCACTTGTATGACAATTGCAACCCTCTCACTGTAACAACTAAGTTCACCCACTTCTCAGCTATTGCATTTGGTATACCGGAATTCCTTCGGAAATCCTCTAATGAGGTATAAGAAGTATTGGCAGATAAGTGACAGATAAGTGACAATTAACAACTCCTTTCTCATTAATATGTTTACTGCTCTTAAAGAATCTCAGTTTTATCTTACTTCCATTACTGCAGCTGGTGTTGTGCCGTGTGGCGCCTGTAAAAACTCTCCCCGTACATCATCCATAGTGCAGATTATAATTTGAAATAAGTGAGTGTATTCTGAGAAATCAGAATTTTTTTTATCGGTTTAGATTCATTCACTAACCAACGTTTTTAGATATTTGGTCCTATTTGAATTTGCTACCAGTCTTTGCATCGACTACCCTGTTGAAAGATGCAAAATTACAGTTATGCTCTTTGGCTCCATGTTGCCGCACTGAGGAGGCTTAAGTTGCAGAAACCGCGGTATGGTTCATTCCTTTTATGTTCACTTCTCTTAAAGGATCTCAGTTTAATCTTTATTTTCTATTGAGACGAAACTGTGAAAGGCCTGATGCTAAGGCGTTATCGATGTTGTTTCTCTTGCAATACCAATACAAATACCGTTTAGATTTTCAAAATGTACACCGAAATACATACGATACACGAAAAATACTATGCAATAGCTGCCAAGTCCGCGTCTCTTGGCACCCTGATTGGCAAAGGTTTCATATCTGATAGGGTACCTTAGTAATTGTTTAATATTCTAAAAATTCAAACGCATGTCTTCTTATTAGATATCTGACTGGTTTATACATGCTCTTTGCAGATGTCTGGTGAGCATCCTATCGATGATGCTGGTATCCGGTATAGAGATAAAGTAACTATAGTAACGGGAGGTAGCCGCGGGATTGGTCAAGCGTGTGTGGAACTCTTTGGTAGGTGCATATATGAAACACTTACTTACTTTTGTAAGTAATAAATTGTAAGTGGAGACCGTAGCTCGGTTATTGCAGTGGCACAAGATAGAGAATACAATACTCAAGCAGTGGCAGATATGATGTGTGTATTTGGTACAAACTTTCCCAGCTGCTAGTGAATTTACACTGGGAGATCATTCAATACATAAACTATTTTATTTGAAGTTTAGAGTCCAAGTGATCAGCAATTGTCATGTTGGGAGGTTCCCGACATTAGGATGTCATGACACTCAAAATGTGCTTGAACCTATACTCAGTACATAACCATTGGATGATCCCGGTAAACAACTATATGTGTGGATAGTACGACTTAAACCTCTTTTCCTGGGCAGGCAGTTAGTAATTATAAGCTTTGCCTGGAAGCACACGCAACCTATTTTTCTTGGGGAGTGGCGGGCAAATACATAAAATATAAAGAATTTAATAGGTAATGCCAGTAAAAAGGTGTTCGTGGGGGATATGCAATAGTGACAGCCGATATAGACACAACTGCACCTGAAAAATGATCACTTTTCCTTTCCCAAAACCTTAGATGCAGATGCTGAATGTGAACTATCCCAATTTAAGTTGATTTCAGCTCAATCAAACCATAACTATAATTATAATAATGCTGCTCTGTGCAACTCAAACACAAAAATAGTCTTATTGCTTAAGTATGTAAAATTTTTGATGTCTTTGGAAAGACGCAGCCCAAAATGAACCCTCAGCCACCTGCTTTATTTATTTATTTATTTATTAATTTATTTATTCATTTATTAATATATATGAACTTCAACGCGACAAAATGTACCTTTGGCTACCAAATGAATGAGTTTCAAAACATATCTATTGTCAATATTTTGAGTTATCTGCCCTTGTTTTAGCCCATAATACACATAATTTCCCTATATGTATCGTTAAATGGTAACCCATAGCAACGGCATCATCATAAAAATAGACAAAATAATTACGACAGATTGCCGGTTAGGTTAGTGTGCTTCTATCTTAGCAATAGGTTCTGACCAGTGCTTAAACAGTTTTAAGCAAATGCATTGAGTTTTGTAAGCTCTGCTAACATGCAGAAATGCATTACGCAACTTTGACGTCATTTTTCAGGACAATGACGTCTGTAGGGTTCATACAGTAAATTGGTCATAACTCATAGAATAAATGAAATAATCGGGTCAAATAAAGAGTAACAGACTCTAGAAACATCAGACATTCAGCGCATATATATATAGAGGATATTCAAGTTTTTGGAGTGAATATGAGTTTTAT
Organism: Rugalucina vietnamica; assembly: GCA_964017185.1. Taxonomy (NCBI): domain Eukaryota; kingdom Metazoa; phylum Mollusca; class Bivalvia; order Lucinida; family Lucinidae; genus Rugalucina; species Rugalucina vietnamica. The sequence continues at coordinate 17,658,747 of OZ024881.1, read as the reverse complement.
TTCATTGAGTGAAGTGAAAATTTTTATATTTCATGAGTGCCGAAGGCACGAATGAAATATATAATTTTTCACTTCACGAGATGAAATAAAAGTCATATTCACGACAAAAACTTGAATTTTCTTTTTATTATATTGCATGTAGTCATTGTAACGTTGCGCGCTAAAGCTTATGACGTCAAAATCTTAAATGACGTCATCACGTCACGTCATTACGTCGCTATTTTGTGTGAACGTTCATTGCGTCAACAATAGCATAGATTATAAAATTTAGTTATGTATAAGTTAGAAATGAAACGGTGGTATCGTAATTTGCGTATTCCCAAATCTTATATTTTCACATGTGAAAATATAACTTTTTTATATTTTCACATGTGAAAATATAACTTTTTCAAATATTGGTTATATTTAATACATATTTCTCTATATTTCATCACTTGCCATATAATAAATTTATTTATTTATTTATTTCAATGTTTAATTTATTAGTTTATTTCAGTGTTTATTTCAATGTTTAATTTCACACTATTTTTGCACAATGCAACAAGATTAAAATATCTCAATGTTTAATTTATTAGCTTATTTCAGTGTTTATTTCAATGTTTAATTTCGCACAGTTTTTGCACAATGCAACAAGATTAAAAGATCTCAGATTTAATCTTTATTTATTTTGGTCGCTGTCTTTCAAAAATGTTGCAATGCTATATTACATTATCATGAGTAATTATTAAAATAAACAAAGAAAACGACTGAGAGGTCAGCAAAACTCTGTAGAAAACCATTAGGGTCATTCCCTAGCAGCAGAAAGTTTGTACCCAATGCAGCTGTGTATGATATCTTGTACCTGTGCATTTCCTGCATTAAAGCCCTGTTAATTAAGTGGAGGAAAATCATATTTTATTATACATGTATATTGGCATTTTTTTTTTTTTTTTTTTTTTTTTTTTTTTTTTTGTTTGTTTTGTTTTGTTATGTTTTGTTCAACGCGCTTTTGTTTTAAGTTGTTGCCTAACGCCAACCTATCGCTTAATTAACTCATTTATTCCGTTGGAAGTGCAACAAACAAACAAAAATTATGCGTTATTGGTAATCGGAAATGTGTCAAATTCTAAAAAGGTACAATGATCAGAAAATGGCGCAATCAGAGAGAAATTCCCACTCCAAAAACCGAGGTGGGAAAAACTAAATCAACAACCAGGTACTTCGTATACTAGCAAACATATCGTAAGCCGAGTGAACAGCTATTTCAAAATAGGGGACCACTCAGTTATCCAAACTTAAATAAAATATGAACACGTACAAACAGCACAAAAATCGACATCAAGACATAAAACAAATGGAACAGCAAATGGAATATCGCCTTGGAACTGATTGCACTAAGCGTTCGACACACTTTTTCAGTTAAACATGGGTCAAAAGTTGTCTTCTGCGATTTGAAAGGTACGTTATCCGAATATTTTTAATTTATATTTGACTTAAGGATGTTCGCTGCTAACATTTGACATTTCGGAACTTCCGGTTTTTCTTTTTTTGAATATCTCGTAAACGGTTGCAGATATTTTCCCAATAGTTTATATTTGGATACATAATGATGATATGCATTGAACGAGCCATGAAAATTGTCAATCTAAGAAACTTCATTTTTTCACCCCATTTTCTGCAACTTTTCAGAAAAATTAAGTTGTCAGTGAAATTTAGGGGGTAGGGTAGATTAAACTTGAATATTACACATTTTCAAATTAATTTGCACTATTTCTTTGTTTATTTTAGCTGCAGTATATGTGTGAATGGTCTTCTAAGTCAGTCTTTGTGTCTTTGGTGTGCTGGTTTTAAAATTTTAGGTGGTTTTATGAAATGGGCTTAAAGAAACAAAACAACTGAAAAAAGGCTGAAAATGGTGATTTTCAAGTTGTTGGTTCTCTCTTATATGCACACTACCCTATATGTTTCTTTCTTTTATTCGAACAATATTACAAAGTTCTATGTTGTGTGAAAATACAAGAAAAAGTTTGAATAAACAAATATGGGTTTGGCACATTTCAAAATATTGATTTTTTTCGACCATTCAAGTATGGGGGTAGGGTTGGAAAAATACTCGTAAAATTTTGTCATCCACTTCCAGTTGCAATTTTGTCTACGCGTTTGGTCCAAAATAGTCTGTGCTACATAAATATTATGACTTTTGAAAGCATTCTAGGCGTATTTTTGTTCAAGACAGGTTTGTTTCAAAGAATTAAAAATTAAATTGATTTTAGTAAATTTAAAACATGATGCTCAGAGGTCTCATTCAGAGGCCTGTAGCTTGAAAAAATGCACACTACCCTATATCTATTTTGCTTTCAAATGTCTTATGTTGTATTTTGGAATAAAAAAAAAGTGGTTAGAAAAAAAGTTTGAATACTTTTTCATTGGCAGCGAACATCCTTAAGTATTGGCTTTGTCATTTGCTATTTTTGCTATAGCCAACAACATGCAAAATTATTATTTCATAAAATTTCTCTTTTCATTTACATTTACGATAAGCAGACAAACCTTCCATAAAACAATATCAATATCATCCGTGAACACCTCTTGTTTTAACACCTGCTGTTTATTGAAGATTAATGACAATAGATGCATATCTCAGAAAATATAATCAAGCTCAGCTTTATTTGATATGTTACATGTGGACACGAGTATCATGCATTCGTGCTGAAAATTTTGTGTTTTTAGATTTGAAGCTATGCTATTTTTTAAAATACTCCCTGAAGTGTCCATGGACGCGAAAAAGTCAATTTTACTCATTTTTGTATGGTGGTAGGATAAACATGAAGGATTGCTGCTTGGACAGTCTTATCTGTGATTTTTGATAATTAATGATAGCAACAGACGCCAAAAAGGGCAATAATAACATTCATGTCAATTTCTTGATTTGCAACATGTGTGGTAGCTAAGCAACAGCGGTACAGGACAGAAAAAACACTCTGAGCTTAACAGTGTGATTAAACCTCATAATGAGACAATCAAATAAATTCAAACAGCTTACGATGTGTTTAATCTTAGACGTATTCAAATCACGCAGTCCAATCAATAAGTGAGGGGCGTAACGGAGGGGTCGGTTTTAAGCGTACTTCCGGATAGGTGGGATGAAAAATTTGTGGATAAATGAGTCTGCCAGGTAAGATCAGTTTAACTGCTACTGTAACATGTAATCAGTACTACCTGTTGTCATGCGGTATACCTACAAAGTCCTGTGGCGATGGGCGAGTGGCGAAGCAGCAGGTGTAGGACACACTGGGAGCTGTAGTTGCAGACCTGCACACAGGCGGCTCAGTTCTAATGGTCGCTTTCTGTGAGGAGAAGCAGTAAGCAGAATTCGGCAGTCGGCTGAGCGACTGAGCAGACCTATTTAGGACCGCACTGCTCACCCCCGTAGCATGGGGAAGGGGCTAGAAAAGGTGCCCTAAACAATTGCCTGCTTCAAACCCCCTGGCTGGTTAACCGCGATCAGCGGGGATCCCCTTAAGCGGTCGAAATACAAAGAAAAAAGCTAGAGTAATTCCCTTACGGATTGGCGCATGGAATGTACGTACTTTAATGGACAATGCTGGGTCAGATAGACCACAGCGTAGAACGGCCCTTGTGGGCAGAGAACTTGGGAGGTATGATATACAGATAGCTGCATTGAATGAGACTCGGTTCGCAGATGTTGGGGAGATCAAAGAAGTTGGTGCTGGATACACCTTCTTCTGGAGTGGACGCAAAAGTGAAGAGAGGCGTGAAGCAGGAGTTGGCTTTGCCATCAAAACAGAACTTGTTGGTTAGCTGTCAGGATTGCCAAAAGGCATTAATGACCGTCTAATGACATTGAGACTTCCTCTGTCAGGCAATAAACATGCAACTATTATGAGTGCCTATGCACCCACAATGACCAATCCAGATAAGGTCAAGGACAAGTTCTATGATGACCTAGACAATGTTATTTCTGCAACACCCCGCACAGACAAGCTTATCCTTCTTGGCGACTTTAATGCCAGAGTGGGTACAGACCACCAGACCTGGGAAGGAGTTATAGGTCCAGAAGGGGTTGGAAAGTGCAACAGCAATGGTCTCTTGCTTCTCAGGAAGTGTGCTGAACATGACCTTCTAATCACCAACACAGTCTTCCGTCTACCTAATAGGAACAAAATATCCTGGATGCATCCCCGTTCCAAACACTGGCATCTCATAGACTATGTCATAGTGCGGAGAACAGACAGGCAGGATGTTAAAGTGACAAAGACTATGTGTGGTGCAGACTGCTGGACAGATCATAGACTGGTTGTCAGCAAACTCAACCTAAGAATACAGCCTGCGAGGCGACCTCAAGGCAAGAAAGCTCCTAAGAGACTGGATGTCTCAAAGCTGAATAAAGACAGCATGAGACAAGATTTCTTAACAGACATTTGCAACCATCTGGATGCAATGAATCTCAGTTCAGAGGACCCCGAAGAAAACTGGACAGTTTTCCATAAAACAGTTCTTTCTTCAGCTGCAAGCACCTTAGGCCATCCATCTCGCAAACATCAAGACTGGTTTGATGAGAATGATGACGAAATTCAGAGGCTTCTTGAAGAAAAGCACCGATTGCACAAGGCACATCAAGATGATACTAGCTCAGTATCAAAGAAAGCAGCCTACAGCAACATTTGTAAGACAGTCCAGACCAAGCTTAGGGACATGCAGGATTCCTGGCTGAGGAAGAAAACAGAAGAAATTCAGTCTTTTGCGGATAGAAAGCTTAATAGACCATCAAGCATCAATGAGGATGCAATCGACAGACTTCCACAGATAGAGTGCAATGTTCTGTTAGATGAATTTCCTACCGTTACGGAAACAAGAAAAGCAGTTCAACAACTATCATCTGGCAAAGCCCCAGGTGCAGATGCAATTCCTGCCGAAGTTTACAAGGCTAGGGGGCTACCCATGGCAGAGAAACTTTCACTGTATGTGGAGAAAGGAGGCTATCCCACAAGAATTTAAGGATGCATCCATAATCCACCTCACCTATACAAGCGGAAAGGAAATCCTCAAGTCTGTGACAATCACAGAGGCATCTCCCTCCTATCAATTGCTGGGAAGATACTTGCAAAAATTCTGTTGAATCGTCTGAATGTTCATCTTGATCAGACGGAACTTATCCCAGAAAGTCAATGTGGATTCAGAAAAGACAGCGGGACAATAGACATGATATTCACAGCAAGACAGCTTCAGGAGAAATGCCAAGAACAGAATGTAGATCTATACATGACGTTTGTTGACCTCACCAAAGCTTTTGACACTGTTAGTCGTGATGGACTCTGGAAAATCATGGCCAAGTTTGGCTGTCCACCCAGATTCATAGCAATGGTGCGGCAGTTTCATGATGGCATGCAGGCACGTGTGCAAAATGATGGAGAGTTCTCTGAACCCTTTGAGGTAACAAATGGGGTCAAACAAGGCTGTGTTCTGGCACCAACACTGTTCAGCATGATGTTTTCTGCCATGCTTATGGATGCTTTTCAGGACAGTGACACTGGTTTTCCAATCAGGTACCGTTTTGATGGCAACATATTCAACCTCAGAAGGTTGCAAGCCAAAACTAAGGTCCAGACTGATGTGCTAGATGAGCTCCTCTATGCAGATGATATGGATAAGAATGCCAGCACAGAGGCAAAAATGCAAAGAGCCATGGATCAAGTCTCACAGTCATGTGATAACTATGATCTCACAATCAGCACAAAAAAGACAGAGGTTGTACACCAACCAGCGCCCGGAAAGCCATATAATGAACCAACCATCACTGTGAATGGGCAAAAGCTGAAAGTTGTTGACAAGTTCACCTACCTGGGAAGCACTCTCTCCAGAGCAGTGCATATTGATGATGAGATCACTGCCAGAATTGCAAAGGCTAGTGTGGCATTCGGACGACTCCGTGCAAATGTCTGGGAGTGAAATGGAATCAAGCTTGACACCAAGCTGAAAGTCTACAAGGCTGTGGTACTGCCAACCCTCTTGTATGCATGTGAGACCTGGACAGTATACCAACGCCATGCAAAGAGACTTAACCATTTCCACTTAAGCTGTTTGAGAAAGTTGTTAAAAATCAAGTGGCAGGACAAGATTCCAGATACAGAGGTCCTGACGAAAGCAGGGATGCAAAGCATGCATACAGTCTTAAAGCTAGCACAGCTAAGATGGACTGGCCATGTTATAAGAATGCCTGATGCGCGACTTCCAAAGAAAGTTTTCTATGGAGAACTACAGGAGGGAAAGCGCTCTCAAGGTGGCCAGAAGAAACGCTACAAAGACACCCTCAAAGCCTCTCTGAAGGATTTCGAAATACCAATGGGGTCCTGGGAACAGACTGCACAGGAGCGATCAAAGTGGCGAGGTCTCATCAACAAAGGAGCAGCTCTTTATGAAAAGAAGAGAATCTGTGAAGCTGAAAGAAAGCGAAGAGAGCGCAAAGCCAAAACAAATGTGCCACCATCAGACTCTATAACATTGACTTGCTCTACTTGCAACCGACAGTTTAGAGCAAGAATTGGCCTAGTCAGCCATCAAAGAACTCACCAACACACATCAGCACTATTCAAAAAATAATGATGGTCTTTCTCATTAGTGAGAGACGAACTACTGTAAATTCGGAAATTTTCGCGTGACATTTATTTCGCGAATTTTCAATTTCCGCATTATTAGCGAGTTCTTGAATTCGCGAGTGAGTGTTAATGTATTCTTTAAAGTTAATAGTGACTCTTTATTAGCGAGAACTTTGAATTCGCGAGGCAACCAATTCGCGAATATTAGCGAAAATTAAGTTCTCGTGAATATTTCCGGATCTACAGTATCACTTATTTATCTTAGCTCAATAGATAGTTGTTGTATATGTGTATGCGCAGTATAAAGTACATCACTGATATGAAAATAACCTTGCAACACTTCTTAGAAACAGAGTGAAATTTCAATCGAAGCTTTGTGCGTTACCTGTCCTGTCATGCAACATCATGAAATGACAAGTTTCGAGCAATTCCATGATGTCTGACCTTCACAGCAACCGAATAATGATCTTGTAATCGTCTTGTAATATTTCAACAATGTGACATTGCTTCCTGAACATTTACAATCAGTTGGATGTTCCACAGAGAAGTTATGGTCTTTTATAACGAGGGTTGTCTTGGGCAACCATGACGTCAAACTGTTTCGTTGCAGAAGATTATGAACTTCTGTATTTACTTCATAAAACGCACACAGAAACACTTAGGATGGTAAAATAAACTAGAAAACTATGTTCAGCATTTATGTACAAATGATTCGCATGTTTTAAGAGTGGAATAAAAACAACTGATGGCGCTTTAAGAAGTAACCGCCCGGCAGTGGAATTGTGTTCCATTAAGAATTGCAAAATATCGGATGATTCAGCGGAGAATATTAGCAAAACAGACTCACATATATATATATATATATATATATATATATATTATTCGTTTTTAATTTATATTTTACTGAAGTATATGTTGGCTCATAGATAATTTTCTTCAAATCGCTGTGATATTGGCTTTGACATTCGCTATTTTTGCTATAGCCAGGAACGTGCAACAGTATTAATTCATAAAATTCCTCTTTTCATTTACATTCACGATAAGCAGACAAACCTTCTATAAAACTATATTAATATCATCATAATGAACACCTCCTGTTTTAACACCTGCTGTTTATTAGCTCACCTGAGCCAAAGGCTCACAAGGTGAGCTTATAGCTTGTTCATGCTCCGTCGTCTGTCGTCTTCCGTCAACGTTCACAATTATAAAGATTTTTCGTCTGGAACCACTTGGTTGATCAAGTTGAAATTATATGACCTCCATGGGTAGGTGGAACGAATGTTTTCTCACGGATCTTGGTAACATGATCAAAACGGCCGCCACGCCCATATATGGTAAAACCCCTTCAAAAACTTCTCCAGAACCGGTGGACCGATTTCAACGAAACTTGCCATTTTGCTTTAGCATCGGGAAGTCCATCCCATCATATTTTGTCCTTTTTATCATATAGACGTAAATTGTCACGTGATCGATCTCAAAGCAACAGTCAAGCCATCAGGAAAACATGTCCATGAAATGTAAACCCCCTTAAACACCAAGTAGTAAAATTGAGGTTTACGGGGTATACCTATTTTTCTTATATTTGATCCAAAACATAGATTGTGGGCACTCGTTAGAACCACCTCTGTGAAGCGTGTACCCACAATCAATGTTTTAGCAAATATATTATAAATATGCTTTTTTCTACTGATTTTTTTTTCAGTTTTACACGTGAATAAAAAATCTCTGTATATTGCCTGGGAAAGTTCTCGTAATGATATGCTATACTTTTCTGACATTACGAAAACTTGCCCATGCAAAATACAGATATTCTTAGAATTGTACAATTAAAATTTTCAGTTGCAAAAATTTGATAATTTTCTTATTTTTGCTCAAAACTTAGATTGTGGGTACCTGGGTACTGCTTCTTCGAGGCGGTTCTAACGGGTACCCACAATCTATGTTTTGGAGCAAAAATGGGGAAAATAGGTTTACCCATGCATACCCAAGTTTTACTATATAAAAGTGGGGTATAAGCGGGGATTTATTTCATGGACATGTTTTCATGGAACGAAAGTTTTCTCAGGGAAATATGACAAACTGCTACCAGATGTTCTCATTTCATTATTGCCTGTTACCCAAACCTCCCACGGTAGTAGAACGAGATACCGAAGCGGAACGGAGTGAAATTTACTCATATGTCTGTTCAATCTTTCCTGATCTACTCACATGTCTGTGAAATCCTTTAATAGTGTTAATGCGTTTCACATTGAATTAAGCGTGCATCTGGGGAGTGTGGTGGCTTATATTTAGAGCTCAGGACTCAGGAGCTAGAAATAATGGGTTCGATACCTACCCACGCCGTGCTGTGTCCGTACACAAGACACTTTAATATCCCCCATGGTACTGCATAGCATCCAGGAATCAGTGGTTTCGTCCCGACATGACTGAAAAAGCTGTTGACTTGGACGAAAACCCATAGCCGAATCAAAATAACATTCATGAAACAAGAAGTTTTATCGACGATAGCCTCCTCCCTAAAAGTAGCCTCCCTATACTCAACCCCTCCGTCTAAGGAGACGACGTAATTGATTTATATCAGTGCGGGGCTTTGAACAAAAATATTTATTTAAAGTATACAATAATACGTAGTCCAAATAGCACTTACCTCTTCTCAAGCGATTGCAAAATACCGGAAAACAATATGGCCAAAATAAAGAAGTAGTCTGATTTCGACCCCACAATTTCCACAGGTTGATTTATACTGGCGCATATTTGCGTGCTGCACGAGGCATGACTGCGACATATTTTTTATATCAGAACGTGTAGTGTGATATAATCATTTGTGTGCGCTATATCGATCGGATCAAATATCGATTGGATCAAAAATAGCGGAGAATGAGTTTTAAAACGTTATTTTGTCGTAAAAATGCAAGCACCGTCTATAAAATGGTTGTATTCTATTCCCACCCGCTTATTATCGAACTATAGATTGGACTGCGTGCAAATGGCTTCTTATTAAAACTGAAACTGTTCTGAAACAAGTATTGGGTTTTAAAAAGACTAACTAGATTTGATACTGTTAAATTTGAGTTTAACGACCAACGTGTTGCGCATGTGCCTCTTGGAAACATCTTGCTGTAAAAATATTAAATATTTTGCGTTACTGGTATGGCAAAGGGAAATCTCCGCCCTTTGTAATGTAAGCAAAGTGTATGTCGTCACATCTAGGGAGTCGGCAACGACTGACCATTTGATTGAAATGAATTTCACTAATTTACAGTAAATTAATAGCGCTTTTATTAACTTGTTTTATCATATGACGTCGCTGTTTTCCAGTGGATAACGTCATGTCATAAAAATCCTATGACCACACGTGTAATAACACTTTCGCGGGAATACGTAACGTCATTGACACGTCCGTAACAACAATGTAAATTTTCATTGAAAATATGTCCACTTTGGAAGCGATAAAATACTATTTTAAAAGTCATATGATAAAACGAATCTTACACTCGTGGTCATTTCATATGAAATTTATTAAACTCGCCGAAGGCTCGTTTAATAAATTTCATATGAAATGACCACGAGTGTAAGATCCTCTATGTTCGCTATTTATGTTAAAGAGGAGTTGGGTAAGGAATTGGAAACCAAGTTGAGCAATGGTTATCCTGGTGAGGCCTTGTTTGTGAGGTGTGACGTCACAAAGGAATCGGATATACAGGTACTGTTCCTTTGTTTTAAAAATAATTGATGATTTAAATACTTAAGAGAAACACTAAGTGAACGGTCTAAAATGCAGAGATACCCTGAAGCTTAATTAATTGTAAAAAAATTGTTTAATGCAACTGTATAGCCATAAAATAAATCAACTTTTAATTTTTACAGCTTTTTTTTTTTTTTTTTTTTTTTTTTTTTTTTTTTTTTTTTTTTTTTTTTATTCAGTTTTACGTCCCTTTCAAGCTTTTTCACTCATATCGAGACGGAAATCTGTATTGACCAGAAAAGCGTACATAGTACCTGTAGAACACGAATGATGTCTTAGGCAAACATAATGATTAAGATTAGCTGCATGGAAAGAGCCCTCATAATATCAAAAAAGTTAAAACTTTAATGAGCCTTTTCTGCAACAGTCAACAAGATTCATCACTGAAAGCAGAAGACATTGATAAAACGAACAATTTAACTGCCTGGGGTGCAAACAAGTGCATAATTGATACACACGCGATAAATAAAACAGACTTAATAAAAATCGTCATATCTTTTCACAATGAAAATCAGTTGTAACTCATCCGATATCAGTATATTTCAAAATGCGAAATTTAGTGGCGTAATATTAGTATTTCTATCTTTTTTTCTTGACATTTATGGCCACTGAAGGACATAAATCTCCTTTTTATGTCTTAATCTGCGTGATACTGTGTCGTATTTTTCTTGTTTGCCGAAAATTGCTAAGAATAATCATGTTTTAGATCGTTGTCTAGAATGTTATTACCGTTTTACGATACTGAAATATTAAGTCTTTATTAAATTATGAAGCTATGATTAACCTAGTCATTTTCTAGAATAATCTTGATGAAGTAGATTATGTGTCTTATTCCAATGCTGATACAGCAGTTCTAAAATAATTTCACGAAATTATCGAAATCTTGTTATATTGTTTTCGGTCGCGGAAACTAGGCAGTTAACGTTCAGTCGATGCAGCAGTGTACATGAATACACGATACAGGAATGATCGACTGATTTTGCTTTACAATCCTATCAATCAGCTGAACATTTTGAAATAACAAAATAAGCTTTGAGATATATAGATCCCGGACGATCGTAGTAGACTTACGTCAGAAGTTTACCGTAATGCATATGAATAGGAATAGGCGTGTCATTCATATTTATAACGGCAAATCTGTGACGAAAATCTAGTACGATCGCCTAGGATCTATAACATCTGAAGAAGCTTAATTGGGATCAATGTTTATTTGGTTTATGACCCCTTCTTGTAAAGTATCGTACAGGTGATAATCATTTCTCTGTAGAAAGCAATAAAGATATGGCATCACTGTTCAGTAAAACTGTACCCTACTCTTTGAATAGATATAGATTTTCCTTTTCGGGGGCTTCTACCTGCAATCACAGTCATTGTCAGTGCCACAGGGTTTCTAATACACTTTTCTTTATCAAAAATAAGCTAATGCTTGCCAAAACATGACAATATAAGGCTTAAAAAGCTTCATAGAAATAAAAAGAAAATGAACCAGAATAGGCAAACAACAATTTTATCAGACAATTTGTTAAGTTACTATATTGGCTAGTTTATTAGCTTTCCTAAGTCGAAGGCTCACACGGTGAGCTTATAGGATGACCATGATCCGGCACGTTGTCCGTCGACCGTCGTCCACAATTTCAAAGATCTTCTCTGAAGCCGCTTGGTCGATCAAGTTGAAAGGTTTTCGGAAGGATTAAAAGGTTTCCCGCCCAAAATTTGAGTGTTTCTGGAAGCTTTTGATATATATATATATATATATATATATATATATATATATATATATATATATATATATATATATATATATATATATATATATATATATATAGAGAGAGAGAGAGAGAGAGAGAGAGAGAGAGAGAGAGAGAGAGAGAGAGAGAAAACAGTCAGAATTCTTCGTGTGACGCACAATATATATAAAAGTCAGATAAGAGAAATAAACAGAAAGTCTTTTGTTGTATTTTTTCCTTTTTTCTGTTAGCGCTTTCACAGCTTCATGGCTGATCTTCAGACATAACAAGAAATGATGACGTTTAAACGTAACGTAGAAACCACACAAAACAAACGTTACGTTTACGTCTTCCGCTAAATACTTTGCCGTATAATAGCACATAACCCAAATAATAGCACATATCCCAATTTATCAGAAAAGATAACATTTCTAAAAAGCGCATAAATCGTTTAAAATGCCTCAAACTGGGCGAGCTCTCCTTTAAATAGAAAAATTTATCAAATGATGGCACTAGGATGACCTTGATCAATTTTACGACATGGACAGTTTTGTTAACACATGGGAAAATTGATAACCATGGATATTTTGGAAACTATCGCAGCCTTGCAGAAGTAGACAACTTATGAAGGTATGTGATTAATTAAGGACAAGGTCATTTCTTTATCTGGGCCCAGGGTCATTGAAATATCGAAATTAAAGACTTAATTTTCTTATTAATCTCTCAACCCATGAATGTAAAAGTTTTTAGAACCTTCATGCATAGGGAGAATGATTTTTTTTTTCATGAAATCGGGGTTGCATGCTCAACATGGCTGTCATGCTCAAAATGATCATAAATTTTAAAAATCTTCTTCTCCAGAACCTGCAGGTCGATGTTCATACAACCTGGTATGTAGTATCTGGGACTCCAGATTGTATGTAGTATCTAGGACTCCAGATTGTATGTAGTAACTGGGACTCCAGATTGTAGTTTTTCAAATGATGGCCCTAGGTTGACCTTGACCAACTTTACGATAAGGCCAGTGCTTGTACTTGGGAAAAAGTGAACACAATTGATATTTTGGAAACTATTGCAGCCTGAGACCTGAAAGTTGGCAGAAGTAGACAATTGATTAAGGACAAGGTCATATCTTGATCTGGGCCCAAGGCCATTGAAACTTAATTTTCTCATTAACCTCTCATTAACTCTCATTTTCTCATTAACCTCATGACTGTAATTTTTTAGAAAACTTCATGCATAGGAAGAATGATTTTTTCCCATGAAATCGGGGTTTTATGCTGTCATAGCTGTCATGCTCAAAATGATAAAAAAAAAAACAACTAAAAAATCTTCTCCAGAACCTGTGGGATTGGTCAAGGTCAGCCTAGGGCCATCATTTGAAAAAAACAAAAACAAACTACAATCTGGAGTTCCAGATACTACATTCCTGAAACTGTAGCATCATAGTATATTAAAATGATGACCTTGACCTATTTAACGGCAAGGTCAATTTTGGAAACTGGCTTTTACATGGACTAAAGTGAAAACAATGGATTTTTTTTTTGTAAACTATTGCAGCCTGACAACTTATAAAGTCAATAAAGGTGTGTGAGTATTCAAGATTCAAGGCCAAGGTCATTTCATGATCACTAAATGCTCCCAGATCAGGCTTTAGAACACCTCAGGACCAATAATTCTCTGGTTCGAAAGAAAACCGATTTTTAGCATACCGAGTTTATCCGTTTTTATCAACGTCAAAGTGATAAAGGGTATAGAGTATGGACCAATCACCAGAAACATAAACTCGTTTGCACTTTGCTTTTGAAAAATACCCATATACGCCCCCGAGCTCAATGGCTAACTTTTAATGATCACACTTTGTTTAAACACATTTATTTTCAATTTGATTTGACGTGCGAAACATGTATACATACAATAACAAAGTATAGGATTAGAAGCATTAAACTTATAAAGTCCCCTTCCCATTATAAATTTAAATATTTAGTGCTCAAAATTGGCAGATTATAACTTACAATTCCGTATTACAATTTATATTATAGATTTTAGCTAAATGATAGATACACACTACCAGTAGACGTCCATAAAAATTTTAAAACATGGTTACAGACACGTTTATTTATTTATTTATTTATTTATTTATTTATTTTTTTATTTATTTTTTGAGAATATAAACTCAATTACAATCATACGCCATGACGTAAAAGATGTTTGTGTTTACATGACAATACCAGTTAAAGAAGCGTCAGATAACATTCATATAGGGTAAACGCAGCATAGTAAGATGTGAATCAGATAATCTTAGACAAGAAATGCAATGTTTGGGTGCTGAACATTTGTTGTTGTGTATATATTTCCAGGGGTTGATTCAGGCAACTATAGATAAATATGGACAGATCGATTGTGTCATAAACAATGCTGGAACCAGTGAGTCTTCGCATGGTGTAGAACTTTTTTTTTCAAAATAAGTTTTGACCATTCGGCTAGTTGGTCGCGACGGGTCACAAAGACAGAAAATGAGAGACGGGAAACATCTCTTGAGTAAATAAAGTAATTTTGTTATTGCCTTCAACGTATGATCCATGTGGAAATGGACATGGTATGTAAATGATAAAAGCTCAACAGTGATATTTAACATCTTATTGGTCAAAAGATTTTTATGTAAAAAGGCCAAAAGATTTTTATGTAAAAAGGCCAAAATATTTTTATGTAAATCAAAAGAGGTTCATAAAAAGTTATGTTTTACAAGCTCGTCGACAAGGATAGCTAACATGGCCGAGTTATGTTTTTTATGTTGAGAACCTCAAGATTATTACTTATTTTCAGCCCAGGGAATCGTAAATATAGACACACTCTCTGTCAGTGACTTTAGAAAAGTGATGGAAGTCAATGTTATAGCCCCGTTCCAAATTTCAAAGGTAACCGCGAAAAGATCCGTATCTTATCGTTTTCAAATAAATCTATAATGCTTGTTTTAATAGTGCTAGTTTAAATTTATAGCGGTGTAATGACAAAGGCACGCGGACAGTGGGACACTAAGAAATGTCAAGAAAAACGTGTTTACGTACATTCGCTTTTCTCGCGTAACATATATATCCGTTTCAGTAAATGAAATTATCATAGTGCATATAGTTTAAATACAGATAAATTAAATCGTTTATCCCATAAGTTTGGGATGGTCCTTAAACCAAAGCTCCCAAATTTTTCAGTTCGCAATACCTTTTCTACGGAAAACCAAGGGTAACATCATCAATATGTGTAGCATGTCCGGTATTGTAGGACAAGGTAACAGTCTGGCATACACGCCATCCAAGGTAAGTGATTGGTATTTTTACATTGTCAATTATATACTCACGGTATTTAAAAAAGCAACACTTGCATTATCGATTCTTCCACATAGAATACAGGATTTCTCAGAAAAAAAATATTTCTTGAACTGAAAAGTGCAATCAGTCTCCAATACCAAAAAATGATTTTAAGCGTTACACAAAATTCAACAAAAATAAATTGCATAATAGAAAAAATCTTCAAGTCTCACATGACTTCTTGAAAGAAACATCAAAGCCCAAATGAATGTTGTTGGTTGGTTTTCATTTGCATTACAGACTCGGCAATAACGTCGCGGCAATTACGTCAGTTTAACGTTTATCAAGAATTTTTGCAAATTCAATGTTTTTGAACACATCATATAGGCACGGGACTAATGTAAAATTACCCTAACGTTTGGTGTTGTAATCGAAAGCCTCAGTGTTTGGAGCACAAATACATTTGACGTCAGCGAAAAACGCTAGCGCCTTAAACGACATTGAAAGGAAGCCAATGTTTATTTTTTCTTCAGAAAAACAAACAAACAAACAAAAACAAAAACAAAAAAAAACCGTCTCGATGACGTTGAAGAAAACAGCTTTGGAAAAGAATTCAGCGAACAAATTTTAATGGATAGATATTGTTAATGCTGCTAAAACTCGGGATATTATGTTTATTTTATGCTTCACTTCAAGTTAAAATAAGTTTTGAACAAATGATTACCGATGTAGGGTGTTGCGTTATTGAAGTCCGTCAGAATGTATTGTGGAACCCAATGATAGAAATTATTATAGAAAAAGATGAGCTTATCGTGTGGTATCCGTTCGCTCGTCAGTCCGTCCGGGCACATTCAATCATGAAAACCTTCATTTTGACCGGAACTTCTCCATTCTTGCATGTAACTAGCATGTAATAAGCCGAGGTTGCATTTCGACTAGATCGTATCACGGACTGCTGGGTAAGTTGCCCTTGAGGGACTTTAAAGTTTCCGAAGACTTATCATGGGAATAATTTTGTAGCTGCTTCTTTTTCATTTAATCTTCTTCATTCTGACACAGACAACCGTCTAACCATAAATGGGTTCGAAATTCAGCCAGGTCAGTTTTTGTACGCTTCAGCGCCTATTCAGCGCCTATTCAGCCAGGTCAGTTTTTATGCGCTTCCTTGAATGTTTAACTTGATTTTAAAGTGGCCATCTTTTTTTATTGGATCTTGCAGGAAACAAGGGCTACTCGTGATAATAATATAGAATATGACGACTGACTGTGCAGTTAGTTGCTCTTGTGCGTCTTGAAAAATCTCCAGTAATAGTGCGCAGACTTGAAAAGTTCTAACTGCTTCATTTTTTTACAATTGCGTCTTCTACATTTTCTACCATTTTAACACAAGCTATTCACCTACTTTACATTAGCACTACGAGATCTCAAAAATGTTAATACTTTGTGTTTTTTTTCCGCTGTTAAATAATAGTTTACAAAAAATTGTTCACAAACGGCTCCACGTCCCCGGCAATGATCCGCCGCTTAATATTATAAAAATCATCATAATCAGATGTGGATTAAACACAAACGTTTTAAATAACGTGAACCCACTGAATGTACTTTAGGCAGCCTTGATTGGATTGACAAAGACGATGGCAGTTGATGAGTCAAAATATGGTGTCAGAGTAAACGGGTAGGTTGGGAAAATAACCGATTTTTTTATCTTTCTTCTAATGCATAGTTTTGTTTGTTTGTTTGTTTGTTTATTTGTAAGAATTGCTGTCCAAGTCAACTGCTATGGTCATGTCGGTACCTTGAGACACAAGTAGCCTACCCATTTCTCGTAGCCCCTGATAGTAGTGAAAATACAAACGCCGGAACAAATACTAATATCGAAAAAATAATGACATCTGAATTTTTACATTATTAAATTACCGCGACAGATTTTGTTATACTCATCAGGCGTATTTAACATAGTAACATAGCAACGTTAAAAACGTTTACACATAATAACGCGTAAAACTTCGCAGCGTTCATGACATCGGCAAGTTCTGTTGAGTTAGGGTTGAATATATTTAAGAAATATTTTTCTTTCGATATATATATATATATATATATATATATATATATATATATATATATATATATATATATATATATATATATATATATATATATATAAACAGCAACAACAAAACAACATCAGATTTTTGTCTTTAATCATGTGCTAAAGAACACACAAAGATAGGTACTTGAAGACACGTTTTCTTACAATGAGTCCCAATAATGTATATCGGACTTTGCCGCAAGCCCGACGCTTTTTCGAAAGTTGTGCGACACTTTGTCAATTTTGTTTTTCAAGAGATAACCGACCTTAAAATAAACATATAAAACCACATTCTGGATTTTTCAGAGTATCTCCAGGACCAGTCCACACGCCACTGTTTGAATATGCTGTTAGAACAGCCAAGAACCCAGATAAATATATGAATTACAGGAGTAAACACCAACAGGTATATGAATTATAGAAGTTAAAATCAACAGGTATATGAATTACAGAAGTAAACACCAACAGTTATGTGAAATACAGAAGTAAACACCAACAGGTATATGAAATGCAGACGTAAACACCGTCGGGTATTTGAATTACAGAAGTAAACACTAATAGGTGTATCCAGAACTCTCTGGGCCATAAATGGTTTTCAGTGCATCATGAAATTTCTTCATGTCCTTTCTGTCCGAAAAAGACTGAATTTCTTCTGTTTCTTCCTAAGCCAGGAATCTTGCATGTCCCTAACTTGGTCTGGACTGTCTTACTGTAGGCTGCTTTCTTGAATACTGAGCTAGTATCATCTGCAGTTTTTCTTCAAGAAGCCTTTGAATTTCGTAATCATTCTCATCGAACCAGTCTTGATGTTTGCGAGATGAATTTTCTAAAGTAGTAGCAGCAGCTGAAGAATGAAATGTTTAATGGAAAACTGTCCAGTTTTTCTTCGGGGTTCACTGAACTGAGATTGATTGCATCCAGTTGGTTGCAAATGTCCGTTAAGAAAGCCTGCATCATGCTGTCTTGATTCAGCTTTGAGACATCCAGTCTTGTAGGAGCTTTCTTGGCTTGAGGTCGCCGCGCAGGCTGGATTCTTAGGTTGAGTTTCATAAGAACCAGCCTAGGATCTGTCCAGCAGTCCGCACTACACATAGTCTTTGTCACTCTGAAACCATGTCTGTCTGTTCTCCGCACTATGACATAGTCTATGAGATGCCAGTGTTTGGAACGGGGATGCATCCAAGATGTTTCTGTTAGGTATACGAAAAACTGTGTTGGTGATTAGAAGATCATGATCAGCACAAATCCTTAGAAGCATTGCTGTTGCACTTTCCAACACCTTCTGAACCTATAAGTCATTCCCAGGTCTGGTGGTCTGTACCAACTCTGGCATTAAAGTCTAAGTACATTTACAGTGACGTCATTTCCGGGACCATGGCTCAACCCAGCGCTCATTTATGGTTACTAGGCGCCGGAACAAGTATGGCCGAAAATATTTCTTGTTACTCAAAACAATGGACTTAGCATCATGGTTTGCTATTTGGGTACTTGTTCTTGTTTCTTTGATACTCATGTCTTTCAACCTATTGATTCGAAAAATAGAAGACGATTGGCCATGGGCGCTGCAATATTTACTAGATTAGACAGCGACCACACACCGTTCGACCAGCTTTAAGCTGAAGCATGTCCTTGACCTTCCTTGACTATGGTCTAGGATCGAAGTCGCTCGAGTATATAATTAATTTTTGCATTCATAGGTCACAACTAATGGTAAAGTTTCTCAACACGTTTCAGCTTAAGCCTACGAAAGAAAGTTTTGTTTAAAAAAATCTCAAATTGATATTGTGAATATGCGCGAGAGCAGTCTGATCACAAGGTAATAATTCAAATTAAATGTTAAGAAATAACAATAATCGAGAATGGCTTTACATTGCTCATCATTGAACCATTGTGCTTACTGCTGCAGTCAGCTGATCCACGTACCCTTTTGTGAGCTTCTCATTTATTCTTCAGTTTATGGGAAGACTTGGTAGACCTGAGGAAATCGCTTTGGCTTGTCTCTATTTAGCCACAGATGCAACATATTCCACGGGGTTGAACCTCTACGCCTCAGGTGGATGTGAGCTGGATTATGGACTCAAAGCCAATATAGAACAGTTCCTTATTTGATGGACAAGATTGAAACTTTTGTAGTGAACATATTAATAAGAAAATATATGTGTCATACCGCGGTTTCGGCTACCTAACTGAGATCCTTTAAGAGCACTGTATTCAAGAAATGGTACTTGTCTGATAGCAGTATCAGTATAGTAAATAAAAAGTAAAACTGAGATCCTTTAAGAGCAGTGAACAAATGAGAAAATATATGGGTCATAGTTTCGGCCACTCAAGCTTCATCAGTAACCCTTTAGATATGGCAACATGGAGCCAAAGTACATCACTGTAGTTTAGCAACTTTCAACAGGATAGTCAATAAATAAAAAGACTAGAATTATCCAAATGGAACCAAACATCACTGGAGTTTAGCAACTTTCAACAGGATAGTCAATAAATAAAAAGACTAGAATTATCCAAATGGAACTAAACTTATGAGAAAATGCATTTAAACCGATCATGAATTTCTGATTTTTTCAAAAGATCTTTGCTGATCTCAAAGGACCAAAAGGAAAATATAATCTGCACTATGGATGATGTACGGGGAGACATTTAAGGGCCACCACACGAGACAACATCAGCTGCAGTATAAAAAATAAAATAATAATAGAATAAAAAGTAAAACTGAGGTTCTTTAAGAGAATTTTATTTAAGAAATGGTCATGTCCTTTTAGTATTCCAGTATCTTTTATGATTAGTGTTATGAAATAAATGCTTTTGTATCCCTTATTCAAGGAAAGAAACAAGCAACCCGCTAATCTGAGAGTCAAGAAGCACAGTTACTGGACAAAAGAAAGAAGTAGTCAGGGTTTTTACATTATATACTCAACAAAAAAGTTAAGGTAAATGTGTTCAAGTGCTTACTGCAATAAATCTAGTAAGGTGTTAGAAATTCAAACTTTAGTATGTTATAAAGTGTCTTTTTATCTTTCCAATGAGGCCTCATTTGAAGTTGTAGCATCAGCAGTGGCTGGGAAAAACAATGTCGAAGTTGACTAGTGGTCAATCCAGTTTTCACAAAATTGCAATATTGTTTGGTTTGAGTAAAAGTGTCAGTGTAGACTCTTGCCTAAAAAGCTTTGACTTCGAAGACAAGCTTTCTCATGACAACAGATCAGTGAACAAGACAAGATGTTGAGGCATGTCATGCTGCTTTTCCCCGCATCAGCATCATTTCCTAGATGGCAATATCAGGCTGCAAAGCACCACAGCCAGCCGACAATTCTTTAATCTGACCAACAATATGCCAAATTGTGTGCTGACTTATCAGCCTCCTTTCCTCCTGAAGCACCACAGCAAGAGCCCGGAGAGTTTTTGGTGCCAGTATTCCACACCAGACCATATCATGCTGTCCCAGGATGTGTAACACTTGCTCAGCGGGAGGCATGTCTGGTGGGTGGGTTGCCTAGTCCTTGATCTCATCTGACATAATCCTCCTGGTACCAACAATGGTAATGGTGCTGAAAATCCTTTACAACAGGTCTGCAGGCCTCAGTGTGTACACTGTACAGCTGTTCAGAATTAAATGAAATAAATTGCAACTCTTCGGACTTCGTAATAATGGAAAGGACGACCAGGGGTGCGCAACGATACATGACGTCGAGCAGACACTCGCGCGGAATGACGTTCCACATAACAAATACAAAAATCGTCACTGAGAGCACATCTCAAGGAGGTCCTCCTCATTAATTATAAAGTCCTTCGATGCAGTAACACCTACTCAGTAATATGCAGTCAACATTTAAAACTTGTGAAATGAAAGTTTATAAATTGACAATTAAAATGACTTTTATCCGTGTGATTGGAAACTCCTTGATTTCTACAAACATTCCTGGTTCAGTACTGCAAGTTTGTGTGCAGAAGACAGACTGTCATTTGAAAACAAACGATTCTTGTGCTTCAGAATTTGACAGTTCGTAACGGTTCCTCTAAACAGGCGAATTCAAATCATTTTCAGTTTACGTTTTCTGGGTAGTTATATGTTCTAAACAGCTGAGGATCGGCAATGAACGGCAACCACGGACATCCAGGATCAATAACTCCTCAAGTCCTGAATGGTGAAATCATCCTTTTTGTAGACAGTTTACAGTCTGGGTGGGTGGGATAACTCAATATGGTCACTAACAGTTTGGTTGACGAAGACCCCTCCCCCCCCCCTGGGGAGCTCTTACAATATAAAACGTTGCTTAGAAAAGAATGAATAATGAACGGCAACCACGGACATCCAGGATAAATTACTCCTCAAGTCCTGAATGGTGAAATCCTTTTAGTCTGGGTGGGTGGGATAACTCAATATGATCACTAACAGTTTGGTTGACGAAGACCCCCCCCCCCACTGGGGAACTCTTACAATATAAAACGTTGGTTAGAAAATAATGAATAATGAACGGCAACCACGGACATCCAGGATCAATAACTCCTCAAGTCCTGAATGGTGAAATCATCCTTTTTGTAGACAGTTTACAGTCTGGGTGGGTGGGATAACTCAATATGATCATTAACAGTTTGGTTGACGAAGACCCCCCCCCCATGGGGAACTCTTACAATATAAAACGTTGGTTAGTAAATAATGAATAATGAACGGCAACCACGGACATCCAGGATCAATAACTCCTCAAGTCCTGAATGGTGAAATCATCCTTTTTGCAGACAGTTTACAGTCTGGGTGAGTGGGATAACTCAATATGATCACTAACAGTTTGGTTGACGAAGACCCACTCCCCTGGGAGACTCTTACAATATAAAACGTTGGTTAGAAAATAATGAGTTTCTTATTTCTAAGAAAACCCTCTCTGATCTGAAAGGACCAAAAGGAACAAGAAAAGCTTTAACATGTTTTCACATGTATAAAAATAGGCGGTGGGATTAGGATGTGATAAAATGAAAACAAAATTATGTATTTTGTTCTAATTAAATGTTATGGGCACCTGTTATTTTTCCTAAGAGTCACTGCTTATCTATTTAACTGAAATTGACAAGTACTCATGTTAAACAGAGGACCGATGGTCCAAAAATTACACCTGAGAGTATTTTTGGTATAAAGTGAAGCAAGCAACACAATGTTTTGAAGTTGTGTAAATATGTTTTTAAATTCTAAATTTTCATTTTTCAAACCATCTTTTGTGTCATCACAGGCTTGTTAGAATCTTTGAAGAACAGTTTTTATGTTAGAGTTATTATTTCATATGTGCTGCATGATGAGAATGTTAGCATTTTTGTATGATAAGTGGCAGGATAGTTTTTCCAGTATATGTGCATGTGATATCATTTCTGTTCTCAAATGCAAACAACAAGGTTTTAGCATTCTTTGTGACTTTTCCAAGTTTGATATTTGTAACGTTGTGTGTTGTTTTATCATTTCATCATGCAGCTCATGTTGCTTCTTCAATTTTCATGGAAATTAGTCTCCCATGATATTCACTAATGGAATTTACACAGTTTTAATAACAGTTCAGGTACACTAGACTACAGTTAAAGATTGCATAATAAGAAACATATCATAATGCAAATAAATTGTTGAAAAGTTAACATATAAACTGACTTTTTTCATATGAGCTGCATAATAAAGAATATCACTCAACAGCTGTAAAACCTTTCATACAGAAGTTAAAGTGTCTAGTATTTGTATCTGACACATTGTTGTAAAATTGTTAACTTTTATTGAAATCTTGATGATGATATTTCACTTGACACATCTCATATCATCAATGAGTCTCATGTTTTGTTGTTTGTTTTTTTGCAGTTTTTTTAGGGCTTAATGCTTGTAATTCCAGTTTTCATACATAGTCAAACAACAATGCATATAGTTACATACAGAAGATGAACTATTTTCTAAATAAAACAACACAGGAATCTTTTTCTGATTGCGCCTTTTCCTGATCTTTGCCTACTTGTACCTTAGAATAAGACTGTATTTCACTTGACGCAACTCTTATCATCATGATTCGTTGCCATCTATCATAAATACAACCCCTTTCATTCAAGTTTGCCATTTACCATAAAATGCATTATGCAAGAAGACCATGTGTTGTGAAAATCTGAGTTTCTTCTCGTGTTGTCTACAAAGACACCTAGATTGATTGATCAGCTAATTTGAGTGAGTTTCAAACTAAATGACCTTCAAAAGGGCAAACTCAAGTGAAATTTTTATGATGTAAAATTAATTTGACGGAAAGGAAAATGGATAAATAAAGGGACTGATTAGTTGGAGACAGCTGTTTCTCAAATATACAGTAATTACAATGTGTGGAACCCAAGGTTCGTACCTAATATCAAACTTCCAGGTAAAAAGGTACAAGTAGTTCCTGAGAAATCTTTGACAGAAAAATTTCTTGGATAGAAAGAAAAATGGATAAATAAAGGGAATGATAAGCTGGAGATTGTTCATTCTCAAATACAAAATACAACTTGACATACCCTAGCTTTGTATCAAATTTTAAAACTCTAGGTTAAGTAGTTCCTGAGAAATCTTTGACACAAAGCAATTTTACAGACAGACGGAAAAAGCAAAAACTATAATACCCCCTAATATTTCATATCCCGGCATATAAAGATAAAATGCTGAACAGATTTTAAGAACACCTGGCACATGGGACACTATTTGAGTTCTAAATTAGAACCAGAGGACCAATGGTCCTGTAAACGCTCACCTGAGACCTGAGATATATACTTGTACCAATAAACTTGTTAGACTTGAATGGTACAATGCATGTATATAACTCTAGGGCAGGGTCAGAATAACTCCTGGAGTCAATGTCTTTTTCAAATCATAAAAACTTTTCTTCCCCCTGTCCATGGAGGCTGCACATACAATTTCACTTTCATAGGCCAAATGGTTTCAGAGAAGAAGATCTTTGGAATAGTGGATGAAGACAGACTATGGTCAAGGTCAAAAAATGACCTTGACCTTAATTAATTGTATACCTTCACTGACTATTAGTTGTCTGTATGTAGCAACTTTCATGTCTCGGGCTGCTAAAGTTTCCATAATATCCATTGTTGAAGCCTTTTACCCATGTTAAAGCCTATGTTAACAAAATTGACCTTGCCATAAAATAGGTCAAGGTCATCCCAGGGTCATCATTTTATCAAAATATGATGGGCTAGAGTCTCCGATGCTACATACCAAGTTTCCTGGAAATCAGCCTTTCGGTTCTGGAGAAGAAGATTTTTGAGTGTTTTTTACCATATATGGGCATGGCGGCCATCTTGGTCATTTGACCCGGTCAAGGTCATCCTAGGGTCATCATTTTATCAAACAATGATTGGTTGAAGTCCCCGATGCAACATACCAAGTTTCGTGGAAATCGGCAAAATGTTTCCAAATTTGACCTTGCCGTAAAATAGGTCAAGGTCATCCAAGGGTCATCATTTTAACAAACTATGATTGGTTGAAGTCCCCGATGCTACATACCAAGTTTTGTGGAATTCGGCCCACTGGTTCTGGAGAAGAAGATTTTTGAAGTGTTTTTACCATATATGAGCGTGGCGGCCATCTTGGTCATGTGACCCGGATCTTGCGATCAAACTTCAGTTCCCCGTACCCATGGATGCTCCACATAAAATTTCACTTTGATTGGCCAAGCGGTTTCAGAGAAGAACATCTTTGAAATTGTGGAGACGGACAGACGACAGACAGACGCCGGATCATGGCCATCCTATAAGCTCCTTCGGCTCAGGTGAGCTAATAAAAAGTAACCTGATTTTCACACAAACTTGATTGACCTAAACGGTCAAATGGCAAACTCGAGTGAAAGGGGCTGTAAAATGAGTCTCCCATGTTTTTCGCATGTTGAGCTCCTAATGTGTATTCAAAGGTAATTTATGGCACATATAGTTCATATACACAGCTAGGCTTTGAAACCTGAATTATTTTAATGTGAACAAGCATGAAAAAAGCACATGTGAATATATTCTGTCTCCCAGTCCCATTTTCTCCATCCCATGCTATCGGCTCCAGGGCAAAAAGGCCTCAGTCGTGGATATCACAGATCTGTTATGTGGAACTGAAAAATTGAATTTAAGATAAGCCTAGTCAAAGTCCGAAGTAATTTAATGTCAGATTATGATTATATGCGACAATAGCTATGAATAGCTAGACTAGGTTTTCAAAATTTTCAAAAGCAATGATTCAGTATAAACTGTTCTTATGTGGGAAGTCTGACCTTGATATTTGTTTTCTGCTATGATAAAATTGACAAGGAAGTGCATTTACAGCACTTGATTTCCAAATATATAGATTTTCTACTGGTATTGATAAATTAATCATTTTGGTTGTTGTTGTTTTTTCACAAAAACAGAAAAACAAAACAAATTATTTCCAAACCAAACAGTCAAAACCATCAAAAAAGATATTTACATTAATTTCATTTACATCTATTTCAGCTGTGTCAAGACAAACCCAGAACTTCTCATAATATGCTAAAATAAAGAAGCCATTCAGCTGTGCATAACTGCACAGCTGATTGCTGCCTTTGTTTTAGCTTCAAGAATAGTATACCTAATCCCTATTCTTATTTAGTTAAATCTGAAAGGCCTAGGGAATTTAAGGCCTGATTTCGGCCTCATGTGTTGATAAAAAACTGAATTTTGGAATTTTGAGGAGAAACGTATTGCAAATAGCAGGTGTATGTCCCTGCTTATAAACTCTAGCACAACTATTACATTCAAGCTACACATGTTGCCATGGCAACGCTCCGAAAACCATAGAAATATCACTTTTTGCAATTTTGGGTCTATTTTTCACCATTCAACATCATTTTCAACTACCGGCCCATGCGACGAACAATTTCTTATTGTGAAATAATTATGAAGTATCATTTAGAGATGTTGTATGCTGAGTATAATTTTGTTCGGAGTGTGGGCTGGCACTTAAAAATTAAAAAATGTGTTCAGAAATGGTCCAAAATAGACCAAAAAGTGCAGAATGTGCTCTATCTATAGTTCTTCTGGGCGTTGCCATGGCAACGCTTGTAGGATAAATGAAGTACTTGTTCTTGTTTTTAATAGAGGAGACATATGGCTGTTTTAAGGAATAGTTTTCTCACCTAAATTCCAAATTTTATTTTTAGCAAAATCTGAGGCCAAAATCAGGCGTTAAAAGCCCTAGTCCGATTTCTCTTGTGACTGTATAGACAGGTTTGTGTAAGACCAGGCCACAGGGTTAAAGACTTTTCAATGCTCAATACAGCTGATCTTGAAATTTTAGGAACTCCTAAATTAAAAGAGTAGCCAAAGCAGTTGGTATCTTCTGATGAAAAAGAAAAAAAAAACAACTAGAATTTATCCTAGGTATAAATGCTAAAATGCTAACAGTAACATTTAAGAGCTGTATAAATTTTAGTCTCAGACGAGTTGAGCACAAAAAAAAGTTTTATAACCTCAAGGCCTAGTCAAGAACACTGAAGACATGGCCCTGAGGTTATTAAACTTTTTTTCAAGATCAGCTGAGCATGAAATTTCAACTGCTCATAAATGCTGAAATATTAGAAATTAGTGGAAAATTCAGGTTCAGTATACTCATTAACTAGTAATTTATCCTGGCCATAAACATTTCTTTAATAGTATTTTTATATTTATGAGCATGATAAATTTTAGTCTCAGCTGAGCTGAGCAAGAAAAAAGTTTTTTAACCTCGAGGATAGTTTTCTCACATGATGGCTCATTTCTTACCTTGAGCTGGTTACACCCAAGTAATTCTCCGAGATTGAGATCTGTGTAATAACTATGTGGTCTGTAAACTTCGCCTGTCTTGCCAAGCCACACGGGATGCCTGTTAGGACTGTTGCTGAGCTGTTTTGGAGGCACCACCCTCCTAAAATAGAGACAATGCTTTGATTAAATCAATCACTGGTATTGCATTATCGCGGTGGATTAAGCAGGAAACAATTTAAAGAGATTCTGACAATCTGATAAGTTTTTAATGCCAACATGATGAAACTAATGCGTTTACTCAAACAGCATAGTTCAGAACAGACTGGGCAGATGCCCTTGTTGACCGAAGTCCTCATGTTTAACTCATAACTGCTGGGAAAGAGCCACGATTTCCTGGGTATTAAACAGTTCTCTATGGAATTACTTTTAATCAATGTGCTTAATGACATTACTCAGTGACTTCTCACTAGGATTTCACATAAGGCCTTACTAAAACTAAAGTCCAAATCACATGCGTAAAAAATACACGCGTGTAAATATACCCCGGTGTGTAAATATACTCCGATGTGCAAATCAACCTGTGAGTAAATTTAAATTGTGTTCACATGGGTTTTATCACCAGGAGTATTTTTGTATGTAAATTTATCATTTCTGGATTTAAACCTGTTCATTTAAGTTTTCTGGAAGAGGCTGCTTCAAGGTGTTTTTGTAGGACTTTGGCAGCAGAGGAGAATCATGTAATGCTCAGGCATAACCTTAGCAGTTATACAGTTCCCTTTTATCATCCTTTAAAAAGGAACTACTGTTAAAATGGCCTTAGAATCTCACCAAGAATGATGAAGAAATAATGTGGCTATTTGCACTCCATATGATCTAAAATGTGATGAATGGCAATTAACTCTTATTTAGCAACAATGTCCACAGTTTTAGCAAAATGCCATATACTCAGTTTGACTAGAAATAAAAAATACTCATGGGTAAATTTACTTTGTATTCGCATGGGACAAAATCGTAAATTACACGTGTGTATTTGTAAAAATAAAATTTGCATCTGGTCAGACCCAGGAGTAAATTTACCCCTATGTAACTAAATATACTCTGGTGTGTATTTGCATTCGCTTGCGCCATTTGCTTACCCCGGGTAAAATTTGCACACCAGAGTATATTTACATGCGTGTATTTTTGGCTCATGCGAATTGGACTTAAAGCCTGTAATTAAATGTACGATTTTTGCTCCACATTATAAAGTGCCTCATAATAATTTGGTTTTCAATATACCGGTAACATGTCAATATAACAATGATTATAGTAACATTTGAACATGCCATCACATAATATTATTATAACATTGTCTGTGACTATGGACCCCAAAAACATGGGGCTTTCTATTGGGAGTCAAAATCAAAAGCTATGCAGTCTTCACGAAAAGTGCCGGTCTGTTGGTCAAAACCAGCAAAATTTCATTCTGAATGACAAAATATTTTATTCTGTCAGACAACTGTCCGACAAAAATTACCATAATTACAATGATAACATATAGATCTACCAAAATTGGTTTTTGTCGAGCAAAAAAAATGCAATCTGCCAGACAGCTGTAATGCAAATGAAAAAAGATTTTGAGAAGACTAACTGTGTATTAACTTTGAACTCAAATCCCTGACTTCTCTATCCGGAGTCCAACACAACATTCTATCACTATGTAACCACACTCCACAAGATACAGAAAACATTCATTTTGAAAGCCCATAATATACCTACCAATTGTTTTGCTTTCTCTGCAGCTAGCTGTTGGTTATAAGCACCCTGAAGATACCGCGCCTTTTCCCTCATACTCTTTTTTGTAATATCCCTCTGTTCTAGCACAACCTACACACCAGAAAATACCAGCAACATGACACAGCAAACGAAATACATATAAGCAGCATCACGAGAAAACTGGTCTTTGGGGTTTCCGACCAGGTCTGACACTTATCAGCCAGTACAGTCATAGAAGCAGGCTAGAGGCTTGAAAGTTTTGCTATAAGTAGAAAAGGAATTGTACTATTCCAGTAGCGAAAACAAAGATGCTGATCAGCCGTGCAGTTACTGCAGAGCTGATCTGCCTCATTGTTTTCACATAGACAAAAACCTAGTTTTCTCTTGATGTGGCTCATATGTAAATGTACATGGGGGGGGGGATGGGTTTGTATTGAGGTTTGTACATCTTCAGTTATTTTCAGTTATATTGGGTTAGAGCCACCAGTCCTGGGTAATAACCAGTACTCTGGAGAGTTACTGTGTCTTGCTCAAGGACACAGCAAGGTGATCAAAGTGGGTATTGAACCAAGGACCCTTTAATTTTGGTGATCTTTGGTCTGATGCTTTACCACCAGGCCACCAGGCTCCCCCCTGAAACCATGTCAGAATCAGTATTTCTACAAAAGTAAACGCTATGCATCATAAAGCACTTAATTATAACATTTAATGGGTATTTCTTTTTTCACACTGACTGTGTATACAAGTCAGTTCCACCTTTCCTATCGACATTTTCACGCAGCAAAATAGAATCAAGGCTGTCATCGATGCAGCAGGTCCGGCGAGCTCCGGACCACTTATTTGCCCGAGAATGGTATCCAGTGTACCTTTCTTTTTTCGACCACCGCATAATTGCTCAAACTGAATGCTAGAAAAATCCCTGCAGATGATGATGTGTGTCATTGTCTAAATTTACTTTTCTTGTGAGCATGGTGACAGCTCGGGACTTATCCCCACCGGTCAAGCCCCATCCCACTGGTGTGGTATTGTCAATTTAACGTTTCGCAAAAAAAAACTATTGATTCTGATGACCAGCTTTTTTGAAAAGCTTATACTTGTAATTTGTAAATAAGAAATAGTCACCTGGTGACCTAAAACTCATGAAATACCCCACAATTTTATTTCCAAATATTCAACAGTTCTCTGCGTTGACAATCATTTATAAATAGAAAGAGGGATACAGTACATTCCTTTAATCTTTTCTTTAGGTAAACATTAATCATTATCTTAGAATCTAGAAAATGGTGGATTTGATAATCTACGGTACCTACCGGTATATGAAAGTCTTAAAAGTTAAAGCTTATACCCTGGTGAAATATTGCCATTTGACGTGTCAGCAGTGAACTCTTCAGATTCTGATTACAGAAAAACTTAATTATAAATATAGCAAGATATTATAAATCTGACAAACCATGCATGTGACTTTACCTAGATCTAGTGGTAATTCCTTGGTCAAGTTATTCGGATGAAAAGTAGGTCAGCTTATACAGTCTTTAGTCCATGCACTAGTACAGCAAAATAAATCTCATTAATAAGAACTATTGTTAGAAAAACTAAGCACATTAATCCTTCTCTCTACACTCTGATATGACAAAACTGATATCTACTTACTAATAAAACAAAACTGATATCTACTTACTAATAAAACAAACAAAACATATTCCTAATAGATTCAGTAAAAATTAATGGATGACATTTTATGCTGTGAAGAGGCTGTGAAAAGCAAATAGAGGCCCCATACAGGGAAAACAGATTGACTATGAAAACAGACAGAACAAGTAAATAAGAAAAAGTAACAAGTAAATAAACAAGTAAATAAATAAGAAAACTGCTACGAACAAAGAAAAATAATTCAAATACATGTACATGCAAACAGCAGGTATATCAACATGCTATAATTAAACAATTTAAAACAAACACAAGAAGAACTAGCTTTAGGTAATTTCAAGCACCCCGTATTGAGCCTTTTTTCCGCTTCCAAGTAGACTTACTTATACTAATATCAGAACACTCCTTATCAATTAATTGATTGGACAGTTTCTTTTCCATTAATTGATATTTTATGAATTATTCCGCGTAGAAAATATAATCTGCACTATGGATGATGTACGGGGAGACTTTTTAGGGCCGCCACACTGCACAACACCAGCTGAAGTAATAGCAAATAAAAATAAAACTGAGATCCTTCAAGAACCATGGCTTCGTCAGTGACCTTTCGCTTTGGCAAAATGGAGCCAAAGGGAAATACTGAAATTTAGCAACTTTCAACAGGATAGTCGATACAAAGACTAGTATTGGTTTTCCCACGTGAAGCAGCGCAGATTTAGGTCAAAGGTCAGTTTAGTGCAAAACAATGATGCTTATTTTCATGCCCTTTTACAATTGTCTGTATAAACATCATTGTCAGTGGTATTCTGATGGGGATAAAGTTCTTTTAGGACTATTGTTTGATTTTGTAGTGTTTATCATTTCAACATTGTCTTCAATTTGGCTGTCAAAACAAGAAAAGGCTGTAACAGTGTTAATAAATGTACAGAAGTAACTTGCCCTCACCTACTTTATTGTACTTTCTTACAGTGTAAATTAGTCAGTTTTGATAAACTAAGAAACATCTGATACATTTATGGTGTTGATCACCATCAGTAAATTTGGGTTCACAAATGATATTGAGTTACTTGAGGTCAATTGTCATGTTAAGGCAAATGCTTATTTTTCAGGCTGTTTTCTAATTTTGGCCCTGAGAAAAGTGATGACAGCTTGATACTAATTTTTGATTTTGGTTGTTGTATTAGGATGGTGGTCAAAATGACTGCCAAAAATGTATTGGTAAAATGTTTTACCTTTCGTATTATATGGAGAATGTAATCAATCTTGATTTCAATGCAACCATTTCTGTTTAGGGCGTATTCCCTTCAATAATTTAGCCGTCGAAATAATTTTTTCTTCGAAACTGTATTTAAATTCTGCCAGATTAATACAATAATCATAGTATATCAATGATTAATATAAATTGATTGAAATCCAGATTTTTAGCTTTCACTGGCTGGTAAAAAAACGTTAGGCTGTTTTAATGTCTGTGAAGCCCAAAAAGGCTGCTCGAAGACATTAAAAAGTGCTCATGTTTTTCATCATCCAGTGAAAGCTAAAAATCTGAATTTCAGTACATATATTTACATTTTATATTATTAATCAAGTGTCGGTCTTTTTTTTTCTCCAAAACTATTGCTAATTTTCCAGATCATTTTGACATTAAATCAGACTAAACAGAGTTTCGGAACAGCCCAAATGCTAAATTGCCGCATAACGTCATGGCGATACATGACCAACATCAAACCAACATGAGTAAACAAACTATGGCGCTGGCTGACATTGACGTTACTCCGACACATTAGGCATGGCTTTACGGTCGCGTGATATGGTATTTGTCAGTAAGAGCAAAAAATTAAAAACCATTCAACATGAAAGATCTGAATGTTTTTTATGGAGACTGATTATGTAGAGATGTTGGTAGCGACTGCGATAATTGTGGTGGCCTTTGGGATGTTAGCTTTGACTTTGGCATTTCTACATACATTCATTAGGGAATCATATAACAATTTAGGGGATTTTAGACAATCAAAAATTGAGTATGGTATAAAACCATTAAATGATTATCATGAACAAATTCCTCCTTTAATTGAGATAAGTAACTGCCTTTTATCATTTGATGATCCTACTCACATTTATAATTTTTATCGGCCTCGGTAGCTCAGTAGGTAGATTGTCCGCTCCGAGATCGGGAGGTACCGGGTTCGATCCCGGGCCGCGACATACCAAAGTCGTTAACAATCATGGTACTAGTTGCTCCCCGATTGGCACTCGGATTTTCGGGGTAGGGCGGTCGCTAATGTGACTGGAGGTGGTATCAGGTAAAAGTGTCTGGGATCTGATACCACAGTGAGCATTGGGCTCCCTGTCACAACCAGACACCGTCGTGATATGACATATAATGTTGAAAGCGACGTTCAACACGAACAAGCAAACGAACAAACATTTATATTTTATTTCTGAAGTAAATAAACTTGTGTATGTTTTTGGTGTTTATACAGACTCAAACTAATGTCTGGTGTGGCTTTACTGAGGTCGCTGCTCAGCATATAAAGCTAAAACATATTGTCAGTACAATATTTTTGCCTCATATTTATAACGGTAAATCTATGACGTGGGTGTACGATGAAAGATGTCTGATTATACAGCTGTATACTGTAAAATACTATAAAACTCTCGTTTAGTCATACAGCAAAATCGATTTAGCTTCTCATCGAACGATGGCTAGGGTCTATTTTCATTGAAGAATGTTACAGGTCACGCGATTTCTGAACCTAATTTCCGCAGTACAATCTCTATCGAAATGGAAAGCCAATGCAAGTCCATTTGTCTGTACTTACACGGATCATTAACC
Organism: Rugalucina vietnamica; assembly: GCA_964017185.1. Taxonomy (NCBI): domain Eukaryota; kingdom Metazoa; phylum Mollusca; class Bivalvia; order Lucinida; family Lucinidae; genus Rugalucina; species Rugalucina vietnamica. The sequence continues at coordinate 17,625,303 of OZ024881.1, read as the reverse complement.
GTCTCGGGAAAAAAGTCTATGTTATGTATTACATGTATTTGTTCAGACGTCATAAGGGGTTCGAACAGTCCCATTGTTAAGACCAGGGGACCCATGGTCCTGTAAACGCTCACCTAAGATCTGCTGCATATACCAATAAACATGTTTGAATATTATGGTATTTAACCCCAATGGCAGGGGCAGATGAAGCCCCTGGGCCTTTTTCTTTTTTTCAGAATAATCAATTTTCTGTCCATTCTTGTTTTCCCCTTCAAATGACATTTTAACAGTTTTCCCCATTCAAATGCATAGGCAACCCATGTTGGGTCAATGTCATCACAGGGTAATGATTTATATACTGTAAATTCGGAAATTTTCGCGTGACTTTTATTTCGCGATTTTTCTATTTCCGAATTATTAGCGAGTTCTTGAATTCGCGAGTGAGTGTCCATGTATTCTATAAAGCTTATAGTGACTCTTTATTAGCGAGAACCTTGAATTCGCGAGGCAAGCAATTCGCGAATATTAGCGAAAATTAAGTTCTCGCGAATATTTCCGGATCTACAGTACACATTGTAGTACTTTAGCCATTTATGCTTCACGCCAAGTTTCATTGAAGTCAGTCCATTGGTTTTAGGGAAGATGTTTGAAGGGTTTTTACCATATATGGGCATGGCGGTCATCTTGGTCATATGAATACGTCCTACTACCCATTTCCTGCAAGATTTTCACCTCAAATGACTTTTTAAAAGTTTTCCCCATTCAAATGCATTGGCGACCTATGTTGACCTTGTCGTAAAATAGGTCAAGGTCACCACAGGGTCATGATTTATTTACACATTGTAGCCATCGATGCTTCATGAAGGTTGCATTTCACCTTTAGATTTTCCATAGGTGACAATGTTAACGTTTTGTCACCTAGCTCGAAAACTAGACATACAAAATTCACAAGACTGGTTTCATTTTAAACGTTCACCATAGCCCATTAATTTAAATGAAAATAATCTGCATGCTTACCTACTCAATTCAAAGCTATGTCCCGTTAAACGGAAACACCCTCAGAAACCATGTTTCGTAATGCGGGTGGGTCTTCAGAGGGGTTCATGGAGAAAAATCCGTCCCGTTCCCGTCCGATACAGGGATTTATCGACAAAAACATGGCATTCGAAACGGCGCATGTTTCAAGTTTTAAAACAAACACTTCACAGCGGAAATCAATCAACGATTATTGACAGGTGACGTCATTTTTGTCACTAATACAAAGTCAATGCTCTCCCCGAAAAAGGCGGGGCGAGTACTCCTGAATATTTAGTAGTATGTACTCTTCAGAGACGACAGACCGGCAAAGGTCGAGATGACCTTGACCTAAATTAATCTCATACCTTTATCTAATCCATTGGTTGTTTGCTTCTACCACAGGCTGCAATAGTATTCAAAAAATCCATAGTTTCACTTTTTACATGTAAAAGCCAATGTGACCTTGCCATAAAATATGTCAAGGTCATCGCAAGATCATGATTTATATATACATTGTAGTGCTTGAGCCATCGATGATTCATGCCAAGTTTCGTTGAAATCGATCCACCGGTTCTGAAGAAGAAGATTTTTGAAGGGTTTTTACTATATATGGGCATGGCGGCCATCTTGGTCATATGACCTGGACTTTTTATATGCACATTGGTTCCTCCTTCTTTCATATAAAATTTGGCTTTGATTGGCCTGGCGGTCAAGTTCGCGACATAAACATTTCCCGTTGCGTGCTAGAAATTATAGTTTCGGTAAATTAAACTGCCACCAAAATTGTTACCGCACAGATTGATGCAACATTTCACGAAGGTAATGAGAAATGAAGAACGGTAAGTTGACCATTATTTCAATTCTACAGGCATTAATGTTTTGATGTCTGGGTCGTGACTTTGTGGGAAAAGAAAGTAAGGATACCTTCAGATTTTTCTATACGTAGTTTGTTAAAAAAACTTACCTTGTGAAAGAAATTATAAATTTTATTGACGAAATATCCACCAGAAACACGAAAATTGATTATGTGTGCTAATTGCTCAAATCCTTCATCATCATTTGTCATTATCAAAGTTTCAATATATACCGGAATCATTCCTTGTTTCATACCACCAAACATCAATCATGTATTTGAGCCGACTTTTGCACAATATGGTGTTAACACACCTAGGTTGGATCGTTTGGGAAGCAAAGTACGCCAATGAGTTCATTGCCTGGATGCTACCTACGTCCAAGAGGTGTTTTTGAAAAATGATGCTACCTACGGAGGATCTTTAGGCCAAAAATGACTTTTCTTACGGCGGACACTTTCGCAGAATAAAAATGATGCTTAATTTTTGTGCTGTGAATTGACAACTTTAGTATCAATTTGGATAAACATACGTACTTGATTTTTAAATTAACCTATTATGTGTATGCAAATATGGTGAATAGTGAATAACCCTATGCCTATTCTCCATAATGCAGCAAGTAATGCTTCTGATATTCTTGCCCGTTGTTATAGGCGATCTATTGCACAATGTGAATGTTGTTTCACCATGCTTTTGATAAGGAAATCAGGACTGATGCTTGTGGTCCTGCACTCTGCAGTTTGTTACTCCTCTTACGTTTCAGAAAAGATGATTTTATGCTATAGCAATATTGCAACCAACATAGCTGAGTCCCTACCAGGTATTTGGTGCAAGGGGGCGGAGACAATGGCTAGTTTATGAGCTAGAGAGTGCATTAGTGATTATTTTTGGTGAGTTACAGAACAAGAACTTTATAGGTGGGCGTGGGGAGTGTTTTTAGGGAGATGGGGTAAGCAATTGCCGGGGGAGTTAATCTATTACTTTCAGGTGCAGGGAGTTCACCTGGAGGGACCTTCTGTAGTATTTACATCGTGCGCTAGTTCACTTTGAGCAAGAACAAAATACGTAAACCTATTTCAGCTGTGCTATCAAGAAAAATGCGTAACGAGAAATTTTATGAGTACCGAGTGAAAAATATTTCTGGATCTGTGCATGAAACCCTCATGAAACCCTCTACTCGCACCCGAGGGTCTGGTACAAAATTTAGAACAAGTGCTTTTTCAGCAAGATTTGGCCGCTTAAACTTACTATTAGAATTAAACATGAAACAACACAGTTGACTAAGATACACAACCCTATTGTATTGAATCAGACAATGACAAGCGAGCACACACACACACACACACACACACACACACACACACACACAAGAGCGACAGGTCCTGGATTTCATACCTACATTCACCGTGTAGTTTGCTTGAGAAAAACACTTACGTTCCCCACAGTGCCGATAAACAACTAGGAAGCGTTGACTGTCCGACATGACTGAAAATGTTGATTGGAACGCTTGAAGTCATTGCCAAACGAAACAAAAAGTTTTGGAAGCTTGTGGAAGACGTGTACAAGAAACACATGTAAAAATATGCAAAAAAAGCACTTAGCCCCGATCGATCACAGGATTTCCCATTCTGCAAAAGTGTCTGCCGTAAGAAATATCAATTTTGTCCCAAAGATCCGCCGTAGGTAGCATAATTCTTAAATTAAAATCTTAGACGTACGTTGAATCAAGGCAATGAACTCATTGACGTACGTTGCTTCCAAACTATTTTTGCTCGAGTTCAGGATTATCATTTGGTGGTTTACAACAAGGAATGATTCCGGTATATGCCGAAACTTTGATATTTACAAACGATGATGAAGGATTCGAATAATTAGCAAACGTAAACAATTTTCGTGTTTCTGGTGACATATTCCTTCAATGAAATATATAATTTCTGAAATAAGGTAAGGTTTTGTAAGAAACTACTTATGGCAAAAACTGAAGGCATCCTTACGTTGTTTTCCCACAAAGTTACGACCCAGACATCCTCGCATTAATAATCGTCAACTTAGCGCTCTCAATCCCCCCTACCTTCGTGAAATGTTGCATCAATCTGTGCCGTAACAAATTCAGTTGCATCAACGATATACAGGGTGGTTAAGGTTCAATATTTATTAGAAAGAAAAACAAACAAACAAAAAAGAAAAAAAAATGTAAATAAGACCCGATTTTCGTTATCACTAGTGGGGTTGTTTTAGTATTGTGAATTATTTAAAAAATTATTATTATTTAGAATCGAAATAGATCAGCTCTAGCAGTGAATTGTTGAGTAATATATCACTGTTTGGAGGTCCGTTGACCGACAAACAGTGATATATTACTCAACAATTCACGCACAAGAGCTGATCTATTTCGATTCTAACTATGACCGCTAGTGTTAGTGTACGTTTTGACTTCGAAAATAGGCTTTCATTGCCTTCAAAGCGGTCATATTTTCAATGAAACTTTACATGGTTGCTACGGACGTTATGAAATGAGGCACTTTTATTTACATTTCTGATGCAAAGTCTTGTATGAATCTATACATTTTTGCAATGCGATTCATTATAGGAATGAAATTTATTTTTGTTGATTTTATTGATGTGTAAAGGCGAATCACTCAAAACTTCGGGCTTTATGAAAAAGTTTGTGAGCCTGAGTTTACACATCGATAAAATCAACAAAAATAATAATTCATTCCTTATAACTCAACTTTGTCTCATTACAATGCATTTGTCTACATTGATTTAATTTTTTATAGCCAGCGGAAGGAAAATAGAGCAAAACGGATCTCCAAAAGCAGCCATCTTGAAATTTTCCAAAGCATAGAACTCCCCTATCCTCGCAATTCATAGAGCGTACAGCTAACTTGTTATAGGCAGGCTGTAAAAGCGGGGGCTTTAACATACTAAAAGTAAGATAAAATCGGAAGATATGAAATTTGATTTTTGGCCATTTTTCGGAGCATCAGTCGCCTCTTTGTGCTGTTTTTAAAACCCATCAACATTATTGTCTGTATAATTACTCAGCATTTTCTTGGCATCAAATACGTTAATAAGATTATTAGAACATAATTTATTCACACACAGTTGCAGATGTGACTACATAAAGCTTAATTTCTCGAAAACAGCATCAAATCGGTATTAAGTTACCCCACCCACTGTAGTTTACATTGTATTCTATAATCCAATTTTGTAAACATGTCATGTTTTTGTACTTTTAAATATCGACTAATCCTCGAAAACGGGCGTGCAGGTGAGCTGAGGAAATTAGACGCGTATAGTACCGGAGATTTTCGGGACGTCCGTAATAAGTAAGTAAAGACTTTATGTAAAGAGGGTTTCTACATTTAGCATATATCCATGTACATATACAAATGAGAGTATAGCTAATCTTCCATGAGGCCCTCGTGAGATAAACATACGTATTAAATCATGTGCGTTTTCTACACTGATTCCCAGTTAAACACTAAAGCCGTGTGGTTACGAGTCCGTCGTGCATTACAGCATATTGTACAGGTATGAGGATGGGGGCTGAGGTTCGAAACCATTTATTCATTTTTTCTTCTGAATTTTATTTGTATTCTCTCACAAAAGTATAACTTCGATTTTAATATATACTAGTAATTCATACATAACTAGTAAGCAATTACACATGTAGTTAATTAAAATAATTATTCAGTTTCTGTATTAACAAGGATGATGTGTGCATACATGTATATATGTACGTGGCACTTGTATTATGGACCAGTCATTCGCATCCCCGGTATAGCGGGGGCAAAGTGGGACTGAAGTGCCGGGATTAAACATTGGACGAGTCCCGGCAGTACCGGAGATTTGCCGTAGTATTGTCAGCCTAAGGGGCCCGTGGCTATTAGCAGGGACTTCATGATTACAAATATGACCCCTCAATGCCGGGCTTTCAGCGGGGTTTTAAAATTGAAAAGTTAAAAGCGTCGCTATTTCCCGGTCCTTTAGGGGCCGTGGATATAAACATGTACGTTTTACATGTGTAATTTATTTTAGTAAAACACTCATTTTGCTTTCCAAATCGACCTATCCAGTATCCAATGTTATTCACATCATTCTACGAAGTGGAACACAGGGCGACAGAACATTTAAACATAAAAAGGTACAAGTAGGCAAAGATCAGGAAAAGGCGCAATCAGAAAAAGATTCCCACTCCAAAAACCGAGGTGGGAAAAAACCAAACTAACAATCAGGTACTTATACCATGAAACAATCGTAAGCCGAATGGGCAGCTATTTTCTAAAGAATTTATACGAGTCTTGTAGGAAAGAAGTGAGAAAAAGCGGCATGTCCATATCCTTGAAGACTGAGTGGCTACAGCGGACACAGCTCATGACAGGGGTCAATAGGCGCAGAATCTGGAGAGTTTTGCGGGACATAAAATATTATAAAGTAAATACAGGCAATAGTGTACTAATAAGAGGGAAAAAATCTAAAAAAAAAAAATGTCAAAAATGGGATTCGAACGCCTACCAATTTAAATATAATCGATAACTAAACACTTTAATATTGATCCACGGTCGTACTATCACGACTATGACTGCAGCGTTAACGTATAATGGTTTCTTAAATGTATTTAGCATAAAAGGGAAAACTCTTGATTCTCCGGAAAAAGGCGTACACTTTCCGGATTGCTATTTATAACATGTTTACCTATTTCGACGCTGTAAATGGAATGTGCGACCTATTGACATGACAATCAACAGTGCGCGGATTATAACACTTCATTTTACAAATAAACAATGACATTTTGTCTCAAGTTAATAAATTATAACCCTGTTAGACCTTCTAAGTAACTTTGTTTTGAGTTTTAGCATAATATTTATCAAGTTTAAGTCATGTGAAGACGATCTATTCAAGCACTTAGAATTATGTCATACATATTACCAAAATCTTAATATATGACGTTATAAGACTGAGAACTTATAAAAGATGGGTTTTGCTTGAAACTGAGGAGTTATGAATTACACTGGGCTTGCATTTTCTTTGACGCACGAGCAAGGACACTGGTAAGTTTTGTGGTGACATCGCTTGTGACTGTGTATCACATAGCCATATCCATTGCTGTTCTTAACATTTTAAAGTTTCCTCAGTTTATAAGAATTAAAATAACATTCTGTCAGTTCAGTAACAGACCAACTTCACTTTGTCAATCTTTTCAATTTAGATGGCATACTTATTATTAACATTGTCTGTACAGCTGTGAGCATGTTCACAACACCTTCACTGCACAGTTGCAAGCATGTAAATCCATGTACATTGCAGTCCGTTTTACATTCAAATCTGAGTTCGGTAACTTCACAAAATATGGGAAAGTTAATTATTTCTACCTTGCAAAATTTGAATTCGATGGTAGGCTCTGAGTGTCATAGTTTATTGGTGCACATGTTGGCTAGTTTCATCTGGAAACTTGAAATATGTCCAAATGTTGCTAGATTAGGATGCAGAGAAATCAGAATGGAAACATTATCAACATCCATTCAATGTTGAGGAAACCCCTGTTAAAGGACAAAGCCAGTTAATTACCGGACAGATGGCCATAAAGATCATAAGCATGATGACACTGGCAAAACAGCTGCACCAGATATTGTAGCAGAATTATTGAAGTCCCTTGTGGAAGCCAGCCCAAATGAGACGTGTGATCTTGTCAAAGTCATATCAAAGTAGTTCCATACCAACACAGAATGTCCATGGGCGCTGCAGTAAGCAAGCATTTTGGATTTGTTAAGATTGATGATGATTAAATATCCCGGACAAAACACCGTTTTCAGCTTACATGAATCCGGGGTTCATTCACTTTGTACGCGACCCACTGTGGTTCATAGCTCCATGAACATCAGAAAAATTAAATTCATTTCTTAAGTGGCCATACCACATTTAAAACATTTATTACTGACACTTTTTATTATATGATGTGATCCACTGGAAAACAGCGACGTCATATGATAAATTATTTTATTAAAAAATGCAATTATAACTATTATTGTAGCATACAAAAAGATACGCCACTATGGTACTTACAGAAGAAATCTTCAAGTGTCAAAATTGTCTTTTCGGTATCAAAATGATCACAATACCCAGAAATATAAAATGTATCCAATATTTTAGCTCACCTAAGCCTACAAGGTGAGATTATAGGATGACACTCGAGTCGGCGTTCGTCCGTGCATTCAAACATTAAAACCTCTAAGGCCATCCAGCCGATTGCGATCAAATTTTATCAAAAGCATTATGAAGGTGGCGGAAAGGTTGCATTAGGTTTTAAAACAGGTTTGATCAGAATTCCGAAGCTTCTATATTTATTTTGTATGCAATCATGCCCGTGGGGTCAAAAATGGCCCCATACCGGGTGGTCAATGGCTCCCATAGCCTTATGGGTCTGTCGGTCCTTTGAGATGAGTTAGAATATTCAGAGTACTAAAATTGTACGTTAAGAGCCATCTTCTAAACATTGTTTTAGTTATTTGACCCCGTTTAGGCATCTGTCACCTTGTGTATTTTTTTTTAAATTGCAGTGTGGCTATCGCCGGTTTATGAGGGTTCCGTATACGTAATTCTATGAAAACCGTTGGTTTCTTTGAATTTTTATTCGCCCCACAGAACATTGGGCCGTTGTCCACCCATTTCTTTGTCAGGGCAACGTATTTTCTTATTTTTCGGCTGAATTTGAAAGTAGTTGCCGGTGAAAATGGTGAAACGTTTCTGTGTACATGTATCAACCAAAATCAAAGACATTGTGGTGAAAAAGCCAGGTCCCGTTTTACCGGTGTGATAGTTCCAAGAACATTGTAGTAGAAGTAAAATTAAACTATGAACTGGTACATAAGGTTCAAACATCACAAAAAATAACACCAAGAACCACAAAAGAAAAATCGCATTGGAACGATTAGCAATATAAAACTACTAGTGAGTTGTTCCGGGACTTTACCCCACCACGAGCTTCTGCAGTGGTTCACGACATTTAGTTAGTTGTTTGGTCATCGTTGTGAATCTCTAATTAGTCAATGGATCATCAGGGACAAACAAATAAATCCTACCATGATGAATCAAAAACGAGGACTCACAGATACAGTAACATTGAAGATTTCAAACCTAGTGTGTTGTGAAATGTATACACCATGAGAAGCACGGCGAGGAACGTCTCCATCTGAAAACGGAAAATTTACAATATCAAAATCAGCCATCGCGCTTATCATTAATTTTTAATAGAAACAGATCTATTTGCAACAGAAAGATGTAAATCTAAAAGGGGGCTTCGGTATATGTGGTGCTGGCTCTAATCAACTATAGTTCAGATGGATAACTTTGATTGACCATGCCTTCAAAATAAGGACTGTCAATTTTCAAAAGGTCATCGAGGTGCTTAGAATTCGAATTAAAATAAAACTAAAACTGAGATCCTTCAAGAGCAGCAAACATATACATGTAATTAGAAAAGTGATGGGCCATACCATGGTTTCGGCTACTTAAGCCTCGTCAGTGACCCTTTAGATTTGGCGAAATGGAGCCAAAGGGAAATTTTGTAATTTAGCAACTTTCAACAGGATAGTCGATACAAACACTAGTATTATCCAAAAATTTAGGGGACCAATGTCCCACTACTGACAACTCCTTAACAACATTCTGACAAAATAGGACAATATCAGGAACAAGAAATATTTGTTAATTTTGGGGGACATCATGGTCCCCTCTCTGAACAGAACTGCATGTTTTGGGGGTCATTTTTGGGCCAAAACGTTCATTTTATGCGCCAGGTAAAAAAACCCTCGGGTAGCTGACTGAAGAACAAACGACTCACGGAGCCGAAACGACCAGTTGGATGTCCGATTTAAGGGTGTATCGACGATTCGCGGTCGAAACGAACGGATTTCGCTATTTAGACGCATCGTTCCGGCCCGTTCTGTTTCCGGTAAATAGTAACACCGGATATTAGAAGAATTTCGCGCGTGACTGTGACGTAGATTTTATTTATTTTTTGTAACTTTAGAAAGAAAGTTGATCTCAAATGGAACGAAAAAATGTATTGTTCACAAAGAAGCAAAACTATATTGTCATGAATAGAAAAGGAAGAATATTTTGTATACAATTTCAAACGAGATCAATGGCATTCTCGCGAGAGAAGGAGATAAGCGAGACTCTTCGAGACCCGGGGCGGAAGTTCACTGAAAGCAAATTCGATAGGGTAGACAGAAATGAAAGAGGTAAAGGGAACTCTTTCACATGTACGTGTTACCTATAGGCGGGCCAAATGATGATGACGGTAATGTGAGCTGGACCATTTATACAAACTTTGGATCTCCCCTTCACATAAAATTCAAGTTGACAGATACACACAATACACAAGCTACAGGTACACCTAGCAATACACAAGCTACATCTGGCAATACACAATCTCATGCTGAGACAGACATTCCACTTATCAACGAAGTGCAGACAGATGAGCATTACATTCAGACAGCAAACACATTAGGGGTCGACTTATCACATTCCAGCTTATCTGAAGAGCAGAAAAAGAAATTATTAGTGCTTATTGGAAAGAATAGGGATGTCTTTGCCACCTGTACAGCAGAACTAGGACACACTGATCTACATCCACATAAAACAGTTACTCAGGATGTTCCACCTGTTAGAATGCCACAGTACAGAACCACACCTGAACAGAAGGCAGAAATAGGAAGACAGACCAAAGAGTTAGAGGAACATGGGATAATTTCACGGTCGAACACCCATTGACAAGCTCCATTATTGCTAGTCAAGAAGAAAAGTGGAGATTACAGATTTGCTTCAGAGGACTGAACAAGGTTACACACCCTATCAACTTTCCAATTACGCATTTCCAAGATGTTGTTGAATGCCTAGGACAAGCAAAAGCCAGTATCTACTCTGTTCTCGACATGGCGCAAGGATTTTTCCAAATACCGTTGGATCCTGAGACGAAGCACAAGACAGGGTTTGTAACTCATCAAGGAGTATGGGAGTTCAACAGATTACCATTTGGTTTAATGAACAGCCCTATGGCCTTTTCTGCCGTTCTTTCTGAGGTTTTACACAATCACTGCTGGGAATCACGTGATACGCAATGTTTATGATATGTGCAAATTGTAAACAAGAAGCCGCCATTTTTCACCGGGTCTAGGTAAGTCTATCGAGTTTTCTTTCAAATGCTGAGGGATAATGATGGATGAATATGCCCAGTCCATGCAGATACATCAGATTTATTTAACTATGTGCGAGCTAATCTTTCAAAGTGTTTTGTTTGTGTAAACACTTCATTTCCATCATCAAAATTGTTTGTTGCCATGTACACCAAATATTTATTTTGGGCCTTATTCATTCTTCCAGCAACAATGCGTCCTTTCTTAGAGGTAAAATAACTTTTTTTTTTCAAAGGACAATTACCTCCATTTTACAGAAATATGCTAAGTGCCACATGAAAAAAGATAATCAACATCATTGACATTGCATCCATATACACATGCAATGTGGATTGATACCCTCCACACTAAAACAATAGTCATCATGTTTCTATTCTTTCGTCGATAAATGTATTGATTGCTAATGCACCAGTCCTTTGTAACCATTGTAACCTTTGTAACCCCCTCACACATAGCTACGGTGAAGGGTGCGGGATAGCCGGGCTTTAGTGCAGCGCAATTACTCGTCGAGTGTATCTGCAGTGTTTGGGGAATGACGAGGTTTTTTATGCATTAGGATCCTTACTTCATGGCAATTTTCTATTTCTACGGTGAGACCAAAGAGCAAAGTTTTGACCCCCCAGTTTACCCCCTGTGTGTGCGGCTTATACCAGGGCACTGAAAGCAGAAATGCCACAGTCACCGCCCTTCGCCGTAGGTGGATGAGCAGTGGTTACAAATGTCTTGTGCACAATTGCAGCTAAAATATGATCAAAAAAGAAAAAAATAGCCATTCTCGGTTTTGTTCAATATTGAGAACGAATCTTTGAATGCTTTCCTGGCTTTATTATATATCAGCAGTCACCTCGGGGGAGGGGGGGGGTTAACTCGGAGGTAATTTTGGTACGGACGTGCCGCCCAATACTTTAAAACATACCCTATTCATATATCTGGTAATCGAAAAAAGGGATATATCATATATCATGCCTTCGAAAAAGTGACCCATTCATATATTTGATTGTACAAAAGTTTGACCTTTATATACAAATATTACTACTTTCTGAGCTGTGTATGTCAGTGAAAAAGTGCTCTTAAACATGGATGTCCGAACAGTTTGGTCATTCATAGACTAAATATGGAAAAATGGGGCCATTCATATAATTTGACTTGAAAAGGTAACCTATTCATATATTTTGACTTGAAAAAGGTAACCTATTCATATATCTGGCGAGGCTGAAAAAGGGGGCTATTCGGGCGGCACATCCCCACTACGTCATATATAGGTAGTTACCCCCCCCCCCACCGCCGAGGCAGTCACACATTAGCGTATAACCCAAACGCGCGTCTGGCATATGAATACTCTCAACATGCTTTAGATTTTGGACGTATAAAAATAATTTGTCCCTTTAACTCGCTTTAGCAGTCACATATAAGCGCCTGACTGAGACGTGTGCCGGACGTACAAAAATCTCAAAGTGTTGAAGTACGTTTGTGTTACTTTCAGGACGCGCTAAGCATGTGCTACAGGCGCACAGCAAACGTTCAACGCGCGTCTCACAAACGCTTAGGGCACGCTTCGGAAGCAATATCTCATAAAATCTGAAAACGCATGTGGCGTACACTAGCGTGCATAACACGTGCGCCAAATGCGTTCACAGCGTATTCAACGCGCCTCTAACGCGCATGGAACTTATTCGAAACGTAAAAGACATTCGCACAAGACACGCCCAGCTTCTGGAAAAATTTTAAGCATGATATAACACAAACGTGCCTAGAGCGCGCACCGACCTTTAGCGACGTATATCAACGTACACCCAGCGTACACCAAAAACGCACATTTAGCGCGTTTCTAATGTGTCTCCGACGTGCTCCTGACGTAAGTTGAATCATTCAAAGTTTACATTTTTGTCAACACGCCCGGCGCGCGTTGGCTTATTCTGCTATTTTAAGCAGCAGTCACACACTAGCGTATAATCCAAACGCGCGCCGGGCGTGGCGACAAAAATGTAAAATTCAAAAAACGCCAGGAGCACGTTGGAGACACGTTAGAAGCGCGTTAAACGCGCGTTTTTTAAAGCTTGGTGTACGCTTGTTGCACGTCGATATACGTCGCTGTAAGTCGCTGCGCGGTCTAGGCGCGTTTGCCGCCCCCCCCCCCCCCCCCAAAAAAAAAAAATCAAACATGCTTAAAAACTTTCTAGAAGGTCGGTGTGTCCCGGGTGTGTGTCTTATACGTTTCGAATAAGTTCCATGCGCGTAACATGCAAATTAAGCATGACCTGAAACAGACAAGCTACTTTCAAACTAGATGCACTGCGACAGATAAAATGCAGGTTTGTCGGACACGCGCATTTAACATATCGCAAATTTTACACCCATGTACACCCCATTAATTTTGATAAATGTGACATTAATTTGGCATATGCCAGTTTCGATAAGTTTTTGGGTATCATGTATGATACCTTTTCAGTTCAGAAAAATCATAACACGTTACAGACGTATAGGTTATAACTTGAATGTTATGCGACAGTCTGCATGCTTAGTTTTTAACCCAATCATGGTTGATAACTATGCTGCCTTCTTTAATTGCACGCCGGTGGGTCGGGAGTCAGACTCTGTGATGGACCCGACTTAAAGCTATTCATTTTAGTTGGTTGGGGCCGGAGCTTCTTGTCTGTTGCTTGGCCCACCGGGGTCCAACTGGTGTTTTTCCTTTGCTCCGGAGTTAGTAGGTTATTCGGCGCCCAGGGATCGTCATCGTCGGGCAGCTTACTCAATCTGTGAGTCCTTGTTTTTGATTCATCAGGATGTTTATCATGATTTATTTGTTTGTTCTTGATGATTCATTGACTAGTTAGAGATTCACCACGAGGACCGAAGAACTTACTAAATGTTATGAACCACTGCAGAAGCTGAGGGTGAGGTTAGGATCCTGTAAAATCGGTTTAAGCCCGCCAGTAACTTTGTGTTACTGATCGTTCCAAGGCGATACTTCTGTGGTGGTTCTTTTTGTTTTATGTCTTGGTGTTTAAAATTATACTTTTATTCTAAAAACTGGTTTAAGGCCCCCAGTATTTTTTTTTGTATTACTGATTGTTCCAAGGTTCTCTTTGTTAGCTCGCCTGTACGAAAGTACAGGAAGAGCTATTGCAGTCACCCCGGCGTCGGCGTCGGCGTTGGCGTTAGCGTCGGCGTCGGCGTTGCTCAAAATGTTAAAGTTTTTGGTTAAAGTTTTTATGAGTCTATATCTCTTGAAGTTGTTGATGGATCAAGTTGATACTTTGCATGTTGATAGATATTGGTCTGAAGTTTTATGCTGTACCATCATGACCCACCTGGGTGACCTTGAGGTCAAGGTCACGGACTTAGAAATTTTTTGTTAAAGTTTTTGGTTAAAGTTTTTATAAATCTATATCTCTTGAAGTTGTTGATGGATCAGGTTGATACTTTGCATGTTGGTACATATTGGTCTGACGTTTTATTCTGTACCATCATGACCCACCTGGGTGACCTTGAGGTCAAGGTTACGGACTTAGAAATTTTGTGTTAGAGTTTTTGGTTAAAGTTTTTATAAGTCTATATCTCTTGAATATGTAGAGGGATCAAGTTGATACTTTGCATGTTGATAGATATTGGTCTGAAGTTTTATGCTGTACCATCATGACCCACCTGGGTGACCTTGAGGTCAAGGTTACGGACTTAGAAATTTTGTGTTAGAGTTTTTGGTTAAAGTTTTTATAAGTCTATATCTCTTGAATATGTGGAGGGATCAAGTTGATACTATGCATGTTGGTAGATATTGGTCTGAAGTTTTATGCTGTACCGTCATGACCCACCTGGGTGACCTTGAGTTCAAGGTCACAGACTTTGAAATTTTATGTTAAAGCTTTTGCTTAAAGTGTTTTGAACTGTATATTGCTGGAACAGATGGATGGATCTAGTTGATACTTTGCTGTTAGATATTATTCTTTTATTATGCTGTAGCATCTTGACTCACCTGTGGTCAAGGTCACAGACTTAGATTTTAGGTTATAAGTCTATATCAAATATGTAGATGGATCAAGTTGAACTTAGCATGTTGGTAGATATTGGTCTGAAGTTTTATGCTGTACCATCACAACCCACCTGAGTGACAATGAGGTCAATGTCTTTGGTCGTAGATTTAATAGATTTAGTGACAAAGTAGAAGTCAGGCGAGCTACGCTGTCCTGCGACAGCTCTTATTTTATGTTTTGGAGTCGAATTTTCGTGCTGTTTGAACCTTATGTACGTTTTCAGAGTTTTGGTTAAGTTCGGGTTACTGTTTGGCACTTATTGGGAAATAGCTGCTCATTCGGCTTAAAGGGAAACATAATTATTAAATTCCCGCATATGATTTTCATGAAATTTCACATGCTTCAAGATAATTGTATCCTTGGACTAAAATCTAAATAAAAGTGGGATGTCACCGGCCTCGTTTCCATGGTATCAGAACTTTTTGAATGTTTCTCTTGCATTTCAGAAAAACGCGTTCGTAGCGGACATGTGTTTTAATATATGTGTTATTTTTGCATAAACAACTTAAACATACGATCAGTGTTATTTTCTTAAATTTTGATACTATTTGCTTTTAAACTGAGGAGATTACAAGCAAAATTAACTTTCCCGCCATGTCTTCAAACCTGGAAAAATATGTATTTTTGCGATATCTCTTAAACTACGCATATGATTTTAATTAAATTAAACCAATAGATACGAAACGCCGTAACCATCCAAAAGTTGAAATAAAAAGTGGGGGTCATCGAATTGCATTGGAAGATTTAGAGAAAACTCGTTCAATATTCCCGCCTTTTTCGTTTTAATGTCAAACGTTGCACTGACGTCGCGCATATTAATGCGACGTCATCAACAGCGAAATAACCGTTTTCACATGTAATTAACCTTATACACGAATTAGGGTATATCAATTGTCGCATAACTAATTTAAAATAAAAATGAACAATATGTTTACCCGCTTTAGGATTTAATTATGCAGAAACAAACAAAATAAGATTCTACAGCTTGCAACGTCATTGGAAAATCAAAACAAAACGACGCTACTTGAAAGCTACGCGTAACATGCATACACTAAACGCCGACATTGCGCAAACAGTGTGCTCATAAACAATAGTAATGTTCTATAAGCATAAGTACCTAATTGTCAATTTGTTTTTCCCACCTTTTTTCCCTTTGAGTTGGAATTTCATTATGATTGCGCCTTTTCCTGATCATCACCCACTTGAACCGTTCTAATTTGATCGCTCTTGATCGCTACAGCTAATAAAAGTTAGCCCAAAACTTTTCATGGTTTATACGGTTTAGCTCCAGTAAGCATTTTTGTTTAAATTAGGGTTAAAACAAGAGCTACCAAGCCTTAAAGGAGAACGTTCAACGACAATACCTTTTAAACTCAAAGTCTGATCTAAGAAACATTTTGGTGCAAATTTTGTTCAAATCGGTCAAGGATTAAGTGAGATATTGTGATTTGAAGTTTTGGAACGAAGTAAATATTTAATTAGAAAACTGTAAAACCATAAACAATGAATAAATTCTGTATTTCAAATCTTTTATGGAGGTATATGTCCATAATTGATAGTAAATCAATAGTACAAAACAGTGTAACAAAAATTAACAGAAAAATATTAATAAGGTTTCATTATTATTAATTAGGCATATTTAAGTAGAACTTTATGACGGCATTAAGCCTAATGAATATCCAAGATGGCCGCCTCTTTTAACAGAAATAAATGTATATTCAAAACAACACAACTTTCTCAATATCCATCTGATTTTAATAAAACTTGTACCAAATTGTTGAGAGGCAACTACTTTCATTTAAGTTTCATTGTGTTTAACCTTGCCTTTCCCTTTAAGAGTCCATGTTAGAACAAAATGAAAATAAAAGATGCAAAGAGTGTGTGTCTGGGGTCGTTGAAGTGTACTCAAAAGATTCTTAACATCTAAAGCAAATACCAAAGTGAGAATGAAAAAAGGTGCAATTTTAAAGTGACTTAACATAATTGAGCCGCGTTGTGAGAAAACCGGATTTTTGCCTATGCGAAAACAAAGGCGCAGATCAGCTTCGCAGTAACTGCGAAGCTGATCAGCGCCTTTGTTTTCGCCACTCGGATAGTACAATTTCTCTTCTTTCTAAATCCGAAATTTCAAGTTTCTATCCTGCATCTGTGACTGTACATACCGGTTTGTGTCGGACCAGGTCGGAAATCCCGAAGCCCGGTTTTCTCGCGTCGCGGCTCATATGATCCCCACCTGGTTGATGGCCAATTTTTGAAGCACAGTTTTTGCCCTTTGTTCAAAAGTGTGATCGAATAGCATATCTATGAAATGGAATCCATAAAATTTTGTTAATTCTTATGAGCTTTATGTAAAAATTGGTTAATGGCATCATTACGTTTCTAATTTTGTCGGGTATAGTAAATAAAGAAATGAAGAAAGAAAAAGGTGAAACATTTAAAAGACCATTGATGGATATGAGTGGTAAAGAATCAAACAGTTTGTATGATATAGTACTTTCTGAACTAGCGAAAAACATGGATTTATCCGTCATTGTATTGGACCTAATCAATTTTAGATAGCCAAAATTCATCTACTTAAATATTAAACTGACAGAAAATAAGAACACAATTTGTTTGTGTGGAAGGAATCAATTTGGTTTGCTGTGTACATGGTATCTAGCAAAGTAATCTGCTCGTAAAATTGCAGAATTTGGTTTTATCCGTTATGAAACAACTTCCCACGTTTTTATAATACCACAGCAGTATGTAATGAATTTCAATGTCATGATTAACATTTAATATTTAAGATATTGAAGGAAATAAAGCTTATGTGTGTAGGGTAACAGCGTATTTTAAGTGAATTTTTGAAGTGTTTGAAACACTGGCCAGGTGAAATGCCACAAACTATGGCTCAAATTCTTCCAAATAGGGTTGTCCATGGAATGCACTAGGTGGCATAAAAATCAACAAGCGTATCTTGAAGTTATTTGGAAAGAAAACAAAACTGATGACGTCATTTGTTTACATTTTGGTGTATATGGAAACATTTGCGGTCACATGATTCCCAGCAGTGACAATATCAGCTATAAATTCGCGCTGACCCACATAGACGACTGCCTCATTTTCAGCAAGAGTTTTGACGAACACCTCATTCACCTCTCACAAGTTTTCAATCGATTCAGACAATCAAATCTACGACTGAAGCCAAGCACGTGCCATTTCGCCGCGCAAGAAGTGAAATACCTTGCACATCGATTTACGCAAGAGGGTATAGGTGTTGATACTGACAAAAATCAAGGCCGTTGTCGATTTTCCAACTCCAAAGAACCAGACGGATGTGAGAGCTTTCCTTGGTCTTTCCGGCTATTACAGGAAGTTTGTAGAAGGTTATGCTGGCATTGCAAGGCCATTACACCAGCTACTGCAGAAGGATCACAAGTTCCAATGGACAGATGCTTGCGATGCAGTCCACAAGAAGCTCAAGGAGAAACTGACGTCAGCTCCAATCCTAGCCTTTCCTGACTTCTCCGAAGATTCAAGGTTCCTCCTCTACACGGATGCTAGTCATCAGTGAATCGGCTATGTGCTTGGACAGCGTGACAAGAAGGGACGTGAAGTTGTGGTTGGCTATGCAGGGAGATCTCTACGACCAGCTGAGAAAAACTGGGGTATCAGTGATTTAGAGTGGTTAGCATTAGTCGAAGGGGTCCGCTATTTCCATACGCACCTAGCCAACAGACCATTTACGGTATACACCGACCATATTGCCTTGAGGACGTAGAAGGACAACAAGTCAACAGGTCGCCTTGGAAGATGGGCAGTATTTCTACAAGGCTATCAGTATGAAGTGGTCTACAAAAGTGGTAAACAGCACGGAAATGCAGATGCAATGAGCCATCGACACTACGCAGATGAGAAGCCCAGCGACAAAGCCTTTGAAGCAGATGACCCTCCGATTGACCCTCAGGTATCTTCAGTCAGTGTACCCATGACAGTAGAATGTAAGGAATACACATTACACTTTGAACAGACAGATAAGCCCCAGGTGAACCACTTGACAACTACCTGTAAGCCAGACACCTTATCTGAGGTGATTTGTGCCATAGATACTTATCAGCAGATGGATCCTGTAAAGTACTTGAAGGAAATCAGTGACATGACACCCGAGAAACTTAGGCAAGCCCAAATTGCAGACAGCAACTTTACGGCAATGTTCGCCTACAAAGGAGACGGAAAAGTACCTACAGAAAGGGATGATTCTCACAGGCTAGTTGCGGAATCACAGTTTTACGAGATTGACAATGGTGTACTCTACCATCTGTACTTTCGGTGATAAAATTATAGAAAAGTCGAACTCAGTCAGCCTGGACCGCTGTCACATATTACCGTTAGAAATCAGCTACCTGTGTCCTATCCAGTGAATTAGACAAATTTGTATTTCATTCTTATTTTCTAACGGAAAAATGGTAAACATTTTAGATGCATCTTTTAACTGTAAACCTTAAGTAAAAATTACTTAAGTCAAAGGTAGACCATACCCAATAACGTAAAGAGTGTTTATGTTTAAATCCCGGTTGACCGACCAGAGACAAGAGTTTTAGCCCGTCTGAGGTCCGACTCACCGGCGTGCAACTAAACAGGCCAGCAAAGCATTGAACCAGGTCCTGGATAAATTCTAAATTACATTTATATTGACAACTGTCAAATATTTAATTGAACGGTGATGAATTGGAATTAATAGCAAAAATACAAAAGCAAGCACCGATATACATCAAAAGGCCTCAACAGTAATATCGACACTGGACTACTGGAGCAAAAGAAAGTTTATGTTTAAAATCCGGTGGACCCGACCAGAGACAAGAACGTTGTCTAAACTCATAGTCAGGCCCCTCCCGTCCGTAAGACAGCTTTAAGTCAGGACCGTCATGGAGTCTGAGGTCCGACTCACCGGCGTGCAACTAAACAGGCTAGCAAAGCATTTAACCAGGTCCTGGATAAATTTTAAGGATGCAGTATGTGTATTTTTGCATTACATTTATATTGTAGCCAATTGTTTATACCGTTTAGCTGTCAAACAATTATTTCGCGCGTTGAAGTTCGTAACATGACTGCAGACTCGAGCAAACCTGAGAAACGGAAAATTTATTTTATCAAAATCAAAATCAAAATCATCGCGATATAGAACTATGGGGCTTCCGATATCTGTTGTGTTGGCTTGCTTCAATTGTAGTTCAGGTGTTAAATTTGATTGACCATGCCAATCCAAAGAAGGATTGTCAATGTTCAAAAGTTATATTATCCAGGAGATAGAATAAGGCTTCACATACATTCTGACATGACCAAAGTGTATTTCGTCTTTGAAAACCTTTCTGTCATTACAGGGGAAATAAGTGAACCATAGTTTATAATGCACATTTGTTGGTTCATTCAATCAAATCGAGAAGTTTTTACTTTAATCAGATTTTATGGCAATGCCGTAGGGGAAGTTTGTCTCAAGGAACCCTCTACATTTGAAGCCTTAGAGATAAAATATCGCCTCATAAACTAACACTGAACAGTGTATTCATGACACGTTTTGCTCAGACAAAGAATTTCCGGAGTTCGGTTTAGCCAAAAGTGATGCTTGATAAAAGTTGAATTGTATCTCATTAACAAAACGATACAACCTGCTTCATTTTTTCTTGGCTTTACCAAAAAGCTTAACTGAACTGGTCACAGGATCTTTGAAGAATTATACACTACTTCACTAAACATTATGTAAAGTAAAAGCAAATGAGGTAAAAATTCACTTAGTTTACTAAAGAGGCTTAGGATGTTTCCTGATCAAATCAAACTCATTCGACATATTGAATTACTTGTGAACGATGTTCATTAGTTCCTTTGAAGACGTTACTTTGGAAATAACTTAATGGAAAATTAAGAGCATTTGGTACCGTCAATAAGGATATTATCTAGTTTTCTATATTTTCTGAGCAAAATATACTGAAACGAACAAGAAATAGACACAGGTATAATAAGAGCTGTCGCAGGACAGCGTAGCTCGCCTGACCTATGCTTTGCCCTCAAGTCTCTCAGGTTCGCCATGATGGTACAGCATAAAACCAGTGCATGTATCTACCAACATAATCCATCAACATATTCAAAAGATATAGACTTGAAAAACTTGAAAAACCCAGAATATTTTAAACATAAAATTTCTAAGTATGTGACCCTGACCTCAAGGTCACTCAGGTGGGTCGTGATGGTACACCTATGTCCATAGATAAACACCTGGCCTGGAAGTGACCATGCCCAGCATGCCATCCACAGACATGGGTTAGTGCTATATTTTTTTTTAATCAGTATCGCTTTCTATTATATTGGTAGGATCACACTGATTGGGAGGTTTCCCCACCTAGATAGATCCATACCTGAGGAGAGCCAATCTACGAATACAAATATTTTATACCAATAGACCACCTTAAGCACGAAATCTCAGTACGAAAGACGAAAACGTGAAACAGGAATGAAGTGACGATATGTCAGACCAGTTTCACTGCAGAAGGTGGTACGACCAGGTGGTCAGAAGGTGGTCAGACAAATCACAATTGAGCAAATACTGCTTAAGAGCCCTTTTAAATCGATTGACCGTTGAGCTATTTCTGATGTCTGATGGTAAATTATTCCATAATTTTGGACCTTGGACCGAAAACGCCTTATCATAGTAAGACGAGTGCGATCTTGGAATATGCAATGCATCGGAGGTTGCAGACCTGGTGCGCCTCTCGTGGTGCTCAGAGACGTAAGTGTCTTCGGTTGAACAACCTTAGATTGGCACCGGCACGTGTATTACATTTTAATTAGAAATTAGCCCATTATTCCCCATTCCTAAGATGCTGCACATGAAGTTTGGGTTTCATTGGAGAAGATGTTTGAAAAGTGTGAACAACGACGGTGACGACGACGACGGAACATAGGTATACTTTGTGAACCTACCTGCGGCTCAGGTGAGCTAAAAGCGCGTTTTCACACCTGGTTGATTGTGTTAGCGTTTAACGACAATTGCAAACATTGCTGTTTTTTGCGCTAGTTAAGCCATTCTCTTTCTTCCTGTCTCTAGAATGGCCTCTAGAAGCATGAGACCAGTTCCATTTCAACAAAATTTTCTTCGCTCCCATAGCTCACTAAAACGAAGAAAGTCATTATGTCATATGTGCTATTTTGCTCAAAACCAATACCATTTTGTAATGGCCAAGGGGATTTAAGGCCTGATTTCGGCCTCGGTAAAAATTGAATTTTGGAATTCTGAAGATAACAGTATTGCAAATAGAATGTATATGTCCCTGCTTATAAGTTCTAGCACAAATATTACATTCAAATTACAAATGCTGCCATGGCAAATCTCTGAAAAGCATAGAAATACCACTTTTTGCAATTTTGGGTCTATTTTTAGTTATCATCATTTTCAACTACCGGCCCAAGCGACAAACAATTTCTTATTATGAAATAATTATGAAGGATCATCCAGAGATCATTTTAGTATCATTTTGTTTAATTTAATTAATTTAAACATATTTTATTCCAAATCTCACAAATAACATCGATACAAACATATAAATAGGTAAATGACGAAAAGGATTAGAACGGAAGCAGAGCTTATATAAAAAAAGAAATAAAAAAAGATGTGTTCAGAAATGGTCAAAAGCTGACCAAAAAGTGCAAAATGTGCTCTATCTATGGTTCTTGCTAAACAATTTCTCAAACAACCAACTCTTACTCAACCAACTCATGGGCTCGACTAAGATCATTTTATGGTCCACTTTTCGACTAAGATCTTTTGTATGAAAAATGATGAAAACTGGGCCCAGTTGTTCAAAACTAACGACGTCGTTAGTTAACGTTTCGTTAAAATTTCAAACATGAATATTACAAATACACTGTTATTTTTTGTTGAAAAAAAGTGAGACTGCAAAGGATTCTCACATTTTTTCAACAAAAAATAACAGTGTATTTGTTACTTTAGCTGATATTTGCTTAACAAATTTACGTCTTAACGATATCGTTAAGCTAACGATGCTTTGAACAACTGGGTCCTGGTGTGAACAATGATCTTACACTGAAGAAGTCCGGTGTTCGCTCCAGCTGATGACAACTCCAGCTACGAAAGGGGAGGGGGACTGAATCACGAATAATATACGATTTTTCTGGGCTCAAAAAAGCTGCGATTGATTAATTGTGACATGCGCACTATGCATGCGCATTTGCTATTCGTGTGAGCCGATTGATCTTTCATAAAAACATTCCGACCTTGTCCCCGCATGAGCGTTAATTTTCATGATGATGACGGTGTGATTTTATTTTGGTACATGTACGTTTGTTACAATCAGCTGTTGCCAAACTTGACTAATTCAACATTTAATTAATATCCACACGTTTGTCACTAGTGATTTTCACATTTTTTCTTATTTACAAACGTTTGTCAATAGCGATTTAAACAAATTTTCACTATTGACAAACGTTTGTCATTAGCCATTTTATCGAAAAATCTCTATTGACAAATGTTTGTCAATCGCAGATTTTACGTGTTTTTGCTATTGACAAACTCTTCCACTAGACTCTTCCTTTTATAAAAGCTTTTACTGACCAACTTTCATTTAAAAGTGGCGTTTTCTTAAAAAGAAAATAATTGCACTATTTTATGGGTTCCGTAACAATCTTTCGACCGTATTTTTATATATTAAAACTTCAGAATCTAGACAGGCTGACATTTACCGATAATGTGTATCAGTTCTTGCTTATCGTTCACGTGATGCTCCAAGTTATAACAAATACTTTTATTCTTCTTCAAAATAGTTCCGTTTTATTTCTTTCATCAATATTGATTTCTATTTAGACGTTTACAAAATTATACAGCTGAATGGAGCCAAAGTAAATTAGCCGACGTCGTTTAACGAAGAAAAATGTCAAATTAACTGCAAAACGCAGAAGCTCGCTATACTCTGTTCGTTTCATCGAGATTATTGTTTATTTTCTTCGTAATTAGGCGACTTTGGTTCTATATCAGACATATGAGACGAATGCCAGATTATCTAAATGCAATTTATCTGTATACGAAAGTCTGCGTTCGATCCGCTTTCAAAATGATGCAGTGGCTATACAAGTTTATTTTGATTTAAGTCATTGCTTGGACAGCTATAAATGCTAAAATGTGAACGTACAAGAACCCAAAGCATCATACCTTAACTCAAATGACATGCACAATACCATTACAAACTACCATTACAGACGAACCTCGATGGAATGTTCAGAAATTTAAAAACTACCACCTATATTAAAATCAGATTTTACTTACTCAAAATAGCCCTCAGTTTTGAATGATTCAATAATATTTGCTCAGTGGACAGGATAATCCTCTTTTTTTTATATAAACATATATAGTTTACATGAAATGTCCTGCCAAAGTTTTTGGAAAATTCAAATTTTTGATAAAAACTGGTTATTTTTCAAATTAAGCATTTTCAGGAATCGGTTGATTTACGAAAAAATCCATTATTTCAGTTTTTTTTTCGAAAACAAAATCCAAGACAAAATAATCTATGGACTTTATTTATCGGGCACTATTCAAGCTGGAAAAAATAGTACGGTAGTGAGGATATATGTAGTTATGTGTACATTATATCCAAATTAATAGGTAAATAAATCATAGTGTGCACTTTCTCATTACTCTCAAAATCCACTGGTCATTAGCCACCCATGAAGCAAGAAGCAGTAAAATCAAGCATCAGGAACTATTTTCTTGTAATACTTATATGCTACTCAAACTTCTTTAAGCCTCATATTTTGGTACACACCAAGGAAATATTTCCATAAAGTGAAATCTTACATCGATTAATCCAAAATATCCTCTTTATTTGCATAATTGCATTGAAAATACTGACTGCAATTAAGGAGGTGTTCTGCAAAAGTCCATGGAATATTGGTTTCTGCAATTTTCAAAAAATCATGCAAGTTTCAGAAGGTTTACATTACTCTCGAAATTTCGACTTGAATTAGGATATTTTGTAAGCGACAGTCTGAAATGCATTGTGACAAATTTTGACCGCGAGATATTCACACATGTTTGCTATGATAATGTTTGTGCTAAATATAAAAAAGATGCTGGCTTTTAACGAACAAAGAGGGAATTCTTGGTCCTTGGGTGTTGCCTTTTAAATTTGGATTGAACTTTGGATGTTAAGCACAACAATATAATAGGCTGCTAGCCAGAGGGTCGATTGCTCCTACCCCTAGGGAATTTTGCAGACATACCCTATCTTAAAGAACAATTCAAGCTGAGTAGAATAAGAGATGTTTGCACCCTGAGCGTTGGGGCGTTATCCTGTTACATACGTTACCTAAACAAAATTAAGAAATTATGATATGGTGTTTTCAGCTACAGAAAAATGACAATAGTTTTTCATTTTACTCAACTTTTTCATACTGTCTGCTTGCTGTATGTCTATACTACATATTAAAATCGTTTGAACAAAAATTTGACCCACACTTACTGTAACATATGTAACGTAATTTAAGATACCCTTTGAAAATAACACTTTTGAGTGATATCATTTACTTATACTGTTGCACTATGCATTTTTTTTTCAAAGATATGAGATTTATTTCCATCAGCATGTTCAATTGACAGATAGAAAAACCAAGGTTTGTTGTCCTGTCATATATATATTGCCTTTAATGAAGTATTTAGTAGCCCTGCCCCCAGTTTCAAATGCGAAATATTCTATTGCAACGAACGTGAAGTATGTAAAATACTTGAAACTGGTGGATATATATCATAGTTTCTTGCTTAATTATCATGAAGCATGGCTCTGAGGATCTGTAACCAAGTACCTTGGATCAAAGATTTTGATCCAGAATGTAACATGTAGCATACATGTAATGAATAACGAAGTGCATTGTACATAGCAGGAATGCCAGTACATGCCAGTCTAATGCTCTATTCCATTAGATATTTTGCAAACATATAATGATATGGCAATTTTAGCGTCAGAAAAATAAGATTTTTATTATTCCATTCATCCATCTCATATAGTCTGCATGAAACATGTCCATTCTCAACACTAAAGTTGCTTGAGCAATAATCTGACACCTACAGTGTAATGTCTGTAACATGTATTAAAATAACCCTTTCAAAATTAGCATTGTGAGTGACATCGTTTGTTTTTTTTTTAGTTACACATTCCAGCTTTTTTCAAGTATATGTGATTTTTTACGTTATCATGTTAAATGGAGGCGATGGAAAATTCCTATACTGTATATATTATACTTAATGGGTTATTTAGCAACCCTACCCGCAGTTTCGTAAGCCAAATATTGTATTGCTAGTTACGTAAAACGTGTAAATATTCGTTTCTAATGGCTATATCTAATGTCGATAATTATTTGCTTATATTTCATGCTTATGGAGAACTATAGTTCTGAGTGGGTGTCACCAAGTATCTAGGCTCAGACATCTCAATGAGGAATGTAACGTATGTAAAATATATTTATGAATGAAGAATGACGCGGTCTACAGTATATATATATGATGCTGTTTCAAAAATAGTGTCAACACTTCACGTTTCCCTGTGAATAATTTAGTTTTTGGTGTAAAACAAAATTAAAAATCTTATTCAGTTCTGATAATCATGTCTTTGGACCCCATAAATACTAGTTTTAAATGTTTAGAAATCTCTTAAAATACAGAAAAAATCAGGGTATTACTACAAAATCGTTTGTACCTGAACTGTTAATAGACCTACAATGCTGAAATAGTATTAAATAAATGTGACGGCAATGTACTAATACCCTCAGTCCTCCAAATACATCATCTGAATTTCATTTTTATGAATATTAATGAAAACTTTAGAAATTAGAGAAAATGCATAACAAATAAGCAGGTATACCTACAAAATAATTATGTTTTTCAGCAAGCTTAAGTCTGAATGTGCTGAAAATGGCAAGGGAAATTTTCTATCATCCTTCTATAATAAAAAGTCATTTGATGAGCATTAATAAAATATAATGGTTAAATGAGATGTTGGCGATTAACCGCCGAAGAATTGAGGCGGGGCCCCTATTAAACCAGATGAATCTTGGCTACTGGAAGACCTAGACAGCTAAAATTGGTATCGACCGGTTGCTAAGACAATGTTCTTTAACCATATGATGTTATTAATAAATCATATGAATGTTTGTTTCATGAATTGCAACAAGAACTTCAGAAATAAAAATAAATTGCAGAACCGTGGAGGGGAATACCAACAAAGTCACTTATATCTTCACTATCAATTCCTGTAGAGTAGTCAAAATGGCATCAAATGTTACTATTTGGTCACTTTAATAATGAATTGTTGTCATGTTATCACAAAATATATGAATTATTGTCATGTTGTCATGTATACATACCACAAAACATATGAGGTTAAAGCAAAGGTACACGCGTCCCTGTTGCTGGACATCCTTAATGTTTTGCTATTTACCATTTTTATCAATGTTTTATGAATATCCATGAAAGTAAATCTGATATGATTTGTATATAAGAGCACTGGGAAATGGTGCATTGTCCAAGCAAATATCTGATACCAGTTAAGCCCTCAAAGGCAATGAGCAGCCGGGATACAAGTGATTTTGTTGGTTTATCTCTTCATTGTTTCTCTTATTTTCTCTTATTTATGAAGTTTAATTCTAATATTAGTGACCTTTATCTGATAAGAAGGTTTATATATCAGGTTACAGTGTTATAATTCATTGCAATCATTTGATACCAGTGTGACGAATATCCATTTTAAAAACCGCAGTTTGTGTTGAAATTTCTTTAAAAGTTCTAAGTTTGATATTCGCCATGTAAAAACGCCTAACTCTGACAGTTTTCCCGATTAAAACTGACGTATCCACTGTTTTACAAGGTGATCGCTTTCGCACCTGATTCACCTACTTAGTTTTCTAGAATGGACTGTCCCGTTATAATGGAACAAACCGGATATTGCACGTGACTGGATGGGTATAAAAGGAGCAAGCGAGGCAGTGATAGTCATTATTGTGAAAGAAGTCGGACGGTTTAGATCGAAGAGAGAGACTGCAGGTAGTTGATGATGTAGTAGTAAATAGGCTTCGTGGCACGGAGCTCAGGCTTTGGGATAAGGAGAGATCATTGCGATAGCTCTTATTCCCTAGTGTTGAACCTCTTAGTGCTGAACGAACATTTGAGACTCTTTGGCCGCAGAGATCATTGCGATAGCTGGGCCTTGGTCACAGAGATCATTGCGATAGCTGGACCAATATGGAGTCTCAAATAGAAGTTCCTGGGAAGCCAGTGATTTAGGCTATAGTGGGATAGCCAACGAAACCATAGGGGTTTCAAGCCTGTCAGTGTTGAGCAAATGGCGTTTTGAATTATGAGTTCCTGGACGTAGATTGTGTTTGAAACCATCCAGTCACATATCAAGTATTGTGATAGAAATATTATCCAGCATAGTCAGACAGTAACCTATTTCTAAAACGACGTGTATGAACCACACCAAGACCTAGGGCGAGGGTTGGGATCCCATAAAACCGGTTTAAGCCCCCTAGTAATTGTATTACTAACCGTTCCAAGGCGGTGCTCTTGGTGTGGCTCATCTCGTTGAACATCAATATAGTCGTTTAAATAGCATCTTGCTCGGTACGTATTACAAGTATTAAAGCTTTCTTAGTTTAAGATATACAGAAGTACATGACTCGGTCTTTAAAACGTTACATTTGGTGGCAGCGGTGGGATAATGACAACTGCCAGACCGGGGTTGCCTTATCCATGCATATTCAAAATCAAATTATTCGAACTATTGTGGAACCTTTTGCTTTTAATTCTTTAGGTATAAGAACCTAGTTGGAGACATAAATATATAAAACAAAATTCGGGACGAATTTTCTTGAAGGGGAGATAGTGTGACGAATATCCATTTTAAAAACCGCAGTTTGTGTTGAAATTTCTTTAAAAGTTCTAAGTTTGATATTCGCCATGTAAAAACGCCTAACTCTGACAGTTTTCCCGATTAAAACTGACGTATCCACTGTTTTACAAGGTGATCGCTTTCGCACCTGATTCACCTACTTAGTTTTCTAGAATGGACTGTCCCGTTATAATGGAACAAACCGGATATTGCACGTGACTGGATGGGTATAAAAGGAGCAAGCGAGGCAGTGATAGTCATTATTGTGAAAGAAGTCGGACGGTTTAGATCGAAGAGAGAGACTGCAGGTAGTTGATGATGTAGTAGTAAATAGGCTTCGTGGCACGGAGCTCAGGCTTTGGGATAAGGAGAGATCATTGCGATAGCTCTTATTCCCTAGTGTTGAACCTCTTAGTGCTGAACGAACATTTGAGACTCTTTGGCCGCAGAGATCATTGCGATAGCTGGGCCTTGGTCACAGAGATCATTGCGATAGCTGGACCAATATGGAGTCTCAAATAGAAGTTCCTGGGAAGCCAGTGATTTAGGCTATAGTGGGATAGCCAACGAAACCATAGGGGTTTCAAGCCTGTCAGTGTTGAGCAAATGGCGTTTTGAATTATGAGTTCCTGGACGTAGATTGTGTTTGAAACCATCCAGTCACATATCAAGTATTGTGATAGAAATATTATCCAGCATAGTCAGACAGTAACCTATTTCTAAAACGACGTGTATGAACCACACCAAGACCTAGGGCGAGGGTTGGGATCCCATAAAACCGGTTTAAGCCCCCTAGTAATTGTATTACTAACCGTTCCAAGGCGGTGCTCTTGGTGTGGCTCATCTCGTTGAACATCAATATAGTCGTTTAAATAGCATCTTGCTCGGTACGTATTACAAGTATTAAAGCTTTCTTAGTTTAAGATATACAGAAGTACATGACTCGGTCTTTAAAACGTTACACCAGATTCAGTACAGCAATGCTATTAGTAACCTAGACACAAGCCATTTTGTAAGGTATACCCTCTTATTTTCCGTGATTCTTCTCCAGTCTGTAAAAATTGCATTAATATTCATTAAACTTAAAATAAGTTAATTCATTTATCAGACTAGAAGACAAATTGCATAGCCCAAAGCATCAAGCTGCTACCACTTTTAACATTCTAGGTCTATTGACATGCCAGACACTAGTAATTATGTAAGTATAAATGCTATTTTTCCGTGATTTTCCAACCTTTTATATGTTTTTATATCAATATTGATAAATATGCAAATGAGATAATTTTCAAATAGACCCAAAACATCTGCAAAATTGCCAAATGGTATCGCTGGTGAATAAACTATGTGCAACAATGATAGCTTGGGTCTGAAATACGTTTTTATGGGTTAGTTTAAACATATTTTATTCAGATAAACAAACATACCAATACACATGGTAAGACAATTTCATGATGAAAAGGATTAGAACGAAAGCGAGGCTTATATAGTTCATCTCCTTGACAGACGTAAGTTGTATTGCATTGGCGGATAGGTACATGATTATTTGGTATCTGATTGATCTTTGAAATATGAATTCAATATGCAAAGAGGGAAAAAATAACTCGTGAAACAGAGAGAATAAAACAAAATGGTCACAAGTGTAAAAAATGGATATACACGTCCATACTGCAAATCAGAATTTTCTTAATAATAATCGGATGGAAAGACAGGGAATAAGGGAGGGAGTATGGTCTCAAGGCGTTCAGTACAGCATATGTAAGATTTTGACGTCGCATAAAATTCATTTGCGAATATTAAAAGCGTTGGGAATCAATAATAAAATCGTGAACGTGCTTAAAAATTTGCTCATTTATATCGCTGCTAAGAGATGGATTACCTTGTAATAAAGTAATTACCGTTGGAGTGCAATAATTCGCAACTGAATTCAAAAGAACTACCCGTTGTCGGTTATACAAGTTGCAATGAAAAAAATAGTGTTGCGCGTTTTCAAGACTACCACAACGGCACATTGGTGAGTCAGAAATGTTTCTAACGAATAGATCAAAATTTAAGGAACTGCAGCCTGTGCGTAACCGTGTATGTAGTATCTGTGCTTTACGTTTTCCATAATAGTAGTATCGTGGAACTGAGGGTTTGTCCTTTTTCAAAAACCATTTGAAAAACCATTCGCGTCTTTTTTGAAGTTTGTCCCAACATGTTTCTTTATAAAGATTAGCGAGAGAAATTGATTTGGTAGTACCAGTAACTATTCTAGCTGCTTCTAATTGGATTTTTTCTAAGTCACTTTTTTCGTATTCTGAACAGTTATCCCAAATAACGTCTGCATATTCTAACGTGGCCGTATAAATGTTTCGGCCGTATAGATTGTTTCGAGGGGCTTCCTATCAAGTTTGAATTTAAGTTTCCTCATAACGTTTATTCTGCACCATGCTTTTTCTTTCAGATATGATATATGTTGATGCCAGCTACAATCATTAGACAGATATACCCCCAGGTGTTTGTGGCACTCAACTTCCTCAATTTCGATATTTTGCACGAATAAAGGTGGATGATCTGGACGGATTAGTTTACGGGAGACAAGAAAGGACTCACTCTTAGAAGGATTGAAAGTGACTAGCCATGTGGCAGCCCATCGGGTTATTTTCCCAAGATCAGAATTTAGACATGCAGCGGAAGCTGCAGGATCATCGACGATGATGAAAAGGCTCGTATCATCAGCAAATAATCGTATATATGAACCAATGTCTTCGACTATGTCATTTATATAGTCTAAGAACAATAAAGGACCTAATATGGATCCTTGTGGCACTCCTGCTCTGATAAATGCCCAATCTGATGAGGCCCCAGGTAGTACTACACGTTGACGTCTGTTAGATAGATAATTTCGAAACCAAGACAGTGCTTCTCCTGCGACACCAGCAGCTTTAAGTTTGTGAACGAGACCCGCGTGCCACACACGATCAAATGCATTGCTGATGTCGCAGAAGACAGCACGGACTTCTATTTGAGCATCCAAGGCCTCACAGAAGATATGATACAGATACGTTAATTGGTTGACTGTCGAGTCGCCCGGAATGAAACCTGACTGAAGAGAAGATAGCATGTTATTATTTTGAAGATGATTAAATAGATGTTTGAACACGACTCTTTCAAAAACCTTGCTTTCAGAGTTTAAAAGGGAGATTGTTAGAGCTAAGAGATAGATCACCTTTCTTTGGGACAGGGCTAACGTGAGCGTCTTTGTAGGTTTTCGGAAAAAATCCGCATTGTAAAGATTGGTTAAAGAGAGTGCAAAAAGGCGTCGATAGTTCTTTTGAGAGTTCTTTCAGTACACGGTTGTTTAGTCCGTTTGGACCTGATGCCTTACCAGTTTTGAGAGTTTGGAGTATAGACTGAGTGTTATAAGAGTGGTAACTGTGGGAGAATAGCATTTGAGTCATCAAGAATGGTCTGTTTTTGAAAGAATGTATTAAAGACATTAGCTTTCTCATAGTCATCAGTAACGATGTGACCATTGGCTTCAAGAGGGGGGATATTTGAACTGAATGTAGGTTTTATGAAGCTTTTTAGAGTTGACCACCAATCTTTTGGTGAAAGTGATTTAGACTGTAGTTTTTCTGCCATTCCATCGAAATTGTTTTTTAGAGGATCGAACCAAATCGTTGACTTCATTTCTAAGTTCCCTAAATTTTGACCAATGGTTTCCTGAATTAGTACGCTTTGCTTTTTTATAAGCGCGCTTGCGTTTACGTATTTTCCGTTTGAGAAACGTTGTTAGCCAAGGTGGCTCGAAGGGTCTTACTTTGATATTTTTGTTTGGAATGCATTCACGTGATAGAGAAATTATTTTAGACTCAATATTACTAGCATAAACATCTATATCATCATCTCGTAATGCATTCCAATCAAAAACAGATGCTTTTTCACGCATGAGGTCAAAGTTGCCATTATTATAACTGTATATATGTCTTGTAAAGGTTTTAGTTTTCGGTTTCGTGAACTTCAGAATACCAAATACAGGACAATGGTATCTTATGTTTTGGTTTAGAAAAGGATCGCCTACTCCACTGAACATTAAGTTGTTCTTATTGGTTACCAAAATTATATCAATCAAAGAACAAGATTTCTCGGTATAGTGCGTTGGCTCAGTAATTGACTGATGTAACGAGAATTGGGCACAAAGAATATCGATTTTTCTTCTTGCCTGTGAGTTAAGATAATTGAAGTTAAAATCTCCTGTGATAATTACATCCGAAATGTCCGTGTCAATTGCCAAAGCGATAGAATCTTCAATGTTTGATAAATACTGGGAGTCAGACTCAGGTGGCCTATAGAAGACACCATAGAGAATACTCTTGCGATTGTGTATGAGTTCAATCCAAATTGATTCAATACCTCTTACTTCTAAGTCATCTCTTCGTTTGTAGTGGATGCCATCTTTGACATAATATGATGACGCCCCCGTGGGGGTCTTCAGGCCTATCTTTACGCTCCGGTTTGTTGTAGGATTGCAAAATTATGTCTTCAGTGGAGATGTCAGGGCTTAGCCAAGTTTCAGTAAACGACATGATATCTATGTCATGTAATTCTGCTTGTAAGATGTCAAGTTTGTTTACAATACTTTGAACATTGTACTGAACAAAGGAGAGGTTATGGTGCAAGCTTAGATGGGAGAAAATGTCGGTTGATACATTTGATACAAGGGACGAGTCATTCGAAGATTCAGCTGCTTGGGGGCCGGGGTTAGGATGAATGTCACCCCCACAAAGTAAAAGTAAGCTTAGCCATGTTGCTATATTTAGTACAAAAAGTAGACGCAGTCCCCCCAACAAAAATAGCAAAACAAAATGGAAAAAAACATGATCAAGATAGAGATCATGTCTACATAGGAATATGATGGAGGTAATACTAGCATGCACGTTTATGAAAAAAAAAAAAAGCTGCGCGCTCGCGCGTGCGTGTGTGTGTGTTTTTTAAGTTTGTTTGCATATTTTATGGGTTTTGAATGATTTTTGGCCATTTTAATGTTTAAATTAAAATTCACAAATATGCAAATAAAATAATATGCATAACTTACCTTAACATGAAACGGCTATAGTGAAGAAGCTTAAAAATGAAACCAAGTTCAGTGGTCTATGATAAGTCATAACGTATATATGATCAATTTTGTAGGTCAAACCTCATGCGGTATTGGTAACACTGTAACATGGCGTTACAACGTTACAACTGAGGAATTATGGACAATTCGGACCTTGGCTAATTCGGCCCTTGTCAATTCGGACCCTAAAAAATTCGGCCCTAGTCAATTCGGACCTCGACCACTGGTCAATTCGGACCCCGACCACTGGTCAATTTGGGCCCTTTTTTATTGGTCAATTCGGAGCTCAAAAAGAAAAATTCTTTGGTCAATTCGGACCTTTTCTCTTGGTCAATTCGGACCTTTTCCATTGGTCTATTCGGACCTTTGCATTATGTATTTTTCATAAAGAAAACTGTGTTCAGATTAAAAACGAGCCGTCCTAACATCATGAACATCCATGAACAGTCCGTTCAATCTGCTGTCTCGTTTTGATAGAATACTTATTGCTTTAACGGTTGTTGTAAGCAGGCTTAACTGATTTCTTGCTGTACTGTATGACGGACTCGCATTTCATAAGGTAAAAATGTGGTTTGTGCCATACGCCAAACGATCGTGAACTACAAAACACAAAGTACCCGAAAGAAGCAGATGGGCTGCTTGAGCTTACATGCAAAGCTTATTCACAACTGACTGACAGTCTGATCACTGGTTAACCGCTCAGAAGGTCTGAGCGTGCCCAGGAAAAGTGGTAAAAGTCAAACCATCCATACATATAAGCCCTAGTGTTTACTTGCATGGTTATATTTTCAAGTGCATTTTCGGTGTCATGACATCGTAATGTTGGTTTAAATTCCTTCAAAATGGTGGCAACGTTCCGACATGACCATAGCTGTTGACTGGAATATAAAGCCACATATCAATCAATCAATCAATCAATCAATCAATCAATCAATCAATCGATCAACAAAAAGTATTTCAATCGCGAATACAGCATGAAATAACGGCATGGGTACTACAATGAATTTTTATTTTAATGATTTGAAGACATAAGAAATCCTTAAATCATCTTGAATGGATTCAAACATTGGTTGATTCGGACCTTATTTTTGTTTCACATGTGAAATGAAGTGTGTTTAAGGTAACCGGGCACCCGAGGCACATAGGGGTTACCCCCAGTCTGCCCACTGGGATTAGTTAAGTACACTCGTGAACAACGCGTGACAACCAAGATCGGACGATTGTCCAAGTCACGTGTTGACCTACTTAAGGCACAAACACACCCAAGTAAACAATTGTTTGTCCTTGAAAACCACGAGTGCAAATATGGCAGTTTTTAGAATTTAGAATGCAAAATCGGACTAAAAATCGGGTTCTAGAATGTGAAACATGTCAATTTCACATGTTTCACTACCCTATCAACATGTCAGCGGGTCCTAAAAAGGACCAAGAGGAAAGCAAAAGGGACTTACGTCGACATAGTGGCTCCCTCTGCTTCTCAAACGACAGGGTCTCGTCTCTTTGGCTGGAAGTAGTGTCGAGGCGGTGGTTAGTCAGTCACACTGCAGCTCCGGATACACCGCTCGTCGGTCTGCATCCGTCAGAACTCAGTTTTCCGTCGGTTAACATCCTCTTCTTCCTTCCAGCTTCTCCCACGATCAACGTAGACGAGGCCCAGGTCGGGAAATGCGCTGCCTGCTTCTTCGCCTAAAGACTGCCCAGCCACCACGACAAGGTGAGCAGTGTCCGACTTTCGGCTGGGGTTTCACATGTGGTCAATTCGGACCCTAAACAGAATCTGACATTGGCTAATTCGGACCTTAATCTGATTCGGACCTTGGCTAATTCGGACCCTATTTAAAAAAAAAAATAATAATAATAATAATAATAATAATAATAATAATAATAATAATAATTGGCTAATTCGGACCTCGATTTTGCGGGGTCCGAATTGACCAGTGGTCGAGGTCCGAATTAGCCAAGGTCCGAATCAGCCAGGGTCCGAATTGTCCACAGCTGAGGTCCGAATTAGCCAAGGTCTGAATTGTCCACGTACCCAACTGAGGCACATCTAGCAAATGAAAATAACACAAGCATGTCATTCTTACCTTGCACATTGGTGTGTTCAGCTTGTAATCCACAGAAACTATTACAGAAACCCTTATTTGTTATAAATGTAAATTCACATATTTTTGTTACATACGTTACACCAATTGAGAACCATCTATGTCAACTTAATAAAATTATGTATAACACATATTGCCCTTGAAGATGGTAGAATTATGGTAAAACAACCTATTGTTCAATCCCAATTAAAGAATACTGCAAATATAATAAGGTGGTAACAGTTGTTATTTTTAAATGACCGTTTCACCGTTACGCCCCGGCGTACAAAATGCAAACATCTCTCATTTGAATGCAAATAACACAAACATGACATTCTCACCTTACACATTGGTGTTTGCAGAGTTGTACTCCACAGAAACTATTACTGAAAACCTTATTTGTTTATAAATGTAAATTCGCATATTTTTCTTACATACGTTACATACGTTATACAGATAGAGACCCATATATTTCAACTTGATAAAATTATGCATCCCACATATTTTCCTCGAAGAATCTTGCAGAAAAATTGTAGAATTATGGTAAAACAACCTATTGTTCATTCTCAATCAAAGAATACTGCAAACATAATAAGCTGGTAACAGCTGTTATTTTTAAATAGCTGTTACACTGTTACGCCCCGGCGTACAAAGTGCAGTCATCTCTCATTTGAATCAGTAAAGATTGCTCTTTAAGATAGACTATGTCTGCAAAATTCCCTAGGGGGGAGCAGGACCTTTTTCAGCCAGAAGTCTATAAATAAGGTCGCAGGACAGCGCGCTCGACTGCTTCTGACCTTTGTCAAACATAAGGCCAAACCCGACCTGTAACCCAAAGCTCATACATATTTTTGTCTTGATGCAATAAGGCAAAATCATTGAACCATTTTCTTTTTATTTTATACAATGCACAGGCATTTTCCAATGCACAAGGTAGGCGGTGAAAATGCAAAAACAAAATTTTTTTGAAAACACGAATAATTTTGGTACCACATTGTTCCTTATGTTCTAACTAAGAAAATGAATACCTACACTTTATGTTTTCGTTCATAAATAACGGAGTTATAGGCGTTTGAATTTCTGAAGTGAGACACATTTAATGACGTCAAGTAAATGGAAACGTCAGAAGTAATCCAAAAAATCTGACGTCATTACAGTGACGATATAGGCTGATATCAGTCACTAGTGACTTTTGATATCAGTGAGATTTGATATCAGTGAAATTTCATATCAATGAATATACCAATTTTATCAAGTTTTGATATACATTGGGTTTCACTGTAAAGTATAAAATAAAACTACCTAAGATTTAAAGGTCTCACTCATATTGTGAAAGAAGTGTGTTCATATACAACTGGGTGCCAATATACAAGGCAAAATCACTGAACCGTGAAATAAGGTCACACTGACTTATAAGTATGTTAGGGTCAAAGGTCTAGTCATACTTACTCATAATGTGAAAGAAATATGATCATGTACCCATTGAGTGTCGAGATATAAAGCAAAATCACTGAACCATGAAATAAGGCCATTGTGACCTATAAGTATGTTTGGGTTAAAGGTCTGGTCATACTCATTCATAATCAGAAAGAAGTATAAAAAAATAACAACTGAATGTAAGGCAAAATCACTGAACCATGAAATTAGGTCACAGTGACCAAGGAATACTTTATGGTCAAAGGTCTTGTCATACGCAAACATATCATGAAAGAAGTATGTTCATGTACCAGTATAGGGCAAAATCATTGAACCGTGAAATTAGGTCATAATGACTTTAGGGTCAAAGGTCTTGTGTCACGCAAACATAAAGTGAAATAAGTTTGTTCATAAACCAATTGAGTGCCGAGATATAAGGCAAAATCACTGAACCATGCAATAAGATCAAAGTGACCTATAAGTACGTTTGGGTTAAAGGTCTGGTCAAACTCAATCATAATCTGAAAGAACTAAGAAAAAATACCAACTGAGTGTCAAGATACGGGGCAAAATCACTGAACCATGAAATTAGGTCACATTGACCTAGGAATACTTCAGGGTCAAAAGTCTTGTCATATGCAAACATATCGTGAATACAGTATGTCCATATACCAATTGAGTGCCGAGATATAAGGCAGAATCATTGAAACGTGAAATTATTTCATAATGACCTAGGACTACTTTAGGGTCAAAGGTCTTGTCATACGCAAACAAAGTGTGAAAAAAGTTTGTTCATAAACCAATTGAGTGTCGAGATAGAAGGCAAAATCACAAAACCGTGAAATTAGGTCACAATGACCTATCAGTATATTGGGGTCAAAGGTCTGGTCATACTCTGACATAATCTGAAAGCAGTATGAAAATATACTAATTGAGTGTCGAGATATAAGGCAAAATCACTGAACCGTGGAATTAGGTCACTGTGACCTATAAGTATATTGGGATCTACGGCCTGGTCATACTCACCCATAATCTGAAAGAAGTACGCAAATATACTAATTGAGTGTCGAGATATAAGTCAAAATCACTGAACCATGGAAAGTAGGTCAACCTACCCTTATCGTCATGACACACATGTCAGTGTCACAAAGTTAAAAAGATGAATGACCAACCATCTTCCTGAGTTGTTTCTATTAAGAAATAAAAAGAAATTCAGGTAGTTCTAGATTTTGACCTCTAGCCCACCCCTGACTCCGACACAATCCCTTAATCCCCTCCGGTCAAGCCCAACCCCCCTGGTGTGGTATTGTCAGTTTGACGTTTCACCAGTAAACTATTCTGATTCTGAGGTCCGATGCCATGGAACCTAAAGTGTATGAAGTATGAATGCTTTATGATCAGTTGTTGTCAAGATATGGGCTCTTTGTAAAAGTTACACAGCAGTACATCCATTTTTATAGTGTTCTAGTTTTTAACCTGTAACCCCACCCCAGGCATGGACGCAGGGATCCGCTGCCATGAAATGAAACTCAACCCTATTGGGTACCTATGGTCCAATTATGAAAGCCCTCTGATAAAAGGTTTTCAAGATATAGACTTCTACAATACCAAACCACAGAAAAGCCTACTAATTAATGGTGTTCTAGATTTTAACCTCTAGCCCCACCCCCTGACATGGACCCAGGAATCCGATACCACGGAATGCAAGCCGACCCTACAGGGTGTCAATGGCCCAAGTATCAATGCTTTCTGATGCGTGGTTGTCAAGATATGGACTTCTAGAAAACTTTAACGCAAGAATAGCCATTTTTTGAAGGTGTTCTAGATTTTAACCACCAGCCCAAGCCCCTGGCCTACCCAGGGGCCCGATGCCATGGAATGAAAGCTAACCCTACAGGGTATCTATGGTCTAAGTATGAATGCTTTCTGATGAGTGGTTGTCAAGATATGGACTTCTAGGAAACTTTAACGCAAGTATGGCGCGCACGCGCACGGTAACGGGAACGGGAACGTGGTCGACCGGGGTGACTGCAATAGCGCTAAGCACTTCGTGCAGTCGAGCTAAAAATACAACCTTGATGCTTTTTAAAGTTTGCGTAGTACATGTATATGACGATGTCAGTGAATAAAGACAAGATCGAAACGAGACAATCAAGTAAGATAATTAAATGGGTTAATTTCCTCAGTTGATAATATCGAACGTCTCTCATGTTAAAATTAATTTAATTTTCACGAAAATTAAAGTTTGAAGAAAAAACATTGAATTTAGATAAACTGATATTGACAACTCAAGCTCCATTAAAGTGTTGCTCAGCCACAAAACTAAAGCAAATCAAAGCGACTGGTAAGGTTACTGTCTCACCTTCACGTATCAGCGGCGTATCGCTTGTGTAGATACGCCAAGATCCCAGGTGTATTTTGTTCAAGCGGCGTATATGCGACGCAAGCGTGGCGTTCCGGCTACGTTCCTGAGAAGAAGTCACGGTATTTGACATTATCGAGCAAATTGTAAAAGGTGTAACAATAGGTCTTAGCCATTCAGGGTTGAAGTAAATATTTATAATTTCTGTGTAAGTAGGACAAATAAGAAAAAAAGTGATTTTTGTTGAAAGCATTGAAGAGTGGAAAAACATCATTTAGGTTTTTTTTTATTTTGTGCTTGACATTTCTATAGGAGTTTCCTGTAAAGCTGGTTTGAGTTCCAGCTATTTTATATTTCTGATTGTTAAAAGTCTCCCCTTCTGTTGTGATTCTATTAGTTTCATTTTTTGATGTTGATGTTTTCACCTTTCACATGCGTTTTCATATTTTAGTTCATTCAGTGACTTAATTACGGAAATCACTTCTCTTTGTATCAGTACCTAATTGTTATTTTTCATCTGAGTTTAGGGTGGGACTTTGCTTCCAATTGTACAAGATCCTTAAAATTGCTTTCTTTACCTTTTGCTGTAAAGATAACATCTTTTTCTCTGTCCTTTCCAAATTGGTATTGACTCTGGTAAAAGTTTAGCCAGGGCAATAATGCATATTTAGGCGTTAACCATGATTTTGTTAGTATCATGCATTTGGTAGGTTGGGAATGACTTTAAGTTCTTACTTTCTCTTCATACCAATTTTTGCCAGTTTTCTGTAAAACCGGTATAAGCCCCCAGTAATTTTATATTACTGATTGTTTCAAGGCGATACTTCTGTTGTGGTTCTAATTGTTTTGTGTTTTGGAGTCGAATTTTGGTGCTGTTTGAGCCTTATGTACGTTTTCATTTTTAGTTCAGTTCGGGTAACTGAGTAGCCTGAGTAACTGAGTAACTGAGTAGCCTGAGTAACTGGGGAATATCTGCTCACTCGGCTTACGATATGTTTTCTTGGTATAAGTACCTAAGTGTCATTTTAGTTTTTTCCCCACCCCTCGGTTTATGGAGTTGGAATTTCTTACTGACTGCGCCATTTCCTGATCATTGCCTACTTGTACCTTTCACTACCATGGGTAGATCGCTGATCTTACAGACAGCAGCTGGAGATGCATTTGTGTGTTGGACTTTCTGAGATGACATTTGCTGAGCCGGCTTTCTTGTCTCAATTGCAGATAGAACATCTGAATTTGCCATCATGGATGCCATCAATAATATATAAAAGGTTTCATTAAATACATGTACATGTAATACCATCATCCTCTTTGAAATCATCTTAATTTTGGTATACCTGAATACATGGACAATTTTCAATACATCTTTTGCATTACCATGGCAATAACAGCAAAATCCATATTTGGGAGACTTTTTGCAAACCATCTTGAATATATACGTAAAATACCTAATGGCTTTTGTAAAGTAATATCAGCCTCTTTGAAGAAAAAGAATGCTTTTCATATATTTCAAGCAAAATGATAACACTATTGTCAAATAATAAGCATCTGGATGCCATCTTGGATGCCACCTTTAACATATTTACTTGTAAAGTAATATTTAATGATGTTTTGACATTATATAATCATTATTAAGACATCTTTATAAGCCTGCACCTAATAAATGATTATTTTGATAGATATTAAGCATAACAATCATTAATAGCAAAATATGTAATTTGAAAGCCATTTTGGATGCCATCTTGAATATTTTCAAAACTATATGGAGTTTTTGGTAACTGAACTGACCACTTTAATAATCTAGATTCTGACTGCACCTCATAAAGTGATTGATTTCAATAGATTTTAAACAAAACCACAATAATTGCAAAACCCCTTATTTGGAGGCCATCTTTGATGTCATCTTGAATATGTTTAGTCGCCCAAAAAAGTAGACAAGGTGGCATACTCTCTTATTTGTTAGAAGAGGTAATTTGCCAGCATTATAAGGGCATCTATATAGCATGTACCTATTAAATGATTATTTTTGAAAGGTAATAAGCATAATAATCATCAGTTGCAAAAGATATGTAATTCGGAAGCCATTTTGGATGTCATCTTGAATATTTTCAGCACGTAATGATTTTTTTTTTAAATTAACCTAACCATTTCTAATAACCTAATAACCTAGATTATGCCTGCACCTCAATAAGTAATTAATTTCAATTGATTTAAACAAAAGACAGCAATTATTGCAAAACTCATTATTTGGTAACCATCTTTGATGCCATCTTGAATATCTTGAGTTGCCCAAAGGTGACAAGGTGGCACCATCTCTTATTTGTTAGTAGAGGTCATTAGCTATCAAAAACATTTTCTATACAGTTACCCCAAATCCAGGTTGACCAAAAAATCCCCTATATTCTACAGGACTACTAGAGACCATAACCATGGAAGTGTTTTTCGTTATAAATAATTTCCCTTTCTTTCTTTTTTTTCTGTCTATAATCATTTCATGTAAATATTATTTTTCAAAATAAATTCATCAAAATTTAAATTTATAGTAAATTGAGCCCTCCGACAGGTTGCTAAGTATCTTAAAGCAGGAAGCAAGTACCCTTGGTCATTCGATATATGGTTTAAGCAATAATATGGTAGAACGTGGTAAAATGTTCTGTTCTATTCTGTTCTAGATACATTGATAGAAAAAAATCTTTCGTCAGCCGGAACCGGAATTCGGCGGTAGCGACTAGCAACACCTACTCACGTCGAAACATTCGAAATATTGTGTTGACAAACTTTTTTCGGCTGCGGCTTCCCTAAATGGACTAATTAATCTTAAGATACTTACTCAAAAATATTTTTGTTCCCGATAGATCATGACAACATGACGTCACAGTTTTGTTAAGTATGACGTCATATGGTTGCGTTCGGTTAACTGCACAGTACACGACCGTTGTCCTCAACCGTTGTCGCACTGAGCGGCGAAGGTTCGTATGAAACAAAACGATCTCCATTACTTCGGAATGGTCTATCCTAAAAGTACAGAGCTAGAACTATATGTTGTACGAAAATCATTGTAAATTGTGCAAAAAGAAAAACTGAAGAATTTTATGGCTCATTTCCCTGTGTGTCCCTGATCATCTGGGTAAGGTCCTACCCGGTGGGTCTTTTAGCTACCTGCTCCGTCTGAAAGAAACGTGTTTTTTCCTAATTACCCTATCCTCTGCTCCCTAAATCCTTAAAAGTTTATGCTTGCTCTTCAGATCCCTGAAAATTGCAGGGCCCCAGGGTGAGGAACTTAGCCTATCAGCTTTTAAAAGGAGCAGAGCGTCGCGCCAAAGGTGGTTCTTTATTTCGTATCATAATCTGGCTTTATTACTGTTTGAAGCTATTTGAAGCTAGTCCGTGACAATTTCAAGCAGCTGTTCTAAATCATATCGCTGTCTTATTCAAGGCAAAAGATGTAAATAATCGGACAAAGTTTATCCCTGGCCTTCAGAAAGTACGGTCAACTGCTCTTACTTTGACGCTTACGAGGAACTGGTTGATTTTTCATGTATATGCTGAAAGAGTACCGAATAAGTCATTTACGTTAGTATTCATAGAATCGCCAGGTTACTTTCTTAAGGGGAATCATGAGCACACTGTTTGCGCAACGTCGGCGTTTAGTATGTGCATGTTACGCGTAGCTTTTACGCTTTTGTTTTGATTTCTCAATGACGTTGCAAACTGTAGAATCTTATTATGTATGTTTCTGCATAATTAAGTGCTAAAGCGGGTATACTTATTGTTCATTTTTATTTTAAAAGAAGTTCTGTGGTTGTTGATATATCCCAATTCGTGTATTAGGTTAATTATATGTAAAGACGGTTATTTCGCTGTTGATGACGTCGCATAAATATACTCAACGTCAGTGCAACGTTTGGCGTTACTGAAACGAAAACGGCGGGAATATTGAACATTTTTCCGACGCAATCAGGTGACCCCCATTTTTTATTACAAATTTTAAACGGTTACAATGTTTCCTATCTGTTGGTGTAATTTAATCAAAATCATATGCGTAGTGTAGAAGATATCTCAAAAATACGTACTTTTTCCCGGTTTGAAACAATGGCGGAAAAGTTAATTTTGATTGTAATCTCCTCAATTTAAGAGCAAAAAGTCTCAAAATGTACGAAAATAACATTCGTCTTGTGTTTGAGTTGTTTTTGCAGTAATAACATATGTATTAAAACACATGTCCGATCCGAGTGATGTTTTCTGAAATGCAAGAGAAACATCCAAAAACTTTTGATACCATGGAAACGAGGCCGGTGATCCCCATTTTTATTTCGATTTTAGTCCAAGGATACAATTATCTTGAATCATATGAAGTTTCATGAAAATTATATGCGGGAATCAATAAGTAATGTTTCCCTTTAAACGCGCACTTAAAACCTTTTTGTTTTGTTATATGGGCCACAACATGAGAAAATGTACCTTCGGACAATTTTTGGGGTATTAGAAAAACAAAATTACTTTGAATGTATGTTGTTTCTCGAGTCTGTTAGTCTTTATTTGACCAGATTATTTCAGTTATTTTGTGAGTTATGACCAATTTACTATAATTATGAACCCTACAAACGTCATTGTCCTGAAAAATAATGTCAAAGTTGCGTAATGCATTTTTCTGCATG
This sequence comes from Rugalucina vietnamica, assembly GCA_964017185.1. Classification (NCBI taxonomy): domain Eukaryota; kingdom Metazoa; phylum Mollusca; class Bivalvia; order Lucinida; family Lucinidae; genus Rugalucina; species Rugalucina vietnamica. Next base: position 17,580,676 of record OZ024881.1, on the reverse strand, counting down.
TTTCTAGAGCTTACAAAACTGTGCATTTGCTTAAAACTGTGTAAGCACTGGTCATAACCTATTGTTAAGATAAAAGCACACCATCCTAACATCCAATACCTCATAATTATTTTGTCTATTTTTATGATGATGTGGTTGCTATGGTTACCGTTTAACTGTACATATAGGAAAATTATGTATATAATGGGCTTAAACAAGGGCAGATATCTCTAAATTTGGAAAATAAAAATGTTTTATTACTCATTCATTTGGTAGCCCAGTGTTCAAAGGTTACAAATACAATGTTATTTCTAACACGTATGTTACATTATTTTTCCGCATTTTGCTGCTTTCTACCAGTGATATCAGATTGTCCGAAGGTACATTTTGTCACGTTGAGGTTCAATATTATATCAAATGCACACGGAAATATAACTTCAAGCGTTGTAATTGATAAATTAACTTCTGGGATGTTATCTTGTTTAATTTTCTGTAGAATCTTTTGAAGTGATGACAGCTTGAGTGCTTTCTGAGAAGTTGTTTACTTTTCTTCTTTTGCAAAGTCTACTGTCAAGAATAGTTCAAGAGTCTAAAAGAGGAAACACTGCATCTTTTGACTTTAAAGCACAGCTGGTTTACATGGAAATTACACATTAAAACATTAGCAAAAACCGTTTGCATACAAATCAAACTAACAACCACACATCAACGGATAACATACGTGTCTGGATACGATGGCATGGTTTGTGGCGATTTTGTACTAACAGGAATCTTGACTACCCAAACCATGATCGATACACATCAATACAAGCTTCGCACAACAATGTTAAAATCAAAGTTATTCTTTTCATATTCTCTAAAATGTGCCTTTCTACACACAAATACACACGACAAGTAATAATTGACAAGACAATTGCACAAAAGATTCAAATTCTCCAGGGGGAACATGCCTACAGAACAATCCTGCGGCGCTTCTCACCTTTTGTTCACATTTTTAAACTTAGCAAAATAATTTCCTTTGACTGGTCTCTCTAAAATATATGCGTTCCTTCATTGCTTTAAAGACCCAAGAATAAAATAGGCAACACAGCTTGGGTATCAAATGTGTTATTAAGTTATTATTTTTGCAATCGATTGGAAGCATGAAAGTAAGCTTTGATTATCCAAGGATTGATTTTAAAGATAAAATAAACATATTTTATTTTTTTAAAAAAGTATATAAAAAAAAAAAAAAAAAAAAAAAAAAAAAAAAAAAAAAAAAAAAAAAAAAAAAAAAAACAGTCATTAGGAAATGGCGGACTCAGAAAGAAAATCCCATTAAATTTTCCAGTATGTGGCCACTTAGCTACCGGGACTTATCTAAATATATGAAAAGGTACAAGCTGGCAACGATCAGGAAAAGGCGCAGTCAGAAAGAGATTCCCACTCCAAATAACGAGATAGGAAAATAAACTAAATTAACAGTCACGTACTTATACTATGAAAACATATGCTAAGCCGAATGAGCAGCTATTTTCCCAATAGGTGGCCACTCAGTTACATTTCAGTCAGTAATCATGACACATAAGGCACAAACAGCACAAAGTCCTAAAATAAGAACCACCACAAAAGTATCGCCTTGGAACGATAAGTAATATAAAATTACTGGCGTGCTTAAATCGATTTTACAGGTACCTAACTTCACCCTCGGCTTCTGCTGTTCGGTCCTCGTGGTGAAATGAATCATCATGGACAAACAAATAAATCATAATTAGCACCATGATGAATCAAAAACAAAGATTCACAGATTGAGTAAGCCGCCCGACGATGGAGATCCCTGGGCGCCAAATAACTTACAAACTCCGGAGCAAAAGACAAAACACCAGTTGAACTCCGGTGGGCCAAGCAACAGACAAGAAGCTCCGGCCCCAACCAACTAAAAAGAATAGCTTTATGTCGGGGCCATCATAGAGTCTGACGCCCGACCCACCGGCGTGCAATTTAAGAAGGCAACATAGTAATCAACCATGATTGGGTTAAAAACTAAGCATGCAGACTGGCGCATAACATTTAAGTTATGTCCTATACGTCTTTAACGTGTACTGATTTTTCTGAACTGAAAAGAAAAAATCATTCCTGCCTTTAAGTTTCTTAGTTTCCATGTCACCATAATACTCTTGTTCCGAAAGGCCCTCATTAAATTTGGAAACTAATTCATAGTGTCTGCGATAAAATTTTGAAAATGTTTTTCAAAGTTTATGATACGAAAGCCCTGCTGGAAAAGTTTTGCTGTTAAACATTTATTTCGGGCATTGAAGTCCGCAACATGATTGCAGATTCTAGCAAACCTAATAAGTTGCGAAATGTATTCACCATAAGAAGCACGGTGAGGAACGTCACCATCCAAAAACAGAAATTTTACTATATTAAAATCAAAGTCATCGCATTTATCATAAATTATAGAAGAAATAAACCAACTTGTAGTAGAAAGATGTAAATCTAAAAAGGGGGCTTCGGTATCTATGTTGTTTGCTTTATTCAACTGAAGTTCAGGAGGATTAATTTGTTTGACCATGGCTTCAAAATAAGGATTGCCAATGTTCAAAAGGTCATCGAGGTACCTAGAAGTCGAATTAAAAGCCTGGATAACATCAGCTTGATTGTCATGGTTAAGAGAATCCATGAAATCTCTTTCGTAGTAGTATAAAAATAGATCAGCTACGACAGGGGTGCAATGATTCCAACAATTTGTCTGTTTAACTTGGTTCCGAATCTAATATAAATATTATCTAGGAGATAGGATAAGGCGTCACATATATTCTGACATGACCAAAGTGTGTATCGACTTTGGTCAGAAGAAGTGGAAAAAGCTTTTCTGTCATTACAGGCCAAATAAAGTGAACCATAGTTTTTAATGCTCTTTTGAATGTCCACTCTATCATATCAAGTAGTTTTTCTTTAATCAGATTATGTGGCAAAGTGGTATACAGATGTGGACAAGCTCGTCGCACGGAACCCTCTAAAGCGTAAATGCACATCAGGTGAAAAGAGTACAAACAGAAGTTCCATGAGCAAGACAATTTAAACTTTCCATAATACAGGCTAACACACAGGACGCGGCGGCTCCATTCCAACATGACTGAAAAAATGTTGAATGGGGCGCTATGCAAACAAACTAAACCAAAACAATTGTACTCATATGGTTCCATATACTTTATGATTGGTTCGGGTTGCAAAAATTACTCACAATTTACCAGTTGCATGCTTACACACAGACTGGTAACGAAGACAAATATATAAAAGTCGTATGTATATCCTTCTTGTGCCACTAACATTTGACGGCATCCAATATTCTTGCGATATTCGACGAGACTGCATCTCGATACTCCGTATATGACCAGTCTCGTGAGATCAATCTAGATTAAGCAGGTAGATAGGTCGATACGTGAATAATTATACCTGTGTTGTTGGTATATTTTCTACAGTATGTAGTGTGTTAGAGCACATCGCCATGCCCGTAAAATGACTCTTTTGTTACATTATATGAATGTTCAAAGTACCTATTTCGTCGTCTTAAAACACTGTCGACTCCAATCTGTAACAAAACATTTGCAGTCGTCCCCAATCTGTAACGCTTAAACGTAAAGGCATTACCTACGCTGCAGTAATAAAACAGACTAGTGTAAAATAATCCAATTTCTGATTGGAAGTGTGATGTGCAATACTGTGCAAAATCAAACATGTATCAAGTCAATAAATATTAGACGAAATAAATCCTTTAGCAATAGAAAGATCCAAAAATGTCACCCAATTTCCGAGAATGATCATTCCATAGTCAGAGTCAAAACGTTAACTTCCGCCGTATCTTTGTTGGTTTCCGGGCGAGGAATCGGTCTGTGACATTAGTTTTCCGTATATCAAAGTTCGCTAGATTCTTGTACACACAAGGAAATCGTGTTTTTCCCGTCTAATGATTATAGTGTTTTGTTGGCGTGTCTGTGATTAATATGATAGTGAGAGCATTTGTGCTTCCTAAATAATAAACCTGTAAATTATAGTCTTCCGTTGCCAGCGGAGATGCAAAGAAAATATCTAAGTCTGTCTGAATAAAACGGTCGGATCATATCTTTTAATGTTTAACTCTGTCAAGTGGAAACGGAAATTGCCTTATTTCTAGTCGTATAGCCATAATGCTAGCTATGATTTTGGGAGAACAGAAATATTTTCCTCTAGTCCAGGTTCTTTCCTGATCACAATTTTAATATGGCGTACAATACAACTTAGTAACGTAAATAACAAGAGCGTAAGTATATATGATACGTTACCGCGGTGCTACTATTGAAAGTCATAGAAATGGAGTGCGGCAATTCATGACATCCTGGGGACCGTGAAATGTTATATCACAGTCTAAAAAGGTACAAGTAGGCAAAGATCAGGAAAAGGCGCAATCAGAAAAAGATTCCCACTCCAAAAACCGAGGTGGGAAAAAACCAAACTAACAATCAGGTACTTATACCATGAAACATATCGTAAGCCGAATGAGCAGCTATTTTCCCAATAGGTGGCCACTCAGTTCTTAACTTAACTGTATGATAGCTCAAACACTATTTTCGAAGAATTAAATTGTAATGGTCATGAAAGTTCGTGAAACTTATGCATCACAGTCCATGTAAAACTTCCAGGGGATTCACTATTGATCTGGTAGTATACAGTCCATCGCTGCACGTGTGTGAGGCGACTAATGCGCTTAAATAGGGAAAAACCGTCCAGGTGAAGAAAAACAATTGCGCTAATCTCGGAAATTCGTTCACTGCGCTTAAGTAGGAAACGCTAGAAAACTAATGGAAATTTCTTCCAGTGCTTCTTATGAGCCGCGTCATGAGAAAACTGACTAAAAAGTCTCCCCATCATCCATAGTGCAGATTATATTTTCCTTTTGGTCCTTTGAGGTCTGCGAGGGTATTCTGAGAAATCTGAAAATTATAGTTGGTTTTGATTCATTTTCGTATCAACCCTCGACCATTATCAGCCCTCGAGCTTGATAATGGAGTCTCGGGTTGATACTGCGGGCGATAACCAAAATGCCCATGTGATAATCTCTAAATATCAATCACTTGTGAAAATCATCAGATATCTCAACATACACTTTACATAATTTACACCTATGCAATACATTTATCTTTTTTGCCATTGAAGATACGGTTATACATCATTCCAAAATTCAATATTAATGAGCCGCGACGCGAGAAAACCGGCGACCAGGTCTGACACAAACCGACATGTACAGTCCCAGAAGCAGCATAGAAGCTTGAAATTTCGGATTTAATAAGAAGAGAAAGTGTACTATCCGTATAGCGAAAACAAAGGCGCTGATCAGCTTCGCAGTTACTGCGAAGCTGATATGCGCCTTTGTTTTCGCATAGGCAAAAATCCGGTTTTCTTGTGACGCGGCTCATTTGATAATGCAACATTCATCTGTCTGGATACGCGGCGAGATTCGAACCTGTAAGAGTCTGATTAGAAGACCGATGCTTAACACACTGAGCTAATTGGGGCCGACAGACTTTTAACGGCATTACTCATGTTAGTATTAATATTTATGGTCTATAAATAATAATCTAAAAATAGTTACCATTATCGACAGGTTTATGTTATATATAAATATATTCGGAATAGGAACCAGTGCCATGCTTAATTGATACCGAATCATTTTCCCGCCCTTGAAAGGGAATCAGGCTATCTCGGCTTCATTCGTACCTTCGAGGTTATCATAAAAAACTATTGAAGTGACCACGGTAGTGTAGCGCTAAATACAAACCGCGATGAACTATTATTATTATGAAGAACAGACAGGCACTACAGGCATTATGAATGATAGAAATCATGTCTTAAGCATGTCGTTTATAGATTAGAAACCGAAATAACAATTTGTATCGAAATAATTGGAGACGAATATGCCTAAGGCTTGCAAAGACCGCAGACTGATGACCGGAGTTTGATAGTTTCAAACGAATATCACATTCGTTGGTATCGGTTGGTTACAATGGTTACGCTAGTAACAAAAAGGTTGTTGCTGGAAGATTTGGACCAATTTTGTGCCCTAGATGGATGACCGCCGACCGAATCACTACCCATGGCCTCTAAGTATTCTTTTTATTTTGAAACGTTAGTAACTTTCAAACTTTTAAGTGTCCCACTTGACAAAACAATCGATTTACTTTTTGTATGTCTACAGCTTTACATTCTAAAATAATCATATTGACGAATAAACAATCTTTTAAACCGGACTTCTTTTTTTCTCGGATGGATATCTATATGGGCCTTTTCCATTACAGTAATAGCTTTAGAATAATACATTGAAGGGTTGAGGCTATAAAAAAAAGTTAACAAAGTAATATATGAACATGTACCTCTGGCTCAATCTGCCACAGCTAATACGCGTAATAAACTATGATATTAAAGTAATATACATGTACTGAGTACTGTATACTGAGCAAATGCTTACAATTTAAGACACATCACGAGAAAACAACACTTTTGTCTACGCCAAAACCAAGACAAAGATCAGATGCATAGTACAACTGATCAATGTCTTTGTACAACTGATCAATGTCTTGGTTTTCGCTACAGTTATAGTTCAATGGTTCAGCTTCCTATAATCAAAACATCAAGCCTCTAACCATCTGTTGTACAGCTGGGTTTGCGTCAACCCTGTTCATAACCCCAACAACCGGGTTTCTCGTGTCGTTCCCCAAAACACGCTGCGAAACGGGTGTTTTTATTTATTTATTCCTTTTTTTAGATTATACCAATAATATATTAATCTGTCAAAACAAACACACATTTCAAAAATCTATCATAAAGAAAGCCTGGTCATCTACCCATGCAGTCTGACCAGAGTACTCGACAAACTGCATAGTTTTAAACATAGCACTAAAGCTGTGGTTTGATGACTAATCCCTAGGTTACATTAGGCCTACGGTTAGCTTGTGATGATCGTACGATGCCAATTTTTGCATTTTCGTGCGGTCTCCGCAGGGTGACCCTACGATGCCCTTTCGATTCTACGCCTTCCTACGATCTCCGTAGCCTCTACGATTTTCTAATAGTCTGCACTTTAACTTTTAAAAATCGTAAAACCGTAGCCATGTGCGGGCGCAGTACGGAAACAGTACGATGATTGTGCGGTCACAGCACGGTTTTTGTGTTAATTTGGAAACTAAAATCGTGAGATAATCGTAGACCTTTAGTGTGGTACGGCCATCGCAAGGTTATCAAATCGTACGGGTATCATGCGGTCATAATACGAATATACGACGGCGTCCGCACGTTTATCGTGCGGCCGCCCTGCGATTGCTTTGCATTTTTGATGGGATATGGTTGCATTTCACCATAAGGTTTCATTAGATGCCAATGTTGACGTTTTGTCACCGATCTTGCCTCATCCGAGCAGATTAAAACTACATTATCTACAGGTTTCCTATGTAAATTCAAAACTATGTCCCGTTAAACGGAAACACCACCAGCAACAACGTTTTGTAATGTGAGTGTGTCTTTTTTGAACACTTGCCTTTCCTTTCGGGGGAGCCATGATGCATTCTGTGAGGTTGTACATGTTTGGTAGTGCACGAAAGACGGACGAACACCTAACTTCGTACGGAAATCATAGGGAGACCGCAAGGGCTCAGTCAGAAATTGTAGGGACTCCTCACGGACATCGCACGGACTCCATACGATTTCAACTTTAAGTCTGCGGAGACCCTACGAACAGAACATCGAAGAAAGCCAGAGTAAGAAATCGTACGATGCCCGTATGAATTGTAAACATGTGTCGTAGCCCATGATCACCTACGATGTCTAAAAACGTAGGGAAAATCGCTGACCGAAAACTCGTACAATGATCGGGGCAAATGTAACCTACCAGGCACCCAGATAGCACGTATACATTGGCCCTCCATTGGCCCGTCGGACGTCGCACGATTGGCCCATGGTTGTAAATCTTGAATGGGCCAACGTAGCTTTTGCTCATCGGCCCATCTTTGGCCCATAACAATGGTTCGTGATTGGGCCAATCATGGCTGAGGTTTTTCATTTTTTGTTGGCCCATCACTGTTTGAATGTGCTCATTACAAGCTATCGACGATGTATTTCTATTGCATATGTACACAGTCGGTACAGTTTCTTGTTCTGCAGCACCATGGTGACAGTCGAGCTTGGTCTCTTGTCTTTTGAGAAGGTAAACTCTTCGTTTTTCGTTTTCTCTGTGTTGTATTATTTTGACGACTGGTCTTCTGAAAACAAACGAATAAATACAGCACCATGAAAAAAAAACATAAACTAGCCTCATTTATGCAACATTTTAACGCATGTATTTTAGCTCATAAAGGAATAGCTGTTAAAGAAATACATGTAAAAACTAAAACCTTTTTGTTGCAACGAAGTATAAAACAATGAAGTATATAATATGAAATCAATTATATTTTCATATCTGCCTTTAATAAGATGGAGAAATGAGCTTAATAAGTAATGCAAAATAATAAATAAAACTTACCTTCTAAACCTCAGAGTGTCTGTTTCTTAACATGCAAAACCGACTTCTCTAAAACTTCATGCGAAACACCTGTTAATAATTTTCACATGCCTGAGAAATTTTCTCGTTGCTATGACAACTGATGTACTCTTGTACTCTGGCTGGAGCAGCGAAGCAAATAATAAACCACAATATTATGATGTTACAGTGAAAAATGTGTTAACTTCAATTTTGCTCCCATTGCTTACTAAATATTTAAAGAATAGATATAAAATTTAAATGGCCTGGTCAAGGAAGGAACTGCTAATTAGGATAATGGTTTTAAAATCATTTACATATACATCATAATAATTATTTATGATTGATATATAAATTGAAACTATGAGGAAACTGGACTGTTTATTACGTCTCTTTATTGAATAAGATTTAAAGACAATTAATCGATTACAAATTAACACCGGTCAGTATTTAATCATATACGAATCGGCCAATGATATGCCAACCATCGGCCAACGGAAAGTTTTTATTTATTTTCTCAGACCCTTTTGTATGAGCCTTGTCATACAAGGTCACTACAGTTAACACTTTCCTTCAATATATGTCAATTCGAACTTAAACTATTATGCATTAATGTCATCTAAACTACTAAACTATATAAAAAAAATTCTTTTTCTATTCCAGCTGGCACAAAGCATCAACGAAAGTTGTGTGCCTGCTGGGTATAAGTGCATCATTTATTACAATGGCTAACAACTATTGGGTCATTCTTGTTTCTGTGAATTTAAAGAAAATCACTTTCATGATCCGTTGCAGTAACAGATCGTTTGCCAAAATTGGGCCAACGTCGGCAAATATTGCATGTGAATGCACTACTATACCAACATTGGCCCAATCATGTACATGCAACCGCAACCAAACGCCAATTACCCAATCAATATGCAATGTTGGCCCAATGATATTTGCTATCTGGGCATGACCCCTTGCGGCCCCCTACGATCGCTATACGATTTTAATCCCCAAATGTCAAAAAATCATATGGAAAATCAGAGGCAGAAATGATTGGAGTAAATGTAACCAAGGCATAAATACCTAGCATTGTTGGGCGGATGCAACTCGAAAATAAATATCATTTTCATTGTCCGTCCTGTCCCGTGGTAACGAGTTGTTTATATGTAATAAAATCATGTGTGCTATGCAGAAATAAATTAGCAGTCTAACAAAGAGGTACAAGTAGACAATGATCAGGAAAAGGCGCAACCAGAAAGAAATCCCCCCTCTAAAAACCGAGGTGGAAAAATCTAAATTGACAATTAGGTACTTATACTTAGAAAACATATAGTAAGCGGCTATTTCCCAATAGGCGAACACTTATAGTTACCCGAACTTAAATAGAAATATGAAAACATACATAAGGTTCATACAGCACAAATATTCAAATCCAAAACATAAAACAAGTAGAACCACCACAGAAGACTTTAAACGACTTCAAACGATCAGTAATATAAATTACTGTGGAACTTAAATCTATTTTACAGGCGCCTAACCTCATCCTCATCTTCTGCAGTGTTTCACAACATTTTGTTGTCCTCGTAGTGAATCTCTAAGAATAACCAAGGACACAGATTCAGTAAGCTGCCCGACGATGGCGATCCATGTGCGCCGAATAACTTTATGAAACCCGGAGCCAAAGAAAAACACAAGTGGAGCCCAGGTGGGCCAAGCAAGAGACAAGAAGCTTTGGTCCCCAACCAACTAAAATGAATAGCTTTGTGTCGGGACCATCATAGAGTCTGACGCCGGACCCAACGGCTTGTGCAACACTAATGTGTTTACTGCTAGAGTAGCTGTGTAGGTTGTGCTTTTCGCTCGTGTGGTGTAATGGCGAAAAGAAATCGTCGAAACTTCGAACACCCATTGCAGCAGGCACAGTGCAAATTGGTTTAAAATTAACCAGACTGAAACCCCGAATACAGAGTTTTGCTTGTTGCACACACATATAACAATTCACAGGCGATAAGCCAGTGGTTAGCAGATAATCGGTGCTTTGAAACTGATATTTTATTGATGTAAACAATCGGAAAAGCAGAGCTGCTTATCATGTATAAGGTCACATAAATCCCGCCATCATCTATTCCGACTTCCCATTTTATTCTCTGTCGTTTCGGTTGAAACTTAGTCGGATGGCTGCCTTGTTGGGAAAGAGCTAGTTATTCTGCTCTTCGAGTGTCGTCGGAAAAATGTTTTATGTTTCATGTATTTTCTTTTCCACCTGGTGTCTATGTTGGGACTTTTAATTTAATTGCATCGATTCCTGGTCGCTCGATTCTTAGTGCGTTTATCATAAAGCAGGAGCCTCTGACCCGGTTCCTTAGCTGTACAATCAGATATGTAATGGATAGGGTCGAAAACCTTTAAGATAGGGTTTCTCAAGACACGGCGTATTGCTATTCTATATTAATGCAAATAACAAGTTACAAAAGTACCTAGCACACTGGCCTCTCTACACTCTGGAATTTCGGGTGAGAAAAGTGAGAGTCGGGTTACGATAGGAGCTTACTTTTCTTTTCCTTTTTTATGTTTCTTCCTCATCACATTTCTTGTAGGGTGTCAATATCTCGCGCATTATGATTGTTGATTTAGATATAAGACAGTTTTCTTTTCCACACTGTCAGATTTAAGAATTATAGATACGCTCTACCGACGTTTTTATTTCATTAGACATCTTTACTGAATTCGCGATTTATAATTATTGCAGTTTCAAAATTATTTCCGCAACGCACGCTTTCGAAATGCCACTGAAAAGTCTGCACCTTGTTAGTTAAATGAAATTATAAAAGAAGCAACATAAAGTTTCTAGCATTGCTACGCATTTTGTTGATTTTACTGTTCAAACGGGTATGCTTTAATTGTGTGTATCCATTTGCTTGTTTCAGTAGATTGGTATACTGACGGATTCCGCTGACTTTCTTATGTGACAGCACTTTTCTACTTTCAGACACTTTTAATAGAAGAAACTATCTTTCTGATAAGAACGAAAGTAAACAACTTCTCAGAAAGCACTTAAGCTGTCATCACATCAAAATATTCCACAGAAAATCAAACAAAATATCGGATTAAGAAGTTAAGCTTTCAATTGAAATTGAATTTCCGCCTGCGTTGAATTCAACGTGCATCGCAACCAAGCTTATTCATTTGCAAGTATGTGTCTATCTATATGTGTCTAATCAGTGGGAATCGAATAACTTCCGATCCCGAAGAACTTGTACAAACATACCTAAAACCGTATACTAACTAACCTGTACGAGAAACCAATCTAAGGTAGACAGCGTGTTACAATGAGTGTTTTCATTTGTTATTGCTTCTCGTGTCATATCCAGTGGTACAACTGTCATCTGTTACTACAATTAAAGAAGGCAGCATAGTTATTAGTCCTGCAGATATCCAGCTTGACCCGGAAATGCGGTTCAAACTTTTTTTCTTGGCTGATTCTTGTTGCTTAGGTGTTACCATTACAGAATATGACTGATGTCGCCTTGACATCATTGAGCATTTTGAGAAAAACAAGATGGCGTCCAAGATGGCGGCTCAATATATGGGATTGTCATATTAAAGCTTCTATTTACAATCGGGGCATATTTTATTTACAAATATTTGACATATTTTTATAACTTGAATGACAAAGACCATTTCCTGCTAGCATTGTCAATGATATCAAGAACGTTTCCAAGACGGCTGCCAGAATGCAATATTAAATGACAGTTATGAACGATATCTCAAATTGGTTTACTTTAAATACTGAAAATATTACATTTATATGTATAGCAGGTGACTAAAATATTATATTTATCTGTATAGTAGGTGATTTTAGATTAGAAGTTGTTTTCTTTTATATTTTCGGAATACAAGATGGCGTCAAAGATGGCTATCAACTTCAAATTTGTCGCAAATAAGCTACTGAAGTGGATTTCTTAGTCATTTCATTTGCAAAGCCTTTAGTCCAGTTGCCATCAGCATAACCTGGAAGACGGCACCGCATGAAATTTTATTGTGGTTTCCAATTCACTAGGTCATGCTTGTTCAGAAACTGCACGATGCCACTCTGGCATCATTAAACGTTTTGGAAAAAATCATGATGGCGTTCGAGATGGTCGCCATAAGCAAGAATATAGATTTCCGGAGTTGAATATACTTTGTGTTTAATGCTCCTTTTATGTTTTAAACATCATAATAAAGATTGTTCTAAGCTTTGACACCCACATAATACATGTGTTATGATAATAATATAAGATGGTGACCAAGATGGCTGCCATAATAAAAATATAAGAGATATTCTCTCATTAAAAACACACACTTGCTGCATATATCTAGTGTATTGTGTTTGAAATGCCCATTTTTTGTTGTTCGCATAATAGTGAAGTCATTTGGTTTTATTTATCACCCCACATCATATAAACGAAGAAAGATGACGACCAAGATTGCCGATGATCTTATATATGATCTTACTTATTTCTTATCATGCAGAAGCAGTCAGCACATGCGGTCAGCAGACTTACATGTGTAATTCGTGAACTACCATTTGTATCACACAGGCAACTACTTTATAAGCTAAACTACTACAGGATTAGAGGATCTACTCACAAGTGGCTTCATGGCTCTCTGAGCGCTATCAAAAAGTGGTGTTAGATGGCCAAGCCTCAGATCCAGTACTGGTCTTATCTTGTGTCACTCAAGGATCGGTCTTGGGACCGGTCATGTTCTTGATTTAAATTATCTTATCACTTCGATACTATTTCATTTTAGTTTTTTCCCCACACCTCGTTTTGTGGAGTGGGAGTTTCTTTCTGATTGCGCCATTTCCTAATTATTGTCTGCTTGTATCTGCTTGTACTTTTTCAGTCATGATCTTCCGAACAATATCAGGCCTAGGTCATCTGATCACCTGTTTGCTAACGATTGTGTTTTGTATAGAAACATTTATTCACTCACGGATTGCCAGATTCTACAAGATGACCTGAATAGCCTTGCAAATGAGAGCCTGATGGGCAAATGAAATTTAACGTCATCAAATGCCATTCAATCAGAAAAGATGACCTCATCCATTTTTATTGAAAAATAATTTACTCTATCATTCAACAGAGCTATAAAATGCTGGGTCTTCGTCTACATGCATAAGAAAGGATGCTTACATGTACTAGATAAGGTCAAACTGGTGAAAAGCACACGCACTGATCAGGTTTAGACCTACATGTTGTGTAACTGTAGCAAGAACTAATACGAAGGATTAAAGACATTTCAAGCAGAAAAGAAAATGTGTAAGCGTCATACACGGACGTCTTTGCATTGCTCAAGATATAATTTCAAAAATCAATGTAAACGGAAATGCAATCGTTTATAAAGGGACATCAGAGGAGGGAAGAATCGTAAATATATTGGGTTAGATGGTGAAACGCCTGAATGAGTCTCCTTCCCTCTTGCAGTCCAGGCTGTTTCTGCCAGGATGTAATACAGTAACCTAAGGGGGCAGTCTGAAAACACTTTCAAAGGGTTTCATACCTGACAACCTTGGTGAACTGAGTTAGCCTTTACCAGATAATATCACGGAAACGACCGATTTGGATGATGTTATGGCAGCAACGAAGAAACATCTGCGTCAGATATATTGTTTGATGTAAAAATGGTAAACAACAGCTAAAACTCCCACGCTTAAGGCATATTACCACCAAAAGTAGCAATATCTGTAAGAATGAGCAGACAGTATCGAGATATTGCTAACATCAACAATGAAACACGGAACTCTGAATGATTTTTCATAAAGCTGATAACCAATACATTTGCAATATGCTAGGCTAAACCTTGATCATTTTGTGATAATTTGTTATTAATGCTATAACGTATGTTATTTTAGCCTCACTATGTTGAATATAACTTCAAGATATGTGCATATTCAAGAAATACCACTGCCATAGGGAAATATTCGTCTTTCTGTATTTGGTGGTTAATTAAGAAATAGATCAGCTCTAGCAGTGAATTGTTGAGTAATAATTCACTGTTTGGAGGTCAGTTGTAAAGAAGATCAAATCACGAGCGCGTAGCGCGAGTGATTTATCTTCTTACAACTGACCGACAAACAGTGAATTATTACTCAACAATTCACGCACTTGAGCTGATCTATTTCGATTCTAACACAATGAACGGAATAAATATTGCTGAAACCGTCGTTTTGTTCAGCTTTCCGCCATTGCATTGCAGATATCCCGCCAAATATTTGACTGTAATGCTGGTATTTACACACACTTATTACGTTTGTTGTGCGCTAAAACGACGTTTCACCGTCTAACGCTACTTTGTGGGATAGCTGACGTCACAAATGCCGCAAAGTAACGTCACGCTTATTCGCCCAGTGAAATTGTTGCACAATATAACACGTTTTTTACCATTGGCTATATAGGCTTGATGTGTTAGAATTTCTGTTTTATACTCCAATTAACAGCTAAGGTCATGTGGAGCCGAGACCTCAGTTTACAGTCTCATTCAAAAGACTGGAAAAGCCAAGGCTTGAACCCAAGCCCCTGGCATACATGTTGATAGCACCACAGAAACTTATAACTGTGGATCCTGCTTTTGATATGGTCTAGAAATACCTTAAATAAATAGCAAATGCGTATGCCAGCCAAGCACATAAGGCTGTTGCCATACAGAAACAGCCATCTTGGATGCCATCTTAGGTTCAGAGTGTTCTAATTATGGTCTAAAGTCATATCTGCACATGGCAATACATAGAGGATATTTGCTTTTTTGAGGTGAATACCAAATATATTTCATATTTATTGAGCTTTGTTTCCGGTTCCGGTTTTGAATGGATGTATAAAATATGTGGTCCAAGAAATTCAATATTCTCATGTAGTTTTCAGTCTTAGGGAGGACAATTTGTGGTGACATTTGGTGCTTAAAGTGAACACGTGACGATTATATTTATATCTTGGATAAATAATTAGGAACTCTGGACTATAGTAAGATTTTGCTTTCGCTTCTTTGTTCTGGGCGCGCCGTCGGGTGGCGCCATCTTGACATATCAATACAAACATTCCTTAGTGCTCTGTTGAACACGAGTATATAACAGTATATTGATTGACGACATTCTACCGACGGGTCAGGCTCGATCACTTCAGTGTATACTGCACAAAATTAAAATCTCACATAAACATTCCAAAATGTTGTAATGGAACAAACTAAGCTGAAACTGGTATCCACACGCAGCATTATCTCAGAAACACCAAACAAAGGCGGTAGTAAACGAGAGGCAACCTCCCCTCTACACTCAGACTTAACGTCTCTGAAAAAGACACGACCAGACATGTTAGGCGAACTACAGGAAGTGTCTGATGTAGAAGGCATGGTGGATATGCAGATGGAATCGGGCACGGCTGGCGACGTCCATGTCCTCAGCCAACCAATGAATCCTTCGGATATAATAAACGTCGCAAAGGAACTCAGATCGATCATGTTTCCGGAGCTGAGATCCATCATTGAGGGGTTTAAACCTTACATTAAGGAAACGGTCACGGAAGCTGTCAAAGAGGCCACCAAGGGTCTCAACAATGAAATCAAACAGCTAAAAAAGGAGAATTCACAATTAACAGAGGCAAACGCCAAGTTAGCAACTAAAAACGTCGACCTTGAGAAACGTCTCGCAGCTGCCGAAAGCGGCAACGATAGTCTCGAGCAGTATAGCAGGCGTAACTCGTTGCGGATATCCGGCATTGAAGAGTTACCTAACGAAAACACCGACGAACTAGTACTGTCTGTAGCACATCTTCTTCATGTTCAACTCGATGCTCGCGACATCGACAGGTCCCACCGGGTGGGCAAGATAGGCCTGAAGGATTCTGAAGGTCAAGTGAAACACAGGCAGATCATAGTGAAATTCGCTACCTACAACGCGAGACAGAGACTTTACTCTATGCGGAAGGAACTTAAGGAACCCGAAGATGATCAGTTAAAAGGCATTTTTCTGAGTGAAGACCTAACGAAATCTAGGTCTAAACTACTGTTCGACGCGAGAACCCTTGCACGAGCAAATAAACTGCAATATGCCTACGCTTCCGACGGGAAAATATTCGTTAAGGACAACGACGACGAGCGGCATCTAATTAAGTCTACTAACGATCTAAATAAATTTGGGGATCTGAAGCAGGCGAAAAAAGAGCTGGCCGCGAGGGCGCAACTCATTAAACCATCTCGACTTACCGGACTCTCATTTGGGGCTACGGGATCCAGTACCGATTAACAGACGTTTGATCTGCTGATTGACTAACTCATTGTGTTGCCTTGCTAGTTGTGTCTAGTATTCTTTTTACTCTAATTATCAATGAACAAAACTGTTATGTCGCCGCGTCACCAAAGCCTAACCGCACACTACCTTCTATGCTTTCAAATGGACTAATGTAGAACGATCCATCTGTAATGTCATTGACTCAAGCATGTTCAAACCTATCACTAGAACGAAATATTGTATAAATGCTGATCTCGCTATACCGTCAACCTCTATCATGCTCTGGCTCAAGTCGTTTTCTCGTGGTTCGACTCTGACCACTGGGCGATAAATTGGACTATTGTCATGACACGCTCAATGAAAATTATTACAACCTTAATACAGTAAGGGAAATAACCCCGATCACCATATGTTGTATTTTATGATCGAGTTTCCTTTCATATTTAGTTGCTTGCTGACATGGTATGACACAAACAATATGTCCTGTTGGACAAACCTCCGTTGTTATATTATGTGTACATATCGTATGGAGGGGTACAACGTCCTGCTCAAACACCTTATTTGGTGTCGTTTTATATAGGGTATTGTTTTGTTTTGTTTTTTCTCTGCATTGTAAGGTAGACAAGTAACGACAACACACAGAGAAAATAGCAAATACTGTTAATACGTTCAAGAAAATCTTGTACAGTATATATGTTATTATTCTGATTGCCTATGTCCAATTTATCTATGATATGGCATGAACCAATTCATGAAACATACAAACCATATACTTTGCATCATTTGAATTTATATGGTTAACGCTTTATCTCATGAATAAATTGTTACATGTACAATTTCGGGTACTAGCATAATGTATGTTGTATATAGCCGGGGTATATAGCTACACAATCTGTTCTGTACATATTGCACACATGTATTGTTGACAAGTCACCACTCACGTTTCCTCCTTTTCATCTTTACACTTTTCTCAATGACCTACAACATATTCTACCTTTTCTCTCTTCAACTTCCTATTCTCTTCTTTGAACGAGCTACATATGATGATCATGTTCATTTAAACCTTAGAAAAAGCAACCACATTCTACACAAACCTGGTACTTCGCACGAGTCGATTAGACTGCTTCTGATTTTCTTACATTTCCAACTATGTAGCACATGACAGCAGGTAAACTGAAATCGGACGGTCTAGGCGGCTCTATCGGAGTATCAAACACCTTAGGTCTCGGAAGTCGCAAGAATATCACAACTTACAAAATGCATATGCTTACAATATGTATAATATTAGTATCTGGATATACAAAAGACAGCTGTCCTTGCTTAAGTCTGACTTTAGCGTTCCAGCGTAGTAACGAAATGTATAAAAACATAAAATTCCCATACCGTAAAGTAGAATCTTTTTGGCGACACAAACACGATTCCTACATACAGTACCAAATAACCAGTCTGTTTGTTACCACGGCACTTGTAGAATGGATGATACTTGTCATGCTTTTGAGCGGAGACATCGAGTTGAATCCTGGTCCGGGCTCTGTCGACGGCACTACTGAGTCAATAAACAGTTCATCATCAAGCTCATTTGAAACGCTTACAAATCACCTAAGTATATTACACCTAAACATTCAAAGCATTGTCCCTAAGCTTGATCTCATCGAAGGTGAGGCAGCCTCGTACGATGTTCTCGTCTTTTCTGAGAGTTGGCTTAATCCCAATGTACCTGACGAAAGTCTTTATATTGAAAATTTCTCACCACCATTCAGAACAGACAGAACTGATCGAACGGGAGGGGGTGTTATAGTTTATGTACGTGACACTATTTCAAGCAAACGTCGCTCTGACCTCGAAATCCGAGGTCTTGAGGCAACCTGGGTCGAAATTCAGGTCAGGTCTAAAAAGGTTCTTATTGGTGGCTTTTACAGACCACCAGAAAGTCCCGCCGATTACACAGATCTGATAAGCGAAAGTTTTAATCGGGCCTACGATACCAACATACAAGATATTATAATACTTGGAGATTTTAACATAAATATGTTCCATGATACCAACAATAAAATGAAATACATCATGCAAGAATTTTACATGAAACAATTGATAAAAGAACCGACAAATTTTACAAAAACTTCTGCAACTCTCATAGACCTGATCCTAGTTCGCAATGACACAAACATACTGACTAGTGGAGTGCTAGACTCATTTATTCCTGAACGAATTAATTATCACTGTCCAGTTATGGTCTTATTAAAATTTCTTCGTCCTGCAAATAAAACTTTTAAGCGGAAAATTTGGAACTATAAACTTGCTAACTTTGATAGGTACGGAGAACTTTTACATGAATCTAATTTAGAAGAGAAAGTAAACCGATCCAATGACATTGATGAAAACGTAAAATGCATTTCTGAAGCCATTATATCTGCAGCAAACAAATCTATACCAAATAAAATTGTTACCATTAGACCTGAAGAACACCCATGGATTACTTGTCAAATAAAAAGACTAATAAGAAAAAGAAAGCGCGCGTATAAAAAATTCAAAAAAACGTCCAACGTTTTCTTCTTGGAAAAATACAAAACAATTCGAAATAATATAGTGTCACGTATTAGAAATTCCAAAAAAGAATACTTTGAAAAATTAGACGCTATCTTATCATCCGGCACATCAAACATGAAATTATTTTGGAAAACATCAAAGCAATTACTAAACATTCAGAAAACTTCTTCAGCAATACCTACACTTAACTTAAATAACGAATTGGCGGAAACTGATCTTCAAAAGGCCACAATGTTAAATGACTACTTTACAACACAGTCAACAGTTATTGATGACAACCGTCCGCTACCCCAACCACCAGACGTTGGCCATACTCTTCAGTCAATATTTATCACAAGTCAAGAAGTGAAAAACGTACTTGTAAACTTAGACATAAACAAATCTTGCGGCCCAGACTTGATTAGTCCAAGACTTCTCAAGCAAGGGTCATGTGCCCTTGCAGTTCCACTTTCAATTGTATTTAATCGTTCCTTATATCAGGGCTACTTTCCCCAAGCTTGGAAAGAAGGCAATCTAACCCCCATTCACAAAAAGGAAGAAAAATCACTCCCCACAAATTATCGTCCCATATCACTTCTAAGCTCCGTAGGAAAGACCATGGAACGTTGTATACACAAACATTTGTACAATTACCTTCTCGAACATCAAATCCTCACCCCTTTTCAATCTGGTTTTGTTCAAGGGGACTCCACGACTTATCAACTTTTACACACATATCATGCATTCTGTAATGCAGTCGACAGCGGTAAAGAAGTAAGAGCAGTATTTTGTGATATCAGTAAGGCCTTCGACAGAGTCTGGCACAGGGGACTTATTCACAAACTAAGTGGTATCGGGTGTTCTGAAGGTGTAACCAAATGGTTTTCCAGTTACTTGACTGGACGCAAACAGAGAGTCGTCCTGAACGGCCAAGCCTCTGAATGGACCTCAGTTCAAGCCGGAGTCCCCCAAGGTTCAATCTTGGGACCCCTACTCTTTCTCATATATATAAATGACATAGTCAAAGACATTGGTTGCACAATCAGACTTTTTGCAGACGACACTAGTCTGTACATAATTGTTGAAACTCCACAAGTGGCTGCAAATTATATCAACATAGACCTTAGTAGAATTAGCAACTGGGCAGCTGACTGGTTTGTCGACTTCAGCACCAGAAAAACATTCTCCATGATTCTTTCACGTAAAGTAGATCCACCACAACACCCGCCTCTCTTCATGAATAACATAATTTTGCCAGAAACAGACACCCACAAACATCTTGGTTTGACACTTTCGAGCTCTTGTAATTGGTCAAGCCATATCAACGAAATCTCATCTAAAGCATGTACCAGGCTCAACCTAATGCGAACCCTTAAGTTCAGGATATGTCGCAAATCCCTTGAACAAATCTATCACACTTTCATCAGGCCACTGCTGGAGTACTGTGACGCTGTTTGGGACAACTGTTCAACTGAAAATAAAAAACAGTTAGAATCAATTCACACTGAAGCTGGGCGTATTATCACAGGTGCGACAAAATTATGTAGCATCGAAAAGATGTTCTCAGATTTAGGTTGGGAATCTCTACAAAGTCGACGAGATAAACACAAACTAATCATATTCTACAAAATTATGAATGGGTTTTCGCCAGATTATTTGAGAGAACTGATTCCCCCAACGGTTCAAGCAACAATCCGATACAATCTCCGAAATTCGAATGACATTCAAACTATACGTGCTAATACAAACCTTTTCTATGATTCCTTCTTTCCAGCCACTATTCGAGCCTGGAACGACCTCCCAGAGAACATAAAGCAAGCCACATCCGTCGCCTCTTTCAAATTTCTCTTGAACAGAAACATCACCAAACCACCAAAATACTATAATACTGGTTCCCGTATTGGTCAAATCCTTCACGCCAGATTAAGAATGGAATGCAGCTCCCTAAACGCCCACTTACACAAAAAGAAAATTATACCAGACCCGTCATGTCAATGCGGCGCCCTTGAAAGTTCGCGCCATTACTTCTTTGATTGTCCCAGACACGCGGACGCACGATCTACATACTTACCGCGAAATTTGAACGACTACTCGTTGCATGACCTGCTCTTTGGTGTAGGTCACAACACATGCGAAGAAAATGAAGACCTCTTTAGAAAGGTACAAGAATTCATAATCAACTCCGAAAGGTTTGCGCGATAAGACCTGGTGATCCGAACTTGTAAATCGGTTGACCAACATGCATATCTATGACTCTCGTTCAAACTTTACTCTCGTTCAAACGCTCTCTCTCTCTCTCTCTCTCTCTCTCTCTCTCTCTCTCTCTCTCTCTCTCACACACACACACACACACACACACACACACACACACACACACACATGTATTGATCGCATATTAACGACCAACAATGGTTGACAATTATTTGCCATTCATTTATAACCTGTTCTTTTTTCCACTGTGTATCAGGAGATGACTTAAATATAAGCATTGCTTACCGTCAGATCCTGTATTTCTTCGATGAAAATTGTACAAATGTTGAAATATTTGATGAAAATAAATATTGTTTAAACCAATATATTTCATCGAGTGAGTTGAAAACATCAGAATTTTCACGAGTGCGCAGCACGAGTGAAAATTTTTATGTTTTCAACTCACGAGATGAAATATATTTTGGTATTCACCGAAAAAAAGCAAATTTTCTCTTTGTTTTATACAATACACAGGCATTTTCCAATTCACAAGGCAGGCGGTGAAAATGCAAAAACCAAAAATTTTTGAAAACACAAATAATTTTGGTACCACATTGTTCCTTACGTTCTAACTAAGAAAATTAATACCCACACTTTATGTTTTCGTTCATAAATAACGGAGTTATAGGCGTTTGAATTTCTGAAGTGAGACACATTTAATGACGTCAAGTAAATGGAAACGTCAGAAGTAATCCAAAATCTACAGTGAAGATATAGGCTGATATCAGTCACTAGTGACGTTTGATATCAGTGAGATTTGATATCAGTGAAATTTCATATCAATGAAAATACCAATTTTATCAAGTTTTGATATACATTGGTTGTCACTGTAAGGTATAAAATAAAATATAATATTAACTTACAGGATAAAATGAAGACAAAACGCACGAGTACTGCGCATTACATTCTATTCCATGCAAAAATTCCATTTGGCGACCATCTTGGATGCCATGCTTATTTTTCAAAAATCATTTTAGGTATGTGATTTATCAGGCAACTTCAAATGTATATTTTAACAGCCAAAAGAGGCAAATAGAAACAAGTATTCCAGCTCTAGGCATAGCAAAACAAGTGATAGCATATATTTGGCGGCCATTCTAGACGCCATCTTGAATATCCCAAAATGCTCAATGATGACAAGGTTCTTGAAGGGCAAGGTCTTGGCTACAAGAATCAGTCAAGAAAAAAAGTTTGAACCCTATTTCCGGGTTCCGATAAAATACCCCATAAATCTGCAGGACTATATCAACCATGATTGGGTTAAGATCTAAGCATGAGACTGTCGCATAACATTTCAGAGTAAAATTTATTTAAAATTCATTTTCCAAAAAACAAAAAACAAAAAAAAAAAAACAAAAAAAAAAAAAAAAAAAAAAATAAAAAAAAAAAAAAACACATAATTTGTCATTTTTAGAGAGCTTTTAACATAGCACTACGCCAGTTTGTTATGAATTGATTAATTGAATTTTGTGAGTCGATTCCTTATTTTTCCCGCAGTTTGCTCCTATTTCTTAAACTTATTGAAAGCTAAAGTCACAGCAATCTTATGATGCCATTTACATCACATCTCTATAGGGCCATAAAAGCCGAGATACAGTAACTTTTATAAGTATACCCCTTTAATTTTACAACAATCTTTCTTTACTTATTTAAGTTTTCATAAACATTTTTGAAACTTGAAATCACGTGATTAATTATTTATAACAATAGAAAATT
This sequence comes from Rugalucina vietnamica, assembly GCA_964017185.1. Classification (NCBI taxonomy): domain Eukaryota; kingdom Metazoa; phylum Mollusca; class Bivalvia; order Lucinida; family Lucinidae; genus Rugalucina; species Rugalucina vietnamica. Next base: position 17,557,424 of record OZ024881.1, on the reverse strand, counting down.
GTCTTAAGACAATTATCATTTTACATCATATTCAGCTCTTTGTGGTCATCTAAGGTCATGATACAATGAATACCCCTTTATCGTTTCCGCGTTTTCCCCCATATATATGAATACCTGTCCAGCCAATATGCCTTCAAAGCAATCATTTGACACCATTTTCAGCTATTAAGGGCCACCTGAGGCCGAGATACAAATACTCCTTAATTTTTCTTCATTTTTCTTTAAGTATTTACGTTTTTGATAATATTTTCGAAAGTTTCGATGATATGATGAACTTATCTGATTGCATGCTGAGCAATCATTTGAGGTCATTATCAGGTCTTTATAATCACAAGAGGATTAGAAACAAGAACTTTTGTTCGTATACCCCTTCAATTTTCCGCATTTTCCCCACTATCTTCTCTATTTCAAAGAGAATTACTGAAATTTTGCAACTTTCAACAGGGTAGTCAATACAAAGACTAGTTTTATCTAAATGGGGCCAAATAAATTAAACATTGGTAAGAAAATGAATCTTAACCGATAATAAATTTCTGAGATCTCAGAATATCCTCGCTGATCTCAGAGGACCAAACAGAAAATATAACCTGCACTATGGATGATGTACGGGGAGACTTTTTAGGGCCGCCACACGGCACAACACCAGCTGCAGTAATAGCAAATAAAAATTAAAACTTAGATCCTTTAAGAGCAGTGAACACATTAATGAGAAAGGGGATGGGCCATACCGCGGTTTCGACTATTGAAGTCTCGTCAGTGACCCTTAAGTCTTGGCAATATGGAGCCAAGGAGAATTACTGAAATTTTGCAACTTTCAACAGGGTAGTCAATACAAAGACTTGTTTTATCTAAATGGGGCCAAATATATTAAACATTGGAATCTTAACCGATAATAAATTTCTGAGTTCTCAGAATATCCTCTGTGATCTCAAAGGACCAAACAGAAAATATAACCTGCACTATGAATGATGATCCTACAACGCTTCTACCGGTTATGACCTGTCTACAAGAATCCCACATGAAACTGCTGATAACCATCTGTCTGACATGTTCCCCGAGTTTGGTATACACTGTAAACATTTAACGGTATGCCCCTTAGATTTCAGCGAGCTTGGTGGAGTAAAATGTAAGGGGGCATTGACTTTCATTCCATGGCATCGGTCCCCATGGTCCATGCCCCGGGGTGGGGTTAGTACTGCTGTGTAGCTTTTACAAAGAGTCCATATCTTGACAACAACTTATCATAAAGCATTGATACCTCACCACGAGGACCGAGCAACTAACTACATGTTATGAACCACTGCAGAAGATGAGGGTGAGGTTAGAGCTCTGTAAAATCGATTTAAGCCCTCCCCCCAGTAATTTTGTATTACTGATCGTTCCAAGGCGATACTATGTGGTTGTGGTTCTACACGGTTTGGTTTGTGCAAATGAGGTAGTTTCAAAAGTGCAATGCCATCGATCAGTTTCGTTAACACACGTTGCTTGATACTTACATTTAAAAAGGATTTAATGCACTTTATGACCTTTATATGCATTTTGAAATATATGAAGTTATTCACAGGCAAAATATAAGCATAAAAATGCATTGTTTTATTAACCAAAAAAGCACAAGTGACATCTACGAATTCTGCTTTCAAAAAACTGCCGATTTTTCTAAACTACCTCAGTTGGTATTTTTCTCAATTCCACAAGGGTTAATCAATTTAGGTCGCCAATGCATTTGAATGGGGGAAATTTTTAAAATGTAATTTAAAGTGAAAGTCTTGCAGGAAATGGGCAGTAGGACTGAATATTAACGATTCTGAAAAAATGGACCCCAGGGGTCTTATTACTAAATAGAAAACAAGTTAGAATGATGGTTCGTCACTCAAGTTTCAACTTTGTGACACTTATATGTGTGTTATGGAGATAATGCCGGGATGACATGCTTTTCAGAATAGTATGTTATACCCAGCCTTCTACCTGTATATTTGGACGAAAGGGTCAATGTTGGGTGTCCTTGTCGTGTTTCACAATGTTATAGGTCGAAACTCGAAAGCCAGGTAGGCAGCAAAGACTGACACTCATCAAAAACAATATATCATACAACAGTTTTACAAATAGACTAGGAACCACGAATATAAAATACTTTTGGTTTAGAAAAATTAGAACAATAAAACTGAAAAATAGTACATTAAAGATGAGAAAATACATAAAAAACATGACAGCACAGGATAGAAAACAGAAGGTAGTTAACTCATAAGCAATGACAGTAAAAACATATAAAAACAAAAACCAGAAGAAAGCCTTCGTGAATCCGACTCCAGATGCTATGGGTTTAAAATAGAGGATAAGAGTTAACATTCTTCCTTACAGGCTGTACACTTACAATTTTCTTCATTCCAATGGGAAATAAAAGATTTGAACCGGTTAAAATTAGCTGTTGCTCTGAATTCGTCAGGTAAAGAGTTCCACAGCATTGGAGCCGCATATCGAAAATAGTTCTTATCCTGCATAGTGATAGTAGTCCTCACTTGCGGGATCAGCAAAATATTTGAATATTTAAAATTATAATCGTTTCCTATTTTGATTAAAAGGCCAGAGAGTACGGATGGTGCAAGTCCATTTAAAATCTTAAAAGTCTCAATGGCCATGGTCCTTATCCTACGTGTTTCTAGAGTTGGCAAACTGGCTTTGGACAGCAGTTCAGTGTATAAGCTATTGTAATCATCATAGACAAACCGAAGTGCTCTTTCTTGAATTTTATTTGTATTTGATTTGGAGCAAAAAATGCCATGAAAGAGGACAGAAATTAAAAGTTGATATAAAAAAAGTATGGAGAATTGTCATTCTACTTAATTTACATAAAGTTTTACCAACTGAGCTGCTGTCCAGCTTTTTTACATATGTTTTGTATATGGTTGTCAAAAGTAAGGTTAAAATCAATATCAACACCAAGCAGCTTCATCCTCAGCTTCTTTATCTTCATTTCCAACACCAAAACAGGTGACATTTTGTGTGTTTTCAGACCAATGGCAACGGCCTGAAATTTATCATGGTTTGCTTTCATTTGGTTTGAAAAGAGCCAGTCGATCAGAATTTCGCTTTCAGTCTGTAGGATGCTAATAAGCTCATTATAATCGGGAAAGTGAAACGAGAGGTTGTCATCTGCATAGTTACACAAGGTACCTCTCACAATAAAATAGAAATTATCATTAATGAAGACATTAAAAGCAGAGGTCCAAGTATGGAACCTTGTGGTACTCAATTATGAATTCCAGTCCATGAGCTAAAATGTTTCCAATCTTTGGTTTCTATTGGAGAGACAGCTTGTCATCAAATTAACAGCCCAACTGGACAGACAGTTTGCATAAGAGAACATCATGAGGCAAGCAGTCGAATGCCTTTGATAAATCCATTAGTACTGCCGCCACATAAAGGCTCTTCTCCATTGCCTCCTTCCAGTCTTCTGTTAGTCTCAAAAGTGTAATTTGGCAGCCATGGCCTTTGCAAAAAGCGCGTAAGTATTTACAAAATGTTCTGAGAGTTGTTCGGCAAAGACTTTTTCATGAATTTTAGAGTGGACTGGGAATAAGGTCACTGGTCTGTGGTTGGCCTTGTCCATTGGGTCATTTTTCTTAAACATTGGGGTAACTTGGCCAAATTTCAATATCTCAGGGACTATACCTGAGGTGATTGTGTGATTTACTAGGTCAGTGAGTAGAGGGACTAAATAAAGACTGTTTGCCAAGTTTAAGAATTTTTATTGAAATCTGGTAAATACCCGAGGCTTTCTTTACATTGAAATTGTTTATGATTTTTCAAATTGGTTTTTGGGCTGTGGGTCTAAAATTGAAAACTTCAGAGCCAAAATTTTTCTCCAGGATTTTGTTTATGCTTGGGTGGTTTTCCTTATCAAAATTGGAATTTTGTCCAATATCTTTGGCAATATTAACAAAAAAAGTCATTGAAAATATTTGCTACATATTTTTCGTCTGTTATAATTTGGTCTTTTTCCTTTAAAACAGTTGTCGTTGAAAACTCAAGCGGTTATGTCTGTCATGTACACAAACCTTAGAATTTGTCTGTATTGGAGAGATAGCTTGTCATCAAATTAACAGCCCAACTGGACAGACAGTTTGCATAAGAGAACATCATGAGGCAAGCAGTCGAATGCCTTTGATAAATCCATTAGTACTGCCGCCACATAAAGGCTCTTCTCCATTGCCTCCTTCCAGTCTTCTGTTAGTCTCAAAAGTGTAATTTGGCAGCCATGGCCTTTGCAAAAAGCGCGTAAGTATTTACAAAATGTTCTGAGAGTTGTTCGGCAAAGACTTTTTCATGAATTTTAGAGTGGACTGGGAGTAAGGTCACTGGTCTGTGGTTGGCCTTGTCCATTGGGTCATTTTTCTTAAACATTGGGGTAACTTGGCCAAATTTCAATATCTCAGGGACTATACCTGAGGTGATTGTGTGATTTACTAGGTCAGTGAGTAGAGGGACTAAATAAAGATTGTTTGCCAAGTTTAAGAATTTTTATTGAAATCTGGTAAATACCCGAGGCTTCTTTACATTGAAATTGTTTATGATTTTTCAAATTGGTTTTTGGGCTGTGGGTCTAAAATTGAAAACTTCAGAGCCAAAATTTTCAGGATTTTGTTTATGCTTGGGTGGTTTTCCTTATCAAAATTGGAATTTTGTCCAATATCTTTGGCAACATTAACAAAAAAGTCATTGAAAATATTTGCTACATATTTTTCGTCTGTTATAATTTGGTCTTTTTCCTTTAAAACAGTTGTCGTTGAAAACTCAAGCGGTTATGTCTGTCATGTACACAAACCTTAGAATTCGTCTCATGCTAGTTTAGAAAGCCATGATATTTTTTATGTTATGTTAAAATAGCTTTGTGTATCAGGGACTTTAATTGTTAAAAGTTTAACAGATTTATATGATTTCACCTGTCATGAACCGTTATCTTTGACAATTTAACGACTTCTGTCTGCTGTCAACAGTTATCGTTGAAAACTCAGCCGGTTCTATCTACGATGATCAACAATCTTTGCATTTTTCTCAGACTGATGTTTACAGCCAGGAACAGTTGTTGTAGATAAGTTTGCTTCAATAAACTTAATTTGTTTATACGTTTTGTGTGATTTGAATGATTTCATATATCGTTAACAGTTGTCGTTGACAGTGTAGCCGCTTCTGTCTGTAATGAATGGTTATCGTTGAAAACTAAACCGATTCTGTCTACCATCAACGGCAATCTTTGAATTTTCAAATAGACTGATGTTTACCACCAAAAACAGTTGTTTAAACACAACAAAACAAAATAAGAACTGTCGTTGGCCAGCGCTCGAATGCTTCTGGCCTTTTGCCAAACATTAGGGCAAACTCGGCTTGTACCCATAAGCATCATGCTCGTTCATTTTTTTTTTGCCTCGACCCTATCATGCAAAATCACTGAACATGAAATTAGGCCACAGTGAACGATCACTACCTCACGTCTCATTCATATTGTGAAAGAAGTATGTCCATATACCAATTGTGTGCCGAGATACAAGGCAAAATACTGAACCGTGAAATGAAGTCACAGTGACATATAATTGCTTTAAGGTCAAAGGTCATAATGTGAAGAATGTAATGAGTGTTTTAGTTAGTATAAAACAATATTAATGAACAATGACAGTGACCTGTGACTACTTTGGGGTCAAAGGTCTAGTCATAAGCACTCATAATGTAAAGAACTATTGTCATGTACTCAATGAATATTGAGATATAAAGCAAAATCACTGAACCATGAAACTAGGTCACACTGACCTATGACTACTTTTGGGTCAAAGGTATGGTCATATTGACATATAATATTAAAAGGAGAATGAAATTTATTAATTGATTTTTAGGTTTAAGTCAAAATTACTGAACCATGAAGTAAGATCATAATACGTACTTTTAGTTCAAAGGTTTGGCAACACTCACTCATAATCTGAAAGAAGTCTGGAAATTTACAAATAGCATGTTAAGATATAAGACAAAATCACTTTACCATGAAATTAGGACACAGGGACATAAGACTAGTTTGGTGTCAAAGGTCGGGTCATACTTACTCATATTGAGAAAGATGTATGCCCATCTACTAATTGAGTGATGAGATATAAGCCAAAAATCACTGAATCGTGAAATTAGGTCACAGCAACCTAGGATTACTTGAAGGTCAAAGGTCTGATATAGTGAAAGAAGTATGTTCATCTACCAGTTGAGTGCCGAGATACAAGGCAAAATCACTGAACCGTGAAAAAAGACCACAGTGACCTATAAGTATTTTAGGGTCTAATGTCGGGTTATACTCACTTATAATCTGAACAAAAAGTATGAATATAAACCAAATGAGTGGCAAGATAAAGGCAAAATCACTGAACCATGCAATTAGGCCACAGTGACCTAGGACTTCTTTAGGGTCAAAGGTCTTGTCATACGCAAACATACTGTGAAAGCAGTATGTTTATGTATTAGCCGAGTGCCGAGATATAAGACAAAATACTGAACATTGAAATAAGGTCACACTGACCTATGAGTATATTGGGATCAAATTCCTAGTCATTCTTACTGCAAGAAGTATGAAAATATACTAATTGAGTGGCACCAATAAAGCAAAATCACTGGACCATATAAATTAGGTTAACCCATCCTTAACGTCATGACGCACGAGTCAGTGTCAAAAAGTTAAAAGATCAATGATCAACGATCTTCCTAAGTTGGTTCTATAGTTTAGAAAGAAAAAGAAAAACAATATTTTAGAGAGTTCTAGATTTTGACCTCTAGCTCCACCCCTAATTTCGACCAAGTGGTCCGATGTCATGGAACCTAAAGTGTATGAAATATAAATGCTTTATGATAAATTATTGTCAATATATAGACTCAATGCAGTATATCCATTTTCACAGTGTTCTATATTTTAACCTCTAGTCCCACCCCAGGCATGTACCTAGGTATACGATGCCTTGAAATTTAACTCAACCCTACAGGATACCAACATCCCACCTATTCATGCTGTCTAATGATAATAGGTTGTCAATATATAGACTTCTAGAAAGTTGATTTTCACAATATATGGCGAAATCATTGAGCCATGAAAAGCATGTCATCCCGGCATTATCTCCATAGCACACATATAAGTGTCACAAAGTTGAAACATGAGTGACGAACCATCATTCTAACTTGTTTTCTATTTATAAATAAGACCCCTGGGGTCCATTTTTTTCAGAATCGTTAATATTCAGTCTTACTGCCCATTTCCTGCAAGACTTTCACTTTAAATGACATTTTAAAGATTTCCCCCATTCATATACATTGGAGACCTATGTTGACTTTGCCGTAAAATAGGTCAAGGTCATTACAGGGTCATGATTTATATATACATTGTAGTACTTGAGTCATCCATACTTCATTTGAAGTTTCGTTGAAATCGGTTCACCGGTTCTAGAGAAGAAGATTTTCAAAGGTTTTTACCATAAATAGGCGTGGTGGCCATCTTGGTCATGTGACCTTGATTATTTATATATACATTGGTCACCCAATCCTATAGATGCTTCATATAAAATTTGGCTTTGATTGGCCAAGCGGTTTCAGAGGAGAAGATCTTTGAAGTTGTGGACGGACGGACGGTCGGACGACGACGACGGATAACGGCCATCCTATAAGCTCACCTTGAGCCTTACAGCTCGGGTAAGCTAAAAATACTGGAATAAATTGATTCACCCTTGTGGAATTGAGAAAAATACCAACTGCGGTAGTTTAGAAAAATCGGCAGTTTTTTGAAAGCAGAATTCGTAGATGTCACTTGTGCTTTTTTGGTTAATAAAACAATGCATTTTTTATGCTTGTATTTTGCCTATGAATAACTTCATATATTTCAAAATGCATATAAAGGTCATAAAGTGCAATAAATGTTTTTAAATGTAAGTTTTTGTCATGTCAAGTTAACCCACCCACTTTCAAGTAACGTGTGTTAACGAAATTGATCGATGGCATTGCACTTTTAGATACTTTTATTTCACTGACGTGAAACATTATAATTGATCCAGGTTACACTTTGTCTTTGTGCGTATCTGAGTGTTTTTGTGTACAGCCGACCATTTTGGTCGGTTCATCCGTATGTCTGTAGCATGTAATTTGCCGAAATCAGTTCTTTTAAATACAAAACAATTCATAGTTTCAATTGAAATGAAACTTTTGGAAGGCAAAACTAGAAGTACTAAATGTGCCCCATTTTGTACAACAGAAAGGTTGTTAAACCATGTTCAAAGCATTATATTTTGGTGCGGGCTGAGAAATCCAAGATGGCGACCTTTAACAATTACGAGGGGTCACTTTTTAACAATATTAACTTTTGTATCTTGAAGCTTCTGATTTACCAGTGCATTTGAGTATGTATCAAACAAATAAGGCTTTAAAATTAAACATGTAGTGATGAGCAACAACATCAAGGTCAAGGTCAAACTGACGGTCAAATTTCCCCCGAAATCTACTTTTTCACCTGAATTTTTTGTTTTAAATTCATGAAACTACCTCATTTGCACAAACAAAACCGAGTAGAACCACAACCACATAGTATCGCCTTGGAACTATCAGTAATACAAAATTACTGGGGGAGGGCTTAAATCGATTTTACAGAGCTCTAACCTCACCCTCATCTTCTGCAGTAGTTCACAACATGTAGTTAGTTGCTCGGTCTTCGTGGTGCTTTCAATGCTTTCTGATAAGTTGTTGTCAAGATATGGACTCTTTGTAAAAGCTACACAGCAGTACATCCATTTTACTATGTTCTAGATTTTAACCTCTAGCCAAGCCCTCAGGCATCACCCAACTATCCGTTGCCGTGAAACTCAACCATACATTGTACCAACATTTCAACTATGAATATTGTCTCATAACTGAAGGTCTACATATAGACTTCTAGAAAAAAGCCAAGAATCAATACTTTGGGATATATATAGACTTCTAGAAAACTTTAACACATAGAAATTTTTTAAGATTTTCTAGATTTTAACCTCTAACCCCACCCCGGGGCATGGACCCTGGGATCCGATGCCATGGAATGAAAGCCAATACACCCTTACATTTTACTCCACCAAACTCACTGGAATCTAAGGGGCATACCGTTAAATGTTTACAGTGTATACCAAACTCGGGGAACATGTCAGACAGATGGTTATCAGCAGTTTCATGTGGGATTCTTGTAGACAGGTCATAACCGGTAGAAGCGTTTTATACATGTAGGATCATTTTAACAAAATGCACGAATATAAAAAACATTGTGATATCAATTTGTGTGTGACGGGAACGCAGACAGGAACGCGGACGACCGAGGTTAGGCGTAAAAAATAGCTGTGTTTCCGCTAACATGCCGAAAATAATCAGGGTCGGTAAATCTTTTTATTTTTTCTCTAATTTTTATTTGTTGAAAACAGTTAAAAATGATAATATGCAAATTAATTATTCTCAAATACTAGATAATAACAGACATTGAAGTTTAAGACATAAAGAAGGTTAAATAAAGTGATTTAAATATTATTGTTGCAGTCTTGACATATTTGAAGTCATATGTCCATTTACTTGAAAATTTCAAGGGTCGGTAGGAATGATAATCTTTTTATTTTCTTTTAAAATGGCAATAAAAACTGCATGGTCGGCACAAAAAAATCAGGGTCGGTCGGGTTTGCGGAAACACAGCTATTTTTTTCGGCCTTACTACAATAGCTCTATGCACTTCGAACAGTCAAGCTAAAATACGGAAAAATAATGGGGTATACATGTACACACATAAAAGCTTGTATCTTGGCCTCTAAAGGTCCTAAATAGCTGAAAATGGTGTCAAATGATGGCTTTGACTTTGTGATATAATTTTGTATTCATATATATAAATCATATGACTCAAAGTGGTAATAATGTTTATGAAGGCATACAAGATAGTGGGGAAAATGCGGAAAATTGAAGGGGTATACGTACAAAAGTTCTTGTGATTATAAAGACCTGATAATGGCCTCAAATGATTGCTCAGACAATTATCTGTTGGCATGCAATCGGATAAGTTCATCATATCATCGAAACTTTCGAAAATATTATCAAAAACGTAAATACTTAAAGAAAAAATGAAGAAAAATTAAGGAGTTTTTGTATCTCGGCCTCAGGTGGCCCTTAATAGCTGAAAATGGTGTCAAATGATTGCTTTGACTAAGGCATATTGGCTGGTATTCAGATAAAGGGGGAAAACGCGGAAACGATAAATGGGTATTCATTGTATCATGACCTTAGATGGCCACAAAGAGCTGAATATGATGTAAAATGATATCTATGACAATTTTCTATTGTTATATGTTCAAATAAATTAATCACGTGATTTCAAGTTTCAAAAATGTTTATGAAAACTTAAATAAGTAAAGAAAGATTGTGGAAAAATAAAGGGTTATACTTATAAAAGTTACTGTATCTCGGCTTTTATGGCCCTATAGAGATATGATGTAAATGGCATCATAAGATTGCTCAGACGATGCTCTTTTAGCCCAGTAACAGATATATAATTCATGTGGCTTTAGCTTTCAGTAAGTTTAAGAAATAAGAGCAAAATGCGGGAAAAATAAGGAATCGACTCACAAAATTCAATTAATCAATTCATAACAAACTGGCGTAGTGCTATGTTTAAAGCTCTCTAAAAATGACAAATTATGTTGTTGTTTTTTTTTTTTGTTTTTTTGTTTTTTTGTTTTTTTTTTTTTTTTTTGTTTTGTTTTTTGGGAAATGACTTTTGAATAAATTTTACTCTGAAATGTTATGCGACAGTCTCATGCTTAGTTTTTAACCGAATCATGGTTGAAAACTATGCTGCCTTCTTTAATTGCAGTAACAGATGACAGTTGTACCACTGGATATGACACGAAAAGCAATAACAAATAAAAACGCTCATTGTAACACGCTGTCTACCTTAGACTGGTTTCTCGTACAGTTTAGTATACGGTTTTAGGTCTGTTTGTACAAGTTCTTCGGGATCACTGATTTGACACATATAGATAGACACATACTTGCAAATGAATAAACTTGGTTGCGATGTACGTTGAATAAATTCAACGCAGGCGGAAATTCAATTTCAAAGGTTGATATTGAAAGCTTAACTTAATCCGATATTTTGTTTGATTTTCTGTGGAATATTTTGATGTGATGACAGCGTTAAGATATAAGACAAAATCACTTTACCATGAAATTAGGACACAGGGACATAAGACTAGTTTGGTGTCAAAGGTCGGGTCATACTTACTCATATTGAGAAAGATGTATGCCCATCTACTAATTGAGTGATGAGATATAAGCCAAAAATCACTGAATCGTGAAATTAGGTCACAGCAACCTAGGATTACTTGAAGGTCAAAGGTCTGATATAGTGAAAGAAGTATGTTCATCTACCAGTTGAGTGCCGAGATACAAGGCAAAATCACTGAACCGTGAAAAAAGACCACAGTGACCTATAAGTATTTTAGGGTCTAATGTCGGGTTATACTCACTTATAATCTGAACAAAAAGTATGAATATAAACCAAATGAGTGGCAAGATAAAGGCAAAATCACTGAACCATGCAATTAGGCCACAGTGACCTAGGACTTCTTTAGGGTCAAAGGTCTTGTCATACGCAAACATACTGTGAAAGCAGTATGTTTATGTATTAGCCGAGTGCCGAGATATAAGACAAAATACTGAACATTGAAATAAGGTCACACTGACCTATGAGTATATTGGGATCAAATTCCTAGTCATTCTTACTGCAAGAAGTATGAAAATATACTAATTGAGTGGCACCAATAAAGCAAAATCACTGGACCATATAAATTAGGTTAACCCATCCTTAACGTCATGACGCACGAGTCAGTGTCAAAAAGTTAAAAGATCAATGATCAACGATCTTCCTAAGTTGGTTCTATAGTTTAGAAAGAAAAAGAAAAACAATATTTTAGAGAGTTCTAGATTTTGACCTCTAGCTCCACCCCTAATTTCGACCAAGTGGTCCGATGTCATGGAACCTAAAGTGTATGAAATATAAATGCTTTATGATAAATTATTGTCAATATATAGACTCAATGCAGTATATCCATTTTCACAGTGTTCTATATTTTAACCTCTAGTCCCACCCCAGGCATGTACCTAGGTATACGATGCCTTGAAATTAAACTCAACCCTACAGGATACCAACATCCCACCTATTCATGCTGTCTAATGATAATAGGTTGTCAATATATAGACTTCTAGAAAGTTGATTTTCACAATATATGGCGAAATCATTGAGCCATGAAAAGCATGTCATCCCGGCATTATCTCCATAGCACACATATAAGTGTCACAAAGTTGAAACATGAGTGACGAACCATCATTCTAACTTGTTTTCTATTTATAAATAAGACCCCTGGGGTCCATTTTTTTCAGAATCGTTAATATTCAGTCTTACTGCCCATTTCCTGCAAGACTTTCACTTTAAATGACATTTTAAAGATTTCCCCCATTCATATACATTGGAGACCTATGTTGACTTTGCCGTAAAATAGGTCAAGGTCATTACAGGGTCATGATTTATATATACATTGTAGTACTTGAGTCATCCATACTTCATATGAAGTTTCGTTGAAATCGGTTCACCGGTTCTAGAGAAGAAGATTTTCAAAGGTTTTTACCATAAATAGGCGTGGTGGCCATCTTGGTCATGTGACCTTGATTATTTATATATACATTGGTCACCCAATCCTATAGATGCTTCATATAAAATTTGGCTTTGATTGGCCAAGCGGTTTCAGAGGAGAAGATCTTTGAAGTTGTGGACGGACGGACGGTCGGACGACGACGATGGATAACGGCCATCCTATAAGCTCACCTTGAGCCTTACAGCTCGGGTAAGCTAAAAATACTGGAATAAATTGATTCACCCTTGTGGAATTGAGAAAAATACCAACTGCGGTAGTTTAGAAAAATCGGCAGTTTTTTGAAAGCAGAATTCGTAGATGTCACTTGTGCTTTTTTGGTTAATAAAACAATGCATTTTTTATGCTTGTATTTTGCCTATGAATAACTTCATATATTTCAAAATGCATATAAAGGTCATAAAGTGCAATAAATGTTTTTAAATGTAAGTTTTTGTCATGTCAAGTTAACCCACCCACTTTCAAGTAACGTGTGTTAACGAAATTGATCGATGGCATTGCACTTTTAGATACTTTTATTTCACTGACGTGAAACATTATAATTGATCCAGGTTACACTTTGTCTTTGTGCGTATCTGAGTGTTTTTGTGTACAGCCGACCATTTTGGTCGGTTCATCCGTATGTCTGTAGCATGTAATTTGCCGAAATCAGTTCTTTTAAATACAAAACAATTCATAGTTTCAATTGAAATGAAACTTTTGGAAGGCAAAACTAGAAGTACTAAATGTGCCCCATTTTGTACAACAGAAAGGTTGTTAAACCATGTTCAAAGCATTATATTTTGGTGCGGGCTGAGAAATCCAAGATGGCGACCTTTAACAATTACGAGGGGTCACTTTTTAACAATATTAACTTTTGTATCTTGAAGCTTCTGATTTACCAGTGCATTTGAGTATGTATCAAACAAATAAGGCTTTAAAATTAAACATGTAGTGATGAGCAACAACATCAAGGTCAAGGTCAAACTGACGGTCAAATTTCCCCCGAAATCTACTTTTTCACCTGAATTTTTTGTTTTAAATTCATGAAACTACCTCATTTGCACAAACAAAACCGAGTAGAACCACAACCACATAGTATCGCCTTGGAACTATCAGTAATACAAAATTACTGGGGGAGGGCTTAAATCGATTTTACAGAGCTCTAACCTCACCCTCATCTTCTGCAGTAGTTCACAACATGTAGTTAGTTGCTCGGTCTTCGTGGTGCTTTCAATGCTTTCTGATAAGTTGTTGTCAAGATATGGACTCTTTGTAAAAGCTACACAGCAGTACATCCATTTTACTATGTTCTAGATTTTAACCTCTAGCCAAGCCCTCAGGCATCACCCAACTATCCGTTGCCGTGAAACTCAACCATACATTGTACCAACATTTCAACTATGAATATTGTCTCATAACTGAAGGTCTACATATAGACTTCTAGAAAAAAGCCAAGAATCAATACTTTGGGATATATATAGACTTCTAGAAAACTTTAACACATAGAAATGTTTGAAGATTTTCTAGATTTTAACCTCTAACCCCACCCCGGGGCATGGACCCTGGGATCCGATGCCATGGAATGAAAGCCAATACACCCTTACATTTAGGGGCATACCGTTAAATGTTTACAGTGTATACCAAACTCGGGGAACATGTCAGACAGATGGTTATCAGCAGTTTCATGTGGGATTCTTGTAGACAGGTCATAACCGGTAGAAGCGTTTTATACATGTAGGATCATTTTAACAAAATGCACGAATATGAAAAACATTGTGATATCAATTTGTGTGTGACGGGAACGCAGACAGGAACGCGGACGACCGAGGTTAGGCGTAAAAAATAGCTGTGTTTCCGCTAACATGCCGAAAATAATCAGGGTCGGTAGGTAGGCAAATCTTTTTATTTTTTCTCTAATTTTTATTTGTTGAAAACAGTTAAAAATGATAATATGCAAATTAATTATTCTCAAATACTAGATAATAACAGACATTGAAGTTTAAGACATAAAGAAGGTTAAATAAAGTGATTTAAATATTATTGTTGCAGTCTTGACATATTTGAAGTCATATGTCCATTTACTTGAAAATTTCAAGGGTCGGTAGGAATGATAATCTTTTTATTTTCTTTTAAAATGGCAATAAAAACTGCATGGTCGGCACAAAAAAATCAGGGTCGGTCGGGTTTGCGGAAACACAGCTATTTTTTTCGGCCTTACTACAATAGCTCTATGCACTTCGAACAGTCAAGCTAAAATACGGAAAAATAATGGGGTATACATGTACACACATAAAAGCTTGTATCTTGGCCTCTAAAGGTCCTAAATAGCTGAAAATGGTGTCAAATGATGGCTTTGACTTTGTGATATAATTTTGTATTCATATATATAAATCATATGACTCAAAGTGGTAATAATGTTTATGAAGGCATACAAGATAGTGGGGAAAATGCGGAAAATTGAAGGGGTATACGTACAAAAGTTCTTGTGATTATAAAGACCTGATAATGGCCTCAAATGATTGCTCAGACAATTATCTGTTGGCATGCAATCGGATAAGTTCATCATATCATCGAAACTTTCGAAAATATTATCAAAAACGTAAATACTTAAAGAAAAAATGAAGAAAAATTAAGGAGTTTTTGTATCTCGGCCTCAGGTGGCCCTTAATAGCTGAAAATGGTGTCAAATGATTGCTTTGACTAAGGCATATTGGCTGGTATTCAGATAAAGGGGGAAAACGCGGAAACGATAAATGGGTATTCATTGTATCATGACCTTAGATGGCCACAAAGAGCTGAATATGATGTAAAATGATATCTATGACAATTTTCTATTGTTATATGTTCAAATAAATTAATCACGTGATTTCAAGTTTCAAAAATGTTTATGAAAACTTAAATAAGTAAAGAAAGATTGTGGAAAAATAAAGGGTTATACTTATAAAAGTTACTGTATCTCGGCTTTTATGGCCCTATAGAGATATGATGTAAATGGCATCATAAGATTGCTCAGACGATGCTCTTTTAACCCAGTAACAGATATATAATTCATGTGGCTTTAGCTTTCAGTAAGTTTAAGAAATAAGAGCAAAATGCGGGAAAAATAAGGAATCGACTCACAAAATTCAATTAATCAATTCATAACAAACTGGCGTAGTGCTATATTTAAAGCTCTCTAAAAATGACAAATTATGTTGTTTTTTTTTTGTTTTTTTGTTTTTTTGTTGTTTTTTTTGTTTTGTTTTTTGGGAAATGACTTTTGAATAAATTTTACTCTGAAATGTTATGCGACAGTCTCATGCTTAGTTTTTAACCGAATCATGGTTGAAAACTATGCTGCCTTCTTTAATTGCAGTAACAGATGACAGTTGTACCACTGGATATGACACGAAAAGCAATAACAAATAAAAACGCTCATTGTAACACGCTGTCTACCTTAGACTGGTTTCTCGTACAGTTTGGTATACGGTTTTAGGTCTGTTTGTACAAGTTCTTCGGGATCACTGATTTGACACATATAGATAGACACATACTTGCAAATGAATAAACTTGGTTGCGATGTACGTTGAATAAATTCAACGCAGGCGGAAATTCAATTTCAAAGGTTGATATTGAAAGCTTAACTTAATCCGATATTTTGTTTGATTTTCTGTGGAATATTTTGATGTGATGACAGCGTAAGTGCTTTCTGAGAAGTTGTTTACTTTCGTTCTTATCAGAAAGATAGTTTCCTCTATTAATAGTGTCTAAAAGAAGAAAAGTGCTGTCATATAAGAAAGTCAGCGGAATCCGTCAGTATACCAATCTACTGAAACACAAGCAAATGGATACACACACTTTTTGGTTCTGTACTAGAATCACATCATTAAAGCACACCCGTTTGAACAGCTAAATCAACAAAATGCGTAGCTATGCTAGAAACTTTATGTTGCTTCTTTTATAGCTTCATTTAACTAACAAGGTGCAGACTTTTCAGTGGCATTTCGAAAGCGTGCGTTGCGGAAATAATTTTGAAACTGCAATAATTATAAATCGCGAATTCAGTAAAGATGTCTAATGAAATAAAAACGTCGGTAGAGCTTATCTTTAATTCTTAAATCTGACATTGTGGAAAAGAAAACTGTCTTATATCTAAATCAATAATCTTAATGCGCGAGATATTGACACCCTACAAGAAATGTGATGAGGAAGAAACATAAAAAAGGAAAAGAAAAGTAAGCTCCTGTCATACACTTCGACTCTCACTTTTCTCACCCGAAATTCCAGAGTGTAGAGAAGCCAGTGTGCTAGGTACTTTTGTAAATCACGCATGAAAACATCAGAGTACAACTATATACCGTCAGCATTGTCGTGAATTGTCGGTTTCTATTTCCTTGTCGCACATTATTAGCACCTTACTTTGCACCGCGGTAACGTATCAAGCTTAAATGACTGTCCATTGACCTACGTTTCGTCCAGCCTAGATGACCCGGAGCCATTGGGAAAGAAATCTTTTCGATATGCGGCTCCAATGCTGTGGAACTCTTTACCTGACGAATTCAGAGCAACAGGTGATTTTAACAGGTTCAAATCTTTTATTTCTCATTGGAATGAAGAAAATTGTAAGTGTACAGCCTGTAAGGAAAAATGTTAACTCTTAACCTCTATTTTAAACCCATAGCATCTGGAGTCGGATTCACGAAGGCTTTCTTCTGGTTTATGTTTTTATATATTTTTACTGTCATTGCTTATGAGTTAACTACCTTTTGTTTTCTATCCTGTGCTTTCATGTTTTTTATGTATTTTCTCATCTTAAATGTACTATTTTTCAGTTTTATTGTTCTAATTTTTCTAAACCAAAAGTATTTTATATTCGTGGTTCCTAGTCTATTTGTAAAACTGTTGTATGATGTTGTTTTTTGATGAGTGTCAGTCTTTGCTGCCTACCTGGCTTTCGAGTTTCGACCTATAACATTGTGAAACACGACAAGGACACCCAACATTGACCCTTACTTTCGACTTTCGTCCAAATATACAGGTAGACGGCTGGGTATGACATACTATTCTAATGACTGCTCCGGAGTTTCGCCTTGGGTGTAAAACTGCCTGGGCGGGGGCCATGATGTCTGGACATTGGTTTCCGCCACATGGCCACCGCCCAGCTGGGTACACATTTTAAACTTGATGAATCTAATCGGAGCAGTAGCCTCAGGGTCTCATGATAAACACTGTATGCCTGTTCTTGTTTACACACAAGGACAAAATCTTATTACATATACAGTAAGATCTCATGATGTATGTCTCATTTTAAATTATTGCATGTACATGTATGTCATTTTGTTTGTTCTTATCAAAATATGTGCTGTTTTTATATTCTAATCTATCTATTATCAAAGGCCCTAATATCAAATGTTCTTTTTATAGAAATTGCTATGTTTATCCATGATCATTTATTATTTCTATACAATTGTTATTATATAGTCGGTTCAAAAGCTCGTCAGAGCTTATGTTATATTGTTACTATGTCTTGCCGACTTAAGATAAAGCTTATCTTATCTTATCTTCTGAATATTTTGTTTGATGTTTTGTGTTGTACATAAGCGTTCATGCAACAATCTGCGGAATGAAATGATGCATAAATGCAATACAATACAAATTAGCGTCGATTTTCTTTTCATTATTTCTCAAAATCGCAAATTCAAGCCACGTGGTAAAGATGATGTGGGTGGACATGCTTATTGGCCATAAACTGAAAATCGGTCAGCCGATCTCACTCAAACTTTGCATAAATGCTACACGTATAGTAAGTTTGCACCAAATACGCTCTTTTGATAAAATAAAGCAAATTAAAAGGAATCAATTTAGGGTACATACTACTAAATATTCATGAGGACTCGCCCCGCCTTTTTCGGCCGCCTTTTTCGGGGACACATTAGAGACAAAAATGACGTCACCTTCAATAATCGTTGATCGATTTCCGCTGTAAAGTGTTTGTTTTAAAGCTTGAAACATGCGCGTTTCGAATCAGGTTTAGTAGATAAATCCCGGTATCGGATAGGAACGGGACGGATTATTCTTTATGCCCCCTCTGAAGACCCACCCACATTACGAAACATGGTTTCTGATGGTGCTTCCGTTTAACGGGACTTATCCTTTTGCTAAGTAGGTAAACATGCAAATGATTTTCATCTAAATTAATGGGCTATGGTGAACGTTTAAAATGAGGTAAGTCTTGCAAATTTTGTATGTGTAGTTTTCGAGCTAGGTAGCAAAAAGTTAACATTGTCACCTATGGAAAACCTAATGGTGAAGTGCAACCTGTTGAAGACCACGTCATTAGAGGCCACGGACCGACCGCCATGAATTCTAAGTTAGGTTTTTATCAGGACCAGTGCACGTGCAACCGGATGATTCACGTGCCACAGAACCGGAACATATCTTCAATAGGCTACAATGTATTAGCTACGCCGCAGCCTACAGTCATACTAGAACGTTTCTTGAGCCTAGAAAGCATGGGAATATCAAAGACATCTGATGATATGGACAAGACAGATTATTTCAAGAATTATCAGAAGTCATCCATAGAGTACAAGAATGGTAGTTACTTAGCCAAGTTGCCATGGAAACGGGACCACCCGGCATTGCCTAGCAACTACGACGTCTCCAAGATAGGAGAAAAGAGCTGTGAATCTGATCAGGAGACTGCAGAATGACCCACCCTTACTCGAGAAATATGATTAAATCATCAGCGAACAGGAACGAAGAGGGTTCATAGAGATAGTCAACAGCGATACCCCACCCACCGGACCAGTCCGCTACATACCGCATCGTCCAGTGAAAAAAGACTCGACGACCACGCCTATTCAGATAGTCTATGATTGTAGCTGTCGAAAGTCGACGAACTTACCCAGTCTCAACGATTGTCTGGAATCGACACCACGATGCCTTCGACACCATACCTGAATGACCTTACCAACACCATACCTGAATGACCTTACCAACACCATACCTGAATGACCTTACCAACACCATACCTGAATGACCTTACCAACACCATACCTGAATGACCTTACCAACACCATACCTGAATGACCTTACCAACACCACATCTGAATGACCTTTCCAACACCATACCTGAATAACCTTACCAACACCATACCTGAATGACCTTACCAACACCATACCTGAATGACCCTACCAACATACTAGTGAGATTTCGTAATCATAGACACGCTGCCACAACGGATATTGAGAAAGGCTTTTTGCACATTGTATTTGATGAGAATGACAGAGATGCCTGGTTGGTTGGTTGGTTGTAGCTAAGCCCTAATTGGCCGTAGTGTTCTCTCGGTGAAGTGACTCTCTGTATTTTCTCTAAGTATAACTGTCACACAAGTAATCCTGTGTAGGTGGTGCGCTAATGTCTTGATGAGATAGAAGTAAAGTCTATATTTTCCAATCAATGCCACTCTTCGAACGTTATTAAACCAGAGCTCATTTCATCTCAAATTGTCAAACAATCCACAGTAACCACATGTAATTGTATCAGCACCCATTCGCAGCTGACTATGCAGAGTTCAATCCCGAATGCTCCTTGATAAACACTGAACACTGGTGTTGACTCAGACTTAAAATATACATTAAGAAATTCAGTCCCAAGGTAGGAAGCAGTCTTGATCACAATTGATTTAAAGTTAGAATACAGAAAGCAACAAACATCACAAGGAGATGAATATCACAATATTTGCTCTGTATCACAGAACAATGCTTATAGCATGCTTATAAAAACCTTTTGACTAGACTTATATTGAGAAATACTAAATACATTGTTGATCGTTGCAATACATACAATGTATTCAAGCACACAAACATTAACTATGAAAACCTTAAAATAAAAATGTGTGATGACTGATGGAAGATACATATTTCTTTTTTCTTTTTATCTTTTTTTTTAATTTTTTTTTTTTCATTTTTTTTCTTCAATTTATTTTTAAAAACAATGATAAATGCATGACCATGAGACTGATGATTAATGTTGATGAAAGCTAAAATCTTAAATGACAGCACCTACTGATATTATCATTTATTGAAATGCTCAGACATACCTTAAACAGCATTTCTAAAGTCAGTCAAGCAACAAAATTCACAGGCACCCCCCAAAAAAAAAAGCCACCATGACAAGGAAAGATTTGGCTATAGTATTAAACAAAATGAGATTATTTCACTCAATGATAAATTACCCCACAGCGGATGGTGCTTCTTTATCAACAGTGATAGTTAAAAAATAATAATAAAAACAGTAATGATTAATGTGTAGGAGCTGGTGGCCATACAAATAATGAATTAAGAATAAAGCTAACCACACACACACACACACACACACACACAAATATTCAGTACACAAATATTCAGTATAATACAGTACAGAGAACGAAGGGAGGAGGAGGGGGGGGGGGCATGGACGGGGGGATTATGTGAGACGCACTATGTTTTGAGAAACCTCTTTGTGCTTTTTATGGACTCACTAAGCAACATTAAGAGTGATTCTCTGTGCTCTTTGAATATTTCTTCCTTCAAGTTGAGGAAAATTTCTGCACCAATAACTTGTGCTCCAGTAAGATCTGGAACATCTGGGTTAGTAATTTCTGTCTTTCCTCTTCGTATTCTTCACAGTCACAAATAAAATGGACTACAGTCTCGATCCCAACGCATGCGCAGTTCGGAGATTCTTCCAGACCTATCTTATGTATATAGTCATTTAGAGTATATCCTAATCTAAGCTGTGAAATAACCTTTTTTCTGCTGTGAAAGGCATAAACATATATGTTGGGCTTTTCAAAGAGACCTTTGGCTTTTATTCATACAAATGCAAGACCTCTGCCATTTCATGCAACATGATACTCTGGAAAATTTCTTAAAATCAGCTCCAGTAAGAATTTGACTTTCTTCTGGAAAAGATTTTGCTTCCTCTGCAGCCTCTTTTGCTAAATCATCTGCAATACTATTTCCTCTGATATCGGCATGCCCCGGTGTCCACTGGATACTGATTCCAAGTCCTGATCTCTCCAAATCTGAAATAAGGAGTTTAATATCTTCAACATCCTTTTTATGGGATGTAGCCGCCCATTCCCAGTCAAAATTCCAATGGCTGATTGACTATCTGAAAATATTGTAATACCATGTATTTGTCTTTTCATGTGTTCACTCTGAGCAAATTCTAAGGCCATAAGAATAACTGTTAATTCACCAAGCAATATTTAGACTGTTAGTAACAGGTCTCTTCAACATGACAGGCTCTGTCTCATTTGGTACAAATATACAAGCTCCTGACCCAAAGGGCCCAGGGTTTCCTAAACATGACCCATCTGTAAACACTATCAAATTATTGTAGTTAGACATCTCCACCAGAGATTGAATTTTTACCTTAGACTCTTCTTGTTGTGTCACATTTCTGGATTTTGAGGAGCCGAGTCTGTTCCAGTACTCAGGCTTGGACTTACTGGGACATAGATACGTCTGTTTTCTTCGATATCACAACTCGGGACAATATTTGCCTATACCAGTGCAAAAACCTTGAGCGGTTTCTGGCCATATAATATCAACCCGTTTTGTCTTGAAATCTCCATTGAGACAGTATGGTGTCATTTTCACGGTGTTACATTTTTCGCATTTTCTGTTAGCCTGGGGGCATTAAATTCCTAAAGCATGTGAATGAAAGCAGGTTTAAATGTTATTCAGCTCAATTTCGTGGTGCTATTACTCTGTGTCGGTACATCCATTAATTGTCTAAATTGCATCCGCATACCAAGAAAAATAATCATCATTCATCGCAGTAATTTTTTTCTTGGCAGAAATGTTCTATAATTATGACAAATTATACTTTGGAAGAAATAATCCAAAGGAACGTTGAAAAAAAGGTAAACACCAAACCGCCCTTAATCAGTCAAATGCCTACAAAAACTCAATAGTTTCTATGGGGTGGTCGGGTGGGAATATGGGGATGGACTGCCTGTACAAAGCTAATTAGCTACTGACTGACCTTCTGATTTCTGGTTAACCCCTCAGGTCTAAGCCTGTTAAGTCAAGCCAAAAAAAAAATCTTCTTCTCCAGAACCAGAAGGCCTATGATTTTGAAACCGTTGGCAAAACAAAAAAAGTTAAGGAAAATGTGTACAAGTGCTTATTGCAATACATCTAGTAAAAAGTTAGAAATTCAAACTTTAGTATGTTATAAAGTGTCTTTTTATCTTTCCAATGATACCTCATTTGAACTTGTAGCATCGGCAGTGACTGGGAAAAACAGTGCCAAAGTTGACTAGTCGTCAATCCAGTTTTCACAAAATTGCCATATTGTTTGGTTTGAGTAGAGAGTGTCAAGGTAGACTGTTGCCTTAAAAACATAGACTTTGAAGACGAGTTTTCTCATGACAACAGATCTGTGCATAAGACAAGATGTTGAGACAAGTCATCATGCTTTTTCTGCATCAGCATCATTTCCTAGATCTCTGGGAATATCAGGCTGCAAAGCACCACAGCCAACCGACAATTCATCTGACCAACAATATGCCGATTTTGGTGCTGAGAAATCAGCATCCTTCTTTCCTCCTGAAACACCACAGCAAGAGCCTGTAGAGTTTTTGGTGCCAGCATTCCACACCAGACCATATCAAGCTGTCCCAGAATTTGTAACACTTGTTCAGCGGGAAGCATGTCTGTGGGTCGGTTGCCTAGTCGACCTCAACGTTGTTCCGACGTAGGTAATCTTGAGTGATACTGGGGCAATTTCATCTGACATTGTCCTCCTGGTACCAACAATGGTAATGGTGCCGAAAATGCTTTACAACAGGTCCGCTCACCTCAGTGTGTGCACTGTACAGCTGCTCACGAGAAAATGTGTCCATGGAGACATGGTAATTGTGCGAAAAAGCTCCAGTAACAATTGATACACAAATCTAACAATATGACAATTTTGTGAAACATGGAGGTGCGACCAGTCAACTTTGACATTGATTTTTAAAGCTTCTGTAAGTGTCATCATCTCAAATAAACCCTCATTTGAAAGATAAAAAGACAGTTCATAATGATATAGAGTTCGCATTTCATGAAACATAGAAATTCTTGTGTTACCGGCCCTCAAACACATTTTCCTTAACTTGTTTTGTTGAGTATAACCCTTTGTAGCTTACAAGGGTGGTTATATTTGAAGCACTTGTCCATGATGAATCATTGACTAGTTAGAGATTCACCACGAGGACCGAACAACTAACAAAATGTTGTGAACCACTACAGAAGCTGAAGTTGAGGTTAGGTACCTGTAAAACCGGTTTAAGCCCGCCAGTAATTTTATATTACTGATCGTTCCAAGGTGATACATGTGTGGTGGTTCTTATTGTTTTATGTCTTGGTGTTTAAATTTTTTGCGTTGTTGACCCCTTTTGTGTGTTGTCATATTTTTAGTT
Organism: Rugalucina vietnamica; assembly: GCA_964017185.1. NCBI lineage: Eukaryota > Metazoa > Mollusca > Bivalvia > Lucinida > Lucinidae > Rugalucina > Rugalucina vietnamica. The sequence goes on along the minus strand of OZ024881.1, from coordinate 17,533,285 downwards.
AAGTTTAGGTAACTGAGTGGCCACCTTTTGGGAAAATAGCTGCTCATTCGGCTTACGATGTGTTTTCATGGTATAAGTACCTGATAGTTAATTTAGTTTTTTCCCACCTCGGTTATTAGAATGGGAATCTTTTTCTGATTGCGCCCTTTCCTGATCGTTGCCTACTTGTAACTTTTTGAGCTCACCTGAGCCAAAGGCTCACATGCTCCGGCGTCCGTCGTATGCTCCGGCGTCCGTCGTCGTCCGTCCGTCGTCCACAATTTCAAAGATCATCTCCTCTGAAACCGCTAGGCCAATCAAAGCCAAACTTCATGTGGAGCATCCTTAGGAAGGGGGAACGAAAGTTTGTATTAATGGTTCAGGTCACATGACCAAGATGGCCGCCATGGCTATAAATAGTAAAAACCTTTAAAAATCTTCTTCTCCAGAACCAGAAGGCCTATGATTTTGAAACCGTTGGCTTGAAGCATCAGTCAATGGAATTCTTCAAAGTTTATATAAATCATGACCCTTGGATGACCTTGACCTATTTACGGCACGGTCAACTTAGGTTGCCCGTGCATTTGAATGGGGAAAAATAGGAAAATGTCATTTAATGGCAGAAAACTTACTAGAAATGAGCAAATGGACAGAAGAGTTACGCTTATGAAAATATTTTGGGCCCAGGGGGGTATCTGCCCCTGCCCCGGGGCAATATACATGTATATGACCATAATATTCAAACATCCTCTTCTCTAAAACCACTCGGCCAATCAAAGGCAAACTTTATGTGGAGCATCCTTGGGAAGAGAGAATAAAAGTTTATATAAATGGTCAAGACCACATGACCAAGATGGCCGCGATGGCTGTAAATAGCAGAAACCTATTAAAATCTTCTTTTTCAGAACCGGAAGGCCTGTATTCAGAATTTGAAACTGGGCATGAAGCATCTTGGAACGTAGCTATACAAAGTTTGTATAAATCAAGAACCTGGTATGACCTTGACCTTTTTACGGCAAGTTCAACTTAGGTCGACCATGCATTTGAATGGGAAAAAATAGGACAATTAAATGGCAGAAAACTTGCAGAAAATGAGCAAATGGACAGAAAATTTATGTTTATGAAAATATTTTTGACCCAAAGTTTATATAAATCATGACCCTTGGATGACCTTGACCTATTTTACGGCAAGGTCAACTTATGTCGCCCATGCATTTGAATGGGGAAAAATAGGAAAATGTCATTTAATGGCAGAAAACTTGCTAGAAATGAGCAAATGGACAGCAGATCTACGTTTATGAAAATATTTTGGGCCAAGGGGGTTGTCTGCCCCTTCCCTGGGGCTATATACATGTTTATGATCATAATATTCAAACAGCTTCTTCTCTGAAACCGCTTGGCCAATCAAAGCCAAACTTTATGCGGAGCATCCTTGCAAAGAGTGAATGAAAGTTTGTATAAATGGTCAAGGGCACATGACCAAGATGGCTGCCATGGCTATAAATAGCAAAAACCTTTAAAAATCTTCTTCAGAACCAGAAGGCCTATGATTTTGAAACATGGCATGAAGCATCAAGGAATGGAGCTCTACAAAGTTTGCATAAATCATGACCCTGGGATGACTTTGACTTATTTTACGGCAAGATCAACTTAGGTTGCCCATGTATTTTAATGGGGAAAAATTGTTAAAATTCATTTGAAGGGCAAACATTTTCAAATGGACTGAATTTTTATGAAAAAAAAAAAAAAAAAGAAAAAAAATGACTTCAGGGGTTATTCTGACCCTGTCCTAGGGTTATATATAGAGGATATTCAAGTTTTTGGAGTGAATATGAGTTTTATTTCATTGAGTGAAGTGAAAAATTTTTATATTTCACGAGTGCCGAAGGCACGAATGAAATATATAATTTTTCACTTCAAATAAAGAAATAAAAGTCATATTCAGGACAAAAACTTGAATTTTCTTTTTATTATATTGCATGTAGTCATTGTAACGTTGCGCGCTAAAGCATATGACGTCAAAATCTTAAATGACGTCATTACGTCACGTCATTACGTCGCTATTGTGTGTGAACGTTCATTGCGTCAAAAATAGCATAGATTATAAAATTTAGTTATGTATAAATTAGAAATAAAACGATGGAATCGTAATTTGCGTATTCCCAAATCTTATATTTTCACATGTGAAAATATAACTTTATATATATTTTCACATGTGAAATGTGAAATATAACTTTTTCAAATATTGGTTATATGTAATACATATTTCTCTATATTTCATCACTTGCCGTATAATAAACATGTATATTACCATTCTAGTCAAACAAGTTTATTAATATATATCTCGGGTCTCAGGTGAGCGTTTACAGGACCATTGGTCCTATGGTTTTTTATTGTCATGATATCCTGATTTTGGGTAAAAGTCACATAAAATAGATAGAGCGTCCAAAATGACTATAGCTGTTGACTAGGACGTTAAGCATCAATTCAAAATGGTTTTTATTGGGAAAATAGCTGCTCATTCGGCTTACGATATGTTTCATGGTATAAGTACCTGATTGTTAGTTTGGTTTTTTCCCACCTCGGTTTTTGGAGTGGGAATCTTTTTCTGATTGCGCCTTTTCCTGATCTTTGCCTACTTGTACCTTTCTATACTAACCAGTTTCCGTGCCAGAGTAATTCATATATGCCAAAAATGCGCATTCTCCACCTTGTTCTAAACTGTTTTAGAAGTAAGAACAATATCACCTGCAATGTTCAAGTCTAACTTACGAGTAAACACATTCTGTTTGCTTCAAAATACTGATTTAAACGAAAGGGATTTTAATCCGTATTCTTCAAATAATTAACGTTTGGATTTTTAATGAAATCATAAGCATTTATTAATTTTGCGGATTACAAGACGATTGGCATCAATAGAGAGGTTGCGAAAAATGCACGTGTTCGGGTACGGGTAGAGCAATTTTTGTTTAAACACAATTCTTGCAATGTTTATTGTCGTGTCAAATGTGATTTTGGTTCCGAGCTCCGGTACGGTGCGAAATGGTTGGTACGCCACGGTGCGAAACGGTACGATACGTTGAGAAACGGTATGGTCGGTGCGATACGTTGCGAAACGGTGCTCCTAAGGTTCGATACGGTGTGGTGTGATATGATACGGCGATAATGCGATACAAAATGTGCGTTTCGATACGATTAGCACGGCGCGGTACGTTAGAACGGTCGGCGAGTATAGTGTTATACGTTGGTATGCGGTACGTTAGAGCGGTGCGATACAGTTCGGCGAGTACGGTAAGTACAGTACCTAGCTGTGAATGCAGTGCGATACGGTAGGTACGAACGAAGTAGTAAGTACGAAGCGATAAGTTGCGATACGACACGATTAGTTCGGTACAATTAGGTATGACAAGCATAGTACGAAACATAACGGTAAATACGGTGCGATACGATTCGATACGGTACGGTTAGTACGTTGTAATACGGTACTAAACAATACGATGCGATACGTACGGCAAGTACGATGCGATACGGTTTGTAATTACGGTGCGATATGGTAGTTCTTACATGTATACCGTACCTTACTTATCGTAATATCGTGTCGTTCCATGCATACCGTTTCTGCAGTACCGTATATACCTATCGCAATGTACTTGACACAAAGTATCGCACCATTTTATCGCGCCGCACTTTAGGTACACGTATCTTACCATACTAACACTACCGTATTGCACTGAACTCACCGTATCGTAGCGTATCGCACCCTACTTACAGATCCGCATCGCACAGTATCCATCCATAAATACCTTACGATATCGCAATGAGCATTTGCGTGCATGATGCGATACGGTCAGGTGCGTTTAGATACGGTGAGTAGGGTGAGATCTTGTACGATGCTAAAGATGCGATACGGTGCGATGCGATCCGGCACTGTCATTCGGTGCGATATGGTATAGTCAGACGTTGCGATACGGTACGCAGTGCAGTGCGGTAAAGCGGTGCGATACGTTGCGTAAAGTACTTTGCATAGGTAGATACGATACTGTAGGAACGGTTGTACGGCACGACACGGAACAGTAAGGTACGGTATTAGTATGTACCGTATCACACCGTAATAAACGCACCGTATCAACCCGTTTTACATCACTCTTACCGTACCTATCGTTCCATACTAACGGAACCGTATAGCACCGAACTCAACGTACCCTTTCGTACCGTATCGCATCCTACTAACAGTACCATACCGTACAGTATCGCATCATTGTTTGCATACCGGATCGCACCGTACTCATTGTACGTTGCGATGAGTATTGTCGTGTTCGATGTGATACGGTGAGGTATGTTTCGATACACAAGTATGGAGCTGTAGGATATGGTTTGATAAGGATGCGATACGGTAAAGTGCGATACGGTACTGTGAGTTCGGTGTGAAATGGCATGATAAGTACGCTGCGATACGGTATGCAAAGTGCGGTGTGATACGGTACGGTAAAAACGATGCGATAAAGTACTGTGCGATACGTTTATACGATACTTTAGAAACGACATGTATGACACGACACGAAACGTTAAGGTTCTGTAAAAGTACGTTACGTATTTCACCGTAATTACCGAACCGTAAAGTTCTGTATCACGTACTTACCGTACCGCATCGCTGTGTGTTTACCATACCGTATCGCAAAATACTTGCCGTACCGTAGACAACGAACTTACCGTACCGTATCGCGCCGTGTTTACCATTCTGTATCGCAATATACTTGCTATACCGTATCACACCATACTTGCTGTACCGTATCACAACTGACCGTATTTGCCTCACCGTTCTAACCGCTCGTTCTTATCGTACCCATCGTACTGTATTCACAGCTAGACATCGCAACGTACTAGCTGTACCGTGTCACATGCAACTCGCCGAGCTATATAGCACCGTTTTGCACCGTTCTTACGTACCACAGCGTGCACATCGTATCGAAATGCACCTTACCATATCGCATCGTACTCGGAGCATATCACCGCACTTTTATATTACAAATATACGAGGTTCAGTCGGAAAGTTCCCGGACTGGTTAATTTCAAAGGATATTTAACGTCAAATCACTATGAAAATTTTCAAATAACAAATCCCATCCACTTCCTTTATTTTTCGGATAAATTAAGAAAAGAATATGCAAGAATTGTTTTAAAATGCCGATTAACATACGGCATATACGATGGTACGGAGCACTTTGAAAAACCGCTAAATAGGATTTTTTGATGATTTGAATCACTGCCAATTCCTTCATGAAACGGCACAACAACGGCGTGAATTTTTGCATGATGTCATATCAACAGTATTTTGAATCAACAACAAAGAATCAGAGTGATAACATAACAATTTTGACAGTGTTTTAAACAGACATGGATGGATTCTCGAGAGTAAAAAAAAAGCCGACGTCATGGGAACGTACGGAGCAGCGCGCGGTAATTCAGTATGGTATTATAGCAGACAAGACCCTACAAACATTTGGAAATTCATGAAACCCAAGGAAAGTGCATAGAAAATGGTGAGGAGTCTTGTGTTCCACTGGGATAGGCTAAGGACGCGCGAATATTTATAACGATTGCAAAATCGGGAGGCATAGGGAAGAAACGGCCGGGGTTTGACATAAAAAAAAATCAGATTGTTTACGAAACTAACACCATCCGCTCATCGGTTGTAAGATACACTGACGCCTATTGATTTCAGAGGATACGAGAGACCATGGCAATCGCCATATAGCCCACATTTAGCCCCGGTGGATCTTATCTCGACTGAAATCTGAGTTTGACGACACGGTCAGGTATGGACGTTGTTAACGTCAAAGTAACGTTGTTATCGCCAAAGTGCTACGTACGTTGTTAGTGTCCATACTTGATATTTTAAAAGTCACGTATGGTTGGTTTTTGGAAAAGACTGGTTTGTGGTAAACAAGTGTAACGTACAGCCGAGCCAAGCCACAGCAAACCCCGTCGTTGGAACAGCATGCTCATCCACAAAGGGTGGTTTACTGCGCTATATACTCAACACTTACTCGATTCATAAAATTTCGAGTTCGAAATTTGCATATTACAAGCACTCAATATTCCGCCAATACGTTGCACCAACGTATTTTTTCAAGGGAGGCTATCCCGTCACAGTACTTCCCCGTCGGTGGAACAGCATGCTCATCCACAAAGGGTGGTTTACTGCGCTATATACTCAACACTTACTCGATTCATAAAATTTCGAGTTCGAAATTTGCATAAATTACAAGCACTCAATATTCCGCCAATACGTTGCACCAACGTATTTTTTCAAGGGAGGCTATCCCGTCACAGTACTTCCCCCTCCGAGAAGACCCGCCCCGAGTCTTGGCCTGGGGACTACATGGGTAAGGCAACTCCGGTCCGGCAGTTGTCATCATCCCACCGCTGCCACGAAATGTAACGGCTATCCCGTAACACAAGATAAAATTTCTTGTATATTGTATAATCTGCATACTGGAAATTTCTATTTTTCTAAGTGGCTAAATTGTGTAGAAAGTACGCTGAATAACTGTGGTTTCTCTGAATATTGGATTCATCAAAAAAATAAGTCACTCGCCTTGTAAACCAGGGGTCGCAGGTTCGATCCCGGGCTTCTCCAAAAAAAAAAAAAAAAAAAAAAAAAAAAAAAAAAAACAATCTCGGTTGAGCCTTCGGGTGCTCCCGGGACAACAAAACCCACAAAAAACAACCTCCTATAGTACTGGTCTCGCCCAGGAAAAAAAAACGTCCCCGTTAATCGCTGTTTGGCGAAAATGTTTAAAAGTCGATAAGCAAAATTGGTACTACTCTGTTTTTGATCTTTCCAAATGTCTTAATTACAGAATTTTTAAGAGAAACCATTGTTTTGAAAATTATTTATCCATGCTTCCAACAGATTTAAGAATATCCTAAGGTAAATTTAGATGCATGAATCATAAGTTGCCAATTTAAAATGGTAGATACATTGGAATTGCAAGAGAATTGCAAGAGACGACAGAATATGTAATTTATGCAATAGTGCAAATTTGGGGGATGAATACCATTATATATTTGAATGTCATTTTCTAAAATCTCAAAGGATAGAGGATATTCAAGTTTTTGGAGTGAATATGAGTCTTATTTCATTGAGTGAAGTGAAAAATTTTTATATTTCATGAGTGCCGAAGGCACGAATGAAATATATAAATTTTCACTTCACGAGATGAAATAAAAGTCATATTCACGGCAAAAACTTGAATTTTCTTTTTATTATATTGCATGTAGTCATTGTAACGTTGCGCTCTAAAGCATATGACGTCAAAATCCTAAATGACGTCATTACGTCACGTCATTACGTCGCTATTGTGTGTGAACGTTCATTGCGTCAACAATAGCATAGATTATAAAATTTAGTTATGTATAAATTAGAAATGAAACGGTGGAATCGTAATTTGCGTATTCCCAAATCTTATATTTTCACATGTGAAAATATAACTTTTTTTTATATTTTCACGTGAAAATATAACTTTTTCAAATATTGGTTATATTTAATACATATTTCTCTATATTTCATCACTTGCCATATAATAAAAAAAAATATTCCTATTGAATACTATAAAAAGCATAATATACAAAAATATCATGATCTTTTTAACTGTACTGACTACAGTACTATTCTCCGCTTAGCTAAATTCTGCAAAATCATTTTGAAACTTTTCAAATAAATTTGTACTCATTTTTCATTATTTCAATTTAACATCAATTACAATCATTTAAGCATTTAGAAAAGAGTAAGTAATGTAGTTTATATGTATTTTATAGACTCAAGCTACTTTGATGTGCCATCAATTGCCATGCATGTATTTGTGTTAAGTACTATGTTTGTATATGTCACATACGCTCGGTTAGGGGGTCTTGAATAAAACTTTGACTTGACTTGACTTGAGCCCTAAATATATGGTGGTTTGATGAAAAAGCCCCTTAATCTATATATTGTTGTGTAGAAAAATGTTTTTTCCCACTAGTGTGCAAAGTTTTGATTTTCTTCTTTGAAAACAAATAACACAACAAGAACAGTCCGGGAACATTCCGACTGTACCTCGTATATCCAAATATAAAGTATTAGGAAAATGTCTGCAACAGTTTACGAGAGTGCAGCACATGGTTTTTACTCACTTGTCCTGGGCATAAAAGTCAGTATAGAGGGGTATGGCTACATTTTGGTCTGTAAATGTGTGTAAAAACATTTTTGAAGCAGTATTTGACTTTTATTTCACTCAAGCAGTCGTTATTGGTCATTTAAATTAATTTTTGTCAGGTCACATGACCTTCTGTATTTTTTATTAGTACAGAACTAACTTGCTGGATTTTACCCTCAACCCCGGAAATCAGCTGTTCAAAAATGGCTCTTTTTTAAGTGTAATTTACTGGGATAAGTCAACGGCTGGTAGGTATTCAAATGTGCATGGAAATAAAGCATTAGGGATTATCTACACATGGGTATTTGCATGTCCCAGTGGCATGTCGCACTTGAAAATGTGTCTTTTGCGGCAAAAATTGCCCATTTAGTACGGGGTGGGGTAGGGTAATGTTTACATTTGCACAGAGATTGTTCCAGTAAGCAAAAAAAACTGTTTCTGTTTCTGTAAGATTAATTGCTGGTCTATTTGTATTAATGTTCTTTCTTGTTGCAAGGGGTAATTTATTGAGTAGCCGTCATAACAACTTTGGCCGGCCATTGGAAACTGTGTGCTATAACCCCCAAGATATTCAGCAAAATAAGTTCCACATCGTCAGATGTTAGTAGCGAACATCCTTAAACTATTTGTTGAACAGTTTGTTTTACAATTTTTAAAGAATTCAATGTGTGCCTTTCTCGTTTAAAGAGCGCAGTCTGGTTTGTCGGACTTTTCGAGACCTGAGAAAACTATACAAAGAACCTGTATTTAGGCTCTTGTTGATTCCTTTGTATTCTCAGATAGTATTCCAAAATGCTGTTTGCTTGCTATATTTATTAATTAAATCTGATCCACCAAATGCGTTACTTCATCGCTTGAGGCAAAGCTGAGACTTAAGTAAGGATTCGACAAATAATCGTATCATCAATCCTTCATAGAATTATTTGAGTCACAAAATAATGAAGCTTCAAAATAATGAAAATTCGGACGCATTGATGCATCTGCATTGAGAAACTGAATCAGATCCGAAAAAAGCTTGAAGCTAGATCTGGCATCGACCCGCAGTAGGTTACCATTCTGTAACCTTTATTCTTGCATAGATATCTATGCGCATAGCTGTTTGAAGCCGTTTTTGATTGGTCGAAAGCCGTGTTCAAACCGCAAAACCCATGTTCAAATCATGAAATTCACGTGCCGTTTGAACATGGGTTTTGGCCGACGTCATTGGTCAAAGTGACGTGATGTCATGTATTTCATAGAAACAAAATGGCCGACGTTGAAGAAGCTCCGCGGTTTTCAGTACGTTTTTACGCTGTTAATGTTATTTTCAAGAGATTTTAAGCGGATTGGAGTGAAAATGCAAGAATAGCGATCAACCATGGTTTGTTTCAGTGTTCAAACAGTCGCTGGATCACTCGGAAGGTGTTTGAACACGCGGCCTGCGGCCTTGTGTTCAAACACCTTCCTCGTGATCCATCGAATGTTTGAACACTGAAAACCATGGTTGATCCCTATAATTTTACCTATCTCGCAGCCCCTTTTAAAGTTCTGAAAGCGGCCACATATACTCTGTAATAGTCTGGTCCCAGACCCTATCTTTTCCTTTTATCCATTTTTGCTCACCTGAGCTGAAGGCTCAAAGGTAAGCTTATAGGATAGGCAGGTATCCGTCGTATCAGGTATTTTGTTCAGATCGGATAACAATTCTGGTTGCCATGGCAACTTACACGTCCCATAGACTTATAATGGAGAAAAAGTGGAAATTGCAAAACTTTGCTTTCTCACTGGAGATATTTGAATTTTATTTTTAGAGAAATGTTCTCTACGTTTCAGATGACCTTAATCCTGATCGTTTATTTTGATTGGTTGCTGGGGCCCCAAAAAGGGCAAATTTTCGAAAAAAAAAAAAAAGCCAAAAAAAAAAAAAACAACAAAAAAACAAAAACAAAAAAAAAACACTTTAAAACTCTTCTCCTTAGGAACTGAACTGTTTGCTTTATGAAGCTGATACTTTGCATACATGTTCCTTCCATTAGCCTCTACATTTTTTTTTTGTTCCAGTCAGATAAGAACTCTTGTTGCTTTGGCAACTTTCAGTTTCCGCAGACTTATAATGGGAGAAGTGAAAATTAGCTATTTGTGCAAATCTCATTGGAGATATTTGAATTTTGCTTTTGCTGAAATGTTTATTTAGTAGTCCTCTATGTTTCATATTACTTTTGCCTTAATACCATATTTTGATTGGTTGATAAGAACTCTGGTTGCTACGGCAACTTTCAGTTTCCATAGACTTATAATGGGAAAAGTGAAAAATTTATATTTCTGCAGTCTCATTGGAGATAATGGATTTTTTTTCAGACATGTTTATTGAGTAGTCCTCTATGTTTCAGATGAGTAGTCCTCTATGTTATAGATGAACTCCATCCTAATCCCTTACTTTGATTGGTTACTGGGGTCTCTAAAAAGGCAAATTTTCGAAAAGCTCTAAAAGGGCAAATTTTCGAAAAAAAAAAAAAAAATCAAAATCTTTTTCTCAGAAACTGTTTGCTATTTGAAACTGATACTTTGCATCAATGTTCCCGGCATTAGCCGCTACAAAGATTTTTTTTGGTATAGTCAGATAAGAACTCTGGTTGCTATGGCAACTTTCAGTTTGCAGAGACTTATAATGGGAAAAGTAGAAATTGGCTATTTCTGTAGTCTCATTTCGGATATTTGAATTTTGTTTTTGCATATGTTTATACGAGTAGTCTATGACTCTAATTTGACTTCTAATATGGTGTTTTTGCAAAGACATTGGATAGAATATTACAGAATTTTATCAGATGCAGAAGTGTTTAATTTCTGATTTTTATTTGTTATACATTGTAATGCCTACGTCTGTGGCTGTATGGCCTGGAAAGATAAATAAAAAGAAAACAATGTTGAAAAGCTTTTGAAATTTAGCTGCATTTTTGGACATTGCTTCGAAAACCATTCCTATTTCCTAAATATGGCAAATCATTGTTATTTTTGGTCGAAGATTTAAAAAAAAAGAAGAAAACTTGTAATCAGCAGGCTTTTCTTCATTATGGCTAGTCCGACAATCGGACAAAGCTGGAGAGAATGGTACCCGGCTCGGAGGCGGCGGACGACTTGTAGATCTGCAGTTACATTATGGCATGTAACTTTGCCAGAGACTTTTCAAGCTAAAAAAAAAATGGCTATGAAAATGGACACTTTGATATGTAGAATCATCCAGACTAGCAAGAACAGTTTTTGATGGAATAATTTGATATCATGCGTACATAATGTACACCCATTGGACATTTGCATGAAGAAATTTTATTGCCGAAAAAGAATTTTTTACAAAATGACAGCTCTGTGAACATAGACAATTTTTCTTATTTCTTTTACAGGTAAGGCCGACCAACTCCTGCCACAGTTTTGATGGAACAATTTGACATCATGCCTACATGATGTTCACCCATTGGACATTTGCATGAAGAAACTTTATTGCCAAAAATATCTTTTGGCAAAATGAGCTATGAGAACAATTTATCTTATTATTATTACTTTTTTTTACAAGTAAAGGCATTCACAGGCCGATCAACTCCTACCACAGTTTTTGATTGAACAATTTGATATTATACCTACATGATGCTGACCCATTGGACACATTTACATGAAGAAATAGTATTGCGAAAAAATAATTTTTGACAAAATGATAGCTATGAGAACTTAGACAATTTTCTTAGTTTTTCTTACAGGTAATGGCATTCACAGGCTGATCAACTCCTACCACAGTTTTTGATGAAATAATTTGATAACAGCCTACATGATGTACTTATTGGATATTTGCATAAAGAAATTTTATTGCGATACAAAATTTAAATAAATTTTCCTTGTTAAAAGGAACGCTTGGCTAGTCTGTATAAAACATTATTTCGTCTATACTGCAAAACTGGTCCTGGATCTAAATTCTTGGATGGGTTCCCTTATGGGGTCCCATATTTTGATCAAAATTTCACAAATATTCGAATTCTTTGGATAAACGATGATTTAATTCATTGAAATGACCTTAATTATAAGCTACACACGCATATGATAGTGCATTTTAATGACCGTAAAAAATGGTCCTGGATTTTGGTCCCGGGTTTTACTCCTTCCCCAGCAGAAGACTTCCTATAGACCATTCCATATCACAAACCAATGTGAACTTTGCTTAACCTGCCACCTCTGGGTTTTTACTGGCTCATTCTTGTGGTAAATACAACGTCATATCTGAGTGTCTGCAAGTTTCCTATTCTGTTTATAGAGCTGCTGAAAACTCACTCTGATAACGAAAATTCAAATACTTCGTCCCAAGTATTAAATGCACAGAGAAGCCCACAAAATACCATTAATCCCATGTAAAAGCGTGGACCAAAATATGACTAATGAGAATATTTGCTTTTGCTATGCTTCATGCAGACAACTTAGGCACTGTTTAAATGTGGCTGTTAAATTATAAACAATGTAAACATTTATTTTTGTTGGTACTGCAGTGCGTTGGCTCAATAGATTTATTACTAAGTGCAGCTATTAACATTGTGTTATAAAGTTCAGAAGCTACTTTAGGTAAGAACAATATGTTAATTTTAGATCCTCTAGCAGACGCTTCTCCGGGGAAAATGCAGTGGAGCATCTAAAAGACTTCCTCGGTGGATACAATCGTACTTGGTCGGACCTTGGACTAGTTCCGGGTTTTAGCATTATCCGAGAATCATAGTTATGAGGAACGTATTAATAAGTCTAATTTTACATGGTATATGTTTACCTCCGCACCGATATATGTTTAGAGCCAAGCACGTCATTCTTCCCACAAGTCCTAGAGAGCACGCCTGGTTTCCGTTTTCAATTGCTTTATAATGCGACAAGAGTAGCAAAAAATTACGACTGAAACCAGGCCCCTGGCTGTCAAAGGGAAACCCCACAGATTGAAGGAAAAGACCCCGCAGGTTGAAGAGAAATTCCCATTCCGTCTCAACTGCTTGGCAGCTGGCGCTGCCAAGCAAAAAGAAAATGTGGTCAACGGTTACATTTGATGAGCATTGCTTATTGACTCTTTTTTATTCTTCATAGGAAGCGGCACAAATCTATAACATCAATAATTTCTCTGCTTGCTTAAGTTTCCTGATTGCAAAGATAGGATCGTTATTGTTGAGCCATGAGTAACAGGTGAGTTTGGATTAAAGAGGCACAGAGGAACTAAATGTTGTAGAATTTGTAGCCATTTGCATTTGGCAGTCATTTTGATAGTCGAGTGATGGGTTTTGCATTTATAGCATTGATAAGCATTTTTGAGACATAATGATTATTAGTGTCTAAACAAGCCCACATCGTACGATAATATACAATTAATGACTTTTGAGGCATTGGATATGATGTGATATCGACCCGAGAATACCAATATTGACCTCGGCTTCGCCTCGTTTCGGGTCGATATCACATCATATCCAATGCCTCATAAGTCATTAACTGTTTTATTATATAATTTTTGACAAAATGTCAAGCGATGAAAAGAAATCAACTGAGACAGATATAGAATAAACATTTAACATTTAATTCAATACTAATGATAATCGTTGGACACGCGATTACGATTATGCGCAGCGCTATGCGAAAGCGGAACCAGAACGTCAGCTCTAAATTTAGTAACTAATATAGACCTGCCAGCACGCGCTAGCCAGTTAATATGACAATTTGAAGACTTGCCACGTGGGCGCTTTAGGCCAATGAAAAGCGAGATTTTCAGTAGCTTATATAATAATAATGTAATAATGCACTGCTTGGAGACCAGTTGCAATCATAATTGTAAATTGTTGGTCTTGTGTCGTCTTTCATATCAAAGTGTTTCGATCTAGACAGTTCACTCCAATATATTACGTAGTGAAAATCATTGTTGTGGAGATTGTCTGAGACAACATAGTCGAAAGGTTTTACTTGTTTATTGTGTTGTAATACTGATCTTACTATAATCCAACCGCAATTACAGTGCCAACGATAATCAGGCTTTTTTCAAAGTTATTTATAGTAATATTAAACCCAAACTAATGATATGATGCATGCAGAACATACCCACTTGATTTTAGCCACATTTTCCAATTTTTACAAAACTTCCGTTTTACGGCAATCGCCAACGTTTCTTTATTTCCAGGATGAGCGTAACGGAGTATAGGGGAATAGCAGTATAGAGGATGAACGAAAAGGAGATCTATGCTCAAGATGTAAAAAGTCCCTAAATCTCAGAATTAGGAGGACGAAATTTTCATCTTATGACTATGGGGCTGAATTTAGCATATATATACACTTTTGTTTATAAAACAATTTGACGGATTTAACAGAATCCAGACAATACAACTAAATATTTTCACAACCCTCCCCATCTTTGGCCAAAATGAACCATTAGACTTTGCACTGATTTGCAGTTGTTTGTCAACAGCGCTTTGCAAGCAAACTGATATGGGGCTTGTTTGTCCTATGAATACTGAACAATGTCCACACATTGATTGTTTATTGGTTTGTAATCTTAAATTATTTTTGAAAGAAATGGTTGCTTATTGCATAAAATCTTTAATTCACAATCTTATAGTTTATTTTTAGGTGTGTTCCCCCCTAGACCCAGCATGTCCTTTTGCCTGTTTATGTGTTTTTCAGATTCAGATCCTTGGTCTAGTGGGGAACAGGGTCAGTACAGGTTCAAAGGTAAATTTGCTTTCAATGTGCTATGTGTATTGCATTTATTTAAATTTGCTATGTGTATTGCATTTATGCGAATTCCTAAACTATTGTTAAAACTGATATAAATTGTGTCATTGACATTCCGAATATGCAAGAACACATTTATAACCAAGAGCTAGGCATTGTCGTCTTTGAAAGTGACATATTTGTCAATAAGAAAGTATCGCAATCTAAAGCATAGATGTCCTTTGCTACGACTTTACATCGCGTACTATATCACTGGAGGAGTATTCGTGTATGTTCTTGTAATGTCTTAAACATTTTTCTCGTAATACTTGCAATCATATATCGTATGGCCATTATTTAAACAATTCCTCTCGACGAGACGCCAATATAATGTCTTGTAGGGAGATATCATAATTTAAATTATGGAAAATGAAATACCTAATGTGTTCTATAACGACGGTCGTTTGGGATTTATTTTACGTATGTGTCTCTGTTTTACTTGGAAAGAAATTGGCTCGAATAAAAGCAACGTATGTCGGGGATTACAGTTTGAATAAAATTGCTGGCGGGCTTAAACTAATTTTACAGGATCCTACTTTTAGTCTCTAATGGAATTTATACATCGTCTTTTGTTTCGTTTCAACAAGATTATGTCAGAGTTTACATTAGAGAGCGTCTGTAGCCTGTGCAATGCCCTTTTTCTTCAGAATAAGCTAAAAATTATCTCTGCGACCTTTGCATCAATTGTAACTTTCTTTAGGAAAGATAGAAAAAATGTCTTGCTGAAGTCCATGGAGGGATTTAATAAACTTTCGATTTTTCAAAAAAATTGTCATTTTTTTTCAAAATGACATCAAACATGGCCGTTGTATTTTGAACCAAACACTCATTTTACGTACAATTATGTTTTTCAAAATAAATTGACAGGAAGGTCGGATTCAAAACGAATGTCCAGTATTTCAATAAACAAGTAATCCTTATCTGTGGATTTTCAGAAAAAAAGGCCAAAATTTTACAATTTCCCAAAAATGCAAAAACGGCCCAGGGATCTTAGCAGGACAGTAAGTGCATTAAATGTATTGTAATCAGAAACTTCGTGGCATTATTCCAATTGTGCAAAACAAGCTGACTACAGGTATCTTTCGGACATGTCCATAAATGTAGGTCAAAGTTAGGGTACTTTATATTGAAAATATACCAGTTTTAGCAGCGTATGAAATATAAATGTTAACCATACTACTAGCTAAAACTAAATCTCAGCGATAATAAGACACAGTCATGACAGAAACCTGTTTTCTAAACTAAAATGGGAAATATGTTAAATTGCGCATGCATAGACACGTATTTAACTGTGGTAAAGATAATAACTAATCCATTAGACTGCTGATACAGCAAGTGTCCCTTCTGAAAATTCATTACGATGAAAACATGGTTTTTTCACCATATATCATCTATACATTCAATTTGTCAAAATGAGATCCTCTTTCCTCTGGGTACTTGGTTGGATATGCTACGATATCTTATTGTGGCATTCACTCGACTTTCCGCTGACCTATTTTACAATATCTATTCTATGTCAGTTCATAAATATATTAAGAAACCACGACTCTTATTTCACCTATCCTTGCACTATAATGATGCACTAAAACCCTTAATATTCTGTAAGAGAAGCTAACCAATAAATTCTGTCTCCTATATTCCCAGTTAGTTTTCTGATTCTGTAATTACAGTCACCTCCATTAGAATCTATATAAAAGGTCATATTGGACACACGGACAACAAAAGAATGACGAATGAGAGAATTCTCTCCGACATCAGAAACTACACATCAAATGTCAGTTCTATTCAATAGCTATGAGTCGGTTTGATTAAATTGTCCTCTTTAGGATGAGAAGCATGCCTAAAACTAAACAAGTCCCGTCACTGGAAGACCCATACGTTACAACACTATGCAGTTGAACCTCTAAATATTCTTAAAACAAACAATGAGTGTTGATTTCTCTTTCCTATTTAGCCTTAGTTCATAATTCGTGCCAGGCAAGATGTAAGCTGAAATCAAAATATATCAAAAAGCATCAACACATGTAAAACTATTCAGATTTTTGATAGTCACAGTGCATGCAGTTTAAATAAAATTATGAAAGTTCCATAAGTATGGACTTGGTTTTAATGCACATTAGTTACAATACTTATAAATAGTAGTGTTTATGTATGGCTGAAGTTCCTTTAAAGCATTGTAGGTGGTAACACACACCATGCTGCTGCAGGTGGTAACACACACCATGCTGCTTGATTATTGACCGCTGTGTTTCGTTTGCTGTTGATATATTTAACTTCATGGTTCAATGTTAAAACAGTGGCTAATCGATGGATGCAACATATAAATGTAAATAAATTGAAGGTTTAGAACATGGAAAGATGCACAAACCTCTTTTCACTAACTAACCTCTCACTCTCCAGCTTGTGCTGTTAACACTCATGACCATGAGTTTTTCCTCATGAATACGAAACATGACTAAATCTTAACTTCCATGACTTGCGAAGCCTTCTGTTTTGAGAGGAAATTTTATGTTTATAACGCGAAGCCATCTTAGTCGAAACCAGCGTGTGAGCGGCACTTAAACCCCGCAGAATGTGATAGGACTGAGAAAAACAATGACAAATGCACATTATTCTAGATGTGTTAACGTGATGTTGCATGTTTTGTAATCATCTGTCTTTTTGGCATGCAATCAAAGCCGTTTGAAATTAGATGCCTTAATGCTCAGAACGTGAATCTCCCCAATCTCATGATGAGCAGATTTTTGCTACTTAAACTCAAGTGTCTTGATTTAATGAAACGACGTGGGTATAAATTTCTGTGGTAAACTATTATTTATTTATCTGTATTCTATGTATTTATTTATACATTTATCTATTTTGCTTGTTTCACTAAATGAATATTACTAAAATATTGAACGAAAAATGAAAAATTACGAGAAAAGAAAAATGTGGACTGTCCCAGGAGCTAAATTTATTCTCGCGAACCAAAATTACTTATGCGATATCATCCATTGTTTAAACCGGAATCGATAGCTCAATACTTACAGTAGATCGGACCTGGTTCAAACCCGTCTAAACAGACTATTTGTTATCCTATGTACTTGAATGTTGACTAAAACTTACAAGTTATCTTCACCATAAAAAGAAAAACACAAGTAGGTAAGAAAAATAATCTCCCATGAGTAAGTATACATTATACGTCCTTTTTGACCTATGGCTCGATATTAAGAATTTACACTGAAAGTAAGTTATAAGAGGCCACTTTTTCAAACTCATTTTTATTTTCTAAGCCATATTCAAAATTGCATGTTTTTAGCTCACCTGGGCCAAAGGCTCACAAAGTGAGCTAATAGGATGGCCATGATCCGGCGTCCGTCCGTCGTCCGTCGTCGTCCGTCCGTCCGTCGTCGTCGTCCACAATTTCAAAGATCTTCTTCTCTGAAACCGCTTGGCCGATCTAGTTGAAATTTTATGTGGAGCCTCCTTGGGTAGTGGCATTTCAAGTTTGATCGCGAAATCCAGGTCACATGACCAAGATGGCCGCCACGCACATATATGGTAAAAACCGCTCAAAAATCTTCTTCTCCAGAACCGGTGGGCCGATTTCCACGAAACTTGGTATGTAGCATTGGGGACTTCAGCCCATCATAGTTTGATAAAATGATGACCCTTAGATGACCTTGACCTATTTTACGGCAAGGTCTAATTTGGAAACATAGGCTTTTACATGGGAAAAAGTGAAAACTATGGATTAATTTTGAAAACTATTGCAGCCTGTGGTAGATGCAAACAACTAATGGAGTAGATGAAGGTATGTGATTAATTTAGGTCCAGGTAATCTCTTGACCTTGGCCAGTCTGTCGTCCATACACACTTTTCAAAGATCTTCTTCTCTGAAACTGCTTGGCCAATCAAAGTGAAATTTTATGTGGAGCATCCATGGGTAGGGGCGACGAAAGTTTGATCGCGAAATCCAGGTCACATGACCAAGATGGCCGCCACGCCCATATATGGTAAAAACCGCTCAAAAATCTTCTTCTCCAGAACCGGTGGGCCGATTTCCACGAAACTTGGTATGTAGCATCGGGGACTTCAGCCCATCATAGTTTGATAAAATGATGACCCTTAGATGACCTTGACCTATTTTACGGCAATGTCAAATTTGAACATAGGCTTTTACATGGGAAAAAGTGAAAACTATGGATTTTTTGAAAAACTATTGCAGCCTGAGGCCTGAAAAGTGGTAGATGCAAACAACTAATGGAGTAGATGAAGGTATGTGATTAATTTAGGTCAAGGTCATCTCTTGACCTTGGCCAGTCTGTCGTCCATACACACTTTTCAAAGATCTTCTTCTCTGAAACTGCTTGGCCAATCAAAGTGAAATTTTATGTGGAGCATCCATGGGTAGGGGAGACGAAAGTTTGATTGCAAAATCCAGGTCACATGACCAAGATGGCCGCCACGCCCATATATGGTAAAAACCACTCAAAAATCTTCTACTCAAGAACCGGCTGGCCGATTTTCATGAAACTTGGTATGTAGCATTTGGGACTCCAGCCCATCATAATTTGATCAAATGATGACCATAGGATGACCTTGACCTATTTTACAGCAATGTCAATTTTGGAAACATAGGCTTTTACATGGGAAAAAGTGAAAACTATGGATTTTTTGAAAACTTGCAGCCTGAGGCCTCAAAAATCTTCTACTCCAGAACCGGCTGGCCGATTTTCATGAAACTTGGTATATAGCATTTGGGACTCCAGCCCATCATAATTTGATCAAATGATGACCATAGGATGACCTTGACCTATTTTACAGCAATGTCAATTTTGGAAACATAGGCTTTTACATGAGAAAAAGTGAAAACTATGGATTTTTTGAAAACTTGCAGCCTGAGGCATGAAAAGTAGTAGATGCAAACAACCAATGGAGTAGATAAAGGTATGTAATTAATTTAGGTCAAGGTCATCTCTTGACCTTGGCCAGTCTGTCATCCATACACACTTTTCAAAGATCTTCTTCTCTGAAACTGCTTGGCCAATCAAAGTGAAACTTTATGTGGAGCGTCCATGGGTAGGGGGAACGAAAGTGTGATCGCGAAATTCGGGTCACATGACCAAGATGGCCGCCATGCCCAACTATGGTAAAAACCACTCAAAAATCTTCTTCTCCAGAACCGACTGGCCGATTTACGCGAAACTTGGTATGTAGCATTTGGGACTCCAGCCCATCATAGTTTGTTGAAATGATACCCTAGGATGACCTTGACCTATTTTACGGCAAGGTCAATTTTGGAAACAGAGGCTTTTACATGGGAAAAGGAAACTGTTGCAGCCTGAGACCTGAAAGTTGCTAGATGCAGACAACTAATGGAGTCAATGAAGGTAAGTAATTAATGAAGGCCAAGGTCATTTGTTGACCTTGAGTCAAGGTCATTTAAATATCAAAATTGAAATTATGGTTTTCTCAGAAATCACTGGGTTTGGAAACTATTGCAGCCTGAGACCTGAAACTTTGCAGATGCAGACAACTTCTGAAGTCAATAAAGGTGTGTGAGTATTCAAGGTCAAGGTCATTTCATGATGACTTAATACTCCAAGATCAGGCTTCAGGTGAGCGTTCTCAGGACCAATGGTCCTCTGGTTTTTCTGGAGGGAAGCCATTAGCCGTAGTATTGACCTCTCCATATGTTTTCAGTATTCTGTCAATCATTTGACGTAATAAGGCTCCTTAGGGGTTTATGAAGGTGCATTTTCATTTCTGTTTCTATACACGATATTGAATTCCCTTTCTTGGGCCTCACACTTCGAGGCTAGACTAGGCTAGTGTTTGTTTTGTCGGCCATTTTTTTGTCACTTTCACTTCGATAAATAAATCTATTTTCTTCACGCTAACAAGATCAGTACATACGATGCTTATCATAAAATTAAACTGGAGATGTATTGTTTAATGATATTAATTAGGGTTGCTTAGTTTCAAATGCTTTAAAATTATAAGACTTGGACGAACTCTCTCGACCTATTTATCGGTTTTATCGGAAAACGATCCATATGAAATTATATTGTTTCCAATACAGTGTTCTCTTTCACGTCCGCTGTGAAGATTGACATGCGGTATCACGAATTACCGGATTGGACTGAAACGAACCGATACTGTCCGGAGCGGACATAGATAATAGGTCACCGCATAGTAGCATGTGAAGAATTTTATGTACACAACAATACTGTGATTTACTTAGAACGCAAGAAAACTGTACCTGAAGAATTATTGCACCCTGCATACATGTATCCTTACAGTAAGGATTTATGCTACATCACACGACGCCACACAAAATGTATTTCTTAAAATGCAACCCTTTGTAATTTCAAGTGGTGACAACATATCTAAATTGCTGGAGTGCAAAAGTTCACAAAAGATATATCAGATTTTAGGAAAAATTTTGGGGAATTCGGACTGTTTCAACTATGTGACTTTTATTTTTAAGTTTTGAAAGTATGTTCACAGAAAACGTCAACTTGAAATGTAACATGCCTAAAGACATGTATAATTTCACATTTTTGTCACGGAAAATAGAGTATATCCAGGCGAATGTCCGAGATATTTTGCCAGTGTTATTAAACAAACAGCTAGGCCAAAGTCTGGATCACACTACCCCTAACCAAGCCTCATGGATGCAGATTTATGGGGTTTCAGTTTAACCTCACTTTTAAGATTATAGCCGCTTTTAAGTCACTTGCTAGCAGATTTTGGCTTATGTCACACAACCTTAGTTTTGAATTATATTAATAGCACATGTTTATAAAATTCGAACCATACTGTATTCACACTGTTATTCCATTATTGCTTGATTCTGTTATATTTAGTATTATTCTCTAGCAAAATCAAACTTTCATCATGTATTTTAAATCTTTGTTTGGAGACTCAGAGACTCTAATCAGATTAGGCACAAGCACGATATACAACTTTGGGTCACTCAGACAGCGAGAATATACGTTTGAAATTTTGAATAAAACTTCCCTTGCTGATGGAATTTCACATTGTTTGTTTGTTAAGGTCAAGTCTACAGTTTTTCACACGTGGTGATGAAACCATTCACGGTTTAACACAGTATTTGTTTTATTTGGTATCAAAATACACTATACGTTACTAAAGGAATCATTCTTCTTGTCAGTGTAGACTTCTATTACAATCTCTTATTATTTCAAACTTCAAAATTTCTATGAACCCCTCCATATAGCATGTTACTAAGAACATGCTATAATTTTCTTGTTATGCCTAAAGGCGTGTCGTTAAAGTAAGTAAAGTTACAAAGTGTTCTGAAATAATTTTCTTTCACTAGACGCGTTTTTGGAGTAAAAGTGCAAAAATCAATGTTTTAAATAAAAATTGGTTAAAGCACAACATTTATTGAAATAAAGAACGGGTGTCATCAAAGGGTCCCTTCCGGCTTGGAAAAACATCAAGCATTCGAACTTTTTGAAATGAGGGTACGTTTACTCATGCTTCGTCTGTGTGAGATGTATCTCATTTCGCATTTTGGAATGCAGAAACTCACAGAGCCACTGTTAGACATTGGTTTATTCATATGATCACGAATTTTAATTGATCGTTTTTACTTTCTGAACAAGAAGAAAAAATATGAAGCGGCCTCTTATAACTTTCTTTTAGTGTATATGAAGATATTCATACTACCAAAAGCCTATGAAGGCGAAAGCCTGTACTAGGTTTCGGAAACACATGTGACTAATTTCCTAAGCTTCCCGAACAGATATTTGTTCTATATCACCATAATTAGAAGAAGCAATGCGAAGAGAACATGTTGACATAGCAGCAGGAGTTAATCAACGATTACGTGGACTCGTATAAATAATAATTAACATGTACCTGATAATCAGCGCTTAACAAATAGCAATCTAGGTGGTATGGAGATATATAAATGAATGTTAATAAAATATTTACATATCAGCCAACGCACGCCAAAACTTCAGAGCACGATAAATCTTTGAAATTGTAACATAATATAACTTTATTAACTCTCAGGTTGTACAATTACAACATATGAGGTAATACATATTGATCATATACAAATGTTACAATAATACAAGATGCGTGCACAGCTTAGCGGGGACACCGCAATAGAATATACATAAACAAATAATGTGAACCTATTTAAATTTGTCTAATACAACAGCCACAAAATCGCTTACTTTTTCAATAATTTCATATTATTATTTTGTGTTGACAATAAACTTAAAAATTTTAATGTATTGCAATTTTTCCAATAATACTTTGGTATAAACAATTTCCTCTGTGTTTTAAAAAATCACATTCTAACAAATAGTGGTATTCTTCACCGAGTAAGTTTTTATTACATAAGTTACAATTACGCGTGTCACGCCGTGGCCTGTCCCAACTTTCTTTTTCAATTGGTAGCCTATGATTCGTTGTTCGGTATCTAGCTAAAGGTATTGCTGATTTCAATGGCATTTCACAAATATATTTTTCAAAATTTAGTTCTTTTTGTATAATCGATAATTGAAACATTTTGAGCTATCAAAAATATCATCATTCCATTTTTGGGTGAAGTGGTCATGCATTTTGGTATTTACAACACTACAAAAGTTATCTATATTCTCAACATCATTGTTTAACCAAATATAATTCAATCCAGTTTCTTGTATAATATTTTTAACTTTTAAGATCCATTTACTACTATAGATGCCAGTTCTATACATGTAATACAATAATCTATACATAATACAAGATATTTTTGTACTTTTTCCAGAGATGAGCTTATACCAATATTTTATCACGCGCATTATCTCTAGTGGGAATCTTCCGAACTCGCATATACCATTACATTCGGTGTGCACTTTTTAAGCTTAAGTATATTTTTTTAGAAAATCTAGATGTATTCTTTCGACCTGATAAAGGTTTTCATGCCCGAAGATTTCACTACCATACAACAGGATAGGAACTACGGTTTGGTCAAATAATCTAAGTTGACAGTCTATTGGTAAATTAAGATTTACAATGCGTTTTCGTAGAAGATGCATCGCTTTACCCGCGAGATCAGATATCTTTTTGATACATGTATTTCGATTAAATCTGCCATTTTGTGTGAATACTACGCCTAGATACTTTAACTCTTTAATGATTTCTACTGGGTCGCCGTTTAAAGTAAACACTCTATTGTTTGATCTTACATTTCCAAAATATCATAATCTTTGTTTTACTTATAAATATTTACTTTCAGATGCCATTTCTTACAATATTCTGCAAAGTGATTTAATAAATTTTGAAAGTGTTTTTCATCATCGCTCATTAGTCTCGTATCATCTGCATAGAGTATAGCGAACAATTTTATATAGTTCCGCATTTTCATTGTTTATTGCAATTTCAATGCCACTGCCGTTTTTTTGATTCCAGAAAGTTTCCTAAATCATTAAGGTAGAGAGAAAAAAGCAGAGGAGAATAACTAATCACAAATGGCGGAAGATACATGTATATGAGTGAGCATCTGTCTAAAGAGAGGCATATAATTAATGAAAGAAAGTTACTTTATGAGTAAGTTGTTAATTCAAACAGTTTTAATGAGCCTGTGACTACTTTTGGTGAAATGCATCATCGCAATTTAAAAGACAGAAAAAAATCTCCGCGTTTCTGTTCAACTTTTATTTGCATTGTGGCATTTTCAAAGAAATTGAAACCACATAAAAGAGTACCATTTTTGGTCCTCCTTCAGGTTAATTGAATAATTGGACCAGCACTTCATTATCACAGCAGGTACTGGACCCCAACCAGTTAAGATCCACTGATCAGATTGTTCAAAGATAAGTATTAGTCTGATGCAATATCTCAAAGCATGAAAATGTATTAATAAAAAGCTGCATTTTGATATTTTTCTTTCCTTTTACACAAAGGTGAGGTTGATTTTTGATTACAGAATTTAATATTTGAGCCAAACCTAAATTTTGAGCTTGAAAACAAAGAGCCTGAACAGGGACAGACAAAAATCAAAATCAAAACTTGTATTTGTTGCAGAAGGGTCAGGTTGATCTTAGTTGAACTTGAACAACAAAATTCACATTTCTCAAATAAAACTATTTATCCCATCTGTAAAGAACTGATATGTATTTTTAATCAACTGGTCCAATTTTCACATATTTGAATTTTGGCATGTGAAGTATGCATTCATCCCATGTGTGAACGTCTGGTTTTGATTTTTCTTACATGTGAAAAATTGCTACAAAATTTTTGCATATCATGTGAAGAACTGAAATGGAACAAAATGGCATTTCATATGCCGTTTTGTTTTCATGTGATGTGAAGAATGCTACATGAAATTTCACTGTATGCGTATTTCTCAAAGCGTACGTGTGATTTAGTATAAAGTTTGTTAGTTATGCATTCGTTATCAATCCTTCTTCGGCCGTGAGTATTTTGTACCAATCATTCAAAATTTGAGTATTTCGACGCGTGAGACTTGTAGCTCATCTTTTATAAGTACGAATTGACAGTGGAATTCCCCTTCTACATTAAAAAAAAAAAAAAAAAAAAAAACGTAAATCAATGAAATAAAAAAAAAAAAAAAAAAAAAAAAAAAAAAAAAAAAAAACTTCAGTTTTTAAAGAGTCAGCTTGAACTTATTTGATATTTGCAGTAAACCTGCAAGCTAAGCTACAGTAGCACAAAACACTAATACTAAGCACCCAAATAAAAACTGAGCCTTTATTTTGATGGTTTGTTCGGTTTTGACATTGAACCACAACCATAGAACCACAACTGTAAATGCCTGCCACAGTATGCCACTGTCTAATCACTACTTTATTACATTTAATGAACTCATGTTTTTTTTTCTGGAAATCATAGAGATTTTAGGATCAATTATCACAATGCTGTGCGATACAGATGGCGCTAGAGAGCTGCGTAATAGTAGTAGTAGTAGTATAGATTAGGCTTTTTAGCTCACCTGAGCCGTCAGGCTCACAAGGTGAGCTTATAGTATACCCATGCTCCGTCGTCCGTCCGTCGTCCGTCCGTCGTCCACCATTTTCAAAGATCTTCTTCTCTGAAACCGCTTGGCCAATCAAAGCCAAATTTTATATGAAGCATCTATAGGAAGGGGGAACCAATGTATATATGAGAAATCCAGGTCACATGACCAAGATGGCCGCCATGCCCATATATGGTAAAAACCCTTCAAAAATCTTCTTCTCCAGAACCGGTGGACTGATTTCAACGAAACTTGGCATGAAGCATTGATGGCTCAAGCACTACAATGTGTATATAAATCATGACCCTGTGATGACCTTGACTTATTTTACGGCAAGGTCAACATAGGTCGCCAATGCATTTGAATGGGGGAAACTTTTAAAATGTCATTTAAAGTCATTTAAAGTGAAAGTCTTGCGGGAAATGGGCAGTAAGACTGAATATTAATGATTCTGAAAAAAAATTGGACCCCAGGGGCTCATATGCCCCCACCCCGGGGCAATATACCTGTATATTACCATAATATTCAAACATCATCTCCTCTGAAACCGCTTGGCCAATCAAAGCCAAATTTTATGTGAAGCATCAATAGGAAGGGGTAATCAATGTATATATAAATAATCCAGGTCACATGACCAAGATGGCCGCGATGCCCATATATGGTAAAACCCCTTCAAAAATCTTCTTCTCCAGAACAGGTGGATCGATTTCAAAGAAACTTGGCATGAAGCATCGATGGCTGAAGTACTACAATGTGCATATAAATCATGACCCTGTGATGACCTTGACCTTTTTTTACGGCACGGTCAACATAGGTCGCCAATGCATTTGAATAGGGAAAACTTTTAAATGTCATTTAAAGTGAAAGTTTTGCAGGAAATGGGCAGTAGGACTGAATATTAATGATTCTGAAAAAAATTGGACCCCAGGGACTCATCTGCCCCCACCTCGGGGCAATATACATGTATATTACCATAGTATTCAAACATCTTCTCCTCTGAAACCGCTTGGCGAATCAAATCCAAATTGTATTTGAAGCATCTATGGAATGGGGGAATTAATGTATATATAAATTATCTAGTTCACATAACCAAGATGGCTGCCATGCCCATATATGGTAAAAACCCTTCAAAAATCATCTTCTCCGAATTTTGAGGACCGATTTCAAAGAAACTTGGTATGAAGCACCAATGGCTGAAGTACTACAATGTATATATAAATCATGACCCTGTGGTGACCTTGACCTATTTTATGACAAGGTCAACATAGGTTGCCAATGCATTAGAATGGGGAAAACTTTTAAAAAGTCATTTGAGGTGAAAATCTTGCAGGAAATGGGTAGTAGGACTAAATATTAATGATTCTGAAAAGAAAATGGACCTAAGGGCTCATATGTCCACACCCCGGGGCAATATACATGTAAATTACCATAATATTCAAACATCTTCTCCTCTAGAACCACTTGGCCAATTGAAGCCAAATTTTATGTGAAGCATCTATAGGATGGGGGAACCAATATGTATATTAATAATCTAAGTCACATGACCAAGATGGCCGCCATGCCCATATATGGTAAAAACCCTTCAAATATCTTCTTCTCTGAAACCAATAGATTGATTTTAATGAAACTTGGCGTGAAGCATCCATGGACAGAATATTGTTTAGTCTGAAAAAAGAAAACGGCCCAAGGGCTTCATCTGCCCCTGCACTGGGGTTAAATACCATAATATTCAAACATGTTTATTGGTATATGCAGCAGACTCGGGTGAGCGTTTACAGGACCATTGGTCCTCTGGTAACGTCATCCTGGGCCAAACGGACTTAATCCATATTCCCACCATAAGGACGTCTAGAGAGCTGCGAATTTAGCCGTTTCTATTTATAACCCAACCGTTTCAGCTCTGCTACGTCACCACATGTTATCGGTATGGGGGAAATTGGTACTGTGCCTTTCCAATACCTATTATCAGAAGATGCAGACTTTCCCTATTCATCTACTTTTGATACTATGTAGCATGTGAGCGTTTACCACTCGTCTTGTTAAAGTGAACTTTTGACTATGTTATATCCGGAAAAAAATATGAGAACAGCAAATACATACGTAACAAAACAGTTTATTCCACCGAAGTATTTCTGATTTATTTTCTATACACATGTTCATGTGATGTTGTCATTTGAAATTCGAGATCTAAAAGACATTCTGTGTTGCAGCAATCCAGAAATCGTTTTAATTTAAAGCTCAATGAAATGGAAATGTTTTCTAGTTCACCTTGGAGTGAGCCTCACCAGTAAGAGGTTGGTCCAATAAGTAATGCGAACTCACCCCTTGTTGTTGTTTTTCAAAATAATTTTCATCAAACTTACGGTGCACATTCGATTTTACCAGGCCCGATTACGTCTTTCATTGAATCATGTGGCTCTCGTTGCTTAGCAGCAAGGTAAACAACACTGGTCACGGTGATTCCTTTGAGTCTTTGTTCTCAAATCTAAAGGGTCACTGACGAGGATTACATAGCCGAAACTGCGGTATAGCCAACTCCCATTTTAGCTCACCGGAGCATCTTCAGGAAGGGGGAACAAAAGTTTGTCTAAATGGTCCAGGTCACATGACCAAAATAGCCGACGGGGCTATAAATAGCAATCCTAAATTAAAATTCTACTTCTGAAGAACCCATTGACCGATTGCGACGAAAATTGGTAAGTAACATCGGGGACACCGGTCTATTATAGTTTTTGGTTGACCTTGACCTATTTTACGACAAAGTTTTGTCACATATGCATTTCAATGGGAAACATGTAAGCATTGATTTCTTCCGACAGTTTTGTAGCATGTGACCTGAAAGTTGGTAGATACATACAACTTATTTAGTCAATGGCGTTATGTGAGATTTTAAGGTCAATGTCATTTCTTGACCTTGGCCAAGGGTCATTTTCATAGCTTAATTTTTTCATAAACCGCTTTGACAATCAAAGCCAAATTTCATCTGGAGCCTCTGTTGGAAAGTGGGAACAAGTGGTCCAGGTCACATGACTAAGATGGTCGTCATCCGTGGGTATTTTTGCTCTCCCTTTTGTAAAGCAATATAATTCTATTATCCTTCCTTCTTTTCTGCAGGGATTCCCATTTTAGTTTTTTAAGAATGTCAGTATTTTTAAAGATAACCTTTTCACGAATGTTCTATAATCATATAGCCTGATATTAAATCATCAGCTATTTCTGTTGTATGGATACTTATGAGATCTATATATAAATAAGTGAAAAAACAACGAAAAAAGAAGGGGGTGTACCAACAAAATGGCTTATAGCTCGACTGTAGAGAACTCAAATGACATCAATTAATAGCAAATGGAATAAAAAAGTGTTTCAGTTCAACACATTCAACAACAAAATTAGGCAAAGTTCAATTATAAGAAATATCCAGAAAATAAAGACAGGTTCAAGACATTTTCATGAATGTTTGATAAGAAAGGCACAGCTGAGCAGAATCTCTTTTTTTGTTTTATCATTATACTAGTGCTCATAGCTTCATAATCTTTGTGGGAGCACTGTGTCCGAATCGGAAGGCCCTGGGGTTGAAGCCAATATAAGGCTCTGTGTTGTGTCTTTCAGCAAGACACATTAACTCCCCACACTACTGGTTAATATCCAGAAAGCAAGAGCTTCCTCCCGATATGACTGAAAAATGGTCGACTTGGACGTTAAACCCCAATACAAACAAACGAACAGAATCTTCGTGAGCAAGGAACACATAGTAAAATAAATTGTAATACTTTTATGGAGATTTGGTCATGAAAATATTTCAATGTCAAGGGTTTACCTTCTTCCACTTATTCCCAAATAGCATTTTTCAGTAAGCAGAAACGGGCACTCGCTAGTGGTAAAATGGATTGGCAAATTAAATTCAACGTTAGCAAATGTCATTCAATGAGCGTGACCCGGCTACGTACAAGCAAGCATACGAGGTGTGATCAGAAAGTTCTAAGCCTGATACACTTCAAAGCATTCCATAAAACAAAATCCTTGTTAGTCTGTCAGTCTATGCAACTGAAACTCATCTGGAGAGTAAAAAGCATTTGGTCACGCTTGATTGCTTTTGTACGGACAGTGCGTCAAACTTGCAAAATGTAGAAAGTTGAAGTGAGAACGGTGATAAAATATCTTTGTAAGAAGGGAATGACTCCCAAGGAAATTCACGAAGACTTCATGAAAACACTTGGGAATGAGTCTCCTTCTTATAGCACTGTGAAAAAATGAGCTGCAGAATTTAAGCGTGGATGAGAGCATTGAGGACGATGAAAGGTCTGGCCGCCCCAAAGATGCCACCACTGATGAAAATGTGGAGATGTGTGACAGGAGGCGAGACTTGCGAAGTATAGCCAGCGAAGTGGGCATAAGTTTTTGGGCAGTGCAAAAAAATCTAACGGATATCTTGGGTATGCCCAAGGTCTCGGGACACCGATTGCCACTCCTACTGGGGGCAACGCCGAAAACATTTTTTTTTCCTGGAGACATCCTCGATTTTATAAAGAAAGAAAATTATATGGGCCACAACGTGAGAAAATGTACCCTCGACAATTTTTGTCTACCAGAAAATCAATTTTACTTTGAAAGTATATTGTTTCTTGTGTCCAATAGTCTTTATTTGACCGGATTAATTTAATTACTTTGTTTACTGCATGAAAAGTAAGAATAGAGGGACCAGGAATCGATGCAATTAAATTTAAAGTCCCAACATAGACAGCGAGTGGGAAAGAAAATACATAAAACACAACAAAACATTTTGCGACAATACATTTGAAGAGCAGAATGCCTAGCTCTTTCCCAACAAGGTAGCCATCCGGCTAGTTTTCAACAGGAACGAAAGGGAACGAGTACGACAGCGAGGTAGGCACAAAGTATATTGTTTCTTGTGTCCAATAGTCTTTATTTGACCGGATTAATTTAATTACTTTGTTTACTGCATGAAAAGTAAGAATAGAAGGACCAGGAATCGATGCAATTAAATTTAAAGTCCCAACATAGACAGCGAGTGGGAAAGAAAATACATAAAACACAACAAAACATTTTGCGACAATACATTTGAAGAGCAGAATGACTAGCTCTTTCCCAACAAGGTAGCCATCCGGCTAGTTTTCAACAGGAACGAAAGGGAACGAGTACGACAGAGAGGTAGGCACAATAAACAGTAGTATAATGAAGATAAACCACTTTTCCTGGGACACAGATTATCGTTCCAACAGGGGACAAGTATGATGAAAACAAATCACTCTATCTGGGACACAACTTAACGTATTTACCGGGCACAACGCCGAAAATCACTTCTCCTGGGGACATTCTCGAAATTAGAAAGAAAGAAAATTAAATAAAAACAAAAATAGCGTTAAACTGGCGAACACATGCAACAAAAGCTTTTGATAAATTAGAAAGAAAGAAAATTAAGCACGAGCACAACAGACAGACAAACGGACAAAACACGCAAAATGAATATAAATATCAACAGAACCGCCCTAGAAACGTCATTGTTCTGGAAAATGACGTCAAAGTTGCGTAAGGCAATTCTGCATGTTAGGGGTGCCTACAAAACTAAAGTATTCGCTGAAAATTGTTTATATACTTGTCAGGAACTATTGTTTAGATGAAAAAAATATTATCATTACAAGGAACCTGTCGAAATGATTTTGTCTATTATTGTGACCATGTGGTTGCTATGGTTACCGTTTGACGACACACGTAGGAAAATTGCGTAAATTATGGGCTAAAACAAGGGCAGATAACTCCAAATATTGAGAATAAATATGTTTTAAAACTCATTTATTTTGTAGTCCAGTGTTCAACGAGAACAAATACATTGTTATTTCTAAAACATAAATTACATGATTTTCCCGCATTTTGCAATTTTCTAATAGTAACGTCAGAATGTCCGAAGGTACATTTTGTCACGTTGAGGTTCATATAAAAATAAAAATAGCGAACACATATAACAAAAACTTTGATGCAACCAAAATCAAAGACAGCGTGTGGCGGCCCTAAAAGTCTCCCCGGACATCATCTATGGTGCAGATTATAGTTTCCTTTTTGTCCTTGGAGATCAGCGAGGGTATTCTTAGAAATCAGAAAATTATGATCGGTTTAGGTTCGTTTTCTAAACAACGTTTGACCCGATTTGGATTATACTAGTCTTTGTATCGACTGCCCTGTTGAAAGGTACAAAATTACAGTAATTATCTTTAGTTCCATGTTGTCAAATCTAACGGATCACTGACGAGGCTTAACTAGCCGAAACCATGGTATGACCCATCCTTTTTCTCATTAATATATGTTCACTGCTTAAAGGATCTCAATTTTAAAATTTAATTATTACTATCATTAAAACCATTTTCACTAGGACAAATGCAGAGATTTTTAAAGCCATTTTTACTAGGACAGAACTGAATTTATTCGAATTATGGAAAAATTCAAATTAGGGTTATCCTAAGTAATCAAATTAATATAGGATTTCCTCACTGCAAGCTTATTTTACAATGTCCTTAAATCAAATTACTGATATTCTTGAATAAGCACAATTAAGGTTATCTTAAGTTCAAATTATGGATATCCTAAAATCAAAATAAGGATATCCTAAATTCAAGCTTATTTTGGATATCCTTAAATAAGCTGAGTTTATGATATCCATTATGGATATCATTATATAACTTATGGATATTTAGGATATCCATAAATGAATAATGGATATCCATAGATAAGACGGCACCCCATAGGTCCCAGTATGCCATACATTCATTGTGCATGTATCCTTGTAAAATATTAAAAGGCCTATTTGTGCACCCAAATGCAACACATTTAAATCATGATAAATCCTGAGAATATTCAGTATCCTAGATTTTCATGGAAATTTTCACAAGATTAAGCTATCTTAAAACATAAAGTATAAAATACACTGAACTCAATGTAAACAAAGAAACATTAGGAATTAGGCCTGTAATGCAATCAGCTGAATGCATGCGGTTGGTATCAGGGGTCAATGTGACGTAAGAGCAATTTATCTCTCCGAGTTTTACACAGAGGTGCTGATTTTATCTGAAATACTTTCTCTTGGGAACAGGTATTAAATTCTTATCAGATTCTGGGCCATAAAACTGGTATCTGTTACCTGACTCCTTTAAATAAGCTACATATTTATCATCAGTTTTCGCGAGTTTCCTTAGCTACTCTTAGATAGTATTTAATGAATTTAACCACGCTGTGTGATGTATATGGCCTGATATTTACAACATATGTGTGGAAGTCATTATTACAGGGACTAGTATCCTCCGATTTTTTACTTATTCCTTAGAAAAAATATTTTGCACAATAATGCAGAGTAAGTAAAGATTGTTTACCCTTTTGTGTCATCTAATCATCCAAATCGATCAGCGGAGAAGTATTTGATCGTTTGGTAGGCGTGTTCCTGGCGATATTTGCATAAAGATTAAATATTTATTATTTGTTGTTATTCAATAAATGAAAACTATATTTTAGATATATAGATCCCGGACGATTGTAATAGACTTACGTCACAGGTTTACCGTTATAAATATGAATGTAATGAATGTATTTGACCAATAGGAACAGGCGTGTCATGCATATTTATAACGGTAAATCTGTGACGAAAGTCTACTATCGTATGGTCTATTTAATAATTTACTTGCTGTCGACTTTATCAGTACCTTAGGTAGCAAACCACTATTATTTTGAGGCTCCAGAGCCCGGACGGGGGCGCGTTCAGTTAGACCCTCATCGCAACCATTCAGGAACATTAAAGCCAATTCTCTTTATTCTCTATCAAGATCTATGATGTTTTTAGTTTTTTTAGAGAAATAAAATACTGGTATTGATGTACCATAAGAAATTCAACGGCATGGAAACCTCGTGCGACACCGGCTTTTCGGCGACAATTTCAACGACAAAATGTTCCAAGTCCACCGTGTCCATTCGAAACGCATGAAAAGAGGTCGTAACGCATGATCGGCGGCATTTTCACGTATGATTGCGGTAGTTTCCTTCGGATTCGCCGCCATTTTTGGAGGAAACTTTAGCGGTAAGTTTTTACAAACTTTTATTTGAATTATTTAAATAGACCTTTCCAACGAACGATCTAGCCTATCCGGATCTACATACATGCCTCTAATTGCCGAGTGTTCTACTGATGCATAGGCTTCGATAGGACTCGCAAACATTCGAGGAGATTATTGTTTTGCAAGTTCGGCCATACACGAAAATAACATTCGCCCAAAAACGTTTCGTATTTTTCTCATTTTCTTCAAAGTTTTGACTAACTGTTGGATGATTTTGCTTTTTGACATCACACTTTAACTTAAGAAGCCAATTTCTCATGATTTTTTTCCCGAACAACCACGGGTTAAAACAAAATACGTCAAAATTAAAGTAACGCACGATAATACGGCAACCTGGTCTTTCGAACTTTGCAAGTATTTACAATGAATAACATATTTTAAGGGGTAAAAGCAAGCCAAATGCTCATTTGTTGTCAAGTCCCGTTGTAGTTTGAAGTAAGGTCCAGGTTACTTCATTTCCAGGTGTAATATCTTACTGAAGTTGCATTCCATCCCTTGTCCATAAACAGCATATAAAAGGGCTTCAACAATTTATGAATGTTGAATCTGTGCGACGTCTTATTTATTTTAACAGTAATTAACATTCCATAGTTTAATCTTAAATAAAATACCGTATCATGTGCTTTTGGACTATGAGGGCAGCAAGGTCTGAGGTCGGTAACCAATAGAACAAAAGCCAATCTTTGTAAGAGGCATGCGCGTAAATTTTGTTTGTCCTCTTTTTCGTCAATCTCTGTGTCAATCTTGATGAGATAAACATAGGTCATATCAACATAGTGTGTTCATGTGCCAGGTGCATGTGCGAGTTGGTTATGGATCCCTGGTCTAGAGCGCATTGCATAAATAGTCACGCCGCATATACGCTCAATCATCTTTGCACAACGTATATTCAACAAAAGTTAAACTTTTCCAAGAGATGCTCGCAATCTCACATCGCTATCTTAAGTGTATGATCATGTGTAGAATAGTCAAAGATCAGGAAAGGCTCGGGCAGATCTCTCGGCATGCGCGTATGGCCTACTGCAATTGCATGGTCCAATCAAGATGACCAGAAGTCGGTGGTCGTTTAACCACAAGTTGTGAATACTGTATTCTATTTATGCCCAAATAATAAAACAGTTTCAGATTTGTTTCAATGATTCTTTCACGCAGCCAGGATGGTGTATTATAAGGGGGGGGGGGTACCACCTATACATACATGCTACAGCCTTATCTAGAAGTGTTATGCGGCGAGTCAACAGCGGCAATCGATTAAAAGAATTCACAATCGATAGTCAGTAAGTCAGTATATATAGTAAGAAAGAAAGAAAAGAAAAAAAGACGATTTTCATGAAAACGAAAGTAGCACACTTCTGTGTAAATACTGATATATTGAGCAATGATTAAATCCCTCCCAAGTACAATTGATTGACTGATGGTTTAATTTGAGTTGAGTTTTTACAGGTTTTACTATTCGGATACCATTTGATTTATATCAGTCTTTTGATTGACTGCATTGCTGAAGCTTGAAATTACTGTACATATTTTATCTGTTCATTGCCAGTTTATTCAGGGTCACTAAGGAGAATTTATTACTCGAAACAGATCTGTCTGGCCCAACCTCTTCTTAACCTTTTCAAAAAGATATTTAAAATTGCAGAAAAAACAAGGAAAAACAACTTAAAATTGACATTAAACAAACCCCCGACCCCCCCCCCCCCCCCAAAAAAAAAAAAAAGAAAGAAATAAACAATGGGCAACAAAGTATCCATTTAAATCTCCCTACCCCCAAGATAGCCATTTTTTTCTGAAAACCCCAAAAATACCGAAATTC
This sequence comes from Rugalucina vietnamica, assembly GCA_964017185.1. Classification (NCBI taxonomy): domain Eukaryota; kingdom Metazoa; phylum Mollusca; class Bivalvia; order Lucinida; family Lucinidae; genus Rugalucina; species Rugalucina vietnamica. Next base: position 17,497,450 of record OZ024881.1, on the reverse strand, counting down.
GAAATGTTGACTCAAAAAAAAAAATAAATAAAAAAAAAAAAAAAAAAAATAGGCCATGCCTATGTATAGAGATGGCGAAAATGTCAGAGTACCCACTCGGGGGTCATTCCAGTAATTTATATGACTCGGTCAACATCAGAATATAGATAAATTGTAGAAAGGGAGGAGGTTTGTCCATATATTTGATTTAATCTCTCTGTAATTTATTACTGACAGTCTCAAAGTAATGGACTAACTATATGCTCAAACGGTAAGAGAGAGACCCTTGGTTCGTGCCCTGGTCGGGCCACATTCTTCTTCTGCTTCTTTGATAGCTATGCCAACAGAGCTACCGAGCAACATGGTCAGCAAATTACTGTTTTACAGCAAGGATTCAGCTTTGTACAATTGACGAGCACCAAACGTGTAAACTGGAGACAAATGAGCGTTTGGCTTGCTTTTATCCCTTAAAATATGTTATTCATTGTAAATACTTGCAAAGTTCGAAAGACCAGGTTGCCGTATTATCGTGCGTTACTTTAATTTTGACGTATTTTGTTTTAACCCGTGGTTGTTCGGGAAAAAAATCATGAGAAATTGGCTTCTTAAGTTAAAGTGTGATGTCAAAAAGCAAAATCATCCAACAGTTAGTCAAAACTTTGAAGAAAATGAGAAAAGTACGAAACGTTTTTGGGCGAATGTTATTTTCGTGTATGGCCGAACTTGCAAAACAATAATCTCCTCGAATGTTTGCGAGTCCTATCGAAGCCTATGCATCAGTAGAACACTCGGCAATTAGAGGCATGTATGTAGATCCGGATAGGCTAGATCGTTCGTTGGAAAGGTCTATTTAAATAATTCAAATAAAAGTTTGTAAAAACTTACCGCTAAAGTTTCCTCCAAAAATGGCGGCGAATCCGAAGGAAACTACCGCAATCATACGTGAAAATGCCGCCGATCATGCGTTACGACCTCTTTTCATGCGTTTCGAATGGACACGGTGAAGTCGAACGACACTCACAGATACTCTGCACAAGCAACCTGTTCAATTTTAGCAGAATTTTGTAGAAACATCATGCTTAAGTGAATAAACAAGAAGTAAATAGCTGTCAGCCATCTACTTTTTCCAGTAATCAGCTCTCAGTGTTTGCACATTAAAATGAAGCTTGAATTTCGAGGCATTTCCTGGTTCAGCCGCACTTTCGTATTTGACCTGGACAACCACATTTAGTATTTTGAGTTACATGAAAATGCTTTGTATTGGTTTTCAAACACTCCCAGTCACACAGAAACAACAATTTACTGTATGAAATTCAACAAAACCAATTAAGAGTAAAGAATTGAGGTCCATTCCCTTCTATTATCAAATCTGTCCATCCACACCTAGCTGAAATAGTGGTTTGCTACCTTTAAGAAAAACTTTTTGTGTCAGAAGTCAGATCACTAATTTGGACCTTCTGCAGATACAATATGTGAAAGAAAATTTACCCAACTGATTTCTGACCTTCTTACAGCTGTTCTAGAACTTGACCTGCTTCTGAAATGAGTCCGCGGAACAAATTCTTGACATATACATATACGGTTTCATCTCCTGAGAAGAATACTCAGATGCAAAGGTCCAAAGCATGTTACATCCTTAACCGACACATGTTGAGGTCTGCAAAGCAAGCTTTATTTACATCTGAAATGGAAACTAAACCAGAGGACCATTGGTCCTGACAACGCTCACCTGAAGCCTGATCTTGGAGTATTAAGTCATCATGAAATGACCCTGAACTTGAATACTCACACACCTTTATTGACTTCATAAGTTGTCTGCATCTGCAAAGTTTCAGGGGTTGGTAACTCAAAGCCATCTTAAGCTTAAGATCAACTTACGAACAACTTAAGTATATCTTAGGGATTATGGTGAAAAACTGAAAAGGACCTTAAGTAACTGTGACAACTTAACAGCATCGTAACTTTGGCGACGTCTTATCTTACAAAGTGGCACCTTTCATTTGAAAAAAGTTCCGACAGCTTAGTGTAACTGGAATAGCAATGGCGTAAATTTTAAGGTGGTCATTTTAAGTTTGTCGTAAGTTGGGGAACTTACGATGCCTTCGAGTTACTGACCAGTTTCCAAACCCAGTGATATCTGAGAAAACCAAAATTTTAATTTTGATATTTAAATGACCTTGGGTCAAGGTCAAGAAATGACCTTGGCCTTCATTAATTACCTATCTTCATTGACTCCATTAGTTGTCTGCATCTAGCTACTTTCAGGTCTCTGGCTGCAACAGTTTCCAAAATATCTATTGTTTTCGCCTTTTCCCATGTAAAAGCCTTTGTTTCCAAAATAGACCTTGTCGTAAAATAGGTCAAGGTCATCCTAGGGTCATCATTTCAACACACTATGAAGGGCTGGAGTCCCAAATGCTACATATCAAGTTTCGCGTAAATTGGAGTGGTTTTTATCATAGTTGGGCATAGCGCCAACTTGGTCATATGACCTGGATTTTGCGATCAAACTTTCGTCCCCCCTACCCATGGACGCTCCACATAAAATTTCACTTTGATTGGCCAAGCAGTTTCAGAGAAGATCTTTGAAAAGTGTGTATGGACGACAGACTGGCCAAGGTCAAGAAATGACCTTGACCTAAATTAATCACATACCTTCATCTACTCCATTAGTTGTTTGCATCTACCACTTTTCAGGCCTCGGGCTGCAGGAGTTTTTAAAAAAATCCATAGTTTTCACTTTTTTCCACGTAAAAGCCTATGTTTCCAAAATTGACATTGCCGTAAAATAGGTCAAGGTCATTTTATGGTCATCATTTGATCAAACTATAATGGGTTGGAGTCCCAAATGCTACATACCAAGTTTCATGAAAATCGGCCTGCCGGTTCTGGAGAAGAATATTTTTGAGTGGTTTTTACCATATATGGGCGTGGCGGCCACCTTGGTCATGTGACCTGGATTTGGCAATCAAACTTTCGTCTCCCCTACCCATGGATGCTCAACATAAAATTTCACTTTGATTGGCCGAGCAGTTTCAGAGAAGAAGATCTTTGAAAAGTGTGTATGGATGACAGACTGGCCAAGGTCAAGAGATGACCTTGACCTAAATTAATCACATAGCTTCATCTACTCCATTAGTTGTTTGCATCTACCACTTTTCAGGCCTCAGGCTGCAATAGTTTTCAAAAAATCCATAGTTTTCACTTTTTCCCATGTAAAATAAAATATAAAGGTTTGATCCTTTGGAAGCAGTAAAACATTCAAAGGGAGATAGTATGGACTATATTGCGCAATTTCGGGTAATGAACCCTCGTCAGTAGCCCTTTTTAAACCGGCAACGAACGCCAAACTAAAAGCCTATGTTTCCAAAATTGACACTGCCGTAAAGAAGGTCAAGGTCATCCTATGGTCATCATTTTATCAAACTATGATGGGCTGGAGTCCCAAATGCTACAAACCAAGTTTCATGAAAAGGCCTGCCGGTTCTGGAGAAGAAGATTTTTGAGTGGTTTTTATCATATATGGGCGTGGCGGCCATTTTGGTCATGTGACCTAGATTTGGCAATCAAACTTTCGTCTCCCCTACCCATGGATGCTCAACATAAAATTTCACTTTGATTGGCCAAGCAGTTTCAGAGAAGAAGATCTTTGAAAAGCGTGTATGGACGACAGACTGGCCAAGGTCAAGAGATGACCTTGACCTAAATTAATCACATACCTTCATCTACTCCATTAGTTGTTTGCATCTACCACTTTTCAGGCCTCAGGCTGCAACAGTTTTCAAAAAATTCCATAGTTTTCACTTTTTCCTATGTAAAAGCCTATGTTTCCAAATTTGACCTTGCCGTAAAATAGGTCAAGGTCATCCAAGGATCATCATTTTATCAAACTGTGATGGGCTGAGGTCCTTGATGCTACATACCAAGTTTCGTGGAAATCGGCCCACCGGTTCTGGAAAAGAAGATTTTTGAGTGGTTTTTACCATATATGGACGTGGCGGCCATCTTGGTCATGTGACCTGGATTTCGCGGTCAAACTTTCGACAACAGACTGGCCAAGGTCAACAGATGACCTTGACCCATATTAATCACACACCTTCATCTACTCCATTAGTTTTTTCCATGTACCACTTTTCAGGCCTCAGGCTGCAATAGTTTTAAAAAAATCCATAGTTTTCACTTTTTCCTATGTAAAAGCCTATATTTCCAAATTTGACCTTGCCGTAAAATAAGTCAATGTCATCCAAGGGTCATCATTTTGACAAACTATGATGGGCTGAGGTCATTGATGCTACCAAGTTTCGTGGAAATCGGCCCACCGGTTCTGGAGAAGAAGATTTTTGAGTGGTTTTTACCATATATGGGCGTGGCGGCCATCTTGGTCATGTGACCTGGATTTCGCGATCAAACTTTCGTCTCCCCTACCCATGGATGCTCCACATAAAATTTCACTTTGATTGTCCAAGCAGTTTCAGAGAAGAAGATCTTTGAAAAGTGAGTATGGACAACAGACTGGCCAAGGTCAAGAGATGGCCTTTACCTATATTAAGCACATACCTTCATCTACTCCATTAGTTGTTTGCATCTACCACTTTTCAGGCCTCAGGCTGCAATAGGTTTCAAAAAATCCATGGTTTTCACTTTTCCCATGTTAAAGCCTATGTTTCCAAATTTGACCTTGCCGTAAAATAGGTCAAGGTCATCCAAAGGTCATCATTTTATCAAACTATGATGGGCTGAAGTCCCCAATGCTACATACCAAGTTTCATGGAAATCGGCCCACCGGTTCTGGAGAAGAAGATTTTTGAGTGGTTTTTACCATATATGGGCGTGGCGGCCATCTTGGTCATGTGACCTGGATTTCGCGATCAAACTTGAAATGCCACTATCCAAGGAGGCTCCACATAAAATTTCAACTAGATCGGCCAAGCGGTTTCAGAGAAGAAGATCTTTGAAATTGTGGACGACGGACGGACGGACGGACGGCGGACGACGGACGACGGACGGACGCCGGATAATGGCCATCCTATAAGTTCACCTTGTGAGCCTTCGGCTCAGGTGAGCTAAAAATCCATAGTTTTCACTTTTTCCCATATAAAAGCCTATGTTTCCAAATTTGACCTTGCTGTAAAATAGGTCAAGGTCATCCAAGGGTCATCATTTTATCAAACTATGATTGGCTGAAGTCCCCGATGCTACATACCAAGTTTCATGGAAATCGGACCACCGGTTCTGGAGAAGAAGATTTTTGAAGTGTTTTTACCATATAAGGGCGTGGCGGCCATCTTGGTCATGTGGCCCGGATTTCGCGATCAAACTTTAGTTTCCCCTACCCATGGATGCTCCACATAAAATTTCACTTTGATTGGCCAAGCGGTTTCAAAGAAGAATATCTTTGAAATTGTGGACGACGGACGGACGGACGACGGACGGACGGACGCCGGATCATGGCCTAACTATAAGGTCACCTTGTGAGCCTTCGGCTCAGGTGAGCTAAAAATTACTGTTTGCCCTTAAAGGTAGCAAACCACTATTACTTTGAGGTTCCAGAGCCCGGACGGGGGCGCGTTCAGTTAGACCCTCATCGCAACCAGTCAGGAACATAAAAGCCAATTCTCTTTATTCTCTATCAAGATCTATGATGTTTTTAGGTGTTTTATTCACCGGCATGGAAACCTCGTACGACACCGGCTTTTCGGCGACAATTTCAACGACAAAATGTTCCAAGTCGAACGACACTCACAGCTACTCTGCAACCTGTTCAATTTTAGCAGAATTTTGTAGAAAACATCATGCTTAAGTGAATAAACAAGAAGTAAATAGCTGTCAGCCATCTACTTTTTCCAGTAATCAGCTCTCAGTGTTTGCACATTAAAATGAAGCTTGAATTTCGAGGCATTTCCTGGTTCAGCCGCACTTTCGTATTTGACCTGGACAACCACATTTAGTATTTTGAGTTACAAGAAAATGCTTTGTATTGGTTTTCAAACACTCCCTGTCACACAGAAACAACAATTTACTGTATGAAATTCAACAAAACCAATTAAGAGAAAAGAATTGAGGTCCATCCCCTTCTATTATCAAATCTGTCCATCCACACCTAGCTGAAATAGTGGTTTGCTACCTTAGCAGTGTACTCTTTGTGTAACGTTTGCAGCAGAAATAGTTTTTATGAAAGCGCGGGGCGAACAAATTGCTTTACAAAGCAATTTTCCAAAGCTTCTGTAAGTACTATTATCTAAAATAAAACCTGATTTTAAAGACAAAACGACACTTTATCAGAATTTGCAGCTTGAATTTCTTATCAGGTTTTTTGTTACAAGCCCTCAAACACATTCTCTTTAACTTTTTTGTTGAGTATATTTTTGAAACTTGTATACGTGAATGTGGTGTGGTATGCCTTGTACGTTTAATGTGTTAACATAATTTCATTCCCACTACACATCCGGGACTTGTCGCGGTAGTTGCTACGCCAAGAAACGCCAAAAACAAAGGTTGGTGACATTGTTATTTTGATTTTTTTACAACCACAAACGAATTTTTGGCTAATCGGACAATTGCGTTCCGTGTAATTATGTCTAGGCTTTTACTTAAGCCCCGAAATTCATAGGAAAATCCGTTGGTTTCTTTGAGCTTTTGTTTGCCCTATCGCGACAGGTCCTTGATATGTCGTGGGAACGAAATTACGTTAACGCAGTTTCGTAGTAGTTCCTTGGTTTCCCACCTGTGGGCTAAGACACCAAAAATACACATTATTACTTCAGTCACTTGATCTGATCGGTCGGATCACGTCGAATAGCTGCGCCAGGGAAGACCGGATCATGCGAGTCGAATGGGTCGGATAACGTCGAGTAGCTGCGCCAGGAAAGACCGGATCACGCGAGTCGAAGACATGCGCACCCACCACCCAGTTAATACTTCTGTTAATACCTTCTTGCATGCAAGATTACAAACATAGTCGGGGATCAAGGGATTCTGCCATAGGACACCGCTGATGTTCCACCCTAAAAATATATCGTATCGGCTGTTCGATCATCCTTACTGTTCATCAGCAGGCTTGCATCATTGTACGCTACGACAGAGAATCGTGTCAACCGATTCGATATGGTGCTTCAAATGTTGTGTAGGGGCTTTACTCTGTCAAGAACCTTCCTGGCGAGCTGTTGGGATGGACTTTTGACTCACGTTCATTACCAAAATGTACTTGGGTTGCATTTAAATTGACACTATTCTGCTGGACATGACCTGATGTTTAATCGCAGGATATCTGCATCAGCTGCAGTGTGCGATATTCTGCTGCTTATCTGAGGTGATCCCTGGAAATGCAAATGTTTAATTAAGAAATGAATTTCATTTTTCTGGTGTTCATGGAGCTATGAACCGCAGTGGGTCGCGTGCAAAGTGAATGAACCCCGAAGGGGTTCGTGTAAGCTTTGCTAGCGACCCACTGCGGTTCATAGCTCCACGAACAACAGAAAAATTAAACTCATTGCTTATATTTACATTCATTTCTCTCTATCGCTTTTTGAAAAATCACCAAGGCGGTCACATTTACCAGCAAACAGAGAATCTACACACAGTGTGTGTTCAAACAGCGGAACGGCGTCGACGTTTACAACGTCCAATCAGATTGGCGAGATTCGTGATTTTTGACGTCAAGTTTGGATTACGTCACGTCGCGTGACACAATGTTGTTCATGGAAGTATGAACACAGATGAACATCTAATGGTTCATCTAAGGAGGTTTTAGAAAAATGTAAATATATAAAGATAAAAGATAAATGAATATACATTATTTGTTGTTATTCAATTAATCAAACGTTAATCTACAGCATCTTGCTTCTTTTACCAGTAGTATCTACTTGCAACATCCTTGTCGAGTACGTCGTTGCTGGGTACGGTTTAATATCATTGCCCAGTACGGTAAAAGCTATTTTAAGCTAATTATAAATAGAATCGTTAAAAAGCTATTTATAAATAAAATCGTTTAGTTATATTGACAGTGTAACTTACATAATGAGTACCTTTGATGGTCCAATTTTACATGTATGTAGATTTTTTATTTTTGTTTTCATTTAATTACGTTCAAGTTTAAAATTCATTGTCAAGAAGATTAAATATTATTGTATTCTGCAGACTCTTAAACCCACTTGTATAAAGTAAAACTTAAAATTGAAGGGTATATATATTTTATTTTATTTTTTTTTTTTGGCCGACAAGAGATAGTCTAGCAGATATGCATTTTTATACAGTCGTGACAGTGAGTTTGGCGTTTTTGTGGATTAACGCCCCAGTCAACGATGTTTCAGTCACTGTCATGTCTAGCAAGAGCTCAAGTTTTTAACAGTGTTAAAGATTCAACGTGTTTTGTGAGAGGCCTCATACCTGCTATCCATTTGGGTTCTCACCAAAAGACCTTTTCGTTCTGAGTCCGATCATCGACCGATAGGCGACCGCGCTACCCTGAACGAACAATTTAAATAAAATGTTTTTCCAACATGCAAAATTTAATGATTAAAGATTTGGGTGCCCATTAAGTGTTTTGTTTGTTTGTCTGTTTGTCTGTTTGTTTGTTTGTTTGTTTGTTTGTTTGTTTGTTTGTTTGTATCAAGGGTTAACGAGGGAGTCAACAAATTTTCAATCATGTCGGCAAAGCGGCAATGTTCCATGGGTATAAGACAGTTATGGGCCAATGTGTCTTGCTCAATGACACAACACGGCAGCCCAAGTGGGGATCGAACACAGGCCCTCTCGATTTGGAGTTAGTTGGTCTACCGCTAGGCCGTGCTTGAGATTGTCGTTTATCCTGAGTGACGTGGAGTCTAATTCTAAAGCCATGTTCATGTGCATAATTTGAACTCGGGTGTATTTTTGCACACTGGATGTAAATTTGAACCCCGGGTGTATGGTATGCCATGAAAACTACACCCTGCAAAACTACACTCTGGTGCAAATTTTCTCCTACTTTCCAGGTAAAGCAAATTGAATTGCAGCCGGGTGTATTTTTGCACCCGTGTGTATTGTGTGTATATGAACGCAAAACGCTTAATCGTTACACATTTTTGTTTGTTTGAATTGATACTTTACGTCCCAGACAATAGCTTAGGTCATATCTGGAGATTGTATCCACTTTATGGGCCTTTCACTCAAAGTTAGGATGTCATGACATCCAAAACTGCTAAAGATATAACCACACAGCTAAGCCAATAAGGCTTATAGGTATGACCAGTTTGACTTGAAACCATTTTTCTTGGGCAGGCTCAAGCCGCAGCGGTTTACCAGTAGTCAGATTACCAGTCAGTAGCGAACATGCTTTGCCTGAGGCACAAACGGCCCATCTACATCAAATGACCTCTGCTAATAAGGAGCATTTTAGTCAAAATTTAATGTCAAAACCAGGCGAATATGAACATGATCTCGCTGCATATGGCCGCTACACAAGCGGATGAAAAATAACACCCGGTTGCAAATATAGCATATGAACACGGCTTTAGATTGTAATTTAGTACTGCAGATCTATTGAACAGCGAAAGACAACGTGTTTGTCCTAAACACCGCGATTTTCATTGTTGGCATATACATGTAGTATGCCATATAGGCTATCTGAAGAGCCTAAAGTAGCCTAAACACCCATTTTCATTGCTCTTAAAGGATCTAAGTTTTATATTTATATTCTACAATGGAGAACTATCAGTGGTTTAAGGGTGATGTCGTAACAATTTCCCCAGTAGACATATACAGTGTCATTCTCTTCAGCATCGTCCCCAGTAGGGATCTACAACACCATTCCCTACCATTCCGTCCCCAGTAGAGATCTATCGCCCCATTCCCTAACACAACGTCCCCAGTAGAGATCTACAGCGACATACCCTACCACACCGTCCCCAGTAAGGATCCACAGCGCCATAACCTACCACACCATCCCAGTAGAGATCCACAGCACGATATTCTACTGGACCGTCCCCAGTAGAGATCTACAGTACGGTATTCTACCACACCGTCTCCAGTAGAGATATACAGCGCCATACCCTACCACACCGTCTCCAGTAGAGATCTAAAGCGACATACCCTACCATACCGTCCCCAGTAGAGATCTACAGCACCATATTCTACTGGACCGTCCCCAGTAGAGATCTACAGTACGGTATTCTACCACACCGTCTCCAGTAGAGATATACAACGCCATATCCTACCACACCGTCCCCAGTAGAGATATAATGTGTCAGTCTCTTCAGCATCGTCCCCAGTAGGGATCAACAACACCACACCCTACCATTCCGTCCCCAGTAGAGATCTATCGCCCCATTTCCTACTACAACATCCCCAGTAGAGATCTAAAGCGACATACCCTACCACACCGTCCTCAGTAGAGATATAAAGCACCATATTCTACTGGACCGTCCCCAGTAGATATCTACAGTCGGGTATTCTACCACACCGTCCCCAGTAAAGATATATAGCGCCATATCCTACCACTCCGTCCCCAGTAGAGATATGCAGTGTCATTCTCTTCAGCATCGTCCCCAGTAGCGATCTACAACACCATACCCCACCATTGCGTCCCCAGTAGAGATATTTTGCCCCGTTTCCTACCACAACGTCCCCAGTAGAGATCTACATTGGGGTAGTCTACCACACCGTCTCTAGTAGAGACATACAGCGCCAAACCCTACCACAGCGTCGCCAGTAGGGATTAACAGTGTCATTCTCTTCATCATCGTCCCCAGTAGGGATCAACAACAACATACACTTCCATTCCGTCCCCAGTAGAGATCTATTGCCCCATTTCCTACCACAACGTCCCCAGATCTAAGGCGACATACCCTACCACACCGTCCCCAGTATAATCTACAGCACCATATTCTACTGGACCGTCCCAAGTAGAGATCTACAGTACGGTATTCTACCACACCGTCTCCAGTAGAGATATACAGCGTCATATCCTACCACACCGTCCCCAGTAGAGATATGCAGTGTCCACCGGGGTCCAACTGATGTTTTTTCTTTTGCTCCGGAGCTAGTAAGTTATTCGGCGCCCAGGGATCTCCATCGTCGGGCAACTTACTTAATCTGTGAGTCCTGGTTTTTGATTCATCAGGATGTTTATTATGATTTATTTGTTTGTTCTTGATGATTCATTGACTAGTTAGAGATTCACCACGAGGACCGAAGAACTAACTAAATGTTATGAACCACTGCAGTAGCTGAGGGTGAGGTTATGGCCATGAAAAATCGGATTTAAACCCGCCAGTAACTTTGTGTTACTGATCGTTCCAAGTCGATACTTCTGTGGTGGTTCTTTTTGTTTTGTGTCTTGGTGTTTGAAATATTTTTGTGCTGTTGGCGCCTTATGTATGTTTTCATATTTTTAGCTAAGTTAAGGTAACTGAGTGGCCACCTATTGGGAAAATAGCTGCTCATTCGGCTTATGAAATGTTTTCATGGTATAAGTACCTGTTTGTTAGTTTGGTTTTTTCCCACCCTGGTTTTTGGAGTGGGAATCTTTTTCTGATTGCGCCTTTTCCTGCTCTTTGCCTACTTGTACCTTTTCATTCTCTTCAGCATCGTCCCCAGTAGGGATCTACAAAACCATACCCCACAATTGCATCCCCAGTAGAGATCTATTGCCCCATTACCTACCACAACGTCCCCAGTAGAGATCTACATTGCGGTAGTCTACCACACCGTCTCCAGTAGAGAAATACAACGCCATACCCTACCACACCGTCCCCAGTAGAGATTAACAGTGTCATTCTCTTCATCATCGTCCCCAGTAGGGATCAACAACACCATACCCTTCCATTCCGTCCACAGTAGAGATCTATCGCCCCATTTCCTACCACACCGTCCCCAGGAGAGATCTACAGTGACATGCCCTACCACACCGTCCCCAGTAGAGATCTACAGCACCATATGCTACTGGACCGTCCCCAGTAGAGATCTACAATGCAGTAGTGTACCACACCGTCTCCAGTAGAGATATACAGCGCCATACCCTACCACTCCGTCCCCAGAAAGATAATACAGTGTCATTCTCTTCAGCATCGTCCCCAGTAGGGATCTACAACACCATACCCTACCATTTCGTCCCAAGTAGAGATCTTTCGCCCCATTCCCTACCACAACGTCCCCAGTAGAGATCTACAGCGACATACCCTACCACACCGTCCCCAGTAAAGATCAACAGCGCCATAACCTACCGCACCGTCCCAAGTAGATATCTACGGCACCATATTTTACTGGACCGTAGAGATCTACAGTGCGGTTTCTACTACACCGTATCCAGTAGAGATATACAACGCCATATCCTTCAACACCGCTCCAGTAGAGATATACTGTGTCATTCTCTTCAGCAGCGTCCCCAGTAGGGATCAACAACACCATGCCCTACCATTCCATCCCCAGTAGAGATCTATCGCCCAATTTCCTACCACAACGTCCCCAGTAGAGATCTAAAGCGACATACCCTACCATTCCGTTCCCAGTAGAGATCAACAGCACCATATTCTATTGGACCGTCCACAGTAGAGATCTACAGTTCCGTATTCTACCACACCGTCTCCAGTAGAGATATACAGTGCCAAACCCTACCACAGCGTCCCCAGTAGAGATATGCAGTGTCATTCTCTTCAGCATCGTCTCCAGTAGGGTTCTACAACACCATACCCCACCACTGCGTCCGCAGTAGAGATCTTATGCCCCATTCCCAACCACAACGTCCCCAGTTGAGATCTGCATTGCGGTAGTCTACCACACCGTCTCCAGTCATACATACAGCGCCATAACCTACCATTCCGTCCTCAGTAGAGATATACAGTGTCATACTCTTCAGCATCGTCCCCTGTAGAGATCCACAACACCATACCCTACCATTCCGTCCCCTGTAGAGATTTCGCCCTATTCTCTACCACAACGCCCCCAGTAGAGATATACAGCGACATACTCTACCACACCGTCCCCAGTAGAGATATACAAAGCTACCACACCGTCTCCAGTAGAGATCTACAGCACCATATTCTACTGGACCTTCCTCCGTAGAGATCTACAGTGCGGTAGTCTATCACACCCTCCCCAGTAGAGATATACAGCGCCATACGCTACCACTCCGTCCCTTGTAGAGTTGTACTGTGTCATTCTCTCCGATATCGTCCCAAGTAGGGATCTACAGCACCATATCCTAACATTCCGTCCCCAGTAGAGATCTATCGTCCCATTCCCTACCACAACGTCCCCAGTAGAGATCTACAGCTACATACCCTACCACACCGTCCCCAGTAAAGATTTACAGCGCCATACCGTACCACACCGTCCCCAGAAGAGATCTACATAATCTACCACACCGTCCCTAGTAAATATCTATCGACCCATTCCCTATCACAAAGTCCCCAGTAGAGATCTACAACGACATACCCTACCACACCGTCCCAAGTAGAAATCTATCGCCCCATTCCCTACCACAACGTCCCAAGTAGAGATCTACCGTCTCCAGTAGAGATATACAGCGCCATACCCTACCACTCCGTCCCCAGTAGGGATATACAAAGTCATTCTCTTCAGCATCGTCCCCCAGTAGGGATCTACAACACCATACCCCACCATTCCCTCTCCAGTAGAGATCTATCGCCCCTGTCCCTACCACAACGTCCCCAGTAGAGATCTACAGCATCTTAATCTACCACACCGTCCCCAGTAGCGATAAATGGACCCATTTCTACCATAACGTCCCCAGTAGAGATCTGCAGCGACATACCCTACCACACCGTCCCCAGTAAAGATCTACAGCGCCATAACCTACCACAGCGTACCAAGTAGAGATTTACAGCACCATAATCTACCACACCGTCCCCAGTAGAGATATATCGACCCATACCCTACCACAACGTCCCAAGAAGAGATCTACAGAGACATACCCTACCACACCGTCCCCAGTAAAAAATAATATCGTTCAATTCCCTACCACAACGTCCCCAGTGAAGATCTACAGCTACATTCCCTATCTCACCGTCCCAAGTAAACATCTTAAGCGAACTACTCCACCAATACGTCCCCAGTAGAGATATACAGCGATATACCCTACCACACCGTCCCCAGTAGAGATTTACAGCACCATACTCTACTGGGGCGTCCCCAGTAGAGATCTACGGTACAGTGCGGTAGTCTACCACACCGTCTCCAGTAGAGATATATAGTGCCATACCCTACCACTCCGTCCCAAGTAGAGATATACAGTGTCATTCTCTTTAGCATCGTCCCCAGTAGGGATCTACAACACCATACCCTATCATTCCGTCTCAAGTAGAGATCTACAGCACATTAATCTACCACACCGTCCCCAGTAGAGATATATCGACCCATTCCCTACCACAACTTCCCCAGTAGAGATCTACAGCTACATACCCTATCACACAGTCCCAAGTAGACATCTTAAACGAACTACTCTACCAATACGTCCCTACCATAACGTCCCCGGTAGAGATCTACAGTGACATACCCTACCACACCGTCCCAGTAGAGATCTATCGCCCCATTTCCTACCTTAACGTCCCAAGTAGAGATCCACCTCTACATACCCTATCACATCGCCCGAGTAGATATCTAAAGCGAACTACTCTACCAATACGTCTCCAGTAGAGATCTACTGCACCATATTCTACCGGACCGTCCCCAGTAGAGATCTACATAGCGGTATTCTACCACACCGTCTCCAGTAGAGATATACAGGGTGTCCCAAAAAAACGTAGCCGCTACAAAAAAGTGCATAGCTTTTTAAATAATATAGATATTAGCAAGATATTTTACACAGTGGTAGTGCTGTTATAATTAATTCTGAATCTGATATTCATTTTGCTATGTGGTGCTTCATTAGCTAGTGATGTCATATCAAATCGATGACGTCATTTCCTGCTATCTGCTGCAACTTGCATTGCTGAAAATTGTAAAAAGTAACAAAATACAATATCCAAGCATTTTCAAGCCTTTATTCTCCCTTAAAAATGTTATAAAGAGGAGGAAGTAACAATTATTATCAGAAAATCAAAAGGGTTCGTTAAACAAGGGCAAAATGAAGAATAGAAATTTTATTCCAAAATGGGGAGTGAACGACCATAAAACGTGTCGTGTAGAATTTTCATTGCTCCAAAAGGGGTCATTTAAACTAATGGTGATCATTTCGGATATTAGGCGAAGTGCATAATTGCAATTAATATATATTTAAAGACACCTTTTTTAAGCATACTGCAACAAAGTTTGATTGAGTTTTCTGTAAAAATGAAGTAAACAGTAAACATGTATTGTAAGGGACACGTTTTTTGGGACACCCTGTACAGCGTCATACCCTAAAACACCGTCTCCAGTAGAGATATACAGTATCATTCTCTTCAGTATCCTTCACAGTAGGTATCTACAACACCATACCCTACCATTCCGTCCCCAGTAGAGATATGTATTGCCCCATTCCCTACCACAACGTCCCCAGTAGAGATATACAGTGCGGTAGTCTCCCACACCGTCTCCAGTAGAGACATAAAGAGTCATACAGCGCCATACCCTACCACCCCGTCCCTAGAAGAGATATACTGTGTCATTTTCTTTAGCATTGTCCCCAGTAGGGATTTACAACACCATATCCTACCGTTCCGTCCCCAGTAGAGATCCATCGCCCCATTTCCTACCACATCGTCCCCAGTAGAGATCTTCAGCGACATACCCTACCACACGGTCCCCAGTAGAGATCTACAACACCATAATCTACCACACCGTCTCCAGTAGAGATATTTCGCCCCAATCCCTACCACAACGTCCCCAGTACAGATCTACAGCTACAAACCCTATCACACCGTCCCCAGTAGAGATCTAAAGCGAACTACTTTACCAATGCGTTTACAGTAGAGATTTACAGCTACATACCCTAACACACCGTTCCCAGTAGAGATCTACAGCACCAAACTCTACTGGATCGTACCCAATAGAGATCTACGGTGAGTTAGTCTACCACACCGTCTTAAGTAGAGATATACAGCGCCATACCCTACCATTCCGTCCCCAGTAGAGATATACAGTGTCATTCTCTTTAGCATCGTCCCCAGTAGGGATCTAAACCACCATACCCTACTATTCCGTCCCCAGTAAAGATCTATCGCCCCATTCCCTACCACAACGTCCCCAGTAGAGATCTGCAGCGACATATCCTACGATACCGTCCCCAGTAAAGATCTACAGCGCCACATCCTACCACGTCGTCCCCAGTAGAGATCTACAGCACCATAATCTACCACACCGTCCCCAGTAGAGATCTATCACCCCATTCCCTACCACAACGTCCCCAGTAGAGATCTACAGCGACATACCCTACCACACCGTCCCCAGTAAAGATCTATCGTCCAATTCCCTACCGTAACGTCCCCAGTGGAGATCTACAGCTACATATTTCAACGTTCCGAGTAGACATATAAAACAAAACTACTCTACAAATACGTCCCCAGTAGAGATCTACAGCGACATACCCTTCCACTCCGTCTCCACTAGAGATAGAGTCATTCTAATCAGCATCGTCCCCAGTAGGGATATACAACACAATACCCTACCATTCCGTCCCCAGTAGAGGTCTATCGCCCCATTCCCTACCACAACGTCCCCGGTAGAGATATACAGCGACATATCCTACCATACCGTCCCCAGTAAAGATCCACAGCGCCATATCCTTCCACACCGTCCCCAGTAGAGATCTACAGCACCATAATCTACCACACCGTCCCCAGTAGAGACCTATCACCCCATTCCCTACCCAACGTCCCCAGTAGAGATCTACAGCACCTTAATCTACTGGACCGTCTCCAGTAGAGATATACAGTGCGGAAGTCTACCACACCGTCTCCATTAAAGATAAACAGCGCCATATTCTACCACTCCGTCCCCAGTTGAGATATACAGTGTCATTCTCTTCAGCATCTTCCCCAGTAGGGATCTACAACACCACACCCTACCATTCTGTCCCCAGTAGAGATCTGTCGCCCCATTCCCTACCCAAACGTCCCCTGTAGAGATCTACAGCGACATTCCCTACCACACCGTCTCCAGAATGATCTACAGCGCCATATCCTACCACACCGTCCCCAGTGGAGGTCTACAGCAACTTAATCTACCACACCGTCCCCTTAGTCCGGCAGAAAACAAATTTGACCTGGAATTGTGTTCTAAAGTTTTTTTCTTTACTGAATTATGTTCAGTTGGCATTGCCTTACAAGAATCTGAGTGATGCCACTTTGGCATCATTGAGCAATTTTGTATTTTCAAGATGGCGTTTAAGATGGCGGCCAAAATATATAATAATATTTAACAGGGGTCTCTAATTGTTTTTATCTGGCAAAACTGTGGTTATTTCAGTACAAAATGATAAACAGGTATCAGTTTTGTATAAGTCTTTACATTCTATCATAGTTTCTTTTCAAGACAGGATAAAAAACACTGTATAGATGAAATAAGTCAAGGTTTTTCGTAATTTAGGTTTAACTTTTTAATTCACACAATAAGCACTTTAACTTTCAGAACCATTACTCAAGCTAGATTGCCTTATCAAGATGCAGTGATTATCGTATTCAAGATGTCATTCAAGAAGGCAGCCATGATTTCTTGCGCAAAACGAATTTAACTTAGAATTGAGGTTATGGCACCGTAGATTCCTTTGGGGCGTTAAGGTAGAATATAACACTGAAGATCCCTATTTGGGACGTTGTGGTAGAGTATGACACTGTAGATACGTATTGGGGAAGTTGTGGCACTTTATAATCCTACTGGGGACGTTGCGGCAGAGTATGTCGCTGAAGATCCCAACTGGGTACGTTGTGGTAGAGTATGGAATAAAGATACATACTGGGGACCTTGCGGTAGATTATGGCGATGTTGATCTCTAACTTGGTAGGTTGCGATAGAGTATGGCGCTTTATATCCCTACTGGTGACTTTGTAGCAGATTATGGCACAGTAGACCTCCACTGGGTACATTGTTGTAGATTAAAGGTTTAATTTGGAAACAATGTGGAAGAGTATGTCACTGAAAATCCACTACGGACCTTGTGGAAATAATTGAGCTGTTTATATCACTTGGTAGATTGTTGTAGAGAATAGTGTCGTATATCCCTACTGGGGACGTTGCAATATAGTATGGCACTGTTGATCCAAACTGCGGACGTTGCGGTAGAGTATGGCGCTGAAGATCACTACTGGGGATCTTGTGGAAGAGTATGTCACGCTAGATCATTACTGGATACGTTACGGTAGAGTATGTGGCTGTATATCCCTACTGAATCCGTTGTGATACATTATGGCGCTGTTCAGCTATCCTTACTGGGTACGTTGTGGTAGAGTACGGCACTGTAGTTCCTTACTGGAGACGTTGCGATAGAGTATGGTACTGTAGATCACTACTGGGGACGTTCCGGTTAAGCATGTGGCTGTAGATTCCTACTGGGGACGTTATGGTAGAATATGGCGCTGTAGAGATCGCTTCTGCGGACGTTGGGATACAGTAAGGCGCTGTAGATATCTACTGGGGACGTTGCGGTAGAATATGTGGCTGTTTATCTCTACTGGGGACGGGTGAGTAGAGTATGACGCTACAGAGATCGCTAGGCTACTGGGGACGTTGCGATAGAGTTTGGTGCTGTAGATATCTACTGGGGACGTTGCGGTAGAATATGTGACAGATTATCTCTTCTGAGGACGTTGCGGTAGAGTATGGCACTGTAGATTCCTTCTTGGGACGTTGCGCTAGAGTATGGCGCTGTTTGTCTCTACTTGATGTAGAGTATGGCGCTGTAGATTCGTACTGGGGTCTTTGCGGTAGAGTATGGCACTGTTGATCCCTACTGGGGACGTTGCGGTAGGGTAGGGTAGTCGTTGCAGTATAGTAATGCAATCAAAGTTGCCAAGGCTGAAAAAATGAAAAATTAAAAAAAAGAAAAGAAAAAAAAAAAAGATCAGACTGGAACCCAGGCTAGGCTGAAAAAATGAAAAATTAAAAAAAAAAAAGAAAAAAAAAAAGGATCAGACTGGAACCCAGGCTACACTACTGGGGACATAGCTGCTTAGTATGTGGTTAGGGGCGTTGGGTAGATTTTGGCACTGTAGTTCCATACTGGGGATGTTGTATTAGAATATGGCACTGTAGATCCCTATTGGACCATTGCGGTAGAGTCTGGCAGACCTGTTATCGATTACTTTCAAAGTTAATCACTAACGATTACAATTACTTTCAACGATTAACGATTACGATTAAAAGTATTTTTTCCTGGCTTTATTCGATTACAATTACAATTGATTTGCAACAGTAATCGAATAATCAATCGATTAGTTTTGCTACTGTCTACTGTCTACGTTATGGTACAGTATGACACTGTAAAACCATACTTGGTCGTTGCTGTAGGGAATGGCTCTGTAGATCCCTAACAGAAGGTACAAGTAGGCAAAGATCAGGAAAAGGCGCAATCAGAAAAAGATTCCCACTCCAAAAACCGAGGTGGGAATCAGGAAAAGGCGCAATCAGAAAAAGATTCCCACTCCAAAAACCGAGGTGGGAACGTTTTGTAGAATTTGGCACTGCATGTACATCCCTACTGGGGACGTTGTGGTGGAATACGGCATTGTAGATCCCTATTGGGGACATTGCGATAGAGTATGGCGCTGTAGATACCTACTGGAGACGTTGTGGTACAGTATGGCGCTGTTGATCTCTACTGGGTACGTTGTGGTAGAGTATGGCTCTGTAGATATTAACTGGGGTCGATGTGGTAGAGTATGGCACTGTAGATCCCTACTGGGGAGGTTGCGGTAGAGAAAGGCGTTATAGATGTTGTAGACGTAGCAGTAGAGTATGGCGCTGTATATTCATAACAGGGAGTTTGCGATAGACTTTGGCATTGAATATCCACAAGGGGACGTTGTGCTAGAATATGGCACTGTTTATCACTATGGGGGACATTGCGGTAGAGAATTGTGCGGTATATCCCTACTGGGTACGTTGTGGTAGAGTTCGGCACTGTACATTCTTACTGAAGACGTTGCACTAGAGTATGGCGCTGTTGATATCTACTGGGGACGTTGCGCTACAGAATGGCACTGTAGATACCTAGTTGGGGCGTTGCGGTAGTGTTTATGTCTGTAGATTTCTACTGGGGACGTTGCAGTAGATAATAAAAGTAAAACTGAGATCCTTTAAGAGCCCTGAGCATATTTTCCAGAAAGGTGATGGACCATACCACGGTTTCGGCTATTCAAGCCTCGTCAGTGACCCTTTAGATTTGGCAACATGGAGCCAAAGAGAGTTACAGTAATTTTTCAACAGGCTAGTCGATACAAAGACTAGTATAATCAAATTGTGACCAAATATATTGAACGTTGGTTAGAATATGAATCTAAACCGATGATAATTTTCTGATTTCTCAAAATATCCTCTCTGATCTCAAAGGACCAAAAGGAAAATATAATCTGCACTACGGATGATGTACGTGGAGACTTTTTAGGGCCGCCACACGGCACAACACTAGCTGCAGTAATAGCAAATAAAAATAAAAGTGAGATCCTTTAAGAGCAGTGAGCATATTTTCCAGAAAGGTGATGGGCCATACCGCGGTTTCGGCTATTCAAGCCTCGTCAGTGAGTATGTCGTTGTAGATACCTATTGGAAACGTCGCAGTAGAGTATGGTGCTGTAGATCTCTACTGGGTACGTTGCAGATGAGTGTGGCGCTATATGTCTGTACTTGGAACAATATGGTACAACATGGCGCTGAAGATCCCTACTGGTTTCGTTGTGGTAGAAAATAGCGCTGTATATCACAACCTGGGACGTTGCGGTAGAGAATTGCACAGTAGATCCCTACTGGGGACGTGACGGTAGACTATGGACATGTAGATCCCTACTGGGAAATTTGCGGTATAGTAGGGCACTGTTGATCCATAATGGGACGTTATAGAGTATGTGGCTGAAGATCCAAACAGCAGATGTTGTGGTTGAAAGTAGATATCTACTGGGGACGTTTCTGTAGAGTGTTTGGCTATAGATCTCAACTAGAGACTGCGTGATAGAGTATGGCGCTATTGGTCTCTACTGGGAACGTTGCGGTATAGATAAAAACTGTAAATCCTTAATTGGGACCTTGTGGTAAAATATTGCTCTGTATATCTCTACTCGGTACTTTTAGGCAGAGTATGACACTGCAGATACCAAACTGGATACGTTGCGGTAGACTATGGCACGGTAGTTGCGAACTGTAGAGTAGAGTATTGCACTATAGATACCTACAGGTACGTTGTTGTAGATTATTGCACTGTATTTCCATACTGAAGACGTTGCATAACAGTTTGGTGCTGTATATCTTTACTGGGGACGCTGAAGATCCATACTGTAGACGTTATGGTAGGGTATGGCTCTGAAGATACCTACTTGGGACGTTTTCGTAAACTAAGGCGCTGTATATCTCTACTGGGTACGTTGTGACAGAGTATGGAGCTGTAGGGGAGGTTGCGGTAGAATATGACACTGTAGAACCCTACTTGGAACGCAGCGGTAGACTATGACGCTGTAGATACCTACTAGGGACGTTGCAGTAAATCCCCAATGGGTACGTTGTGGTAGAGTATAGCGTTGCGGTAAAATATATGGCTGTATATCTCTACTGAGAACGTTGCAGTAGAGTATGGCACTGTAGATTCCTACTGGGGACCTTGTGGTAAACTGTGGCGCTATATATCTCTACTGAGTACGTTATGGTAGAGTATCTAACCGTAGATCGTTACTGGGGACGTTGCAGTAGAATATGATACTGTAGATCGATACTGGGGACGTTGCGGTAAACAATGGTGATGTAAATCCTAATGTGTACGTTGTGGTAGAGTACGATACTGTATATCCCTACTGGAGAGGTTGCGGTTGAGTATGGTATTGTAGAATGCTACTGGGGACGTTGCGGTAGCGCATGGCACTGTAGCTCTTTATTAGGGAGGTTACGGTAGAATACAGCGCTCATTCGGCTTACGAAGTGTTTTCATGGTATAAGTGCCTGATTATTAGTTTGGTTTTTTTCCCACCTTGGTTTTTGGAGTGGGAGTCTTTTTCTGATTGCGCCTTTTCCTGATCTTTGCCTACTTGTACTTTTTTTTCTCTAGGGCTCAACTTGGAACGTCGCTGTAGATCTCTACTTGGAACGTTCCGGTATCACATATTTGGTATGATGCCGTACAATTTTCAAAATAGCCCATTTTTGCTTCTACGCTGCAGACACGCATTGTATACATGGGTCATTATCAAAAAAATGGAGCAATCCTTGTCCCTGATGATTTTCTCGCAAGCGCGATGTCCGAGGTTTGCTTCATCCTTCTATAATATTATTATCAGCCGTGCTTTACAAGAACCACACGGATTTCACGTTTACGAGTATGTTATTTAAAAGAAAAAATGCAAGATTTTTATCGTGTCCCCGGGTCTGGGTAAGTAGTTTTATTTGTTTCCATTGCAAAAGAAGCTTGACAGAAATTACATTTTCTGTAACCCTCTATTGCATATAATGTTATTGAAGTCAAATTCAAAAATCATATGGTATATTAAGTGCAATTTAAGAGCGGCAGCACATTATAGTGCTGTCCCTGGAAAACATATCAGTGCTGTCACAGTTTTAAAACATCTATTTTGACCAGAGTTATGAATCATTTTCCCAGATCAAAACAATCGCATTTTTGTAGACGACAGCAAGCTGATGAAGTCATGGTAAACAACTTTTTGAGAAAATTACTCCGTTCATATTCCATAAAGACATGTCAAAATCGGTGTGGGAATTTTTTAGCCATCAGTACTATCACGCGCATTTTGCCGCTTCTTGCAAATATCACGTACATTTTAAGGCCATGACTGAATTTCAGCTTAGGGCCGGTTTGAATAGATATGCAAAGTTTTCAGCCTGCATTCTGCTGTTATGCTGTTAGTCATAATAATTAAATTTATGTGTGAAACTCAGTACTATCACGGTCAGTGCTGTCACGGTCGTGACAGTACTGATGTGTGACAGCACTGAGTTGACTTCTGTCAGCAGGTGTGGATTCAGGCAATTTCCTACACTGAAAACAGTTAGGTCGCCTTTCACGAGAGGGTCTCAGCTACTAACACCAGTAGCAGTCAGAAGAGGTCAAACCATTTGAGGTGTGTGTGTGTGTGGGGGGGGGGTGATACAAAACTGCAAATTCAAAATTCTTCGTCGACCAGGGTCACAGTAGATAATCACGTGACTTGCGGACAGTCCGCCTAATCGGAACTCGCTACACTGTACGGTCCAAACATAACGTGGATCGCAATATTGCCCTAAACACCTCAAGGTGAGTTATACACATATTTTCGATTTTTTCCACTATACACGTTGCATAAAATTATTAAAACGACCTACACATTAAAAGAGGCTGGTACGAAAAGCAGTTGTACAAATCCTTTTCTATAAGCCATACGACACCAAAATATATCGGGAAAATCACCGGCTCCCGAGAAAAATATTGCCCGATCAGTGTCAACATTTCTGTCTATTTTCCTAATAATGTGAAGTCAAAGAGTTTTCGCGAGGAATATGTGTACATCACTCTATTTTCTATTACAAACCACATGGGTTTGGGTCAAATCTTTCGAAAATAGCGTTTTTCAAGGCTATTATTGCTACGCAGTGTTTGCCACATGACTGACCGCAATATTGCAACTGTACGGAATCAAATATTGCTCGCGTCGAGATTTGGACTGTCCGCAATATTGCGCATAAAAATACACAGAGAAGCCGCGTTATGAGATGGAAATTGAGATAATAAAAGATTCCAAAGCCTACCCATGTAGTATAGAGATTATTGATGCTATAAATTTCTTTCTCCCACAGTTCTAACTACCCTCTCCAGTGGTCTCAGTTAAGACCGCCGAGGCGCTTTCAGGCTTAATTGAGATTTGTGGTACAAAGGTAATGTGTTTGTCTGCTTTTTGTAAATAGTTCTATTGGCGCATCCCGAATGTTTCATTTTCTTTTAACTAGCTAAATATAGCCAGTCTGCACGCCTGAGGTGATGGTCAGAAAATGATCTATTCAGTTATTATTCACTTTTTCATAATTTTCAGGATTATTTCACTCATGTCGAGAAGAGCCAATATGCAGGTTGGCGAAAATGGAATTGCCCTGAGAAAACCCACGTCTCACCCGCAATAAGCACTTGGTTTGTCTCACATGTGACCCGAGTGGGATTCGCACCCACACCAGTCCACACTCAACTAGTCATCAATGCATGTAGTTGTGAGATGAGAATGATTTATTTGATAAACGATGTTTTGTTGAAACAATACAGCTGTATGTTCAGGTTGATTTCACTAAAGCGTATAGCCTACTTGTGTAGTCTGTCATTTATGTTTTGCAAGGACATTTCACATTTCTATGGGTCACACCATGGAATCGTCTGACTGGTGATCCGCCTAAGGTCGTAGTCGGACTATAACTGTTTTGTTTCTTTTTCTCCACCCCCCACGCACTTTCCTAAATGTATCAACACGTGATGGATTACGTAGTAACTACAGTCTACTCGTATATAGTTGCATTTGTACACCTCTTTGTGTTGGCATTGGGATGAAGATACAGTTTTAGTGATTCTCTGATAGAATATTTTATAAGCATTCACAAAAATAGTCCAGCAACAGTTTGGATTTGCATCTTTTACAGTACTCATTGATATGTTGAATTTTGTGTGCATGCAGATGTATTTTCAATTTCTTGCCATTTCGTACCATAATCTGCACTCTACCACTGAGCTACCGAGCCACGCGAAACCGGTGCTCATCTTTAACACTTTAACCATTTCATGTTTTTACATTACCACATAACGTTGGGTATAGTCAAGTGATAGCTTGTTGGGAGAGAATCAATTCATTTTAAGGGAGTGGGGTTGTGCGCCTATGGGAAATTACACACACTTCCGTGATGGTAAATGATCTTTCTTGTACAATTTATTTATAGCAAGTATCTACATTTTTGATACAAAGCCTAAATGAACTTATACAACCGGAGTGTGGTTCATTGTTCCAGAAATACATTGCGTCACGACACGACGTCATATAATGAACTTAGAAGTAGTGACGTCAAAAGTCGTGGCTCTCACCGATGTGATTGGATGTTGTTAGCGCCATTATGTCATTGATGCCGTGCCGTTGTTTGAAGAAAAATTGTGTGTAAACTTTCTATTTGCATGTACATGTGATCGTCTCGGTATATTTTTCAACAATAGACTGAAATGAATGTAGATATAAACAAATTCTTCCTTTGATTACTGTTCATAACACTCCTTTGGCAGTCTCGGCGGCCGCTGATTTCATTGTCGCTCTTAATTTATTCGATCATCCGCTGTGGCCTGGTCACTGGGTGTGTTAGAGCACACGTGAGACAAGCCAAGCTCTGCATGCGGTTGTGTCTGGTGATTTTTCTCAGGCTATTCGCGTTTTCGCCCCTTCTATTTATTGCCTCGTCTTGACATGAATGAAATAACATATTGAAAGCACTGGGGCTTTAACTGAGAAGAAAAAACCCTCAAAACACCCGTGCCAGCCTGAACATTAAGGCAGCAATTGTATAATGACGAAAGCTTTGAGGTCTAACCCTGTTTTTAACGCAAACTAGAATATGAGCTTTAATGGCTATATTGCGGACAGTAATAAAATGCAATGACTATATTGCGGTCAGTAGAAAAATGCATACGAGCAATATTGCGTACAGTAGTAATCCACAGGGTGTGATTACATTTTTGATGCAAAATCTAAGAAATCTTGTGGTTTCTGTTAAACTGTGGTTGGAAAGGGAAGGGACATATGCTAGTTTGTAACCACCCATCAAGAATGCCTTAAATATCCGTGTAGTATTGATTTTATTCACCATTTCACACAGATGTGTTGGATCATCATGTCAGAATTGAAATGATCGAGTCGCACATTTTTCAGTTTCATTTTACAGTGTAGGTGGCCGGGATGCATTCTGTTGCCGTGGGCTTCAAGCAAAAATACTCACATTATGGCACACGGTTTGATTTCGAGCAAAAATACGAATAAAAATAAGAAAATTGACAAAGTGAAACGGTCACTCACCTTGAGGTGTTTATGCCAATATTGCGATCCTCGTTATGATAGGGCCGGACAGTGTAGCGAGTTCCGATTAAGCCGACTGTCCGCAAGTCACGTGATTATCTACTGTGAGGGTATACCCAATGAGGCTGGTTACTACGAAGATAAAAAAGTGGTAGTTTCGTCCCGACATTACTGAAAGTTATTGACTCGGGTACATAAAAAATAAATATCAGACGCGTCATGAGAAGACATGATTTTGCAAAAGTGCAGCTCAGCTGCAGTGTAACCTTCCAAGGGGGTATTAGCTCCAAGCTCACTAAAAGAAAAATGACCCCAGCTCCCTAATTTTTTTACTTGCTCCCAGCTTCCTAAAACTAAAAATGTTCTCTTCTAGTAATCACCAACTCCCTTCAAATGTTTTCCAGTTCTCCCAAGCTCCTTGAAAACGAATTGCCGATTCCGATAGCGTAATGGTGAGAACGTCCGCTTCGGGAGCGGGAGGTCATGGGTTCGATCCCAGGCCGGGTCATGCCAAAGACTTTAAAAATGGTACCAGTGGCTACCTTGCTTGGCGCTCAGCATTATTAGGCAAGCACTGGCTTCTCTTCTCCCAAAACAAAATATAGCATCACTAACATCGCATATCTAATATGAAAATGTCCGAATAATAACAAAAGAGGTCCGAAAATAATCAATGTCTGTATTCACTAGAGGACCGTATGGAAGACTGGCCGTCACGGTCATAATTATTTAAAATACTCAAAACGCATCATATAAAAGTAGTTGCTTTTGGTATGTAATAATACTATACTAAAATAGTAAACGTTTTGAAGAACTTAATTTTGGTTTAATCCTTCAAGATTATGTCTACAGAAAAAAGCGCTTCAGAAACAGAACAAATCACAGTATGTGCATTTTCATTGAAGCTCTCTCCCTCGTTAATTCATTGAAAGTATTTAAGGTTTGTGACAAGTTATATATACCCCCACTTACAGATTTGGAAAGTCTTATCAAATAAGCGTTGTACGCAAGAAAATTTGTTCGTGACAGCACTGATATTTTTTCAAGGTCAGGTCAGTTTAACTGCTACTGTAACATGTAATCAGTACTACCTGTTGTCATGCGGTGCAGATGGGGCTCGTTAGCCTTGGAAGGCAACTCATCTAGGAGTTAAGCTAGTTCTCTACACAAAAATCTAGCTGGGCAGGGGGAACTCATTAGTCTTGGTTGACAGCCCTCCTAGGAGTTTACAGGTCTCTAAACAAACCTAAGAAAGGGTAGATGGAGCTCTTCAGCTGTGGCCAGCAATTCATCTAGGAGAAGGAAACTCCAAAATCAAACATGTGTGTCTGGATATGCCTAGTCCAGATATGCAAAGACTGTTTCGGTAGATGGAGCGGAAGAAATAATCTGATTCAACGGTTC
The DNA here is from genome assembly GCA_964017185.1 of Rugalucina vietnamica. Lineage (NCBI taxonomy): Eukaryota > Metazoa > Mollusca > Bivalvia > Lucinida > Lucinidae > Rugalucina > Rugalucina vietnamica. Next base: position 17,469,932 of record OZ024881.1, on the reverse strand, counting down.
AGAAAGCGATACAGCAACATGTTGTGGAACATGCAGAGCGTGACAAGGCACTAAAGATGTTACGGTCATCCACTGCATCCAAACCCAACTCCAGACGTCTTGACCTGTGTCTTGCCTCTGGGCGCAGCTGGGCGAGGACTAGAGAGTGAGGTTGACGTTGCGCACCTCTTCCTCACTATAATCCAATTTCATAGCGCATGTCATCTTATTTCTCAACACACAAGCACTTGCATACACAACAATTTTATCACACTTGCACCCACATACCTACAAAGTCCTGTGGCGATGGGCGAGTGGCGAAGCAGCAGGTAGCTGTAGTTGCAGACCTGCACACAGGCGGCTCAGTTCTAATGGTCGCTTTCTGTGAGGAGAAGCAGTAAGCAGAATTCGGCAGTCCGCTGAGTGACTGAGCAGACCTATTTAGGACCGCACTGCTCACCCCCGTAGCATGGGGAAGGGGCTAGAAAAGGTGCCCTAAACAATTGCCTGCTTCAAACCCCCTGGCTGGTTAACCGCGATCAGCGGGGATCCCCCTAAGCGGTCGAAATACAAAGAAAAAAGCTAGAGTAATCCCCTTACGGATTGACGCATGGAATGTGCGCACTTTAATGGATAGTGCTGGGTCAGATAGACCACAGCGTAGAACGGCCCTTGTGGGCAGAGAACTTGGGATGTATGATATACAGATAGCTGCATTGAGTGAGACTCGGTTCGCAGATGTTGGGGAGATCAAAGAAGTTGGTGCTGGATACACCTTCTTCTGGAGTGGACGCAAAAGTGAAGAGAGGCGTGAAGCAGGAGTTGGCTTTGCCATCAAAACAGAACTTGTTGGTAAGCTGTCAGGATTGCCAAAAGGCATTAATGACCGTCTAATGACATTGAGACTTCCTCTGTCAGGCAATAAACATGCAACTATTGTCAGTGCTTATGCACCCACAATGACCAATCCAGATGAGGTCAAGGACAAGTTCTATGATGACCTAGACAATGTTATTTCTGCAACACCCCGCACAGACAAGCTTATCCTTCTTGGCGACTTTAATGCCAGAGTGGGTACAGACCACCAGACCTGGGAAGGAGTTATAGGTCCAGAAGGGGTTGGAAAGTGCAACAGCAATGGTCTCTTGCTTCTCAGGAAGTGTGCTGAACATGATCTTCTAATCACCAACACAGTCTTCCGTCTACCTAATAGGAACAAAACATCCTGGATGCATCCCCGTTCCAAACACTGGCATCTCATAGACTATGTCATAGTGCGGAGAACAGACAGGCAGGATGTTAAAGTGACAAAGACTATGTGTGGTGCAGACTGCTGGACAGATCATAGACTGGTTGTCAGAAAACTCAACCTAAGAATACAGCCTGCGAGGCGACCTCAAGGCAAGAAAGCTCCTAAGAGACTGGATGTCTCAAAGCTGAATAAAGACAGCATGAGACAAGATTTCTTAACAGACATTTGCAACCAACTGGATGCAATGAATCTCAGTTCAGAGGACCCCGAAGAAAACTGGACAGTTTTCCATAAAACAGTTCTTTCTTCAGCTGCAAGCACCTTAGGCCATCCATCTCGCAAACATCAAGACTGGTTTGATGAGAATGATGATGAAATTCAGAGGCTTCTTGAAGAAAAGCACCGTTTGCTCAAGGCACATCAAGATGATACTAGCTCAGTATCAAAGAAAGCAGCCTACAGCAACATTTGTAAGACAGTCCAGACCAAGCTTAGGGACATGCAAGATTCCTGGCTGAGGAGGAAAACAGAAGAAATTCAGTCTTTTGCGGATAGAAAGGACATGAAGAAATTTCATGATGCACTGAAAACCATTTATGGTCCAAAGAGTTCTGGAGCCACCACATTGCTCAGTGCAGATGGAAACACTCTTCTCACAGATAAAGAAGCTATCTTGGAAAGGTGGGCAAAACACTTCAATAGTGTGCTTAATCGACCATCAAGCATCAATCAGGATGCAATCGACAGACTTCCACAGATAGAGTGCAATGTTCTGTTAGATGAATTTCCTACCGTTACGGAAACAAGAAAAGCAGTTCAACAACTATCATCTGGCAAAGCCCCAGGTGCAGATGCAATTCCTGCCGAAGTTTACAAGGCTGGGGGGCTACCCATGGCAGAGAAACTGACAGACTTGTTTCACTGTATGTGGAGGAAGGAGGCTATCCCACAAGAATTTAAGGATGCATCCATAATCCACCTATACAAGCGGAAAGGAAATCCTCAAGTCTGTGACAATCACAGAGGCATCTCCCTCCTATCAATTGCTGGGAAGATACTTGCAAAAATTCTGTTAAATCGTCTGAATGCTCATCTTGATCAGACGGGACTTATCCCAGAAAGTCAATGTGGATTCAGAAAAGACAGAGGGACAATAGACATGATCTTCACAGCAAGACAGCTTCAGGAGAAATGCCAAGAACAGAATGTAGATCTATACATGACGTTTGTTGACCTCACCAAAGCTTTTGACACTGTTAGTCGTGATGGACTCTGGAAAATCATGGCCAAGTTTGGCTGTCCACCCAGATTCATAGCTATGGTGCGGCAGTTTCATGATGGCATGCAGGCACGTGTGCAAAATGATGGGGAGTTCTCTGAACCATTTGAAGTAACAAATGGGGTCAAACAAGACTGTGTTCTGGCACCAACACTGTTCAGCATGATGTTTTCTGCCATGCTTATGGATGCTTTTCAGGACAGTGACACTGGTTTTCCAATCAGGTACCGTTTTGATGGCAACATATTCAACCTCAGAACTAAAACTAAGGTCCAGACTGATGTGCTAGATGAGCTCCTCTATGCAGATGATATGGATAAGAATGCCAACACAGAGGCAAAAATGCAAACAGTCATGGATCAAGTCTCACAGTCATGTGATAACTATGATCTCATAATCAGCACAAAAAAGACAGAGGTTGTACACCAACCAGCCCCCGGAAAACCATATCATTAATGAACCAACCATCACTGTGAATGGGCAAAAACTGAAAGTTGTTGACAAGTTCACATACCTGGGAAGCACTCTCTCCAGAGCAGTGCATATTGATGATGAGATCACTGCCAGAATTGCAAAAGCTAGTGTGGCATTCGGAAGACTCCGTGCATATGTCTGGGAGCGAAATGGAATCAAGCTTGACACCAAGCTGAAAGTCTACAAGGCTGTGGTACTGCCAACCCTCTTGTATGCATGTGAGACCTGGACAGTATACCAACGCCATGCAAAGAGACTTAACCATTTCCACTTAAGCTGTTTGAGAAAGTTGTTAAAAATCAAGTGGCAGGACAAGATTCCAGACACAGAGGTCCTGAGGAAAGCAGGGATGCAAAGCATGTATATAAGGCCATGTTATAAGAATGCCTGATGCGCGACTTCCAAAGAAAGTTTTCTATGGAGAACTACAGGAGGGAAAGCGCTCTCAAGGTGGCCAGAAGAAACGCTACAAAGACACCCTCAAAGCCTCTCTGAAGGATTTCGAAATACCAATGGGGTCCTGGGAACAGACTGCACAGTAGCGATCAAAGTGGCGAGGTCTCATCAACAAAGGAGCAGCTCTCTATGAAAAGAAGAGAATCTGTGAAGCTGAAAGAAAGCGAAGAGAGCGCAAAGCCAAAACAAATGTGCCACCAGCAGACTCTATGACATTGACTTGCTCTACTTGCAACCGACAGTTTAGAGCCAGAATTGGCCTAGTCAGCCATCAAAGAACTCACCAACACACATCAGCACTATTCAAGAAATAATGATGGTCTTTCTCATTAGTGAGAGACGAACTATCATTTTTTCAAGGGTACCATACAATTGATTAATGCTGGTGCACAATTTGTTCAGTTAAACTCGGCATATTTTATTTCTATATTCTAAATGCTATTGTTAATAAAACTATCTCATTAAAAAAGAAAAACTGGACAACGACTTTTTTTTCGTTTTGCCTTACAGTTTTCTGGATTGCTCCATTTTTTGATAATGACCCATATAAACTTTGTATGGATGATTGACTTTGACCACTTTCCTTGGGCAGTCTCAGACATGATCAGACGGTCAGTCGGTAGCGTAGAAGCTTTGCCTGGAGGCACAAGCAGCCCTTCTATTTATTTAGGCCACAAATGGGCGAGGACCATACAAAGACGTCGAAAGCGTTCAAAGCGTATTTACCGCATGTAGAACTTATTCGTTATGCGTAAGACCGTCCGAGATACGCAGAGCTTCTGACATAAAGGTATCTGAAAAACTCTAAAACAAGGAAATCTTAGATTTTTCCTCCAGTGGTGTTCGGTTTGTTGCTATGGCAACCATGCATATTAAATTGCAAAGCGTTTTATTGTTGAAACTTGCAATATAATATGTGTTTTATAATAATTAAACATTTATTTATCTGAACCAGCACTTAAATGCTATAGCCGCATGTTTTCGTACCTTGTGTATTTCCGCGATGTACTGGTTCACATCCGCGTTTGGAAACATTTCCGCGCTTGTGATACCTGGATTGAGAAATAATCTTTCTTTTTTTCTAATGTATCTCGATAAACGAATATATCGTAAAAAAACTTTCATAAACATGCCTGTTTCTTGGCTGTTTATAAGAATTTTATGGAGCACGATAGCCTTGTGGTAGAGCACCGGCCTCCGAATCGAGAGGTATTGGGTTTGATTCCCACTAGGGGTTTCCGGGCCGTGTCCTTGAGCAAGACAACATTAACTCACAACAGTAATGGTTAATACTCAAAAAGCGCTGGCTTTGTCCAGACATAGCTGAAAACCTGTACTAGAGGACCAATGGTCCTGTAAACGCTCACCTGAGATCAGGGATATATACCAATAAACCTGTTTGACTAGTATGGTCATGGACGAACTATATTGACCTTGTCGTAAAATAGGTCAAGGTCATCACAGGGTCATAATTTTATGCACGCATATAGTACTCTAGTCTACAATGCTACATGCCTAGTTTTGTTGAAATTGGTCCATAGAAAAAGATTTTAGAATGATTTTTACCATATATGGACATGGCTGCCATCTTGGTCATGTGACCTGGATTATTTATGTACACATTGGTTTCTCCTTCCTACATGTGCTTTATATCAAATTTGCCGGGCTTTGATTGGCCAATCGGTTTCAGAGAAGAAGATCTTTAAATACTATGGTGATATTCATTTATATTGCCCCAGGGTGGGGGCAGACCGGCCCATTGGGTCCATTTTTAAGAATCATATATCTTCAGTCAATTTGCCCATTTCCTTAATGTTTTTCTCTTCAAATGACTTTTTGACAAATTTCCCCTTCAAATGCATGGGCCACCTATGTTGACCTTGCCGTAAAATATGTCAAGGTCATTCCTGGGTCATGATTTATATAAACTATGTAGAGCTCCTTTCCCTGTGCTTCATGCCAAGTTTCAAAATCATAGACCTTATTGTTCTGGAGAAAGATATTTTTTTCTATTTATAGCCATGGCGGCCATCTTGGTCATGTGATCTGGACCATTTATATAAACTTTTGTTCCAACTTCCTTAGGATGCTCCACATGAAGTTTGGCTTTGATTGACCAAGTAGTTTCAGAGAAGAAGATCTTTGAATATTATGGTAATATACATGTATATTGCCCCGGAGTGGGGGTAGACCAGCCCCTGGGGTGCATTTTTTCAGAATCATAAATGTTCAGTCCATTTACCCTTTCCCATCAAGTTTTTCCCTTCAAATGACATTTTGACAATTTTCCCCATTCAAATACATGGGCGACCTATGTTGACCTTGCTGTAAAATAGGTCAAGGTCATCCCAAGGTCATGATTTATATAAATTTTGTAGAGCTCCTCTCCCTGATGCTTCATGCCAGGTTTCAAAATCATAGGCTTTCTGGTTCTGGAGAAGAATATTTTTAAGGTTTTTGCGATTTATAACCATGGCGGCCATCTTGGTCATGTGACCTGGACCATTTATATAAACATTGGTTCCCCCTTCCTAGGGATGCTTCACATGAAGTTTGGTTTTGATTGGCTAAGCGGTTTGAGAGGAGAAGATCTTTGAAAATGTGGACGGACGGACGCCGGAGCATGACCATCTCACTTTGTGAGCCTTCGGCTCAGAAAGCTAATAATTGTTGACTCGATACATACAATGACGGCTCCAGTGGCCGAGCGATTAAGAGCGCTGTTTCTTAATAACTCGATCATGTCATCTCTGTCTCTGTTGTGTGTGTGTGTGTGTTTTTAATTCAGTTTTACGTCCCTTTCACGTCCCTGGCACACCCGCAAGCAGAACTTGGCTTGTCTCACATGTGGCCAGATCGGGACTCGAACCCACACCATTTACAGCGGTGAGGTGATCGAATGATTAAGAAACAGCGCTCTTAACCGCTCGGCCACGGGGCCCGCCCTGGTGTGGGTTCGAGCTCCGCTCTGGCCACAAGTGAGACAAACCAAGTTCTGCTTGCGGGTGTGCCAGGTGGGTTTTCTAGTGGTTCTCCCGTTTTCGCCCCACCTTCTGATTGGCCGTTCTCATATGAGCTGAAATAATATTGAAAGGGACGTAAAACTGATTCAAAAAAGTGTGTGTGGGGGGAGGGGGGGGGGGGTAAATCCAAAACGTCGATTGAACTTTTATGATCACAACAACACTTATATCCATTTGCATTCGTAAAGGCATTTTAATTAAATTGTTGCTCAGGGATCATGTTTCTGGAATCATGATAATAGAGAGGTTATAAAAAATGATGCAATGATGAAATTCGGTAGGAAATGGGTCGCATGTACGTGCCCTTTCATGCCCAAATCTAACAACTAGATTAGCTTTCGCCCGCCAGGACAATGACTGAAACATCGTTTACTGGGACGTAAATAAACAAAAACTATCTGACTGTTATATATGTATAAATTAATCTGCCGGACTAATGTAAAATCGCTTTTGAAAGTTTCAACACGTAATTTATATACCCTTCAATTTCAAATTTTATTATATTCAGGTGGGTTTAAAGTCGAAGACTACATGTAGATTTAATATTATATTTAGACCGTGAATGTTACACATGAACGTCATCAAATAAAATTAAGCTATAAAAATATTCTTATTATGAATTACTCTTATTATGAATTAGACCACAAAAAGGACTAATTGTCATAATATGTTAAAAACATATTATAAGTCTATTTATATTTAGCTTAAAATAGCTTTTTTAAGAAATAACGATAACTCTTATAACGTACTGGGCAGAGATATAAAAACGTACTGGGTACGGACGTACTCAGCAATGATGTTGCAAGTAGACCCTTCTCTCTTTTACACAGCATTCTTCTTTGTCGGAAAAACATACACGTGTTTACATCAATGTCAGACATTTTAAAATGTTTTTCGATTATTCCCTGATTGAGTTACATTTTCCATTTTGTCTCTAAATATCCATTAACAGATTTTACGAGGCTAGTTGCTGAGTGAAATTGTAATGTCTGGCTAGATCTGTCTTTTCTATAAGAATCCGTATAACGTAATTACCTGGTATATACTGAATGTAATGCATTCTAAATTGTGTGGAGTCATCAGGATCTCGTTGTCACATGATTATCTGCTCGGTTTCAGTTAATACGTTTAGAGTTGAACGTAACTAAAGCCTATTATGCACATATGACCATATATAACATGACAAAATGCAAATGTCGTCATTCATTATCAATGTCAACGACGTAAATGTGAATTTTAAAAAAATACAATACACCTGCATATGAAATCTTTTCTAACACGACGTTATCGTCTTTCACATTAAACCTAATGGAAACGTCACCGTTTGCAAATTAACAATGTTTCACTGTAATCAAAATCGCGCATAAGGTTGCGTTTTTGTGACGTCGCACATAAACATTCATGTCCGCCGAAAATGAGTCCATTGGAAAACGTTTTAAAATGTACATGTATGCATTTATATAATATTAGTCGTGTTAGAATCGAAATAATTTTAGATTACGGTGAATTATCTTTGATTAACGCGTGATGTTGTTGGGCAGATGCGATATTTACACGCTTAGGGATGTTCGTTACTACGTAGTATGGTTCACGACGACAGTGCGCTACAGGTTCACGTCGACAGTGTACGTGTTCTCGACGACAAGCTACTGGTTCTGGACAACACTTTGTTAGTACGAGGGGGTTAACCCTGGATATCGTAAATAAAAGTGTCAGGAAATGGTATGGTGGCGTTTTTACTTTCACGCAGTCCAATCTATAGTTCGATAATGAGCGGGTGGGAAAAGAATACACCCATTTTAGAGACGGTACTTGCAATTTTACGACAAAAATGTCGTTTTTAAACCCATTCTCTGCTATTTTTGATCCAAACGATATAGCGCATACAAACGGTTATATCGCACTGCACGTTCTGGTATAAAAATTATGTCGCAGTCATGTCTCGTGCAGCACGCAAATATGCGCCAGTATAAATCAGCTCGTGAAAATTGTGGGTTTGAAATCAGACTACGTCATTATTTAGGCCAGATTGTTTTCCGGTATTTTGCAATCCTTTGTGAAGAGGTAAGTGCTGTTTGGACTACGTATTATTGTATACTTTAAATTACTATTTTTGTTTAAAGTCCCACACTTTTGAAAATATGTTGATATAAATCAATTACGTCGTCTCTTACGATGGAGGGGTTGAGTATACGTATACTTTTACGGAGGGTCATTCTTGTTTCATGAATGTTATTTTGATGTGGCTATGGGTTTTCGTCCAAGTCAACAGGTTTTTCAGGCATGTCGGGACGAAACCACTGATTCCTTGATGCTACACATTTCCATGGAGGAGATTAAAGTGTCTTGTGTATGGGCACAGCACGGCGAAGGTAGGTATCGAACTCATTATTTCTCGATCCTGACCCCTGAGCTCTAAATATAAGGCACCCCACTCCCCAGGTGCATGTTAAATTCAAGGTGAAACGCATAAACACTAACTAAGGATTGTCCTCTCTCATTGTAGAAACAACAACAAAGGTTCTGATAAAATCATTTGATCTTAGATCAGGAAAGTAAATTTCACTCCGCTCCGCTTCGGTATCTCGTTCTACTACCGTGTGAGGTTCGGGTAATTACGAAACAGCGACGGTAAATAATGAATGAGAAGATCTTGTAGCAATTTGTCATATTTCAGAAATGTGGCATCTTCGTTTAAATTTTATTATATTATTTTTGGCCGGTCGGGTGGGGGGGGGGGGGGAGGGGGCAAATCTACAATCAATGGGCAAATCTACAATTTTGTTAAATCCGATATTTAAACCTCTAGGCTGATTATGTGACTGTAAAGGTCGGTTTTTATCGGAAATGATCGGAAACAAAATTGTTGGTTTTCACATGCAAAGGCTCAGAGCATATCATTACCATAACTTGCCCATGCAATATACAGATAATTTTATATCAGGTGTTAAAATTGAAGAAAAATCCGTAGAAAAAAAATAATTATAACATATTTGCTGAAACATTGATTGTCGGTACACGTACAACCGCCTCGCCGAGGCGGTTTTAAGGAGTATCCACATTGTATGTTTGGGATCAAATATTGAAGAAAAATAGGTATAACCCTGTAATCCCCAATTTACGAGTACCCACAATCTATGTTTTGGATCAAATGTAAGAATAATAGGTATGACACTGTAGTCCCCAATTTTACTGTATAAAATTGGGGTTCAATGGGGTATACAATTCATAGACATGTTTTCCTGATGGTTTGACTGTTGCTTTGAGATCGATCACGTGACAATTTACGTCAATCACTTAAAAGGATGTACATGAAGATTTCTGTCATTGAACAAAACGTTCAGACAATAGAGTCTGTATACACAAATCCACCTAAAATCCAGGCAATGTGGTTCAAATTTGTGGTTATATCCCAAGGCCCGGACCTGAACGATGACAATAATGAGAATCAACATCTGAAAGTTGTTCTTATGACAAACAATATATTCGAGAGAGGCTTAGTAATTTGCATGTACGTGCACTAAAGTAAGCCCACGGCACATCCCCTGGCACGTAGGCCTCGTTTTCCCCGGTAGATACAAATGACTAGTGCGGAACAAATTACTGCAAAAATAGGTAAATGTGTATTTTGAGCTGTAATAGTCTGTTTTAAGTTCAGCAATGTGTGTAATTTTATATCAATGTCATAAATATACATAGTTCATCAGGAAAACATGTCCGTAATATGAATAACACATTGTTTCTCGCTTGTATATAGTAAAAATGGGGTATGCAGGGGTTAACCTATTTTTCTAATGTTTTGTCGAAAACATAGATTGTGGGTACTCGATAGAACAGCCCCAGAGACGATCTATGCTTTGAGGAAAGTATTAAAAATATCAATTTTTCCTGGTGAAATTTTCAATTTTTACACGTCAAAAAATGTCTGCGTATTGCATGGGCAAGTTTTCGCACAGGCGTTTGAAGTTATAACCATAAATCATTAAAATATGTCCTTATATTTTCGGCATGGGCCATGAAATATACACTGACTGTAGGTGAAATCGACAAAATGAAATAAACATTCAATTAAGCTAGAATCTCACTGGCATGCGAATTTCAAGCGACTGTTTGCCAATTTTGTCGCGGGCTTTCGCACGACATTCGTGCGAGTGTCGCACAATTATCTTTCATGTGTCGCGAACTAGTCGCGAACTGGTCGCGAAGTTTTTAAACAGGTTTAAAAAAAAATATGCAAATGTTTTCGTCAAAACATTTCGCAAGACTGTCGCGCGACTGTCCTAATAATGAAAATGAAAATAAGCCACATTCGGGGGAAAGTCGTGAGACACTCTCCCGGATGTCTCGCGACTGTCGTGCGACAGTCGCGCGACAGCCGCGAGGTATATTTTCAAAATTAGACCGAAATTCGCGAATTTGTCGCATAAATGTCCATTCAATGAGAATGCAACGTAAAAGCTATGTTTGTCTTATCGTTAATCTTTGTCGCGAAATAGTCGAGAACTATTCGCGAACTAGTCTCCAGTTGTCGCATACCAGTGAGGTAGGGGTCTTAAGCTAGTATCTCACTGGCATGCGAATTTCTCGCGACTGTTTTGCGAATTTTGTCGTGGACATTCGCACGACATTCGTGCGAGTGTCGTACGAGTGTCGTGAGAATTTTCAAGTGTCGCAATCTAGTCTCGAACTGGTCGCGAACTGGCCGCGAAGGTTTTAAACATATTTAAATTTTCATTTTTTCATTTTAGTCAGCAACGTATGAAACCTTCGTATAGGCATTGTGCATTACAATAGCACAAACGTTAAACGTATTTTGTATGCTTTAAACAGCTTCACTGAAGATTTCAATATCCATCCCCTCCGGAAGAAAGGTACCTATTACAAATGCCACCTACGAAGAAACTACGTATACCTGAAAAAATCAGCCATGTGGCATCCCATCTTAATTTAGGATAGTATAGATCATTATTCGACTACTGTGAAGGTCAGACATCATCAAAATTTGTACAGGTTAGATGGAATTGCTCGAAACTTGTCATTTCATGATGCCGCATGACAGAACAGGTAAGGCACACAGGTTCGAATAAAATTTTGGCGCATCTATCACGCTGTTTCTACGAAGTGTTGCAAGGTCATTTTCATATCAGTTTAAAGCTTATGAGATGCACTTTATACTGCGCATACACATATTACAACAACTATCTACAGAGAAATGAGTAACAATGATCTTACCTGGCAGATTCATTTATCCATGGTTTGTTTACACAATTTATTCATCCCACCTATCCGGAAGTACGCTTTAAACCAACCCCTCCGTTCCGTCGCTCAGTTATTGATTGGTCTGCGTGACTTTGTTTTTATCATTGTTGACATGTATTCTATCAAAGTATCAGTTCTAAAATACAATATCATAGATTTCGTGAGCATATTGTTAAGGAAAGGCCCTTATTTAAAAAATCTTTAGAATCATGTAATCAGTTCTAAACTATGCTTAATTCTGTCAAACTTATAGCAAACATTGTCAAATAAGATTTTTCACAGTAGTTTACGCCCCCTGCAACATGTCCACATTCTCAAAATGACGAAAAATCACCGATTTTAATTTTGTCGTATGCTACTGGTTAGACACGACAGCGTAATTGGAGACGGACGACTTCACATTTTCTGTAACAGGTTAGAGACGACTTTTTATCCTGCAGGAACACTTAAGCAGATGCAGATATTGCCCTCAAAAGTTCTCTACCCCCGAAGAAGTGGTCAAGCACTGTGCGGCCAGTCATCTGGATGTACGTGTGGCTGTGCTATGGCCAAATATGACAGTCTTCCCAATCAAGACCAGGGTTTTCAAAATAAGGGGCGGTGACATTGACTGTTATCATGATAGCATTGCGTTTGATGAAAGCACAGGGCACCTGCAGGTTTCAACCAGTTCAACCAGTAGTCCCATTCACAAGCTGGTAATGATAAGCACTCCGACGAAAAGTGTTCATAAGAAACTATTCAGCGACATGCCATTAACGGAAGATCATTCGTTCGTTCGAACAGATAGCATGGAATCAGAGCACCAAACTTTCCTCTCAGAAGAAACAGCTGTTTCTATAGATCCAGACAGTAGTGACATAAGTTTATCTGATATCAACGTCACTGTAGAAGATCGTGAACCGCTTACTCAAATAACGGAGCAACTACAAGACGTATTACCGGCTGTGACTGCTCATCTTTCAGAACATAGTCGGCTTGAAGAATGGGATGCGTTTTTCAAACTTATAAATGCTGGAGATTTTGATGTCGATAATATCGCCAGTCAATTATTTTGGGATGTCGTCAAATTTGCACAAGTCGGAAATGTTCATTCAATGCGATTCTCTCCAGCGGTCAAAGAATTTTGGGCGGTCGGGATGTCCTTATTTCATGCAAAATTTATACGTTTTATGGGAGGATATAAAGCACTAACCGACGGCTCAGAACGCAACCGAAAACATTTAGTGCCAGATATGTCGAGAGTTAACTCCATATGCCCAGAAATGAAAAGTCTTAGAGAAAAAAAAACGAAACATAAAATAGGTTGTGAAAAGCCGGATGGCCCTCGTGAAGTGATAGGTCGACATCATTTTCTGAGTCTTCAATATACGAAACGTCTAAAACATTATCCGTTGTAAGACCTAAAATTGTCGTCCGTCTCGAGTTACCCTGTGGTCTCTAACCTGTAACGAAATATTTACCGTCGTTACGAACCTGTTATGAAGAAAACTGAAAGCTATAGCTACATGTACGCAGGGCTGGGGTCGATTACATTGCAATGTAATCGATTAAATTACAGATTACTTTGTCCAAAAATTGTAATCGATTACAACTGATTACTTTAGATTTTGAATGTAATCGATTAAATTACAATTACTTTGACAATGTAATCAGATTACTTTTGATTACTTTGGTAAGATGACAATTGACATCTTTTCTAATCTGGTTTCTTAATACAAGTAGCTGTTTGTCTTTCACTGGTTTTTTAGGTGGAAACAAAATCAATTCACTAAAAGTATCATTTGAACTTAATTCTATGAGAATTATCATATCCTTTCCCTGGAAGCCGAACCAGACATGATTCGGTGAACCAGACATTGATATTAAACCAGGGTCCCATCGCCATGACTTTATTTGATGGATAAACCACCACACAACATACGAGAAGCCTCTGTGGTGCCATTGTTATGTCACTCGCTTTGTAAACCAGGGGGCGCAGGTTCGATCCCGGGCTTCTCCAGTCCGTCGGATGGGACTATAAACCGAGGTCCCGTCTCCATATGACCTTAGCTGTTGGTGGGACGTTAAGCCCCAATCAACCATCAACAAAACATACTATTCAACAAATTAATATTCAATAAATTAATAAGTTTTGTCTTTGAGTTTTTGTTATTTTGCTGAATTTTATCAATCAGGCAAGTACGATAAATTGCTTAATTCATGAAAGTCCTGCAAAATATAAACCTGCATCTAATGAATTTTTTTTTTCAGTCAGAAGGAAGACCTTTCATGAGTAAAACAATAAGCAGTGACCAAGAACAGACACAATAATAAACATGCCCTGATCCTTGAAAATCAAATTGGAAGAAGCTAAAATTTTGGTTAACTTCACTAACTTAATGATCTTTCGAACTGGTTATACTAGCATGCCCCATTTGTAAAGAAAATATAGTTGAAATGACTATTAATGCATATCTTGATTGTTCACAGTTTGTACAGGTGTAGTCACAGGTAAATCTCAAATTTGTTTGACTCAAATGTATAATCAAATTAAATCAACAAAAGAAATTGTTCACACCCTGAACAACATTTGTTTTCAATAGACCAACAAACCAATTAAAGTGACACTTTAAAGTGAATTAAAGTGACACAGCCATATAACCTAAGTGGTGCATTAGACTGAGCTTTAGAAAAATCACTAAGTTGTAGGCTGTTGAAATGCTTGGATATTGCTGCCTGTGATTGCTGTAATATGATTTGTAGCTTAGACTGTTAGATAATATGAATTTTTAGGGAATATACAATTTCCATATCAGACTGCAAAAGGCATCAAAATGTATATCATATAAGTTTCAGTTTTAACTGTAAATTACAAAAACATCTTTTGCCTGTGCAATTGCAAACAAGAAAGACCAGGTTCATAAATTATGTTGTTTTGGGGAGCAGGGGTGGATTTTGCCCATATTCATATATACCATTGATGCACATTAACATTTGACATAAAACCAGCCAAAGTTTATCTAATTGTAATCAGATGTAATCAGAATGTAATCATGATTACAAGCCATTTTTCCAAGGTAATTGATTAAAATAAATTACTTGTAATCAGAAAAATGGTTGATTACTGATTACAACTGATTACTTCAAAATCTGTAATCGATTACAGCTGATTACGATTACAGATTACGATTACCCCAGCCCTGCATGTACGTTTTAGAAACGGCTAGGTTTAGAATGAGTCGTTTGATAATCGGGGACGTTCTTTGACTGTGTGGTATAAATTACTCTGTCAAATCATGTCAAGTCATAAAAATAACAAAAAGTTGAAACTGAAAGCAAAAATTAGGATTTGAATTCTAATTCAAATTAGGATTTGAAAGCCTGTGTAGAAATAATTGCAGTTTTGTAAACAAAACTTGCATCAGCTGAGTGAAAACTGTCTAGATCATCTTACAACCGCATTCAATAAGTTTAGATAAGTATTCTGAACAAATCTAAAAAGACAAAATATGATACTCGAAGTTTTGGGTGTGTTAATATTCACCGAAAGTGTACACATCTAAGCATATTTCGTCGTGAACCTGTAGCGTACTGTCGTCGTGAACCATACTATGTAGTAACGAACATCCCTAAGCGTGATTTAATTCACTCCGGCTACTCCGTCGTGAATTAATACATCGCAATCTGCCCTCCAACTATTTTACCCCTCTTCAAACAACTTTTACGCCCCAACCACGACCAAGAATTTGTCGTCATGTACGCGGGTTTTACTTTTCTTCTATGCTACGTCTAAGCGCCTACTCTGTCTGGTCTGATGATCACTATAAAACATCAAGAAACATACATCCAAAAATATCTGAAACATATGCCTACACAAATAATATTCATATTACGTAGATAGCTTGTCCATTGGTGGTGGTAGTGTAATTTATAGTCTACAGAATACGTGACATGTCAAATAGGATCTACGGACAGATACCTATAATTATCGTTCCCATAGGCACCCATTGTAATTTGTCTCAAAACAAGACTCATTCATATGCTTCACAACTCATAGTGTACCCTAACACATTCAGTAGACTATAGATCGCCCCAGGCCGAGTAGAAGTGAAGCAAAAAATAGGGTGCTAGGCAGCATCCAAAGGACGGTATTTTTCGCTGTTTAAAGGCTCCCCCCAAATCGCTCAACTATGAAAATTGATTATTAAAAAATCACTACATCCGCAGTTTGGCCATTGTTTGGCAAAACAGCAGCTTATTAAATCACACAATATCACTACATCCACAATTTGACCAGTGTATGGCAAAATTAGATATGAGCAAGAATGGCTCAAGAGTTGTGAAACATATGATAACATAACATATACATATGATAAAGACGGTTCATAGATTCTCATTTATGACCAATCGTAGGTAGCATTAAACTTACTGTGGTACATGTAGCTCTGCTCACACTTTGGGCCAATCGCTGGCAACTTTATAATTGCTGGCCTCTGCCCATACATTGGATTACATAATGGCGCGTCACTAACAGGTCAAACGCTATTATTTCAACCACGGCCATGAGAATGTTATCTTATGTAGTACTAAGAACATTAAAATATCCAGCTTTAAAGGAAAAAAAAAATAAATTCCGATTCATTCAATTATCTAATGGGAGATAACTCTGTTGAAATGATACCAAGCACTAGACAATTAGTCTATGACAAAATAAAAGCCATTTAAGGAGGAAAATTTGCCCAGGAATGGTGTCATCATAATGCGAGACTAAATGGTATTTAATTGTATTGTGTTTTGATGCTTTACGTTCTCGGTCAACAACAATGGTCATAATCAGAACGGTCATTTGTCCCGATTAAAGCATGTCTAATGCACATCGACATTAGTTACGCCATTGACCAAACCAAGCTGTTCCTGGACAAGCCCCATAATGTCAGATTATCAGTACTTTGTGCACATTCCCTTCACCATTAATTTGCAAATTCTTTTTATAGAAAGAAACGTCGTAGATATCACGAACACAATTTTTCGAAGTATGCATGACATGAGGGTCCATCACCACGAATAGGATAGACCTACGCTACCGAACGACCACTTGTTGAGGGGCGGGCGGGGGAAGTTATATGGTTTTGTGTTGGATTGTGCCGCTGACATGCTGAAAACACACATTTCATTAGGCTGGCTGGATTCGCAAAACCCCGTATATATATGCACTTCTTTTCGGTCGGTCGTCTTTCAGCTGAATATGGTTGGTATTCGAGTTCATGTATTATCTCGAGGATTTCGTAAAAATGGTGCAATTGTGAGTGAGCATTTCTCAGTAGCCTGTATATAAGGATTTTAGAAATTTGAAAAATCATCGACGCTCGTTGCTTCGCAAGTTTGGTACCGTTTCGTTTGTTCGTCAAATTTTCTTGTTTTTGGAATAGATGAGGAAAATCGGATATCTACGACGAGGATGCGTGTGATACACAGAGATATTAGTATCATAAGTATATTTATGCCATTCCTTTACTGAAAAATAGTATATTGCACAGTGCAAACTTGTTCGCAGATGTGGATAATAAAAGACAAAATAAACCAATATGTGCTGATTGAGTCTAATTAAGACCATATAGATATGATAAAGTAAATGCATATTATCTTCAAACATGCATCTCATAATAGCAATGTGAATAAAGCATGTCAATAGCAAACATAAACAATAATAGCAATGTGAATAAAGCATGTCAATAGCAAACATAAACTATACCACTTACTAAAACATGTTTGCATTACTCACTGACTTACTTCCAATGCATGAAAATGCATCTTTATGTGGGACACATGGTCCGAACATAGTATGAATATAATCAGTGAAATATACTTGATGTGCAAATTGAAGTGTGACCTGACAAATGATTGCATAGCTGCTGATTGATGATGTGCAGATTGAGTTGTAACATGACAAAGTAAAACAATATAGAAAATGTAGACATAAACAACTATATACAAAGGGCATATAGATCAGCACATAGCACATCAGCGAACAAGTTGGTGGTGGTGGGGAGGACGGTGGTAACTAATTTGATAGCCGCTTCTACATGTGTAAGCTTCGGATTATTTCGATAAACTGGACAACTAGGTCAGATCTAACTGCTTACACAGCGCAGAATTCCAATATCGCCATAGCAACGTTCAGTTACGAGAGGCACCTAACGGGATATTGAATTATTTTTGAGCCAGCTGTGTGAAGTATATTATAGATCATCGATATAGAGAATAAAGGCTGAACGTGTAAAGTCATTACATAAATTAGCGCTATTAACATAGCGGTTATTTATGCCATTCCTTTACTGAAAAATAGTATATTGCACAGTGCAAACTTGTTCGCAGATGTGGATAATAAAAGACAAAATAAACCAATATGTGCTGATTGAGTCTAATTAAGACCATATAGATATGATAAAGTAAATGCATATTATCTTCAAACATGCATCTCATAATAGCAATGTGAATAAAGCATGTCAATAGCAAACATAAACAATAATAGCAATGTGAATAAAGCATGTCAATAGCAAACATAAACTATACCACTTACTAAAACATGTTTGCATTACTCACTGACTTACTTCCAATGCATGAAAATGCATCTTTATGTGGGACACATGGTCCATAAAACTGACAGAGTGGCAGTTGCAAACCGCCACACTGACAGTTGTCCCACGAAAAGATGAACAAAAAGAAGAAAACGTAACTGAAAGAGCCAATAGTGCTTGCAGAGAAGAAGGATTGCACTTAAAGATAAAAAGATATAACCTTGCAAGCAAAAGAATGCACAACAAAGAAAATCCGTTGGCGACGGCAACGCAGTCCCAACAGAAATCCTTTGTATAATTAACGCATAAAGGTACAAGAAAAGCTTAAATTCGTGAGAAAAGCAAAACCTCACCAAAAACTTCAATGAACCTGTCTCATTAAAATTATATCCTTTATCCTGCAATCACGAAGTAAGTGTCTGCATAAAGCCACATTGTTCATAAAAAGGGGGTGCTTGGTTTCATACATAAATCTGAATAAACATAACAAAATACAAATACTAGAAACATGAAAATATTACAAAATAATCATGAAAAAGGCTCCTCGGCAACGCAGAGGGGCATTCACAATCTACTACATGATAAAGAAACTAGGTACTTCGGCAACGCAGAAATACCAATATGCTGAACACATTGCAGGGAAAACCACCCAGGGCTAAGTCACTATTATAGGGTGTTGAAAATGGCATCCATTCTAAAGTTCCACAAAAGCTTTGTAACACTTAATAGTTAGAAATACGGATGTATTTTCGAAATGCATTCGATGACCAACGACCCATTCCTCTTATTTGAGCATCAGATATGTTATTTTGTGCTGCTAGTGTTGCCGCCCCTATACGAAAGCTGTGTCCCTTATACGTTGTGCTATCTAATTTACAGAATGACAAGGCTCTATGCAAATGCCTATCAAATATCAGCCTTGTGACAGGCTTTCTGTTTGCTAGACAAAACAATGGACCACTATACTGACCTCGCATTTGGATATATTCAAACAAAGATTGGACACCTGATGAAATTGTTGGACCATGACCAAATGTTATAGTGTATGGATTAGAGGATAAGTTGTGCTTAAAGTAGCGAAACGTTACTGACACTGAACTAGGCGCGCTATTGACTGATGAAATCGACACATCACACAGTTGTAAGACTTTTGAAGTGTTATCCTTAACAGTTATTTCCCCAATACGAGCAAATGCATTGAAAGCTAAAAGGAACATAGCCCGCAAAAGACATTTATCATATATGGATGACGTTATCCACTCAAGACTGTTTACCAGACGATTTAAAATTGGAACTGTAATTGGAAACCGTATGTCTGGTTTATGATTTAAACGGTATGCACCAGCCACCAATTTGGATACTAAGAATGCAGACGTTGGATCGTCAAAGCCTTGCATTTTGTGAATGAATCCAATTGCCGAAAGATAAGTTGAAATTGATCTTGGAGCAAATTTTTGATGCTGCAGGAACGCCACAAACAGGCAAATATGGGAAACACTTAACGGTATAGTAACTATCTGCCCTAAAAAATCATTGGAAAATTTACTGTAAGTAGCCCATGCACGTCGATATGTGTCCAAAGTGGATGGAGCCAGTGCCGAGCTCAATAAAGAATTCAAACAGGGAAGAAGTTCACTGGCAACAACGTGGCCGGGATGACCGTCGGGCTTCTCCTGCTGGTTGGACTGAGGCGTTGAAACTCCTGTACCTGCAGACGAGAAAGTGTATCAGCTAACACATTTTTAGACCCACTAACATGAGCTGATTGGAACAACACATTGTATCTCAAACAAGCAAGGACCAGGCACCGTACGAGCCTCATAATGTCCTTGTCCTTAGAGGTATTACGGTTCAAAATGTACACTAAAGCCAGATTGTCAGTGTAAAACCGCACACAATGATTTTTCCATAGATGACCCCAAACATTGATTGCTAAAACAATTGGATACAATTCTAACAATGTGATGTTCAAGTTACGGCAATGTGGGGGAAACTCTCCGTAAAACCAGTATGACCCATAAACAGCTCCATAGCCAAGAGATGCTGCAGCATCTGTGTACAGTGATATCACATCACTTGTCAGGAAACGGTCTTGTAGAAACATTGATTTTCCATTGAAAGTGTTGACAAAGGTTTTCCAGAGTTGCAAGTCAGATTTCATTTCGGAGGTTATCTTAATGTAGTGATATGGTTCTTTCACTCCTATGGTAGATGATATCAAACGTCTCAAGAAAGCCCTACCAGGCAAAACAACAGAGCAAGTGAAATTCAAATAGCCTGCGAGGGACTCCATTTCGCGCTTCTTGCAAGATTTTCTATTCAGAAATTCGTCAATGAGCGAATGACACTTGGCAATTTTGTCCAAGGGTAATCGGGCTTCCATGCGTTGAGAATCCAGTGTTATACCCACAAAGTCCATAACCGTGTTTGGCTGATATGTTTTCTCTATCGCAATGGGAATGCCAACTTCTGAGCAAAAATCCAAAAATTTATTTAGAGATTCATTGCAAAGCTTCTGAGTTTTCTCAATGAAAAGAAAGTCATCAAGAATATGTACCACACCATGGCATCCGAGTTTCTGAGTTGCAATCCATTCTAAAGCTGAACTAAAAGATTCGAAAATGGCACAACTAGATGAACATCCCATAGGGACACAGCGGTCATAGTAAAACCGCCTGTCCCAAGAAAACCCTAAAAGTGAATAGTCATCGGGGTGGACCGGCAAAATTCGGAAGGCTGATTTAATATCTGTTTTCGACAAATAACAGCCTCGACCCAGCTGTTTGATTATCGCAATTGCATCTTCTATGCCCGCATATGTTACTGCTGTAAATTCTTTTGGTATGCCATCATTTACAGACAAGCCACTTGCCCTAGGATGAGACAAGTGGTGGATCATGCGAAACTCACCTTCTTGTCGTTTGGGTACTACTCCAAGTGGAGATATCTTTAAATTAGGATTTGGTGGACTCATGAAAGGGCCTGCGATTCGACCTGCTTTTAACTCAGACTCAAGTTTACCTTTTACAATCTCCGGGTTATCTAATGCTGATTTAAGATTATGACTATCTTGGGAATCGCGAGTGCCTTCAAAATGTAATCTAAACCCATTAGTGAAACCATCAATTAAGTAAGACCTTTTCTCTTCGGGATATCCCATTAAATAATCATTTAGATGTTCCGCTCGAACTGGGGTTGGTAGGGATTGGGATTTTCGATGATTTTGAGTCAGTGGACATGGCACTTTGCTGTGGAGACTGTGTGCTTTGGTTGCCATTATATCGACTACTGTGTTCTTTCCAGCATCGAAACCCTGGGTGTCTTCCCCCACAATGCCTGCATATGTGCTTATATTGACATCCGGAACATTCGGCACCCTTATTAAACCTGTTGCATGTGCCTTTGATGGCATTATCTTGTCGGGATCTACCACTTGCTGGAAGATCCCTACCTGATCGAAAGGGCTGTTTTTGCTTTCGTGTTAGAGCCGTAACATACAGTTCACTGTGAATCTGATTCCATTGTAAACCAATGCTGTGCATAATTTTACGAAAATTAGTGTCGTAAAAGTGCCAATGGCCATTCTCATTTGCGATTTTTCGGACAGTGTTTAAGTAGGTTGCCAGATGTTCCGACTGTTCTGGAAATTTAAGTCTATATACAGACATGAAAACATTAAACGCGTCTGTCCATTGTTCAATTGACATGAACTTTCTTTTAGATGAATTTGTTGTAGAAATTTTGCCGGATTTAAGGCTGATTGTTATGTCATCAGACTCTTCATCAAATAGAGTAGATAATTCTACAAACTCATTGTTCCATATCTTTTCCTTAGTCTTCATTGGAACCCGAGCATGTAATGGAATTGCAGCTGAAATGAAGCCGGACTTTGCAGCACTAGCATGGGCATTAAATGAAGACTGAGGAAAAGACAAATTGTGCTCAGTGGGCATAGTGGTGAATGAAGTATTAGCAGAAGTTAAAGAAGGATGATTGTTAGTACCTTGAATAACAGGGGTAGCTTGATTAACGCCCGGTGTTTGAGTAATGACACTTGCTCCAGTAGATTGTCCCTGAACGAAAAGTCCAGCTGCTCTTAAATTGTCTAAGACCGCACTTGTTACCGTTTTCGTTATTTGATCTGTCAGAGCATTAACATCCAAAGGTGAACTGTTTGCATGTGGTGTGCTCGCTGTTGTCCCATTGTTATTCCCAGTTAGAAATTGATTTTGAATTTGCACAGGGTTTGTCATTGTGTCATTTCCAGTAATAAGTTGATTAATAGTCTGCTCAGGGGTTGTCAATGGATAATTTCTGGAATGATTGTGGTTGGCATTCTGCACAGGGTTTGTCAAAGGGTTATGTCCGAGCTGAGGGCCATTGCCAGGTCGCACACGATTTGTCTCTGTATCATTCCCGGTAAGAGGTTGATTGTCAGGTTGCACAGGGTTCACATTGTGATTTCTCGGTACATCGTTGGATTGAATGCTACGGGTTCTGGTAGAGGTTGAGGATCCGTAACGACGTCGGGCTGGTTGGTTTCTCAAGGAACGTGACGACCGCGTAGTTCTGTCTGACTTAGGCATGATGTATCTCACATGAAAAGAGAGAAAATTTTTAACAAAGCAATTAAACAACTGGATTTCTGCACATGTAACTTTTTTTTTTTTTTTTTTTTTTTTTTTTTTTTTTTTTTTTTTTTTTTTTTTTTTTTATAAGAGACTCAAATTTTTTATTCACAAGTAAGTTTTAATGCGAGATAAACAAGAAAACGCTGTACTCGCAACTGAATTTAATGCGAGATAAAACAAGCAATTCACAAGTGAGTTTTAATGCGAGATAAACAAGCAAACGCTGTACTCGCGACTAATCTTAATGCGAGATAAAACAAACAAAAGCTGTACTCGCGACTAATTTTAATGCGAGATAAAACAAGCAAAAGCTGTACTCGCGACATGTTATAATGCGAGATAAACAAGCAAAAGCTGTACTCGCGACATAGTATAATGCGAGATAAACAAGCAAAAGCTGTACTCGCGATTGATTGTAATGCGAGATAAACAAGCAAAACTTGTACTCGCGACATATTATAATGCGAGATAAACAAGCAAAAGCTGTACTCGCGAAATATCATAATTGGAGATAAACAAGCAAAAACTGTACTCGCGAAATATCATAATTGGAGATAAACAAGCAAAAGCTGTACTCGCGAAATATCATAATTGGAGATAAAACAAGCAAAAGCTGTACTCGCGATTGATTGTAATGCGAGATAAACAAGCAAAACTTGTACTCGCGACTAATTTTTAATGCGAGATAAACAAGCAAAAACTGTACTCGCAATTGAATTGAATGAGAGTCAAAGCAAGCAGCTGCTTACCTCAATAAAAAGTTTCGAGATAAAACAAGCAAACGCTGTAATCGCGATAAATCAAGTTACAAGATGAACCTTGCTGCACACATGACTATTTTAGATGCGAGATAAACCAGCAGATGTTGTACTTTCGATTGAGTTTGATGTGAAGTAAACACGCAGATGCTGTACTTGTCGTTGATTTTGTTGCGAAATAAACAAGCATATGCTGCACTCGCAATTGATAATAGTGCATTTTAAACGAGCAAATACGCATAAGAACAGCGAGGCAGTAGTTTAGCTTTACATTTATCTGTAAGCAGGCTTTGTACTCTGCGCATTTACCTTGACGACAAATAAATGAAGTGGTTATACAATGGTGTTCGAAAAAGCACCACATTGAAGGATAATACTTGCTTCTGTAAACTCATGTTTGGTAGTGGATTATGTAAAGCCGCAATTTAATTATAAAAACACATAACTTATACTAATTGATATTACATTTATTTTCTGCATAAGTACTTAACTGCACTAGGAATTTTCCTTCCATGTTGAATTGAAGGACCAAAAGTTAACCTACCTGTAAACGTTAAAGCATTCGCTTATACTCTTCCACGGCAAAAATGACAGCCTGTCGTAAAGATTTGTGGAATTTGATAGTCCCTGGTGTATTTAAATGTGTTCCATCGTTTTCAAACAGCAAAAGAGGGCTGTTAAAAATACGCTTGTGTTGCCAAAAGATGAAACATTCCTGTTGTGCAGCATCTTGCTCAAGGAGATCGTTTATCTGGTCTCTGAATAATTCATAATCAGCTGGAGCAATATATCTTGGTTTTGGTCTTGTAAAAACTGAAAAAATGTACACAAGCTTCACGTTATACTTGTCCCGTATGTAGCCAATAAAGTCAATATAAGCCTGTCTTAAACCGCCAGGCGAAATATCATAAGCTATGTCGTTTCCGCCTAACTGGCATATAACAATATCGTATCTGCTGCAGCGAAAGACGCTGTCCACAATCGAATAGAATTTTTCCTTTTCCTCCAAGTTGGTCAAACCAAATTTTAAACCTCCGAAGCCTTTCAAAGTTACATTGCACTGCTCCAAACCGAGATTCGATTTAAATTTCAACGGGTCCGTATGCTGTTTATTTTTTAATCTTCGCACAAAACTATGCCCGAAAACTAAACATTTTGGTTTATCAGCCATCGCCGGAACAACAAATACATGCTGACAAATTTAACAATTATTCGTCCTTGTCACTGTATGAATATTAAATTAGCACTGTTCTAAAGATCATAGATAAGTTCCATTTATTTAGTGTTAATAAAGACAATTTCTATCCATCACTGTAAACACATATTGCATATTATTCGATTTAAACACAAACTATCATATTCAATCTTAAAACGCATTCCCGAATAAAACTCCGCATATTAATATAATCGCAAATAACTAATTTGATAGCCGCTTCTACATGTGTAAGCTTCGGATTATTTCGATAAACTGGACAACTAGGTCAGATCTAACTGCTTACACAGCGCAGAATTCCAATATCGCCATAGCAACGTTCAGTTACGAGAGGCACCTAACGGGATATTGAATTATTTTTGAGCCAGCTGTGTGAAGTATATTATAGATCATCGATATAGAGAATAAAGGCTGAACGTGTAAAGTCATTACATAAATTAGCGCTATTAACATAGCGGTTATTTACGATTTCTATAAATAATGAAAGATTTTTAGGTTTGGTTTTCATTACGTTTTGCTGTTTCATGAGAGATGATTTAAGAATTTAGATTAAAAGATTTTGTTGTGGCAAAAGAAACATGTCGGGTCCATTGTATAATTTAGTTTTATTAAGCCTGCATATACATGTGTTATGTTGGGCAAATTTGAGTAAAATAAATAATAAAAATATTAAAATAATAATGAATGTTTAATTAATTAAAATACATTTTAATATTGATATTTAATAAAATAAATTAAGAATAAAATGAAATTAAAATTCATATTTAAAAATATACATTTTGGTATAGAAGATAATGGTATCAGGATCTGGACTTGTTGGAATTTTAAGTCTTAATTTGTTAATCTTTCGGGTGATAGAAGTTCTTTCATGTAAAATCCTGTCACAGCGTTCCGCGGATTAGCTCAAATGCTCTTTTATTGATAAGCAAACAGGACGCGATAACTTGAGCCTTTTCAATCAAGAAGCCATTACCTACATCAAACAAACGCCAAACCGTAAGCCCGGGGGATAATCTTCACCACGCCTCTTACTTTGACACGTCAGACTGAGTTAAGCCTATTAACTTTTTGTAACGAAGAAATTGATTGGTTGAAAATGGACCCACCCGGGTCCGAAACCCAACGGAGTAATATTCACATGGTCCTGAGTCACTTTAGCTTTGGCTCTTGACCCGTGAATTTGGAAAAGAAAATAATAAAAGATCATTAAACTTCATTGGGTTTTGGACCTCTCTTTTACAGGTGAGTCAATTTTCTATTTTCAACAAATGTTCATTTTTGTGATTTATATGGGTTTATCATTGCTGTCTGGAAAATTTTGAAGTAACTATTCATAGAAATGGTATAAGGAATTGTTAATTTAAACAAAAAAAAAATAAAAAATAAAAAAATGAAAGTCAGGAAAAAAGGTAAAGACTAAACAAGCATGAGAATTTTGTAAGTTGATGCAGTTGCATGTGAACTAGACAATACCATATATATCAGTTGATCTATGAAATGAATTAAAGTGCAGTTGCATCTATAAATATTGAAACTTATATAGTAAAAGTTTGGTTTCCATTTTGAGCTGATGCAACTGTTAGAAAAGAAATTCTAAATAAAATGCAGTTGTATTTATTTTAAATGAATTGCAGTTGTAGTTATAGTTTCAAAAATACTGACACGGTTGTTTGCTCTCAGAATGCAGTTGCAGTTGTACTTTCGGCTAACATGCTGAGGCACATCTAAATTATAATTGAAACACATTTTGATTAGCATCGTCCAATTATGCAGTTACAGTACATTGAAATATCTTGACAAGAATTGAGTCTGCAGTTGTTGTTATAGTTGAAATTTATTCACTGTTTAGATAATTATAAGGGAGTGTCAAACTGCAGTTGTCATTATACTAAGAGCTAAAAGTTTGGTATCATGTTCTCAAGTGCAGTTGCAGCTGTCATGGTGCAGTTGCACCTATACATAAAGTTACATATATGAATTCACATAATACTGCATTAACACAATTTATCAATTAGTAAATACAGGCGCACTCACAGTGAAAGATAGTCTTTGGATCGCAACTAAGGACATGTTGAGATTTCATTCAAGACCTGTGAGTCTTGCAAAACATTGCTGATAAGCGCTACTGTTGGTTTGCATTGTTATCAAGAAAGACACAAATAGTTGTCCAAACTCGGAAATGCACATGACCTAGGGACTGAACCAGCATAGTCGCTTTGCAGCTATAACATAGATCCTAAGACTTCTTCTCACTTATTGCACTTCTCACTTATTTGAATATGAAAACATTTGTTTAAACTTAGTTTACAAAAGTTAAGATATTTTATTTAGCTATGTTTTAAATTGAGTCACTTTAGCAGTGAATTTGGAAAAGAAAATAATAAAAGATCATTAAACTTCATTGGGTTTTGGACCTCTCTTTTACAGCCTATAGACGACACGTAAAAAGTGGTGGAGAATCCTGAGGTAACGATCTTTGGTGCAAACAAATGCCAACGGGTGGTACGCCACACAGCTACAATCTGCGGAGTGCAGAAGACACTCAACAGCCAGCACAGACAGTGCAACAAGTACTTGCAGAGACAATACGAGAAAGTGTTCAGCAATTAGATCCAGTTGAAGGTAACTTGCTACAAACTGCTACCATGGCAACCTTCAAATTGGAAGTGTTTCGGGGTGACGAAACTGACAGAATTGAAGACTTCATTAAAAGGTTTGACCAATACACTAGTATCGTTGGAATGAAAAAGGAGCAGCATTTAGATGTCCTCTTTTATCACCTGGAGGGTCGAGCCAGGTGGTTTATTGACACTGTAAAACCACAGCCAAAAACGGTTGAAGATGCCAAAAAGGCATTGGAAAATAAGTTCAAACAGGAAGTCAAAGTAAAACTAAATGTGTTCAATATGAAAAAAATGTCCACAGAATCAATAAATGACTTTATATATACAATAGAAAAAGACACTCATCACATGAGTTTGCCCGAAAATGTCAGGGTAAAGATTGCCTTGGAGGGCTTAGACTCTCATATTTGTTCAGCCATATCCTCACATGGCCCAAAAACACTCGATGAAGTGAGGGAGCTGGCCGGACGAGTGGAAACAACACCCCCACCCCACGTCCCAGCTGCGACACCAGACACTAACCAAAACCAACTAGCAGAAATTATGACAATGATGAGACAGATGTGGAACGAGAGAACTCCGCGAGCAGGGCACCAGCAGGAAAGTAGCCGACCTCAATCCCAACAACAGCAGCGACCACAGCCACAGCAACAACAACATGGTCAGCAGCAGCAGCAGCAGCAAGGACAGTGCATGAGATGTGGTAGGTCATGTTTTGGTAAAACTTGCCCTGCTTGGGGAAAAACATGTTTCAAGTGCAACAAAATGAACCATTTTAAATCTGTTTGCCGTGGAGTAAGGGTTTATCAAAATAAAAATCAATAGGGCCTGTCCGCAGGTCTCGGCCAGTGGATGGGCACAAAGGGAGACAAAGGTATCAGCAAGGTACTCAAAACAAGCAAAACAAAATGTGTAGGAAAAGCAATAAGCCAGAAATTCAAACTCCCCAACAAGATAACCAATCAAATTCAAATAGTGCTCAGATCAATTTTACAACACCACTGCATCGAAATACTGTACAAGTTTCGGTCAATTCATGCAAAACAAATGCACTTTGCGATACCGGCGCCACGATATCATGCGTAAGCAAAGCATTTCTGCAAAAAGCTTGTGAAAACATACACATGCAGGCGTCGCACATAAAGTCAATCATTGGTGTTGGTGGTGAACAACTTTGATTTTGAGAATTCTGATCTGACTTCAGAACAAAAAGACATTCTACTTCATTTTCTTAAACAAAACAAAGATGTCTTTACAACAGGTTTACACAATTTAGGTCGCACCCATCTACAAACTCACACAATAGATACAGGTGATGCACCACCAGTAAGACTGCCACATTACAGACAAAATCCTGAAGTCAGACGCGAAACAGAGCGGCAAGTAAAAGAAATGCTAGAGCACAAAATTATTGAGCCTAGTAATTCCGCATGGCACTCGCCTGTAGTCTTAGTCAGAAAACCAAATAATGAGTTTAGGTTTGCGGTTGACTATCGCCAGTTAAACAAAATTACTAAGCCACAAAGCTTTCCATTGCCTAGACTGGAAGATATTTTTGATGCCATAGGAGAAAGTAATGCCAAGTATTTCACGTCGGCCGACATTAGCAAAGCATACTGGCAAGTGCCCCTCGATGAGGATGCAAAAATGAAGAGTGCTTTCATCACTTATGATGGTGTTTATTCCTGGAATTATATGCCTTTTGGCTTAATGAATTCACCAGCAACTTTTCAATTTTTGATGTCTAGATTATTTCGGACGATTAATTGGCGTTATGTTCTATGCTATATTGACGATATCGTCATTTTCTCGGAAACTTTTGAACTTCATTTACAGCATTTAGCTGAAGTCTTTCAAAGGTTGCGTCAAGCGGGATTACGTCTGGCTCCATCAAAATGTTTCTTCGCTCAAAAGAAAATCAAATATCTTGGACACACTCTTAGCCGTCACGGAATTCAGCCTGATTCCTCTAAGTATGAACGGGTGAAAAATCTTGCTCCCCCGACAAGTCCAACAGAAGTCAAGTCAGTTCTTGGTCTGTTTAACTTCTATCGTAAGTTCATTTCTGGCTATAGCAAAATCTGTGCTCCTCTATTTGCTCTTCTCCAAAAAGACAAACCTTTCCTGTGGACTGAAGAGGCTCAAAAATCTTTTGAGACCTTGAAATCTGCTCTAATCAATGCACCAATTCTTGCATATCCCAATATGAATAAGCCATTTACACTCACATGTGATGCTTCATTAGATGGAATCGGCTATATTCTGGGTCAAGCCGGGGAAGACAAAAGGGAGCGGGTAATTGCCTATGGTGGCAGAGCTTTGAGAAAAGCAGAGAAAAACTACAAAATCACAGAACTAGAGTGCTTAGCAGTTGTTGAAGGTATCAGAGAATACAGAACTTACCTGTCATCTGGAAAATTCACGGTATATACTGATCACAAGGCTCTCAAATACATACATACAATCAAAAATGACAATAGCAGACTTGCAAGATGGTCCATGGAACTCCAAGATTTTAACTATGAAGTACAGCATCGAAAAGGCGTAAATAATCAACATGCGGACGCCTTGTCAAGACTACCTTTCCCAGCAGAAAGCGAGACACCTAAGCCTTCTGTTCCGCTGGATGAAGGATTCCCAGTTGCAGCCGCTGCTACTGAACCAGTGACACAAGCAGAATGGTTAGAAGTCAGCTTTGAGTATGCCACTCCCCAGGTAAATGCAGTTGAGGGTGACGAACAAACAGACCAACTACCACACCATGATCAGGTGCCTGTAGATGATGTGCTTCCATTGATAGAGCACCAGAAGAAATGTCCAGAATTATCACCAATATACAAGTACATTGAAAACAAAGCATTGCCCGATGATGAAAACATTGCAAAGTCTGTTGTTTATGAATCCAGCAATTATGACATAGTTGAAGGTGTACTGGTGCACCTCTACCAGTCACGTGCAAAGAAATCTTCTCCAGAAGAAAAACTTGTCACACAAATTGCACTCCCAAAACATTACCGCTTATCAGCATTGAAAGCCTATCACGATGATAAAGGTCACTTTGGCATCAGAAAAAACTTTTGCAGCCATAAGAGACAAGTACTATTGGCCACGCATGTACAGTGAGATTAACAATTATGTCAGGTCATGTTATCGTTATCAGTTTGGGAAAAGGGACAATAATGCACACCCACTACCCCTACACCCCCTACCAGTTTCACAACTTTTCGAACGCATGCACATTGACATTATTGGCCCGCTGATAAAGTCTACTGAAGGTCATGAATATATACTTGTGGTCGTGGACAGTATGTCTCGTTGGGTTGAAAGCTTTGCATTGAAAACACAAACTGCTGAAGAAATTGCTAGGGTTCTTCATGACGAAATTTTCTGTCGCTATGGACCACCTCTTCAGATAGTATCTGATCGAGGACGTAATATGCTGTCGAAACTGGTGAAAGCAATCTGTGAACTGTTCCAGGTAACCAGGCACGCCACCTCATCATACCATCCTAAAGCCAACGGGGCCGTGGAAAAGCAAAATGGCACAATCATACAGACATTGCGCATGTACGTTGACAAAACTCACAAAAATTGGCACACAATTCTGCCCTTTGCAAATATGGCCCTCAGAAGTACACCCAATGTTGAAACATCTGGTTATAGCCCTTACCATATCCTGTTCGGCTTCGAAATGAGGCAGCCATTTGATTTACAGCTAATTCCCAGAGAAAACCTCTCCGGAGATGCCAAGCAGCATGTGGAGCGCGTATTGGAACACCTGACCACAGTTCGACAACTAAGCACAGAAAACTCTGCCGAGGCCAAAGAAAGAGCAAAACTCAGACATGATGCCAGAGCAAAACCCTCTGATTTCTTACTTGGAGGTAGAGTCCTGATGAAAATAAACAAGGTACAAAAAGGTACAAGTAGGCAAAGATCAGGAAAAGGCGCAATCAGAAAGAGATTCCCACTCCAAAATCCGAGGTGGGAAAAAACCAAACTAACAATCAGGTACTTATACCATGAAACAATCGTAAGCCGAATGGGCAGCTATTTTCCCAATAGGTGGCCACTCAGTTACCTTAACTTAACTAAAAATATGAAAACATACATAAGGCGCCAACAGCACAAAAAATTTTTAAACACCAAGACATAAAACAAAAAGAACCACCACAGAAGTATCGACTTGGAACAAGCAGACTTGTCTAGAAAGTTGGGTGATAAATTCTGTGGTCCATACTATGTAAGGAGAATAGGTCCAAATGACACATACCAGTTGGCCAGATGCTCAGACAATGTTGTATTGCCAACATTGGTTAATGCTGAAAAGCTTCGGAAATACTATGACCCTGATGATCATCGAGCCCCTCCAGTCCCGTTTGAGCCAGCTGAGTTACATGATCCACCAGACCTAACCCAGAATCAGCAGCAAGATCCAGTTCAAAATCAGCCACCAGATCCGAGTCAAAATATGCCGCTAGAGAGGCAGCAACCGCAACCACATGCTCAGGAAAAGCAAACTAAAGAGTCTCAGGTTAAGAAACAAAATCCCCAAAATGGTAACACTCAAGATGATTCTCAGACAGCACAAAATTTACAAGAAGATTGGTACGAAGCTGAGAAACTGTTAAGAACCCGAGGACGAGGTAAAAACAGACAATTCTTGGTGAAATGGGTAGGAAATCATAAACCGAGCTGGGAACCAGAAGACAATGTGTCAGAATTTCTTATTACACAATACTTCATAACACACACAAAGAAGGGTGGTCGTCGGAAGCGACAATACCAATTTTTTGACAAAAAGTAGAGAAACACATACATATTAGGCATTAAGGTGTAATAGGAACTATGGGATACATTTTTGAGTCACATTGGTTTGTATGAATTAAACTGTTCATAATTGAGGTCAAAGTAATTGTCCCCAGGTGGCCACACAAAATTTTTCTATACATTTTTTTTCTCTTACTATCAAAGACAAGTGGTAGACCAAAAACCCTGAAGTCTAACTTCTGTTTATAGTGCTAGAAAGGATGATCAACTTTCAAACCGGTCTACTACAAGTCTCTTCTTTCTTTTTCTTTTAGATATACTGGGAACGATACCAAAGCTTCTTCTATGGACCTTCCTGCTTAGCCTAATGATCTCAATGGTGTCCTCAAATCCAGCCTACACCAATCGCCTGAGTTATGGAATGGTATTCGAGAGACAACCTCAACTTTACATGGCACAAGAAATTTGGTTTCACACCTTTGAAATAGACTTGCCTGTTGACTTAAACATGATTGAAATATCTGGGTGCACTCATGACCATAAAACCTGTATGTTGGTAAACCAGGTCTTGAGTGAAATAAACAAAATTCGAATGAAGACGAAACATACATTGAACAGCACATTAGCCACAATAGAACAGTTAATCCCACAAAAGTCACACATGCACAAAAGCAGAGGTAAACGCTCATTGTTTGGGTTCATCGGCCAATTGTCCAAAACCGCATTTGGGACAGCCACAATGGATGATGTTAATTTGTTAGCTAAACACATCAATAATCTTAAAAACCAGGAATCAAAGCTGATCAAATCAGTACAGCAACATGAAGATCATTTATCATCATTTATTCAAGCCTCAGATGAGCGCATGTCTAATTTACGCTCGGGAATCGAACAAAATCATATGGCAATAACACATATTCACACACAATTGCAAGGTTCATTTCAAACTATAGAAAAGTCTCTAATTACTATGAACAAATTAATGGCGCAACAAATTGAACAGTCACAAAAATGGGAATGGGTATTAAATGAACTAATAACGGGTATTTTCAGCTTAGTGGAAGGAAAACCAAGTCCCTCCATTATTCCTGTCAACAAAATGTCTCAAGCAATTAAGGAAATAAAATTGATTCTTAATAGCAAATATCCAGGCTTTTTCCTGAATATTCTGCACCCAGTTGATGCATATAGATCAAATCAATTTGTTTACACAAGAAATGGTTCCAAATTGTATGTTGCTGTAAAATTTCAAATGTCTCCATTTCAGAGACCATTGGCACTCTACAAAATTGTATCATATCCAGTCCCAGTAAATTCAACTTCCAATCATGCAACACAGTTATTAGATGTTCCTGAATATTTTGCAGTAACAGAGAACCAACAATATTATGCAACTTTCAGTGCCACAGATTTTATCGCATGCTCCAAATCGTTTCATTGGTCATGCAAGTTCAATAAAGTACTCTCACCAGCTACACATGAATCATGTATCATGAGCATATTCCTAAATGATAAGGCATTAGTCAAGAAACATTGTGATTTTAGATTTTTAGTAAATCATCTTCCGCCGCAAATTATTGAAGTCAGTAAATCAGAAATTCTTGTATACCAAACAGACCTGCTTGAATTTGATTGTAAGAATGAAAACAGAATGGTTAAAGGATGTAAATTCTGCAAATTAGTTGTTCCTTGTGAATGTGCAATTTCCACGTCACAAATGTACTTGCCACCCAGACTAGCTTCATGTCATAATAAAACAAAGAATATAACAAAATTACACCCTGTTAATTTAGCTCTACTACAGCAATTTTTTGATACGCCAACTTTAAAAAACATGACAGGAAATTCTTTATTTGAGGACATGCCAGAAATTGATGTACCACAGTTTCAATTATACAATCACACATTGAATAATGTTTTAGCTGATGACACAAAGAAGCATTTAAGTTTAAAGAAAATGGCCCAAAAGGCTAAAAAGGATGCAGTTATTTTCCAGTCTCTAACAGAACCTTTGCTATATGGAGATATAAGCCTAGATCAAGGGTGGTTATCAACACAAGATATACTTATCTATACAACAATGGCCGCTGTAGCCGCTTGTATTTTAGTAATAGCTTTCTTGGCTCTAAAACTGCGGAAAGTAATTATTATGTTAAGCATCTTGCAAACTATGCCCACAAATGTAAAAGCTGCAGTCGTTACAAGCACAACTGCACCTAAGGCCAATTTCAACATCTTAAAACAACTCCAATTGTCATGGGAACATGCTATTTTCTTCATGACATGTTGTACTGTAATTCTACTAATTGTAATGTTGGTTTATCTATGTAAAAGAAAGAATAAGAGTATAACATTGATGCTTGAACTAACATGTGGTGATGTTTGTGTGATGATACCACTGAAAAGTCTTCCTCTGTGTCCCTCTTACTGGTCTGTCCAGTTACCAGCATCTATAAGACTAATTAAGGTAACTGGTACAGTGCGTCCTAAATTAGAGATAAACTGGTCAGACATCAAAATTCAAAACAAGTTAAACAATAAAATCTTTCCAGTTTCCTCAGTGCACTCTATAGATTGGTTCACGGCAAACAAGATCAACCATATGACCAAGAAAGTGTTTGATGTATATTTCTATTGGTCTTATAATGGACTTTTAGAACCAATTAATCATTTTGTGACTTTTGAATAAGGGCATGGGCAAGTTAGACTAAAACTGACCTCCTTGGTTTTTGAAGAATGTGTTGATCAAAGACTTATACAAGGACTTATCATTTTGTTTTGTGTGTACATTTGTATACAGTTGTATATTGAAAAATGTAAATAATAAGACACATGTCACGTGATGAACATGGCAAGTCTTAAAAATGAAAATTTTCAGAATGTAACAGAAATTTACAGTCTGTCTTGATGAATGATACAAACATGTTTGTATTGTATGTTTTGTAAATATATATTGTAGTATCCTGTCTATCAGAAAAAGAGATTGTAGTTTTTTGTTTGTTAATTACAAGGTTAAATTGTAAAAACGTATTAAAGGAGCTGACGTGTCAAAATAACAGCTAACTTTGGTGGAACAAAGTTATGTAAGCCGGGAGGTATTGTTATGTTGGGCAAATTTGAGTAAAATAGATATACTGAACAAAAAAAGAAACGCAACAATTATATTCCACTGAATTTTGAGCAAACTATGATAC
This sequence comes from Rugalucina vietnamica, assembly GCA_964017185.1. Lineage (NCBI taxonomy): Eukaryota > Metazoa > Mollusca > Bivalvia > Lucinida > Lucinidae > Rugalucina > Rugalucina vietnamica. The sequence goes on along the minus strand of OZ024881.1, from coordinate 17,434,460 downwards.
AATTAGAAATCATTGCATTTTCTACTTCTGCATAAGATATCTGGCTTCCGAATTCAAGAAACCGATTTTCATTTTGATGAGTATTTACGGAGTTATTTGATGCCGACTATAGACATGCTGAAAGTAGAAAACCACACAGTGCGCATGCGCAAGCATTAAAATAATGGTACGATTTAAATCCGCTACAAACCCTCATTCAAAATCGCAATGTACCACTCAGCAGATAAATCACATGTTAAAGTAATAAAACAGTTTAAATTGAAATTATCCCCCTTTCAATTAAACATATAGGGTTTTTGATGGTTGTAATTTGTCGTGAAACTTTATTTCTTTTTCAAGAATTTTAATTAGGGAGCAGCTGATATTGTATCTTGATGATTTAGAAGTTCCAAAGAGTGCGCATGCGCAGAACAAATCTTTCTCAGTTTGCATTATTTAAGACGACAAAAAAAAATTTTATTCAATTTTTATCGAAATGAAAATCAGTTTTTTGCATGACATACCCTAAAATCCAATGAATGGTGATCATACAGCAAAAGACCTGAAATTATCAACGTTTTACCATTAAACTCGAAAATCCTCGGTGGCCTATTGTTGCGTTTCGTTTTTTGTTCAGTATAATAAAAATATTAAAATAATAATGAATGTTTAAATAATTAAAATACATTTTAATATTGATATTTAATAAAATAAATTAAGAATAAAATGAAATTAAAATTCATATTTAAAAATATACATTTTGGTATAGAAGATAATGGTATCAGGATCTGGACTTGTTGGAATTTTAAGTCTTAATTTGTTAATCTTTCGGGTGATAGAAGTTCTTTCATGTAAAATCCTGTCACAGCGTTCCGCGGATTAGCTCAAATGCTCTTTTATTGATAAGCAAACAGGACGCGATAACTTGAGCCTTTTCAATCAAGAAGCCATTACCTACATCAAACAAACGCCAAACCGTAAGCCCGGGGGATAATCTTCACCACGCCTCTTACTTTGACACGTCAGACTGAGTTAAGCCTATTAACTTTTTGTAACGAAGAAATTGATTGGTTGAAAATGGACCCACCCGGGTCCGAAACCCAACGGAGTAATATTCACATGGTCCTGAGTCACTTTAGCTTTGGCTCTTGACCAGTGAATTTGGAAAAGAAAATAATAAAAGATCATTAAACTTCATTGGGTTTTGGACCTCTCTTTTACAGGTGAGTCAATTTTCTATTTTCAACAAATGTTCATTTTTGTGATTTATATGGGTTTATCATTGCTGTCTGGAAAATTTTGAAGTAACTATTCATAGAAATGGTATAAGGAATTGTTAATTTAAACAAAAGTTTTAATTTAGGCTTTTTATTTAAAGAGTGCTCCCCGAGCAACTTATGCGGCGAACTGTCGCATTCATCGATTGTTGGTCGAATCGACTCAGGACTTGCATATCTATTTTGGACATTGTGGTTTGTGTACAAAAAGCTCTCTGAAAAAAAAGGAGACGGCGTCTTTTGATTAAATTCAGTTTTCTGAAAATATCACATTTGTGATTCTTTGTTCATTTAAATGGTTAGAATTACCACTAAAATAATGTCCAAAGTAGGAGCAGGAAAGGTACTGTCTATTTTTAAATATGAATTTTAATTTCATTTTATTCTTAATTTATTTTATTAAATATCAATATTAAAATGTATTTTAATTATTTAAACATTCATTATTATTTTAATATTTTTATTATTTTTTTTACTCAAAGAATCTGTGACATTCTTGGGGGTTTTATGCCTCGTTTTCAAAGTACCATAACAATGTCTCAAAGGTTCTGGTGGTGGTATTTTATGATTAGGGCAAAAACCCAATGTATTCTGAACCTATAACTATTAAAAGTTTTGACTATTTCCTCCATATAGTGTAATAAAGGCGATTTTAGCGGGGGTGGGGGTCAAAATTTCATATGTGCTAAAATTCTAATTTTTCGCTTTTCCTTGCTTGTAGTCCTTTAATTCCACTGTTGTATCATATTTTGTGCATGCAACACTGTGTAAAGTGGGATAAACATGCATAATGCCAATGAAATAAAATTGAAATGTTACAACGTCAACATTTTGGGTACAAACCTTTAGCAGTTACCTGTATAATATTGTTGTCTAAGTACACAAGGCACTGTTAACTCATAAGAAAACCTGCTATCTGTTAGATGCAAAACATTATACCCAGATCAGCGATGACCAGCCAGCTATTCAGAATTGTGTCATTAATTAACAAAACTTCAATCCATCTTCTATGTCTTGCACAGCTTGATTAGAGTTTGATCTTAACCACAAACATTTTCTCCAGACACGGCCCATTGTGACAAAACTTGGTCACACTGAGCAACCTTGCATGAACATTTATTTACCTGTATAAACCTGTTACAACACGGCCTTTAATGTATTTATTTTTCTGATTCACTTTAATGTCCCTTTCAAGATTATTTCAGCTCGTATGAGATTGATCAATTAGTAGGTGGATGATTTCAGCTCGTATGAGATTGATCAATCAGTAGGTGGATGAAAACATGAGAACCCAGAGAAAAAACTCCAGGCACACCCGCAAACAGAACTTGGCTTTTCTTACCTGTGTTTCGTTTCAGTATAATGGTTGTGTCGAAGCGATTATAATCATAAAAGTTATTTTTGATTCGATTAGATTATGGCCGAGCATCCTTTAATAGGAAGTTGTTTTTTTTTTCAGTCATTCTGGGATTGAGCCACATATTACTTCTTGTACCCGGTACTTGGGGGGGGGGGGTTAGTGTGTCTCAAGCAAAGCACGGCTCCCCACGATTGGATCCAACCCTTGGCCTTTTTTTAGAATCACTTTCATTAAAGAACTGAAAGATTCTTGTTTTGATGCCTAACATGATATAATAAGCAAATAATTTTATGAGAATGAATAAAAAATTGTGTAAGCACCCTTAAAGCTGGTGATTTGAAATTTTACGTCGCTGTATTGTACCAATGACAAAGACATTTTAAGTTCCCATGGTACCTAGACAGTGGTGGCATCGTACCGACCTGACTGAAAAGTTGTTGATTTGGAAGTAAATACATTTAAAAAAATAAATAGGAAAACAGTCCACCAATGTTACTGTTTGTGTTGCAAGAGGTTATTGGCCGTGTAATCAAGTGGACAATAATAGTATAGAATGATTACAAAAGTATGTTCCACAGAATGTACAGTACCCTCATTTTCTGGGGAATGGAACATAAAAAGTGGTTATAAATCAAGTAGATTTGGGTTAATTTTGGAAACAAATGTATATATCAAATTTTTGTACTTTATATATGGCATACAACTTAACTGCTTTTTTGTTTTCTTTTTAATTTTAAGTTAAAAACAATTTTACATACTTGGGCTCTAGTACTGAGATAACATTTTGGGCTGTAGGGTACTGTTCCCCCCCGAGTCCCAGAACGCCATTCACATATATTATGTATAATATGACAATACATTCATATGCAGAGGGATTTCTTGGGACTCGGGGGGGAACAATGTTAAATAAATACTTTTCTATTTTTCTATATGTTTAATACAAAATATGTCCATTTTAACCCAAAAATAAAGCAGTACTTCTTTTGAAACAAGAACCTCAATCAAATATCATAAACTATGGACTACCAGCAAACATGTATACAAAAACAGAAGCATTTGACCGACATTTATTTTTATCAAAATCTGAGGCAGCTATACATTATGGCTCCCATTACCACCGTCAGATGTCCTTTGCCCAACATAACACATGTATAAATTATTGCTCACAATGGAATGTTCGTAAATTAACCGTTTTTCCTTTTGAGTTTTCAGTTGTTATCGAGTTTCGATGTGTTCGAGCTGATGTGATGATTTGGGTACAGTGTACAAGTATATAGCTTTTCATAGATCCTTTACCAGCGTATCCGCGACTATTTAAGATAAGTACATACTTATTTGTTCAGTTTTGACTTTGTATCAAAGGCCGATACTTGAAGAATTATCAGTCATGACCGTTTATGACGATATGTTTTAGTTTATATATATATATATAATAGTGCATTATATACGGTTCATATTAAAGTACCGAATTGTTTGTAGATGAAATTGAGATTTGCATAATCTTTTAAAATAGTTATCTATTTGTCATCATATCTCTGAATTTCCAATGGTATTTTTTGGTGGAAGCGGTCTGTGGGTGCGTAAAGGTGGGGCCGGGGGCCGAGGGTGTAGTGAGGACGGGTTACTTGGTGGCTTGTGTGAAACAGTTTACGTATTTTTTAAACCATTCGGTTTAGACCAAGCTGAGGTGCAGCTGGTTTGTGGCCGTTGGTGCGTTTTGTGTGGGCATTGGGGAAGCATCGTTTCAGTCGCTCGTTAAATTTTTATTCCTGAGGCCAAAGTGCGGCAGACAGCTTTGAAATCATATCGAGTTAAAATCATTGTTTATTTCTTGTCACTGTTTAAAGTAAAATCAAGATTCTGTTCATAGGGGTGGTTATTTGCTTTTAATGAAAGTTTGGATATTATCTGGAAATGATCTGTTTTCTGTATCAGGCGTTTTTTGTGGGCTTTGGTCGATGGATGCAGAAAGAAGATATTAAAAAATTATTACTTGATAGTTACGCTTAAATAAGGGAGGCTACTTCAGAGATCAATATCTTAGTTTGTTAGGAAGCATTTATACTTGTTAGTGCTCGATGTCAGATATCTGGCCAGAGTTTGAAATAAAAGTATTTGTCTGTCTGTTAGTCTTAAGGAATGATTATGCAGAATTTATGTAGATTATGCAGAATTTGTTTGATTTTCACAAAAATGTTGTTTCGCTATATTTTTTGTGAGTATATGTAGAAGTTTAGTGTATTTTAAGAAAAATGACTTCGGTTATTTAGAAACACTTTAATTTATTGATATGCGTGCCTTATATATAACTTATATACTGCTCACACTAAGCCGAACTTTAAACAAACATGTAGTTTCATTTCGTGATGAGTTTCATTTCGTGATGAGTTATTCTTGTGACCGGCATGGTCCCGTTATAATTGTTCACTTACTTCCTTCCATTCGATAACCTTGATACGAATCTTCGCTAATCTATTTTAATGTCGTTTGTCCATTCGTATGCCATGTAAATGTGAGAAATAACGTTTTGATTGTTAAATTACTTCCTTCCATTCGATAACCTTGCTACGAATCTTCGTTTAAAACTAATTTAATGTCGTTTGTCTATTTGTATGCCATGTAAATGTGAGAAATAGCGCAGTGTGAAATGCAAAAATGATTTCCGGGGAAGAGGCAGAGCTTTAGATTTGGTGATACATGTACCTAGTTTGTAGTTAATAGTCTACATTTTTAAAAGCAAACAAATAAATAAGTAATATATTTTCGATTTTTAGATGGTTTTAAGTTAACATGTCAGTGTAATTGTATGAATCTGACTCGTTTTGGCTATTTAAAGCCGATAACAGTGACAATTTGACTAGAAATTCTCGCTGTTTTAAATAGTATTCAAAAGTACATAAGAGTGTTGCAGAATATGGAATCAATTGATCTTTTAATATCATAATGTTTTATAAAACTTTGAATATGTGAGATTCGGACTGGGGTTGGAGATAGTTGTAATTTCTGCTCGGATTCGGTTTACACAAAGACGAGTTGTAAATAGTTATGCTTTAAGTCTGTGCAATGTGGTTTGTTTCGACACAAATAAAATCTCAAGTTTATATATTTTTCATATTTATATGATGAATTTTATTTAAAATCAAAATGAGAATATATTGGTTCAGAGAATAGATTAGTTTTCCGATATTTACGGTTCCGTGAAAAAAAAAAATTTGTGTCGTCTTATTATCATGCATTTTTGCTTTGACTGTGTTATTTTTGAGAACTCCTTTGATGGAGGTGGCTTTATTGTGGTTGTTTTGTTGGACAGGGCTTGAATCTCGACATTTCATGTGTTAGAGTATATCTGTTATAGAAATCTCTGTTATTTGTCGTTATTTATCTGTAAGTGTGAAAGCACGATATATAGACTCAGTACCGTTAGTTATATTAAATGGTTGAATAACGGATTTCGTTCTCGAGCACAGATGGTGTTTGGCGACGTGGTCATTTCGGGGCGTGAATTAAAATAGGTACAACGTTTTAATGAAGAATCATTGGTAATAGGCAGTTGTAGAAATATTGGTACACAAGTGTATGTATCTGTGTGGTTGAATGGTTTTGCTGGTTCTGTGGCTGTTGGTTGGGTTGAACAAACAGGTGCTGGAAATGGTTCAGTGTATTTTGAGTTGCTTAATACAAGGACAAATTGTAATGATTTTTAACAAAGCTTTAGATACGGTACTTGGATACATAACGTCGATGGACTGAAGGTTGGAGTTAGCAAAAGTAAAGATGAGTAAAGTTCTGTCGTGTTTTAAATGGTGCACGAAAACGAAAAAAAAAAAAAAAAAAAAAAAAGTGTTTTTTAAAGGCTCAAGATAATATGTTAAAGAATTGGCAATGGGTGCCTTAGCAAGTTGAAGAGAATATTGTTTATTGTTGCCATTTCTTTTTAGATAGATAAAAAAAAAAAAAAAAAAAAAAAAAAAAAGGAAATAAAAGAAAAAGTTCAAGATATATTAATGAGATGTGGCTTGGGCCTAAAAAAAAGAAAAAAAAAAAGAAAAAAAAAAGAAAAAGTTGAAGATATATGAATGAGATGTGGCTTGGGCCTAAAAAGAAAGAAAAAAAAGAAGAAGAAAAAAAAAGAAATAGAGTAAAGAAAACAAAAAGAAATAAATAAATAAATATTTAAGGTCAAGGAATGAGACCGCCTGGGCGGCTAAAAATGCGAAAATGACAAATGAGATATGGAGAAAGCCTGGTAATGAGTTTTTTTATGTTTTTTGCTTACTCTATTCAAAATGTATTTTATTGGCATCAGTGTACGATAATATTATGGATGCACATATATATTCAGTCTACGATACTTATTATGAGGAATAGACAAGGCGTGGATATAAATGAAGAGATGGTAAACTAAAGGAAGGAATAAAAGAGGGGGAGTATTTCAGAATCTTTTACATTTTAAGGAATTTTGTTTTCGAAATAATTAAACATGAAAGAGCGGAGGGCATATAAATCATATACTTGTATGTTTCCACTTCTTTGTTTGATCGAAAAATGAAGCAACAGCGGCATTTCAAAATATTGTGTTATGTTCTTTATTACTCTGCAGAAGGGTTCTTGAATTGTGATTAGTTTTGCAAGGCAAGACCTTATATTAAGACCGATAGAGAAAAGACTTTATTTATTTGCGGACGAACGAAGTGAGGGAGAAAATAAATGCACTTCTTTTCGGTCGGTCGTCTTTCAGCTGAATATGGTTGGTATTCGAGTTCATGTATTATCTCGAGGATTTCGTAAAAATGGTACAATTGTGAGTGAGCATTTCTCAGTAGCCTGTGTATAAGGATTTTAGAAATTTGAAAAATCATCGACGCTCGTTGCTTCGCAAGTTTGGTACCGTTTCGTTTGTTCGTCAAATTTTCCCACATAATTTAGAGTAAAAATATTCAAATATGTTTGGTCATAATAGCTGGATTGACACAATTACACTTAATGTTAGATTACATTTGTAGATATTTTGCAAACAAGATCGGATAAATGAACAAAACAATCACATCTTGCAAATACGATCGGCTAAATGAACAAAACAATTACATGCACGCTTGCTTAAAGAAATTATAGTAAAATGGTATTTGGCGTTGTCTCCAGTAAAAGTGGTAAGCGACGTCCCAGGGAAAGTGGTTTTATGTTCACGACTGTTTATTGTGGCTGTCCTTTTTCGTGCCTGTTTTCCATACTTTTGGTTGAAACTTAGCCTACTTGTTACTTTGACGAGAGAACAAGTCATTCTGCTCCTCGAATTTGTTGCCGGGAAAAAAAAATTGTTATGTATTATGTATTTCCCCGACCTGGTGCCTACGTTGGGACTTCAAATTTAATTGCATTGATTTCTGGTTCCTATATTTTAACTCTACAACGCAAACCACGAAATTACGGGCTTTATGGGTATTTTAGAATCGTGTCGTACATTTATTTGACAAATGTCGGTTCAAGTTTGAGATTTTACGGTAATTGTAACTTCGTTTTAAGTAGAACTTTGTTTTAAAAAAAATAGCATTAAGTTTGATTTATATATGTATTCAGTTTTGCTGTTTTAAAATGCAATGTTGTTGTGCTAAGTATTCTAAGTTTCAGGCTGGTGAGATTAGAGATGCGTTACAGAGATGGCTGGCTATAATCCGAAACTGTAGCTGTGAAATGGGATGGAAACAGGATGCGTTTTTGTGGAATAATTAACATATATGTAGACAGTTTTAAACTGCTGAAATTGAGTGTGGTTGTTATTGAGTCGAAAAATGAAGCAACAGCGGCATTTCAAAATATTGTGTTATGTTCTTAATTACTCTGCAGAAGGGTTCTTGAATTGTGATTAGTTTTGCAAGGCAAGACCTTATATTAAGACCGATAGAGAAAAGACTTTATTTATTTGCGGACGAACGAAGTGAGGGAGAAAATAAATATGTTTTTGTAGGGATGCGGATGAACCATCAGCCTAGACTATGTCAGGTTTTTGGTACAATGCATATTACTATAATCCTTGCATTGTTTATTGTCGCACTCCCGTGTCGTGTTTTGTACCGTTTGCCAATTAAGTTAACAGAACACGGAACCAATGTGACGTTTACAAAATGGGATTATATTTTTTCAACTGATGAGGTTTAGTCCAAATAACAAATAAAACATTCTAACAGATCGACGAGTCTTCCTAGTAGCACGTGAAAGGGTATACAGATTGTAATTGTTACTGTGTGGGCAACCGAAGTGCAACGGAAAACTTGAGCCATTTCGTACCGATTTACCTTTCACGTGCTACTTCATGGACTCTTCGATCTTTTGACGCACCTGGGGTCAAAATCGAGCTTTAGTGACGCGACGGAACATACTATGATAGTTTACGCCGTTATATACTGTGAAGTAACGATACGAAGTAATTGACGTCTCACTAGTATTAAAATCATTACGAATTTGTCTATCCCCCATAGCTCGAATGGTACAGGATACGATATCGAATCATACTATTTCATGTTCTCTCCTTCTTAAAATCATTTTATATGACCGTTAGTAGTAATGGCTGGCACTCTGGCCACATTTTCTGAAAACATCTGCCCACGTTTTCTGGCCACAACTTCGAATAAGCGGTAGCGCCAGAAGTGTGTCCAGAAAAACATGGCCAGAAGTTTTCAGAAAATCAGGCCAGAGGTGCGCACCCTGGGTTTCAGTTTAAAAATGAACTAGCTTAGTTGTAGGTAAGTTTCCTTGAGTTAAGACATGTGCAAAAAGGTTGTCTTTCGGAAATAGTTGGTAGCCCTGAAAAGGGCTGTTTAAGTATTTGTGAAGTCTGAATTTATTTTGTAGTCTTTTTACGCTTGGTTGTTTGTTTTTCTTTCTTACATGTAGCTATGCCTAATCCTACAGCCGGAGATGAAGTAGCCGATGGGTCAATATTGATGGTGTCTAATCTGATTGGCATTCTGGTCGCTGGTAACTGTATGCGTGGCATTATTTCTTCTTCCAGTTGTTTGACTTTGGTTTTCAACTCATTGAGCTCCTTAACCAATACATTATCTGTGTTCTTTGTAGCTGTTGCTGCAACTGTGGTGTCTGTTGCTGGTAGGGAGAAGCCGCTTGTACTGGCTGCTGGTAGTACTGATGTTGTATATTACAGTGTCATTAGTAAAGACTTCATTACATGCTTGCAGTAATATGTCTGCATTGTTAATCATATCGTCGAAGCTGATCTGATTCGAAGCCATGAACAGTTGTGTAACACTTGGATTGTTGAGCAAAGGCTGGATTGACCTACTTTCTGTCTCATGTTTGTGATTTGTTACTTATATTGAACCTTCTGATTGGTTTGAAGTTTAAAGTAGGTCAATCCTCAAAGAAAGCTGCCAGTGCATTTCTGTACACCGTACTGCTACATTACCGCCAACATAAACCAGCCCTCTTTACACCACAATTTTAACACTGGAATACTAACGTCAGGCTTGGTACTGGACCATATTGAGTGCCTGAAGTTAAAAGCTGGTAAACTAATCCCAGTAAGGCGGACTGGGGATAGCCCCTTAGTACCTCTGGTGCCAGGCTACCTAAAACACATGGAAAAAAAGTTCTGTACACTTTGCTCGTGCACAATGGCGACACAATTTGATTGCGAGTGCTATTTGAGAGCGTTTGAAGAGCAGACGGGCAGTATTGGTGTGGCGGCAAACAGCATGCTGGAGGCTGTGGTAACGTTTAGACGAAGCGCGGAATCGATTCAACGGAGAATCAAGACAATGATCTGAATGACTACAAGAAACATCTTTAAAAAAAGATAATTGTCGAAGATTAATATCTGTTCTGCAATAGGGTACAGGATGCAGGACAGACAGACAGACAGACAGACAGTATGACTCTTGTAGAACCAACTCCAGACATGACTGAGAGGAAATGTTTTTCAAATGTCCTTACGGCGAGAGTCCTTAAGAGTCGCTGGACCGAAACGACTCGTTCTGCTGAGCAGAGCCTTTGATCCGAACACGCCTATTTTTAATGGATAAAATCCGAACGCATCTTATCTACGATGGCCTGCATGGATCATAAAATTTCAAAATCCACAGATTTGAGATTTTAATTTTTCTTTGCAAAAGCAAAGCGATTAAAATAAATAACAATAAGGACCAATGATGGCTTGTATAGTAAAAACATCATCTTAAAGTACGTTTTAAAGAGATGCAGTTTGTTGCCTTTTTCATCTTCCATATGGGAAAAACCCGGATGCAGGTCAAAAATGATCTGAGATGTCTTCGACAGAAAGGGCTATGAATTTAGTGCAGAAGCAAAAATGCAAACTCGTATTAAGTAAAAGTGGAGATTTACAAATATGGCATATTGCACCCTCCGTAGCACAAGGACAAAATGTTTTGAATTCCCATAAATTGGTCTGTCGCTAGGGCAAGGTATGAAATATATAAGATAAAAATTTCATTATTGCCAGAAAAAAGGAGAATGGATTCTTCCAAATCTATACCAAGAACAAAAAGTGTTCCCTAACTTATTTACATGTGTATATTCTATGCTACCCTGTGGATTTGCGCACTGAAGCAATCTTTGGCCGTTTAGATAATAATAGAAACCCTGTCTATTACATAAACAAATAATTCTGTTTGGTGCATCTAAAACATATAATTACCGAAAGAAATTAAGGAATCATAGAAAATAAATTTTCCTGATCATTGCTTACTGGCGACAATGTGTACAAACGTGTAGTGTATCGAGAGAACAAATATTTTATGAAACGACAATATAAAATAACATTTAGCGGACATTTGAACCATTGAATATATTCGTATAATAAGTGGGAGTTAAAATTGGCTGTGGATTTTGGATAGTTTTGTACAGGTGGTAATATATTTGGCAAAAGCGGACATTAAGGCGCATCAAAAGAGAAATGGGTATTGACATAGTGTCGTGGAGACAGCGGATCGGGTGCTTCTCTCAGCCTATTAAATCGAAAAGCCATACCCAAACATTGACAATAGGGCGTATTTCCGTGATCATTCGATTGTTGCTCTTCTTGTTATTGGTGGTTCACGGGGTGGAATCTAACCCAGGTCCGGAAACTGTACGAGGTAGAGGCAGAGGATCTGCATCTGGACGGGGATCAGGCAACAGGGGTAGGGGCCGACAATATTTTCAAGGCCCCGGCCAACAACGTAGATCAGAACGTATCGCATCTGCCACGGGTTTAACTGCATCACAAGGCGGCGCAGGTCGTGGTCGTGGAGGACAATGCGATATATCAGCATGGCTTCATGGTGGGGCGCAGTCACAACCTGTGCATACACCTCAACATACACCGGCATGGGGCCAGACTACTCAAGATAGTGGTAATCAGCCATACAACCCTGGCGAAACGATGCTTACAAACGATACGGTATACAGTTCAGATTCGAACACGGAACAAGACGATGGAAATGAACTAGATAACGAAAGTAACGTGAAAGCTATATTATTGGATATTCGATGTGATGTACGAAAAATAAACACAAAATTCGATAAAATGAAAAAAATCTGTAAAAGAACTAAAAAAGAGCAACTCTGAACTTCGAAAACAAAACATAGAACTACAGCAAGCGGTTGGCGAATTAAACGTCCAAGTAGGCGACCTCCAGAAAATGGTGATCCAAAATGCCGACAAAAATGAAAAATTGGAAGCGCATTCTCGGCGTAATAATCTGCTGATATACGGCATTGATCAGGAACGAGACGAAAGCGTTGAAACGACAGAAGAGAAGTTTCGTGACTACGTCAAAGATGAACTTGGTTTAGACGAACGCGATATCCCAACGGAACGAGTGCATCGACTGAAAAGTCGTTCTAAACCATCACCTATCATTGCGAAATTTTCGTTCTATAAAGACAGAGACAAGGTTCTCAAGAAATATAGAGATTAACAGAGAGGGACAGAACGATGCGAATGACGGGAACGCATCTAACGTTAAACGAGTCGGAGAGGACTTCCCCAAACGGGTTCGTGACATGAGGCGTATGCTCATCCCGTTCTTAAAGTCTACCCTTGCAGAACAAAAGGACACATACCTAAAATATGACAAACTTTGTATATAGGAAAAAACTTACACTTATTCAGAGGAAACTGAAATGCCAGAATTAATTGATAAATAAAGGTATGGCCAAGGCCTACACGAGACTTCTTACATACAGAATATACAGAATCAAATATATCAAACTTGAACATATCAGTATGGAATATTTCCGGACTTACAAGTAAGGTGGACGGTACAAGTCATGATATAGATAGGACATCTTTCTTAGAATTTATTGATTAGTTTAATATCATTTGTTTTTTAGAAACTTGGGCAGAAGTTGCCCACAGTTTTCAAATAGATAATTTCATGTGCTATGAAGTACTTAGACAAAAACATAAAAAAGCGTTTCGAAACTCAGGGGGAATAGCGGTTTTTGCCAATGAAAATTGTTATACATTGTTTAACATAGAGCGATTGGACTCTTTATCCAAAAATTTGTTATGGTTAAAATTTGATCTGAAACCAGAATACACGAGGGCTAAAAACGGATTCAATTTCATATGTGGGTTTGTATATATGTCACCAGAGGGTTCATCAATACATTCAGAAGAATATTTATTCTATGTAATTGAAAATGAAATCGCTAGTTTTAAATTTTTGTACCCAGATCATAGGTTTATTGTAGGAGGTGAAATAAAGTCAGGTTCTGTATTAGTATAAGCATTGAAGTCACTTCAATGCTTATACTAATACAGAACCTGACTTTATTCAGTTTGATTCAACTTCGTATATTATAGATGATGATGATTATATCGAAGACATAATCCTTCCGGAAAGAGCAAACCTAGATGACAGGGAAACAAATCCCTATGGTAGAGCATTATTAGAACTGTGTAAATCATGTGGACGGCGAATTATCAATGTGGGTCAGTTTACATGTATAACTGATAACTCATGTAGCGTTATAGATTATGTATTGACTGATACTAATATATTTAGTAACATTGTTGATTTTGAAGTAAAAGAGAGACTAGAATCTATTCATCTACCAATTTGTCTTACACTGTCTTTCTCTGATAATACTGTTGACGAAAGTATTTTGAATCAACCTATAAATCAATATACTTCCTATTATAAACTCAAGTTTATGCCTGAAAAGTATGATGAATATGTTCAAAGTGTGGTATATAAATTGATCTGTGAGTCTATAAATTTTGATAACCATATAGAAAATAATTCATTACAAGACGCTTTAGATACTGTCATGACATATATATATTCTGCAGCAGAATGTATGAAAACAACTAAAACAAATGTAACAATGCGGAAAAACAAAAACCAACCGTGGTTTGATTCAGAATGTAAATTATTACGTACAAAAACACTAAAAGCACTAAGGAAGTTTAGACATTTAAAAAATGATGAATCTTTGAAAGAATATCAAGGTGGTAAGAAAGCTTTTAGAAAAGTAACAAGTATGAAAAAGAAACAGTATTATGGTGAACAAAATTTAAAACTATCACAAGCGTGTGTAGATAAAGATTCTAAAACATTTTGGAATCTCTTAAAAGGTTCTAGCGAGTCGCTTCCTTCACGAATTTCTGCGCAGGAATGGTTTAATTATTTTTCTGAAGTTTATAATCAAGATAACATAGAAACGCAAGAAGATGATATTAATAATAGTCAAGATATCTTCGATGATGAATTAGATTCTCCAATTAGTAACTCTGAAGTAAGCATTGCTATCAGAAATTTAAAAAATGAAAAATCACCAGGGTTTGATGGTGTCCCAGTTGAATTTTTTAAAGTTATATCTGATGTTTTTGTACCATATTTAGTAAAATTGTTCAATAAGATGTATCATGATGGCTTCTTCCCTGAAAAGTGATATTATGCGTTGATTAGTCCAATTCATAAATCTGGGGATAAAAATAAACCTGAAAACTACAGAGGAATAAGTTTGCAACCAATATTAAGTAAGATTTTTGCATCTATTTTGAGTAAACGCTTAAAATCTTGGTGCGAGGCAAATAACGTTATAGGAGATGAACAGGCGGGTTTTCGTCCATCTAGATCTACGATTGATAAAATATTTTGCTCACAGACTATTGTTCAGAAATATCTTAGGAAAAAGGGGGGAGGCTTTATGCAACATTTGTGGATTTCGAAAAAGCATTTGATAGGGTTAATCGCAAAATTTTATGGGATAAGCTAAATTCTCAACGTGTTAGTAGCAAAATGATAAAACTGTTAAAGTCAATGTATGTATCAGTACAAGCATGTGTTAAAACACCTTCAGGATTAACCGGCTCTTTTAACTGTCCAGTGGGAGTAAACAAGGTTGCATTTTATCGCCATTGTTATTCTGTTTATTCTTGAATGACCTGCAGAATTTTATTTCATCTGGTAGCCATGGCATTGATTTAGACTTATGTACGATTTACATGCTCTTATTTGCAGATGATCTTGTCTTGTTTGCAGATACAAAGGTAGAACTACAAAGATTAATCAATAAGCTTAAGCTATATTGTGACAAATATAAGTTGAAAATCAATCTAAAGAAAACAAATGTTATAGTTTTTAGAAATGGTGGCTATCTAAGACAGTATGAAACTTGGTTCTATGATAATATGCCTTTAACAAATATTTAGGGTTAGTTATCTCATCTAGATTATCATGGTCTGTTTGCCAGAAAACTCTAGCCGAACAAGCATCCAAGGCACTATTTGCTATAAAATCTAAATTGAGTCAGTTTGGATCTCTATCTATTAATATGCTTTTTAAGATTTTTGATACAAAAAATTCTGCCTATACTCACATACGGTGCAGAAATTTGGATTGAACACGAAGGCAAGGATATAGAAAAAGTTCATAATGATTTTTGTAAATATGTCTTGAAGGTTACTAAGTTTACACCAAATGCATTTGCTAGGGGCGAACTCGGAAGATATTCAATCTACCATGTCCGTAGCCTTAAGTGCATAAAATATTGGTTAAGAATTTTACATATGACAAATGATAGATTTCCAAAAATTTGCTATAAACTACAATGTAAATGGCTTGAGGGCAACCCCAGAACAGATTGTTGGGTAAATGTTGTCCGAGGTTTACTTCTGGCAAATGGATTTGGATATGCTTGGTATAACCAGGAATTAGAGTTTTTGAAAAGCTTTGATCAAAGGGAAAAAGATATTGACATTTCATTATGGTCTATAGATTTGACGGATATGGATAGGCTTAGAACTTATAGAATACTAAAGGACAGATTTTGTTTCGAGGATTACTTGAATGACAATATGAACGCTTCATATACGGGGGATGATCCAAAATAACGTAGACTTTTGCTGTAGCTTCTACACAACTCATTCAAATGCTTAGAAAATAACATGAACATAAATCGGAATATGTCTAGAATATCGTGGCAAAATATCAGGCAAAAATAACGAACCGTTAAAAATCTACAGTCAAAACAAAAAGGTCACTATGGTCTACACGGCGCACGTCATCTTTAATTCGTAACGTCGTTGACGTTTTTACTCATTTTGAAATTAACACCCTCTCAGCGCTCACGGCCATCTATTCAACACGAACCATAGATAAAATATTTTTTGCGTATTGTTCTTTGTACTCCACAAATTTTCCGGCAATATCCAAAACTCGAAACAAATTCTAACTTTAAATTGCTTCAAAATCGCCTCATCATCCGCCGTCTGCATGAGGTCAGCGCATTACGCATTTACGTCACTATTGACGCGCGTTATTTTTGTTTCTTTTTCCATCTTTGTTATGCTATTTTATCGTCAGAATCTCAACGGGAATATTTTTACACAACTGATTTATTCATTGTAAATTCCCGTTTTGTCTACATATAGTTATTTTCGGTCTTTGTGTTGGCGCTTTCAAAATTCGCGGCAAGTTTAGTAATAGCATAGATTTAAACTACGTCTGGCGACGGCGTTTTTAACGTTAAGTGTACTGATAAAGCGCACAATTGATATTAATATTTCAAAAACGCACTACTCAAATTTGTTGAAACTTATGCACAGCATTATCTAAACACCAAGCTTTTACTGGACTAAGTTTTGCGCGATTCGCATGCCTATTTTACATTTTCTCGAGACATGTATGACGCAGGATAGGACCGAAAAGTCGCGTGCGCCGCCTACGCGTCACCATGGTTTTAAACTGGCGCGGCGTGTTTCAGATACTTATGAAATGTGTAATTGTTTTATCTTATCTTGTTATACGAATGTTCTGATTAATCGCAATATAAATTTTTCAAAAATTTATCTACGTTTGTTGAAGCTGCAGCAAAAGTTTTCGTTATTTTGGATTTTCCCTCGTATACAAATATTTATCAAGTTTAGATGTTTCCTGTTAGACCTGAGAGCGAATACAGGCAGAATTGAGTCTTTAACATACAGTGAAAGAATTTGTCAGGTATGCAATTCAGACATTGAAACCGAAAATTTTCTTCTAGAATGCCCGTACTATGATCACTTGAGACACGATTTTTTCCTGCACCCTTTTAAATTGCATCCGTCAACTATGCAATTTAAAAGATTAATAGTTAGAACCAAAATCTGTCAATATATTATTCATGCTCTTAGATTAAGAAATACTTTCTTACAAGAAAACAATTGTTTTTTTTAGTGGTATCAAATTTTATACTGTTTGACAGTATTGTTACTCTAGCTAGAAATGAGAAATCTCACTGACATATTTAATAAGAATTTGATTTGTTAAAATCAGGTTATATTGATTTATTATTGATTGCCCATTACTGTAATATATTGTAAATTGTATGCTTTGTATTTTGGGCCGGATGCCTATATTACGGAATAAATTACTTACTTACTTACTTACTATAAGTAAACATACTTTCATGTTTATCCCAGACGTCAAAGGTCACACGGAGTTGCGAACTTGATGTATACGACGTCAGCAGAGAGCTTTTCTCTAATGAGTATGATTTTCAAACAGATAACTTGCCATTTATTTTCATTTCAACCAAAATGTATGATATTTTACATCCTATTATGATGGTTAAAATGGTACTTGCAGATATTGTAAACTTTCATGCATTTTTCATGAGGCACAAAAGAAAAAGAAATGCAGAAGTCCATTGTGCCGTCCAACTCCATGAGACTCAAAGTCCTAAATGTTAGAGAGAGAGAGAGAGAGAGAGAGAGAGAGAGAGAGAGAGAGAGAGAGAGCAAGCACACTTTACGACAAATACATGTAGCTGTATTGAAACTTTAAATACAGAAGGGTACAAGATTATTATATTTACAGGGCGAATGAAGACCAAGATGAGTAGCCCATTCCCAAAACCATCCGGCTTCCCTAAGTCAAATACAAAGGTGACGAATTTAACAGAGGCAGACAGAATAAACAGAAAATAAAGCAGAACCATCTCTATAGTTCAGAAAAGAAATCACTGGAGGAAATCGATTTTACAATTTTCCTCACCATTAGTCTGCTGTGAATTTTACAACGATATTTTATTCGGTTTTCAGTAATCGACCGCCTAGCTCGTTAATGAAGCATCACAGAAAACAACCTATGACAGCACTGTGATGAAGTAGCGCCGACTACCAGAGCAAAACAAAAAATATTTAAACCTCTGTCCCAGGACCCTTAAAATGTGTTTTGCTTTAATTTCGAATGAGTAAGACGGTTAAGTCTTGTTTGGAAAAGTAAATTGCAGACAATTTAGCGGTCGGGATTACAACTGTTTAATCAATGTTCATTTTTTTTTTTCGTATAAACTCATCCGTAGATTGTGATACTGAACATCCTTTTACTTTCAGCCCCTCACGCTGTCTTCAGAACGCAGCAAAGATTTAAGGTCAATGTTTGCGTGATGTACATTTACCGCATTAGACTCGTTTGCATTTAAATTTGACAAACCAGCTGAACAGGGAAACAAACAGTTAAAAAATAGTTTCAATGTCTAATACAGTTTTTTCTCTATCATTATGTTTTCCCCATCATTGTCAGTTCGATACATCATCATAAATATCATATGATAATGTTAATTTTGTTCTGATGCATCAACTCCTTCCATTCAGATTATATATTGTTAAACCAAAAAAGGCGTTGTATAAAATACTGCGTTTTGAGAGTAAATACCTAAAAGTCAGCCTTTTTATTTGTGGTATTTCATGTTTTTGTAATTTTTAGAGAATGGAACTTGTAAGGTAAATATGCTGTAATTTATAATATTCTAGGTAAGGTGCTACTGTTGGTTAATGGATGCTTAATTCGCTATAGAAGTGAATTTACCAGTCATATCATCGGCAAGTGGAACTTTATGTTTACAGAACACAACATAGATCAGCTGGCTAACTGTCACTCCGCGCCATTTCGGTATCTCGCTTCAGTTCCCTGACAGCTTAGCATACCAATGTCAAACTGATTGAGAATTTTGTAAGTGACTTGCAGCTATGTTATTTTGCTATTAATCGTATTATATTTGTTATGTATTTGTACCAGTACCGAAGATATTCACATACAACACATAACACATACAATTGCCTAAAATGTTTACATTAATGTAGAAAAACAAACGAATTTCTACATTGAGCCGCTTATTCTACAGTGGTCTCCCCTGATTTATTTATAGACATATTTGAAATTTTCCATAGAAAAAAAATGAATTATTTTATAATTCTGTGTACGAGGGAAGATCCAAAATAACGTTGACTTTTGCTGTCACTTCAACATGCGTAGTTCCATTTTAGAAAAATGTATATCACGATAAATCAGAACATTCGCTTATCAAGATAAGATAAAACAATTACACATTTTTCAAGTATCGTAAACACGCCGTGCTATTTTAAAACCATGGTGACGCATAGGCGGCGCACGCGAATTTTCGGAAATGTACTCTTTCATATATGCCTCGATAAAATATAAAATGTGCACGCGAATCGCGCCAAAATAAGCCCCGTAGAAGCATAACGTTACGAGAATATTATGCAGAAGTTTAAAATGATTTGGAGTGTGCGTTTTTAGAATATCAATATAAATTGTGGGCTTTCCACTGCATTTAACGTTAAAAACGTCGTGGACAGACCAGGCTGGACTTCTAAAATTGCCGGGATTTTTGAAAACGTCTGATCATAGCGCTAAAATGACTAAATGTAGACGAAACAGGAATATTCAATGAATCAATCATTTGAGTACAAAGAGTCTCGTTGTGATTCTGACGATAAAAGAGCATAACAGAAAAAGGAAAAGAAACAAAAATAAAGTGCGCCGCTGCTGACGCTAATGCGTAATGCGTCGACCGCATGCAGACGGCTGACTTCAGGCGATTTTTAAAGCAACATGAAATTTGGATTGGTTTCGAGTATTGGATACTGATGGAAAATTTACTAAGGCCAAAGCACAAAATACTAAACTTCTTTGTATAATGTACATGTTGAATAGATGGCCATATTTACTGAGAGGGAATTTTCTTAAAAGTGAATAAAAACGCCAACGACGTTGCGAAATTAACGATGACGTGCGCCATAGTGACCTTTTTGTTTTGACTGTAGAATTTAAACGGGTCGTTATTTTTCCCTAATATTTTGACAAAATATTCTAGAAATATTCCGATTTATGTTCATATTATCTGTATAGAAGCCACGGCAAAAGTCTACGTTATTTTGGATCATCCCCCGTACATTAACAACTAGATATATATGCGTCATGTCCGTAACGAATCGCAATCGTCCGTATCTGTGCGTATGGTGTCTGTAAGGCCTTCAGTAGCTTATTATTGCCTATTGACTTAGATTATTCGTCGTAATATTTCTAGAGACAAATATTGCAAAACGCGCAATCTGACGGGTCGAAGTAGTATAGTTCAACAATATAAGAATGATAAAGTTTACGAATGTTTACAATTATTATCATATCGAAGCTAGACCCTCACAAAGACCGATATCATTAGATCATTAGGCAATTTTACGAAGATTTTAGCAATGCTTTCCATACATACTTGGACCCTACATAATCATAAGGTTGGCTTTGTGCCTATGGCATCGTACTCAAGTGCCCATGACCAGGGGGGACTAAAGTTCAAGATCTAGGGCACCTTATGTTTTAGAATGTCATTCATTTTTCAAATTTCATCTGGGACCTGAAATTTAATGTCTAAATTTACTGCTCTAAAATAGGTAAGATCTTGTAGGCAAAGTGACTTCAAATGTACAATTCTAATATGTACTATTTTCTATGATGTGCTAAGGGTGGTCGGGTGGGTATATGGGCACCCGCCCATTGGGGCCTCAAGAAATAGATGGGCTGTTTGTGCCGCCCGGCTAAGCTTCTACGCTACTGACTGCCCATCTGCACAGGCTCAAACCTGGGCGGTTAGCTCAGGTCTGAGCCTGCCAAGTGGTTCAAGTCAATCCATCTATAAGGCATATTGGCTTAGCTTGGTGGTTATATTTGAAGTTCCTTTTAGATGTCATGAGGGCCTAATTTTGGGTACAAGTCCCTTATAATGTAGGCAACGTCTCGAACATAGCTGTACGCTGTAACTGAGTTGAAAACGAGCCCCCTCTTGATGGATTTGAACCCCGCTTAAAAATAACTGACTGACTGACTGACAATTATCGTCCAACTCCTCATTACCTGGCCTTCGGTGCAGCATGTATACATTTTTGTTTTGTCTTTATTTATTTATTTAATCTTAATTAATAACGATATAAGATAAACATTGAAACGGTTGAGAAGTAATATAACAAAACAGTTATTGACTTCAATTTCAGTAGACAGAAAAATTTATCTACCCTTAAAAGTGACCTAGGTGCGTTTTGATGGGCCAGTACGATGTGGTATCTTAGCACTGTATGGTAAGTTCGGCGAGTATGGTGTAATACGGTACCGTATGTATGGTGCGACACCTGATGATGAATACGGTACAATATGCCACGGTAAGTACGATGCGGTTTGTACGGTGCGATAAGGCACGATACAGTACGATAAGTACGGTACGATACAGCTCGGCAAGTACAATGCCACACGGATCGGTAAATTTGGCGCGATACGGTACGATGCGGTACGATAACTGCAGTGCGATATGGTAAGAAATGGTATGATTAGTACGGATCGATAGGGTATGATCAGTTCGGACCGATACGATTCGGTAATTACGAGGCTTTACGATGCGATGCGTACTTAAACTGTACCTTATTTACCGTTTCGTGTCATACCATACATACTGTATCTACCTACCTATCGCAAAGTACTTAACGCAACATATCGCACCTTTTAACCGTACCGTATCGCGCTGCACTTTTTGTACCGCAACGCATCGTACTTACCGTTACGTATCACATCGAACTCACAATACCGTATCACACAGTGCCGTTTCTGACCAATTTGCATCCTACTTACCATACCATACAATAAAGTACATTATTTCACCATTATAATCTTACAGAATCGCACCCTACAAGCCGTATCGAAACGCACATCGTTACCAACTCATCGAACCGTTAGGTGAGTATTGTGCGATACGGTACGGCAAGTACGGTGCGATACTGTACGATATGATTTGATGAGTAATGCTTGGCGTACAGAATCACACTTAACTCACCGTACCGTATCGCACCATACCTACTAACCATATTGTATAGTATCTATATAGCACCGTACTCTCCTTTTCGAAACGCACCTGGCTCTCATCGAACAGTACAGTGCGATACGGTACGACAAGTATGGTACGATACTGTAAGGTGAGAAGGATACGATACGGTACGCTCAAGTACGGTGCGATATGATACGGTGCGACGTAGGACGGTTCTGTAGAAACGGTATATATGGTACCACAAAAATATAAGAACATACTTTATGTCACGGTAATGACCGACCCGTATCGTAAAGTATTAATCGCTCTGTTTTAGTCGTACCGTTTCGTACCATTTCATACCGTATCGCACTGTATGCTTCCATAACGCGCCGTATTTACCGTACGTATCACAAGTTGTATTTGACGCACATAACTACAACCTACTAATTGTACCGTATCGCATCTAATAGCACCGTACTAATCGCATCGTACCGCATCTGATGGTCTAACGCATCACACCATATCGCACCGTACTCACTGTATCAAAACGCACCATACCATATAACATCGTGCTCGCACCATATCGCACCCATTTTATCTAGAACCCTTACTGCACAATATCATACCACCTCACTGTAAATACCGCACCGCATAGCACCTTACAGCAGGGTAGTCGCCTGACTGTTTCGCACGGTTTAGTTCGGCACAGTTTCTATCGCACCGCTCCACCCGCCGTACACATTCATTTTTCTCAACCTCTCTTTTATCAGAAATATACCTGTACATAACCACGATAAATAACACAAGATCATGTGATGATGACTGCTGATAGACAAAGATGCAAAATGTTCACATTTCGACTCTTCTTTATACAACAAGAACAAATGTTAGATTCTTGGTTAAAGATTCACGTTTCGAGATGTGCTGATTCAGTTACTCAATTTGATTTTTATATGAAAAGGCCGTATTGGACACCGCGACTACAAAGGATAACAGATGAGTAATTTCTCTCTCATCACAGCATACAACATCAGATGTCAATTCAAGTCTACAACTATCAAATGCGTTGATTAATTTGTCGATCTAGGGATTGTTTAACAGAATAAGTTGTAGCAAAAACGTTGATAAAAGTGTCGATTTTAGGATTGTACGATTATTTTACTTTTAAAACAAGTGATCAAAATCCTGATTCGTTAGTTATTTTATGCCATGTGTGTTATGGAAGCAAGAACCTGGCATATGTCATAAGATGTTGAAGTAAAAATGATATCAAACAATACGAGCGTTTGCTCAATTGAATGAGAATAAATGAATGAATAGAATTAAACTACAATCCCAGCCCAGACATCAGACAGTACAACACCTAACATAACAAAAATGGTGCAGCCCGCATGACAAATGTGACGAGATATCCCAATGGGTCTTTAGAATTGACACAACAGCTTAATGATTATTTCCCTCTAGAATGACCTTGGTGATGATGAGTTATGGTGAGTAAACAAAGTTTATTACCCTTTAGAATGACCTTGGTGATGATGAGTTATGGTGAGTAAACAGAGTTTATTGCCCCCTAGAATGACCTTGGTGATGATGAGTTATGGTGAGTAAACAGAGTTTATTGCCCTCTAGAATGACCTTGGTGATAATGAGTTATGGTGAGTAAACAGAGTTTATTGCCCTCTAGAATGACCTTGGTGATGATGCGTAATGGTGAGTAAACAGAGTTTATTGCCCTCTAGAATGACCTTGGTGATGATGAGTTATGGTGAGTAAACAGCCCTCTAGAATGACCTTGGTGATGATGAGTTATGGTGAGTAAACAGCCCTCTAGAATGGCCTTGGTGATGATGAGTTATTGTGAGTAAACATCCCTCTAGAATGACCTTTGGTGATGATGAGTTATGGTGAGTAAACAGAGTTTATTGCCCTCTAGAATGACCTTGGTGATGATGAATTATGGTGAGTAAACAGCCCTCTAGAATGACCTTGGTGATGATGAGTTATGGTGAGTAAACAGCCCTCTAGAATGACCTTGGTGATGATGAGTTATGGTGAGTAAACAGCCCTCTAGAATGACCTTGTTGATGATGAGTTATTGTGAGTAAACAGAGAGGAAGACCGATAAAAACATGAATATAAATCAAAGCATAAACCCGTCTTGGAACAGTCAATAAAGAAATCACTGGAGGGGTTAAATCGATTCTACGGCGCCCCAATATTCTCCCTTAGTTTGCTGTGATTAACAACAACTACATATGTATACTGAAGCTACCTAGCTCGATTGCTTCTCAGGAAATAAGATATCTAAGCGCTTTGTCGAAAAAGAAAAGAGTACTCAATATTAACACTTAAATACCAGAGCAAAAGAAAGCGTATTATATCAAAGCCCGTTTGACCGATCAGAGCCAAAGAGTTTTCGAAACTAAAAGTAATGTCCCTGCCTTGTGAATGAATCTTAAAGTCGGGACCATCATTGAGTCTGAAGTCCGACAACCGGTGTGCTACATGTCTACGTATTTAATGGGGAAGCAATATGTAGTTGTCACATCATGTAATGAAGTTTTCGCATACGAGGGGTTATCAAAAATTACGTGGACTTTTCCCATAACTTGACAACAATTCAGGCAAACATATTCAAATTTCAGCTGACGATAAACTTGATTAACGCCACTAGATTCTGAAAGTTTGGTTAACCTAAAATGTTTTATTATCAGTTGGTGGTGGTTTTCTTACCCCACCCTCCCCATGGCGGAGCACATCAGAATTGACGTTAAGTTTGGCACTGCAGTATCGTATTTCTTTTGCGTTTTCTTCAAAATGGTTTTGCTGATCATGGCCAAACGTGTCATGTGTCTTAATGGATCCATAACAAAACAATTTATGCTTGCTCAAAAATTACGATGGACTGGTTGTGCACCTACGTTGTTTTGCTTAGGCATACAGGTTTGCTTTTTTCAACCTTCGATAAAGCACTACAAATGAAACATTGTGTGCACGTTTGAACAAATAGGATCCAAATAAATATCGAAATTCATATCCGTCATTTAAAATGTGCTAACGTCTAAATTATAATGTTAAAAGTCAGCATCCTTATGCCCAGTCCAAATTTATTCTCAAATCAAGGCAACACATCAAAATTTTTATACAGATTGGTAATTTAAACCATGTTTCAATAGTTAAATAATCTTTTAACATAACTTGAGCAGTAAAACTGTAAAAATCAGTAGCCCTAAAAAGCACATCTAGTGGTTCAAAATCAGTGCTTTTGCATCGACGTCACTGACGTCATCGGAGTGCTCCATGGTGGCGAAAGTGGGTGTTTTCATTTCACAATAATTCTGTAACGGATGAAGGGATTATGATAAAATTTTGCACACTGCTGCATATTACATGGGTCCATGTGGATTGAAAGTTTGAGTGGAGTTGAGTCATATAATCATAAGTTATAAGAAAAGTCCACATAATTTTTGATAATCCCACGTATAATGAAGTTTGCGCATATAATGAAGTTATCGAACCATATAATCAACTTGATGCATATAAAGACAATAGCCCATAATATAATGAGAAACATGCATAATATAATGAGGTTGTATCAGCATATAATGTAAGTCTACCATAATATAAAGATATTTACTCATCATATAATGTAAGTCTACCATAATATAAAGATGTTTACTCATCATATAATGAAAATTTTCATAATATAAAGAATCTGGTCCAGCATATAATGGACTTTTCTCATTATATAATGCACACTATACAACATATAATCAAATGTGAGCAGGATATAATGACGATGATGAATCAAATGTTTTTATTCCTTACCATCAGACAGCTTTGGCGTTCCATATCATGCTCCAAACAATCGATCGTGAAATAAAAAATCGAACAAATGGTCAAACGAAATACCGGAAATCGAAGATTCGTTTTAAACCGAATTCACCTACCATTTTCCTACCTGCCTATTCACACATGAAGCTGCTGAAAAAGCAAAGATTTGCAACGGCAAATTTGATCGACCTGTACAAAATGAGATTTATTATATACATATCTATTCTAACACACCCCGTCTATATATTCTAACACACATCGCCTATATAGCCAGTGGTAAAAACGTGTTATATTGTGCAACAATTTCACTGGGCGAATAAGCGTGACGTTACTTTGCGGCATTTGTGACGTCAGCTATCCCACAAAGAAGCGTTAGACGATGAAACGTCGTTTTAGCGCACAACAAACGTAATAAGTGTGTGTAAATACCAGCATTACAGTCAAATATTTGGCGGGATATCTGCAATGCAATGGCGGAAAAGTGAACGATATCGACGGTTTCAGCAACATTTATTCCGTTTATTGTGTGTTAGAATCGAAATAGATCAGCTCAAGTGCGTGAATTGTTGAGTAATAATTCACTGTTTGTCGGTCAGTTGTAAGAAGATAAATCACTCGCGCTACGCGCTCGTGATTTGATCTTCTTTACAACTGACCTCCAAACAGTGAATTATTACTCAACAATTCACTGCTAGAGCTGATCTATTTCTTAAATAGAAGCAAATGGTAAAGTGCATTGATATACTAAGAGATATATCACTGGGCGGATTAATGTGACGTTACTTTGCGCCGTTTTGACGCCATTTTGATTAAATTATGACGTCAGTTATCCCATAAGTCACGTTATTTTGACGTTAGACGGTGTAACGTCATATTAACGTGTTCAAAACGTAGCAAACATATGTAAACATTTGCGGTACAGTCAAAAGTTTAGCGGGATTTCTTCAGTGCAATGGTGGAAAAGTTGAAGAAACTGAAGGTTTAAAATGTATGGAAATAAGTTAGGGAACACTTTTAGCTCTTGGGAATCGTTTCAAAAAATCCATTTTCCCATTTTCTGGCGACACTGAAATTTTTATCAGAAGTATTTCATTCCTTGGCCTAGCGACAGGCCGATTTATGGACATTCACAACATTTTGTCCTTGTGCTACGGATAACACAATTTGTGCCATATATGAAAAACTCCTCTTTACTGAATACGAGTTTGCCTTTTTGCTTCAGCACTCCGCAAAACTCAACTTTTGAATGCGAAACAGGAATAGAATGTTGCATCTGATCGTTTCTCAATGAATAAACGACTTCAGATCTAAAAATTCATGGTTCATCTTCAAACCAACTAATCATACAAAATCTGCAGTTTGCCTTGATTTCTTTTTAAGGCAAAGTTGTTTGAATTTTAGCAAATAAAGCCGTAAAAGAATAATTCCGCTATGGCGCTATGACCAGAACGTGCATGTTTAAATTCCTAAAGGGTCATATCGAATATCTGGCCCAACGTTTACAACCTGCAAAATGTATAACCAAATAACAAACCGTGATCATGAAACCTACCCCCGGAAAAGTATGGATCTACCGCCGACAGTCGGTCAGAAAATAAAGAATTAATGATACCCAATCCACAGGCAAGTTCTCAGCTTGATGCTTAAGAAAAATTATGACAATGCGAGCTCACAGAATGAAGATATCGCAAAGAATATCAGCGCGTTCTGTAAATCTAGCGAAAAATTTCTGAATCAAAGATAGCCGCTGTCCGTCGCAGTTTATATTTGATGCTTACCACTGTTTGGAGGTCAGTTGTAAAGCAGAGCAAATCACGAGCGCGCAGCGCGAGTGATTTATCTGCGTACAACTGACCGACAAACAGTGATATATTACTCAACAATTTACGCACTAGAGCCGATCTATACACATGGAAATAAGTTAGGGAACACCTGCTATAATGTGACTTCTTTGTAAGAATAAAGAAGAATGTTATGACAACTTGACAGAACCTGTAGTATCAAAAGTTGTTTCTATGTAAAATTCACTACTAGAACTGATCTATTTCTTAACTACGTCATGAAATATAGAGAAATATTTATCAAATATACCATATATTTGAAATGTCATATTTTGACTCGTGAAAAACGTTATATTTTATATTTTCACATATGAAAATATAACATTTTTGGATTGTCTCTGCCTTTTCCATTTACTTACTGCACACAACTTCAGAATTTCAAACTCCTATAACTTTCTTCTTTGTTAACGAAAACATAAAGTGTGGGTATTCATTATCTCAGTTAGAACATGAGGATCATTTTGGTACCAAAGGTGTTAGATTGAACTTGATTTTATACAGTATTTTCGCATTACTGAGGAAAAGAGGAAAACACTCTTGTTTGGAGGAACAAATTATGAAACAGTATTATGAAATTCCAACAAAAATTTTGGCAGTACATAAAGCCAGTGGTACAGGAGCCCGCTAACAATTATTCTTCATACAAACGTCATGGTGGAATATTATTTTTCTTGCAAAATACACTAACCAGTCTGGTCTCTTATGGCAAACCGTAACTTTTGAAAGCTAAGGTTTGTCGTAACTTTTTCAAGTGACAGTTTTCATCGCTTAAATGGTGTGTTTTATGTCTCCTGATCTCAAAGTAATACATTACTGACCCCCACTGGTGGCCACAGACACTCCCTGACAAGATCACCTTGATAAACAATGGTCATTCCCATTTTATTGATGTAAAATGGCTGAAAACTGCATGAAAACATGGAATTCAATGGTAAGATTTGGTAATAAATTATGCATGTTTACCTAAAATATGAGTGCTTGAATGCTACTAACCATGTAATTTAAGGCTTCGTTAATTGAACTGACACCATTTTGTACTGATTACGTTTTTTTCTGGACTAGATTACGTTTTTAGAAAATAACAGCTTCCACTTTCAAAACACGAAAGTTACAATAGACTGTACTTTTTTCTGTGAAAGGTTACGGCTATCCGTGACCATTAAAATGAATGGTTCATCGTAACTTTTGTTTAAAAGGGAGGCTTTATAAATTGATTATGCTGATAAACATGATAAAGTGGTAGGCCTCAGGAAAATTGAAAAGAAAAAAAATGCGAAAACGGTGCGCTGCAATGAAATTGAACACTTCCCTTAATGACTTAGCGGCTAAACTAAGGGAACACGGTCGACATTCTATGCTTTCTTATCTTAGTTCTCTACCTATTGCTGCATTACGTTCCTTGAACACAGAGGCTAACAGATTTTACGATAGAAATCATCCAATGTACACGATGCTGCACTGCTGACAAGAAGTTATACTCAACACGCTCTTCGTCAATTTATCGATTCCGAACCTAATCATATACGGCATTTCATTTAAATTCCATTCATTAAAGGAATAGGCCCACAAACTGTTGTGTGTGCGTTTTATGAAAGCCTTCATGTAGCTGAACAGTTTGCAACAAATTTCATGAAAATCAACCAAGGTATAAGAAAATTATAGCGGTTTGAAAACTTTGATGGCCCAAATCCAAAACGAGGCTGTGAGGGTATGACGTCACTCCCTCACAATCCTGGAATTATAAATATCTGCCATGTGCATGCATATTAAAGCATGAAAGTTGTTGAAATACTTTTCATTCACTTAATAGAATCATACTGATCTGTTTTCGAATGTAACAACCCTATCCCCTAACTTAAAAAGTTGTAAAAAGTCAGAATTTGTAAATTTGTCAAATCCATATTAGTAGATTAAAACTTCTTTTAAATATTTTTTCACATAAAATAGCTTGTCCATATTGTTCGAATAAAGAAATACCAGAGGACCAATGGTCCTGTAAACGCTCACCTGAGATCTGCTGCATATACCAATAAACATGTTTGAATATTATGGTATTTAACTCCAGTGCAGGGGCATTTGAAGCCCTTGGGCCATTTTCTTTTTTCAGAATCTTCAATATTTTGTCCATTTGCCAATTTCCTGCTGGCTTTTCCTTCAAATGACATTTTAACAGTTTTCCCAATTCAAATGCACAGGCAACCCATGTTGACCTTACCATAAACTTGGTCAAGGTCATCACAGGATCATGATTTATATATACATTGGAGTACTTTAGCCATCGATGCTTCACGCCAAGTTTCCTTGAAATCAGTCTATTGGTTTCAGAGAAGAAGATTTTTGATGGGTTTATACCATATATGGGCATGGCGGCCATCTTTGTCATGTGACCTAGATTATTTATATACACATTGATTCCCCCATTCTGTAGATGTTTCACATAAAATTTGGCTTTGATTGGCCAAGCAGTTTCAGACAAGAAGACGTTTGAATATTATGGAAATATACATGTATATTGCCGCCGGGTGGGGGCACATGAGCCCCTGGGGTCCAATTTTTTTCAGAATCATTAATATTCTGTCCTACTTCCCATTTCCTGCAAGACTTTCACTCTAAATTACATTTTAAAAGTTTTCCCCATTCAAATGCATTGGCGACCTATGTTGACCTTGCCGTAAAATAGGTCAAGGTCATCACAGAGACTGGTTTATATATACATTGTAGTGCTTGGGCCATTAATGCTTCATGCCATGTTTCGTTGAAATCAGTCCACCGGCTCTGGAGAAGAAGATTTTTGAAGGTTTTTTACCATATATGGGCATGGCGGCCATCTTGGTCATGTGACCTGGATTTCTTATATACACATTTGTTCCCCCTTCCTATTGATGCTTCATATAAAATTTGGCTTTGATTGGCCAAGCGGTTTCAGAGAAGAAGATCTTTGAAATTGTGGACGGACGGACGGGCGTCGGACGCCAGATCATGGCCATCCTATAAGCTCACCTTGTGAGCCTAACGGCTCAGGTGAGCTAAAAACCAGAGGACCAATGGTCTTGTAAACGCTCAACTTAGATTTGACTATAATGGTTATATTCATGTATAGCCACTGGGCAGGGTCAGAATAACTCATAAATGTTCTATCTATTTGCCCATTTCCTGAAGTTTTTCCCTTCAATTATTTTAACAGCTTTCTGCATATTTACGTGACCAAAGCTGACCTTGTCTTAAAATTTGTGAAGGACATCACAGGGTCATGATTTATAAACACATTGTACATGTTCTACACTAGTCCCAATTAATACATACCAAGTTTGATTGCAATAGGTTCATCAGTTCCGGAGAAGATTTCTGAAGGGTTTTTACCATAAATGGCCATGGTGGCCATTTTGCTCATGTAAACATATTGGTTCCACCTTCATATACAGATGTTTACTTGAAACTTTGACTCTGATTAGCCAAGGGGTTTGGGAGAAGAAGAATTTTGCATATTATAATTATATACATGTATATTATCCCTGGGTGGGGGCAGTCCAACCTCTGGGATCCAATTTTTTTCAGAATCTTAAATCTGAAGTCCATTTGCACATTTCCTGCAAGATTTGCTCTTCAAATGACATTTTAACATTTTTCCCTATTCAAATGCACAGGCAATCTAAGTTGACCTTGTCGTAAAATAGGTCAAGGTAGTCCCAGGGTCATGATTTATATAAACTTTGTAGAGCTCTTCTCCCTGATGCTTCATGCCAAGTTTAAAAATCAAAGACCTTCTGCGTCTGTTATTTGTAGTCATGGTGACCATGTTAGTCATGTTACCTTGACCATTTTTACCATCTTTCACTGCCCCTTCCTAATGATGCTCCACATAAATTTGGCTTTGATTGGCGAAGCGGTTTCAGAGAAGAAGTTGTTTGAATATTATGGTCATATACATGTATATAGCCTAGAGGCAGTGGCAGACAACCCCCTGGGGATCAATTTTTACATAAACATTAATCTACCATCCATCTGCCTATCCCCAAATTCCCCCCAATTTAATTACATTTTACTAATTTTCCACATTCAAAAGAATTGGCAATCTAAGTTGACCTTGCCATAAAATAGGTCAATGTCATTCCAGGGTCATGATTTATATAAACTTTGCAGAGCTCCATTGTCTGAGGCTTCATGCAAAGCCTTCTGGTTCTGGAGGGGAAGATTTTTGAAGGTTTTTGCTATTTATATCATATACATGTATGAGTCATATACATGTATAGTCCAGGGCAGGAGCAAACAACCCCCTTGACAGGGGGCTGAACCACAGGGGGCTGAACCACAGGGGGCTGAACTAATGAACTCATAAACTGTGACCGTTTGAAAAACACTGAGTCGAACCAGGAAGAGCATATTTTTCCATATAAGAGAAATAAACAAACGCATGTGTAAGGCCAGTTTTTCCATCCATGAAGTTACGTAAACTGTATTACACATGCCTTTCCTGGTTCGTCCCGGCTGTTTTGTTAGTGTTGATTTTCAGTTCTTTCGTAAATATTATCATTGCAAGTCATGCGGTTTCTATTGGTATACAAATTCTGAGGGGTATTACAATCAGGAATTTGCCTTAAGTTTCACTTTCATTGGTATAACTGTACATGTACATCGCTCATGAAAACCTTTAGCTATGTTGCGACACACCCATTATATTGGTGCATCATGTTGGTGCTTTTTATTGATTATAAACTAGTACATGTTAAACAATACAATTTATAGTAATCTTAGGGACTGCTGCATTTTTATGTGATTTTATGAAGGGTATGGCGTTGTCTGTTCACCGCCCACACAGTCACTCATGAAGACTGGGTTTTGTCATGCACTGTCCACTTGCTTGCATACGTAACAATGTAGACCAAATCAACCGCGACACGAAAAAGCATGTTTCGTTTTTCTGTTGTTAAGTAACTTCTTTATGTGAATACAGATGCAAATCTGCTGTAGATGGTCAATGCTTTAACTGATAAGGTATCTCATCAAAAAGGTTTAATGCATACGCTAGCACGGCTTGTGCCTGTCTTATAGAACAGATATCCGCAAACATGCTTCCCCGTGAGTCCTTTATATTACGTACTCCATGATGATGATGATGATGATGATGATGATGATGATGATGATGATGATGATGATGATGACTTCGGAAAGTGTACTTT
The DNA here is from genome assembly GCA_964017185.1 of Rugalucina vietnamica. Classification (NCBI taxonomy): domain Eukaryota; kingdom Metazoa; phylum Mollusca; class Bivalvia; order Lucinida; family Lucinidae; genus Rugalucina; species Rugalucina vietnamica. The sequence goes on along the minus strand of OZ024881.1, from coordinate 17,401,399 downwards.
TTCACTTTTTCATTGTTACGAATCTTGTGTATGGCTATTTAAAGTGATAACTACCATAGTCAAAAGCTATGTGCCTTCACTGTGCAAATTGCTTGTCTTTGTTTTTACAAAAGGATGGTTCATTCTTACACATGTTAAATGCCCAGAATTCTCTTACATTTTGGTTGCACACAGAATCAAAACTTACCTACAAGGAAATTTTAATTAAATTCCAGTTGGTCAATACACATAAAACTAGTTTCAATACACAATAACAATTCGGTCTACTGACCTGATGCGCAACAAAAACGTGATTTACAGTAGAATTGACATGATCGAGCAATATCGCGAGAAAATGATCTCTTGTCTTAATTCCGTGAACTCTACTTTTCGGTATAATGGAACGCAAGTCAAAAGAACTGTTTAGATATTTATGCCTGATCAAATTGTCCCGAACTTCTGGAATAGCCATGATTTCTCATTTTACTCTACATGTGTTCCAATCATAGGTGGATGTGATATTTTCTCGCGATACGACTCCGATATCGCTTCGTCCATAATTAAACAATGTATGGTGGCTTATGTTCGCCACTTCAAAATGACTAGAAATAATTATTATGCATGCATCACTAATCCGTTCGTGGCTTATAACGATTGCAATTTATGTTTTTGATATAGTCATTGCTAGTCATAAACGTATACTTGTATATGGTACTTGATACTATTTATCCTTTGTTCCAAGTTCCATTTCATGTTGTTTGTTTTTCATCTCAAATATTATGTGTTTGTTCATTTTTGTATTGATTGTTTTTCAAGTTTTTTCTTTGCTCCACGGGGAATGTCATGAACATATTTTTACTACGATTGCTACTAAAGACTGGGTCCACGGTTATCCTATGTTGGTGATGTCCAAGCAGTTACGATGTATTATTGATTCTATAACGTGAATTTTAGCCATTTGTGTCTAGGACATCTCTGTAGCTCTTCGTCAGATGTTGCAAGCATAATCAGTTCAACTGTAATTTTAGATACATATAGCTTTTGTAGGTTCTTCCGCATCCTTTGGGTTGTATATACCGCATCGTTTAGTAAGTGATTGAACTTCAGCTCTATAGGATGCGGATCGGCTTGCATTATGCTCGTCATCTCAAGATAAAAGGAATAGAACATTTATCATTATTTGAATTATCCATTGTTTTATCTATTTTACTGATACGTTCAGGAAACATAGAACTTAATCCGGGTCCATCAACAGCTAATTCGGAATCTGTCGATGAATCACTCATCCTTAACTATTTTTCTATTGTGCTTTATAATATACAAAGTATACCAAACAAAGTAGACTTGATAGGTTCTGAACTTAGAAATTTAATGTTATCTGTCTAACAGAGACATGGCTAGGCCAAAACACGCCAGACGAAAATCTTAAAATAAATGGATATAAACTTTACCGAAGAGACCGACAGACAGACAACCATGGGGGCATCTGCGTTTACATTAAAGACAACATATATTCTCAACGAAGAGCAGACTTGGAAATACGTAATATCGAGTGCCTTTGGTTAGAGGTTAAATTCCATAACAAAAAATTTCTTCTTGGAACATTTTATAGGCCACCTCGTTCTCCTGCACAAACTTTATCGACAATAGAAGACTCTTTCAGCCTTGCAATTAATAGTAATATAAACGACGTATTTATTACAGGGGATTTTAACCTAGATACCATGAAGACCTCGTCTAATCAAAAAAATAAATAACATATGTCAATATTTTAACTTACATCAGGTAATAACTGAACCAACTCACTTCACAGAAGTTTCCTCATCTACCATTGATTTAGTATTTACCTCGAACAAAAACAACATACTTGCAAGCGGGGTCGGCGACCCCTTTCTTGAACAAAATGTTAGGTACCATTGTCCGGTATACTTCGTTCTAAATTTCCACAAAGTTATCTCCCCTGCTTTAAATAGACACATCTGGCTATATGATCGTGGAAACTACTTGTCATTTTCGCGTGATATTGCTGAAACAAACTGGGAAATATTGAAAAACGACGACATAAATATATATGCTAAAAATATAACAGACCGAATTACAAATTTAGCGGAAAAACATGTTCCAAATAAAACAGTCAAAATAAGACAGTCTGACCCGCCGTGGCTAACAAGTGAGATAAAGAAACTGATCAGAAAACGTAAACGTCTTTATAATAAATACAAGAATACTCGAAGTTCTGCAGATTTTAATAAATACAAACATGCAAGAAATAGAACAGTCGACGAAATTCGTAAATCAAAACAACTGGAAACAGATGAATTGTCAGCAAAACTTAAAAACAACAACATTAGACCGAAGGACTGGTGGAAAACACTTAAGCAATTCATAAAACCAGAAAACTCAGCATCTATCCCCCCATTGCTTAAAGATGACAAAATTTACACAGAAGAAATCGATAAAGCTTCCTTGATGAACGACTTCTTTGTTGGACAAACTATCTTAGATGAAAGTAAAGCATCCCTGCCTCCTACTGTTCCTCCATCTGATAATAACTTGAATTCTATCTTAACTTCACCAGCTGAAGTTGAATCTGTCTTGAAGCAACAGGACCCGACGCCATAAATAATCGCATATTGCGAGAACTAGCGACACCTCTATCTTTTCCTCTTAGCGACCTCTTCAACTTCTCACTGTCTACTGGAGAGATACCCACTATATGGAAAGAAGCAAATGTCACTCCTATTTTCAAGAAAGAAGATCCTTCAGTTGTTTCTAATTATAGACCTATCTCACTTCTTAGTGCAGTTGGTAAAGTTTTGGAAAAGTACATAAACACTTATTCAATTTTGTCCGTGATAATGATATATTGTCTGCCTTACAATCTGGATTCATACCAGGTGACTCAACAGTCAATCAGCTGATAGACATATACAACACTTTCTGTAAATCTCTAGACGAACTAAAAGAAGTCCGCGCAGTTTTTTGTGACGTTAGCAAGGCGTTTGATAGAGTATGGCATAAAGGCCTACTCTATAAACTTGAATCTATCGGTATATCTGACAATCTCTTATTATGGTTCAGTGATTATTTATCGGAACGCAAACAGAGGGTTGTAATACCTGGAGCTACTTCTTCTTGGAAATCTATAAAAGCTGGGGTGCCACAGGGTTCCATCCTAGGTCCTCTTCTCTTTCTTATCTACATTAACGACATAGTTGATGACATACACTCTTGTATAAGACTCTTTGCAGATGACACTAGCCTCTATATTATTGTTGACAATCCCATACAAGCAGCAGAAACACTTAATGCAGACCTAGCAAAGATACATGCATGGGCATCCAAATGGTTAGTGACCTTTAACCCTTCCAAGTCCGAATCTATTATATACTGTCTCGCAAAACCAATAAGCCTCTTCATCCACCTCTGATTATGGACCAACAAGTTATAAATGAAGTAACATCACACAAACACTTAGGACTCATTTTCTCAAACGATTGCAACTGGCACGAACATATCAATTATATCAAGTCAAAAGCGTGGTCTCGTATCAACATAATGCGCAAACTCAAGTTTCAACTTGATAGAAAATCTCTTGAAACTATATATATTTCATTCATCCGCCCTCTCCTTGAATATGCCAATGTCGTCTGGGCTAATTGTACTCAATACGAGTCTGAAGAATTAGAGAAAATCCACAACGAGGCTGCACGTATCGTCACGGGAGCTACCAAACTAGTCTCCATTGAATTACTTGAAGCTGACACGGGCTGGGAAAGTCTTGCAGCTAGAAGAGAAAAACATAAGCTTATACAGTATTATAAAATGGATAACGAATTGACTCCAGAGTACCTTTCTTCGCTTCTCCCACCTACTGTTGGTAGCACTACGATATCCGTTACGTAATCAGTCAAATCTTCAAACAGTTCCTGCCAGGTCTGAACAATACTTTAATTCTTTTCTTCCCTCCACGACCCGATCTTGGAATAGACTCTCAGAAGACCAGAAAAACTCCCAATCCCTAGCAGTCTTCAAAGCCAAACTAAATACCAATATAAATAGGCCACCCGCTCACTATTATTCAGGCTCTAGACTTGGACAAATAAATCACGCTCGCCTACGTCTAAAGTGCAGCTCTCTCCAACAGCACCTACACCACAAGAAAATAATTGATAATCCTCTTTGTGAGTGTGGAGCAGTGGAAGACACGGATCACTTTTTCTTAAGATGTAACCGATACAGAAACTTAAGAGAAGATCTATTAAATAAGATTTCAACATTCTGTCCGCCGACATTAGACGTTATTTTATACGGAAACGCTAACATTTCAGTAAATGAAAACAAACAGATTGCTCTAGCAGTGCAAGACTTTATACTTAAAACCAAACGTTTTTAATTTCAACAAGTACTCAAATGGTAATAGCTACGGTGTAGTATGGTTTCACCGTAAAATTCCTAGATTGACAGTTATTAAAAATTCCTTTTGTATAATTCATAAAAACTATATGAAAAAGAGCTACAACTAACATGGGTAATAACCTTACTAATCTGCTTTGGTAAAATCAAAATCTCCATTCCCCGTGGAGTATGGAAACTAACAGCTACATGTATTATCCCTACGGTATTATAATGTTTTCACCAACCAATACGACAATCACGTAAACTTAAGAGTACAGAGCACACATGTTTTTGGGAGACAGATTCAAATAAGTCTTAAACTTTTTTCTGATACCCATTTGTATGATCCATGTATGTCACGTATTGTATTGCTGTTTGTTATATGTCGTTTGTACAAAAAATAAAAGTTTAAACCAACCCCCTTGAGACATTTTTTTTTCATAAACATAAATATTCTGTCCATTTGTCTATTTTCTGCAAGTTTTGCCCTTCAAATCATATTTTAACAATTTTTTTCCATTCAAATGCATGGGCAACCTTTGTTGACCTTGCCGTAAAATAGGTCAAGGTCATCCCAAGGTAAAAATTATATAAACTTTGTAGAGCTCCATTGCTTGATGCTTCATACCAAGTTTCAAAATCATAGGCTTTTTGGTTCTGGAAAAGAATATTTGCAAAGGTTTTTGCTATTTATAGCTATGGTGGCCATGTTGGTCATGTGACCTGGACCATTTCTACAAACTTTCGTTCCCCCTTCCTAAGGATGCTCCACGTGATATTTGGCTTTGATTGGCTTAGCTGTTTCAGAGGAGAAGATCTTTGAAATTGTGAACAAGGGACTGACGACAGAGCATGGGTATACTATATATGAGCTCACCTGTGAGCCTTCGGCTCAGGTGAGTATAAAAAGGTTTGGTGAGTATAAAAAGGTTTCTGCTTACTATTTTTGATCCCTGAAAAAAGTGTTTCAAAAGTTTGTTTCTTTTTGCACTGACTGTATTTAACAGCTACTTTCACTTCTCCAATAATTCTGACTTTTCCTCTTTTATGTATCAAGTTTAAAAGTTTCTCAGCGTCAACAATTTTTCAGTCATGTTGTGACAGAGCAACCACTACCAGTACTCTAGTGAGTTAATGTGTCTTGCTTAGGGACACAACATGGTGCCCAGAGGTAATCAAACCCAGGACCTCTCAATTTGAAGTCTAATGCTCAACCACCAGGCCACCGACTCCCCTTTCCATGTTTTGATTTCATATGGCCTTATCAGTTTGCAGTGAGTATTTCCTTGTGCTCTTAAGTTTCATTTCCAGCTCTAGCTTCCACTTTTATCACTGGCTTAGCACATAGGAGTCACATACAGAATGTTCAATTTCACTGCTGTTTCTTCAGCATGCTTCCTCAGAGGGATCACCATTCTGAAACAAAAATACTACATCTGTAAAGAGAAAACTAGTGATACCAGATGTAGCCTACTATATTCTAAATCTTTAAACTGTTAACATTTTCAAATCCAACCCCAGGACCAATGGTGCTGTAAACGCTCACCTGAGAAAAATACCGATGAACTTGTTGCTTAAAATTTGTTTGATTATAATGGTCAAATACATGAATATTATAGCCCCAGGGTGGGGGCAAATTAATTGCTTTGATCATTTTTTTTTTCAGAATCATACATGAATCTTGGAAGCTTTTCCCTTCAATGACATTTCAGCAGTTTACAGTTTAAGGGGATACATCCGTTGTGGTTCTATTTTTTTGTTTTGTTTTGTAGTCAATTTTTGTGCTGTTTGAGCCTTATGTACATTTTCATATTTTTAGTTCAGTTTGGGTAACTAAGTGGCCACCTATTGGGGAATAGGTGCTCACTCTGCTTACGATATGTTTTCTTGGTATACGTACCTAAGTGTCATTTTAATGTTGTTTTTTTTTTTTTCAACCCCACTGTTTATGGAGTGGGAATATTGCACCATTATCCTTTCTGAAATGTAAAATTTTGGCTTAAATTGGTCTAATGGTTTCAGGGAAAAAAGATCTTTGACCTGGATCATTTATAACACATTGATTCCCCTTTCCTATAGATGCTACATGTAAAATTTGGCTTTAATTATCAAAGCAGTTTCAGTGAAGAACTATGAAAATTAGTGGACAGCAGATGACAAAGACAGACATACGGAGCCTCCTATCCTATAAGCTCACCTGTGAAATTTTTGGTTCGGGTGAGCTAAATGCTTCTATAGGCCTATAGGCTAGATCACTGAGAAGGAGCTGGTTATCTCGCTCATCATGTGTGTTGTTCAGAATTTTGTGTTGTATACTGTACAATAATAATACATGTGAGTACTTCTTTTTCAGCATACTGCATGGGTTGGTATTTTAAATGCAACTTAATGTTCCCACTTAAGAATTTGATATAATGATGAAGGTTTAAAGTACGTGTAGTGTGTACATGATTTTTCTTCTTTCTTTTTCTTTGATTTAATTTAATGTCCCAGTCAAGATTATTTCAACTCATAAGAGATTGGCCAATTGGTAGTTGGGGCAAAAACGCAAGAACCCCGAGAAAAATACCTGGTACACCCGCAAGCAGAACTTGCTTGTCTCTCATGTGCCCTGTGTGGGACTCGAACCCACACCAAACATTAGTGAAATGATCGAATGGTTAAGTGTGGTAATGAAGTATCAGCGCTCTAAACCAATCGGCCATGGGAGCCGCCCATAGAATATTTAAAAATGTAAAGGATGATGTTCTACACTGAAAAGCTTTAAAAACGCAAAAAAGAAAATTGGTAATTTTTTGCACCAAGGATATTTCAAGTCTTCCGTAACAGGTGAAAGGTATCAGTAACTGTACTCTGCTTCCATTTTTACACGAAACCGGCATTTGTAAAGTCACTGACCACCACAGGAATAAAAAGCCATTTTATACTTTTTGCCATGTGGCGTCACGTTGAATTAATGAAGAAAAACATTTGACCATTTCACACGGAGCTTGTAGTAATCCATATCTAAAAACACTTTAGTTTTCGTTTTGTTTCATTTTTGACAATTCTATGGGTCTTTGAAAATAAATTATCCAGCACAATTGAATTTTTACTAACTTTATGACGTATATGTGACGCCACGTGACGTCATAATTACCATTTTTCATCTATACGGCACTGCAGCAGTCCCTCCGAGGCTATTTAAACAGTGAAAGGTTGACACCGGTCTGATCAAACGAACTTTTCAAGTCAAGGCACTAATGTCTCTAGAGATTTGACGTAAAAACGCTATATTACGTGGATTACGTCGACAATCACCAACCAGCCAAGCTAGCATTATTGTCATGCAATCAAGCTAATTGGCAAAACCTGTGCTTTTAATGAAATAGCAATGCTCTTTGTGCCAAGGAACAAATTGTAGTCGTGCTCAATATCTTTTGCGGTTTTGGATTTTAGGGGTATAGCTATAGCAAGGACTGTAACTCTCACATTTCTCATTATTTTGATACGAAATTCACAGCATAGTTTTCAAACATATCAATGTTTATGTGTGTCAAATTTCATAAAAATCGAACTACTACAAGTATGAAAATACAATTGAATTACAACTTTTGCGTTTTTAAAGCTTTTCAGTGTACTAAACCTGTCGTCTAGAAATAATTGCAACATATATCAATTGATTCTAGTAGTATCTTTTTTATATTTCTGTTTTTGAGAACATTGCTGAAGCATTTGTACCTCAAATGATAGATCAAATGTGGCACACACTGAAGGATTTCTAGAAGGAACGAAGATTTTTTCATCTAGAAATTAACCTCAACCAGCTGGAGGACCTTCTAGCCCCCCTAGGACACAGTCTACCATGTCTGTCATTGTCTCAACAAGACTGCCTCTCCATATTACTCTACCCGATCTATGTATCAGGCAAGCTTCTAGCAGCGTAAAATTCAACTCAAACGAAGTGGAAGCACCACAATAAACCATATCTGAAATAGAACATCAGTTGATAAAAGACCTAGATATTGTACAACTGGTTTCCTCTCAACTCAGCTGTGGATGAAATTTATTCTGCTCACAATTTACAGCAGACTGATACAACTTGAACATTTTTCTTCACCAGGTAAAATGAATGCATGTTTGTGAGGTTAATTCAAATACACTTGAAATGTTGAAATTTGAATAAAAATAACAATATGTTTGTCCAGCAGGGTACGCTTAGCCATGTGTAAAGTGTTTCAGAAACGACCAGGATGTGCACTTATTGGAGCATGTGCGCTAATTAGAACAAATATTATGCTACATCTAGCTACCAACCTTATCACTGCATAGTTCTACCATTTTTTTGTAATGCATACAGTTAGCCAGTCACATCAGTTTCCACACTTTGTTAACAAAATGATGATGGAGTTGACTCCGAGTTCTGTATGGGCCACCTCAACCTGAGAACCTGAAAAAAATGCTATTATCTCAGTGGCATGAGACAACTTTTAGACTAGTTCGCGACTAGTTAGCAACACATTGGCAACAAAATTTAGCATTATGGATTTGCAATTTCTCACTGAATGGATATTTATAATATACAACAATTTACTAAGTAAATTTCCGCCTAATTTTTCAATTGTCATGATAGTAGTGCGACATTTGTGAGGGTCACAGGTTGTTCACACAAATTTTCACTTGTATGACAGTAGCGAGACATTCAAAAGTGTTTTTCTGTATGACATAAACTGCTGGGGATAAACAATGGACTACTTCATGCAAATGAGTAAAATGTCGAGGGTTCCCACTGAATTTTGAATTTGAGGGTACACTGGCTTAATTTTCTTAGTTTTATACCCCATATGTACCTAGTTTGTCAGGAAAGTTCGTGGACACCATTAATATTTTCAACAGGAAAAGAAATGCAGTCAATATAAATAAATCTGGGTTTGCAAAAATATTTCATGAGCAAATAAATGAAATTTTATGAAAATCTGAACAGCATGACATTTTCTACAGCCTTTTCTGTGCACCTCACTGACCCGGAGCAGGACAAGGGTCAACGTCACAGTGACGTTACATGAATTTTATTGCTGTCAGTGCCTTAGATATTTGTAACAAGCTCAACCGATGTTTCAGAGTTTTTTCCATTTAGGGTCCTTGGATTTTGAAACATTTTTATTATGTGTATCCAGCTGTCAAATGCAGATCTGTGCCAACTGTTGCTAAGTTCTCTGACGACCGCTTGAACATATGAAACCATTTTCATGCGCTGAGCATATGAGTGCCATTCCGCCGCCGTTTATCATCTTAGATTATCAATCGAGCATCCAAAAATCAACTATGCCACTTGTATACTAGTGACCGACAAGCTGATAGCTTTTATGTTGTTTGTATCATTTCAATTATAATTTTATGATTATCGGCTGTTCTCCAGCGTCAAATTAAGCCATTTTTTCAAACATTTTTAGACTGCATCCAGATGAAATTTTATTCATAGGTATCAAACTATACTGTCGCCAAGGCCCAAACATTCAGAAAATGTCATTGATTGGATGTCCTTTCAGGATCTAAAGATTTTAATGTTACAGCATACTTCAGTGCCATTTCACAAGCTAAAACAGAATGTAAAAAAAAATCATCACATTTTGACACCTGCCCCGCAAGGCCTTACCCTCAAGCAGAAAATTGGTCACATCGAGTGTGTTATTATTTCAAACTGCACCATATTTCTAAAATATACTCATAAGATGTTGCTGATTGAAATGATACAAAACACATCTAGAACAATGTGTTACTTTTTTGATAGCTAAAGTGTCTACAAACTTTCCTGCCAAACCTTGTATTGGCCTGTACAAGAAGTTACGCAAATTTTCGGGGTAAACATGTATAATTATATGGCAAATTTCGAGGGGGGGGGGGAGGGTAAAAAAAAACAATAGAGAATAAATGGGAAACCCTGATGTCAATATGGTGAACTCGCTGGACTGTCTACGTAAGGATACCATGACAATCCAAATAAAGAAATTCTGATTTAAATGTATCAAATTTAACACTAACAATCTGTCATAAATAAATACATGTATTGTTGAAGAAATGCAGTGTATGGATTTAAAAAAAAAACGTTTTTGTATACATTGAAAAGGCTACATGTACATTATTTCAATCAGTTTGTCAATACATGTTTCTGTTTTTTTTTTTTTTTTTTTTTTTGTTTTTTTTTTTTTTTTGTTTTTTTTTTTGCACTTGGCCTAACATTTGCAAATTTCGTACAATACAAATTATATAATACGGTTCACAATACGGGCACAGCAGGAGCAGACTGGCGCAGGGGTAGAGTGTTTGACTGCGGTCCCTGAGGTCGTGGGTTGAATCCTCTGCCCATACATGCGATACCTCCCTATTTCAGAGGGATCTCCCTATTTTTGACAAAATTTCCCTATTTTGAATTTCAGAATTTCCCTATATATATCTTATACATCTCCCAATTTCAAATCAAGAAATTTCTTCTTTGTTTAATCATTCTCCCTATTTGGTTTAGGGAAATCTCCCTATTTGGCTTCTCAAGAACTTATCGCCTGGGCCCCTTTCTTTGTGATATCTTTTCTTTAATGGTTTGCGAAATTTGTGAATATGCCGAAAGCAGGCACTCATGCAGGTTTGTTGACGCCTGTACCGCGAATATCCGAGCCTGAGATGTTAGCGATGCAGCCATGAGTCTATCCCCATGGGCAATAACTGTTGGAGTATCCCCACACTGCAGAGTAAATGACAGGGTTTTGATCCTGTTTGTTTTGTTTTGATTGTTTGTTTTCTTGTTACTCCCATCAATCAATTTCTGGTTATTTTTGGGAGGTGTACATTGTACACTCTGGTGTGTTTGCAAACTTTGCAGGATGAGCCTACATGCATGAGGATAGTGTAGGGATCTTTAACCTGCACAGGGGATGACTGTCACTGCACAGGGGGCCTCCAGTAAACGTCCCGATCCGAAGGACGGCGCACTGTAGGTGGGGTATGAAAGCCCCTGCCGAGCTGAGCTCAGTATACCGAGCCAGATTTTTGACTAATTATTGCTAAACACTCAATATCTTCATGGAAAATTATATACAGAATGATATTTTATAGCATTTGAAATGATTTTGTATGATTGTAAACAGTTTACATAAACTCAGTTATGCTAATTTGCCAAATTTATTGGATTTGATAGAAAATCTCAGCTTTTGTATCAGTCAAATTGAAAAATGCCATCAATGATCAATATCTAAAATAACGCATGTGCGATTTTATCTGTTTCACCACATGAAACCATTCATTTTTAGAATTTTAAGTTTAATTGGCGATTACAAGTAAAAACCCTGGCACGGCAGGGTCTTTCTGACGACTCGGCTCGGCAAAGACTTTCATACTCCACCCGCACTGTATCATGACATAATGACATTCCTGCAAATGACATGAAGGGAAGAGTGTTCGAACCAACAAATTTTCCTCGCCCCCGGCATGGATTGAACCAGCACAAAAAGCCAGTGCGCTAATCTCTCGGCTACCTCGCTTCCTTCCCCAAGAGAGATTTTCTATTGCAAAGGGCAGGGCAAAGAGGAAAACTCATAAAACGACATAAGTATGTCAAAGGACAGATATTCTGTCGTTTAACAGATTGTACCTATCTATACTTAGAAAAACAATTGAGGGATATGTTTTTTGTTTCGATTTCATTCCTAAAGGTATAAATTTTTCTACCCAAATAATTAATAGATATGTAGCAGAACCATTGCTGTGCAAGGATTCCATAAAATTTTCGCGTTGCCTGGAAGCGCTTCTCGCAGACTTGCAGAAATGATGGAACACCCCTAAAATTAAAGTTATCACTGCTCCCTAACCTATCCAAATCTTTCATTCACCCCGTCTTACTGGTTCATCCAAATGCAAAACTGTTTTGATAATCGAAATGGCCACACTTTAATGTCTAAAACGCACTTGGGGAAATTTCAAAAATCTGTGATTTTTGGTAAAAAAACACATTTTTTAACCAAAAATTTTTTTTTCGTTTAAAATGTTTCCCTTTGCGCTGTAAGTATGAAACTGAAATTCGTTTTTGAATGTGCGCTCTGGTTTTCTCAAAACAGCGTTTTTTAAAATGTGTTGACAAATTTTTAATCACGTAATGCAAATTCCCATTAAGGTAATGTTCAGTTCTTTAGCAAATGTTTTGAAATGCTGTAAAATCTAAACTAATGCCCGTAGCTCAAATCGGTTTTCTGTACCAAACTCGCAGCTTAAAGGGCAACGTTTTAAGCGAAAACAATTTTTTTGGTAAAAAATCGTGTTTTTAACCAAAAATCACAGATTTCTGAAATTTCCCCAATATGCATTTTAGACATAAAAGTACCGGCATTTCGATTATCAAAACAGTTTTGCAGTTGAATGAACCAGTAAGAGGGGCGGAATGGCAGAATTGGGTAGGGTAGGCAACAGTTGGAACTTCAATTTCAGGGATGTTCCAACGTTTCTGCAAGTCTGCGAGAAGCGTTTCCAGGCAGCGCGAAAATTTTATGGAATTTTTGCACAGTGATGGTTCTGCTACATATCTTTTAATTATTTGGGTAGAAAAAATTATACCTTTAACAATGAAATCAAAACAAAAACCATATCCCTCAATTGTTTTTCTAAGTATATGAAACGACAGATACCTGGATTTTTATCACAATTTTCACATGAAGGTGATTGTATATCCAGAGTAACAGCAAAATATGACTGTTGGACTTCCGCAGATAATGCACTAATCTAGGCATTTCTGATCTTCACTTAATGGTAGGTTCCATTGCAAATTAATGATTTCAACATGTATCTCAAATTCTCAATGTGGTTTTGTTGATTTGCATGTTTTTTCATGAAAACAACTTTTAAAACAGCATGTCTCTGTCGATTGACAGATAGTCATAATTCTGTGGTTTCATGAAGTTTCTCTGAGCAAAGGGTAGTAGTTCAGTGATTTTCTTTTCGCTATAAAACCGACTCCGGTTTTAAGAGTCGTTCCCAATGGCAAAAAGTATCTTTTTTCCCAAATGCATGGTTCAAAATTCCCAATCTGAGACAGTTTCCCAATCAGGCTCATAACTATAACCATGATTTATACATGTACTGTTAAAAGCATCAATTAGTAAAATAATCTGATATTTGTGACAAGGAATAAAGCTTATTTTCATGCGTCCCAGTCATATGTTGTTTATAGTGAGTGTCGAGATGTAAGAAATATTGCTCCCGTGCGATTTCTGTGCTAAAATTGATATTTTTGCTTTAAATGTTTGTTTATTTGTTATATTGTTGAAAAATTATGGGGTTCAATTTTTTCGACCCCTTGACCCAATTTTGTGGCCTTTTTCTTAAGACCACGCCCATTTTTATGATTTTTCTATACTGCAGACAATTATAAAGCATTTTCTGAATGAAAACTTTACTTTTGTGTGGTATGTTGCATCGAATGTATCATTTTGTGGCTTATGTAATGTCAGAGAACTAATTTATTACAGTTGTTGTTTACATTTTCTTAATTTTCTTCTAATTAAAAGTTGGTGGGGTAATTCAATGGGTATCAATGGGTATATTCAATGGGATATTTGGTTGGTTCGTTTACGTATACTGGCGGAGTAGAAATCAACATTGAATAAGATGAACAATGATAAAAAAAAAAGTTGCGCGTGCTATTGTTTAAGAAGAACCCATCTATTTCATTTTTATACGAGGGACATTCAATAAGTAGTGCGAACTCGCATGCATTTTGCCACTGATATGTCGGAAAATATTCTCATATCTTTATTTACAAAGCTATAAATAAATGTTTAAGAGTAACGCATACGTGTGTGCGCAGTGCTATATTAGATGTACTTATACAGATAATGCACGAGGGTCGTTTAATAAGTAATGCAGGTGCATAATTATGCCGAAGGAATGTGAAACAGACCAAAACAGAACAAGCGCTCAACTATGGAACGCCATAACTGTCTTATGTTAAGAACTGTCATTATATGCTGTTGAAATATATTATTATAGTGTCCGTTTGTCATCCCATCTTGTGCGCTTAGTATTATCTTGGCTCCATTCAACATGTTATCATGTCAACATTACATTTTGTTATGTTAAATCATCATTTTATTGAGTTCATATATAATGTTGTTATGTCCACTCATTATTTTGTTGGCTTCGGTTCTCGTGTTGTCTTGTCATTTTATTGTTTTGTTAGCTTCATATATTATCTTATTTGGTCAATTTATCATTTACTTCTTTTGATATGGCATGTTATCTTGTTCAGTTTCTATGTAATCTGGTTAACACTGCGTTCTATTGGCTCCAAGGATCATAAACTCTTCTATTGACCCTGTTGGAAATGTTGTCTTTTCTTATCATGATTCTGGTAGGTCCATATATTCTGTTGTTATGTCAACTTATTGTTCTGATGGGTTGTTTTGCCATATCATTTTGTTCTAATTTTATTATGGTGGTTTAAAGTGTGATCCTGTTTGGTGAATTAACAACGCACCTGCTAAAGATGACGTTATGTTCGCTTTGTTGATAATACTCGCAACTCAAATAACCGAGATGTTATCTCTTTTCATTATGCTTAAATGTCAAATTGCAATTCTGTATGCTACATCAATGCATTGTTTATTCGTTTCATCAGATTATTGTCTTCATTTGATACTTTGTTTGGGCAATTTATCGTTTTGTTGCCTCTATAGGACACGTTGTCCTGTCAACTTTATATGTTGTTGTGTCAAGATTACATTATGTTCATTTTACATGTTGTTGAAAATTAGGGTAAAATATGTCACCAGAAAACCGATAACTAAAGCCGGTATTTACTAGTCACTTCGGTCCATGACAATTTTCGGAGACGCATGAGAGAATAGCAGCTTCTTACAGTAGGCAAAATTTAAATAAAGAATAAAGTGGCAACAGATATGTGCTGCACTACCAAAAAATCCGTTACCGAATGCAGGTGCAGGTTTCATACCGATACTGACTCTATCTATATGACAGTCGATGCCTAAATATGCGTCGTCTGTAACCCCAGAAATGCATGGTATTGCCTATATATTCATTAGCGGAACCTGTGTATCTAGAACACTAACCACATCTACAGCATCTCTCTCTCTCTCTCTCTCTCTCTCTCTCTCTCTCTCTCTCTCTCTCTCTCTCTCTCTCTCTCTCTCTCTCTCTCTCTCTCTCTCTCTCTCTCTCTCTCTCTCTCTCTCTCTCTCTCTGGAGATTGTGGGGATATAAGCAACCGACTGCATATGCCTTGTTTCCAGCATGGTGTGCTTAATATATGCCGTACTGAGAATCTAATGCAATATGGGAAACTACTATAGAAACTAGCGATACCTACGGGTTAGCCAATGTCAGAAACAGAATAAACGAAATGTACTCGTATATTTTGTCTACATGGTCTGAAGCCGCGAGGTCTTGCCCTTAGTTGTTGCCCTGAGGGAAACCTATGCGTCTCGAGTGCTGAACTATAAACGCTGCCATTTAATGTAATGCTAAAAGTACAAAATTAAGAAAACTCAAGAAGATATGTATATATACTACAGTGACCCTATCAAGGGTGGAACCCCTTTATACAGATACAGATACATGTCTGTAAAGCTCGTCATCTTTGGTTTTAGTTGATGTTAGCCGGATGGCTACCTTGCTGGGAAAGAGCTAGTCATCTTGCTCTTCATCATGTTCATGCGTGCTGTTTGATTTTTTTGTTGATGTCTTGTATTGTTCACTCTTTCCCATCTGGTGTCTTTGGGCTGGCAATTCCTGAACCTTCTATTCTTATTCACGAGAACTCGACACGCCTTTTTAAGGAAGGTGATTCAGTTTACACGAGCGAGAGACAACCCGGGATAGAGAAAAGCAGACTATAAATTGAATATGATGATGATTACAGAACTATTAAAAATGTTCTCCAATTGGACTTAATGCCAGGCCAATACGAGTCAGGCTATGATCCTAGAGGACAAACTCAAAGTCATTGAGGACAACAGATCGGCTCTAATTTAGCTTAATACCCTTATTTGCCAGGATCTGATTAAGCATAACCTCTCCGCAGATTGGGAATTCCTCTACAACACCCCTGACAATATAAGATGTAATTACATGTAATTACATGTTAATATCTGGAAAGTCATTTTTACTCATTGACAAACCGAGCCTTCTCATTCGGCGATAAATAGTACTCGCCGACTTCATACCTTGGCCTAGCTACAGACCAATTTATGGAAATTCAGAACATTTTGTCTGTGTGCTACGGAGGATACAATATGCCATATGCGAAAAACTCTACTTTTACCGAATACAAGTTTGCCCTTTTGCTTCTGCACTCCGCAAAACTCAATTTTTGAAAGCAAAACAGGAATAAAATGTTGAATCTGATCGTTCTGAATGAATAAATGACTTCGGACTTAAAACTTCATGCTTCATCTCCAAACCAAGTAATCATACAAAATCTTCAGTTTGCACTGATTTCTATGGAAAGCAAAATTCTTGGATATTTTGCAAATAAAGCCGTAAAAGAATAATTCCGCTAGCACACTATAACCAGAACGTACATGTTTAGATTCAAAAAGGGTCATATCGAAGATCTGGCCCAACATTTACAACCTGCAAAACATGCTGAGAACATCCTCTTATAAAATTAAGTGCGGTTACCCGAGAAACTAGGTGCTAACTCGGGTTAGATAAGGAAGTGCGGTTTTGAGGCTTCCTGCTGATAACAGGTGGCTTTGATTCATTCTGTAGTAATTATTGCAATAAAATGTTGGAGTGGTCAGAGTCTGATATCTGCTTGGTCATTAAAAGGTAATCTGATACCACAATCAAAAGAATGGAAAATATATAAATTTTAAGTTTTTAAATTGTACAAAAAATTTAAGGCTATAGCTTTAAAGAGGGGGAAAAGTTAATTGAATTTTGTTTTTCAAACGTTAAATTTGACCAAAAAATAACATTTTTAATACATTGTTGAGGTAAAGAAAATGGACAAAATACAGGTAATTGTACAGGTAGCTGAAGACTCTAGGTGTTAATTAGTTCATTTACATAATAGGCGCATAACAGCAAGATAAGAATTCTTGTTTACAGATATAAGAGATGCTCTCATCATGATGTATACCAAAAGAACAAAACGTTGAGATGAAACCTACCCCCGGAAAAGTATTGACCTACCGCCGACAGTCGGTCAGAAAATAAAGAATTAATGTTTGAAGTTCCACAATCAATGTCTCAGCTTTATGCTTTCGAAAAATTATGACAATATGAGTTCAAATAATGAAGTTATCGCAAAGACTAGCAGTACGTTTCTTAATTTTAGCAAACATTTTCTGAATCAAAGACTGGTCGCTCTCCGCCGCAGTTTACTTGTATGAACATGCTAACCATTTTCACATAGAAGCAACTTTGGAGACTACAGATTCTGACAAATTGTCAAAACATTCTTCATCATTTTTACAAAGAAGGATATATACAGTCCAAAGTTGGTAGTCACATTATTACAGGTGTTCCCTAACCTATTTCCATGTGTATATTTGTTACAAATTCTTAAGGTCAAGCTCTTTCAGACGTATTCTTCAAAGGTTGAAAGCAACCAAATGCCACACATTCAGTACGTAAATTCATGATGTCCAACCCATTTGTTACCCCCAGGCAGTTCATTTCATACAATGACAATTTACATATGAGCCGCTGCATGGGAACACCATCAATCTGCATAGACAAAAACAAAGGCGCAGATCAGCCTCGCAGTAACTGCGAAGCTGATCAGCGCCTTTGTTTTCGCTAATAGTACAATTCCTCTACTTTCTAAATGCAAAACTTCTACCCTCTCGTCATCTTCTGTGACTGTAAAGCCCGGTTTGTGTCGGACCTGTTTGGAACCCAAATTGTTGGTTTTCTCACGCACATGCTCATATTATATCAGGGGAAATATTTACATATTCAAAAGTAGGAACAAGTCTCTCCAATCTCAGTTTCCTTATGATGGTACCTTCGAAATTCGGTGTAGTTAATGTTTAGTTGCAAAGTACAGCTCTCTCTTTCATCTCAGGTTCAAATCAGTTCTTGCACATGTTCACTGACATATGCACACTGGTCAATGTAAAAACGCATAGGCAACATCTGAAACGCACAGGCTCCCGTATTGGAACGCACAGGCTACCTCTTGAAATGGCGGACAGGTGAAAAAGGTATGATACATACTTTCTAATTGTTTTACCGTTGTTCAATGATTGCAAAATCTGACACATGCCTTTAAATACAGTAAAATGCCTTCTTTTTCATCAATTTGAGTTTAGTGAGACGCATCTGCGTTGTTTTGGACTGAGAAGCCAGGTGCGTTGTAAATGAAATTCTTAAATATTTTTTCCTAAAAAGTAGTGACATTATTTTGGTGCCTGCCTTTCGTCTTCATTATCTTGGCTTTTAAAATTCTTGGCAGAACAAGAGCTTTGATCTTGTTTTTAAGAGTGAAATCGGTAAATAAAAGGCAGTTTACCTACAAAATACCGTTACATGAAAAAGTAAATTTGGGTCTATTTTTTCATTTCGAAATAAATTGACTTAAATTTACTACCCTAGTAAAGAGAAGTGAATAGGGGATGTGTCAGAGTTTGCAATCGTTGAACAACGGCAAAGCAATTATAAAATATGTATCGTACCTTTTTCACCTGTCAAATATACGCCATTTGAAGAGGTACATGTAGACTGTGCGTCATAATACGGGAGCCTGTGCGTTTCAGATGTTGCCTATGCGTTTACATTGACCAGTGTGATATGCTGTACTGATGCATAATTCAGAAATTGGTCACGTTTATGCGTCAGCCACTGTCTCAGCATTTTGTAGGGATGGATATCCCCAAAGCACTCATGGTACTTAAAATTATCTATCCTGCCTGGTTTCTATTTGAATCAAATTTAATCTTAAGAACTGTATTTTATTAAGGATTTCCTTTTCTTCATTGTTGAAAAAATGGGTGCTCGAATATAAATGCTTAAGGACTTGTACCAAATTGTTGTTTGGATACAATTTTCATACCATTTTAAAGAGGTACAAGAAGGCAAAGATCAGGAAAAGGCGCAATCAGAAAAAGATTCCCACACCAAAAACCGAGGTGGGAAAAAACCAAACTAATAATCAGGTACTTATACCATGAGAACATATCGTAAGCCGAATGAGCAGCTATTTTCCCAATAGGTGGCCACTCAGTTACCTTAACTTAACTACAAATATGAAAACATACATAAGCCGCCAACAGCACAACAATTATAAACACCAAGACATAAAACAAAAAGAACCACCACAGAATATCGCCTTGGAACGATCAGTAACACAAAGTCACTGGCGGGGTTAAATCGATTTTACATGGCCATAACCTCATCCTCAGCTTCTGCAGTGGTTCATAACATTTAGTTAGTTCTTTAGTCAATGAATCACCAAGAACAAACAAATGATAATAAACCTATTTCCATGTCTATTGAGGGTCATTTGATAAGGGACAGGGTATTAGAAAACCTAGTGCCCTGACAATGACTCAGAATACAGGTAGGGGCCAAAACAGGAAAAATCAATATTAATTGCAGAGGGAGGCAATTTTATTGCACAGGTTATCAGGAACCATAAAATCAATAAACAGTGGAACTACAAATATTATCCTTTAGGGGCCTCTTTATGACCCCCTGCAGAGATGTGATAATCACCTCATTATGACAGTCCTTTGATCTAAGGACCATATTGCGCCATTAGGGGTCATTAACCGAATAAACAGTGGTACCACTTTAGCTTCTTCAGAAGTAGGTCTTTAAACTGCAATCATCTATGTTTTACAGCCCCTTTCACTCGAGTTTGCCGTTTGAGCATTTAGGTCAATCAAATTTGTTCACTCGAATTTGCCGTTTGCCGTTTGAGCATTTAGGTCAATCAAATTTGTTCACTCGAGTTTGCCGTTTGTTTGTAAATCAGGTAACTTTTTATTCTATTTTAGAACTTAAACAGTGTCCCAGGTGCAAGGTGTTCTTAAAATCAATTCAGCATTTATCTTTAGGTAATTATGTCACCTCTTCTGATAAAAACATTGTTATTGTTTGGTTAAAGCACATTTTATTTCAAAATTCTTTGCCCAACATATACAATGCATATTAATAACACACACTTGTAACAGGATAGACTCGGACAAAAGCAGAATTTTATTTATTTAAGCAGTTACCTGATGGCAAAAATTCCACATAGTAAGTTAAAAATTTCATTCGAGTTTGCCGTTTTAGAGGTCATTTAGTTTGAAACTGTCACTCAAATCAGCAGATCAATCAATCCAGATGTCTTTGTGGACAACATGAAAAGAAACTCAGATCTTCGGAGCACATGGTCTTCTTGTGTGATGCATAGCGTAAGGCGACCAGTGATCGATCAGGGACCAGTGATCGATCAATTAGTGGTTATCGGCTATTAATTCTTAAAGGATACCTGAAGAAAATCTTTTGCTAGTCTCATCTTAAAGCGCATTATATTACTTTACAAACACTAATATAAATTTATTTGGAAAGCTTTTCTATCTTGCATTTTCTAGCACTTCACGAAGAGGGGGTCTTACTTGTACTGCTTAAAAGCGGTGATTGTTCAATAAATTCTTCAAGATGAAACAACCTGCATTTGTTCCGACTGGCTAACTTTTTTAACTTAACTGTATACTTAACAAATCTGATCCACATTCCAAATTGTAAAGGACAACGCTGCGATTAATGGAAGATTTCTGTGATTTTCGAGCTATTTTTGCAACAGTTTTCCATTGTTTCTATGGACGTTTATACTTTTCGACCACCTCATTTCGCTGCTTTATTTCTTTTAACTCACTGAAAATTTCCAAACTGTGTTTCGTGGCTAGAGGTAAACAATAATTATTCTTTCTAAAAATGTACATACCTTCCAAGTTAGCCGCGGTTTTGGAGAGAAAAAGAAGGTGATCGATCACTGGTCCACCTGACCCTGATTAACGCTGCATGATGGTGGATGTGTTAAAATGACGTCACTGAGAACGTGACGTGATGACGTCATAAACTGACATACTGGAAAGCATGGCGAAGGTTCAAGCTTGGATATGGTATGTACAGATACATTCTCCAATGCATGTCTGATCCGCAAATTTATCAAACATGGTTATTTTTGATCGATCACTGGTCCCTTTACGCTATGCTCAAACGGCAAAGTCGAGTGAATGGGGCTGTAACTGGGGTTAAAAAACTTCACAAAACACTTCACATAGAAAGAGAAAATGTGAGAAACATAAATTATCACATACTTACACCTATATTTCCAGAGAAAACCTCAAGTTTGCATATGTGATAATGTGTTTCCCGCCCTCTGGTTATCAACACATGGAAATCGTGCATTTTGAATGGAGAGAGGTTATCATGCCCGCATGCGACGTTGTCGCGCGACGAAATATGTGACGTCAAGTGAAATGACGTTACGTCATTTTAATGGCGCCGTTTTCTTTTTCTACACAGAAAATCGACAGTTTTTCGCATTTCTTCATAAAATTTGTTGAATAGAAGATTTTAAGATGTGATAAACAGATTATAACATGGGCATTTTGGTCATCGCCCTTAGTATCAACCCACGACCATTATCAGCCCTCGAGCTAAAGCTCTCGGGCTTGATAATGGAGTCTCGGATTGAAACTGCGGGCGATAACCAAAATGCCCATGTGATAATCTCTAATTACCACGAATTTCGAATTGCCCCGAATTTCCGCGAAGGTTCCGCCATGT
Organism: Rugalucina vietnamica; assembly: GCA_964017185.1. Lineage (NCBI taxonomy): Eukaryota > Metazoa > Mollusca > Bivalvia > Lucinida > Lucinidae > Rugalucina > Rugalucina vietnamica. The sequence goes on along the minus strand of OZ024881.1, from coordinate 17,379,253 downwards.
CACGGAGCCATATATTCCATACAACATTTTGATACAAATATACAATTATAATATATAAAAATTAATTAGTTGCATGATGACCACCAAGAGAGGATCCAAGAAAAGCTCCAGGGGTGGCAAATCTGCGCGTGCACCGGGGCGGGGATGACACTGAAGAGGTTACCTTTTTTCTCTATATTTTGTGACTCGATTTATTGCATCTTTAAAAAAAAAACACAAAAAAAAAACATCACAACCAAACTGTACACATATAGTGCATCTTACTATTTGTTAGCTCACCTGAGCCGAAGGCTCACAAGGTGAGCTTATAGGATGGCCATGTCATCCGTCCGTCCGTCGTCGTCCGTCGTCCGTCCACAATTTCAAAGATCTTCTCCTCTGAAACCGTTTGGCCAATCAAAGCCAAACTTCGTGTGGAGCATCCTTAGGAAGGGGGAACGAAAGTTTATATAAATGGTCCAGATCACATGACCAAGATGGCCGCCATGGCTATAAATAGCAAAAATGTTACAAGATCTTCTTCTTCAGAACCAGAAGGCCTATGATTTTTAAACTTGGTGTGAAGCATCTGAGAATGGAGCTCACTACAAAGTTTATATAAATCATGACCCTGGGATGACCTTGACCTTTTTTACGGCAAGGTCAACTTATGTCTCCCATGCATTGGAATGGGAAAAAATAGGAAACTGTAATTAAATGGCAGAAAACTTGCTAGAAATGAGCAAATGGACAGAAGATTTATGTTTAAGAAAATATTTTGGGCCCAGGGGGTTGCCTGCCCCTGCCCCGGGGCTATATACATGTATATGACTATAATATTGAAACATCTTCTTCTCTGAAACCGCTAGGCCAATCAAAGCCAAACTTTTTGTGGAGCATCCTTAGGAAGAGGGAATGAAAGTTTGTATAAATGGTCAAGGTCACATGACCAAGATGGCGGCCATGGCTATAAATAGCATTTGTTTTTTAAAAAATCTTCTTCTTCAGAACCAGAAGGCCTATGATTTTGAAACTTAGTATGAAGCATCTGGGAATGGAGCTCTACAAAGTCTATATAAATCATGACCTTGGGATGACCTTGACCTATTTTACGGCAAGGTCAACTTAGATCGCTCATGTATTTGAATGGGAAAAAAATAGGAAAATGTCATGTAATGACAGAAAACTTGCTAGGAATGAGCAAATGGACAGAAGATTTATGCTTATGAAAATATTTTTGGCCCAGGGGTTGTCTGCCCCTGCCCCGGAGCTATATACATGTAGATGACCATAATATTCAAACAGCTTTTTCTCAGAAACTGCTTAGCCAATCAAAGCCAAACTTTATGTGGAGCATCCTTAGGAAGAGGAAATGAAAGTTTATATAAATGGTCAAGGTCACATGACCAAGATAGCCACCATGGCTATAAATAGCATTTTTTTTTAAATCTTCTTCTTCAGAACCAGAAGGCCTATGATTTTTGAAACTTGGCATGAAGCATTAAGGAACGGAGGTATACAAAATTTGTATAAATCATGACACTGGGATGACCTTGACCTATTTCACGGCAAGGTCAACTTAGATCGCCCATGCATTTGAATGGAGAAAATTGTTAAAATGTCATTTGAAGGACAAAACTTGCAGTTACTTGGCAAATGGACTGAATTTTTATGATTTGAAAAAGACATTGACTCCAGGAGTTATTCTGACCCTGCCCTAGGGTTATATACTTGCATTGTACCATTCTAGTCTAACAAGTTTATTGGTACATGTATATATCTCAGGTCTCAGGTGAGCGTTTACAGGACCATTGGTCCTCTGGTTTCGAAATCGCACCCAATTCTTAATCCCATGCGTACTGGATGATCGTATTCTTTGGAAATTTAATCGTATGCTTTTGTGTCCTTCTTAAGACGTATGAAATATATTCATATAAACGCCATGGTTCCATATCATATAAAATGTTTGGGAAATCAGCATTAACCTCTATTACGGCCCGTATGCGTAACCAAACGTAGTAATACTTAGTTAAATCGTAGTAGAGTGTGTCAATACAAAGTGATACCTAGTAATACCTGCTGAAACCTACTAGAACCTATCAAAACGTAGGGTAACACGTAGCAAGTCGTAGTAAAACGTATTGAAACGTAGTCCCTGCGTGTTGATACGTAGAGTTCCACCGGGTTATAATTTACGTTTTAGTACGTATTTGTTACGTATGTACTACGTTTTACTACGATTCGACTACGCTTTGCTACGTTTTACTACGTTTTACTAGGTATAGTGCCACGTTCGAACTGTTTTTTTAGTTCGAACGTGGCATGGGCCAGGTATATAGCCGTATATAGCCGTATGTAATACGTTCCACTACGTTGTAATACGTTTTACTACGTATATTGCCGTATTGCTACGTTTCAGAAATGTAGTAAAACGTAGGCCTCGAAACGTGACAGTGTGACTGTAGCTTGTTATACTATACCGTCAACTGGCTATATGCGCTGTGTATAGCCAGTTCGTGACACGCCATAATAATTGTATCCATAATTTTGTGAGTTTGTTAAGGCGAGGAATAAAAAAAACACCTGTAAAATATATTTGAAAACGTCATAATTTCACGAAAAATAAAATTAAAAAATTTAATGGATTTCATCTTGACACAGTAGCAAGAAGAGATGACAGGGCAAGTCAGCATATATATCACAGTCGTATACGTGATCTCGTGTAGACTTTTTGGTACCGGTGTAGAACGTTTCAAGAAGGCGGCGAGTCAAATAGGGAATTTGTAAGTAGAACTACCATTTCATTTGTAAAAAAAATAGTCAGTTTCAATGCTAGGGGCCAGTCCCAGGCACTGTCACGCTCGATTTTGAAATTGCCATTACGCAGTCTGATAACTAATCTATAGCAAGAATTTGGCTGAGATGAGCGGGTGTCTTGCGCGATTTTCAATTTCAGCGCAGACAGGCCAGGTTTTCACTTCTTTTTGTCTTTTTAACAGCTAATATTGTCACTTTTCTACAAAGGTAAGAATAGAGGGACCAGAAAACGATGCAATTAAATTTAAAGTCCCAACATAGACACCAGGTGGGAAAGACAATACATAAAACACAACAAAACTTTTAAGATAATACACACGAAGAGCAGAATGACTTGCTATTGCCCAACCAGGCAGCCATCCGGCTACTATTAGCCTAGACCCCAAACATTCTGCCTAGCCATGGCCGCCCATAGAAACTGACATAGAAGAAAATACTCGAGCTTGAATAATTCGGCAAGGCTACTGTGTAGAGACCAGCAGGTGAATTATGAGCAATTAGTAACAGAGTAGACGCAGATTTTGTATACCGTGTAGAACCACAATGCTATAAGTGCCATTGTCTAGAGCTTTGCCTGATTTAAGCTATACTGTATATACTGTATGTGGGACGAGTATATTGATCAATGCTGAATGCAAGCCACTATGCTAAATTGCAGCAACCAATTGAAACCTCTTATAGGTTCTTTCTCTATGCTTCGTCTCTTAAAGACGCAATCAGTATGCACTTAATCCTCACAAGGAGATGTTGCAGTGTATGAAGGAAGAAAGCGTGTTCTTTTTACAGCACTATATTTTATAAACCAATGGTCAGATTTTAATCAATCTCGCAGATACACATATATTTTGTAGGGGGATAGCTGTACCGGAGAGTATGGTGTAAATGAAGATGGGTCGCTTCCTGCAGGACTCAAGGTATAGCCACTCAAGTTCGCCGACGCCACTGGTGTTTCATCGTAGCCTGCACGTCCCCCTGGCTGTACACAGTCCTTTGCAACTTCTCCGTCTCAGAAATCTGAGTGTCATTACTTTCGTTCATAAAAAATATTTCAACCTGAAAAACATGGACAAACTTGAAAAGTCTCCCCGTACATCCATTATGCTCTTATTTTTTAATCCTCAGGGATTGCTTGCAATCAGTTTGCATTTTCCTATCTCTACTGGTCGGATCGTTCCAAGGCGATACTTCTGTTGTGGTTCTATTTGTGGTTCTATTTGTGGTTCTATTTGTTTTATGTTTTGGAGTCGATTCTTTGTGCTGTTTGAACCTTATGCACGTTTTCATAGTTTTAGTAAAGTTCGGGTAACTGTGTGGCCGCATATTGGGAAATAGCTGCTCACTTGGCTTACGATATTTATTCTAAGTATAAGTGCCTTACTGTCAATTCAGTTTTTTTTCCAAACTCGGTTTTTGGAGTGGGAATTTGTTTCTGATTGCGCCTTTTCCTGATCATTGCCTACTTGTACATTTTCCTTTTAAATGGAAACTTTATACATATGAAGGGTGTTCAATAAATTCTCGGAATGATCTAGTCATGTCCTTATTTTGTAAATTAGCTGAATTTAATTGTGTTTCTCCTCTTGATTCGTGGCATGAAGGGGTTGAGTCTATCAATGCTACACACCAGATACAACAACACCAACAATTACAAGTATTCATATACTGTATTAACGAAGCTCGTCTCACGAATCAAATAGCCTAAATGTAATAAGTATGGCTAAACCTAGACAAACCTCTTTCAGTTTCATTATCTAAATATAGGTAGCATTAAAATACTGTCCAGTGTGCGAAGAATATGGACATGCGCAGACAATGCTTTCAGTTATGATTACGCCACGTTTAGCATTTTGGTTGGTTGTATCTATATCTTTATCTTTCTTACATCTAGGTGCTAGTATTTAAGGAGATTTTGTTTATCTAGAGCCAGCTCCAGAGTAGGAAGAGCAAGAAGCCTCCGTGGTGCAGTGGTTAAGTCACTCGCCTTGTAAACCAGGGGTGGCAGGTTCGATCCCGGGCTTCTCCAAAAACAACAACTAAAAACCAACCTCCCGGTTGAGCCTCCGGGTGCTCCCGGGACAATAAACCCACAAAAACAACCAACTATAGTACTGGTCTCGCCAAGGAAAAAAAAAGAAGAGCAATCCAGTTTATTTTTTGAATTGATGCTTAACGTCCCAATCAACAGATATGGTCATGTTGGGACGTCACCTCTATTTTATGGGACGTTTACCGAAAGTTAGGATGACGACATCCAAAAACTGTTTCAAATATAACCACCCAACTAAGTCAAAAAGGCTTATATGTACGAATGGTTATATGTACGGATGAAACCACTTTTCATGGGCAAACCCAGACCTAAGCGGCTAACAAGTAATCATATGGTCAGTCAGTAGCGAAGAAGCTTTGCCTGGAGACACAAGCAGCCCATCTATTTCTTTAAGCTCCAAATGGGCGGGTCCCATACAGGTTTATGATTGTACGCGGGAACAATATGTACTTGTAGTCTCTTTGAGCTGTGATCTGCCGGTCTGACTGGTAGCGACTTCCTGATAATCTACATGATATCCAAAAACTGCGTCTACACGGTTACTAAATCCTCAAAATTGACCTGTCTACACGGTTGCTGGCTAAAAATTACTGGTCTCTACACAGTAGCCTGATCGATATATTCAAGTTCAAGTATTTTCTTCAATGATAGTTTCTGCGGGCTTCCGTGGCTAGGAAGAGTCTTTGGGGTCTAGGCTAATAGGCTTTTGTAGAAAAGTAACGATATTTGCAGTTAAAAAGAAAAGACAAAAAGTAGTAAAACCCTAGCTTGTCACCGCTTAAATTGAAAATCACATAAGACACCTGCTCATCTCAGCCAAATTCTTGGTACAGTAATCAGACTGCGTAATAGCAATATCAAAATCGTAAACGCTGTTTTTTCCGAGCGTGATAGTATCCGAGACTGGCTCCTAGCATTGAAAATAACTGATATTTTACAAATGAAATGGTACTTATAAATTCCCTATTTGACTCGCCACCATCTTGAAACGTTCTACATCGGTACCGGTACCAAAAACGTCTACAAGAGAGTATATTATATAGAGATAATCAAATGATACAATGACCTTAAGAGATACAAACTTGACAAAAGAAGAAATATCATTGCAAGTGAAGCACACAGAATAGCGATTTGATATTAAATCACAAAGTAAAAAGACAATACATTAATTATTTTACATGCGCATACGATCAATGGAGCAAAGGGGCACAGGTATAACAGGATGCCATGCTATATAAACTCAACTGAATGAAAAAATCACCAAACAGGATAACATATGAACCCAACAGAATGATTTCATAACAAGACAACATGACACACCAAGTCAACAGAATAATGAGTGGACATAACAACATAAATGATAAAGCTAACAAAATACTAAGATAGCATGTCAAAATGATGACTTGACACAACAACAAAATGAACAAAGCCAATAGAAGAGTTTTATGATCCTTGGAGCCAATAGAACGCAGTGTTAACCAGATTGCATAGAAACTGAACAAAATAACATGCCATATCAAAAGAAGTAAATGGTAAATTGACCAAATAAGATAATATATGAAGCCAACAAAACGATAAAATGACAAGACAACACGAGAACCGAAGCCAACAAAATAATGAGTGGACATAACAACATTATATATGAACTCAATAAAATGATGATTTAACATAACAAACTGTAAAGTTGACATGACAACATGTTGAATGAAGCCAAGATAATACTAAGTGGACAAGATGGAATGATAAACGAACACTATACAATATCTTTCAACAGCATATAATGACAGTTCTTAACATAAGACAGTTATGGCGTTCCATACTCAACCGTTGAAAACGCCATCCTACGTCATGTTGCTTTAAGTATTAAGTTACTTGTTTGGTTCTTATGAGTCATCATCACGGTCCATGTTAAACGAATAAATCACAATCTAAGGTTTTGGTAAAGCACATTTTAACAGGCATGGGTCTAAAATTACCTGAATTGACTTCCGGAATGGACATGTATTTGTGGCCTGGGGGTAATTTTCTTTTCTTTTGGAAAGACAAGGTGATCTCGAATATGACCAGAACATGTTCAGCCCGAGAATACACGGCTAAACCTAAATTAAGAACCGTAGTTTGTGTTCCTATAGTTGCCTAGCTTAGATACTTATGTAAGCTGGGTTGCTGCCACCAGTCAATATTCGCTCCTTGTTTAGCAGAAACCTTGGTGATCTCTATTTATCATGAACAGTGGACCCTCTGAAATAATATAACATGGTAATAACTCTTTCCCAATATTGTACTATCGTAATCGCAGCAGACTACGTTTCTGTCAACTTCGGAGAGCAATGTTCCAGTACCAGTTAGATATTCTGGTGTTGAATTCTGACTGGTCAGTATCAGCGTCCAAATAAAGGCGTTGTATGAGAACAAAGAGGAACATTTGATGACGACTATGCATTTTAATCTCCTTAATTTCAAAGTAATGAGTTTATAAATACAATTCGTCTTCATTTGTTTGAATTGGTGCGCTGTGCTGTCAACAGCTGAGATCACGTCGGGCCGTTTATTTATTTTTTCCTTTCGATGAACACACAAACGCACCCATACAGAGAGAGAGAGAGAGAGAGAGAGAGAGAGAGAGAGACAGACAGACAGACAGACAGAGACAGAGGCAGAGAGAATGAGTTAGAATGAGTGGAAGAGGGTGTAAGAGAGGTCAATAATGTTGTTTGCGTTGTATGATTTGATGGTTAGCGTCACATTTACAGCTATGGGTATGACTGGTATATTTGGATTGCCTTCCAGCATCAGGGCTTTAAAAATTTATAGGTCACAAGATGTCTCCCGCACAGAGCTGCTAAATCTGACCACATGAACAATTGTTAACCGCTTAGATGGTCTATATGCGCGTGTCCAATAAAATTTATTTTGTTATACTGATCGGTACTGAAGGGAATAGGTGCGCCATTTCGCCCAAATGTCGAAAGGAAGTTCCGTGAAAACTGCGACAAAGACCACCGACGCCTGTCAAATGCACTGGCCCAGATTTGAGACTGGACCGCAGCGGAGACAATTACGTTTGCTATCAAATACGCTATCTAGGCCTCAGTATTCTAGACATATCACTTTAAATCAATAGTACAATTCAAATTGTAAATGAAGTGAATTAGACAACAAATTGTGCTAATTGTGTGACCAAAGAAACACGTACAGGGCGCTCTTTTTTGCATCAAAACGACACTTTGTGTTTAAAAATATATATTTTTGTTTTGTTTGTTTGAGTTGAAGCTTAACGTCCTAGCCAACAGCAATAGTCATGTTGGGACGTTGCCTTCATTTTATGGGACTTTTACCTTAAATGAAGATGTCATGCCAACCAAAACGTGCTTCAAATGTAGCCATCCAACTAAGCCACTAAGGCTTGTGTATGGATGATTCTACTTGAACCACTTTTCCTAGGCAGCTTAGACCTGAGTGGTTAACCAGTAAACATATGATCAATCATTATCGTAGAAGCTTTGGCTGGAGGCAAAAGCATCCCATCTATTTAGGCTCAAGTAGGCTTGTGCCCATATTCCAACCCAGCCGCCCTTAGAATAGATATTTGTTCTTTCAGATGCATATTATAGAAAGTACAAAGGCGTTTGCAAAGTTATTAGCGAAGTCGATGTAACTGGCCGTACTCTGCAATACATTGTTATTTATCACCTAGTGCTACTAATTATGGACGTCTTTGTTGCTTTCACCCAACAAGATGTTTCTTATGCGTAGTCATTACCCCTTTTTGTCAACTTGTATGGCATTAAAATCATTGTCGGATCTAATAACGATACTTTATTCAGTAAAATGCATGAGCTTTAGGTTTATCCATTATTTGAATCTATCATACTATTATTAAAATCACAACAATATCGCGTATCCATGGCAGTATTTAATTCACCAGAAATGTGTAATCTTACATTATATTAGCCATTAAGGTCGATTTTAGCACAGTTGTTTTGTAAAAATGCTATGTTTGCATTTTTATGCAACACACATACAGTGCAATGCGCGAAATTACATCTGTATTTATATAACTATTTGAACGACCCTCGTGTATCATATGTATAAACACTGCGCAGACACCATCAAACATGCAATAGATTTATCCTAACGAACCTAGCTTATTATATTCAGAAACAGAGTTAAAGGCATATAATTCTAACGTAGAAAAAATGCACTCCAATTCGCATTACTTATTGAATGGCCCTCATATATAGTTATTGATGGGCACCGCAAAAATAATACCATGTTTACAACTGTTTTTTACATAATACTCATCTGCTTGATGTGTTTTGGTTTTCTTTTAGTGTCATTATACGCCGGCCATAGAGTATGGATAATTGTCATACTCATTTCCCCCGTTAAATTACCCCACCCACTATGTTTTTGAGACATATTATGCTTACTTCGACAATACCTACCATAAATGTGTTAGGTTTGTTACATAACCTATTAAAGAGGATCTCAGATGCTAAATACAAGACAAAAAGTTAGTTTTAATAGCAGAAACAACATAACAAATGTCAACAGTGTAGTATATGCACAGAATTGGGCGTGGCATAGAAAAAGAGCCCACAAAATTGGCTCGAGGAGTCGAAAAAATTGAACCCCATCATTTTTCATAATTATAACACACAAACAATCATTTAAAGCAAAGAAATCAATTTTAGCACGAAAATCGCACGGGAATACATCTCGACCCTCACTATTACTATTAGAAAACAAATCACTGTAGCATTTATCATGATATTTTTACCAATTTTCTGGTCTGTAGATAAATGTCGCTGATTTTGCCAATTGACAGTAAAGTTAGGCTATTTTTCCCAATTGAACCGGTACAGGTACCATTCCCAAAATGCTGAATTTAACAGGGTTGAATCTGACTGGGGTTGAATCTGACTGGGCCCCTTTTGTGTCTGGTGTCCCTCAGGGCACCGTTCTCGGTCCATTGATGTTCTCCTAGTACATAAATGACATACCCATTGGCTTTGACTCTCAAATCAGGCTTTTTGCTGATGACTGTGTTTGTTACCGTGAAATTAGAACAGTAGAAGATACATTGAAACTTCAGGAAGACAATGACCTTCGACCCTCGAGGGAACGGTATTGGAAAGCATTAAACATGTTAAATATCTGGGTGTAACAATTACAAATGACCTAAAGTGGAATACCCATATAAATACTATCTGTACTAAAGCCAACAAAACACTTGGATTCTTGAGGAGAAACTTATTTTCTTGCCCCCAGGATGTTAAAGAAGCAGCTTATAAAGGACTGGTGCGCCCAGTCTTGGTGAAACGAAGTGTTGATAATTGCAACTTTTTCAAGATAAATCAAAGAGAATACACTTCAACAATGCATTACTAACATGTTTATTGTGCTTTTAGAAAAAATCCAACATTTTTTGTCCATTTTCAGCGGTTTTATTCTCATTTAAAAATTTCTGGCTGTCATTCTTTCAGTGCATTAAATCGTCCGTATATGTTCGTAGGTTTACACCAAGAATTGACTTCCGACCATTTCCTTATATGGAAAGTTAATTGTCAATTAATATTTAATTGATCAATTAGTATAATGAAGCGCGTGTTGCAGCGTCAAGATGACGTCAAACGCCACGCGGCGAAATCAAAATGGCTGACCTATGGCAAGCCAAGTGCACATTAATTCTTTAAACCTAGGTTTGAACTTCAAACCATGGTTTGAAAATTTCAAACCCGGGTTTGAAAACTTTAAACCCGGGTTTAAGACTCAAAGTGCACATTAATTCTTCAAACCGGGGTTTCAACTTTCAAACCAGGGTTTCAACTAGCCAAATGCACATTTATTCTTGAAACCTAGGTTTGAACTTCAAACCAGGGTTTGAAATTCTTAAACTATGGTTTGAAAAAATATTCTCATTAAAAATATAGAAACCATGGTTTGAAATTTCAAATCATGGTTTCAGCTGGCCAAATGCACATTAATTATTTAAACATAGGTTTGAACTTCAAATCCATAGTTTAAAGTTTTGAAACCTGGGTTTGAAATTAAACGGCCATACAAAAATAGTTCAAACCCTGGTTTAAAGTTTCAAAATGGGGTTTTATCGTGCCAGATGCATATCAATTTTTTAAACCCTGGTTTGAAATTTCAAACCATAGTTTCAATATTTTCAATGAGAATATATTTTCAAACCATAGTTTAAGAATTTCAAACCCTGGTTTGAAGTTCAAACCTAGGTTTCAAGAATAAATGTGCATTTGGCTAGTTGAAACCCTGGTTTGAAAGTTGAAACCCCGGTTTGAAGAATTAATGTGCACTTTGAGTCTTAAACCCGGGTTTAAAGTTTTCAAACCCGGGTTTGAAATTTCCAAACCATGGTTTGAAGTTCAAACCTAGGTTTAAAGAATTAATGTGCACTTGGCTTGCCATACTGACCTGATTGACGTCATTTATAGAAATGCGTGCATATCATTGGACAAGGCCGAATCTTGACCTTTCAACTGGCATAAATCAATGTTCGATGTCAGTTTCCGTAACGTCGGCATGTGTGTTCGACTTGTTCCAGACACGGCCTCACACGCACTACCACCCTTTCTAGCCCCCTTCCACTACCTACCAATCTACTTACCTACCTCCCTCACTCCCTACATTACATTACATTACATTACATTACACTACCTACCTACCGCCATCCTTCCCTAAGTATCCATACACTTTTTATCTACCACCCTCCCTACACTACCTCCTTCCTTACCTACATACCTCCCTACACTACCACCCGACCTCCCCTCTTTTAACTACCTACCTATCTTCTTACCTATCCACCTACCTCCCTCTCCCTACATTACATTACCTAACCATTTACTTCCTACCTACCACCCTCTCTACACTACCTACCTCCCTCGATTAACCTGGCTTCCTTACTCCCTACACTACACTACATCCCTCTCTCACTAATTACCTACATGAACCTCCCTCCCTACACTGCCTCCCCCTACACTACATAACTACTCCCTCCCCACTACATTTGCTACCTACCTCCTTCCCTCCATACACTACCTATACCACGCCCTGCTTACTTTACCTCCATAGCTTCCTCCCTACTTTTCTCACCCCATCTCTAACTTCTTCCCGACAGCTGGATACACTCGACGGTAATGATTATGTTAAGTTTCTAGCGTAAAACAAGGCAGCGCGCCTTTATATCATATTACTGATCGTTGAAGTTACAACCGTTAGTGTCAACATAACACTAAGCGTTGCAGTTGCAACCGTTAGTGTCAACACGGTAAAGCTATGCGTTGCACTTACAATCGTTTGTACTAAGCGTTGCAGTTGCAACAGTTAGTGTCAAAATATTAACACTAAGCGTTGCAGTTGCAAAAGAGTGTCAACAATTTAACACTAAAAGTTGCGGTTGCAAACATTACTGTCAACATAATAACACTAAGCGTTGCAGTTGCAACTGTTAGTGTCAACACGTTAAAACTAAGCGTTGCAATTACAACCGTTAGTGTTAACACGTTTAAACTAAGCACTGCAGTTACAACCGTTGGTGTCAACACGACAAAAAGAAACATTCAAGTTACAACCGTTAGTGTCAACATGTTAACAAGTGTAGCAGTTGCAACCGTTTATGTAAACATGTTAACACTAAGTTGCAGCTGCAACCGTTAGTGTCAACATGTTAACTATAAGCAGGGCAGTTGCAAACGTTAGTGGCAACACGTTAAAACGTAGCGCTGCAGTTACAACCATAAGTGTCAACATTTTAACACTAAGCGTTGCAGTTGCAACCGTTAGTGGCAACACGTTAAAACTAAGCGTTGCATTTACAACCGTTAGCGTCAACAAGTTAAAATTAAGCGTTTCAGTTACAACCGTTAGTGTCAACATTATAACACTAAGCATTGCAGTTGCAACCGTTAGTTAAAACTATGCGATGCATGTGCCAACACAAAACTAAGCGTTGCAGTTACAACCGTTAGTGGCAACACGTTAAAACTTACAACATTATAACAATAAGCGTTGCAGTTGCAATCGTTAGTGTCAACACGTTAAGACTTGCAGTTGCAAAGGTTAGTGTCAACATATTAACACTAAGCGTTGGAGTTGCAACCGCTAGTGGCAACACGTTCAATAAGCGTTGCTGTTGCAATCGTTAGTCGTTAAAACTATGCGTTGCAGGTACAACCGTTATTGTCAATATGTTAACACTTAGCGTTGCAGTGCAACCGTGTAGAGTTTCAACATGTTAACACTAAAGCTTTGCTGTTGCAATCGTTAGTGGCAACACGTAAAAACTAAGCGTTGCAGTTACAACCCTTAGCGCCATACGTTAATACTAAGCGTTGCAACCGTTAGTGTCAACATGTTAACATTAAGCGTTGCAGTTGCAGTCGTTAGTGTCAACACGTTAAAAATATGCGTTGTAGTTAGTGTCAACAATATAACACTATGCGTTGCAGTTGCAACCGTTAATATCAACATTTTAACACTAACGGTTCCAACTGCAACCGTTAGTGTAAACATTTTAACACCAAAGGTTCCAAACTGCATTGCTGAGTGTTATCATGATAATATGTTAACACAAAGCATTGCAGTTACAACCGTTAGTGTCAACAAGTTAAAACTAACCGTTACAGTTACAACAGTTAGTGTCAAGAATATAACACTAAGCGTTGATGTTGCAACCGTTCGTGTCAACATGTCAACACTAAGCGTTGCAGTTGCAATCGATTGTGTAAACATGTTAACACTAAGCGTTGCAGTTGCAACCGGTAGTGGCAACACGATAAAACATTGCAGTTACATACTAAGCGTTTCAGTTACAGGCAGTACTACTATAAAAAAAAATCCCATTGCTTCTAATGCAAAATCAGGTCATTTCACCAACCTGTCAAATTTAGTCTGGGCTAAAGTCACTATTATGAACTGTAACATTCAGCGGACAAGAACATTACTTACCAGTAGCAGTAAAAAATATGGGGTTATGCGGCATTTTTTTTAGCAAACTGTCATCCAAGCCGTTTCAGTTAAAACCGTTAGTGTCAACATTATAACACTAAGCGTTGCAGTTGCAACCGTTAGTGTCAACAATTTAACTGCAACCGTTAGTGGCAACATGTTAAAACTAAGCATAGCAGTTGCAAACGTTAATGGCAACACGTTAAAACTAAGCAATGCAGTTACAACCGTTAGCGTCAACACGTTAAAACCAATCGTTATTGTCAACTTTATTTCACTAAGTGTTGCAGTCGCAACCGTTAGTGTAAACACGTTAAAACTATGCGTAACAGATGCAACCTTTAGTGTCAACATGTTAACGCTAAGCATTGCAGTTGCAACCGTCGGTGTCAATATATTAACACTAAGCACTCGTTGCACTCGTTAGTGTCAACATGTTAGTGTCAACTAAGCTTTAAAGTTGCAACACGTTAAAACTAAAGGTTGCAGACACAAACGTTCGTGTCAACATTATAACACTAAGAGTAGCATCCCGTTAATGTCAACACCTTTACACTAAGCGTTGCAGTTGCAAACGTTAGCGTCAACACGTTTAAACTAATCGTTGCAGTTAAAACCGTTATTGTCAACTTCATTACAATAAGCGTTGCAGTTGCAACCGTTATTGTAAACACGTTAAAACTATGCGTTGCAGTTGCAACCGTTTATGTCAACAGGTTTACACTAAGCGTTGCAGCTGCAATCGTTAGTGTCAACATGTTAACACTAAGCGTTGCAGCTGCAACCGTTAATGAAAACACGGTAACACTAAGCATTGCAGTTTCAACCGTTAGTGGCAACACGTTAAAACAGAGGTTTGCAGTTACAACCGTTAGTGTCCCTTAGCGTTTCAGTTGCAACAGATAGTGTCAACATGTCAACACTAAGCGTTGCAGTTGCAACCGCTAATGGCAAAACGTTAACATTAAGCATTGCAGTGGCAACACGTTAAAACTAAGCGTTAGTATCAATAATATAACACTAAGCGTTGCTGTTGCAACCGTTAGTGGCAACATGTTATCACTAAGCGTTGCAGTTACAACCGTTAGTGTCAACATTATAACACTAAGCTTTGCAGTTGCAACCGTTAGTGTCAACACGTTAAAACTATGCGATGCATTTACAACCGTAACTGGCAACCGTTAAAACCGTAGCAATACGTTAAAACTAAGCGTTGCAGTTAAAACCGTTAATGACAACACGTTAACACTAAGCATTGCATTTGCAACCATTAAAACCGTGACAACTAGTTAAAACCGTTAATGGCAACACTAAGCTTTGCATTTGCAACCGTTAAAACGTTAGCGTCAACATGTAAGCACTAACCGTTGCAGTTGCAACCTTTAATGGCAACACGTTAACATTAAGCATTGCAGTTGTAAGCGTTAGTGGCAACACGTTAAAACTAAGCGTTGCAGTTACAACCGTTAGTGTCAATATTATAACACTAAGTGTAGCATTTGCTTACGTTAATTTCAAGACGTTAACACGTTGCAACCGTTTATGTCAACAAGCATTGCAGTTGCAACCGTTAGTGCCAACATGTTTACACTAAGCGTTGCAGTTGCAAACGTTAGTGTCAACATGTAAGCACTAACCGTTGCAGTTGCAACCTTTAATGGCAACACGTTAACATTAAGCATTGCAGTTACAACCGTTAGTGTCAACATTATAAAAGTGTAGCATTTGCTTACGTTAATTTCAACACGTTAACACGTTGCAACCGTTTATGTCAACACGTTCACACTAAGCATTGCAGTTGCAACCGTTAGTGTCAACATGTTGCAGTTGAACCGTTGCAACTAAACGTTACAATGCGTTAAAACTAAGCGTTGTAGTTAAAACCGTTAATGACAACACGTAAACACTAAGCTTTGCATTTGCAACCATTAAAACCATGGAGTCAACACGTTAAAATTAAGCGTTATAGGTATAACCGTTAATTGCAAGACGTTAGCACTAAGCATTGCATTTGCAACCGTTAATACCGTCGCAACACGTTAAAACTAAGCGTTGCAGTTAAAACCGTTAATGACAACACGTAAACACTAAGCTTTGCAATTGCAACCGTTAAAACCGTGTCAACACGTTAAAACTAAGCGTTGTAGTTAAAACCGTTAATGGCAACATCTTATCACTAAGCATTGTAGTTGCAAATGATAGTGTCAACATTATAACACTAAGTTTTGCAGTGGCAACCGTTAGCGTCAACAAGTTAAAATTAAGCGTTTCAGTTACAACCGTCAGTGTCAACATTATAACACTAAGCTCTGCAGTTGCAACCGTTAGTGTCAACACGTTAAAACTATGCGATGCATTTACAAACGTAACTGGCAACAATATAAACTTTAGCGTTGCAGTTGCAACAGTAAGTGTCAACATGTTAACACTAAGCGTTGCAGTTGCAACCGTTAATGACAACACGTAAACACTAAGCATTGCGGTTGCAACCGTTAAAGCCGTAGCAACTAAGCCGTTAAAACTAAGCGTTGCAGTTATAACCGCTAATGGCAACACGTAAACACTAAGCTTTGCATTTGCAACCGTTAAAACAGTTGCAAACGTTAGTGTCAACATGTAAGCACTAACCGTTACAATTGCAACCTTTAATGGCAACACGTTATCATTAAGCATTGCAGTTGCAAGCTATAGTGGCAACACGTTAAAGCTAAGCGTTGCAGTTACAACCTTTAAAGGCAACATTATAACACTAAGTGTAGAATTTGCTTACGTTAATTTCAAGACGTTAACACGTTGCAACCGTTTGTCAACATGTTAACACTAAGCATTGCAGTTGCAACCGTTAGTGCCAACATGTTAACACTAAGCGTTGCAGTTGCAAACGTTAGTGTCAACATGTAAGCACTAACCGTTGCAGTTGCAACCTTTAAAGGCAACACGTTAACATTAAGCATTGCAGTTGCAAGCGTAAGTGACAACACGTTAAAACTAAACGTTGCAGTTACAACCCTAACGGTTGTAACTGCAACGGTTTTAACTGCAACGGTTGACACTAACTGTCAACATTATAACAGTAAGTGTAGCATTTGCTTACTTTAATTTCAGCACGTTAACACGTTGCAACCGTTTATGTCAACATGTTAACACTTAGCATTGCAGTTGCAACCGTTAGTGTCAACATGTTTACACTAAGCGTTGCAGTTGCAACCGTTAATGACAACACGTTAACACTAAGCATTGCGGTTACAATGCGTTAAAACTAAGCGTTGCAGTTACAACCGTTAGTGTCAACATTATAACAGTAAGTGTAGCTTACAACACGTTAACACGTTGCAACCGTTAGTGTCAACATGTTTACACTAAGCGTTGCACTTGCAACTGTTAATGACAACACGTAAACACTAAGCTTTGCATTTGCAACCATTAAAACCATGTCAACACGTTAAAACTAAGCGTTGTAGTTATAACCGTTAATTGCAACACGTTAGCACTAAGCATTGGATTTGCAACCGTTAATACCGTGGCAACATGTTAAAACTAAGCGTTGCAGTTAAAACCATTAATGGCAACACGTTAACACTAAGCTTTGCATTTGCAACCGTTAAAACAGTTGCAAACGTTAGTGTCAACATGTAAGCACTAACCGTTACAGTTGCAACCTTTAATGAAAAGACGTTAACATTAAGCGTTAGTGGCAACACGTTAAAGCTAAGCGTTGCAGTTGCAAACGTTAGTGTCAACATGTAAGCAGTAACCGTTGCAGTTGCAACCTTTAAAGGCAACACGTTAACATTAAGCATTGCAGTTGCAAGCGTTAGTGGCATTGCAGTTGCAACTGTTAGTGTCAACATGTAAACACTAACCGTTGCAGTTGCAACCTTTAAAGGCAACACGTTAACATTAAGCATTGCAGTTGCAAGCGTTAGTGTCAACATGTAAGCACTAACCGTTGCAGTTGCAACCTTTAAAGGCAACACGTTAACATTAAGCATTGCAGTTGCAAGCGTAAGTGACAACACGTTAAAACTAAACGTTGCAGTTACAACCCTAACGGTTGTAACTGCAACGGTTTTAACTGCAACGGTTGACACTAACTGTCAACATTATAACAGTAAGTGTAGCATTTGCTTACTTTAATTTCAGCACGTTAACACGTTGCAACCGTTTATGTCAACATGTTAACACTTAGCATTGCAGTTGCAACCGTTAGTGTCAACATGTTTACACTAAGCGTTGCAGTTGCAACCGTTAATGACAACACGTTAACACTAAGCATTGCGGTTACAATGCGTTAAAACTAAGCGTTGCAGTTACAACCGTTAGTGTCAACATTATAACAGTAAGTGTAGCTTACAACACGTTAACACGTTGCAACCGTTAGTGTCAACATGTTTACACTAAGCGTTGCACTTGCAACTGTTAATGACAACACGTAAACACTAAGCTTTGCATTTGCAACCATTAAAACCATGTCAACACGTTAAAACTAAGCGTTGTAGTTATAACCGTTGATTGCAACACGTTAGCACTAAGCATTGGATTTGCAACCGTTAATACCGTGGCAACATGTTAAAACTAAGCGTTGCAGTTAAAACCATTAATGGCAACACGTTAACACTAAGCTTTGCATTTGCAACCGTTAAAACAGTTGCAAACGTTAGTGTCAACATGTAAGCACTAACCGTTACAGTTGCAACCTTTAATGAAAAGACGTTAACATTAAGCGTTAGTGGCAACACGTTAAAGCTAAGCGTTGCAGTTGCAAACGTTAGTGTCAACATGTAAGCAGTAACCGTTGCAGTTGCAACCTTTAAAGGCAACACGTTAACATTAAGCATTGCAGTTGCAAGCGTTAGTGGCATTGCAGTTGCAACTGTTAGTGTCAACATGTAAACACTAACCGTTGCAGTTGCAACCTTTAAAGGCAACACGTTAACATTAAGCATTGCAGTTGCAAGCGTTAGTGACAACACGTTAAAACTAAACGTTGCAGTTACAACCCTAACGGTTGTAACTGCAACGGTTTTAACTGCAACGGTTGACACTAACTGTCAACATTATAACAGTAAGTGTAGCATTTGCTTACTTTAATTTCAGCACGTTAACACGTTGCAACCGTTTATGTCAACATGTTAACACTTAGCATTGCAGTTGCAACCGTTAGTGTCAACATGTTTACACTAAGCGTTGCAGTTGCAACCGTTAATGACAACACGTCAACACTAAGCATTGCGGTTACAATGCGTTAAAACTAAGCGTTGCAGTTACAACCGTTAGTGTCAACATTATAACAGTAAGTGTAGCTTACAACACGTTAACACGTTGCAACCGTTAGTGTCAACATGTTTACACTAAGCGTTGCACTTGCAACTGTTAATGACAACACGTAAACACTAAGCTTTGCATTTGCAACCATTAAAACCATGTCAACACGTTAAAACTAAGCGTTGTAGTTATAACCGTTAATTGCAACACGTTAGCACTAAGCATTGGATTTGCAACCATTAATACCGTGGCAACATGTTAAAACTAAGCGTTGCAGTTAAAACCATTAATGGCAACACGTTAACACTAAGCTTTGCATTTGCAACCGTTAAAACAGTTGCAAACGTTAGTGTCAACATGTAAGAACTAACCGTTACAGTTGCAACCTTTAATGAAAAGAGTATAACATTAAGCGTTAGTGGCAACACGTTAAAGCTAAGCGTTGCAGTTGCAAACGTTAGTGTCAACATGTAAGCAGTAACCGTTGCAGTTGCAACCTTTAAAGGCAACACGTTAACATTAACCATTGCAGTTGCAAGCGTTAGTGGCAACACGTTAAAACTAAGCGTTGCAGTTGCAACCGTTAATGACAACACGTTAACACTAAGCATTGCGGTTACAATGCGTTAAAACTAAGCGTTGCAGTTACAACCGTTAGTGTCAACATTATAACAGTAAGTGTAGCATTTGCTTACGTTAATTTCAACACGTTAACACGTTGCAACCGTTTATGTCAACATTTTAACACTTAGCATTGCAGTTGCAACCGTTAGTGTCAACATGTTTACACTAAGCGTTGCAGTTGCAACCGTTTATGACAACACGTTAACACTAAGCATTGCGGTTACAATGCGTTAAAACTAAGCGTTGTAGTTAAAACCGTTAATGACAACACGTAAACACTAAGCTTTGCATTTGCAACCGTTAATACCGTGGCAACACGGTAAAACTAAGCGTTGCAGTTAAAACCGTTAATGACAACACGTAAACACTAAGCTTTGCATTTGCAACCATTAAAACCATGTCAACACGTTAAAACTAAGCGTTGTAGTTATAACCGTTAATTACAACACGTTAGCACTTAGCATTGGATTTGCAACCGTTAATACCGTGGCAACACGTTAAAACTAAGCGTTGCAGTTAAAACCGTTAATGACAACACGTAAACACTAAGCTTTGCATTTGCAACCATTAAAACCATATCAACAATTTAAAACTAACCGTTAATTGCAACACGTTAGCACTAAGATTTGCAACCGTTGGATTAAAAACCGTTGGATTTGCAACCGTTGATATCGTGGCAACATGTTAAAACTAAGCGTTGCAGTTAAAACCGTTAATGACAACACGTAAACACTAAGCTTTGCATTTGCAACCGTTAAAACCGTGTCAACACGTTAAAGCTAAGCGTTGTAGTTAAAACCGTTAATGGCAACACGTAAACACTAAGCTTTGCATTTGCAACCGTTAAAACAGTTGCAAACGTTAGTGTCAACATGTAAGAACTTACCGTTACAGTTGCAACCTTTAATGGCAAGACGTTAACATTAAGCGTTAGTTTCAACACGTTAAAGCTAAGCGTTGCAGTTGCAAACGTTAGTGTCAACATGTAAGCACTAACCGTTGCAGTTGCAACCTTTAAAGGCAACACGTTAAGATTAAGCATTGCAGTTGCAAGCGTTAGTGGCAACACGTAAAAACTAAGCGTTGCAGTTACAACCGTTAGTGTCAACATTATAACAGTAAGTGTAGCATTTGCTTACGTTAATTTCAACACGTTAACACGTTGCAACCGTTTATGTCAACATGTTAACACTTAGCATTGCAGTTGCAACCGTTAGTGTCAACATGTTTACACTAAGCGTTGCACTTGCAACCGTTAATGACAACACGTTAACACTAAGCATTGCGGTTACAATGCGTTAAAACTAAGCGTTGTAGTTAAAACCGTTAATAGTAAGTAAGTAAGTAAGTAAATTCTTTATTTTAAGAGGGTAACCCAATTGGTAATACCAATCTTCCTTGGGGCCCTCTAAAACAAGTTAACAACAATTGTACAAAATCATTTTATGCAATAAATGGTCAAGTAGAGTAATGGATATAATGTAATGAGCAAAAAAAAAAAAAAAAAAAAACAACAACTGTGACATGTGACATATCATAACAGGAGAAATAAAATGCGTAGATTGGCGGTGGAGGCAAAGTTATCAAAATATAACTAACTTTTGATCCACTCAGAGCATCGTTTGCTAAAAATATTTATGGATGAAGATTGTTTTATTTCTAGCGGGATACTATTCCATATCACTACTCCAGAGAAAGACAAGCTACCCTTAAATAAATTACATTTCGCCTGAGGAAGTACATAGTTTTTATTCGCGACCGATCTTAAATTTGAAAGTGTGCTATCCAATCTGCCTTCTCTCATTTGAAATAATTCAATCAAGTAACCAGGAGCTAGACTGTTATAAACTTTGTACATAATTTTTGCCTTGCTAAGGAAAACATTCTGATCAAATGACAAAATATCTAGTTGTTCTAAAGATTCATTTAAACTTTTATAATCTGTTGATAAAATTAATTTACATGCCCTCCTCTGCAATTTATTGATCTTATTGACATTAAAATTAGATGAATTGCTCCATATTATACTACAGTAATCAAACTGGGGCTTAATATATGAATTATAATACAGAAGTTTGTGATCTAGTGATAAATAAGATTTGATTTTGCTTAAAAGCCATAAATATGATGAAACTTTCTTTGATATATGTTGATAATGATCATTCCAGCATAAGTTTTCATCAACATAAATACCTAGGATTTTATCACTTGTGGTCATTCTAATGTCCATATCACTATATGTAAGAGTTAATGTGCTTTCATGTAAGTTATTTCTTTTCTGTCTACTTGTGATCAACATTACCTTCGTCTTCAATGTATTTAATACCATACCGTTTTTTTCTACACCAATCATGAAGCAAATTTAATGACTTTTGTAAATTTCTTTGAAGAATTTTCAAATCAGAATGCTGCTCATATAAGGTGGTGTCATCTGCATATAGATCAACAAACGATACGGTATCATGCAATAACAAGGGTAAGTCATTTATGAAAAGTAGAAATAACAAAGGACCTAAAATAGATCCTTGGGGAACTCCACAATTTACTACTGATGAATCAGACAACTCATTATTCAAGGCAACACGCTGAGTTCTGTTAATCAGATACGAATTAAACCAAGATAAACAAGAGTCACTACATTTATAAGACTGCAATTTTTTCAATAGAATTTGATGGTCAACAAGATCAAACGCCTTGCGAAAATCAACCATTACACAACCTACTAGTTTCCCACTGTTTAAGGCTTTTAGCCATGAATCCACCATAAGAATCATAGCAGATTCCGTCGAATGTTTTGCACGAAACCCACTTTGAGATTTGTGTAACAAACTGAAATTGTTTAAAAACAACGAGAAATTAACATCGACCCATTTCTCAATTAGTTTCGACACAGTCGGAAGAATTGAAATGGGTCTGTAATTATTGATATCGTCTTTATCTCCTGATTTAAATAGCGGCTTAACTTTTGCCTCTTTCCATACACTAGGAAATGTACCAGATGTAATGCTTTTGTTTATTATGTAAACAAGACTTGGGGCTATGATGTTTGCAGACAATTTTAGAATTTTGGGACCTATGTTATCCAAACCAGTTGACTTGCTTATATTCACATTTGATAAAAATGTATTTACAAATGCCTCATTAGTTAACGGAATTTTAAATTCAACATCATTTGGAACTTTAGATTCAACAAAAGTGTTAAGATATTCAAATTCAGAGTTTATAATTGGCTCTTGTAATTTAGAAGCTACGTTCACAAAATAATTATTAAAAAGTTTCGCTAAATCCGATTCAGCCGTTATTATGTTATCTTCGCATTTTATAGCAAGATTGTTTTCGTTGTCGTTTCCTTTGCCTTTTAAACCAAATTCTTTAAACAATTTCCAAATAGTTCGTGGGTCTGACTTTCCTTCTTCAATTTTTGTTTGATATGTTTTCTTCTTTGCTATGTCAATTAAGTCCGTTACTTTATTCCGCATTTGTTTATACTCGGAGATGTTACCATTTAGTTTATATTTATTTCGTTGTTTCATGCAATCAAGTATTTCTGAGGATAACCATTCAGGTTGATATTTTTTCTTAACCCTATGACTTTTAATTGGTGCATGTTTATCAAGAATTTCTAAAAATAATGTATTCCAAACATTAACTATATCATCAACATTATCAAATTGCTCTAATATTATCCAGGGAACACTACTTAAGTCAGATAGAAAATTGGCCTCTTCAAAGTTTTTAAAAGACCGATATGTAATGACTTGATGTGTATTTTTACTAACAGACGCGTGTGATTTGCGGTTACAAAATACGGCAAAGTGATCGCTAATGCACATTTTTTCAACAGAAACAGATTGGATAGTTTCTTCATTATTAGTATATATGTGATCAATCAGCGTTTGTGATTCTTGCGTTACCCTTGTAGGTTCACTTATTAATTGTGTTAAGCCTAAAGATGAAGTGAAGTTTCCACAATCCCTTTCAATTTCACAATTCAATAAGTTTCTATTGAAGTCACCTAGGATTATAAACTCTTTATTTTGATCGGAAACAATGTCGATAAAATCCTCAAATCTATCATTAAATTCTACTTTTGTATCAGGCGGTCTATACATATTACCGACTAAAAAAGACTTTCCGTTATTTGGACATATTTCTAACCACAAGCATGCTATATCATTAGTTTCTAAATCCTCTCTACGTTTGGCAAGGATGCCTTCCCGCACATAAACAATTATACCTCCACCGCCATTATCGTTGTTGTCTTTTCTGAATGGTGACTGAAAACCGTTTACTTTGAAAATACTGTTAATTTTATGACTTTTCAATTTTGTTTCACTCATTCCAAAAATATGCAATTTACTGTTTTCAGGTGCAGTCAATATAGCACTTATTTCAGAAAATTTACTCATTTTGTCACCACATATTCCTTGAACATTAAGATGGCCAATGGAAAATGTATCTAGATTGTTATTATTTGCAAAAGATGATATTTCATTAAAGTGAACATTATTATCTGAAATACTATTTAAATGTTCAGGCATCTGTTGACTTTCAGAATCACTATTTCTTTCTATACAGTCATTTAAGATACAGCTTTCAAAGCTAACTGAATGTTTATCGAAATTTTGTACATGTTCAGCATCTACATTAAGTATTGATCTATTACTGGATTTTGTAAATGTATTAGTATTAGACACATATATTTGAGTATTACAATTACAATGAAACAAATTACAATTCACGCATACTCTCTGCAAAATGCTGAACTTATTACAAATATTAAAACTGTTTGTACTTATGGCAATTGTGCCGTGTCCCTATTGCGAGTACCAGCAATCAGCGACTTCATGTCCTGGCATATTGCATCCAAAACATAATCTTCTGCCTCCCCTTTGTCCATTTGATTGTCCATAGTATGTATTTTGTCTATGCCCCCTGTTTGGTCCGTTAAACTTACTATTTCCCGTGTACTGTCTGTTTGATTGTTCATTTCGTGCTCCCGTGTGTGTCCCGTTTGATCGCCTGTTTCCCGAGTATCGTCTGTACGATTTCCCATTTCCCGTTTGTGGTCGCCCGTTTTCCTCCTTATTTTGCCGATACGAATGTCGTCCATTTCCCGGTCTGTTGTCTTGAGTGAGTTGCTGCCTCGAAGATGACATTACGCTGAACTGAAAATTATCAACGATATTAACATTTCTGTTCATGGCGTCTAGCATTCGACGTGTACCCGGGTGTGCCAGATGTATTCCATCACTGCCATAATAGCGACTAGCGGGCATTCCGTGCTTATCAAACAGCAAATCATATGTCTCAACTATGCATTTGACATTATGCATTTTCCAGTGATCGGCTACTCGTCTGATAGAGGTATTGATATTGGATACATCTACATCTCCACGTGGCAACACTTGACAAATATGTACACAGCATTCTGGATTTGCAACAGTAATGAAACTCAGTAGCTCATCGTAATTATCTTCAAATTCATTGATGTCTGTCTTGCTTGAAGCGTCGTTTCCACCCACGCATATCACGATGTTATCAAACGTTCCCAAGTTGTAAACCGATAATTCAGTCCAAATGTCTTTGACTTTGGCACCGCCTTTGGCGCAGACTGTAGTCCCGTTCTTAAGCCCTTTAGTGTTTACTGCCTTTAGCAAAGAGTCGCCAACAAGCAACGTTCTATTACGCGGTCTCGGCGGTGGAAGCTGCTGATCATTTATTGGACTTGCCCTGTTGGTGATACGTACTGTCACTGGCTGCGGCGGAGTAACACGGCCACGTGGAGTCTGTTGACTAGTACACGAAATAACAGAGGCGTCAACGGTTTCTTTCAGACCAGGAGTAAATACTTGTTTCAGATGCGTCTGAGAAGAGCCATCACAAAAACTTCCGTCAGAGAGATTCCCGTATCCTTCATCTATGACGCTAGGTTGTGACACATTACGGCACTCGCTTGGTAAAACATGGCGTTGCTGTGTTTTTACCGAATCGGCGTATGACACTTGTTTATTTGTACTTTCAATCATTTTCACTAAGGTGGATTTTAGGTCATTTAACTTGAGTTCCATCTGTAGAAGGACATCTGTCTTTAATGACAACACGTATACACTAAGCTTTGCATTTGCAACCGTTAATACCGTGGCAACACGGTAAAACTAAGCGTTGCAGTTAAAACCGTTAATGACAACACGTAAACACTAAGCTTTGCATTTGCAACCATTAAAACCATGTCAACACGTTAAAACTAAGCGTTGTAGTTATAACCGTTAATTACAACACATTAGCACTAAGCATTGGATTTGCAACCATGTCAACACGTTAAAACTAACCGTTAATTGCAACACGTTAGCACTAAGCATTGGATTTGCAACCGTTAATACCGTGGCAACATGTTAAAACTAAGCGTTGCAGTTAAAACCGTTAATGACAACACGTAAACACTAAGCTTTGCATTTGCAACCGTTAAAACCGTATCAACACGTTAAAACTAAGCGTTGTAGTTAAAACCGTTAATGGCAACACGTAAACACTAAACTTTGCATTTGCAACCGTTAAAACAGTTGCTTAGTGTTAACGTGTTGTCATTAACGGTTGCAACTGCAACGTTAGTGTAAACATGTTGACACTAACGGTTGCAACTGCAATGCTAAGTGTTAACATGTTGACATAAACGGTTGCAACGTGTTAACGTGTTGAAATTAACGTAAGCAAATGCTACACTTACTGTTATAATGTTGACACTAACGGTTGTAACTGCAACGCTTAGTTTTAACGTGTTGCCACTAACGCTTGCAACTGCAATGCTTAATGTTAACGTGTTGCCTTTAAAGGTTGCAACTGCAACGGTTAATGCTTACATGTTGACACTAACGTTTGCAACTGCAACGCTTAGCTTTAACGTGTTGCCACTAACGCTTAATGTTAACGTCTTGCCATTAAAGGTTGCAACTGTAACGGTAAGTGCTTACATGTTGAAAGTAACGTTTGCAACAGTTTTAACGGTTGCAAATGCAAAGCTTAGTGTTTACGTGTTGCCATTAACGGTTTTAACTACAACGCTTAGTTTTAACGTTTTGACACGGTTTTAATGGTTGCAAATGTAAAGCTTAGTGTTTACGTGTTGTCATTAACGGTTTTAACTGCAACGCTTAGTTTTAACATGTTGCCACGGTATTAACGGTTGCAAATCTTGCTAACGTGTTGCAATTAACGGTTATAACTACAACGCTTAGTTTTAACGTGTTGACATGGTTTTAATGGTTGCAAATGCAAAGCTTAGTGTTTACGTGTTGTCATTAACGGTTGCAACTGCAACGCTTAGTGTAAACATGTTGACACTAACGGTTGCAACTGCAATGCTAAGTGTTAACATGTTGACATAAACGGTTGCAACGGTTTTAACTGCAAAACGTTAGTGTTAACATGTAAGCACTAACCGTTGCAGTTGCAACCTTTAAAGGCAACACGTTAACATTAAGCATTGCAGTTGCAAGCGTTAGTGGCAACACGTTAAAACTAAGCGTTGCAGGTACAACCGTTAGTTTCAACATTACAGTAAGTGTAGCATTTGCTTACGTTAATTGCAACCGTTTACGTGTTGTCATTAACGGTTTTAACTGCAACGCTTAGTTTTAACGAGTTGCCACGGTATTAACGGTTGCAAATCCAATTCTTAGTGCTAACGTGTTGCAATTAACGGTTATAACTACAACGCTTAGTTTTAACGTGTTGACATGGTTTTATTGGTTGCAACTGCAAAGCTTAGTGTTTACGTGTTGTCATTAACGGTTTTAACTACAACGCTTAGTTTTAACGCATTGTAACCACAATGCTTAGTGTTAACGTGTTGTAATTAACGGTTGCAACTGCAACGCTTAGTGTAAACATGTTGACACTAACGGTTGCAACTGCAATGCTATGTTACAACCGTTAGTTTCAACATTACAGTAAGTGTAGCATTTGCTGTTGAAACTAACATGTTGACATAAACGGTTGCAACGTGTTAACGTGTTGAAATTAACGTAAGCAAATGCTACACTTACTGTAATGTTGAAACTAACGGTTGTAACTGCAACGCTTAGTTTTAACGTGTTGCCACTAACGCTTGCAACTGCAATGCTTAATGTTAACGTGTTGCCTTTAAAGGTTGCAACTGCAACACGTTAAAGCTAAGTGTTGCAGTTGCAAACGTTAGTGTTAACATGTAAGCACTAACCGTTGCAGTTGCAACCTTTAAAGGCAACACGTTAACACTAAGCATTGCAGTTGCAAGCGTTAGTGGCAACACGTTAAAACTAAGCGTTGCAGGTACAACCGTTAGTTTCAACATTACAGTAAGTGTAGCATTTGCTTACGTTAATTGCAACCGTTTATGTCAACATGTTAACACTTAGCATTGCAGTTGCAACCATTAGTGTCAACATGTTTACACTAAGCATTGCAGTTGCAACCGTTAATTACAACACGTTAACACTAAGCATTGCGGTTACAATGCGTTAAAACTAAGCGTTGTAGTTAAAACCGTTAATGACAACACGTAAACACTAAGCTTTGCAGTTGCAACCATTAAAACCATGTCAACACGTTAAAACTAAGCGTTGTAGTTATAACCGTTAATTGCAACACGTTAGCACTAAGCATGGATTTGCAACCGTTAATACCGTGGCAACATGTTAAAACTAAGCGTTGCAGTTAAAACCGTTAATGACAACACGTAAACACTAAGCTTTGCATTTGCAACCGTTAAAACCGTGTCAACACGTTAAAACTAAGCGTTGTAGTTAAAACCGTTAATGGCAACACGTAAACACTAAGCTTTGCATTTGCAACCGTTAAAACAGTTGCAAACGTTAGTGTCAACATGTAAGCACTAACCGTTACAGTTGCAACCTTTAATGGCAACACGTTAACATTAAGCGTTAGTGGCAACACGTTAAAGCTAAGCGTTGCAGTTGCAAACGTTAGTGTCAACATGTAAGCATTAACCGTTGCAGTTGCAACCTTTAAAGGCAACACGTTAACATTAAGCATTGCAGTTGCAAGCGTTAGTGGCAACACGTTAAAACTAAGCGTTGCAGGTACAACCGTTAGTTTCAACATTACAGTAAGTGTAGCATTTGCTTACGTTAATTGCAACCGTTTACGTGTTGTCATTAACGGTTTTAACTGCAAAGCTTAGTTTTAACGAGTTGCCACGGTATTAACGGTTGCAAATCCAATTCTTAGTGCTAACGTGTTGCAATTAACGGTTATAACTACAACGCTTAGTTTTAACGTGTTGACATGGTTTTAATGGTTGCAACTGCAAAGCTTAGTGTTTACGTGTTGTCATTAACGGTTTTAACTACAACGCTTAGTTTTAACGCATTGTAACCACAATGCTTAGTGTTAACGTGTTGTAATTAACGGTTGCAACTGCAACGCTTAGTGTAAACATGTTGACACTAACGGTTGCAACTGCAATGCTATGTTACAAACGTTAGTTTCAACATTACAGTAAGTGTAGCATTTGCTGTTGAAACTAACATGTTGACATAAACGGTTGCAACGTGTTAACGTGTTGAAATTAACGTAAGCAAATGCTACACTTACTGTAATGTTGAAACTAACGGTTGTAACTGCAACGCTTAGTTTTAACGTGTTGCCACTAACGCTTGCAACTGCAATGCTTAATGTTAACGTGTTGCCTTTAAAGGTTGCAACTGCAACACGTTAAAGCTAAGTGTTGCAGTTGCAAACGTTAGTGTTAACATGTAAGCACTAACCGTTGCAGTTGCAACCTTTAAAGGCAACACGTTAACACTAAGCATTGCAGTTGCAAGCGTTAGTGGCAACACGTTAAAACTAAGCGTTGCAGGTACAACCGTTAGTTTCAACATTACAGTAAGTGTAGCATTTGCTTACGTTAATTGCAACCGTTTATGTCAACATGTTAACACTTAGCATTGCAGTTGCAACCATTAGTGTCAACATGTTTACACTAAGCGTTGCATTTGCAACCGTTAATTACCACACGTTAACACTAAGCATTGCGGTTACAATGCGTTAAAACTAAGCGTTGTAGTTAAAACCGTTAATGACAACACGTAAACACTAAGCTTTGCAGTTGCAACCATTAAAACCATGTCAACACGTTAAAACTAAGCGTTGTAGTTATAACCGTTAATTGCAACACGTTAGCACTAAGCATGGATTTGCAACCGTTAATACCGTGGCAACATGTTAAAACTAAGCGTTGCAGTTAAAACCGTTAATGACAACACGTAAACACTAAGCTTTGCATTTGCAACCGTTAAAACCACTAAGCTTTGCATTTGCAACCGTTAAAACAGTTGCAACCGTTAGTGTCAACATGTAAGCACTAACCGTTACAGTTGCAACCTTAAATGCAACACGTTAACATTAAGCGTTAGTGGCAACACGTTAAAGCTAAGCGTTGCAGTTGCAAACGTTAGTGTCAACATGTAAGCACTAACCGTTGCAGTTACAACCTTTAAAGGCAACACGTTAACATTAAGCATTGCAGTTGCAAGCGTTAGTGGCAACACGTTAAAACTAAGCGTTGCAGTTACAACCGTAAGTGTCAACATTATAACAGTAAGTGTAGCATTTGCTTACGTTAATTTCAACACGTTAAAACGTTGCAACCGTTTATGTCAACATGTTAACACTTAGCATTGCAGTTGCAACCGTTAGTGTCAACATGTTTACACTAAGCGTTGCAGTTGCAACACGTTAACACTAAGCATTTCGGTTACAATGCGTTAAAACTAAGCGTTGCAGTTACAACCGTTATAACATTATAACAGTGTAGCATTTGCTTACGTTAATTTCAACACGTTAACACGTTCCAACCGTTTATGTCAACACTTAGCATTGCAGTTGCAACCGTTAGTGTCAACATGTTTACACTAAGCGTTGCAGTTGCAACCGTTAATGACAACACGTAAACACTAAGCTTTGCATTTGCAACCATTAAAACCATGTCAACACGTTAAAACTAAGCGTTGTAGTTATAACCGTTAATTGCAACACGTTAGCACTAAGCATTGGATTTGCAACCGTTAATACCGTGGCAACATGTTAAAACTAAGCGTTGCAGTTAAAACCGTTAATGACAACACGTAAACACTAAGCTTTGCATTTGCAACCATTAAAACCGTGTCAACACGTTAAAACTAAGCATTGTAGTTAAAACCGTTAATGGCAATACGTAAACACTAAGCTTTGCATTTGCAACCATTAAAACCATGTCAACACGTTAAAACTAAGCGTTGTATTTATAACCGTTAATTGCAACACATTAGCACTAAGCATTGGATTTGCAACCGTTAATACCGTGGCAACACGTTAAAACTAAGCGTTGCAGTTAAAACCGTTAATGCCAACACGTAAACACTAAGCTTTGCATTTGCAACCGTTAAAACCGTGTCAACACGTTAAAACTAAGCGTTGTAGTTAAAACCGTTAATGGCAACACGTAAACACTAAGCTTTGCATTTGCAACCGTTAAAACAGTTGCAAACGTTAGTGTCAACATGTAAGCACTAACCGTTACAGTTGCAACCTTTAATGGCAACACGTTAACATTAAGCGTTAGTTGCAACACGTTAAAGCTAGGCGTTGCAGTTGCAAACGTTAGTGTCAACATGTAAGTTGCAGTTGCAACCTTTAAAGGCAACACGTTAACATTAAGCATTGCAGTTGCAAGCGTTAGTGGCACTAAGCATTGGATTTGCAACCGTTAATACCGTGGCAACATGTAAAAACTAAGCGTTGCAGTTAAAACCGTTAATGACAACACGTAAGCTGCTTTGCATTTGCAACCGTTAAAACCGTGTCAACACGTTGAAACTAAGCGTTGTAGTTAAAACCGTTAATGGCAACATGTAAACACTAAGCTTTGCATTTGCAACCGTCAAAACAGTTGCAAACGTTAGTGTCAACATGGAAGCACTAACCGTTACAGTTGCAACCTTTAATGGCAACACGTTAACATTAAGCGTTAGTGGCAACACGTTAAAGCTAACTGTTGCAGTTGCAAACGTTAGTGTTAACATGTAATCACTAACCGTTGCAGTTGCAACCTTTAAAGGCAACACGTTAACATTAAGCATTGCAGTTGCAAGCGTTAGTGGCAACACGTTAAAACTAAGCGTTGCAGTTACAACCGTTAGTTTCAACATTACAGTAAGTGTAGCATTTGCTTACGTTAATTTCAACAATTCAACACGTTGCAACCGTTTATGTCAACATGTTAACACTTAGCATTGCAGTTGCAACCATTAGTGTCAGCATGTTTACACTAAGCGTTGCAGTTGCAACCGTTAATTACAACACGTTAACACTAAGCATTGCGGTTACAATGCGTTAAAACTAAGCGTTGTAGTTAAAACCGTTAATGACAACACGTAAACACTAAGCTTTGCAGTTGCAACCATTAAAACCATGTCAACACGTTAAAACTAAGCGTTGTAGTTATAACCGTTAATTGCAACACGTTAGCACTAAGCATTGGATTTGCAACCGTTAATACCGTGGCAACATGTTAAAACTAAGCGTTGCAGTTAAAACCGTTAATGACAACACGTAAACACTAAGCTTTGCATTTGCAACCGTTAAAACCGTGTCAACACGTTAAAACTAAGCGTTGTAGTTAAAACCGTTAATGGCAACACGTAAACACTAAGCTTTGCATTTGCAACCGTTAAAACAGTTGCAAACGTTAGTGTCAACATGTAAGCACTAACCGTTACAGTTGCAACCTTTAATGGCAACACGTTAACATTAAGCGTTAGTGGCAACACGTTAAAGCTAAGAGTTGCAGTTGCAAACGTTAGTGTCAACATGTAAGCATTAACCGTTGCAGTTGCAACCTTTAAAGGCAACACGTTAACATTAAGCATTGCAGTTGCAAGCGTTAGTGGCAACACGTTAAAACTAAGCGTTGCAGTTACAACCGTTAGTGTCAACATTACAGTAAGTGTAGCATTCGTTTACGTTAATTTCAACACGTTAACACGTTGCAACCGTTTATGTCAACATGTTAACACTTAGCATTGCAGTTGCAACCGTTAGTGTCAACATGTTTACACTAAGCGTTGCAGTTGCAACCGTTAATGACAACACGTAAACACTAAGCTTTGCATTTGCAACCATTAAAACCATGTCAACACGTTAAAACTAAGCGTTGTAGTTATAACCGTTAATTGCAACACATTAGCATTGCGGTTACAATGCGTTAAAACTAAGCGTTGTAGTTAAAACCGTTAATGACAACACGTAAACACTAAGCTTTGCATTTGCAACCATTAAAACCATGTCAACACGTTAAAACTAAGCGTTGTAGTTATAACCGTTAATTGCAACACATTAGCACTAAGCATTGGATTTGCAACCGTTAATACCGTGGCAACACGTTAAAACTAAGCGTTGCAGTTAAAACCGTTAATGACAACACGTAAACACCAAGCTTTGCATTTGCAACCGTTAAAACAGTTGCAAACGTTAGTGTCAACATGTAAGCACTAACCGTTACAGTTGCAACCTTAAATACAACACGTTAACATTAAGCGTTAGTGGCAACACGTTAAAGCTAAGCTAT
Source organism: Rugalucina vietnamica (assembly GCA_964017185.1). Classification (NCBI taxonomy): domain Eukaryota; kingdom Metazoa; phylum Mollusca; class Bivalvia; order Lucinida; family Lucinidae; genus Rugalucina; species Rugalucina vietnamica. The sequence continues at coordinate 17,345,939 of OZ024881.1, read as the reverse complement.
GCAGTTGCAAACGTTAGTGTCAACATGTAAGCACTAACCGTTGCAGTTACAACCTTTAAAGGCAACACGTTAACATTAAGCATTGCAGTTGCAAGCGTTAGTGGCAACACGTTAAAACTAAGCGTTGCAGTTACAACCGTAAGTGTCAACATTATAACAGTAAGTGTAGCATTTGCTTACGTTAATTTCAACACGTTAAAACGTTGCAACCGTTTATGTCAACATGTTAACACTTAGCATTGCAGTTGCGACCGTTAGTGTCAACATGTTTACACTAAGCGTTGCAGTTGCAACACGTTAACACTAAGCATTTCGGTTACAATGCGTTAAAACTAAGCGTTGCAGTTACAACCGTTATAACATTATAACAGTGTAGCATTTGCTTACGTTAATTTCAACACGTTAACACGTTGCAACCGTTTATGTCAACACTTAGCATTGCAGTTGCAACCGTTAGTGTCAACATGTTTACATTAAGCGTTGCAGTTGCAACCGTTAATGACAACACGTAAACACTAAGCTTTGCATTTGCAACCATTAAAACCATGTCAACACGTTAAAACTAAGCGTCGTAGTTATAACCGTTAATTGCAACACGTTAGCACTAAGCATTGGATTTGCAACCGTTAATACCGTGGCAACATGTTAAAACTAAGCGTTGCAGTTAAAACCGTTAATGACAACACGTAAACACTAAGCTTTGCATTTGCAACCATTAAAACCGTGTCAACACGTTAAAACTAAGCGTTGTAGTTAAAACCGTTAATGGCAATACGTAAACACTAAGCTTTGCATTTGCAACCGTTAAAACAGTTGCAAACGTTAGTGTCAACATGTAAGCACTAACCGTTAGAGTTGCAACCTTTAATGGGAAGACGTTAACATTAAGCGTTAGTGGCAACACGTTAAAGCTAAGCGTTGCAGTTGCAAATGTTAGTGTCAACATGTAAGCACTAACCCTTGCAGTTGTAACCTTTAAAGGCAACACGTTAACATTAAGCATTGCAGTTGAAAGCGTTGCAGTTACAACCGTTAGTGTCAACATAACAGTAAGTGTAGCATTTGCTTACGTTAATTTCAACACGTTAACACGTTGCAACCGTTTAATGTCAACATGTTAACACTTAGCATTGCAGTTGCAACCGTTAGTGTCAACATGTTTACACTAAGCGTTGCAGTTGCAACCGTTAATGACAACACGTTAACACTAAGCATTGCGGTAACAATGCATTAAAACTAAGCGTTGTAGTTAAAACCGTTAATGACAACACGTAAACACTAAGCTTTGCATTTGGAACCATTAAAACCATGTCAACACGTTAAAACTAAGCGTTGTAGTTATAACCGTTAATTGCAACACATTAGCACTAAGCATTAGATTTGCAACCGTTAATACCGTGGCAACACGTTAAAACTAAGCGTTGCAGTTAAAACCGTTAATGACAACACGTAAACACTAAGCTTTGCATTTGCAACTATTAAAACCATGTCAACACGTTAAAACTAAGCGTTGTAGTTATAACCGTTAATTCCAACACGTTAGCACTAAGCATTGGATTTGCAACCGTTAATACCGTGGCAACATGTTAAAACTAAGCGTTGCAGTTAAAACCGTTAATGCCAACACGTAAACACTAAGCTTTGCATTTGCAACCGTTAAAACCGTGTCAACACGTTAACACTAAGCGTTGTAGTTAAAACCGTTAATGGCAACACGTAAACACTAAGCTTTGCATTTGCAACCGTTAAAACAGTTGCAAACGTTAGTGTCAACATGTAAGCACTAACCGTTACAGTTGCAACCTTTAATGGCAACACGTTAACATTAAGCGTTAGTGGCAACACGTTAAAGCTAAGCGTTGCAGTTGCAAACGTTAGTGTCAACATGTAAGCATTAACCGTTGCAGTTGCAACCTTTAAAGGCAACACGTTAACATTAAGCATTGCAGTTGCAAGCGTTAGTGGCACTAAGCATTGGATTTGCAACCGTTAATACCGTGGCAACATGTAAAAACTAAGCGTTGCAGTTAAAACCGTTAATGACAACACGTAAGCTGCTTTGCATTTGCAACCGTTAAAACCGTGTCAACACGTTGAAACTAAGCGTTGTAGTTTAAACCGTTAATGGCAACACGTAAACACTAAGCTTTGCATTTGCAACCGTCAAAACAGTTGCAAACGTTAGTGTCAACATGGAAGCACTAACCGTTACAGTTGCAACCTTTAATGGCAACACGTTAACATTAAGCTTTAGTGGCAACACGTTAAAGCTAAGTGTTGCAGTTGCAAACGTTAGTGTTAACATGTAAGCACTAACCGTTGCAGTTGCAACCTTTAAAGGCAACACGTTAACATTAAGCATTGCAGTTGCAAGCGTTAGTGGCAACACGTTAAAACTAAGCGTTGCAGTTACAACCGTTAGTTTCAACATTACAGTAAGTGTAGCATTTGCTTACGTTAATTTCAACACGTTAACACGTTGCAACCGTTTATGTCAACATGTTAACACTTAGCATTGCAGTTGCAACCATTAGTGTCAACATGTTTACACTAAGCGTTGCAGTTGCAACCGTTAATTACAACACGTTAACACTAAGCATTGCGGTTACAATGCGTTAAAACTAAGCGTTGTAGTTAAAACCGTTAATGACAACACGTAAACACTAAGCTTTGCAGTTGCAACCATTAAAACCATGTCAACACGTTAAAACTAAGCGTTGTAGTTATAACCGTTAATTGCAACACGTTAGCACTAAGCATTGGATTTGCAACCGTTAATACCGTGGCAACATGTTAAAACTAAGCGTTGCAGTTAAAACCGTTAATGACAACACGTAAACACTAAGCTTTGCATTTGCAACCGTTAAAACCGTGTCAACACGTTAAAACTAAGCGTTGTAGTTAAAACCGTTAATGGCAACACGTAAACACTAAGCTTTGCATTTGCAACCGTTAAAACAGTTGCAAACGTTAGTGTCAACATGTAAGCACTAACCGTTACAGTTGCAACCTTTAATGGCAACACGTTAACATTAAGCGTTAGTGGCAACACGTTAAAGCTAGGCGTTGCAGTTGCAAACGTTAGTGTCAACATGTAAGCATTAACCGTTGCAGTTGCAACCTTTAAAGGCAACACGTTAACATTAAGCATTGCAGTTGCAAGCGTTAGTGGCACTAAGCATTGGAATTGCAACCGTTAATACCGTGGCAACATGTAAAAACTAAGCGTTGCAGTTAAAACCGTTAATGACAACACGTAAGCTGCTTTGCATTTGCAACCGTTAAAACCGTGTCAACACGTTGAAACTAAGCGTTGTAGTTAAAACCGTTAATGGCAACACGTAAACACTAAGCTTTGCATTTGCAACCGTCAAAACAGTTGCAAACGTTAGTGTCAACATGGAAGCACTAACCGTTACAGTTGCAACCTTTAATGGCAACACGTTAACATTAAGCGTTAGTGGCAACACGTTAAAGCTAAGTGTTGCAGTTGCAAACGTTAGTGTTAACATGTAAGCACTAACCGTTGCAGTTGCAACCTTTAAAGGCAACACGTTAACATTAAGCATTGCAGTTGCAAGCGTTAGTGGCAACACGTTAAAACTAAGCGTTGCAGTTACAACCGTTAGTTTCAACATTACAGTAAGTGTAGCATTTGCTTACGTTAATTTCAACACGTTAACACGTTGCAACCGTTTATGTCAACATGTTAACACTTAGCATTGCAGTTGCAACCATTAGTGTCAACATGTTTACACTAAGCGTTGCAGTTGCAACCGTTAATTACAACACGTTAACACTAAGCATTGCGGTTACAATGCGTTAAAACTAAGCGTTGTAGTTAAAACCGTTAATGACAACACGTAAACACTAAGCTTTGCAGTTGCAACCATTAAAACCATGTCAACACGTTAAAACTAAGCGTTGTAGTTATAACCGTTAATTGCAACACGTTAGCACTAAGCATTGGATTGGCAACCGTTAATACCGTGGCAACATGTTAAAACTAAGCGTTGCAGTTAAAACCGTTAATGACAACACGTAAACACTAAGCTTTGCTTTTGCAACCGTTAAAACCGTGTCAACACGTTAAAACTAAGCGTTGTAGTTAAAACCGTTAATGGCAACACGTAAACACTAAGCTTTGCATTTGCAACCGTTAAAACAGTTGCAAACGTTAGTGTCAACATGTAAGCACTAACCGTTACAGTTGCAACCTTTAATGGAAACACGTTAACATTAAGCGTTAGTGGCAACACGTTAAAGCTAAGAGTTGCAGTTGCAAACGTTAGTGTCAACATGTAAGCATTAACCGTTGCAGTTGCAACCTTTAAAGGCAACACGTTAACATTAAGCATTGCAGTTGCAAGCGTTAGTGGCAACACGTTAAAACTAAGCGTTGCAGTTACAACCGTTAGTGTCAACATTACAGTAAGTGTAGCATTCGTTTACGTTAATTTCAACACGTTAACACGTTGCAACCGTTTATGTCAACATGTTAACACTTAGCATTGCAGTTGCAACCGTTAGTGTCAACATGTTTACACTAAGCGTTGCAGTTGCAACCGTTAATGACAACACATTAACACTAAGCATTGCGGTTACAATGCGTTAAAACTAAGCGTTGTAGTTAAAACCGTTAATGACAACACGTAAACACTAAGCTTTGCATTTGCAACCATTAAAACCATGTCAACACGTTAAAACTAAGCGTTGTAGTTATAACCGTTAATTGCAACACGTAAACACCAAGCTTTGCATTTGCAACCGTTAAAACAGTTGCAAACGTTAGTGTCAACATGTAAGCACTAACCGTTACAGTTGCAACCTTAAATACAACACGTTAACATTAAGCGTTAGTGGCAACACGTTAAAGCTAAGCTATGCAGTTGCAAACGTTAGTGTCAACATGTAAGCACTAACCGTTGCAGTTACAACCTTTAAAGGCAACACGTTAACATTAAGCATTGCAGTTGCAAGCGTTAGTGGCAACACGTTAAAACTAAGCGTTGCAGTTACAACCGTAAGTGTCAACATTATAACAGTAAGTGTAGCATTTGCTTACGTTAATTTCAACACGTTAAAACGTTGCAACCGTTTATGTCAACATGTTAACACTTAGCATTGCAGTTGCGACCGTTAGTGTCAACATGTTTACACTAAGCGTTGCAGTTGCAACACGTTAACACTAAGCATTTCGGTTACAATGCGTTAAAACTAAGCGTTGCAGTTACAACCGTTATAACATTATAACAGTGTAGCATTTGCTTACGTTAATTTCAACACGTTAACACGTTGCAACCGTTTATGTCAACACTTAGCATTGCAGTTGCAACCGTTAGTGTCAACATGTTTACATTAAGCGTTGCAGTTGCAACCGTTAATGACAACACGTAAACACTAAGCTTTGCATTTGCAACCATTAAAACCATGTCAACACGTTAAAACTAAGCGTCGTAGTTATAACCGTTAATTGCAACACGTTAGCACTAAGCATTGGATTTGCAACCGTTAATACCGTGGCAACATGTTAAAACTAAGCGTTGCAGTTAAAACCGTTAATGACAACACGTAAACACTAAGCTTTGCATTTGCAACCATTAAAACCGTGTCAACACGTTAAAACTAAGCGTTGTAGTTAAAACCGTTAATGGCAATACGTAAACACTAAGCTTTGCATTTGCAACCGTTAAAACAGTTGCAAACGTTAGTGTCAACATGTAAGCACTAACCGTTAGAGTTGCAACCTTTAATGGGAAGACGTTAACATTAAGCGTTAGTGGCAACACGTTAAAGCTAAGCGTTGCAGTTGCAAATGTTAGTGTCAACATGTAAGCACTAACCCTTGCAGTTGTAACCTTTAAAGGCAACACGTTAACATTAAGCATTGCAGTTGAAAGCGTTGCAGTTACAACCGTTAGTGTCAACATAACAGTAAGTGTAGCATTTGCTTACGTTAATTTCAACACGTTAACACGTTGCAACCGTTTAATGTCAACATGTTAACACTTAGCATTGCAGTTGCAACCGTTAGTGTCAACATGTTTACACTAAGCGTTGCAGTTGCAACCGTTAATGACAACACGTTAACACTAAGCATTGCGGTAACAATGCATTAAAACTAAGCGTTGTAGTTAAAACCGTTAATGACAACACGTAAACACTAAGCTTTGCATTTGGAACCATTAAAACCATGTCAACACGTTAAAACTAAGCGTTGTAGTTATAACCGTTAATTGCAACACATTAGCACTAAGCATTAGATTTGCAACCGTTAATACCGTGGCAACACGTTAAAACTAAGCGTTGCAGTTAAAACCGTTAATGACAACACGTAAACACTAAGCTTTGCATTTGCAACTATTAAAACCATGTCAACACGTTAAAACTAAGCGTTGTAGTTATAACCGTTAATTCCAACACGTTAGCACTAAGCATTGGATTTGCAACCGTTAATACCGTGGCAACATGTTAAAACTAAGCGTTGCAGTTAAAACCGTTAATGCCAACACGTAAACACTAAGCTTTGCATTTGCAACCGTTAAAACCGTGTCAACACGTTAACACTAAGCGTTGTAGTTAAAACCGTTAATGGCAACACGTAAACACTAAGCTTTGCATTTGCAACCGTTAAAACAGTTGCAAACGTTAGTGTCAACATGTAAGCACTAACCGTTACAGTTGCAACCTTTAATGGCAACACGTTAACATTAAGCGTTAGTGGCAACACGTTAAAGCTAAGCGTTGCAGTTGCAAACGTTAGTGTCAACATGTAAGCATTAACCGTTGCAGTTGCAACCTTTAAAGGCAACACGTTAACATTAAGCATTGCAGTTGCAAGCGTTAGTGGCACTAAGCATTGGATTTGCAACCGTTAATACCGTGGCAACATGTAAAAACTAAGCGTTGCAGTTAAAACCGTTAATGACAACACGTAAGCTGCTTTGCATTTGCAACCGTTAAAACCGTGTCAACACGTTGAAACTAAGCGTTGTAGTTTAAACCGTTAATGGCAACACGTAAACACTAAGCTTTGCATTTGCAACCGTCAAAACAGTTGCAAACGTTAGTGTCAACATGGAAGCACTAACCGTTACAGTTGCAACCTTTAATGGCAACACGTTAACATTAAGCTTTAGTGGCAACACGTTAAAGCTAAGTGTTGCAGTTGCAAACGTTAGTGTTAACATGTAAGCACTAACCGTTGCAGTTGCAACCTTTAAAGGCAACACGTTAACATTAAGCATTGCAGTTGCAAGCGTTAGTGGCAACACGTTAAAACTAAGCGTTGCAGTTACAACCGTTAGTTTCAACATTACAGTAAGTGTAGCATTTGCTTACGTTAATTTCAACACGTTAACACGTTGCAACCGTTTATGTCAACATGTTAACACTTAGCATTGCAGTTGCAACCATTAGTGTCAACATGTTTACACTAAGCGTTGCAGTTGCAACCGTTAATTACAACCATTAACACTAAGCATTGCGGTTACAATGCGTTAAAACTAAGCGTTGTCGTTAAAACCGTTAATGACAACACGAAAACAATAAGCTTTGCAGTTGCAACCATTAAAACCATGTCAACACGTTAAAACTAAGCGTTGTAGTTATAACCGTTAATTGCAACACGTTAGCACTAAGCATTGGATTTGCAACCGTTAATACCGTGGCAACATGTTAAAACTAAGCGTTGCAGTTAAAACCGTTAATGACAACACGTAAACACTAAGCTTTGCATTTGCAACCGTTAAAACCGTGTCAACACGTTAAAACTAAGCGTTGTAGTTAAAACCGTTAATGGCAACACGTAAACACTAAGCTTTGCATTTGCAACCGTTAAAACAGTTGCAAACGTTAGTGTCAACATGTAAGCACTAACCGTTACAGTTGCAACCTTTAATGGCAACACGTTAACATTAAGCGTTAGTGGCAACACGTTAAAGCTAGGCGTTGCAGTTGCAAACGTTAGTGTCAACATGTAAGCATTAACCGTTGCAGTTGCAACCTTTAAAGGCAACACGTTAACATTAAGCATTGCAGTTGCAAGCGTTAGTGGCACTAAGCATTGGAATTGCAACCGTTAATACCGTGGCAACATGTAAAAACTAAGCGTTGCAGTTAAAACCGTTAATGACAACACGTAAGCTGCTTTGCATTTGCAACCGTTAAAACCGTGTCAACACGTTGAAACTAAGCGTTGTAGTTAAAACCGTTAATGGCAACACGTAAACACTAAGCTTTGCATTTGCAACCGTCAAAACAGTTGCAAACGTTAGTGTCAACATGGAAGCACTAACCGTTACAGTTGCAACCTTTAATGGCAACACGTTAACATTAAGCGTTAGTGGCAACACGTTAAAGCTAAGTGTTGCAGTTGCAAACGTTAGTGTTAACATGTAAGCACTAACCGTTGCAGTTGCAACCTTTAAAGGCAACACGTTAACATTAAGCATTGCAGTTGCAAGCGTTAGTGGCAACACGTTAAAACTAAGCGTTGCAGTTACAACCGTTAGTTTCAACATTACAGTAAGTGTAGCATTTGCTTACGTTAATTTCAACACGTTAACACGTTGCAACCGTTTATGTCAACATGTTAACACTTAGCATTGCAGTTGCAACCATTAGTGTCAACATGTTTACACTAAGCGTTGCAGTTGCAACCGTTAATTACAACACGTTAACACTAAGCATTGCGGTTACAATGCGTTAAAACTAAGCGTTGTAGTTAAAACCGTTAATGACAACACGTAAACACTAAGCTTTGCAGTTGCAACCATTAAAACCATGTCAACACGTTAAAACTAAGCGTTGTAGTTATAACCGTTAATTGCAACACGTTAGCACTAAGCATTGGATTTGCAACCGTTAATACCGTGGCAACATGTTAAAACTAAGCGTTGCAGTTAAAACCGTTAATGACAACACGTAAACACTAAGCTTTGCTTTTGCAACCGTTAAAACCGTGTCAACACGTTAAAACTAAGCGTTGTAGTTAAAACCGTTAATGGCAACACGTAAACACTAAGCTTTGCATTTGCAACCGTTAAAACAGTTGCAAACGTTAGTGTCAACATGTAAGCACTAACCGTTACAGTTGCAACCTTTAATGGAAACACGTTAACATTAAGCGTTAGTGGCAACACGTTAAAGCTAAGAGTTGCAGTTGCAAACGTTAGTGTCAACATGTAAGCATTAACCGTTGCAGTTGCAACCTTTAAAGGCAACACGTTAACATTAAGCATTGCAGTTGCAAGCGTTAGTGGCAACACGTTAAAACTAAGCGTTGCAGTTACAACCGTTAGTGTCAACATTACAGTAAGTGTAGCATTCGTTTACGTTAATTTCAACACGTTAACACGTTGCAACCGTTTATGTCAACATGTTAACACTTAGCATTGCAGTTGCAACCGTTAGTGTCAACATGTTTACACTAAGCGTTGCAGTTGCAACCGTTAATGACAACACATTAACACTAAGCATTGCGGTTACAATGCGTTAAAACTAAGCGTTGTAGTTAAAACCGTTAATGACAACACGTAAACACTAAGCTTTGCATTTGCAACCATTAAAACCATGTCAACACGTTAAAACTAAGCGTTGTAGTTATAACCGTTAATTGCAACACATTAGCACTAAGCATTGGATTTGCAACCGTTAATACCGTGGCAACACGTTAAAACTAAGCGTTGCAGTTAAAACCGTTAATGACAACACGTAAACACTAAGCTTTGCATTTGCAACCGTTAAAACAGTTGCAAACGTTAGTGTCAACATGTAAGCACTAACCGTTACAGTTGCAACCTTAAATACAACACGTTAACATTAAGCGTTAGTGGCAACACGTTAAAGCTAAGCGTTGCAGTTGCAAACGTTAGTGTCAACATGTAAGCACTAACCGTTGCAGTTACAACCTTTAAAGGCAACACGTTAACATTAAGCATTGCAGTTGCAAGCGTTAGTGGCAACACGTTAAAACTAAGCGTTGCAGTTACAACCGTAAGTGTCAACATTATAACAGTAAGTGTAGCATTTGCTTACGTTAATTTCAACACGTTAAAACGTTGCAACCGTTTATGTCAACACTTAGCATTGCAGTTGCAACCGTTAGTGTCAACATGTTTACACTAAGCGTTGCAGTTGCAACACGTTAACACTAAGCATTTCGGTTACAATGCGTTAAAACTAAGCGTTGCAGTTACAACCGTTATAACATTATAACAGTGTAGCATTTGCTTACGTTAATTTCAACACGTTAACACGTTGCAACCGTTTATGTCAACACTTAGCATTGCAGTTGCAAACGTTAGTGTCAACATGTTTACACTAAGCGTTGCAGTTGCAACCGTTAATGACAACACGTAAACACTAAGCTTTGCATTTGCAACCATTAAAACCATGTCAACACGTTAAAACTAAGCGTTGTAGTTATAACCGTTAATTGCAACACGTTAGCACTAAGCATTGGATTTGCAACCGTTAATACCGTGGCAACATGTTAAAACTAAGCGTTGCAGTTAAAACCGTTAATGACAACACGTAAACACTAAGCTTTGCATTTGCAACCATTAAAACCGTGTCAACACGTTAAAACTAAGCGTTGTAGTTAAAACCGTTAATGGCAATACGTAAACACTAAGCTTTGCATTTGCAACCGTTAAAACAGTTGCAAACGTTAGTGTCAACATGTAAGCACTAACCGTTAGAGTTGCAACCTTCAATGGGAAGACGTTAACATTAAGCGTTAGTGGCAACACGTTAAAGCTAAGCGTTGCAGTTGCAAACGTTAGTGTCAACATGTAAGCACTAACCCTTGCAGTTGTAACCTTTAAAGGCAACACGTTAACATTAAGCATTGCAGTTGCAAGCGTTAGTGGCAACACGTTAAAACTAAGCGTTGCAGTTACAACCGTTAGTGTCAACATAACAGTAAGTGTAGCATTTGCTTACGTTAATTTCAACACGTTAACACGTTGCAACCGTTTAATGTCAACATGTTAACACTTAGCATTGCAGTTGCAACCGTTAGTGTCAACATGTTTACACTAAGCGTTGCAGTTGCAACCGTTAATGACAACACGTTAACACTAAGCATTGCGGTTACAATGCGTTAAAACTAAGCGTTGTAGTTAAAACCGTTAATGACAACACGTAAACACTAAGCTTTGCATTTGCAACCATTAAAACCATGTCAACACGTTAAAACTAAGCGTTGTAGTTATAACCGTTAATTGCAACACATTAGCACTAAGCATTGGATTTGCAACCGTTAATACCGTGGCAACACGTTAAAACTAAGCGTTGCAGTTATAACCGTTAATGACAACACGTAAACACTAAGCTTTGCATTTGCAACTATTAAAACCATGTCAACACGTTAAAACTAAGCGTTGTAGTTATAACCGTTAATTGCAACACGTTAGCACTAAGCATTGGATTTGCAACCGTTAATACCGTGGCAACATGTTAAAACTAAGCGTTGCAGTTAAAACCGTTAATGACAACACGTAAACACTAAGCTTTGCATTTGCAACCGTTTAAACCGTGTCAACACGTTAAAACTAAGCGTTGTAGTTAAAACCGTTAATGGCAACACGTAAACACTAAGCTTTGCATTTGCAACCGTTAAAACAGTTGCAAACGTTAGTGTCAACATGTAAGCACTAACCGTTACAGTTGCAACCTTTAATGGCAACACGTTAACATTAAGCGTTAGTGGCAACACGTTAAAGCTAAGCGTTGCAGTTGCAAACGTTAGTGTAAACATGTAAGCATTAACCGTTGCAGTTGCAACCTTTAAAGGCAACACGTTAACATTAAGCATTGCAGTTGCAAGCGTTAGTGGCAACACGTTAAAACTAAGCGTTGCAGTTACAACCGTTAGTGTCAACATTACAGTAAGTGTAGCATTCGTTTACGTTAATTTCAACACGTTAACACGTTGCAACCGTTTATGTCAACATGTTAACACTTAGCATTGCAGTTGCAACCGTTAGTGTTAACATGTTTACACTAAGCGTTGCAGTTGCAACCGTTAATGACAACACGTTAACACTAAGCATTGCGGTTACAATGCGTTAAAACTAAGCGTTGTAGTTAAAACCGTTAATGACAACACGTAAACACTAAGCTTTGCATTTGCAACCATTAAAACCATGTCAACACGTTAAAACTAAGCGTTGTAGTTATAACCGTTAATTGCAACACATTAGCACTAAGCATTGGATTTGCAACCGTTAATACCGTGGCAACACGTTAAAACTAAGCGTTGCAGTTAAAACCGTTAATGACAACACGTAAACACTAAGCTTTGCATTTGCAACTATTAAAACCATGTCAACACGTTAAAACTAAGCGTTGTAGTTATAACCGTTAATTGCAACACGTTAGCACTAAGCATTGGATTTGCAACCGTTAATACCGTGGCAACATGTTAAAACTAAGCGTTGCAGTTAAAATCGTTAATGACAACACGTAAACACTAAGCTTTGCATTTGCAACCGTTAAAACCGTGTCAACACGTTAAAACTAAGCGTTGTAGTTAAAACCGTTAATGGCAACACGTAAACACTAAGCTTTGCATTTGCAACCGTTAAAACAGTTGCAAACGTTAGTGTCAACATGTAAGCACTAACCGTTACAGTTGCAACCTTTAATGGGAAGACGTTAACATTAAGCGTTAGTGGCAACACGTTAAAGCTAAGCGTTGCAGTTGCAAACGTTAGTGTCAACATGTAAGCACTAACCCTTGCAGTTGTGACCTTTAAAGGCAACACGTTATTATTAAGCATTGCAGTTGCAAGCGTTAGTGGCAACACGTTAAAACTAAGCGTTGCAGTTACAACCGTTAGTGTCAACATAACAGTAAGTGTAGCATTTGCTTACGTTAATTTCAACACGTTAACACGTTGCAACCGTTTAATGTCAACATGTTAACACTTAGCATTGCAGTTGCAACCGTTAGTGTCAACATGTTTACACTAAGCGTTGCAGTTGCAACCGTTAATGACAACACGTTAACACTAAGCATTGCGGTTACAATGCGTTAAAACTAAGCGTTGTAGTTAAAACCGTTAATGACAACACGTAAACACTAAGCTTTGCATTTGCAACCATTAAAACCATGTCAACACGTTAAAACTAAGCGTTGTAGTTATAACCGTTAATTGCAACACATTAGCACTAAGCATTGGATTTGCAACCGTTAATACCGTGGCAACACGTTAAAACTAAGCGTTGCAGTTAAAACCGTTAATGACGACACGTAAACACTAAGCTTTGCATTTGCAACCGTTAAAACTGTTGCAAACGTTAGTGTCAACATGTAAGCACTAACCGTTACAGTTGCAACCTTAAATACAACACGTTAACATTAAGCGTTAGTGGCAACACGTTAAAGCTAAGCGTTGCAGTTGCAAACGTTAGTGTCAACATGTAAGCACTAACCGTTGCAGTTACAACCTTTAAAGGCAACACGTTAACATTAAGCATTGCAGTTGCAAGCGTTAGTGGCAACACGTTAAAACTAAGCGTTGCAGTTGCAACCGTAAGTGTCAACATTATAACAGTAAGTGTAGCATTTGCTTACGTTAATTTCAACACGTTAAAACGTTGCAACCGTTTATGTCAACATGTTAACACTTAGCATTGCAGTTGCAACCGTTAGTGTCAACATGTTTACACTAAGCATTGCAGTTGCAACACGTTAACACTAAGCATTTCGGTTACAATGCGTTGAAACTAAGCGTTGCAGTTACAACCGTTATAACATTATAACAGTGTAGCATTTGCTTACGTTAATTTCAACACGTTAACACGTTGCAACCGTTTATGTCAACACTTAGCATTGCAGTTGCAAACGTTAGTGTCAACATGTTTACACTAAGCGTTGCAGTTGCAACCGTTAATGACAACACGTAAACACTAAGCTTTGCATTTGCAACCATTAAAACCATGTCAACACGTTAAAACTAAGCGTTGTAGTTATAACCGTTAAGTGCAACACGTTAGCACTAAGCATTGGATTTGCAACCGTTAATACCGTGGCAACATGTTAAAACTAAGCGTTGCAGTTAAAACCGTTAATGACAACACGTAAACACTAAGCTTTGCATTTGCAACCATTAAAACCGTGTCAACACGTTAAAACTAAGCGTTGTAGTTAAAACCGTTAATGGCAATACGTAAACACTAAGCTTTGCATTTGCAACCGTTAAAACAGTTGCAAACGTTAGTGTCAACATGTAAGCACTAACCGTTAGAGTTGCAACCTTTAATGGGAAGACGTTAACATTAAGCGTTAGTGGCAACACGTTAAAGCTAAGCGTTGCAGTTGCAAACGTTAGTGTCAACATGTAAGCACTAACCCTTGCAGTTGTGACCTTTAAAGGCAACACGTTAACATTAAGCATTGCAGTTGCAAGCGTTAGTGGCAACACGTTAAAACTAAGCGTTGCAGTTACAACCGTTAGTGTCAACATAACAGTAAGTGTAGCATTTGCTTACGTTAATTTCAACACGTTAACACGTTGCAACCGTTTAATGTCAACATGTTAACACTTAGCATTGCAGTTGCAACCGTTAGTGTCAACATGTTTACACTAAGCGTTGCAGTTGCAACCGTTAATGACAACACGTTAACACTAAGCATTGCGGTTACAATGCGTTAAAACTAAGCGTTGTAGTTAAAACCGTTAATGACAACACGTAAACACTAAGCTTTGCATTTGCAACCATTAAAACCATGTCAACACGTTAAAACTAAGCGTTGTAGTTATAACCGTTAATTGCAACACATTAGCACTAAGCATTGGATTTGCAACCGTTAATACCGTGGCAACACGTTAAAACTAAGCGTTGCAGTTAAAACCGTTAATGACAACACGTAAACACTAAGCTTTGCATTTGCAACTATTAAAACCATGTCAACACGTTAAAACTAAGCGTTGTAGTTATAACCGTTAATTGCAACACGTTAGCACTAAGCATTGGATTTGCAACCGTTAATACCGTGGCAACATGTTAAAACTAAGCGTTGCAGTTAAAACCGTTAATGCCAACACGTAAACACTAAGCTTTGCATTTGCAACCGTTAAAACAGTTGCAAACGTTAGTGTCAACATGTAAGCACTAACCGTTACAGTTGCAACCTTTAATGGCAACACGTTAACATTAAGCGTTAGTGGCAACACGTTAAAGCTAGGCGTTGCAGTTGCAAACGTTAGTATCAACATGTAAGCATTAACCGTTGCAGTTGCAACCTTTAAAGGCAACACGTTAACATTAAGCATTGCAGTTGCAAGCGTTAGTGGCACTAAGCATTGGATTTGCAACCGTTAATACCGTGGCAACATGTAAATACTAAGCGTTGCAGTTAAAACCGTTAATGACAACACGTAAGCTGCTTTGCATTTGCAACCGTTAAAACCGTGTCAACACGTTGAAACTAAGCGTTGTAGTTAAAACCGTTAATGGCAACACGTAAACACTAAGCTTTGCATTTGCAACCGTCAAAACAGTTGCAAACGTTAGTGTCAACATGGAAGCACTAACCGTTACAGTTGCAACCTTTAATGGCAACACGTTAACATTAAGCGTTAGTGGCAACACGTTAAAGCTAAGTGTTGCAGTTGCAAACGTTAGTGTTAACATGTAAGCACTAACCTTTGCAGTTGCAACCTTTAAAGGCAACATGTTAACATTAAGCATTGCAGTTGCAAGCGTTAGTGGCAACACGTTAAAACTAAGCGTTGCAGTTACAACCGTTAGTTTCAACATTACAGTAAGTGTAGCATTTGCTTACGTTAATTCAACACGTTAACACGTTGCAACCGTTTATGTCAACATGTTAACACTTAGCATTGCAGTTGCAACCATTAGTGTCAACATGTTTACACTAAGCGTTGCAGTTGCAACCGTTAATTACAACACGTTAACACTAAGCATTGCGGTTACAATGCGTTAAAACTAAGCGTTGTAGTTAAAACTGTTAATGACAACACGTAAACACTAAGCTTTGCAGTTGCAACCATTAAAACCATGTCAACACGTTAAAACTAAGCGTTGTAGTTATAACCGTTAATTGCAACACGTTAGCACTAAGCATTGGATTTGCAACCGTTAATACCGTGGCAACATGTTAAAACTAAGCGTTGCAGTTAAAACCGTTAATGACAACACGTAAACACTAAGCTTTGCATATGCAACCGTTAAAACCGTGTCAACACGTTAAAACTAAGCGTTGTAGTTATAACCGTTAATGACAACACGTAAACACTAAGCTTTGCATTTGCAACCGTTAAAACAGTTGCAAACGTTAGTGTCAACATGTAAGCACTAACCGTTACAGTTGCAACCTTTAATGGCAACACGTTAACATTAAGCGTTAGTAGCAACACGTTAAAGCTAGGCGTTGCAGTTGCAAACGTTAGTATCAACATGTAAGCATTAACCGTTGCAGTTGCAACCTTTAAAGGCAACACGTTAACATTAAGCATTGCAGTTGCAAGCGTTAGTGGCACTAAGCATTGGATTTGCAACCGTTAATACCGTGGCAACATGTAAAAACTAAGCGTTGCAGTTAAAACCGTTAATGACAACACGTAAGCTGCTTTGCATTTGCAACCGTTAAAACCGTGTCAACACGTTGAAACTAAGCGTTGTAGTTAAAACCGTTAATGGCAACACGTAAACACTAAGCTTTGCATTTGCAACCGTCAAAACAGTTGCAAACGTTAGTGTCAACATGGAAGCACTAACCGTTACAGTTGCAACCTTTAATGGCAACACGTTAACATTAAGCGTTAGTGGCAACACGTTAAAGCTAAGTGTTGCAGTTGCAAACGTTAGTATTAACATGTAAGCACTAACCGTTGCAGTTGCAACCTTTAAAGGCAACACGTTAACATTAAGCATTGCAGTTGCAAGCGTTAGTGGCAACACGTTAAAACTAAGCGTTGCAGGTACAACCGTTAGTTTCAACATTACAGTAAGTGTAGCATTTGCTTACGATAATTTCAACACGTTAACACGTTGCAACCGTTTATGTCAACATGTTAACACTTAGCATTGCAGTTGCAACCATTAGTGTCAACATGTTTACACTAAGCGTTGCAGTTGCAACCGTTAATTACAACACGTTAACACTAAGCATTGCGGTTACAATGCGTTAAAACTAAGCGTTGTAGTTAAAACCGTTAATGACAACACGTAAACACTAAGCTTTGCAGTTGCAACCATTAAAACCATGTCAACACGTTAAAACTAAGCGTTGTAGTTATAACCGTTAATTGCAACACGTTAGCACTAAGCATTGGATTTGCAACCGTTAATACCGTGGCAACATGTTAAAACTAAGCGTTGCAGTTAAAACCGTTAATGACAACACGTAAACACTAAGCTTTGCATTTGCAACCGTTAAAACCGTGTCAACACGTTAAAACTAAGCGTTGTAGTTAAAACCGTTAATGGCAACACGTAAACACTAAGCTTTGCATTTGCAACCGTTAAAACAGTTGCAAACGTTAGTGTCAACATGTAAGCACTAACCGTTACAGTTGCAACCTTTAATGGCAACACGTTAACATTAAGCGTTAGTGGCAACACGTTAAAGCTAGGCGTTGCAGTTGCAAACGTTAGTGTCAACATGTAAGCATTAACCGTTGCAGTTGCAACCTTTAAAGGCAACACGTTAACATTAAGCATTGCAGTTGCAAGCGTTAGTGGCACTAAGCATTGGAATTGCAACCGTTAATACCGTGGCAACATGTAAAAACTAAGCGTTGCAGTTAAAACCGTTAATGACAACACGTAAGCTGCTTTGCATTTGCAACCGTTAAAACCGTGTCAACACGTTGAAACTAAGCGTTGTAGTTAAAACCGTTAATGACAACACGTAAACACTAAGCTTTGCAGTTGCAACCATTAAAACCATGTCAACACGTTAAAACTAAGCGTTGTAGTTATAACCGTTAATTGCAACACGTTAGCACTAAGCATTGGATTTGCAACCGTTAATACCGTGGCAACATGTTAAAACTAAGCGTTGCAGTTAAAACCGTTAATGACAACACGTAAACACTAAGCTTTGCATTTGCAACCGTTAAAACCGTGTCAACACGTTAAAACTAAGCGTTGTAGTTAAAAACGTTAATGGCAACACGTAAACACTAAGCTTTGCATTTGCAACCGTTAAAACAGTTGCAAACATTAGTGTCAACATGTAAGCACTAACCGTTACAGTTGCAACCTTTAATGGCAACACGTTAACATTAAGCGTTAGTGGCAACACGTTAAAGCTAAGAGTTGCAGTTGCAAACGTTAGTGTCAACATGTAAGCATTAACCGTTGCAGTTGCAACCTTTAAAGGCAACACGTTAACATTAAGCATTGCAGTTGCAAGCGTTAGTGGCAACACGTTAAAACTAAGCGTTGCAGTTACAACCGTTAGTGTCAACATTACAGTAAGTGTTGCATTCGTTTACGTTAATTTCAACACGTTAACACGTTGCAACCGTTTATGTCAACATGTTAACACTTAGCATTGCAGTTGCAACCGTTAGTGTCAACATGTTTACACTAAGCGTTGCAGTTGCAACCGTTAATGACAACACGTTAACACTAAGCATTGCGGTTACAATGCGTTAAAACTAAGCGTTGTAGTTAAAACCGTTAATGACAACACGTAAACACTAAGCTTTGCATTTGCAACCGTTAAAACAGTTGCAAACGTTAGTGTCAACATGTAAGCACTAACCGTTACAGTTGCAACCTTAAATACAACACGTTAACATTAAGCGTTAGTGGCAACACGTTAAAGCTAAGCGTTGCAGTTGCAAACGTTAGTGTCAACATGTAAGCACTAACCGTTGCAGTTACAACCTTTAAAGGCAACACGTTAACATTAAGCATTGCAGTTGCAAGCGTTAGTGGCAACACGTTAAAACTAAGCGTTGCAGTTGCAACCGTAAGTGTCAACATTATAACAGTAAGTGTAGCATTTGCTTACGTTAATTTCAACACGTTAAAACGTTGCAACCGTTTATGTCAACATGTTAACACTTAGCATTGCAGTTGCAACCGTTAGTGTCAACATGTTTACACTAAGCATTGCAGTTGCAACACGTTAACACTAAGCATTTCGGTTACAATGCGTTGAAACTAAGCGTTGCAGTTACAACCGTTATAACATTATAACAGTGTAGCATTTGCTTACGTTAATTTCAACACGTTAACACGTTGCAACCGTTTATGTCAACACTTAGCATTGCAGTTGCAAACGTTAGTGTCAACATGTTTACACTAAGCGTTGCAGTTGCAACCGTTAATGACAACACGTAAACACTAAGCTTTGCATTTGCAACCATTAAAACCATGTCAACACGTTAAAACTAAGCGTTGTAGTTATAACCGTTAAGTGCAACACGTTAGCACTAAGCATTGGATTTGCAACCGTTAATACCGTGGCAACATGTAAATACTAAGCGTTGCAGTTAAAACCGTTAATGACAACACGTAAGCTGCTTTGCATTTGCAACCGTTAAAACCGTGTCAACACGTTGAAACTAAGCGTTGTAGTTAAAACCGTTAATGGCAACACGTAAACACTAAGCTTTGCATTTGCAACCGTCAAAACAGTTGCAAACGTTAGTGTCAACATGGAAGCACTAACCGTTACAGTTGCAACATTTAATGGCAACACGTTAACATTAAGCGTTAGTGGCAACACGTTAAAGCTAAGTGTTGCAGTTGCAAACGTTAGTGTTAACATGTAAGCACTAACCGTTGCAGTTGCAACCTTTAAAGGCAACATGTTAACATTAAGCATTGCAGTTGCAAGCGTTAGTGGCAACACGTTAAAACTAAGCGTTGCAGTTACAACCGTTAGTTTCAACATTACAGTAAGTGTAGCATTTGCTTACGTTAATTCAACACGTTAACACGTTGCAACCGTTTATGTCAACATGTTAACACTTAGCATTGCAGTTGCAACCATTAGTGTCAACATGTTTACACTAAGCGTTGCAGTTGCAACCGTTAATTACAACACGTTAACACTAAGCATTGCGGTTACAATGCGTTAAAACTAAGCGTTGTAGTTAAAACCGTTAATGACAACACGTAAACACTAAGCTTTGCAGTTGCAACCATTAAAACCATGTCAACACGTTAAAACTAAGCGTTGTAGTTATAACCGTTAATTGCAACACGTTAGCACTAAGCATTGGATTTGCAACCGTTAATACCGTGGCAACATGTTAAAACTAAGCGTTGCAGTTAAAACCGTTAATGACAACACGTAAACACTAAGCTTTGCATTTGCAACCGTTAAAACCGTGTCAACACGTTAAAACTAAGCGTTGTAGTTAAAACCGTTAATGGCAACACGTAAACACTAAGCTTTGCATTTGCAACCGTTAAAACAGTTGCAAACGTTAGTGTCAACATGTAAGCACTAACCGTTACAGTTGCAACCTTTAATGGCAACACGTTAACATTAAGCGTTAGTGGCAACACGTTAAAGCTAGGCGTTGCAGTTGCAAACGTTAGTGTCAACATGTAAGCATTAACCGTTGCAGTTGCAACCTTTAAAGGCAACACGTTAACATTAAGCATTGCAGTTGCAAGCGTTAGTGGCACTAAGCATTGGATTTGCAACCGTTAATACCGTGGCAACATGTAAAAACTAAGCGTTGCAGTTAAAACCGTTAATGACAACACGTAAGCTGCTTTGCATTTGCAACCGTTAAAACCGTGTCAACACGTTGAAACTAAGCGTTGTAGTTAAAACCGTTAATGGCAACACGTAAACACTAAGCTTTGCATTTGCAACCGTCAAAACAGTTGCAAACGTTAGTGTCAACATGGAAGCACTAACCGTTACAGTTGCAACCTTTAATGGCAACACGTTAACATTAAGCGTTAGTGGCAACACGTTAAAGCTAAGTGTTGCAGTTGCAAACGTTAGTATTAACATGTAAGCACTAACCGTTGCAGTTGCAACCTTTAAAGGCAACACGTTAACATTAAGCATTGCAGTTGCAAGCGTTAGTGGCAACACGTTAAAACTAAGCGTTGCAGGTACAACCGTTAGTTTCAACATTACAGTAAGTGTAGCATTTGCTTACGTTAATTTCAACACGTTAACACGTTGCAACCGTTTATGTCAACATGTTAACACTTAGCATTGCAGTTGCAACCATTAGTGTCAACATGTTTACACTAAGCGTTGCAGTTGCAACCGTTAATTACAACACGTTAACACTAAGCATTGCGGTTACAATGCGTTAAAACTAAGCGTTGTAGTTAAAACCATTAATGACAACACGTAAACACTAAGCTTTGCAGTTGCAACCATTAAAACCATGTCAACACGTTAAAACTAAGCGTTGTAGTTATAACCGTTAATTGCAACACGTTAGCACTAAGCATTGGATTTGCAACCGTTAATACCGTGGCAACATGTTAAAACTAAGCGTTGCAGTTAAAACCGTTAATGACAACACGTAAACACTAAGCTTTGCATTTGCAACCGTTAAAACCGTGTCAACACGTTAAAACTAAGCGTTGTAGTTAAAACCGTTAATGGCAACACGTAAACACTAAGCTTTGCATTTGCAACCGTTAAAACAGTTGCAAACGTTAGTGTCAACATGTAAGCACTAACCGTTACAGTTGCAACCTTTAATGGCAACACGTTAACATTAAGCGTTAGTGGCAACACGTTAAAGCTAGGCGTTGCAGTTGAAAACGTTAGTGTCAACATGTAAGCATTAACCGTTGCAGTTGCAACCTTTAAAGGCAACACGTTAACATTAAGCATTGCAGTTGCAAGCGTTAGTGGCACTAAGCATTGGAATTGCAACCGTTAATACCGTGGCAACATGTAAAAACTAAGCGTTGCAGTTAAAACCGTTAATGACAACACGTAAGCTGCTTTGCATTTGCAACCGTTAAAACCGTGTCAACACGTTGAAACTAAGCGTTGTAGTTAAAACCGTTAATGACAACACGTAAACACTAAGCTTTGCAGTTGCAACCATTAAAACCATGTCAACACGTTAAAACTAAGCGTTGTAGTTATAACCGTTAATTGCAACACGTTAGCACTAAGCATTGGATTTGCAACCGTTAATACCGTGGCAACATGTTAAAACTAAGCGTTGCAGTTAAAACCGTTAATGACAACACGTAAACACTAAGCTTTGCATTTGCAACCGTTAAAACCGTGTCAACACGTTAAAACTAAGCGTTGTAGTTAAAAACGTTAATGGCAACACGTAAACACTAAGCTTTGCATTTGCAACCGTTAAAACAGTTGCAAACGTTAGTGTCAACATGTAAGCACTAACCGTTACAGTTGCAACCTTTAATGGCAACACGTTAACATTAAGCGTTAGTGGCAACACGTTAAAGCTAAGAGTTGCAGTTGCAAACGTTAGTGTCAACATGTAAGCATTAACCGTTGCAGTTGCAACCTTTAAAGGCAACACGTTAACATTAAGCATTGCAGTTGCAAGCGTTAGTGGCAACACGTTAAAACTAAGCGTTGCAGTTACAACCGTTAGTGTCAACATTACAGTAAGTGTTGCATTCGTTTACGTTAATTTCAACACGTTAACACGTTGCAACCGTTTATGTCAACATGTTAACACTTAGCATTGCAGTTGCAACCGTTAGTGTCAACATGTTTACACTAAGCGTTGCAGTTGCAACCGTTAATGACAACACGTTAACACTAAGCATTTCGGTTACAATGCGTTAAAACTAAGCGTTGTAGTTAAAACCGTTAATGACAACACGTAAACACTAAGCTTTGCATTTGCAACCATTAAAACCATGTCAACACGTTAAAACTAAGCGTTGTAGTTATAACAGTTAATTGCAACACATTAGCACTAAGCATTGGATTTGCAACCGTTAATACCGTGGCAACACGTTAAAACTAAGCGTTGCAGTTAAAACCGTTAATGACAACACGTAAACAATAAGATTTGCATTTGCAACCGTTAAAACAGTTGCAAACGTTAGTGTCAACATGTAAGCACTAACCGTTACAGTTGCAACCTTAAATGCAACACGTTAACATTAAGCGTTAGTGGCAACACGTTAAAGCTAAGCGTTGCAGTTGCAAACGTTAGTGTCAACATGTAAGCACTAACCGTTGCAGTTACAACCTTTAAAGGCAACACGTTAACATTAAGCATTGCAGTTGCAAGCGTTAGTGGCAACACGTTAAAACTAAGCGTTGCAGTTACAACCGTAAGTGTCAACATTATAACAGTAAGTGTAGCATTTGCTTACGTTAATTTCAACACGTTAAAACGTTGCAACCGTTTATGTCAACATGTTAACACTTAGCATTGCAGTTGCAACCGTTAGTGTCAACATGTTTACACTAAGCGTTGCAGTTGCAACACGTTAACACTAAGCATTTCGGTTACAATGCGTTAAAACTAAGCGTTGCAGTTACAACCGTTATAACATTATAACAGTGTAGCATTTGCTTACGTTAATTTCAACACGTTAACACGTTGCAACCGTTTATGTCAACACTTAGCATTGCAGTAGCAACCGTTAGTGTCAACATGTTTACACTAAGCGTTGCAGTTGCAACCGTTAATGACAACACGTAAACACTAAGCTTTGCATTTGCAACCATTAAAACCATGTCAACACGTTAAAACTAAGCGTTGTAGTTATAACCGTTAATTGCAACACGTTAGCACTAAGCATTGGATTTGCAACCGTTAATACCGTGGCAACATGTTAAAACTAAGCGTTGCAGTTAAAACCGTTAATGACAACACGTAAACACTAAGCTTTGCATTTGCAACCATTAAAACCGTGTCAACACGTTAAAACTAAGCGTTGTAGTTAAAACCGTTAATGGCAATACGTAAACACTAAGCTTTGCATTTGCAACCGTTAAAACAGTTGCAAACGTTAGTAATAACATGTAAGCACTAACCGTTAGAGTTGCAATCTTTAATGGGAAGACGTTAACATTAAGCGTTAGTGGCAACACGTTAAAGCTAAGCGTTGCAGTTGCAAACGTTAGTGTCAACATGTAAGCACTAACCCTTGCAGTTGTAACCTTTAAAGGCAACACGTTAACATTAAGCATTGCAGTTGCAAGCGTTAGTGGCAACACGTTAAAACTAAGCGTTTCAGTTACAACCGTTAGTGTCAACATAACAGTAAGTGTAGCATTTGCTTACGTTAATTTCAACACGTTAACACGTTGCAACCGTTTAATGTCAACATGTTAACACTTAGCATTGCAGTTGCAACCGTTAGTGTCAACATGTTTACACTAAGCGTTGCAGTTGCAACCGTTAATGACAACACGTTAACACTAAGCATTGCGGTTACAATGCGTTAAAACTAAGCGTTGTAGTTAAAACCGTTAATGACAACACGTAAACACTAAGCTTTGCATTTGCAACCATTAAAACCATGTCAACACGTTAAAACTAAGCGTTGTAGTTATAACCGTTAATTGCAACACATTAGCACTAAGCATTGGATTTGCAACCGTTAATACCGTGGCAACACGTTAAAACTAAGCGTTGCAGTTAAAACCGTTAATGACAACACGTAAACACTAAGCTTTGCATTTGCAACTATTAAAACCATGTCAACACGTTAAAACTAAGCGTTGTAGTTATAACCGTTAATTGCAACACGTTAGCACTAAGCATTGGATTTGCAACCGTTAATACCGTGGCAACATGTTAAAACTAAGCGTTGCAGTTAAAACCGTTAATGCCAACACGTAAACATTAAGCTTTGCATTTGCAACAGTTAAAACCGTATCAACACGTTAAAACTAAGCGTTGTAGTTAAAACCGTTAATGGCAACACGTAAACACTAAGCTTTGCATTTGCAACCGTTAAAACAGTTGCAAACGTTAGTGTCAACATGTAAGCACTAACCGTTACAGTTGCAACCTTTAATGGCAACACGTTAACATTAAGCGTTAGTGGCAACACGTTAAAGCTAGGCGTTGCAGTTGCAAACGTTAGTGTCAACATGTAAGCATTAACCGTTGCAGTTGCAACCTTTAAAGGCAACACGTTAACATTAAGCATTGCAGTTGCAAGCGTTAGTGGCACTAAGCATTGGATTTGCAACCGTTAATACCGTGGCAACATGTTAAAACTAAGCGTTGCAGTTAAAACCGTTAATGACAACACGTAAACACTAAGCTTTGCATTTGCAACCGTTAAAACCGTGTCAACACGTTAAAACTAAGCGTTGTAGTTAAAAACGTTAATGGCAACACGTAAACACTAAGCTTTGCATTTGCAACCGTTAAAACAGTTGCAAACGTTAGTGTCAACATGTAAGCACTAACCGTTACAGTTGCAACCTTTAATGGCAACACGTTAACATTAAGCGTTAGTGGCAACACGTTAAAGCTAAGAGTTGCAGTTGCAAACGTTAGTGTCAACATGTAAGCATTAACCGTTGCAGTTGCAACCTTTAAAGGCAACACGTTAACATTAAGCATTGCAGTTGCAAGCGTTAGTGGCAACACGTTAAAACTAAGCGTTGCAGTTACAACCGTTAGTGTCAACATTACAGTAAGTGTTGCATTCGTTTACGTTAATTTCAACACGTTAACACGTTGCAACCGTTTATGTCAACATGTTAACACTTAGCATTGCAGTTGCAACCGTTAGTGTCAACATGTTTACACTAAGCGTTGCAGTTGCAACCGTTAATGACAACACGTTAACACTAAGCATTTCGGTTACAATGCGTTAAAACTAAGCGTTGTAGTTAAAACCGTTAATGACAACACGTAAACACTAAGCTTTGCATTTGCAACCATTAAAACCATGTCAACACGTTAAAACTAAGCGTTGTAGTTATAACAGTTAATTGCAACACATTAGCACTAAGCATTGGATTTGCAACCGTTAATACCGTGGCAACACGTTAAAACTAAGCGTTGCAGTTAAAACCGTTAATGACAACACGTAAACACTAAGCTTTGCATTTGCAACCGTTAAAACAGTTGCAAACGTTAGTGTCAACATGTAAGCACTAACCGTTACAGTTGCAACCTTAAATGCAACACGTTAACATTAAGCGTTAGTGGCAACACGTTAAAGCTAAGCGTTGCAGTTGCAAACGTTAGTGTCAACATGTAAGCACTAACCGTTGCAGTTACAACCTTTAAAGGCAACACGTTAACATTAAGCATTGCAGTTGCAAGCGTTAGTGGCAACACGTTAAAACTAAGCGTTGCAGTTACAACCGTAAGTGTCAACATTATAACAGTAAGTGTAGCATTTGCTTACGTTAATTTCAACACGTTAAAACGTTGCAACCGTTTATGTCAACATGTTAACACTTAGCATTGCAGTTGCAACCGTTAGTGTCAACATGTTTACACTAAGCGTTGCAGTTGCAACACGTTAACACTAAGCATTTCGGTTACAATGCGTTAAAACTAAGCGTTGCAGTTACAACCGTTATAACATTATAACAGTGTAGCATTTGCTTACGTTAATTTCAACACGTTAACACGTTGCAACCGTTTATGTCAACACTTAGCATTGCAGTTGCAACCGTTAGTGTCAACATGTTTACACTAAGCGTTGCAGTTGCAACCGTTAATGACAACACGTAAACACTAAGCTTTGCATTTGCAACCATTAAAACCATGTCAACACGTTAAAACTAAGCGTTGTAGTTATAACCGTTAATTGCAACACGTTAGCACTAAGCATTGGATTTGCAACCGTTAATACCGTGGCAACATGTTAAAACTAAGCGTTGCAGTTAAAACCGTTAATGACAACACGTAAACACTAAGCTTTGCATTTGCAACCATTAAAACCGTGTCAACACGTTAAAACTAAGCGTTGTAGTTAAAACCGTTAATGGCAATACGTAAACACTAAGCTTTGCATTTGCAACCGTTAAAACAGTTGCAAACGTTAGTATCAACATGTAAGCACTAACCGTTAGAGTTGCAATCTTTAATGGGAAGACGTTAACATTAAGCGTTAGTGGCAACACGTTAAAGCTAAGCGTTGCAGTTGCAAACGTTAGTGTCAACATGTAAGCACTAACCCTTGCAGTTGTAACCTTTAAAGGCAACACGTTAACATTAAGCATTGCAGTTGCAAGCGTTAGTGGCAACACGTTAAAACTAAGCGTTTCAGTTACAACCGTTAGTGTCAACATAACAGTAAGTGTAGCATTTGCTTACGTTAATTTCAACACGTTAACACGTTGCAACCGTTTAATGTCAACATGTTAACACTTAGCATTGCAGTTGCAACCGTTAGTGTCAACATGTTTACACTAAGCGTTGCAGTTGCAACCGTTAATGACAACACGTTAACACTAAGCATTGCGGTTACAATGCGTTAAAACTAAGCGTTGTAGTTAAAACCGTTAATGACAACACGTAAACACTAAGCTTTGCATTTGCAACCATTAAAACCATGTCAACACGTTAAAACTAAGCGTTGTAGTTATAACCGTTAATTGCAACACATTAGCACTAAGCATTGGATTTGCAACCGTTAATACCGTGGCAACACGTTAAAACTAAGCGTTGCAGTTAAAACCGTTAATGACAACACGTAAACACTAAGCTTTGCATTTGCAACTATTAAAACCATGTCAACACGTTAAAACTAAGCGTTGTAGTTATAACCGTTAATTGCAACACGTTAGCACTAAGCATTGGATTTGCAACCGTTAATACCGTGGCAACATGTTAAAACTAAGCGTTGCAGTTAAAACCGTTAATGCCAACACGTAAACATTAAGCTTTGCATTTGCAACAGTTAAAACCGTGTCAACACGTTAAAACTAAGCGTTGTAGTTAAAACCGTTAATGGCAACACGTAAACACTAAGCTTTGCATTTGCAACCGTTAAAACAGTTGCAAACGTTAGTGTCAACATGTAAGCACTAACCGTTACAGTTGCAACCTTTAATGGCAACACGTTAACATTAAGCGTTAGTGGCAACACGTTAAAGCTAGGCGTTGCAGTTGCAAACGTTAGTGTCAACATGTAAGCATTAACCGTTGCAGTTGCAACCTTTAAAGGCAACACGTTAACATTAAGCATTGCAGTTGCAAGCGTTAGTGGCACTAAGCATTGGATTTGCAACCGTTAATACCGTGGCAACATGTAAAAACTAAGCGTTGCAGTTAAAACCGTTAATGACAACACGTAAGCTGCTTTGCATTTGCAACCGTTAAAACCGTGTCAACAAGTTGAAACTAAGCGTTGTAGTTAAAACCGTTAATGGCAACACGTAAACACTAAGCTTTGCATTTGCAACCGTCAAAACAGTTGCAAACGTTAGTGTCAACATGGAAGCACTAGCTGTTACAGTTGCAACCTTTAATGGCAACACGTTAACATTAAGCGTTAGTGGCAACACGTTAAAGCTAAGTGTTGCAGTTGCAAACGTTAGTGTTAACATGTAAGCACTAACCGTTGCAGTTGCAACCTTTAAAGGCAACACGTTAACATTAAGCATTGCAGTTGCAAGCGTTAGTGGCAACACGTCAAAACTAAGCGTTGCAGTTACAACCGTTAGTTTCAACATTACAGTAAGTGTAGCATTTGCTTACGTTAATTTCAACACGTTAACACGTTGCAACCGTTTATGTCAACATGTTAACACTTAGCATTGCAGTTGCAACCATTAGTGTCAACATGTTTACACTAAGCGTTGCAGTTGCAACCGTTAATTACAACACGTTAACACTAAGCATTGCGGTTACAATGCGTTAAAACTAAGCGTTGTAGTTAAAACCGTTAATGACAACACGTAAACACTAAGCTTTGCATTTGCAACCATTAAAACCATGTCAACACGTTAAAACTAAGCGTTGTAGTTATAACCGTTAATTGCAACACGTTAGCACTAAGCATTGGATTTGCAACCGTTAATACCGTGGCAACATGTTAAAACTAAGCGTTGCAGTTAAAACCGTTAATGACAACACGTAAACACTAAGCTTTGCATTTGCAACCGTTAAAACCGTGTCAACACGTTAAAACTAAGCGTTGTAGTTAAAACCGTTAATGGCAACACGTAAACACTAAGCTTTGCATTTGCAACCGTTAAAACAGTTGCAAACGTTAGTGTCAACATGTAAGCACTAACCGTTACAGTTGCAACCTTTAATGGCAACACGTTAACATTAAGCGTTAGTGGCAACACGTTAAAGCTAGGCGTTGCAGTTGCAAACGTTAGTGTCAACATGTAAGCACTAACCGTTACAGTTGCAACCTTTAATGGCAACACGTTAACATTAAGCGTTAGTGGCAACACGTTAAAGCTAAGCGTTGCAGTTGCAAACGTTAGTGTCAACATGTAAGCATTAACCGTTGCAGTTGCAACCTTTAAAGGCAACACGTTAACATTAAGCATTGCAGTTGCAAGCGTTAGTGGCAACACGTTAAAACTAAGCGTTGCAGTTACAACCGTTAGTGTCAACATTACAGTAAGTGTAACATTTGTTTACGTTAATTTCAACACGTTAACACGTTGCAACCGTTTATGTCAACATGTTAATACTTAGCATTGCAGTTGCAACCGTTAGTGTCAACATGTTTACACTAAGCGTTGCAGTTGCAACCGTTAATGACAACACGTTAACACTAAGCATTGCGGTTACAATGCGTTAAAACTAAGCGTTGTAGTTAAAACCGTTAATGACAACACGTAAACACTAAGCTTTGCATTTGCAACCATTAAAACCATGTCAACACGTTAAAACTAAGCGTTGTAGTTATAACCGTTAATTGCAACACATTAGCACTAAGCATTGGATTTGCAACCGTTAATACCGTGGCAACACGTTAAAACTAAGCGTTTGCAGTTAAAACCGTTAATGACAACACGTAAACACTAAGCTTTGCATTTGCAACCGTTAAAACAGTTGCAAACGTTAGTGTCAACATGTAAGCACTAACCGTTACAGTTGCAACCTTAAATGCAACACGTTAACATTAAGCGTTAGTGGCAACACGTTAAAGCTAAGCGTTGCAGTTGCAAACGTTAGTGTCAACATGTAAGCACTAACCGTTGCAGTTACAACCTTTAAAGGCAACACGTTAACATTAAGCATTGCAGTTGCAAGCGTTAGTGGCAACACGTTAAAACTAAGCGTTGCAGTTACAACCGTAAGTGTCAACATTATAACAGTAAGTGTAGCATTTGCTTACGTTAATTTCAACACGTTAAAACGTTGCAACCGTTTATGTCAACATGTTAACACTTAGCATTGCAGTTGCAACCGTTAGTGTCAACATGTTTACACTAAGCGTTGCAGTTGCAACACGTTAACACTAAGCATTTCGGTTACAATGCGTTAAAACTAAGCGTTGCAGTTACAACCGTTATAAGATTATAACAGTGTAGCATTTGCTTACGTTAATTTCAACACGTTAACACGTTGCAACCGTTTATGTCAACACTTAGCATTGCAGTTGCAACCGTTAGTGTCAACATGTTTACACTAAGCGTTGCAGTTGCAACCGCAACCGTTAATGACAACACGTAAACACTAAGCTTTGCATTTGCAACCATTAAAACCATGTCAACACGTTAAAACTAAGCATTGTAGTTATAACCGTTAATTGCAACACGTTAGCACTAAGCATTGGATTTGCAACCGTTAATACCGTGGCAACATGTTAAAACTAAGCGTTGCAGTTAAAACCGTTAATGACAACACGTAAACACTAAGCTTTGCATTTGCAACCATTAAAACCGTGTCAACACGTTGGAACATGTAAAAACTAAGCGTTGCAGTTAAAACCGTTAATGACAACACGTAAGCTGCTTTGCATTTGCAATCGTTAAAACCGTGTCAACACGTTGAAACTAAGCGTTGTAGTTAAAACCGTTAATGGCAACACGTAAACACTAAGCTTTGCATTTGCAACCGTCAAAACAGTTGCAAACGTTAGTGTCAACATGGAAGCACTAACCGTTACAGTTGCAACCTTTAATGGCAACACGTTAACATTAAGCGTTAGTGGCAACACGTTAAAGCTAAGTGTTGCAGTTGCAAACGTTAGTGTTAACATGTAAGCACTAACCGTTGCAGTTGCAACCTTTAAAGGCAACACGTTAACATTAAGCATTGCAGTTGCAAGCGTTAGTGGCAACACGTTAAAACTAAGCGTTGCAGTTACAACCGTTAGTTTCAACATTACAGTAAGTGTAGCATTTGCTTACGTTAATTTCAACACGTTAACACGTTGCAACCGTTTATGTCAACATGTTAACACTTAGCATTGCAGTTGCAACCATTAGTGTCAACATGTTTACACTAAGCGTTGCAGTTGCAACCATTAATTACAACACGTTAACACTAAGCATTGCGGTTACAATGCGTTAAAACTAAGCGTTGTAGTTAAAACCGTTAATGACAACACGTAAACACTAAGCTTTGCAGTTGCAACCATTAAAACCATGTCAACACGTTAAAACTAAGCGTTGTAGTTATAACCGTTAATTGCAACACGTTAGCACTAAGCATTGGATTTGCAACCGTTAATACCGTGGCAACATGTTAAAACTAAGCGTTGCAGTTAAAACCGTTAATGACAACACGTAAACACTAAGCTTTGCATTTGCAACCGTTAAAACCGTGTCAACACGTTAAAACTAAGCGTTGTAGTTAAAACCGTTAATGGCAACACGTAAACACTAAGCTTTGCATTTGCAACCGTTAAAACAGTTGCAAACGTTAGTGTCAACATGTAAGCACTAACCGTTACAGTTGCAACCTTTAATGGCAACACGTTAACATTAAGCGTTAGTGGCAACACGTTAAAGCTAAGCGTTGCAGTTGCAAACGTTAGTGTCAACATGTAAGCATTAACCGTTGCAGTTGCAACCTTTAAAGGCAACACGTTAACATTAAGCATTGCAGTTGCAAGCGTTAGTGGCAACACGTTAAAACTAAGCGTTGCAGTTACAACCGTTAGTGTCAACATTACAGTAAGTGTAGCATTCGTTTACGTTAATTTCAACACGTTAACACGTTGCAACCGTTTATGTCAACATGTTAAATACTTAGCATTGCAGTTGCAACCGTTAGTGTCAACATGTTTACACTAAGCGTTGCAGTTGCAACCGTTAATGACAACACGTTAACACTAAGCATTGCGGTTACAATGCATTAAAACTAAGCGTTGTAGTTAAAACCGTTAATGACAACACGTAAACACTAAGCTTTGCAGTTGCAACCATTAAAACCACGTCAACACGTTAAAACTAAGCGTTGTAGTTATAACAGTTAATTGCAACACGTTAGCACTAAGCATTGGATTTGCAACCAACAGCCACCGGAAATTTTTTGCCAAACCAGTTTTTGGCAAACTCGCCTTGTAATTCTAGCAGAGTTAGAGGCTTTTAATCACTTGATTTATATATTATGGTGTTTATTAAGTACATCCTATAGCATTTGGACCCTTAATCTATTATCACCTTGAAAATATTAAGCCGTAAAAACCCCGCGGGAAATCCTAAACCCCACGGGAAAAATTGAAATTACCCGCGGGGATTTTTCCCCCTAGGTAAAAAATCCCCATGGGAAAACCAATACAATTTAAAATGTTTATTTCAACATACAATCAGCAAACTTACATGTCAAACGGTGATTCTAAGTTGTTATAACTGTTAAATTCAAATATTGATTTTTTCCCATGGGGAATTTTCGCCGCGGGGTTTTTTCAAATGAAAATCCCCGCGGGGTTTTATTGAAAATTTCAAAAACAATATTTAGCCACAGTTGATCTTGAAAGGTATCAATTTGACATTCAGCATTACTTAAACCATTGTTTTGTGCAGTTTCTAGTGATTTCTATTTTTCCCACGGGGAAAAAAATCCACGGGTTTTTTTGCCCATGGGGAAGAAATCCCGTGGGGAATTGTCAATCATGATATATTGGCTAAATAGCTATATTATATGCAAAATGTGCTTCGAAACTGATTAGAAGTTAAGTCTATATGACCATTTAATGAGTATAAAGAAATAACATATTCCCCATGGGGATTTTTGCCTACAGATTTTTTTCCCCGCGGGATTTTCTTCCTGCAAGACTTCTTCATACCGGCATAAGATATGAATGTTCAAATTTTGCTGGTGACAGAGACCACTGACAGTTAGTTTAGCAGATATACATGTACATCCACTTTATTTTGTCTTTAACTTCCCACTCAACAGCTAAGGTCATACAGAGATAGGACCTCAGTTTATAGTCTCATCTGATAAATCTGGATAAGCAAGAATTTCCAATGAGACTTTAAACCCAGGTCCTGTCTGATAGTGACAGAAAGATGGTTTTATAATACAAAATGAACCAACTACAAGACATATTTCACCAAAAACCATTCCTAGTATGATTTGATTTTCCAAACTATCAGTGTGTGTGTGTGTGTGTGCGTGTGCGTGTGCAAATTGATTTACAATCACAATGCCAACTTAGAAGTTCAGCAAGGAAATTGTCTTTATAGGACAAAAACATGATGCCAATTCAATACAATTTGTGAAAAATATATTTATTACAATCATATTTTTTAACAATGAACACCACAACAGAAAATCAACAAACTAAATGCATATATGCAAACTAACGCACAGATCAGCTGGGCATTAAATAGACAGTTCATCAGTGACTTCATCATTGCTGCTTCATAGATAGTATGAAACCTTTTATTTCTATATCAGAAATTCCAAGCTTCAAAACTATTTTCTGTGATTGTACAACCTGGTTTGTGTTAGACCTGGTAATTCCAGAAAAGGGTATTCCAGCAAAAGTGCTTATTTGAAGAACATATAAGATAATCACTTTTCCAATATGCTAATAAATCTTATTAGGATACAAACATGAATACAACTACACTAAGAGGCAAAAGAAAGTAATATACCAGTCGCCGCACCAGAAAACCAACAAACTGCATTGTATCTGTGTATCAAAACCAAAGATGCAGATCATTAACTGCACAGCTGACAGGAGCCTTTGTTTTCGATACACAAACAGTACAATCCCTCTTCTTCTTTTTAAATCTTAAATTTCAAGCCTCTAGACTGCTTCTGTGACTGTACACGCTGGTTTGTGTAGAATCTGGTAAGAAATTAAGTTGTTGGTTTTCTCAAGTGAAGGCTCATATTCTTTTTGTGTGTCCATATTTTCATCATATTGACTGTAAACTTTGCACAGCATAGTTAAACCAAATATAACCAGAGGACCATTGGTCCTGAGAACGCTCACCTGGAGCCTGATCTTGGAGCATTTATTCATCATGAAATGACCTTGACCTTGAATACTCGCACATCTTTATTGACTTCATATGTTGTCTGCATCTGCCAAGTTTCAGGTCTAAGGCTGCAATAGTTTCCAAAATACCCATTGTTTTCAACATTTCACATGTAAAAGCCTAGGTTTCCAAAATTGACCTTGCCGTAAAATAGGTCATGGTCATCCCAAGGTCATCATTTGATCAAACTTTGATGGGCTGGAGTCCCCAATACTACATACCAAGTTTCGCTGAAATCGGCCCACTGGTTCTGTAGAAGAAGATTTTTTACCATATCAGGGGTCCAGTTACAGGGCTCTAGGGCGAAAAACTTCGCTCAGTTATGAGATTTCGCCGTACATAGCTCTAAAAGAGAAGTCAAATCGCTTTGCTTTTTGTGAAAGCTGATACTTGTATATTGTATAGAGATGCAAAAACGAGTGGAATATAATCCATATCTCAGTTACCTGTCAGTATTTCACACATCTGTCAGTTGTTTGGTTAATCCCTTCAGCATATCAATTATCTGATTTTATGTGATAATTGTGTCATAACTCAATTGACTCGCTTCATTGATCACACAGCTGTGTCAACAGGTAAATGACCCGGATAATGATACTTTAACCGAGGTATTCCAAATGAGATCAAAAGAGAAAGTGAAACTGAAAGTAGACTATCTGTTTGATGAGTTTGTATTGGATCATTGTTTTCTTTTCATGGATACTGATAACAGAATGGATTTTATTTTATTCTGTTTTTAGATTGTTTCTAAATTTCTAAAAAAAGTTCAGTGTTTCTTCAAATGGAGCTCTGATAAAATGAATCAGCATATTTGATACACATATTGTTAGATATAATTTAGAGCTTTGATATTGTTTTCTACTTACATGTATCTTTAAAGCAGAACAAAAAATAAGGTGATTGTGAATGATACAGCCAGCATACTAGAACAACAGAATGACTTATCAAATAGTTTATATTTCTAAATGATGGTTTAAAAATGTCGAAGCAATCTATTTTCCACCTTGGCTGAAGTTATTTTTATCATTTCTCCCTTGGTACCCAAACTTCTCCCTAACTTTCCTGGAGAGAGAAGTCACTTCTCCCTAATGTTTAGGTCCAGCAGGACCCCTGCATATATGAGTGTGGCGGCCATCTTGGTCATGTGACCAAGGTATCACAAATAAAGGTTCCATGCCACTACCCAAGGAGGCTCCATATAAAATTTTAACTTGATTGGACAAGCGGTTTCAGAGAAGAAGATCTTTGAAATTGTGACTCAGTTTTGATATTTCTATTACCTATGGTCAAGGTCAAGAAATGACCTTGACCTTAATTGATTACATACCTTCATTGACTCCATTAGTTGTCTGCATCAAGCAACTTTCAAGTCTGAGGCTGCAATAGTTTTAAAAACATCCATTGTTTTTTGCCTTTTGCCATGTAAAAGCCTTTGTTTCCAAAATTGACCTTGCTGTAAAACAGATCAAGGTCATTCCAGGGTCACCATTTTAGCAAACTATGATGGGCTGGTGTCCCCAATGTTACATACCAAGTTTCACTGAAATCAGCCCACTGGTTCTGGAGAAGAAGACTTTTGAAAGGTTTTTACCATATATGGGCATGGCGGCCATCTTGGTCATGTGACCATAATATCGCGGACAAAATTTCAATTCAACTACCCTAGCAGGCTCCTCAGAAAATTTCAACTTGATCAGTCAAGCAATTTCAGAGAAGATCTTTGAAATTGTGACTTAATTTTGATATTTCAATGACCTTGGGTAAAGGACAATAAATGACCTTGACCTTAATTAATTACATACCTTCAACGACTGCATAAGTTGTCTGCATCTAGCAATTTTCAAGTCTCAGGCTGCAATAGTTTCAAAAATAGCCATTTTTGTCCTTTTCCCATGTAAAAGCCTATGTTTCCAAAATTGACCCAGAACAATCATTTTAGCAAACTATGATGGGCTGCTACATACCAAGTTTCGTGGAAATCGGCCCACCTGTTCTGGAGAAGATTTTCGAAGGGTTTTTACCATATATGGGCGTGGCAGCCATCTTGGTCATGTGACCAAGATCCCGTGAACAAACTTTCATTCCCCCTACCAATGGAGGCTCTGCATAGAATTTCAACTTGATTGGCCAAGCGGTTTCAGAGAAGAAGATCTTTGAAATTGTGGACGACGGACGACGACGGACGGACGGACGGACGCAGGAGCATGGGTATACCATAAGCTCACCTGTGAGCGTATGGCTCAAGTGAGCTAAAAATGTTGTTGATATGCTCGGACTACAACAGACTGGATTTTTTATTATTTCTGAAAATTAGTATTTGATTTTTTTTGGGGGGTATGTAAAACAAACTACAACTTAGAAATCATACATTTGTGCAACTCTACATACAAGTTAGCTAATCAATCAGTAACGCTTTTGTTCTAAAAAGAGGACCGATGCCGCTGTAAACATTCACCTGATCGGGATAGCTAGACTTGTAGGGGAGCTTATGACCCCTGCTCTGGGGCATGGCCTGTATGGTCCCCTTGGGCATGATTGGCTGCATGACAGGATTTATGTAGAGTA
The DNA here is from genome assembly GCA_964017185.1 of Rugalucina vietnamica. NCBI lineage: Eukaryota > Metazoa > Mollusca > Bivalvia > Lucinida > Lucinidae > Rugalucina > Rugalucina vietnamica. The sequence continues at coordinate 17,309,053 of OZ024881.1, read as the reverse complement.
CCACATAACATTGCAACATACTTAATAAACAAGCTTTGGGTCTTATGGCTTCAGAGAAGATTTTTTCATATTTCTCCTTTAAAAAGGTACAAGTAGGCAAAAGCCTATGGCAGATATTCATGTTCCCCAGGCGTGGCCAATTGGACCCCAGGGGCATGGTTGATAGGATTTATAAAGGGAACCACTAGACATTGCTATACACAAATACAAAAGCTATGGACTCTTTGGTTTCAGAGAAGAAGATTTTTTATGTTTTTATGTAAGCTTATGGGGGCTAATGACCCCCAGGGTGGGGCCATTTTGACCCCAGGGGCATGATTGGGAGAATATATGCAGGGTACTACTAAACATTGTTACATGCTAAATACACAAGCTCTAGCTCTTGTGGTTTTAGAAAAGAATATTTTTTTCCATTACGAATAAGCCTATTGCAGATATTGACACTCCCGGGGCATGGTCAATTTGGACCCTGGGGCACAATTGGCAGGATTTATGACGGTGACTACATTGTTACAGAGAAGATTTTTTTTTTTTTAGTTTCTTCTCATTGTAAGTCTATGGAAGGTATCTGTTACCATGGAATTTGAAAACCACAATGTTGATACAATCTGTTCCAAAACCTAATGCAATCAATCCCCAACTCCCCAAACCCATTGATGGTTCATATTAAATTTGATCGAAATTGGCCCACTAGCTTCAGAAATATTCTTTTTTGACATTGTTGATGGACAGACGACGACAACGGACAGACGACAAAGACGGATGCCTGCCTATCCTTTAAGCTGGCCTGTGAGCCTTTGGCTCAGAAGAGCTAATAAGTAACTGATCTATCATCCAAAAGACAGTTTATCGAATAGAAAAGTTCACAGGAGGGTGATGTCATACAGGCATGTACCTCACTGAGTTTATGCCAAATCGACATCATACAAATCGATGAAATGCTAAAATTACATGGCCATTAGTTGAAGTCATGTCAGGCCTGTCAAATATCCTGCCTACACTGTTCCTTGGCATGCCTCTCAAGAGGCAGATTACCAGTACTTCAAGCACATTTCTTTCAACACTAACTGATAAATATCATGTTCTTTTTTAAGCAACAAAAGAGGAGCAATTGTGTTAGAAATGTTTTCATGGCTTGATTTACGGTTTTATATTGTCAATAAAGCAAATTACATGTACATGTACATGTATATTCTGATATTAATATGGTCATTTTATTGAATTTGTAAACATGGTAATGGATGCTTAAAACAGAAAAGCTTAGCTAAGCTTGTGATGGCACTAGAAAAACATACAAACCCTATTAAAATGCAAAATAATTGCAAGTTCACAAAGCAGCCATTTTATCAAAACTATCTTATGTATAGAAAAAATTATGTCTTGTGATTCCAATTGGGCAAATGTATCACATTTCTCCATCCAGAGTTGATCACATGCACCATCCTCCTGTATATTTGTCTGAATCTTCATGGTATGCACCACTGCCATAGAATTTCTACTAGAAGCACCTCCATTAAGGTCAACCATGTTGCTTGCCTGTAAAGCAAATCCATAATAGTGTTGTAAATTTTTTTTTCACAATGAGTACAGTACACATCAAAATGAATGACAGTTTGTAAGTGATTACTCAATTGCATACAAGTTATTTCAGGAACCTTATTCAAATCAAACTTAGGCGTTTTGTGGCTGAGTGGTTAAGAATGCTGATATTTCATTACTGTGCTTAACCATTTGATCATCTCACCACTGTACCTGGTGTGGGTTTGAGCCCAGCACGGGGCACATGTGAGACAAGCCAAGTTCTTCTTGCAAGAGTGCCTGGTGTTTTTTCTTGGGGTTCTGTTTTCACCCCAACTACTGTTTGGCCCGTCTCATATGAGCTGAAATAATCTTTAAAAGGGACATTAAACTGAATAAAAAAATCAAAACTTATTGATATGCATGTATCATTTGAAGCTATTTTCACCAAATATGGACCCTCTATTCCAATTAATAAAGAAACTGCATTTCCATGAATACATCAGGTAGATGAAACGTTACTGCTTTAATGTCTAGAGACTGATTTAAGCTTTGAAATTGTGGATGACGGACGGACGATGGATGGACGACAGAGCTTGAGAGCACCTTGTCAGCCTCCAGCTTTGGTGAGCTAGTAATATGTTCTTACCACCTCTTATATGTCCATATTTGCATAGTGGCTCACTCTTTGGCAGGCTCTTGGTCCTATTTCTGGGCTCATTTCTGTTGAGAGGGTCTAATCAACTAGCTTATTATCCATAGCAATACCCTTCCTATTTTCCTTGCAGGCTCCCAAACTCGTCTCAGGACTCTGAAAAAATATGTATTGCATTTATAAGCTTTATACAAAAATACAAAATACCATAAAAATTCTATGAAATGCCCACACTCTAATAAATGCCCATACCCCTATTTGGATGCCAAAAATGACCATTTTATCTGTAAGTTTTGAAATTCCAGTAACCTCTAACCAGAGGACCAATGGTCCTGTATACGCTCACCAGAGAGCTGGGAAAAGCGACCTCAGCTGATCTTGCCATAAAATAGGTCAAGGTCATCCCGGGGTCATGATTTATACAAACTTTGTAGAGCTCCACTCACTGTGGCTTCAGGCAAAGTTTCAAAATCATACAGTATGTCTTCCGGTTCTGAAGAAAAAAAATTATAAAGTTTTTTTGTTATTTATAGCCATGGCGGCCATCTTGGTCACGCGACCTGGACCATTATTAACATTCATTCCCCTAACGATGCTCCACATAAAGTTTGGCTTTGATTGGCTAAGCGGTTTCCGAGAAGATGTTTGAATATTATGGTCATATGCATGTATATAGCCCCAAGGCAGGGGCAGACTACCCCCTGGGGACATTTTTAGCTCACCTGAGCCGAAGGCTCACAAGGTGAGCTTATAGTTTGGCCATGATCCAGCGTTCCTCCGTCCGGCGTCCGGCCGTTGTCCACAATTTCAAAGATCTTCTTCTCTAAAACCTCTTGGCTGATCTAGTTGAAATTTTATGTGGAGCCTCCTTGGGTAGTGCCATTGTAATTTTGTTCGCGATATCTTAGTCACATGACCAAGATGGCCGCCATGCCCATATATGGTAAAAACACTTCAAAAATCTGCTTGGCCAGTCAAAGTGAAATTTTATGTGGAGCATCCATGGGTAGGGGAGATGAAAGTTTGATCGCCAAATCCAGGTCACATGACCAAGATGGCCGCCACGCCCATATATGGTAATAACCACTCAAAAATCTCCTTCTCCAGAACCGGCTGGCCGTTTTTCATGAAACTTGGTATGTAGCATTTGGGACTCCAGCCCATCATAGTATGATCAAATGATGACCATAGGATGACCTTGACCTATTTTACGGCAATGTCAATTTTGGAAACATAGGCTTTTACATGGGAAAAAGTGAAAACTATGGATTTTCTGAAAACTATTGCAGCCTGAGGCCTGAAAAGTGGTAGATGCAAACAACTAATGGAGTAGATAAGGGTATGTGATTAATTTAGGTCAAGGTTATCTCTTGACCTTGGCCTGTCTGTCTTCCATACACACTTTTCAAAGATCTTGTTCTCTGAAACTGCTTGGCCAATCAAAGTGAACTTTTATGTGGAGCATCCATGCGTAGGGGAGACAAAAGTTTGATCGCGAAATCCAGGTCACATGACCAAGGTGGCTGCCACGCCCATATATGGTAAAAACCACTCAAAAATCTCCTTCTCCAGAACCGGCAGGCCGATTTTCATGAAACTTGGTATGTAGCATTTGGGACTCCAGCACATCATAGTTTGATCAAATGATGACCCTAGGATGACCTTTACCTTTTTTTACGGCAATTTCAATTTTGGAAACATAGGCCTTTACACGGGAAAAGTGAAAACTATAGATTTTTTTAAAACTGTTGTAGCCTGAGACCTGAAAAGTGGTAGATGCAAACAACTAATGGAGTAGATGAAGGTATGTGATTAATTTAGGTCAAGGTCATCTTTGACCTTGGCCAGTCTGTCGTCCATACCCACTTTTCAAAGATCTTCTTCTCTGAAACTGCTTGGCCAATCAAAGTGAAATTTTATGTGGAGCGTCCATGGGTAGGGGGAACAAAATTTTGATTGCGAAATTCGGGTCACATGACCAAGATGGCCGCCATGCCCAACTATTGTAAAAACCACTCAAAAATCTTCTTCTCCAGAACCGGCTGGCCGATTTACGCGAAACTTGGTATGTAGCATTTGGGACTCCAGCCCATCATAGTTTGTTGAAATGATAACCCTAGGATGACCTTGACCTATCATACGGCAAAGTCAATTTTGGAAACATAGGCTTTTACATGGGAAAAGGCGAAAACAATGGATATTTTGGAAACTGTTGCAGCCTGAGACCTGAAAGTTGCTAGATGCAGACAACTTATGAAGTCAATAAAGGTGTGTGAGTATTCAAGGTCAAGTCATTTCATGATGACTTAATACTCCAAGATCAGGCTTCAGGTGAGCGTTCTCAGGACCAATGGTCCTCTGGTTTTTCATAAACATAAATCTTCTGTCCATTTGCATACTCCCAGCAAGTTCTCCCCCCATTTAATTACATCTTACTAATTTTCCCCATTCATCTGCATGGGCAACCCATATATAAACTTTGTAGAGCTCCTCTCCCTGATGCTTCACGCCAAGTTTCAAAATTGTAGGCCTTCTGGTTCTGGAGAAGAAGTTTTTTGCTATTTATAGCCATGGCGGCCATCTTGGTCATGTGACCTTGGCTATTTATATAAACTTTCATTCTCCCTTCCTAAGAATGCACAACATTTGGCTTTGATTGGCCAAGCGGTTTCAGAGGAGAAGATCTTTGAATATTATGGTAATACAGCTCGGTTTCAAAAATAACATACCCCTGCAATGTCGCAAAATAAATTGACCTCTTCACCTTCATTGAATCAATCATTGCTTGCGGGTTATTAAGCTGGTACGAATGAAACTTCTACATTTTGTGCATATGACTATGTGTGTTGAAATGGTGTCAATTTTATATTGATCATGAGCAGACCGATTGGACAGGAAGCTGCCTTTGGCATATACCAAAATTCTGACAGATTTAAAGTCAAGTTTTCAAGTTTATGTGATTGGTATAGTGTACGTACTGTGAATTTTGCCACTTTATGACCTGAATGCTATGCATTGACACCTATCTGAGACATCTTAAAACTTGCACCACACTCGAAACAGTACTGAATCAGAAAGTGGAAGTTTAATGTACCCACTACCTTGTATACAAGTACCTTGCAAATGCATGTTTTTAGCACAAAAATTCTTTTCAAAGTTATCAAATTTTGTGAATTTGCATCTGAGAATAGCAGTAATAATCGTAAATCGTAATGATTGTTTATAGATAGTTTATATGGAATTGTGTCCCATGCAATGCGCATATGCCTATGGCAATGTTAAAGTAATACCATGACCTTATTAAACATAATGTATTAATCAAAGACATTTGTTGGTATGTGAATATATTTAATTGAAATACTGTAACTGGTCATCTTATCAAGACGGTTTATATAATAAAATCATCCCAGAGAAACTCCAACGAAACAACTACCATGCACAAGAGAACAAAGTAAGATGTAAATGGACAGTAAGAGCAGTTTTGCTTCCTTAACACACGCCTGTAATGAATGGATACGCGTCTATTTAATCATTATTTCAGTACTTAAAATGTAAAGCGAATGTGATGCAAGCTTTAATGTATCTAAAATAGATGTCTATGAATAGCATCGAGGTCTGAAAGTGGCAATAGTCACAGTACATACATCATACCAATCGCCCAAACTTGAAAACTTGACTTTAAATCTGTCAGAATTTTGGTATATGCCAAATACAGCTTCCTATCCGATCGGACTGCTCATAATCAATATAAATTTAATACCATTTTAACACACACAAACATATGCACAAAATGTAGAAGTTTCATTCGAACCAGGTCAACAGTCCTCAAGCAATGATCGATGCAATGAAGATGAAGAGGTCAATTTATTTTGCGACATTGCAGGGGTATGTTATTTTTGAAACCAAGCTGTATACATGTACTCGTATAATGCCCCGTGGTGGAGGCAAACCTGCCCCTGGGGTCCTTTTTTCAGAATCATAACTTATTATTAAGTCTTCAGTCCATTTTACCATTTCCATAAAGTTTTCCCCATTATTGTTCAATTTTAATGGACCCTACAAGTTTAAGATTTTTGAAAATCCTTGCACTTTATCAATTGTTACACTATTTTCAGTGTAATATGGTCATGTAAGGGCCTAATCACCAAAAGAGAAAATTATTATATATGCATGGGAAATTGGGAATCCTGAAACAGTCAAATGACAAGCAAGTGACTGTCGATTAAATGAATGGTGCAAATTTAGGTATGAAAGCCTTACAGAGATCTCGAGGACGCCAGATTCGGCGTCCCGGGACGAGAAAACTCGTGCCCGGACGCATAATTCTGCCAAGAGATGATTCCCAGGACGCAAGATGTTTTCGCTGTGAGACGTCCCAAAATTCCCATCTTTACCTTGGCTTTGTTGTTTATTAGCTCCAAGAATCAATTATCTCCAATCAAGATAGGGATTACTCAAATTAACGGTGTTGTCCCAATGCAAATTAGACATGCTATAAAGTTTCACGCCTCCGGCGTCTGATCAATGTGACAGTCGCGTTCAAAACACGTGTCTTTGTCTAAACATGTTACGGTTGATCGGTCAGCTACAATAAAACAATTTACTTCTTAAACAGTCATAAAATCTTGTGAAAACCTAGCGATTTTCATTTAAAAATCAATTGAACTACATAAACAATTAAAAAAAAAGCGAAAATTTTATACTTTTGGACCGATTTTTCAAATGTCATTAGTTTTCGCGACTAGAAATAATGAAAAAATCGTGATTATTTGTTTGTTCTTGTTGCCTCTAAATCATAATTTGTTAGTAAAACTTTGTTTAAAGTGATGAAAAGAGGTTAAGTGTCCAAAATTTAGTAATGAAGATGCAAGCAAATCTTATAATTCTTACCAAATTGACAGTAGGAAATCCAGCCTTTGAGGGGTCACCCCTCATTGACACCCCAAACTCATTTTATTGAACAGGCGAAAGTAAATGATATACACCTAACATTATATGATAGACAGATGTCACAGAAAGGCTTTGTCTACAAAAGGAGCTAATTTTGGAGTGCATTACACACATTTCTTGGTCTTACCTAGTAGAGTAGACCCCCCCCCCCCCACCCATGTACCTAACCAGTGTAACCACACTACTAAGAATGTTTAATTTAACCAATTCTACAATTGGTAGCATGTCATTTTATACCATCAGGTGAGAGTAAGGTTTTGACAAGTGCCATGGTCAATATTATTGTCTTAAGAAATAGAAGCCCCAAACCCTGTTTATAAAGAGGTAAAATATTTTTTTTTTTTTTTGTCGAAAAAATTAGGATTGTAATTGAGTTTCTATAGTGGGACTCCTAAATTTTGTCTGGGACTCCTACTTTTTCTTTTGGAGGAGTCCCGGACTCCTGTTTTTAAAATCCTAGTGAGATCCCTGCCTTACCCAATGTGGGGCTGCTTGTCAAAATAGTGTATTCATTTTAAAAAGCACACAAGCTCCAATAAGCGCAAACCCAGGCCATTTCTGAAAAACATGTGCATAAGCGCACACTGCATGAATAGTATATTTGTATTTTGCACCAATTCTGCACATAAATGCAGCATTAGATCATGTAAGCAAACAGAGTAGACCTGGGCACAAATACAAACTTGAGGACTAACAGTGATAACAGATGCACTCTTAAAAATGGAATTAAAATTTCACAGTTCCGTAATTCTGTCAAAATTTGACGGAAAATCCTCAAAAGTTAATCAGGTAACCTTCTTCTCCGCCCCAATGGATAAACCAAATATGAAGGCTCTAGCTAAAACACTTTTTGAGATATTTTGAACACAAGATTTTCAAATTTTTTTCAAAGGGACATAACTCAAAAAGGGGAAATGACTCAGACATGAAAAAAAAATACGGGTCAACTATTTTTACATGAGGAATCTGTAAATGAAATATCAAGACCCTAGCATTCACCGTTTAAAAGTTTCAAATTTCACCAAATTTTGTCCAAATTTGGGGTAGAGTTCTCAAAAGTAATTAAGTTAATCAGGTGATCTACTCCTCAGCCCCTAGTTCTAGTGTACCAAATATCAAGGCTCTAGCTCAAATACTTTTTAGATATCTTGCACACAAGATTTTCAAATTTTGTTTTCAAAGGGACATAACTAAGAAAAGGGGCATAACTCAGACATGAAAAAAAATACGGGTCAACTATTTTTTCATGAACAAAGTGCATATGAAATTTCAAAACCCTAGCATTCACCGTTCAAAAGTTAACACACACACAGACAGACAGACACACTGACAGACAAGCCGAAAGCAATATGCCCCTCCAACTTTTTCAAAGTTGGGGGCATAAACATGTTGGGGTATCCATGTTTTTTAAAAAGTTATTGATTTCCAAAAATGAGAAAAAAATAGATTTTATGCAATATTTTCTATTTAATTTTCACGGAATATATCTAAAATATGTCAATGGAATGTGTTTAAAACTGTGAATGTATTCACTAACTACTTGCCAAATAACAATATAGGGTAACCATAGGACCAATGGTCCTGTTAATGCTCACCTGAGATCTGCTGCAAATACCAATAAACATGTTTGAATATTATGGTATTTAACCCCAGTGCAGGGGCAGATGAAGCCCTTGGGACATTTTCATTTTGCAGAATAATCAATATTCTGTCCATTTGCCAATTTCCTGCTGGCTTTTCCCTTCAAATGACAGCTTTCCCCATTCAAATGCATGGGCAACCCATGTTGACCTTGCCATAAATTGGGTCAAGATCATCACAGGGTCATGATTTATATATACATTGCAGTACTTCAGCCATAGATGCTTCACGCCAAGTTTCACTGAGATCAGTCAATTGGTTTCAGAAAAGATTTTTGAAGGTTTTTTTCCCATACATGGGCATGGCGGCCATCTTGGTCATGTGACCTAGATTATTAATATACACATTGGTTCCCCCATCCTATAGATGCTTCACATACAAATTGGCTTTAATTGGCCAAGTGGTTTCAGAGGAGAAGATGTTTGAATATAATATACATGTAAATTGCCCTTGGGTGGGGGGCATATGAGCCCAGTGGCCCATTTTTATCAGAATCATTAATATTCAGTCATACTACCCCTTTCCTGCATGATTTTCACCTCACATGACTTTTTAAAAGTTTTCCCCATTCAAATGCATTGGCGACTTATGTTGACTTTGTCGTAAAGTAGGTCAAGGTCACCACAGGGTCATGATTTATGTATACATTGTAGCACTTTAGCCATCAATGCTTCATGCCAAGTTTCTTTGAAATCGGTCCACCAGTTCCAGAGTAGAAGATTTTTGAATGGTTTTTACCATATATGGGCATGGTGGCCATCCTGGTCTTGTGACCTAGATTATTTATATATATACATTGATTCTCCCATTCTATAGATGCTTCACATAAAATTTGGCTTTGATTGGTTTCAGAGGAGAAGATGCTTGAATATTATGGTAATATACATGTATAATGCCCCGGGGTGGGGGCAGATGAGCTGACCTGGGGTCTAATTTTTTTCAGAATCATTAATATTCAGTCCTACTGCCCATTTCCTGCAAGACTTTCACTTTAAATGACATTTTAAAAGTTTTCCCCATTCAAATGCATTGGCGACCTATGTTGACCTTGCCTTAAAATAGGTCAAGGTCATCACAGGGTCATGATTTATATACATATTGTAGTACTTGAGTCATCAATACTTCATGCCAAGTTTCATTGAAATCAATCCACCAGTTCCGGAGATTTTTTAAGAGTTTTTACCATATATGGGCATGGCGGCCATCTTGGTCATGCGACCTGGATTAATTTATATATACATTGGTTATCCCTTCCTATAGATGCTTCACATACAATTTGACTTTGATTGGCCAAGCGGTTTTAGAGAAAATGTTTGAATATTATGGAGATATACATGTATATATATTGCCCCGGTGTGGGGGCATATGAGCCCCTGGTGTCCATTTGTTTTTCAGAATCATTAATATTTAGTCCTAGTGCCCATTTCCTGCAAGACTTTCACTTTAAATGACATTTTAAAAGTTTTCCCCATTCAAAAGATTGGTGACCTACATGTGTATGTTGACCTTGCCATAAAATAGGTCAAGTTCATCACAGGGTCATGATTTATATTGCACCACTTGAGTCGTCCATACTTCAAACTAAGTTTCGTTGAAATCGGTTCACCGGTTCTGGAGAAGAAGATTTTTAAAAGTTTTTATCATATAGATATATGGGTGTGGCGGCCATCTTGGTCAAGTGACCTGGATTATTTATATACACATTGGTTCCCGCTTCCTACAGATGCTTCATATAAAATTTGGCTTTGATTCCCCAAGCTATTTAAGAGGAGAAGATCTTTGAAATTGTGGACGGACTGACGACGGACAGATGCTGGATCATGGCCATCCTATAAGCTCACCTCGTGAGCCTAACGAGCCGTTAGGCTCACGAGGTGAGCTTATAGGATGGCTATTGGTGAGCTAAAAAGGACCACAGGGGCTCATATAACCCCACCCCGGGGCAATATACATGTATATTACCATAATATTCAAACATCTTCTCCTCTGAAACCGCTTGGCCTATCAAAGCCAAATATTATATGAAGCATCTATAGGAAGGGGGATCCAATGTGTATATAAGTAATCCATCTCACATAGCTAAGAAGGCTGCCGTGCCCATTTATGGTAAAAACCCTTCAAAAATCTTCTTCTCCGGAACCGGTGGACCCATTTCAACCAAACTTGGCATGAAGCATCAATGAGGCAAGTACTACTACTACATTGTGTATATAAATCATGACCTTGTGATGACCTTGACCTTTTTATGGCAAGGTCAACATAGGGAAATGTGCAGTAGGATTGAATGATAATGACCCTTTGATGACCTTGACAAATTTTAAGGACAGATCAACGTAGGTCACACTAGAAAAAGTGCCTTGAGAGGCACGTATACCCCCGGGCTGGTAGCCACCAAGTCCCCACTCCCCTACCCCCTACCCATACAAGTCGGCACATGCTCACCCCTGACATTGAATCTCAAATCCTCAATGAAAGACAGTACCCTTGTTGTTGTTTTTTGTCATGGATCCTTATTTCTTTTTCAAGAATTGTAGAGAGTGAGCAGCTGACATTGTTTCTTAATGATTTGGAGGTTAAAAAGTGTGTGCATGTGCAAAGCAAATCTTTCCTGATTCAATTTATTTGAATTATTTAAGACGACAAAAATTTCTCATTCAATTTTAATCAAAATGAAAATCACTGTTTTCCATATTATACCCTAATATCCCATGAGTAGGAATCATACAGCAACGAACCTGAAATTTATATCATCGTTTTACCCTTAAACTCGAAAATCCTCTGATAACTACAGTTGTGTTTCTTTTTTGTCCAGTATATATGATGATGGGCAAGTCCATTCATCACTAATTGGTTATAATAAGTGTAATATAGTGTAATAATTATAACTAGAAAATGGCTGCAAGCAAGGCTTTCAGTATACCCCCCGCAAAATTATCTGAAGCTGGCCAATAACTTCCTAAGTCAAACATGCAGAAAATTAATCAAAGATATCTTTTCAGCATTATAATCCTTCATGAACATCCTCAGTATGCCAGTCACATCTATAAGATATTAAAAGTATATATTGAAAGCTTGAGGTTGATTTCACTGTATGCACTATGATCATTGTTTATCATGAGAAATGGTAAAAATTGGCTAAGTTAATAAAAGCTGTAAATTTGTCAAAAATTAACTTTTCAGCATGAAAAATATTCATGCAAATCATACATGTATCTGGAACAAATCTACAACTAGAAATTGGCTGCAAGCAAGGCTTTCAGTATACCCCCCACAAAATTATCTAAGGCCAATAACTTCCTTTAAGCATTTGTCAAAAATATCTTTTCAGCATTAAAATCCTTCATGAAAATCCTCCGTATGTCTGACTCATGTCTGTAAGGTATTAAATAATATACTGAAAGCTCAGGGAGTACAATTATTATTGATTTCACTGTACACTGTTGATCATTATTTATCATGAGAAATGGTCAAAAATTGGCTATGCTAAAAAAAAGCTGTAAATTTGACAAAAATAAATTATTCAGCATAAGAATTATTCACGCACATCTGAAATATATCTGGAACAAGTGTGCAAAGAATTCAAATGAAACTATGAAAGCACTAGGAGGACTTGATTTCATAAAGTATGCTCTACCAGCCGTACTGTATATTAGCGGATGGTTGAAAAATGTCTAAGTTGAAAAATGCTGTAAAGGACTAGGGCATTTAACGTCTGATTTTGGCCTCAGATTTTGCTAAAAAATAAATTAAATTTTGGAATTTAGGTGAGAAACTATTCCTTGAAACATTCATATATCTCCTCTATCAAAAACAAGAACAAGTACTTCATTTATTCTACAAGAAGAACCGTAGATAGAGCACATTTTGCACTTTTTGGTCTATTTTTGACCATTTCTGAACACAGTTTTTAATTTTTAAGTGCCAGCCCACACGACGAACAAAATGATACTTAGCATACAATATCTCTGGGTGATACTTCATAATTATTTCATAATAAGAAATTGTTCGTCACGTGGGCCGGTAGTTGAAAATGATGTTGAAAGGTGAAAAATAGACCCAACATTGCAAAAAGTGGCATTTCTATGCTTTTCGGAGCGTTGTCATGGCAACATGTGGAATTTGAATGTGATATTTGTGCTAGAATTAATAATCAGGGACCTATACCTGCTATTTGCAATACTTCTCTCCTCAAAATTCCAAAATTCAACTTTTTACCAACACATGAGGCCGAAATCAGGCCTTAAATTCCCGAGGCCTTTGTCAAAAATTATTTTTTCACCAATAAAATTCTTTATGCACATCTTCAATATGTCTGTAACATTAATTTTTCAGTATCATAATTCTTCATGCACATCTTCAATATGTGTGGAACAGGTCTGCAAAGTATTGAAAAGAAATACTGAAAGCCCTTGGATGAGTTGATTTCACAAAATATGCACTACCAACCATTACTGTATAAGCAATGCTCAAATATGACTATGCTGAAAAATGCTGTAAATTTGTCAAACATTATTTTTTCATCATTATAATTCTTCATGCACATCTTCAATATGTGTAAAACGTGTCTGCAAAGTATTGAAAAGAAATACTGAAAGCCCTAGGAGGAGTTGATTTCACAAACTATGCACTACCAACCATTATTGAATATGGCAATTATCGAAAATTGGCTAAGTTCAAAATGCTGTAAATTTGTCAAAATTCATTTTTTCAGCATAACACTTCTTCATGCACATCTTCAATATGTGTGGAACAAGTCTGCAAAGTATCAAAAGAGAATATTGAAAGCTGTAGGAGGAGTTGATTTCACAAAGAATGCACTATTAGCACTATGGCAAACATTCTATGTATAGGTTTAAAAAGTCCCATAACTCTTGCAAAACTGACCCTTTGGCCCCTAAATTTATATCACACATGTGTTGTCTAATGGTGCAGGTGTGTTGAAAAGGGCATGAGGCAAGTCTGGCATCTAGCGGCCTACGAATTTGGAAATTTTGAACAATAATGTTATTACCGCCAATTTACGAGGGTCTGGATGGGGGGTCCTGGTATTCACTAATCACTAAAAATTTAGCCATTTATTCACTGTCATTAAAATTTTGGCTTATTCATTAAAATTAGCTCGATTATTCATTAAAATATGATAATTACTAGTCACGCCTTCTTCACCCAGCTAATATCTATAAGCAAATAGGTGTTCCCCACCTAAGGCATCCCTTATCTCAAGCTACAAGGACTAGTTCTATGATATTAAGTTGTAGACTGCTGAGTGCAACCTTGAAATTATAAAAAAAATATACCATTTATACCACATATTGAGAGAAGCATAATTATATACTCTGCTAGACCACACTTTCCGAAATAGTAAACCGATTTCTTTTAGCAAATTCCCTTTTAAATCTGTTGGGAGTGTAATCCCTCCACCTTAAATACTGAATACGCCCAATCTTTCTCTTCAATTATGAATACCGAAGGAGCATCTTCTTGGTCAGTTCTGGCACTATTATTTAATTTCTTTCAATTTAAATATGTGAAATGAGATAGATACATGTATGTGCACTTGCAAGTGTTAATACAGACCCACAAAAGACTGAAAGAAAGGACATTGAGAGACTTCAGAGTGCATGCAATCATATATACATTGACACTTCAGCACAGCAGAATTCTGAAGAATCTGAATCTGAATGGTTTACTGGTGATACGACAAATTGAAAAGTAAAACAATGAGATAACCCTGCACCCGATAATTTTGCTGGTTGTCAGTTTTTGATAATAATCAGTCATGGCTATATGCTGGGAACTAGTGATCAACTAAATCTGAAACTTGTTATTTTGGTGATGGTAGGGAGGGCAGTGGAATATTTATACAGAAATAAGTTATTTTGCACTTAATCATGCAAAACCGTGCATTTTAGAAGCCGTATGAAAATCTCCCTAAAGTAGACCCCAATCTCCCTGATATGAAATCCAAATCTCCCACTTGCTCACCTGGATCCCATCACATGTATGAGGTTTGTTTAAGAAAAATTCTAACTTGAGGGGTAAAAGTTATGATAAAATGCTGTTGTTTTTATTTAGTAAACTAGTATTAAGCATAGGAGTACTATGTGATGTATGGATTTGTGCTTGTGTCTGATTGTACATTACATTTTATTGATGTCTTTAATACCGAGCGAGCGAAGCGAGCGAGGAAACAAATATGTAGCGGATAGATTTATATTAACGTTCTTAGTGCTGCCTTGTTTCTGATTGCAAAAGACAATATATTTATGTTTTGTCATATAAAAAAGATGATCCACAGAAAAGATTATCATTATAGGATTGGAACATACATAACAGGGACAAAGTAAGGTAATATACATGATATACATAAGCAATCAGAACAGTGAATAGTATCTGGCTCAGTAAACATCCAGAATTTATTTTTCTTTGCCTTCAAATGACACATTTCTTTTTCAATTGGTCCAGGAGGTGAGCCCCTACATGCTTGGCTTCCAGACATATGTCTTTCCAAACATTCAAGGATTTCTGAAATATGAATACATTTGCACTAAATTGGGTCTGGGGGCGTCGAGACCCCTGGAAAAAAAATGAAATTCTGGAATGTCAGGGAGGCCATATATGACAATTCCACAGCCAAATTTAGCTTATCCATTATTCTTTAAAATGTTATTATTCACTATTCATGATATTATTCTGCTATTCATTAAAAATTAACATTTATTCATTATTCTTTAGGACCTCATTATTCACTAATCATTAAATTTTTTGCTCTTTATTCACTCTCATTAAAAATTTTAGGCCATTATTCATTAATCATTATACCCCATCCAGACCCTCATTTACGTCATGACGTCAACTCTTGCACGCATGGACTTCGAATCGACGTCATGACGTCACGTTACGTCACCAATAGTGACTGAAGACGCCATGATTGCGCGCTTTTGCAAGAAATTCAGATATTTTATGCAAACTTTTCCAAAGTTCATAGTGAGGCCATGCAGGTACCAAAAAGATATTTTGCACAGACATTTATACGAGGGAAATACGCAAAATAGTGAAGTTTCATTCTGGTACCTGCGTGGCCTCACAGTGAAATATCAACTTTTCGCATTTTTTCTGTACAAGAATCCACATGAAAAGTGAGCTGCTTCTCGCCTATACCGCGTCTATTCGTTGACTGCTGAACTGAGATCGAAGGCAAAAATCGACGGAGTATTTGACAACAGACTTTTACCATTGTCAACTTGCTACTGTAAGACAATTTTTTGTTACATTTACATTAATGTGTCATTTTTTTCGAAGGCCATGCACACCTACGCTATATAATAATTAGCCTACAGTAAGTAACTAGTTCGTCCCATTGACGAAAGTGGCTCGCAGTTTTGTTTTTCATTGTGCATTGTGTAACGTTACAAATGGTTGGCTTACTTACATGAATTATTTACCGTGTTCGCCTGTACGGCTTTATGACAAATCTAACTTAGTCACTGCTAGCGGACGTGAGTAGGACTGCCTATTTTGAGGGAAAGTGTCATATAATTACTGTATTTTTTCCCTATTTTGGTCTAGTTTGTAACTTATTACTATATAGTGACAAATAAACATTCATTCAGAGGGTAGTGCAGTCTACAAATAACAAGCTGCAATCATTGAAAGTTTGTTTTGAATTTAAATGAGAAAACTATTAGTACACGTCATTTGATTTGAAAAAGCTAGTCTGGTCATGAATAGTCAAATTATTTGATGAATGTGAAGTTTATGATCAAATTAACAAATTCATTTTGATAAGTTATAGTTGTTTCCCTTGAACAGATTTCACAAAATACACCCGTTGCTGTGCGATCTCAGTGGGATTAGCACGTCGGATCAGGAAACGACCGCGGTTTTTGCTTCAAACTTTTTTTTGTGTTACGAATTCTAAAGACATGCATTTAAATCATGTGAATTGGTACAGCAAACACCGAGATGAAAATGTGCAGGTTTCCATAGCCGTGCTTGCGCAAGCGTGTATCAATATATTGAATTTCTCTGAAAAAATGGCTGGTTGAGTCAAAGTCATACACGAAAATGTTTGTTTTAATTGATGCTTTAGGCCCTAAGTCCAAGTCAACAGCAATGATCATGTCGGGACGTTGCTTCCATTTTTTTTGTACTTTTACCCAAATTAGTATGTCATGACACTCACAATGTGCTCCCGGAAATATAATCACCCAACTAAACCAATAAGGTGGTTTGACTAAACCACTTTTCCTGGTCAGGCTCAGACATGAACAGTTAACCAGTAAATCAGATGGTCCTGGGGGCACAAGCGGTCCATCTATTTCTGCTAGGCCAAAATGGGCGGGAGCGGCCCCGTGAACGCTGTTTCGTAATCACTCGATCATTTCACCGCTGTGTCTGGTGTGGGGTCGAGCCCCGCTCTGGCCACATGTGAGACGAGCCAAGTTCTGCTTGCGGGTGTGCCATGTGGTTTTTCTCGGGGATCTCCCGTTTTCGCCCCACCAACTGATAAGCCATGTCTCATATGAGCTGAAATAATCTTGAAAGTGACGTATAACTGAATTTAAAAAAAAAAATGCCGGGGGCCCATATTCCCACCCGACCACCCTTACACACGAAAACTAGTACAGTTTTTACAACAAATAATAACGGAAAAACTCGCATATTTCCACATAAATTTCATAAAAGAGTCGCCGAACCGAATATAAAGGGTAACATTATGCTGTTCACGTTCAAGTATGTAAGGTTTGACAAATTCATGTCTCGTGAATCACGCAAAATAATAGGTCATGGAAATTAAGAGTACGACTTGAGGCATAACTTCTGTATTCTGGCCAGATTCATTTTGGTATGAAATAGAGATAAAAGTTCGAGATAAAAGTTCACATGATTACCATCGCTAGATCCTGAGTATAGGCGTAGTTAAGGCTGCGGTCACATAGGAGTAGACTATTCGGGTATACGGTGTACGTTTTTGAGGGCACGCGAATACTTGAAATCAATCATTATGATTTCCTTATGCCGGGTCACATAGGAGGACACTATTCGAAAAATTCGTATAAGCGCGTATATGTGCGTGTAGTATAGTATAGTGGGAATCGTACATGTTCGATTTTCGTATAGCGTATCGTGGTTTTCCTGGTATGAATTTTTAATTTACACAAGTTATAGAGCGTTTTGCTAGAAAACTAAGTTAAAAACAATTTTCAGAGATCTCGAGGACGCCAGATTCGACGTCCTGGGACGAGAAAACTCGTGCTCGGACGTATAATTCTGCCAAGAGATGATTCCCGGGACGCAAGATTTTTTCGCCGTGAGACGTCCCAAAATTCCCATCTTTACCTTGGCTTTGTTGTTTATTAGCTCAAATAATCAATTATCTCCAATCAAGATAAGGATTACTCAAATTAACGGTGTTGTCCAAATGCAAATTAGACATGCTATAAAGTTTCACGCCTCCGGCGTCTGATCAATGTGACGGTCGCGTTCAAAACACGTGTCTTTGTCTAAACATGTTACGGTTGATCGGTCAGCTACAATAAAACAATTAAGTCTTAAACAGTCATAAAATCTTGTGAAACCCTAGCGATTTTCATTTAAAGATCAATTGAATTACATAAACAATTAAAAAAAAGCAAAACTTTTATACTTTTGGACAGATTTTTGAAATGTCATTAGTTTTCGCGACTTTAGAATTAATGGAAAAATCGTGATTATTTGTTTGTTCATGTTGCCTCTCAATCATAATTTGTTGGTAAACTTTGCTTAAAGTGTTCAAAAGAGGTTTAGTGTCCATATTTTAGTAATGAAGAATGCAAGCCAATCTTATCATTCTTACCAAATTGACAGTAGGAAATCCAGCCTTTGAGGGGTCACCCCTCATTGACCCCAAACTCATTATTGAACAGGCGAAAGTAAATGATATACATCTAACATTATATGATAGACAGATGTCACAGAAAGGCTTTGTCTACAAAAGGAGCTAATTTTGGAGTGCATTACACACATTTCTTGGTCTTACCTAGTAGAGTAACCGCCCCCTCCCCCCCCCCCCCCCCCCCCCCCATGTACCTAACCAGTGTAACCACACTACTAAGAATGTTTAATTTAACCAATTCTACCAATTCTACAATTGATAGCATGTCATTTTATACCATCAGGTGAGAGTAAGGTTTTGACAAATGCCGTGGTCAATATTATTGTCTTAAGAAATAGAAGCCCCAAACCCTGCTTATAAAGAGGTAAAATAATTATGATTTTTTTGGTCGAAAAAATTAAGATTGTAATTGAGTTTCTATAGTGGGACTCCTAAATTTTGTCTGGGACTCCTACTTTTTCTTTTGGAGGAGTCCCGCACTCCTGTTTTCAAAATCCTAGTGAGATCCCTGATTTTTACACAATAAAGTCATATATTTAAATCCTCATGAATATGTAAAACAACGTAAATAGCTTACATAACTTCTCATAATACTGTAATTCAAGTAACGTTTTGGTTTGTTTGTTTTCTTGTTTGTCCCTATACTCCTCCAAGGTGTTTAGGTGCCTATCTTCACCAAACGTGGTGGGACCCGGGTGTGTCTTTGGAAGATTTAATTTTGAAAGGACAATGCCGTCTAGGTCACAGGTCAAATTTCTCGGAGTTCCTTGGTTCGATTTGGATAAAAGTTGGCGAGTGTATGTATTTTAATGTATGAATAACGTCAGAAAGGGTACAGTTTACTAGTATTGATGATAAATAATGACATGCATATCAGAAAGTGTCCACGTTTTCCATGAGACTGGATGGCTGAAATAATTAATGAGATTCTGGAGTGTTGTGTTAAATTCACCCAACACAGGCCGCATTTCAAAGTGCTGTCGAACCAATATGCGTCTCTTTTCTTAGATATTACCGCCTCCTCCTCCTCCTCGGCTAGTAAAAGCAAAGCACAATATACTTCTTCTGAGGAATTCATAACTTTTCAAAATACCGAATTCGCAACTTTTTTCATACTCACGAAAAGAGCATACTGAAAGCACATGCTACTTCTATGTGAACCGCCGTGCCCGTATAGCGTATAGCGAATACCGAATAGCGTATAGCGTATAGCGAATACCGTATACCGTATATTTCTATGTGAACGCAGCCTAAAGAACACCTGATGGACTTTTCGACTTTTATGCACTAGGAATTTGTAACCACGACCCCAGGCCCGGGAAATAGCCGGGACTTTGACTTTTGGTGTCTAGCAAATTCCCGCTAAAAGCCCCACCTTGCGGGGACTGCTCGTTTGTAAAACCACGGCTGTTTTCCCCGGTAGCCTGCTATCTTTTCATTCACAGCCTTATTTGCATCCATAAAGCAAACCCCAGGTATTTTCCCCGCACTGCGCGGCAAAACTGTGGTTAAAGCCACGCTCATTTTCATGGCTATCTCACGCCCTCCCCCGGACCTTGAGAGGGGGGGGGGAGGCAAAGTCATGTTTTGTCGCTAATATTGCTTAAATTCTGCTGTGTGTGTGTTTTCGTGTTTTTAAACAGAATGTTATTTTGTTAACTTGACTTTATAAGCACACATATTCATTTATTTAGTGGGTAGCGCAGTCTACAAATAACAAGCTGCAATGTTTAGAATTTCGGTTTGAATTAAGATTTGAAAACTATTTAATACACGTAATTGAATTTGAAAATTATTCTGGATATGCATACTTTCAAAATATGTGATGAGTGTGGCGTTAAGGATCTATCAGATAATTTACAGTTGTTTCCCTTGAAAAAAAAAATAAACAAAACAAAACAAAACAAAAAAAAAAAAAAAAAAAAAAAAAAACAACAAAAAAAAACGGGAATGAGAACGTCAGACAGCCTACGACTGCTGTTTTTTCCGTTTTGCTGGAAGAATCTGATCTATATTTTGTACAGCGCTGGGGTTACAAACAATGTGCAATTGTAAGCATACTTTTTATGAGCCTGTGCATGAGAAAATCAACAATTTTGGTTTCCGACCAGGTCAGACACAAACCGGGCTGTACAATCACGATGCTTGAATTTGTGTCTATAAGTAGAAGAGAAAATGTACTATCCGTGTAGCGAAAACAAAGGCGTGATTCAGATTCACAGTTACTACGAAGCTGGTCTGTGTCTTTGTTTTCGCTTATGCAGATTGTTGGTTTTCTTGTGCAGCGGCTCAAATAAAATGTCACAGTTTTCAGTCATGTTTCATGCATCACGAAAATTTTAGCTCGTGGAAATCGTGAGGCCGACTTCAGGTAACATACATTCTGGCCGTTTTCATTATGGTATTCAGGTAGCCGTGCAGGCAGAAATGTGCGTGATCGGATGGTCCATCTATTCAAAAAGAGAGATCAAAATGGAAAATTCAATTAAAAGCGTAAACCACCGTCACGGCATGTTTAGTCCTACCGTCAGAAATCAGCTACATGTACTTGTATTTTGTACAATTCAATTGAGGTAGCCTCGTAATTTCTTTCATATATCTTACCGTATTTATGTTATGACCAAGTCACGGCTGTAGTCATGTCGGGACGTTGCCTCCATTTTAAGGCACTTGTACCCAAAATAAGAATGTCATGACATCCAAAAGGTGCTTCCGAAAAGTAACCACCAAACTTAGCCAATACGGCTTCTATGTGTTGCTATATGCAATAATAACCGTTTCTGTGATGTATTCAACGTCATTAACATATTTGGCCCCTGCTCACCAACCGGGTGGTTTTATGAAAAGGTACAAGTAGGCAATGATCAGGAAAACGGCGCAATCAGAAAGAAATTCCAACTCCAAAAACCGAGGTGGGAAAATCTAAATTGTCAAGTATCGTAAGTCGGGTCAGCAGCTATTTCCCAGTAGGCGGCCACTCAGCTACCCGAACTTAAATAAAACTATGAAAACGTAAGGTTCAAACAGCACAGACATTTGACACCAAACATAAAACAAATAGAACCACAACAGAAATTAGAACGATCAGTAATATGAAGTTACTGGGGGTGGGCTTAACCGATTTTACAGGACCCAAACCTCGCCCTCAGTTTACAATATATTGTAAGCATGTAGCATTGTGTCGCAACATACACTGTAGCACAATTTAGATTTGCACACCACAGTCAACAATTGTTTTTGTTCTCAATGGCCTTCAACAGTTCGAAAATGGGTCAGCTTATTCGTATTTGACACATTATATTTGTCTACCCGGATTTAAAGCTGGATTCGATCGGCTGCTTCAAAACCTTTCCTCATGATGTGGCTCATCTTCACATGTCTTTTCAACTCTCCTATTATAGTTTTGCTTCACGTGGTATTTGGCTGGTTATGTAGAAGATGTAGATACAAGAACTTTGGACATTATTGCAATATTCCGGCATGCAAATGGCCCGTGGCATAATCCAGTCGCTATTTACTTAGCATAGGAAAGCTTATAAAATATTTACTTAGCATAGGAAAGCTTATAAAATATTCTTTCAGTGGCACAAAGTGACACACAGTGACTATAAAATCTAGCGAAAAAACGGTTTTGCATTGCGCAGATATCGGCGTTTCAAGAGTAATCCGGTAGACTTTGTAAATAGAAAAATGGTGTATGCACAACAGGTGACACGACCTATACTCGACACTCAGACAGGCCGATATGTGGCCAGACCGTCACTCTGACACGCCTACACATGTATGTCCACACGATGCGAGATCTAGATACTGCCCAGGAAAACTGGTTAAGTCAGCAATCCATATATTAAACATTAGTTGTTTACATCCAAAATTAGGTAGAAATCCGCTATAAAATGGAGATCGTGCGTCCCGACATGATCATAGCTGTTGATGGTGACGTGATGCAATAATCAACAAACAAAGCTTTATGCAAAAATTAGTCTGAATTGAAGCGGTATAACTGTTTTTGTGTAACAATTACCGCACAACGCCTTTTTTCAAAATGACTAAAGATCATGTAACAAAATAGCCTACTTTATTCTGATGCGCATTCTGACGGAAATTCTGAAGTTCTTCATCGATTACGGTTTGAACTTCAAAAAGTAGATCTATTTACCATGTAAAAGTTTCTACGAAGGAAAACAGCATGCTAGATGAAAGTAAAACCAGAGGACCAATGGTCCTGTAAACGCTCACCTGAGATCTGCTGCATATACCAATAAACATGTTTGAATATTATGGTATTTAACTCCAGTGCAGGGGCAGATGAAGCCCTTGGGCCATTTTCTTTTTTCAGAATCTTCAATATTCTGTCCATTTGCCAATTTCCTGCTGGCTTTTCCCTTCAAATGACATTTTAACAATTTTCCCAATTCAAATGCATAGGCAACCCCTGTTGACCTTGCCATAAACTTGGTCAAGGTCATCACAGGGTCATGATTTATATATACATTGGAGTACTTTAGCCATTGATGCTTCACGCCAAGTTTCCTTGAAATCAGTCTATTGGTTTCAGAGAAGAAGATTTTTGATGGGTTTTTACCATATATGGGCATGGCGGCCATCTTTGTCATGTGACCTAGATTATTTATATACACATTGATTCCTCAATTCTATAGATGCTTCACATAAAATTTGGCTTTGATTGGCCAAGCGATTTCAGAGGAGAAGAGGTTTGAATATATATTATGGAAATATACATGTATATTGCCCCGGGGTGGGGGCACATGAGCCCCTGGGGTCCAATTTTTTTCAGAATCATTAATTTTCAGTCCTACTTCCCATTTCCTGCAAGACTTTCACTTTAAATTACATTTTAAAAGTTTTCCCCATTCAAATGCATTGGCGACCTATGTTGACCTTGCCGTAAAATAGGTCAAGGTCATGAAAAGGTCATGAATTATATACACATTGTAGTGCTTGAGCCATCGATGCTTCATGCCAAGTTTTGTTGAAATCGGTCCACCGGTTCTGGAGAAGAAGATTTTTGAAGGGTTTTTACCATATATGGGCATGGCGGCCATCTTGGTCATGTGACCTGGATTATTTATATACACATTGGTTCCCCCTTCCCATAGATGCTTCATGTAAAATTTGGCTTTGATTGGCCAAGCGGTTTCAGAGAAGAAGATGTTTGAATATTATGATAATATACATGTATATTGCCCCGGGGTGGGGGCGGATGAGCCCCTGGTGCCCAATTTTTTTCAGAATCATTACTATTCAGTCCTACTGCTCATTTTCTGCAATATTTTTCCTTTAAATGACAATTTAACAATTTTTCCCATTCAAATGCAAAGGCGACCTATGTTGACCTTGCCGTAAAATAGGTCAAGGTCACCGCAAGGTCATGATTTATATACACATTGTAGAACTTGAGTCATTGATGCTTCATGCCAAGTTTGGTTGAAATCGGTCCAGTGGTTCCGGAGAAGAAGATTTTTGAAGGGTTTTTACCATATATGGGCATGGCGGCCATCTTGGTCATGTGACCTGGATTATTTATATACACATTGGTTCCCCCTTCCCATAGATGCTTCATGTAAAATTTGGCTTTGATTGGCCAAGCGGTTTCAGAGAAGAAGATCTTTAAAAATGGTGGACGACGGACGACGGACGGACGGACGGCGGATCATGGCCATCCTATAAGCTCACCTTGTGAGCCTGACGGCTCAGGTGAGCTAATAATAACGCGACGCTGTTGATTATGACGACGTCATATTCCACGCGTCATGTCACCGATATGTACATAACCCTCGTGTATAGAAATAATGCTCTTGAGGAAGCGAATTGAGGTATTCATTTAATTTTTTCGGATTTGTTTTCTTGAAACATTGTAGAAAACATCTACGAAATCTCGAAGCAAACTAACGATAGGCCGGAAACGCCAAAAAGCGCACATCGCCCTTTGAAGGACATCAGGCAAAAACTACTTAAGTTATTCGGCAAAGATGTCAAAATGTTGACGGAATCACGGAATCACAGACAGGCTGAAAACAGTATACCCCACTAAAACTTTGTTTGCGGGGGGTATAAAAAATGCTGTAAATTTGTCAAAAATTATTTTTTCAGCATTATAATTCTATCTGCAAAGAAATAAAAAAAAACAAACAATGAAATCTCTAGAAGGAGTTGATTTTAACTATTCACTACCAACCATTGTTGTATATGTGCAATAGTAAAGAAAATGGCAAAGTTAAAAAATGCTGTAAATTTGTCAAAAATTATTTTTTCAGCATTATAATTCTTCATGCACATCTTCAATATGTCTGTACCATGTTTGCCAAGTAATGAAAAGAAATACTGAAAGCCCTAGGAGGAGTTGATTTCACGAAGTATGCACTACCAACCATTGTTGTATATGTGCAATAGTAAAGAAAATGGCAAAGTTAAAAAATGCTGTAACTTTGTCAAAAATTATTTTTTCAGCATTATAATTCTTCATGCACATCTTCAATATGTCTGTACCATGTTTGCCAAGTAATGAAAAGAAATTCTGAAAGCCCTAGGAGTTGATTTCACAAAGTATGCACTACCAACCATTATTGAATATAAAGAATTATCGAAAATTTGCTATGTTGAAAATGCTGTAAATTTGTCAAAAATGATTGTTTCAGCATGATAATTCTTCAAGCACATCTGCAATATATCTGAAACATATCAGCAAAATATTAAAAAGAAATATTGAAAGCTGTAATAGGAGTTGATTTCACAAAGTATGTAGTTTCAGTACTTGCAAACATGTTATATGAAGACTTAAAAAGTCCCATAACTCTTGCAAAACTGACCCTTTGGCCCCTAAATTCATACCACATATGTATTGTCTGATGGTGCAAGTGTGTTAAAAATTTGAAATGAATCAGGCAAAAGCTACTAAAGTTATTCAGCAAAGATGTTAAAATGTTGACGGAATGACGGAATCACGGAATCACGGAATCACGGAGTGACGGAATGACGGACAGGCTGAAAACAGTATACCCCTCTAAAACTTCATTTTGCGGGGGGTATAATAATATTAGTGCCATATCCAGGTAATTTTGAATCTGAGATTTTATTGACAGGCTTTGAAATCCAAACTTCCTTAAACACATTTTAAGAAAGACAGAGATCAACCTCAACAAAAATATTACACCAACCTAGCTATATTAATAAAGAAACACCTCCACATTAGAAAGAAAGAAAGAACAAAAGAAAGACAGAAAGAAAAGTTGCATGCTAAGTTTTTGTTGCACAATTGGATATGTTTTTTATATATATATATAATTATATTTTCTAATACTTACCAAAAAAAATCTAACAATTCACATTATGAAGATTTAGTTCTTTCATATGAAAAAAGTTTAATGAAAATGTATAACACAAGACAATTTTTCCATACCCATATAGTCACACACACTGAACTGATGTGGTGAAATATTATAAATTAATAAAATGTAGTGCACATTTGACATTTCAGAGATTATTGGAACTAGATGGCCTTAGGGTAGGTCATAAAATCTAGAGATAAGCTTTACCTGGCTGCTCAGGATTACCATAACGTTTCTAAAATTTGGGACCAGTCACATTTGTCAGTCATATTATAATAACCATGTTGATTCCATTTTAATATTGAACATGTATTTTATAAGTTCACTGATATTATTAACATACGCATGACAATCAGGGTGCCCGGTGACTTTTGGTGTCAAAAATATAGGTCAGGTTCAAAAATATAGGTTTTTCGAGGTCAGAAATATAGGATAAAATAGGATGTATATAGAATGAAGAAAACAAGCTAAATTAATGTTTATCAGCCACCAGTCACATGATACATCTGTGAAGCCAACCAGATATATTCCTCTTTCCATATAGAAAGAAAGACTGAACAAAGAAATTCTTGATAGCAAGAATTCTTGATCTGAAATTTCAAATCCAGATATATAATATTACTTGGAATTCTGAAATTCCAAAAGGAGAGATTGTTTTCAAAAGTAAGGAGATCTTCCAAAAGAAAAGAAATATCACATGCTGTTTATCAATAAAGAGAAATGAGTAAATAAGAAGTATGTTATGGTTTGGGTAAAAGCTTTCATGCTTTCAGAATTTTAGTGTTCTTGAATTTCTGTAAACTTACGATTCTTGTAATGTTGTGAATAGTAAAACACTATTATTGTCACTATAAAGACCTTTGAAGGAAATTATAATTTAAGCACTTAAAATTATATTTCGAGCCTGTTGTTATTATGTTCAGAATCAGTATTTTATGCTATGTGTATACAATCTACATCAAGTTATAATCTTCTCATTATGGTGAAATGATATGTTGAAAATTTGAGTGTAACACATCATACCGTTCTTCAGCTTTATAATCATCACAAGTCATAGCCAAAAGGTAGCAAAGTTTGGGTTTTATCATACTAACCTATCAGATTTGGACACTTAAACAAGAATTTAAAGGTCTCTCCTCTATTTTTTATGGCACTAAATCTTAAATTCTTAAGAACAGATTTGAATGCCCACAAACAACTTTCAGAGCAGAACTTAAATATACCTTTGCCTTTAATGTCAGATGATAATTTATTACTTCTTTGAAACTGTACCACCACTAATGAAACAGCAGTATTTTTTTTCACTTGCTACACATTCCTGTCTCAGTCCAGAATGTCCACAATTAGTATTATATTCCATTTCTCTCTATATTCCGCTTATCGGAAAAGATGGCGATGACGTCATCGATAACATTACCTGTGAACTCACGGGTACAGAGTCAATGAATACACAGACTTAATACACATATTTGTGCCGGAAAATGTGTCTTAAATTGTTAATATACGTCGAAATCAAAGCTAAAATAACTAAAATAAATTTAACTTAATATTAAAACCACTAAAAATGAATTATCCGCCACCTGTCTGAAAAATTATTTTGGCAAGGTTGTTTTAAACTCGGAAAACTGAATGAGCTTCTGAGAAAGAGTTACATGTAATTGGATAACTTTGTCCAATTTATTCACAAGTTTATTATTTTCAGTTCACATTTTTCTAAATTTGTTTTTATCTAACCGAAGCTTATATTTCACGATTTTATTTTGTAATTACGAAAATTTAATTGAATAATAGATAGAAATGTACAAATAACCGTGTCGTTGAAGTTGTTGGAGTTTTAATATCCAAGCATGTGTGGTATGTTATTTAAAGTCTTAAAAATGTCTCCTCCAAAAACAGATACTACAAAACGACAGCAGAAATACTACGGCGTTAAATTGTCATATAAAATTTCAATGTAATTTGAGACTGAAGTGCCTGAAATTGTGTGCATATTCAATTACGACAGATCAAAGCCGCCCGCGTCAGTTTGCCGAAAAATCAAAATATTTAACTATAAATAAACACGGAAATATTGCACTATTCAAGATATTTTCCTTCCAAATTCAAAAAATATGCATTATGGAAACAATCTTGCCTCATTACACAACAAAACTTTTAAAGCTTTAGGCGTTTTGGGTCATTTTGTGCAAATAAACCTACGCATATTGGCCTTTAATAAAGCCGCCATTATTGATTTGTACCCGTGAGAGTGACCCGGATGCTGGCTGATGACGTCACGCCATCTTTTCCGATAATCGGAATACACAAAGGTTTAATGCACCAGTCATTTGTATCCCCGGCTCCCCCGGGGCCGGGGATAGCGGGGACATAGCGGGGCTAAAGTGCCTGGCTTTAACCTCTGATGTGTCCCAGCAGTGCCGGGGATTTGCGGGGGTTATGATTTCCCGCCAATACACTGTCACATTAATTCAAATTAGATTTTAATGATATTTTTAACATTTAATTATCTTTATGGTACTTATTTAATTTCCAAATGCACCTGAACATTTACATGCATAAAATGAGGACCATCTCCCATGTTTCAGTTTCATCAGAACAACTCCCAGCTGTTGTTCCACGTTATTGTCAGCCCCTGGGGAGCCGGGGCTTTTAGCAGGGGTTTTACCAAAACTCTTGCCCGGCAGTGCCAGGCTTTTAACCGGGCTTTAAAAATTGAAAAGTTGAAAGCTCCGCTATTCCCCGGCCCCGGGGGAGCCGGGAATGCAAATGACTGGTGCATAAAACATCAATTCAAACAGACGGAAATTTGGACTCCTATATCGCACCCTGCTATAAGCAGATGCGATAAAAATTACTGCTTCATATTTTTGTCAGTCATATATCTGTATGTATGATTTTAATATTGTATTTTATTCCTATATTTTTAATTCAGTTGAAACAAGATGTTTTATCTTCCTTCCAGGTATCAAATGTGAATGAAATGTTGCAGAATTTAGTTATTCATTAAAACATACTTACAGTACTGTGTGACAGTCAGTCTTTAATCATCCCTCTTTTCACTAAAATAAAGAAGAAAAAATCAACATTGTTAAAACTGGGCTACATCATGAGAAAAACTGTTTTAACATATATATTGATAAATTTAAATAAAGGCGCAGAACAGCACAAAGACAAGAAGCTGATCAGTTTGTTGTTGTCATCATGTGGTAAGCACATTCACGCAAATTTTCAAACCTTGAAACAACTCCAATGGCTACACAGCCCAAATAAATGTTTGACCAGATAAGAAACTCCTAAAATAGTTTTTTCATGATGCAACCAATTTCATAATGCACAGGTATTGTTTCATTATAGCCCCAGGCTGCCATATAAAGCGATCAATACTTTATTACCTGATTTTATGAACATAAAAGGAAGGGGTATTATCAATTTATCATCATTTTAGAATTATGAAAATTGACAGAATATTTTCACATTAAAAAATTTAAAAAAAAGGATTTTCATTTAAAGTTTTAGAAAAGTTGAGCAACTAATTTTATTCAAAAATGAAATCCCCACTCACACCAGAGAGAAAAAGACTTGTCTGTTGTGTAAGTGATTTACGGTATGTTTACATTCAACAGCTGAAGTCATGTTGGGACAGTCACCTAGCCATATACTGTTCCTGGTTAAGCCATCTTAAGGCAGGCTACCAGTACTTTATAAGTTTATATGCATATGAGTACTGGTAGTGTAACGTGTAGCCGAGCTGAGCCACAGAAACCCTGTCAGTGGAAAAGCATGCTCATCCACCAAGGGTGGTTTACTGTGCTATGTACTCAACACTTACTCGATTCACAAAGTTTCGAGTTTGAAAATTTGCATATTACAAGCACTCAATATGCCTAATATGTTGCACCAACATATTTTTCCAAGGGAGGCTATCCCGTCACATTACTTCCCCCTCCGAGAAGACTCACCCCGAGTCTTGGCCTGGGGACTACATGGGTAAGGCAACCCCGGTCTGGCAGCTGTCATTATCCCACCGCTGCCACCAAATGTAACGAACGGCCGAACAAGCCACAGCAAACCCCGTCAGTGGAAAAGCATGCTCATCCACCAAGGGTGGTTTACTGTGCTATGTACTCAACACTTACTCGATTCACAAAGTTTCGAGTTTGAAAATTTGCATATTACAAGCACTCAATATGCCTAATATGTTGCACCAACGTATTTTTCAAAGGGAGGCTATCCCGTCACAGTAGGGAAAAAAAAGCTATATTACCATATTCATTCTAATTAGCACACAGTGCACTTAACTTTTCAAACAAAATATTGTTCTAATTAGTGCACACTATGAACGAAAACAACACAAACTGCTGTAAAAATCATATGGATATCAATGATGATGTCATTTAAGTGTTCCAATTGTTCAAACAGTAATTTTATATTACTGATCGTTCCAATGCGATACTTCTGTTGTGGTTCTTATTGTTTTATGTCATGGTGTTCAATTTTTGTGCTGTTTGCACCTTATGTTCGCTTTCATGCCCCCAACTACGAAGAAGATGAAGGGTCATATTGGTTTGGGTCTGTCCGTAGAGTGAGTCCAGTGAGTCTGTTACGCTTAGCACTCGGTCAGGAACCATTAGAGCTAGGATCTTGAAATTTGGTATATGGTTTCATTATGAAAATTCATAGGACCTGTATTTCTTCTTTCAGGTAAATTCAAGGGGCTAGGGGCCCATTATGTGAGAGTTATTTCCTTTTTTAATTCTTGATAAAGTGAATAGACAGTGGGTACCTTGTGTGCGCAACTCCTCCCACAGTTTAATACTGATTCTCTTGAAA
This sequence comes from Rugalucina vietnamica, assembly GCA_964017185.1. Taxonomy (NCBI): domain Eukaryota; kingdom Metazoa; phylum Mollusca; class Bivalvia; order Lucinida; family Lucinidae; genus Rugalucina; species Rugalucina vietnamica. The sequence continues at coordinate 17,278,233 of OZ024881.1, read as the reverse complement.
CTTTACAGATGTTGTGACCATGCTTTGAAGATATGCATGTGGTTTGGATATAATCATCAGATTAATTTTTGTCACTTTTTCACAATTTGCATGAACTTAGCCATTTTTCTGGCATTTTGACAATGAAAGTGAATGGACAGTTGGTACCTTGTGTGCGCAACTCCTCATACAGTTTCATGCCAATTGCTTTAAAACTTTACATAAGTTATGGGCATGGTCTGAAGATATGCATGTGTTTTGGACATTTGGATATAATCCTCAGATTCTCAGATTATTTTTGGTCATTTTTTTTTTTTTTCACAATTTGAACCTTTAGTCATTTTTTTGCATTTTAGTGAATAGATAGAAGGTACCTTGTGTGTGCAACTCCTACAGTTTAATACCGATACTTTTGAAACTTTACAGACAATGTGACCATGCTTTGAAGATATGCATGTGGTTGGGATATACTCCTCAGATTAATTTTTGTCACTTTTGTGCAATTTGAACTTTAGTCATTTTTCGGACATTTTCACATCTTGAAAGCTATGAGGCATTGTGTTTCATAAACACATTTTCTAGTCATAGTATATTTTAGTTAGGTTTAGGAAACTATGTGGCCACCTTTTGGGAAATAGCTGCTCACTTGGCTTACAATATGTTTTCTTAGTACAAGTATCTAATTGACAATTTAGTTTTTTTCCCACTTCGGTTTTTGGAGTGGTAATTTCTTTCTGATTGCTTGGTAAATACAGTACTAATGTGTAAAATTGCTATAACATACCAACATGCTAGTCGAGCAGTGTGCGCTTATGCACATGCTTTTTCGGACATGACCATGCACTATTTAGAAAAAAATACGGTACATTATTAAATTTTGAAAGATTATAACTAAAAAAGTTTTGTGTTTTTTTTGTTCAAACCTTTACAAAAATATCTGTCATTTTTTTCTTTTTCGTCACTACATGCACACTGATCCATGTGCTTTTTCGGACACGACTATGCACTAATTAGAACAAATACGGTACATTATTTGAAAGATTGTAACTGAAAAAGTTTTGTGTTTTTTTTTTCAAACCTTTACAAAAATATCTGTCATTTTTTCTTTTTCGACACTACATGCACACTGATCCATGCATATGGGTTAAATACACTGACCTGGTACCAGACCAAGAAACTTTACTTATATCTTATCCTCATCACACCCCAACAAATGTGTCAGCCTCTTCAACGTTTTCAATGTTTGCTGTCATATAGCACATTAGAGCAGTGTTCATGTGCAGCATTTGCACCCAGGTAAATTTTTGCACCCGAGTGCATATTTGCACCCCCTTACATGTATATATGCACTCCCATATCTTAAAGGAAGTTGGTGTTAATTCACAAAAAATACACCTTGGGTGCAAATTCAATTCGCTGCACCTTGAAAGCAAGGGCAAATTTGTACCCGAATGCATTTTGGCACCTGGGTGTATTTTCTTAAAACACTGTGCACATGGCAAAAAAACACCCAGGTGCAAATCTGCACTTGGATGCAAAAATACACCCAGGTGCAGGTGTTGCACATGAATATGTCTTTCGATCAAAGTGCTACTTAAAAACAGCTGATCAGGGTGTCCACAATTTTAGCGAAGCAAAATTCGCTGACAATTCTCTGACTCAATTTGCATTTCCCTGACTCAAGTATTTTCTCACATCTGGGGAGGCGCAGATTGTCACTCTCTTCAGTTTTCTTCAGCAAATCAGAACATAATATCTCTAAAAAGCAGCGAATTCAAGTTCTTCATTTGTTTTTATCATAATACATCAGATCAAAAGGGTTCTAACAAGTCCAGTCATGATTTACATCCTGAACTTGCCTCACAAGGGTTGCCCTGAAACAGTCAGGATATGACTCTTTGAGTGTCACTGTCCAACATAGTCAAAGGACATAAACAATTATGCTAAAACCCTATTATAAACAATCAAGCAAAAACCATATTAATACATGTACTTACAATATAATTGATTTTCCTCTCATAATTTCCCAGTTGTATGAGAATTTATTTATTAATTATCTCATTTATTTATTTATTTATTCATTTATTTAAAAACAATATACTCAATATAAAATATAACAGCAATTATTATCATGATAATCAGTCAAACAAACAAATTTACCTGTTGTACTGTCTCAACTTAAAATAAGACTATACCTTTATCACTTTTAGTTTCATATCATGTGAAAACCTATTTTATTGTGTTCTGAAAATTTAATCCAATCTGCTCTGTTTTTGCTATATATACTATTTATATTTAGAACTTTGCTTCAAATAAAGAAGACTTGCAAAAACAAATTCATACATACTGATCCACCTGTGAATATTAAGACTGGTATCAACCTTAAAATTTCTCTATAAGTACTTGTCAGGAAATGCATTTCTGTACTTCTGACTTTTTATGAAGATGCAACTTGTTCCTTATTGTGAATATTAACTGTTTTATACCTGTATAATCCTCACTTTACAAGTTGGTTGTTTTACAATAATAATAGGTGAGATTTGCAATGTCACTAGAGTGTAGCCTAGAGTGAGCTTTTTATGAGCTATAGTGGGCTTTACTGAGTACATTGTTCATTCAGGTTTTAGATTTCAAAGTGGAAACATGTTTGAAGATGTGAAATGAGACTGTAAAATCCTACTGAGTGTTAGAATAAGGAATTATTGTTTTATTCAAATATGTAAGTAATTTTTATGTTGAATTCATTCTCTGCTGATTTTGTTAATATTGTGAAATTCTGGAATTGTGAAATTCAGTAATATTCATTTGGCTGCTTAATTTAGTATTGTAATACTAACTTGCAATTTTTAGGTGGCCTCTTGGTAGATGATCAGAAGAAGCTCTTGTTATAAATCAGCAGAAGATGTTTCCAACACAATATGTGCATTGATGAATTGAAGTTAGCTGTGGGACTGCAGAAGTGTAAAAATAGAATGGCATTAAGATGATAAATCTATGGTGTTCTATATGGGTCATAAATCAGAAATTACTAAGATTTTCAGTTGATGAATGACAAATAAAACATATTCAGTCGATTCAATGGAACTGTTTGTATAATAATTATTCATTGGGATATTGACAGAATTGGACTGAGATTTGCACTTTGAGTAAGGTGAAACAAATAAACATTGAATAGAAATCTATAGTGTACCACAAGGGGAAAAACTTAAGCTAATTGATCTGATGTATGTGGTGATGAAGTCAATAAACACTGTTATTTGATGATCTTACATGACAGATACATTCAATTGAAGTTACATAAATAGAAATACTGAGTGAAAAACTATGGTGTACTACCCGAGGCAAACTAATGCTGAGTGACACTGATGAAATAAACTTTATGAAAGATATTTTGACATAAGTGACTACAGTTGTCTTGAATTTGACATTGAATAATTTCAGTTGAAGTGATTTTGTTATATATAAGATTCTGTACAGTTCATACCAGATATTGCACAAACTATAGTGTACCATATGGGTCAGAAAGCTTATTTTGAATACAGGATATTTAACAAGTTGGCTAGTGCATAAATGAATAAGTTTGATTAGATTAATATTTTGTTGTTATATACAGGTCAGAGTACTTAGTGATCAGGAAATTCACAAACCAGTATTCTCCAGAGTTGTGCTGTGTGAAGTGTAATGATTAGAGTTTATTGCAATAGGTGTTGAATATGCTGAAGAAATATTTCTAAGTGGTCTTTGTGGAATTTAGCAAATATTATTTTGCTGTCAAGAAACTCTATAGTGTTAGTCTTAGTGGTTTAGTTTTACTTAGTGTAGTTAGTGGCGCCACGTTATAGAGTTTGAATCTTTGTGGATATCTATGTGGTTTATTTCAGATGTGTTCAACAGCTAGAAAATTGCAAATAATACAAAGTTTAGAATTGTTTAAAAGAGAAAGTTCTAGATATTGGTTTGTTTTGAATTGACCTGTATTGAAATATGCCTAGCACAGGATGTCAAAATAAAACTTCTGCTTTGTGGTGAAGAGAAAATATATTGATTTGTTTATCCTATCCTACAATATCATCCTCTACTAGATTATATATTAACACCCTAAACATGTTCCTGACAGTACTTAATGTAAAACCAATTTTTTCATGACACAGCCACCATGTGGTTTTGTCTTTGATTTATGATGTCTATTGGACAATATGGTGCCTGGAGGAATGTGATTTGTGGTCACCAGTGTCTATTGGAAGCAGAAGACTTAAGATTTCATATTGCACACCCAAATAAGGGAATGGAATATAATTTTATAGCAACCTGAGTGCATGGTTTACTAAAAAAAAATTACAAGACTAAATGAAGTATAAATCAACACCTCTTTTATTTTTTCATAAACATTTTATATGCATTTGAATACATTCATTTTCATGATTCATAAATATTAAACTAGATATGTGTTTTTTTTTTGTGTTTTTTTTTTTTTTTTTTTTTTTGTAAACCAGAAAAAAGCACTTTTGCTTAATCAGTACATGAATATGGTTAAAACACTATATATTTAAAGAGAATTCATTGTTGAAATATTGTTTGACACTAAATTAGGAAGCTTTGATTAGAGCACTTATCTGAAATTGAAAAAAAAAAAATAATAATCCCCAGAGTGGCCATAACAATTTTTTGGGTAGGGCTGATTTTGATGGGTAGGTAGGAGCATAGCAAAGAAAAAAAATTTTTAAGGTCGGCGTTAACAAAAATAATAGGGGCACAAATATACTTAATGACACTTCCAACGCTTCCCGATAATGAATTTTCAACATCTCAAAAACCGACAAAGCAATTTTCTTGAAATTTGCGCCATTGTTTAATCAGCCACCCCATTATTTGTTTGTATATTAACAGACAACCCATAATTTCAAAAATCAAAAAAAAATGGTCATCTCAAAAGTTTCTCCGTTTTTTACTGTCCATTTTTCACATCCCATCATTTCTTTTCTTTTGTTTTCACAACACATAAAAGAACTAGAAAAAGTGCCTTGAGAGGCACGTATACCCCCGGCTGGTGGTCACCCAGTCCTCCTTCTCCCTCCCACAACCACCCAGCACATGTACACCCCTGACATTGAATCACAAATCCCGAACAAAAGACAGTACCCTTATCAAATACTTTATAGAAGTGTGCATTCTAAAGCACTTTGACCACAGACATGAGTGAGTGTAGTTTTTAGAGTGACATATCTTCTTTAGAGCAGTACACAGAGCTGACTTGTGTACTCCATCTAGGACTTAATCATGGACATTGAGTGTCAGGTCCTCAGTCCTAGATGGAAAATGAAAATAGAATGTCAGTCTAAATTAAAAAAAAAAATAGTAATAATAAAAGTATTGATGTCCTAGATCTTGAACTCAAGTGTCCCCCCCCCCCCCCCCCCCCCCGCACGACATGGACCCAACCCAGGTATACCCTATAGGGTACCTATAGTGGGTGCAGGACATTTCGTCTAAAACCATTTCGTCTAAAAGCCATTTCGTCTAAAGGACATTTCGTCTAAAAGCCATTTCGTCTAAAGGACATTTCGTCTAAAAGACATTTCGTCTAATGGAAATTTGGTCTAAAGGACATTTCGTCTAATGGACAATTCGTCTAAAAAATCTAGTTGGTGCGACATTTGGTCTAAAAAAAAGTTAAGAAAAAATAAGAATTTTTAGACCAAATGTCGCACCTTAACTGGAAATCAATTTCAGAGATGTGACTTGAAATATTTATTTATGATTTCCGTTTACCTGCAAGCTTATGGTGACAATACATGTATATTGATCTATCTTAACTGGTCATTGTGAGCAGTTATCAAACTGGTATAGCTCGCCAAATGGGTCACTGTATGGGCGTTACCTTATGAATACGTTATTGGGTATGGTCTACTTTTGACCTAGGTAAAAGCCAAAGGTATACAGTTGAAAGACTCAACTCACATGTTGTCCGTTAGAAACAGCTTATTAATTTAAACTAAAATGTATTTTCAGACATAGAATGTGGCAAAACCTAGTCTTGAAAATTTTATATGGGTAACGCATCAAACCTTGATTGAAGATGGACAAAAAATAGAAAAAAACTAAGGTAATGCGTGCAATTTCATGATAACAGACCCTAAAAACTGTATAATGCTAATGCTATATGAAGGGTTAGCTACAATACTCAGAACCAGACACAGGGTTAGCTGCTAACCCCGTGCCAGGCACGAGGTTAGCTGCTAACCCTGTGCTAGACACAGGGTTAGCTGCTAACCCCGTGCCAGGCACGAGGTTAGCTGCTAACCCCATGTCAGACACAGGGTTAGCTGCTAACCTCGTGCCAGGCACGGGGTTAGCTGCTAACCCTGTGCCAGGCACGAGGTTAGCTGCTAACCCCATGTCAGACACAGGGTTAGCTGCTAACCAGTTACCTCGTGCCAGGCACGGGGTTAGCTGCTAACCCCGTGCCAGGCACGAGATTAGCTGCTAACCCTGTGCCAGGCACAGGTAACCCTGTGCCAGGCACAGGTATTTGCAGCTTAACCCATGTCAAGCAGTTGCAAAGTTTTCTCTTAGTGTGTGTATTAGGTTTGTACGTGTATGCAATGTGTATAACAAAATACAAAGGCGAAACTGATGTTTTAACACTTGTTTATATATGTCTTAATACATGTCTGTGGAGTTTCAATGTACATACCTTACTCATCTGAGACGCTGTAGTCTTCTTGGAAATGATAGACAATAAAAGATAAGAATGAAACACCCTGTCAGTGTTGTTTATTGACTTTTCAACAAAATTCTACATTGTATCAAAAATAACATTGAACATCAAATAACCCACATTATAAATGACAAAGTTATAACACTTGCCACTTTCACCCCTAACTACCTGTGTGGCACACTGGTTAAGAAACTCAAATTTTTTGAAATTCAAAAATTGTGAGAATTTACATTGAACCATGCATATATACTTTTCAACTGATTAGTTAGTTTTACCCCTAACTACCTGTGCGGCACACAGGTTAAGAGACTCAAATTTTTTGAAATTCAAAAATTGTGAGAATTTACATTGAAACATGCATATACACTTTTCAACTGATGAGATAAGATGAAAAGTTTTTATTTTTTTGAAATTGATCAATAAATGACAAAGTTATAACACTTTCCATTTTCACCCCTTACTACCTGTGTGGCACACAGGTTAAAGGACTCAATTTTTTTTTTAATTCAAAAAATGTGAGCATTTACAGTGGAAAATGCATGTATTCTTGCCAATTGATGAGATAAGATGAAAAGTTTTTATTTTTTTGAAATTGATCAATAGTTATAACATTTTCCAGTTTTACCCCTAACTACCTGTGCGGCACACAGGTTAAGAGACTCAAATTTTTTGAAATTCAAAAATTGTGAGAATTTACATTGAAACATGCATATACACTTTTCAACTGATGAGATAAGATGAAAAGTTTTTAATTTTTTGAAATTGATCAATAAATGACAAAGTTATAACATTTTCCATTTTCACCCCTTACTACCTGTGTGGCACACAGGTTAAAGGACTCAATTTTTTTTTTAATTCAAAAAATGTGAGCATTTACAGTGGAAAATGCATGTATTCTTGCCAATTGATGAGATAAGATGAAAAGTTTTTAAATTTTTGAAATTGATCAATAAATGACAAAGTTATAACACTTTCCATTTTCACCCCTTACTACCTGTGTGGCACACAGGTTAAAGGACTCAATTTTTTTTAAATTCAAAAAATATGAGAATTTACATTGAAAAAATGCATGTATTCTTGCCAATTGATGAGATAAAATGAAATTTTTAGGTTTTTGAAATTGATAAATAAAATGACAAAGTTATAAAACTTTCCATTTTCGACCCTGACTATCTGTATGGCACAAATTTTTTGAAATTCAAAAATTGTGAGAATTTACATTGAAACATGCATATATACCTGCCAATTGATGAGATAAGATGAAAAGTTTTTAATTTTTTGAAATTGATCAATAAATGACAATGTTATAACACTTTCCATTTTACCCCTAACTACCTTTGTTTTAAAAGGCTCAATTTTTTGAAATTCAAAAATTGTGAGAATTTACATTGAAGCATGCATATACACTTTTCAGCTGATGAGATAAGATGAAAGTTTTTTTAAATTTTTGAAATTGATCAATAAATGATAAAGTTATGACACTTTCCATTTTCACCCCTAACTACCTGTGTGGCACAAAGGTTAAGAGACTCGATATTTTTGAATTTCAAAAATTGTGAGAATTTACATTGAAACATACATATATACCTGTCAATTGACAAGTTATGATGAAACAATTTTTTTTAAATTTCGAAATTGATCAATAAATGACAAAGTTATAACACTTTCCATTTTCACCCGTAACTAACTGTGTGGATTTACATTGAAACATGTGTATATACCTGCCAATTGATGAGATAAGATGAAAAGTTTTTAAATTTTTGAAATTGATCAATAAATGACAAAGTTATAACACATTCCATTTTCACCCCTTACTACCTGTGTGGCGCTCAGATTTAAACAAGTACAAGTAGGCACTGATCAGGAAAAGGCGTAATCAGAAAGAAATTCCCACTCCAAAAGTTGAGGAGGGAAAAACTAAATTGACAATTAGGTACTTATACTTAGAATAGATATTGTAAGCCAATTTCCCAATAGGGGGCCACTCAGTTACCCGACCTTAAACAAAATATGAAAATCCACATAAGGTTCAAACAGTGCAAGAATTCAACTCCAAAACATTAAACAAATGGAACCACAACAGAAGTATCGCCTTGGAATGATCAGTATCATTAGATTACTGGGAGGGGGGGGGGGTTTAAATTGATTTTACTGATTTTTTTTTAATTAAAAAATTGTGAGAATTTACATTGAAACATGCAAGTATACTTGCCAATAATTGATGAGATTATCTCAGTTGATATTTTGAAATTGATCAATAAATGAAAACCAGAGGACCAATGGTCCTATAAACGCTCACCTGAGATCTGGGATATGTGACTTAAGTTGACCTTGCCATAAAATGGGTCAAGGTCATCCCAGGGTCATGATTTATATAAACTTTATAAAGCTCTATTGCCTGATGCTTCATGCCAAGTTTCAAAATCATAGGCCTTCTGGTTCTGGAGAAAAAGATTTTAAAGGTTTTTGCTATTTATAGCCATGGCAGCCATCTTGGTCATGTGACCTTGACCTTTTATATAAATTTTCATTCCCTCTTCCTAACAATGCTCCACTTAAAGTTTGGCTTTTATTGGTATAGCGGTTTCAGAGAAGTAGATGTTATAATATTATGGTCATATATATGTATATAGCCCCAGGGCAGGGGCAGACAACCTCCTGGGGTCAAATTTTTTTCAATAAACATAAATTTTCTGTCCATTTGCATACTCCCAGCAAGTTTCCTCCATTTAATTCCATTTTACTATTTTTTCCCATTCGAATGCATTACTGAACTAAGTTGACCTTGCCGTAAAATAGGTCAAGGTCATCCCAGGGTCATGATTTATACAAACTTTGTAGAGCTCCATTGCCTGCTGCTTCATGCCAAGTTTCAAAATCATATGCCTTTTGGTTCTGGAGAAGAAGATTTTCAAAGTTTTTTGCTATTTTTAGCCATGGCGGCCATCTTGGTCATGTGACCATGACCATTTATACAAACTTCCATTCCCTCTTTCTAAGGATGCTCCACATAAAGTTTGGCTTCGATTGGCCAAGCGGTTTCAGAGAAGAAGATGTTTGAATATTGTGAAAAGGAGAAGATCTTTGAAATTGTGAACGATGGATGGACAACGGACGGACGGACGACGGACGGACGACAGAGCATGGGTATACTATAAGCTCACCTGTGAGCCTTCTGCTCAGGTGAGCTAAAAATATAACGCTTTCCATTTTAAACCCTTACTACCTGTGTGGCGCACAAAAGACTTTTTTTTATAATATATATTAAACAAGAACTCCGCGGAGGCCGATATCGCACCTGCATCGGGCAAAGTCAAAAGACCATGAAATATAGTTCAAGGGCACCAGGTCAAGGTGCGTGCTTGAAGGGCATGTCAAGGACAATTACTATGCAAGGTTTCAGACTCGCAGCTATCTCTGATGTCGAGAAAACCAAACTTCGATGAAAAATTTTCAAAGTCAGTGGACCGTGAAATATAGGTCAAGGGCATCGGGTTAAGGTGCTTGCTTGAAGGGTATGTCAAGGACAATTACTATGCAAGGTTTCAGACTTGCAGCTATCTCTGATGTCGAGAAAACCAAACTTCGACGTAAAAATTATCAAAGTCAGTGGACCATGTGGACCGTGAAATATAGGTCAAGGGCACCGGGTTAAGGTGCGTGCTTGAAGGGTATGTCAAGGACAGTTACTATGCAAGGTTTCAGACTAGCAGCTATCTCTGATGTTGAGAAAACCAAAATTCGACATAAAAATTTTCAAAGTCAGTGGACCATGAAATATAGGTCAATGGGCACTGGGTTAAGGTGCGTGCTTGAAGAGTATGTCAAGGACAATTACTATGTAAGGTTTCAGACTCGCAGCTATCTCTGATGTCGAGAAAACCAAACTTCGACGTAAATGTTGACAAAACTTCGACGTAAAAATTTTCAAAGTCAGTGGACCATGAAATATAGGTCAAGGGCACCGAGTTAAGGTGCGTGCTTGAAGGGTATGTCAGGGACAATTACTATGCAAGGTTTCAGACTCGCAGCTATCTCTGATGTCGAGAAAACTAAACTTTGACGTAAATGTTGACGGACGGACGGACGAACGAACGGACGGAAATTTGAACTCCTATATCGCACCCTGCTATAAGCAGGTGCGATAAAAATTGTGAGAATTTACATTGAAAAACATGCATGTAAACCTACTAATGTCTATACACCATCTTCCAGAAACTGCATTTTGCAAAATCTTCCTTTTCTGAAAGACCTCAAGAAAAATATTATCATACCACCATTTTGCATTCCAAGTCTTAAGAAGGTGCCAAAAAATTTGAAAATCGGTTAACAAACAAAAAATTTTATGCCAGAAAATAATTTTGAGTATGGGTTTTCCATTGAAAAAAAGTCAGCAAGGGAAGTAACCATTTTCCCGGAAAAAATCTAAATTAGCAGTTTTTCATTTAAAATGCACAAAAAAAAAAATGTATTGTATGCATAGCTGAGAGCCCAACTCTTAAAATTATTCCACAGAGTTGCCTGATTTTCAATTTTTAGATGTTTGGATTACCTCCTTTGTACATGAAAAAGGCCTATTCAAAATAAATTTTGGCATAATTATTTTACTAGTGAACTCATTTTCAAAATTTCAGAAAAGCGAGATTTTGAAAAATGCAGTTTCTGAAAAATGGTGCACAGACAGTAATTGATGAGATAAAATAATTTTTTTTTTTTTTTAAAGTTGATCAATAAATGACAAAGTTATAATATTTTGAGCCTGTTCTTGAGAAAACCAACAATTTGGGCTTTCGACCAGGTCCGACACAGACCGGCCTGTTCAATCTCAGAAGCTGACTAGAATCTTGAAATCTCGGATTTAAGAAGAAGAGGTATTGCACTATTTATGGAGTGAAAAAAAAAGGTGCTCATCAGTCGTGCAATTATTGCACGGATGATCTGCAGCTTTATTGTCGCATATGCAGATTGTTGGTTTTCTTATGCATCTGCTCATTAGCTCACCTGAGCCGAAGGCTCACAGGTGAGCTTATAGTATACCCATGCTCCGGCGTCCGTCCGGCGTCCACCATTTTCAAAGATCTTCTTTGAAACCGCTTGGCCAATCAATGCCAAATTTTATATGGAGCATCTATAGGAAGGGGGAACCAAGGGGGAACCAATGTGTATATAAATCCAGGTCACATGACCAAGATGGCCGCCATGCCCATAATTATTTTATTAGTGAACTCATTTTCAAAATTTCAGAAAAGCGAGATTTTGAAAAATGCAGTTTCTGAAAAATGGTGCACATATAGTAATTGATGAAATAAGATGAAAAGTTTTTTATATTACCGCTTCATATACTAGTAGATGCTTCCTATAAAATTTGACTTTCATTGGCTAAGGAGTTTTGGAGGAAATGATGTTTGAACATATATTTATCTACATGTATATTGGCCCGGTGTGGGGGCAGACCAACCCCTGGGGTCCAAATTTTTTCAGAATCTTAAATTCTTCAGTCCAAATGCCCATTATCTGCAAGTTATGCCCTAACAATTTTCCCCATTCAAATGCATGGGCGACCTATGTTGACCTTGCCATAAAATGGGTCAAGGTCCTTACAGGGTCATGATTTATATACACATTGTACTAGTTTAGGCCCAGATGCTACATGCCGAGTTTTGTTGAAATCGGTCTGCTGGAGAGAAGACTTTTGAAGGGTTTTTACCATATATGAGTATGGCGGCCATTTTGGTCATGTGACCTGGATTATTTACAAAAATTGGTCGCCACTTCCTATAGATGCTTCCTATTCTATCAAATTTGGCTTCAGAGAAGAAGATCTTTTATGGTTATATACATGTATATTGCCGCGGGTTTGCCCATCCTACAAGTTTTTCCCTTCAAATGACAATTTTACCCATTCAAATGCATGGGCAACCTACCTTGCCATAAAATAGGACAGGGTCATCACAAGGTCATGATTTATAAAAACATTGTATTACTTAAGGCCCAGATGCTACATGCAAAGTTTCATTGAAATTGGTCCACCAGTTCTGGAGAAGATTTTTTAATTGTTTTATATAAGCTTGGCGACCATCTTTTTTTTTTCTAAGAATGAAAATCCGAGTTTGTCTAGTTTACTGGATTGGACAAAATAGGTAGCTGATCTTTAACGGTAAAATATGTGAAAGCGCTCTAGGCTGACTGAATTCGACTTTTTTATTATCTCCCTACTTATAATGAACAGATGGACTAGCCGACCACGCCCAGATATGAATATTAAAGTTGCCACCCATACAGTGACCCATTTGCCGAACTATAGCTATAATGCAGTGTTTAGGATTAGTTTTGGTCCATTGTTGTCTGATGCAGTTGTTGATTGGTAAACAATAAAAGCATTATATATTTTTTAAATAAAAGATGCTGCTGCAACATCGCTGGAGGGATTGGCTACAATTTGTCATATTAAATAATGAAATTGATATCCAATAAAATGTTGTTCAAAAGTATTTTCCTTATCATTTATGTTTTAGACGAGTTTTAGACGAATTTTAGACGAATTTAGACATTTTTAGACGAATTTTAGACGAAATGTCGTATTCGACGAAATGTCCATTAGATGAAATGTCCATTAGACGAAATGTCCTTTAGACGAAATGACATTTAGACCAAATGTCTTTTAGACGAAATGTCCTTTAGACGAAATGTCCTTTAGACGAAATGGCTTGTAGACGAAATGGTTTTAGACGAAATGTCATGGATCCACCTATAGTCCAAATATGAATGGCTCCTGATGATAGGCTCATGAGATATACCCCCCTACAGAAACTTTAACCAAAACTTTGACGCAAATTAAAGGTGACCTAGATTTTGAACTCTAGCCCCACCCCCGGGCATGGACCCTGGGGTCCAAAATCATAGAAACAAAGCTAACCCTATAGGGTACCTATAGTCCAAATATGAATGGTTTCTGATATATAGTTCATGAGATATACACCAATAGAGAAACTTTAACCAAAACTTTGACGCAAATTAAAGGTGACCTAGACTTTGAACTCTAGCCCCACCCCCGGGCATGGACCCTGGGGTCCAAACTCATAGAAACAAAGCCAACCCTATAGGGTACCTATAGTCCAAATATGAATGGTTTCTGATATATAGTTCATGAGATATACACCAATAGAGAAACTTTAACCAAAACTTTGACATTTTAACTGAACTAACAAACCAACGAACCAACGAACTAACGAACATACGAACGGAAAAGCGAAAACTACATACCCGTCGGCATAAATGCCGGGGGTATAATAAGAGAGAGAAAAACTTATAAACACAGACTGCACAGAATCTACAAGAAATCATAGGGGCATGCGTTTGATGCACAACAGTGTAACGTTTTATACAGCGTAAGTACATGACTGTAAACCTTCTGCCAAGCAATCATAGTGACTATTTACCTTTGCCAGAACTCATCTGATCTAACATCCAACCTACATGTAGCATATCTGGGTCATTATCTTTGAAATATTGAAGAGACGAAACCTTGCCCATGTTAGAAAGCCAAAACAATTTGTTAGGGATGAGTAGGAGCGGTATTTTGCGGCATACTGGTACGCAGTTGTGGCTTCGAATCGATGCATCGATGCCACCAGTCCGTCATTTTATGTCGGTTATACTCAATATTAGCTGAGTGGATCAAAGTTTGTATAAATCATGACCCTGGGATGACCTTGACCTTTTTTTACGGCAAGGTCAACTTAGGTCACCTATGCATTTGAATGGGAAAAATAGGAAAATTTCATTTACTGGCAGAAAAGTTGCTAGGAATGAGCAAATGGACAGAAAATTTATGTTTATGAAAATATTTTGGGCCCAGGGGATTGTCTGCATCTGCCCTGGGGCTATATACATTTATATGACCATAATATTCAAACATCTTCTTCTCTGAAACCGCTTGGCCAATCAAAGCCAAACTTTATGTGGAGCATCCTTAGAAAGAGGGAATGAAAGTTTGCATAAATGGTCAAGGTCACATGACCAAGATGGCTGCCATGGCTATAAATAGCAAAAACTTTTAAAAATCTTCTTCTCCAGAACCAGAAGGCCTATGATTTTGAAACTTGGCATGACGCAGTGGCAATTGAGCTCTACAAAGTTTGTGTAAATCATGACCCTGGGATGACCTTGACCTATTTTATGGCAAGGTCAACTTAGGTTGCTAATGCCAGGGATCTTGAGGACGCCAGATTCGGCGTCCCGGGACGAGAAAACTTGGGCTCAGACGCATAATTCTGCCAAGAGATGATTCCAAGGGACGCAAGATTTTTTCGCCGTGAGACGTCCCAAAATGCCTTAGTATCTTTACCTTGGCTTTGTTGTTTGTTAGCTCCACGAATCAATTATCTCCAATCAAGATAGGGATTACTCAAATTAACGGTGTTGTCCCAAGGCAAATTAGACATGCGATAAAGTTTCACGCCTCCGGCGCCTGATCAATGTGTTGGTTGAGTTCATAACACGTGTCTTTGTGTAAACATGTTATGGTTGATCGGTCTACAACAATTTAAAGTCATAAAATCTTGTGAAAACCTAGCGATTCTCATTTAATGATAAATTGAATTACATAAACAATTAAAAAAAGCAAAAATTTTATACTTTTGGACCGATTTTTGAAATGTCATTAGTTTACGCGACTTTAGAATTAATGGAAAGATCGTGATTATTTGATTGTTCTTGTTGCAAAAGTAAATGATATACACCTAACATTATATAGTACATAGATGTCACAGGAAGGCTTTGTCTTCTACAAAAGGAGCTAATTTTGAAGTGCATTATAACACACATTTTTGGTCTGGTCTGATAGAGACCCCCCCCCCTCCTCCCATGTACCTAAATAGTGTAACCACACTACTAAGAATGTTTAATTTAACCAATTCTACAATTGATAGCATGTCATTTTATACCATCAGGTTAGAGTAAGGTTTTGACAAGTGCCACGGTCAATATTATTGTCTTTAGAAATAGAAGCCCCAAATTTTACAAAAAAAATTAGGATCATTGTAATTGAGTTTCTATATACATTGTATAGTGGGACTCCTAAATTTTGTCTGGGACTCCTTCTTTTTCTTTTGGAGGAGTCCCGAACTCCTGTTTTCAAAATCCTAGAGAGATCCCTGAATGCATTCGTATGTACATGTATAAGTGTGCGAAGAGTTGTAAAGCAACACTGAAAAATGGAAAGGATTATCTGCGAGGGTTTTCACAAATGCAAAGAAAACAAAATGGAAAAAGTAAAAATGGTACAGTGGCATAAAATAACATCTATTTATATTTATCGTATTAACAAAAATAATATACATGAAATTCTGCCAAGCATTTTTTGTGTCACTCATATTTTATAAAAGTTTTTATTGATTTCTTTCGAAGCCGACCACCCTTTCGATGTCTTTTTAATGAAAAATAGTTCCTTAATTTTTATCATCAAATTTAATAAAACTCAGTCATTTGAATACAAAAAACATGTTTCGATGCAGTTTAAGATATATATTTGATGTTATGCAGTGTTAGAAATAAGACCCGGGAAGCAACTTGTCTGGGGGGGGGGGGGCAACCTGCAATCAAGCTGAACTAGCCCCCCATGGTTTGAACTTGCCCCCATAGAAACGTCATATAAATGTTACTTAATGAAGATTATTTATCATGTTTATGCATGGATTCAAAGGTACAGTCAAATTGTCATTGCTTTGAATTTGTATTTTAGCTCATCTAAGAATGATGAGATTAAACACTTCTTGGAAAATTTCAGGTTGTCCTGGGGGCAACCTTTCAGTAAGATCAGGTTGCCCCCACCAAATTTGACCCGTGACGGGCAAGTGGGCAACTGCTTATTTCTAACCCTGTTATAAATGATAAAATGATTTTGCATGCAGTGACCAGAAATGGAAGTAGCCGCTCAAATCATAGCCACTTATAGCAATGAAAAATCAATTCACTATGCCCCATAACCCTTGCTCAAACTAACCACAAATAGCACTGGTTTGGGAGCCAGTGCAATCACCCATTCACAACCAAATTCATGGCCAATGATTGACAGGAAACACAATAAATACAGCACTTAAGGCAATGTATGAAGACATTGTAGATACAAAATGTATCTAAAGTTGTTGAATGAATCTAGCATCTCATAAGGGCATAAAATTTCACAAATTATTACTAACATACTCAATGTGCTTACTCATTATTTATTATGTGTTCCCGTAAATTATGTATACAGACCTGTGCGTTTTTATGCACTATATAGTCATTTGTAACCACGGCCTCCCCACCCCCATGGGAGTGCCGGGGATAGCCCTGGAAATGAGCGGTGCTTTGACCAAAGTTTTGCCACCGCAGTGCAGGGGGAAATACTCGGGGTTTGTGTAATATAGACAAAAAGGGCAGTGAAATGAAAAATAGCAGGCTGCAGGTTTTGGTGCATTATGTTTAGGCTAGTTTTTGTCTGACATGTCAGACGGTCAGACAGATTTGGCGAACACTGCCCTTGAATTCTGAGGGGTTAGACCAAGAACGACAACTCGTTCAGATAACTCTAATGTACTATAAATAGTAATCAGAGTCCCAATTTCCTCGTTTCCATTATTTCCGATACTATGGATTCCGTCGCCATTTGTAACCTGTTTTTAATTTATTTTGTCTATAAAATTCGCTATGAATACAGAAGATACAAAGTAGGATGCTGATACATTCTTTGGACATTGATCCAGACGGTGTGACGTTATAGGTCATTCGTACGAGGTGAGTTATTCGGTGTTTATCGCTGTGACCTTACTGAATTAAAAGCAGAAAATATGAAAACGAAATAAAAATATTAACCAGAGGACCAATAGTCCTGGACCTGTAAACGCTCACCTGAGATCTGCTGTACATACAAATGTTATAGAAAATAGTTCCAGTATAGGGGCAGATGAAGCCCTTGGGCCATTTTTTTTTTTCAGAATAATCAATATACTGTCCATCCAAGTTTTTCCCTTCAAATGACATTTTAACAGTTTTCCCCATTCAAATACAAAGGCAACCCATGTTGACCTTGCCTTGAAATAGGTCAAGGTCATCACAGGGTCATGATTTATACATACATTGTAGTACTTGAGTCATCGATGCTTCATGCCATGTTTCTTCGAAATTGGTCCACCGGTTCCGGAGAAGAAGATTTTTGAAGGGTTTATACCATATATGGGCATGGCGGCCATCTTGGTCATGTGACCTTGATTATATACACATTGATTCCCCCATTCTATAGATGCTTCACATGAAATTTGGCTTGGCCAAGCGGTTTCAGAAGAGAAGATGTTTGAATATTATGGTAATATACATGTATACCGGTAATGACCCGGGGCTGGGGCAAATGAGCCCCTGGGGTCCAATTTTTTCAGAATCATTAATATTCAGTCCTACTGCCCATTTCCTGCAAGACTTTTACTTTAAATGACATTTTAAAGTTTTCCCCATTCAAATGCATTGGTGACCTATGTTGACCTTGCTGTAAAATAGGTCAAGGTCATCCAAAGGTCATAATTTATAAACACATTGTAGTACTTCAGTCCTCGATGCTTCATGCCAAGTTTTGTTGAAATCGGTCCATTGGTTCAGGAGAAGAATTTTAAAGGGTTTTTACCATATATGGGCATGGTGGCCATCTTGGTCATGTGACCTGGATTATTTATAAACACATTGATTCCCCCTTCCCATAGATGCTTCCTATAAAATTGGGCTTTGATTGGCCAAGTGGTTTCAGAGAAGAAGATCTTTGAATATTTTTGTAATATACATGTATATTGCCCCGGGGTGGGGGCAGACCAACCCCTGGGGTCCAAATTTTTTTCAGAATTACCAACCTTCAGTCCATTTGCCCATTTCCTGCAAGATTTGCCTTTCAAATGACATTTTAACAATTTTCCCCATTCAAATGCATGGGCGACCTATGTTGACCTTGCCATAAAATTGTTCAAGGTCATCCAAAGGTCATAATTTATATACACATTGTAGTACTCTTGTCCCCGATGCTGCATGCCAAGTTTCGTTGAAATCGGTCCAGTGGTTCCGGAGAAGAAGAATTTTGAAGGGTTTTTACCATATATGGGCATAGCGGCCATCTTGGTCATGTGACCTGGATTATTTATATACACATTGGTTCCCCCTTCCTATAGATGCTGCATATAAAATTTGGCTTTGATTGGCCAAGCGGTTTCAGAGAAGATCTTTGAAAATGGTGGCCGACGGACGACGGACGGCGGATCATGGCCATCCTATAAGCTCACCTTGTGAGCCTAACGGCTCAGGTGAGCTAATAAAAGCTTTGCATGTATTTTTAGACCTTCATTATTTTTTCAACTCAAGGTATGAACCCCGTTATATTTCTCACAAATTGTGATTTTATGAACATCTAAAATGATTAAATGACAACGATATTGACCGAGTTATACCCTCGACCGAATGAGCAAAGAGGCGGGAAAGCTGCAGTCCCGGTAACCAATATTGATTTTTTCTTACAAAAGAGTAGCTTGCCGACCGGGTCAATACCAAGCTAAATGCATTTCGGCGAAATGTCCAGCCTCCATGCTGATTATGGCTGATATTACAGCCTCTTTCTCATTATCGCGCCTCATTATCAATTTCATTACGCCACAGTAGGCTAAAATTAGATTACCTGCTAATCAGATTATCAAAGGAAAACACCACCAGAGTCCCCAGGCATCATAATCTACGAAAATCAATAACTGCTACCAATACCTTTGATGTGTAATTTTATAATGTATAATCGGACATTGTCAAAAACCCAAATAAATAGTACATTGTCAGGGATTTTTTTCGGGTGTCTCAGGGGCCGAAATAAGGCCCCATTCCCAATGGAAATTAGGTGACTTTTTTCCCAATTTGGAGAAAAAAATTCCCAATCACAGCTAAAAATAATTCTCAAAAGTTCCTAAACATTGTGAAAATCAAAATCTGCTGTTTGAAATGATGGTTAACTTTGATTATAAGTTATTGTTTAATGATTTAAAATGACTAACCTTAATTAACTATGTCAAATTGGAAAATATCATCAACTTTGAATGGTTTGAAAATTTCCCAAATTCTGGGTGTATGTCGCTAATTTTCCCAATCAGAAAGGCCCTAGGGCCCCTTCCCAAAATTGCAGAAAAAATCCCTGATTGTATTTGGAAAAATAATTATACTGATGACTGGGCCCAGGCTAACAAAATGTATCTAAAGTTGTTGAATGAATCTAGCATCTCACAAGGGCATAAAATTGTCACAATTTATTATTAACATACTTAACATATTAACATTACAAAATTCATTATCGATAGCATTGGAAGTGTCATTAAGTATATTTGTGCCCCTAGTATTTGTACCTTGGTCCACTCTGTTTGGGCTGACCTTAAGGAAAAATTGTTGGTTTGCTATGCTCCTACCTACCCATCAAAATCAGCCCTACCCAAAAACTTTTAGCACATCATGTGCTTACCCATTATTTATGATTTGTTCCCGTAAATTATATACAGGTGCGTTTTTATGTTTTGGTGCATTCCAGTATTTTTATGGACCTGTTGATGATGAATCGTCAAAATTTTTTTTGAAAGTATTAAACCTGTCGGTGAGCTGTCTATAAATTGTCTTTCAAATCTTAAATCTGTAAATGAAACTGAGTGAATTGTCTTTCAAAATTGACGATGGACTGCCTTAAAATTGTCATTGAAATCTTAAATCTGTCGGTGAATCGTCTTAATATCTCTATTATTCTTAAATATGTCAGTGAAAGTAAACTGTCTTACAGCAAACACACATGTGTGTTTGCTTTAGGATAAACGTACATAAGAAATTTAGAATAAAAAATCTACATACCTTACCGAACAAAACCGACGGTTAGGCGGCCATTAATGTTGGGCGCAGACATTTTTGTCGGCATGCGCAGACAATGTGTCGTTCAGATGTCGGGAAATTTGTACTTTCGTTTTCTTTTTCGGCTGAACATTTTTCTTTGTCAAACATATTTCCATATATCCTATTTCAGATCATATTTGTCTCCAAAATGTAAAAATATAAGATAAATACACAATTTACAAATGCAGACGACGATGAAGATTGGTTTTTCGAAATTACACCGTTAAAATCCTCGTATTATAGCAAACCAGTCAACAAGGCAATATAAACGCTCGAAAAAACAAGCGTCTGCGAGGTGTACCTAAAGCAGGTAACCGGCGAAATTATCGAGACGTTTCGAACAGACGGAAATTACGCCGTGAATAGCGTGCCTGGTTATTTTTGGGGGACAATATTTGAGGTTTGAAGGAACAGAAGGAAAACATTTAAGGGAGCTACCTACCTAGGTCTACCTAAAAACCTAACTAGGTCTACCTAACTACCAAGGTCTACCTGCCTACCAAGGTCTACCTACCTAACTAGGTCTACCAACCTAGGTCTACCTACCTAGGTCTACTTTCCAAGGTCTACCTACCTAAGTCTACTAACCAAGGTTTATCTACCTGGGTCTACTTACCAAGGTTCCCTTTCCTAGGTTTACTTACCTATGTCTTAGTCTACCTATCTAGGTCTACCTTCCAAGGTCTACTTATCTAGGTCTACTTACCAAGGTCAAGTTACCAAGGTCTACATACCTAGGTCTACTTCCAATGTCTACATACCTAGGTCTACTTACCAAGGTTTATCTACCTAGGTCTACTTACCTTAGTCTATCGAACTAGGTCTACTTACCAAGGTCTCACTTCCGGGGTCTACTTACCAAGGTCTGTTTACCAAGGTCTACCTTCTATGGTCTACTTACCAAGTCTACTTACCAAGGTCTACCCACCTAGGTCGACTTACCAAAGTCTACCTACTAGGTCTATTAACCAATATCTACCTACCAAGGTCTACCTACCAAGGTCTACCTACCAAAACCTACATACTAAGTCTACTTCCAATGTCTACTAACCTATTTCTACCTACCAAGGTCTAACTATCTACGTCTGCTTACCAAGGTTTACTTACTTAGGTCTACCTACCTAGGTCTACTTACCAAGGTATACATACATATCTATGTCTACTTACCAAAGTCTACTTACCTAGGTCTACCTACCTAGGTCCACTTCCCAAGGTCTACCTACCTAGGTCTACTTACCTGGGTCTACCTAATATGTCTACTTACCAAGGTCTACATCCGGGGTCTACTTACCTAGGTCTATGTACCAAGGTCTACTTACCAAGATCTACCTACCTAGGTTTACCTACAAGGTCTACTTACTCAGGTCTACTAAAATGGATAGCTGGATACACTTATTGACAAAAAAATCCCAGCATACGGTTTTCCATGTGTGTTTGCAGATAAGGCAGCATGCCTTTATTTCATATTAATTAATGGTAAATTTATGAATTATCACCAATTATGATAATCAGTTACAAGTCGTTAACTTTGAACAAGAGTCATTGAACTGTCTTCAAAAGTGTCGGCGAGTTGTCTCATAAACTGTGTCGGTGCAGAGATATATACTATACAGAGATTTGAAACTGCTATTGAACATCGATATTTGCCCCCGCTATGACTGTCGCTCAGGTAGACAGGTAAATCGAGGGAAAAAATCAATATTTTTATCGGCCGCTGAATCGGTTCTGAAAGTTCGTATATTAGCAGAAACATATTGTTAATATTTTCTTCGTTTGGTTCGCTATTATCTAGATGATAGTAGAAATATTTATTTTTGTTAAATAGGCCTTCGAATTTCCAACAAATAGATACTAAACATGCCCGGTATCTTTGTTAAAAAGAGTTATTTATTTACGGTTGATAATTTATATAATTATTATCCTTTGTCCTACGATTTGTAAAAGCCGTTGTTGTTGTTTTTTTTCTCCCACAAATTAATACGTTTTTAATTATGCTTATTATCTACGCGACTGGACACATTTGAAACAATTATTTACGGATTATCTTTAGACACAACGGGCAGTTCTTTGACACATCGAGTCTATCTATCGAGTTCAATGAAGAATACCGCCAATATAATTCAATTTTGCACTTCATTTTGTTGGTCTTATTTTACACTTTTCTTTACAAAATGGGCAGCCACGGGACGGATTATGTGAATTTAATGGACTCAGTCAGGCATGAACTCGAACATTCTTCTTTTTTCTCTATCTTTCATTCTTTCATTCTTCCATTCATGTATAATCTAAGAAGTCGCCACCGGATTTCAAAAGAAAAAATGACACTTTTATTACCAGCTTACCGTATTGCACCAAGCAATACCTGTTGATTCAGTGACTAAAAAGTCACCACCGGATTTCAAAAGATAAAATGACACTTTTATTACCAGCTACCTGTATTGCACCGTGCAATACCTGTTGATTCAGTGACTTGTTTGATCTTGGCACTTATGTCAGTTGCAGGCACATGCCACATTAATTAATAACCGATGCCACACACATTGTCCACACACTTTATTGAAGATTGTATTCGGAAACATAATTAAAAAAAAACAGTATGAAAAAATTATCATAAACTATAGGCCAACATTCAACCACACTTTTCTTGCCCTGTTAGCTCTCATCATGATATAGTCATACTCAAAATTTTGAAAAGAATAATACTCTAGCTGTTTATGTACACTTGCCCGTCTTCTGAGCAACGTTTTTTTTTTTTGTTTTTTGTTTTTTCAATAGCTGCGATGGTGTCTGTTTTTAAGTGCGGTCTCGCAGTTTTCACATTGCACGAAAATTCAATAATGGGATGCTTTTCACACCTGAGATGATGATCAGAAATTGATCGACTCAATTTATGAAAATAGATAAAAAGCATCAAAGTCAAAATGCAATCCGCATATCAGAGCGCCATTTTTTCTTCTCAAATCCGGGCCTTACCTATTTTCTCATGCACTTTGCTACGCAAATGTCATTTCTTCTTTTGTAACTATTTTTATTTCGAAAAATGTAGAAACTAATATTTATGTTGTCCCCATCACATTTCCGGGCATGGCTATCCCAAATCCTATCCCGGGCACGTGACATTGGGAGGGTGTGTGGTTATAAATACAAAAATCATAAATTATCGATCAAATAGACAACCGATCACCCAGAGATCATCTGTAAAAGCATAATATGTCATTCTGCATTCAAATGTAACCTTCTTTGGTCTTATTTGCAATGCAAAACAATGTGTAGAAAAACTCTCCATTTTGACTCCATAGCGGCGAAAAGGTGTGAAAAACAGCTGATTCATTTGGCCGATTTTACACTTTCAAAAATACCTAAACCGTATCGAAGGGCAATAAAACGATTTTTAAGACATTGTTCTTTGAGAAAATTGATGTTGTTTGTCAAAGAAAAGTCATTCATCGAAACCTTTGATAAAAAAAAATTACACATCGTTTTGAGATCGGACCAACCCATTTTTGCTAAAATGGCAAAAATAGTCAATATTTATACGATCGTAAGACAAACACAGTCATAGATTGTGTGCTCATTATCAAATAAAACGATTTTTATATCTTTCTTCTTTCATATTTTGTTAATTAAAGATTACCTAGCCTTTTAATAACATCGCCTTTTAGTCAAAAAGTACCGACTATTTTACGCTTGGTCGCCATTTTGAAACGCCGAACAAGGAATTCAATGTTTTATCAGCGTGTAATAAACAATTAAAATTCCAATAAAAACACAACACACATCAAAATCTGGTTTGTAAATAAATTATAAAATGTTTACAGTTTCTATAGAACTAAAATATTATCTCATCGGATGTATGAAATTGCCAATGAATGTCGATATTTAAAGCATTGGTTTTGACTTCGAAACAATATGGCGGATCGTAGGCGGCGCCACAGGTACACGCGCGACAAACCTAAAGCGGCCGCTAGGTGTACTTTCTAATCTCTTCATCTTTATCTCAGGTCGGTGAGTTGTTTTGTAGGTGAGATAGTCAAATCGTGACAGTTCAATGTACTGATTTAGATGTCTTATTCCCCCATGAATATCCGACAAAAGAAATTCAGTTCTTGAATATAAGCGGCCCATACATAGATTATTATATCATCTCACCTTATAAATGCATGTTGTTGTTGTTTTCTATTCGCTATGTCTATGACTCGCGAAATCCTATGACAATATCAAGATGTAGCCTCTTGAAGGTTTTTCTTCCGTAAAGCTTTCTTTCAGGCTGAAGTTCATGTCACTGTTTCGTGAGAAAATTATTCCATACTTGAATAATGATATGATACCATAAGAAAGTTTTAAATCCAAACTTGCACAGGTTGAAGAAAGCATCACCGCCAGAAAGGCGTACTCGTGTAGCAAACTGACACAGCTGATAATCGAACGCCGTTGATAAGGAAGCAGGTCAACTCGGCCTACCTTGAGAATAGAATAGAATAGGATAGAATGGGCCACCTGACATAGTAGCATATCTTATGAGTCAACTCGGTCGGGACAATTTGATACTTTTCTGCACAATTCCTTGACAGGTTCAAGTAACTGTGTTTCGCAAGAGCGTTTCTTACAAAAGCCAAGCTTCTCCTGGATCAGCGGTCTATGCAAGGGTATTGCATCACTAGACCTATGCTTCCTTCTACAACTCTACTGCAAATATTGTAGTATGAATAAAATTATGTGTAATAAAACTATGTTTTACATGTTAAAATCTAGAGAGGCAACTCTCAGCAGCTATTCAAATGAAACAAAAAGCATTGAAACATTTTGATATCGTGTTCCTTCATACTTTGAGGAGATCTAAGCATTGCGATATAAACACTTCAGTGCTTGGACCCTCCAGACATGAAGGAGGTTAACTCAGTTTATACGTATATACTAGTAACTAGACATCATTTTAATTTGTAAAATCACAATACCTATACTTTTGATGTATTCATATTTACTTTGGTAATGTACATTTTAAACCCTTGTACTTTGAACTTCTTTCATTTAAACACAAATTATAAACAATTTAGAAAAAAAAAGTTTTTATGTGGGTTATGTGAAATAATAATATGCAATAATATGTGAAGATAAATAAAAACAAATAATAATGTGCTTTCATCATTAATCCATTATCATTCATCATTGCCATCTTTCTGTCTTTTCACAACACCTCACCCTCGGAGAAGCTTGAGGAAAAAAAAGCCATGCTGTAAGCCATACAGTATATTGTGTTTGTTCAGATGCTGGGCAACATTAGAGGCAACAATGTGCTTCATAATTTTACACAAAATACAGGTCAGTGAAATTGGCTTGTAGTTTACGGGATCACACTTATCACCCTTTTTGAAGCGCTGGTACTTCTTATGTAGGGTGCTGGGGTCAGATATCTATCTTTATCAAGAGACACTGTACCGGAATGAATCTTATAAAAGAAAGTTAAGGGGGACTTCACCCTGCGGTCCTCCATGGATGGCCACTCTCGTTCGCCAAACATATCGTCGACGCTACTCTTGTTCCTCCATCACTTGCAGGTCCACATGGCAGCACTTTCTCCACCTTATCTGTCTCAGTGTCACTACAGGGATGCCAAAATAGGAGTTGGATACTCGAGCTGAGGACGAACCAATGTTTTGTATGCAGCTTCCTTTGTATGTCGAGGTGCAAGAGCCAAACTGCACCGAAGTAAACCCAGTGTCGTAGTTGCAGTATGCATCTCTGATGGCTTTCTGGTGCTCTGAACTTTGAAATGATTCTTATTGTCAGGACTGCTTGACTTCCGAGCACGGAAGTACCTTTAAATATCAGAGTTCTTGTGGTTATGCCGAGTGGCGGCCCTAAAAGTCTCCCCGTACATCCATTTAATGCTTTATTTTTCAAATCCTTCAGTTTGCATTTTTCCTCTAACTCCCATACTTAAATGCTATGCGACAGTCTGCATGCTTAGTTTTTAACCCAACCATGGTTGATAACTACGCTGCCTTCTTTAATTGCACGCCGGTGGGTGTGGCATCAGACTCTACGATGGCCCCGACATAAAGCTATTCATTTTAGTTGGTTGGGGCCAGGCTTCTTGTCTGCTGCTTGGCCAATCGGGGTTCAACTGATGTTTTTCTTTTGCTCCGGATTTCAGTAAGATATTCGGCGCCCGGGGATCTCCATCGTTGGGCAGCTTACTGAATCTGCGAGTACTCGTTTAAATTGATTCATCATGGTGGTTATCATGATTTATTTGTTTGTCCATGATGATTCATTTTCTAGTTTAAAATTCACCACGAGGACCGAACAACTAACTAAATGTTATGAACCACTGCAGAAGATGATGCTAGGGCCCTGTAAAACCGGTTTAAGCTCCCCCCCCACCCCCCGGTAGTTTTATATTACTGAACATTCCAAGGCGATACTTTTGTAGTAGTCTATTTGTTTTATGTTTTGGAGTCAATTTTTGCGCTGCTTGAACTTATATACGTTTTCATAGCTTTAGTTAAGTTCGGGTTAGTCTAGCTCCTGGGCCTTGATGTACATGTAATGAGATGGAGACTAAGTTCGGGCAACTGAGTGGGCGCCTATTGAGAAAAAGCTGCTCACTCGGCTTACGATATGTTCCAAATGGTATAGGATGTACTTAATAAACACTATGTTATATAAATCAAGTGATTAAAAGCCTCTAACTCTTCTAGAATTACAAGGCGAGTTTGCCAAAAACCGGTTTGGCAAAAAATTTCCGGTGGCTGTTAAATTTAATTTACCGTTAATACCGTGGCAACATGTTAAAACTAAGCGTTGCAGTTAAAACCGTTAATGACAACACGTAAACACTAAGCTTTGCATTTGCAACCGTTAAAACCGTGTCAACACGTTAAAACCGTTAATGGCAACACGTAAACACTAAGCTTTGCATTTGCAACCGTTAAAACAGTTGCAAACGTTAGTGTCAACATGTAAGCACTAACCGTTACAGTTGCAACCTTTAATGGCAACACGTTAACATTAAGCGTAAGTGGCAACACGTTAAAGCTAAGCGTTGCAGTTGCAAACGTTAGTGTCAACATGTAAGCATTAACCGTTGCAGTTGCAACCTTTAAAGGCAACACGTTAACATTAAGCATTGCAGTTGCAAGCGTTAGTGGCAACACGTTAAAACTAAGCGTTGCAGTTACAACCGTTAGTGTCAACATTACAGTAAGTGTAGCATTCGTTTACGTTAATTTCAACACGTTAACACGTTGCAACCGTTTATGTCAACATGTTAACACTTAGCATTGCAGTTGCAACCGTTAGTGTCAACATGTTTACACTAAGCGTTGCAGTTGCAACCGTTAATGACAACACGTTAACACTAAGCATTGCGGTTAAGCGTTGTAGTTAAAACCGTTAATGACAACACGTAAACACTAAGCTTTGCATTTGCAACCATTAAAACCATGTCAACACGTTAAAACTAAGCGTTGTAGTTATAACCGTTAATTGCAACACATTAGCACTAAGCATTGGATTTGCAACCGTTAATACCGTGGCAACACGTTAAAACTAAGCGTTGCAGTTAAAACCGTTAATGACAACACGTAAACACTAAGCTTTGCATTTGCAACCGTTAAAACAGTTGCAAACGTTAGTGTCAACATGTAAGCACTAACCGTTACAGTTGCAACCTTAAATGCAACACGTTAACATTAAGCGTTAGTGGCAACACGTTAAAGCTAAGCGTTGCAGTTGCAAACGTTAGTGTCAACATGTAAGCACTAACCGTTGCAGTTACAACCTTTAAAAGCAACACGTTAACATTAAGCATTGCAGTTGCAAGCGTTAGTGGCAACACGTTAAAACTAAGCGTTGCAGTTACAACCGTAAGTGTCAACATTATAACAGTAAGTGTAGCATTTGCTTACGTTAATTTCAACACGTTAAAACGTTGCAACCGTTTATGTCAACATGTTAACACTTAGCATTGCAGTTGCAACCGTTAGTGTCAACATGTTTACACTAAGCGTTGCAGTTGCAACACGTTAACACTAAGCATTTCGGTTACAATGCGTTAAAACTAAGCGTTGCAGTTACAACCGTTATAACATTATAACAGTGTAGCATTTGCTTACGTTAATTTCAACACGTTAACACGTTGCAACCGTTTATGTCAACACTTAGCATTGCAGTTGCAACCGTTAGTGTCAACATGTTTACACTAAGCGTTGCAGTTGCAACCGTTAATGACAACACGTAAACACTAAGCTTTGCATTTGCAACCATTAAAACCATGTCAACACGTTAAAACTAAGCGTTGTAGTTATAACCGTTAATTGCAACACGTTAGCACTAAGCATTGGATTTGCAACCGTTAATACCGTGGCAACATGTTAAAACTAAGCGTTGCAGTTAAAACCGTTAATGACAACACGTAAACACTAAGCTTTGCATTTGCAACCATTAAAACCGTGTCAACACGTTGCAACATGTAAAAACTAAGCGTTGCAGTTAAAACCGTTAATGACAACACGTAAGCTGCTTTGCATTTGCAATCGTTAAAACCGTGTCAACACGTTGAAACTAAGCGTTGTAGTTAAAACCGTTAATGGCAACACGTAAACACTAAGCTTTGCATTTGCAACCGTCAAAACAGTTGCAAACGTTAGTGTCAACATGGAAGCACTAACCGTTACAGTTGCAACCTTTAATGGCAACACGTTAACATTAAGCGTTAGTGGCAACACGTTAAAGCTAAGTGTTGCAATTGCAAACGTTAGTGTTAACATGTAAGCACTAACCGTTGCAGTTGCAACCTTTAAAGGCAACACGTTAACATTAAGCATTGCAGTTGCAAGCGTTAGTGGCAACACGTTAAAACTAAGCGTTGCAGTTACAACCGTTAGTGTCAACATTACAGTAAGTGTAACATTCGTTTACGTTAATTTCAACACGTTAACACGTTGCAACCGTTTATGTCAACATGTTAACACTTAGCATTGCAGTTGCAACCGTTAGTGTCAACATGTTTACACTAAGCGTTGCAGTTGCAACCGTTAATGACAACACGTTAACACTAAGCATTGCGGTTACAGTGCGTTAAAACTAAGCGTTGTAGTTAAAACCGTTAATGACAACACGTAAACACTAAGCTTTGCATTTGCAACCATTAAAAGCATGTTAACACGTTAAAACTAAGCGTTGTAGTTATAACAGTTAATTGCAACACATTAGCACTAAGCATTGGATTTGCAACCGTTAATACCGTGGCAACACGTTAAAACTAAGCGTTGCAGTTAAAACCGTTAATGACAACACGTAAACACTAAGCTTTGCATTTGCAACCGTTAAAACAGTTGCAAACGTTAGTGTCAACATGTAAGCACTAACCGTTACAGTTGCAACCTTAAATGCAACACGTTAACATTAAGCGTTAGTGGCAACACGTTAAAGCTAAGCGTTGCAGTTGCAAACGTTAGTGTCAACATGTAAGCACTAACCGTTGCAGTTACAACCTTTAAAGGCAACACGTTAACATTAAGCATTGCAGTTGCAAGCGTTAGTGGCAACACGTTAAAACTAAGCGTTGCAGTTACAACCGTAAGTGTCAACATTATAACAGTAAGTGTAGCATTTGCTTACGTTAATTTCAACACGTTAAAACGTTGCAACCGTTTATGTCAACATGTTAACACTTAGCATTGCAGTTGCAACCGTTAGTGTCAACATGTTTACACTAAGCGTTGCAGTTGCAACACGTTAACACTAAGCATTTCGGTTACAATGCGTTAAAACTAAGCGTTGCAGTTACAACCGTTATAACATTATAACAGTGTAGCATTTGCTTACGTTAATTTCAACACGTTAACACGTTGCAACCGTTTATGTCAACACTTAGCATTGCAGTTGCAACCGTTAGTGTCAACATGTTTACACTAAGCGTTGCAGTTGCAACCGTTAATGACAACACGTAAACACTAAGCTTTGCATTTGCAACCATTAAAACCATGTCAACACGTTAAAACTAAGCGTTGTAGTTATAACCGTTAATTGCAACACGTTAGCACTAAGCATTGGATTTGCAACCGTTGATACCGTGGCAACATGTTAAAACTAAGCGTTGCAGTTAAAACCGTTAATGACAACACGTAAACACTAAGCTTTGCATTTGCAACCATTAAAACCGTGTCAACACGTTGCAACATGTAAAAACTAAGCGTTGCAGTTAAAACCGTTAATGACAACACGTAAGCTGCTTTGCATTTGCAATCGTTAAAACCGTGTCAACACGTTGAAACTAAGCGTTGTAGTTAAAACCGTTAATGGCAACACGTAAACACTAAGCTTTGCATTTGCAACCGTCAAAACAGTTGCAAACGTTAGTGTCAACATGGAAGCACTAACCGTTACAGTTGTAACCTTTAATGGCAACACGTTAATATTAAGCGTTAGTGGCAACACGTTAAAGCTAAGTGTTGCAGTTGCAAACGTTAGTGTTAACATGTAAGCACTAACCGTTGCAGTTGCAACCTTTAAAGGCAACACGTTAACATTAAGCATTGCAGTTGCAAGCGTTAGTGGCAACACGTTAAAACTAAGCGTTGCAGTTACAACCGTTAGTTTCAACATTACAGTAAGTGTAGCATTTGCTTACGTTAATTTCAACACGTTAACACGTTGCAACCGTTTATGTCAACATGTTAACACTTAGCATTGCAGTTGCAACCATTAGTGTCAACATGTTTACACTAAGCGTTGCAGTTGCAACCGTTAATTACAACACGTTAACACTAAGCATTGCGGTTACAATGCGTTAAAACTAAGCGTTGTAGTTAAAACCGTTAATGACAACACGTAAACACTAAGCTTTGCAGTTGCAACCATTAAAACCATGTCAACACGTTAAAACTAAGCGTTGTAGTTATAACCGTTAATTGCAACACGTTAGCACTAAGCATTGGATTTGCAACCGTTAATACCGTGGCAACATGTTAAAACTAAGCGTTGCAGTTAAAACCGTTAATGCCAACACGTAAACACTAAGCTTTGCATTTGCAACCGTTAAAACTGTGTCAACACGTTAAAACTAAGCGTTGTAGTTAAAACCGTTAATGGCAACACGTAAACACTAAGCTTTGCATTTGCAACCGTTAAAACAGTTGCAAACGTTAGTGTCAACATGTAAGCACTAACCGTTACAGTTGCAACCTTTAATGGCAACACGTTAACATTAAGCGTTAGTGGCAACACGTTAAAGCTAGGCGTTGCAGTTGCAAACGTTAGTGTCAACATGTAACATTAACCGTTGCAGTTGCAACCTTTAAAGGCAACACGTTAACATTAAGCATTGCAGTTGCAAGCGTTAGTGGCACTAAGCATTGGATTTGCAACCGTTAATACCGTGGCAACATGTAAAAACTAAGCGTTGCAGTTAAAACCGTTAATGACAACACGTAAGCTGCTTTGCATTTGCAACCGTTAAAACCGTGTCAACACGTTGAAACTAAGCGTTGTAGTTAAAACCGTTAATGGCAACACGTAAACACTAAGCTTTGCATTTGCAACCGTCAAAACAGTTGCAAACGTTAGTGTCAACATGGAAGCACTAACCGTTACAGTTGCAACCTTTAATGGCAACACGTTAACATTAAGCGTTAGTGGCAACACGTTAAAGCTAAGTGTTGCAGTTGCAAACGTTAGTGTTAACATGTAAGCACTAACCGTTGCAGTTGCAACCTTTAAAGGCAACACGTTAACATTAAGCATTGCAGTTGCAAGCGTTAGTGGCAACACGTTAAAACTAAGCGTTGCAGTTACAACCGTTAGTTTCAACATTACAGTAAGTGTAGCATTTGCTTATGTTAATTTCAACACGTTAACACGTTGCAACCGTTTATGTCAACATGTTAACACTTAGCATTGCAGTTGCAACCATTAGTGTCAACATGTTTACACTAAGCGTTGCAGTTGCAACCGTTAATAACAACACGTTAACACTAAGCATTGCGGTTACAATGCGTAAAAACTAAGCGTTGTAGTTAAAACCGTTAATGACAACACGTAAACACTAAGCTTTGCAGTTGCAACCGTTAAAACCGTGTCAACACGTTAAAACTAAGCGTTGTAGTTAAAACCGTTAATGGCAACACGTAAACACTAAGCTTTGCATTTGCAACCGTTAAAACAGTTGCAAACGTTAGTGTCAACATGTAAGCATTAACCGTTGCAGTTGCAACCTTTAAAGGCAACACGTTAACATTAAGCATTGCAGTTGCAAGCGTTAGTGGCAACACGTTAAAACTAAGCGTTGCAGTTACAACCGTTAGTGTCAACATTACAGTAAGTGTAACATTCGTTTACGTTAATTTCAACACGTTAACACGTTGCAACCGTTTATGTCAACATGTTAACACTTAGCATTGCAGTTGCAACCGTTAGTGTCAACATGTTTACACTAAGCGTTGCAGTTGCAACCGTTAATGACAACACGTTAACACTAAGCATTGCGGTTACAGTGCGTTAAAACTAAGCGTTGTAGTTAAAACCGTTAATGACAACACGTAAACACTAAGCTTTGCATTTGCAACCATTAAAAGCATGTCAACACGTTAAAACTAAGCGTTGTAGTTATAACAGTTAATTGCAACACATTAGCACTAAGCATTGGATTTGCAACCGTTAATACCGTGGCAACACGTTAAAACTAAGCGTTGCAGTTAAAACCGTTAATGACAACACGTAAACACTAAGCTTTGCATTTGCAACCGTTAAAACAGTTGCAAACGTTAGTGTCAACATGTAAGCACTAACCGTTACAGTTGCAACCTTAAATGCAACACGTTAACATTAAGCGTTAGTGGCAACACGTTAAAGCTAAGCGTTGCAGTTGCAAACGTTAGTGTCAACATGTAAGCACTAACCGTTGCAGTTACAACCTTTAAAGGCAACACGTTAACATTAAGCATTGCAGTTGCAAGCGTTAGTGGCAACACGTTAAAACTAAGCGTTGCAGTTACAACCGTAAGTGTCAACATTATAACAGTAAGTGTAGCATTTGCTTACGTTAATTTCAACACGTTAAAACGTTGCAACCGTTTATGTCAACATGTTAACACTTAGCATTGCAGTTGCAACCGTTAGTGTCAACATGTTTACACTAAGCGTTGCAGTTGCAACACGTTAACACTAAGCATTTCGGTTACAATGCGTTAAAACTAAGCGTTGCAGTTACAACCGTTATAACATTATAACAGTGTAGCATTTGCTTACGTTAATTTCAACACGTTAACACGTTGCAACCGTTTATGTCAACACTTAGCATTGCAGTTGCAACCGTTAGTGTCAACATGTTTACACTAAGCGTTGCAGTTGCAACCGTTAATGACAACACGTAAACACTAAGCTTTGCATTTGCAACCTTTAAAACCATGTCAACACGTTAAAACTAAGCGTTGTAGTTATAACCGTTAATTGCAACACGTTAGCACTAAGCATTGGATTTGCAACCGTTGATACCGTGGCAACATGTTAAAACTAAGCGTTGCAGTTAAAACCGTTAATGACAACACGTAAACACTAAGCTTTGCATTTGCAACCATTAAAACCGTGTCAACACGTTGCAACATGTAAAAACTAAGCGTTGCAGTTAAAACCGTTAATGACAACACGTAAGCTGCTTTGCATGTGCAATCGTTAAAACCGTGTCAACACGTTGAAACTAAGCGTTGTAGTTAAAACCGTTAATGGCAACACGTAAACACTAAGCTTTGCATTTGCAACCGTCAAAACAGTTGCAAACGTTAGTGTCAACATGGAAGCACTAACCGTTACAGTTGCAACCTTTAATGGCAACACGTTAATATTAAGCGTTAGTGGCAACACGTTAAAGCTAAGTGTTGCAGTTGCAAACGTTAGTGTTAACATGTAAGCACTAACCGTTGCAGTTGCAACCTTTAAAGGCAACACGTTAACATTAAGCATTGCAGTTGCAAGCGTTAGTGGCAACACGTTAAAACTAAGCGTTGCAGTTACAACCGTTAGTTTCAACATTACAGTAAGTGTAGCATTTGCTTACGTTAATTTCAACACGTTAACACGTTGCAACCGTTTATGTCAACATGTTAACACTTAGCATTGCAGTTGCAACCATTAGTGTCAACATGTTTACACTAAGCGTTGCAGTTGCAACCGTTAATTACAACACGTTAACACTAAGCATTGCGGTTACAATGCGTAAAAACTAAGCGTTGTAGTTAAAACCGTTAATGACAACACGTAAACACTAAGCTTTGCAGTTGCAACCGTTAAAACCGTGTCAACACGTTAAAACTAAGCGTTGTAGTTAAAACCGTTAATGGCAACACGTAAACACTAAGCTTTGCATTTGCAACCGTTAAAACAGTTGCAAACGTTAGTGTCAACATGTAAGCACTAACCGTTACAGTTGCAACCTTTAATGGCAACACGTTAACATTAAGCGTTAGTGGCAACACGTTAAAGCTAAGCGTTGCAGTTGCAAACGTTAGTGTCAACATGTAAGCATTAACCGTTGCAGTTGCAACCTTTAAAGGCAACACGTTAACATTAAGCATTGCAGTTGCAAGCGTTAGTGGCAACACGTTAAAACTAAGCGTTGCAGTTACAACCGTTAGTACTGTAATGTAAGTGTAACATTCGTTTACGTTAATTTCAACACGTTAACACGTTGCAACCGTTTATGTCAACATGTTAACACTTAGCATTGCAGTTGCAACTGTTAGTGTCAACATGTTTACACTACGCGTTGCAGTTGCAACCGTTAATGACAACACGTTAACACTAAGCATTGCGGTTACAATGCGTTAAAACTAAGCGTTGTAGTTAAAACCGTTAATGACAACACGTAAACACTAAGCTTTGCATTTGCAACCATTAAAACCATGTCAACACGTTAAAACTAAGCGTTGTAGTTATAACCGTTAATTGCAACACATTAGCACTAAGCAATGGATTTGCAACCGTTAATACCGTGGCAACACGTTAAAACTAAGCGTTGCAGTTAAAACCGTTAATGACAACACGTAAACACTAAGCTTTGCATTTGCAACCGTTAAAACAGTTGCAAACGTTAGTGTCAACATGTAAGCACTAACCGTTACAGTTGCAACCTTAAATGCAACACGTTATTATTAAGCGTTAGTGGCAACACGTTAAAGCTAAGCGTTGCAGTTGCAAACGTTAGTGTCAACATGTAAGCACTAACCGTTGCAGTTACAACCTTTAAAGGCAACACGTCAACATTAAGCATTGCAGTTGCAAGCGTTAGTGGCAACACGTTAAAACTAAGCGTTGCAGTTACAACCGTAAGTGTCAACATTATAACAGTAAGTGCAGCATTTGCTTACGTTAATTTCAACACGTTAAAACGTTGCAACCGTTTATGTCAACATGTTAACATTACATGTTAACACTTAGCATTGCAGTTGCAACCGTTAGTGTCAACATGTTTACACTAAGCGTTGCAGTTGCAACACGTTAACACTAAGCATTTCGGTTACAATGCGTTAAAACTAAGCGTTGCAGTTACAACCGTTATAACATTATAACAGTGTAGCAT
This sequence comes from Rugalucina vietnamica, assembly GCA_964017185.1. NCBI lineage: Eukaryota > Metazoa > Mollusca > Bivalvia > Lucinida > Lucinidae > Rugalucina > Rugalucina vietnamica. The sequence continues at coordinate 17,242,033 of OZ024881.1, read as the reverse complement.
TTGCTTACGTTAATTTTTCAACACGTTAACACGTTGCAACCGTTTATGTCAACACTTAGCATTGCAGTTGCAACCGTTAGTGTCAACATGTTTACACTAAGCGTTGCAGTTGCAACCGTTAATGACAACACGTAAACACTAAGCTTTGCATTTGCAACCATTAAAACCATGTCAACACGTTAAAACTAAGCGTTGTAGTTATAACCGTTAATTGCAACACGTTAGCACTAAGCATTGGATTTGCAACCGTTGATACCGTGGCAACATGTTAAAACTAAGCGTTGCAGTTAAAACCGTTAATGACAACACGTAAACACTAAGCTTTGCATTTGCAACCATTAAAACCGTGTCAACACGTTGCAACATGTAAAAACTAAGCGTTGCAGTTAAAACCGTTAATGACAACACGTAAGCTGCTTTGCATTTGCAATCGTTAAAACCGTGTCAACACGTTGAAACTAAGCGTTGTAGTTAAAACCGTTAATGGCAACACGTAAACACTAAGCTTTGCATTTGCAACCGTCAAAACAGTTACAAACGTTAGTGTCAACATGGAAGCACTAACCGTTACAGTTGCAACCTTTAATGGCAACACGTTAATATTAAGCGTTAGTGGCAACACGTTAAAGCTAAGTGTTTCAGTTGCAAACGTTAGTGTTAACATGTAAGCACTAACCGTTGCAGTTGCAACCTTTAAAGGCAACACGTTAACATTAAGCATTGCAGTTGCAAGCGTTAGTGGCAACACGTTAAAACTAAGCGTTGCAGTTACAACCGTTAGTTTCAACATTACAGTAAGTGTAGCATTTGCTTACGTTAATTTCAACACGTTAACACGTTGCAACCGTTTATGTCAACATGTTAACACTTAGCATTGCAGTTGCAACCATTAGTGTCAACATGTTTACACTAAGCGTTGCAGTTGCAACCGTTAATTACAACACGTTAACACTAAGCATTGCGGTTACAATGCGTTAAAACTAAGCGTTGTAGTTAAAACCGTTAATGACAACACGTAAACACTAAGCTTTGCAGTTGCAACCATTAAAACCATGTCAACACGTTAAAACTAAGCGTTGTAGTTATAACCGTTAATTGCAACACGTTAGCACTAAGCATTGGATTTGCAACCGTTAATACCGTGGCAACATGTTAAAACTAAGCGTTGCAGTTAAAACCGTTAATGCCAACACGTAAACACTAAGCTTTGCATTTGCAACCGTTAAAACTGTGTCAACACGTTAAAACTAAGCGTTGTAGTTAAAACCGTTAATGGCAACACGTAAACACTAAGCTTTGCATTTGCAACCGTTAAAACAGTTGCAAACGTTAGTGTCAACATGTAAGCACTAACCGTTACAGTTGCAACCTTTAATGGCAACACGTTAACATTAAGCGTTAGTGGCAACACGTTAAAGCTAGGCGTTGCAGTTGCAAACGTTAGTGTCAACATGTAACATTAACCGTTGCAGTTGCAACCTTTAAAGGCAACACGTTAACATTAAGCATTGCAGTTGCAAGCGTTAGTGGCACTAAGCATTGGATTTGCAACCGTTAATACCGTGGCAACATGTAAAAACTAAGCGTTGCAGTTAAAACCGTTAATGACAACACGTAAGCTGCTTTGCATTTGCAACCGTTAAAACCGTGTCAACACGTTGAAACTAAGCGTTGTAGTTAAAACCGTTAATGGCAACACGTAAACACTAAGCTTTGCATTTGCAACCGTCAAAACAGTTGCAAACGTTAGTGTCAACATGGAAGCACTAACCGTTACAGTTGCAACCTTTAATGGCAACACGTTAACATTAAGCGTTAGTGGCAACACGTTAAAGCTAAGTGTTGCAGTTGCAAACGTTAGTGTTAACATGTAAGCACTAACCGTTGCAGTTGCAACCTTTAAAGGCAACACGTTAACATTAAGCATTGCAGTTGCAAGCGTTAGTGGCAACACGTTAAAACTAAGCGTTGCAGTTACAACCGTTAGTTTCAACATTACAGTAAGTGTAGCATTTGCTTATGTTAATTTCAACACGTTAACACGTTGCAACCGTTTATGTCAACATGTTAACACTTAGCATTGCAGTTGCAACCATTAGTGTCAACATGTTTACACTAAGCGTTGCAGTTGCAACCGTTAATAACAACACGTTAACACTAAGCATTGCGGTTACAATGCGTAAAAACTAAGCGTTGTAGTTAAAACCGTTAATGACAACACGTAAACACTAAGCTTTGCAGTTGCAACCGTTAAAACCGTGTCAACACGTTAAAACTAAGCGTTGTAGTTAAAACCGTTAATGGCAACACGTAAACACTAAGCTTTGCATTTGCAACCGTTAAAACAGTTGCAAACGTTAGTGTCAACATGTAAGCATTAACCGTTGCAGTTGCAACCTTTAAAGGCAACACGTTAACATTAAGCATTGCAGTTGCAAGCGTTAGTGGCAACACGTTAAAACTAAGCGTTGCAGTTACAACCGTTAGTGTCAACATTACAGTAAGTGTAACATTCGTTTACGTTAATTTCAACACGTTAACACGTTGCAACCGTTTATGTCAACATGTTAACACTTAGCATTGCAGTTGCAACCGTTAGTGTCAACATGTTTACACTAAGCGTTGCAGTTGCAACCGTTAATGACAACACGTTAACACTAAGCATTGCGGTTACAGTGCGTTAAAACTAAGCGTTGTAGTTAAAACCGTTAATGACAACACGTAAACACTAAGCTTTGCATTTGCAACCATTAAAAGCATGTCAACACGTTAAAACTAAGCGTTGTAGTTATAACAGTTAATTGCAACACATTAGCACTAAGCATTGGATTTGCAACCGTTAATACCGTGGCAACACGTTAAAACTAAGCGTTGCAGTTAAAACCGTTAATGACAACACGTAAACACTAAGCTTTGCATTTGCAACCGTTAAAACAGTTGCAAACGTTAGTGTCAACATGTAAGCACTAACCGTTACAGTTGCAACCTTAAATGCAACACGTTAACATTAAGCGTTAGTGGCAACACGTTAAAGCTAAGCGTTGCAGTTGCAAACGTTAGTGTCAACATGTAAGCACTAACCGTTGCAGTTACAACCTTTAAAGGCAACACGTTAACATTAAGCATTGCAGTTGCAAGCGTTAGTGGCAACACGTTAAAACTAAGCGTTGCAGTTACAACCGTAAGTGTCAACATTATAACAGTAAGTGTAGCATTTGCTTACGTTAATTTCAACACGTTAAAACGTTGCAACCGTTTATGTCAACATGTTAACACTTAGCATTGCAGTTGCAACCGTTAGTGTCAACATGTTTACACTAAGCGTTGCAGTTGCAACACGTTAACACTAAGCATTTCGGTTACAATGCGTTAAAACTAAGCGTTGCAGTTACAACCGTTATAACATTATAACAGTGTAGCATTTGCTTACGTTAATTTCAACACGTTAACACGTTGCAACCGTTTATGTCAACACTTAGCATTGCAGTTGCAACCGTTAGTGTCAACATGTTTACACTAAGCGTTGCAGTTGCAACCGTTAATGACAACACGTAAACACTAAGCTTTGCATTTGCAACCTTTAAAACCATGTCAACACGTTAAAACTAAGCGTTGTAGTTATAACCGTTAATTGCAACACGTTAGCACTAAGCATTGGATTTGCAACCGTTGATACCGTGGCAACATGTTAAAACTAAGCGTTGCAGTTAAAACCGTTAATGACAACACGTAAACACTAAGCTTTGCATTTGCAACCATTAAAACCGTGTCAACACGTTGCAACATGTAAAAACTAAGCGTTGCAGTTAAAACCGTTAATGACAACACGTAAGCTGCTTTGCATGTGCAATCGTTAAAACCGTGTCAACACGTTGAAACTAAGCGTTGTAGTTAAAACCGTTAATGGCAACACGTAAACACTAAGCTTTGCATTTGCAACCGTCAAAACAGTTGCAAACGTTAGTGTCAACATGGAAGCACTAACCGTTACAGTTGCAACCTTTAATGGCAACACGTTAATATTAAGCGTTAGTGGCAACACGTTAAAGCTAAGTGTTGCAGTTGCAAACGTTAGTGTTAACATGTAAGCACTAACCGTTGCAGTTGCAACCTTTAAAGGCAACACGTTAACATTAAGCATTGCAGTTGCAAGCGTTAGTGGCAACACGTTAAAACTAAGCGTTGCAGTTACAACCGTTAGTTTCAACATTACAGTAAGTGTAGCATTTGCTTACGTTAATTTCAACACGTTAACACGTTGCAACCGTTTATGTCAACATGTTAACACTTAGCATTGCAGTTGCAACCATTAGTGTCAACATGTTTACACTAAGCGTTGCAGTTGCAACCGTTAATTACAACACGTTAACACTAAGCATTGCGGTTACAATGCGTAAAAACTAAGCGTTGTAGTTAAAACCGTTAATGACAACACGTAAACACTAAGCTTTGCAGTTGCAACCGTTAAAACCGTGTCAACACGTTAAAACTAAGCGTTGTAGTTAAAACCGTTAATGGCAACACGTAAACACTAAGCTTTGCATTTGCAACCGTTAAAACAGTTGCAAACGTTAGTGTCAACATGTAAGCACTAACCGTTACAGTTGCAACCTTTAATGGCAACACGTTAACATTAAGCGTTAGTGGCAACACGTTAAAGCTAAGCGTTGCAGTTGCAAACGTTAGTGTCAACATGTAAGCATTAACCGTTGCAGTTGCAACCTTTAAAGGCAACACGTTAACATTAAGCATTGCAGTTGCAAGCGTTAGTGGCAACACGTTAAAACTAAGCGTTGCAGTTACAACCGTTAGTACTGTAATGTAAGTGTAACATTCGTTTACGTTAATTTCAACACGTTAACACGTTGCAACCGTTTATGTCAACATGTTAACACTTAGCATTGCAGTTGCAACTGTTAGTGTCAACATGTTTACACTACGCGTTGCAGTTGCAACCGTTAATGACAACACGTTAACACTAAGCATTGCGGTTACAATGCGTTAAAACTAAGCGTTGTAGTTAAAACCGTTAATGACAACACGTAAACACTAAGCTTTGCATTTGCAACCATTAAAACCATGTCAACACGTTAAAACTAAGCGTTGTAGTTATAACCGTTAATTGCAACACATTAGCACTAAGCAATGGATTTGCAACCGTTAATACCGTGGCAACACGTTAAAACTAAGCGTTGCAGTTAAAACCGTTAATGACAACACGTAAACACTAAGCTTTGCATTTGCAACCGTTAAAACAGTTGCAAACGTTAGTGTCAACATGGAAGCACTAACCGTTACAGTTGCAACCTTAAATGCAACACGTTATTATTAAGCGTTAGTGGCAACACGTTAAAGCTAAGCGTTGCAGTTGCAAACGTTAGTGTCAACATGTAAGCACTAACCGTTGCAGTTACAACCTTTAAAGGCAACACGTCAACATTAAGCATTGCAGTTGCAAGCGTTAGTGGCAACACGTTAAAACTAAGCGTTGCAGTTACAACCGTAAGTGTCAACATTATAACAGTAAGTGCAGCATTTGCTTACGTTAATTTCAACACGTTAAAACGTTGCAACCGTTTATGTCAACATGTTAACATTACATGTTAACACTTAGCATTGCAGTTGCAACCGTTAGTGTCAACATGTTTACACTAAGCGTTGCAGTTGCAACACGTTAACACTAAGCATTTCGGTTACAATGCGTTAAAACTAAGCGTTGCAGTTACAACCGTTATAACATTATAACAGTGTAGCATTTGCTTACGTTAATTTTTCAACACGTTAACACGTTGCAACCGTTTATGTCAACACTTAGCATTGCAGTTGCAACCGTTAGTGTCAACATGTTTACACTAAGCGTTGCAGTTGCAACCGTTAATGACAACACGTAAACACTAAGCTTTGCATTTGCAACCATTAAAACCATGTCAACACGTTAAAACTAAGCGTTGTAGTTATAACCGTTAATTGCAACACGTTAGCACTAAGCATTGGATTTGCAACCGTTGATACCGTGGCAACATGTTAAAACTAAGCGTTGCAGTTAAAACCGTTAATGACAACACGTAAACACTAAGCTTTGCATTTGCAACCATTAAAACCGTGTCAACACGTTGCAACATGTAAAAACTAAGCGTTGCAGTTAAAACCGTTAATGACAACACGTAAGCTGCTTTGCATTTGCAATCGTTAAAACCGTGTCAACACGTTGAAACTAAGCGTTGTAGTTAAAACCGTTAATGGCAACACGTAAACACTAAGCTTTGCATTTGCAACCGTCAAAACAGTTACAAACGTTAGTGTCAACATGGAAGCACTAACCGTTACAGTTGCAACCTTTAATGGCAACACGTTAATATTAAGCGTTAGTGGCAACACGTTAAAGCTAAGTGTTTCAGTTGCAAACGTTAGTGTTAACATGTAAGCACTAACCGTTGCAGTTGCAACCTTTAAAGGCAACACGTTAACATTAAGCATTGCAGTTGCAAGCGTTAGTGGCAACACGTTAAAACTAAGCGTTGCAGTTACAACCGTTAGTTTCAACATTACAGTAAGTGTAGCATTTGCTTACGTTAATTTCAACACGTTAACACGTTGCAACCGTTTATGTCAACATGTTAACACTTAGCATTGCAGTTGCAACCATTAGTGTCAACATGTTTACACTAAGCGTTGCAGTTGCAACCGTTAATTACAACACGTTAACATTAAGCATTGCGGTTACAATGCGTTAAAACTAAGCGTTGTAGTTAAAACCGTTAATGACAACACGTAAACACTAAGCTTTGCAGTTGCAACCATTAAAACCATGTCAACACGTTAAAACTAAGCGTTGTAGTTATAACCGTTAATTGCAACACGTTAGCACTAAGCATTGGATTTGCAACCGTTAATACCGTGGCAACATGATAAAACTAAGCGTTGCAGTTAAAACCGTTAATGACAACACGTAAACACTAAGCTTTGCATTTGCAACCGTTAAAACAGTTGCAAACGTTAGTGTCAACATGTAAGCACTAACCGTTACAGTTGCAACCTTAAATGCAACACGTTAACATTAAGCGTTAGTGGCAACACGTTAAAGCTAAGCGTTGCAGTTGCAAACGTTAGTGTCAACATGTAAGCACTAACCGTTGCAGTTACAACCTTTAAAGGCAACACGTTAACATTAAGCATTGCAGTTGCAAGCGTTAGTGGCAACACGTTAAAACTAACCGTTGCAGTTACAACCGTAAGTGTCAACATTATAACAGTAAGTGTAGCATTTGCTTACGTTAATTTCAACACGTTAAAACGTTGCAACCGTTTATGTCAACATGTTAACACTTAGCATTGCAGTTGCAACCGTTAGTGTCAACATGTTTACACTAAGCGTTGCAGTTGCAACACGTTAACACTAAGCATTTCGGTTACAATGCGTTAAAACTAAGCGTTGCAGTTACAACCGTTATAACATTATAACAGTGTAGCATTTGCTTACGTTAATTTCAACACGTTAACACGTTGCAACCGTTTATGCCAACACAGCATTGCAGTTGCAACCGTTAGTGTCAACATGTTTACACTAAGCGTTGCAGTTGCAACCGTTAATGACAACACGTAAACACTAAGCTTTGCATTTGCAACCATTATAACCATGTCAACACGTTAAAACTAAGCGTTGTAGTTATAACCGTTAATTGCAACACGTTAGCACTAAGCATTGGATTTGCAACCGTTAATACCGTGGCAACATGTTAAAACTAAGCGTTGCAGTTAAAACCGTTAATGACAACGCGTAAACACTAAGCTTTGCATTTGCAACCATTAAAACCGTGTCAACACGTTAAAACTAAGCGTTGTAGTTAAAACCGTTAATGGCAATACGTAAACACTAAGCTTTGCATTTGCAACCGTTAAAACAGTTGCAAACGTTAGTGTCAACATGTAAGCACTAACCGTTACAGTTGCAACCTTTAATGGGAAGACGTTAACATTAAGCGTTAGTGGCAACACGTTAAAGCTAAGCGTTGCAGTTGCAAACGTTAGTGTCAACATGTAAGCATTAACCGTTGCAGTTGCAACCTTTAAAGGCAACACGTTAACATTAAGCATTGCAGTTGCAAGCGTTAGTGGCACTAAGCATTGGATTTGCAACCGTTAATACCGTGGCAACATGTAAAAACTAAGCGTTGCAGTTAAAACCGTTAATGACAACACGTAAGCTGCTTTGCATTTGCAACCGTTAAAACCGTGTCAACACGTTGAAACTAAGCGTTGTAGTTAAAACCGTTAATGGCAACACGTAAACACTAAGCTTTGCATTTGCAACCGTCAAAACAGTTGCAAACGTTAGTGTCAACATGGAAGCACTAACCGTTACAGTTGCAACCTTTAATGGCAACACGTTAACATTAAGCGTTAGTGGCAACACGTTAAAGCTAAGTGTTGCAATTGCAAACGTTAGTGTTAACATGTAAGCGCTAACCGTTGCAGTTGCAACCTTTAAAGGCAACATGTTAACATTAAGCATTGCAGTTGCAAGCGTTAGTGGCAACACGTTAAAACTAAGCGTTGCAGTTACAACCGTTAGTTTCAACATTACAGTAAGTGTAGCATTTGCTTACGTTAATTTCAACACGTTAACACGTTGCAACCGTTTATGTCAACATGTTAACACTTAGCATTGCAGTTGCAACCATTAGTGTCAACATGTTTACACTAAGCGTTGCAGTTGCAACCGTTAATTACAACACGTTAACACTAAGCATTGCGGTTACAATGCGTTAAAACTAAGCGTTGTAGTTAAAACCGTTAATGACAACACGTAAACACTAAGCTTTGCAGTTGCAACCATTAAAACCATGTCAACACGTTAAAACTAAGCGTTGTAGTTATAACCGTTAATTGCAACACGTTAGCACTAAGCATTGGATTTGCAACCGTTAATACCGTGGCAACATGTTAAAACTAAGCGTTGCAGTTAAAACCGTTAATGCCAACACGTAAACACTAAGCTTTGCATTTGCAACCGTTAAAACTGTGTCAACACGTTAAAACTAAGCGTTGTAGTTAAAACCGTAAATGGCAACACGTAAACACTAAGCTTTGCATTTGCAACCGTTAAAACAGTTGCAAACGTTAGTGTCAACATGTAAGCACTAACCGTTACAGTTGCAACCTTTAATGGCAACACGTTAACATTAAGCGTTAGTGGCAACACGTTAAAGCTAGGCGTTGCAGTTGCAAACGTTAGTGTCAACATGTAAGCATTAACCGTTGCAGTTGCAACCTTTAAAGGCAACACGTTAACATTAAGCATTGCAGTTTCAAGCGTTAGTGGCACTAAGCATTGGATTTGCAACCGTTAATACCGTGGCAACATGTAAAAACTAAGCGTTGCAGTTAAAACCGTTAATGACAACACGTAAGCTGCTTTGCATTTGCAACCGTTAAAACCGTGTCAACACGTTGAAACTAAGCGTTGTAGTTAAAACCGTTAATGGCAACACGTAAACACTAAGCTTTGCATTTGCAACCGTCAAAACAGTTGCAAACGTTAGTGTCAACATGGAAGCACTAACCGTTACAGTTGCAACCTTTAATGGCAACACGTTAACATTAAGCGTTAGTGGCAACACGTTAAAGCTAAGTGTTGCAGTTGCAAACGTTAGTGTTAACATGTAAGCACTAACCGTTGCAGTTGCAACCTTTAAAGGCAACACGTTAACATTAAGCATTGCAGTTGCAAGCGTTAGTGGCAACACGTTAAAACTAAGCGTTGCAGTTACAACCGTTAGTTTCAACATTACAGTAAGTGTAGCATTTGCTTATGTTAATTTCAACACGTTAACACGTTGCAACCGTTTATGTCAACATGTTAACACTTAGCATTGCAGTTGCAACCATTAGTGTCAACATGTTTACACTAAGCGTTGCAGTTGCAACCGTTAATTACAACACGTTAACACTAAGCATTGCGGTTACAATGCGTAAAAACTAAGCGTTGTAGTTAAAACCGTTAATGACAACACGTAAACACTAAGCTTTGCAGTTGCAACCGTTAAAACCGTGTCAACACGTTAAAACTAAGCGTTGTAGTTAAAACCGTTAATGGCAACACGTAAACACTAAGCTTTGCATTTGCAACCGTTAAAACAGTTGCAAACGTTAGTGTCAACATGTAAGCACTAACCGTTACAGTTGCAACCTTTAATGGCAACACGTTAACATTAAGCGTTAGTGGCAACACGTTAAAGCTAAGCGTTGCAGTTGCAAACGTTAGTGTCAACATGTAAGCATTAACCGTTGCAGTTGCAACCTTTAAAGGCAACACGTTAACATTAAGCATTGCAGTTGCAAGCGTTAGTGGCAACACGTTAAAACTAAGCGTTGCAGTTACAACCGTTAGTGTCAACATTACAGTAAGTGTAACATTCGTTTACGTTAATTTCAACACGTTAACACGTTGCAACCGTTTATGTCAACATGTTAACTTTTAGCATTGCAGTTGCAACCGTTAGTGTCAACATGTTTACACTAAGCGTTGCAGTTGCAACCGTTAATGACAACACGTTAACACTAAGCATTGCGGTTACAGTGCGTTAAAACTAAGCGTTGTAGTTAAAACCGTTAATGACAACACGTAAACACTAAGCTTTGCATTTGCAACCATTAAAAGCATGTTAACACGTTAAAACTAAGCGTTGTAGTTATAACAGTTAATTGCAACACATTAGCACTAAGCATTGGATTTGCAACCGTTAATACCGTGGCAACACGTTAAAACTAAGCGTTGCAGTTAAAACCGTTAATGACAACACGTAAACACTAAGCTTTGCATTTGCAACCGTTAAAACAGTTGCAAACGTTAGTGTCAACATGTAAGCACTAACCGGTACAGTTGCAACCTTAAATGCAACACGTTAACATTAAGCGTTAGTGGCAACACGTTAAAGCTAAGCGTTGCAGTTGCAAACGTTAGTGTCAACATGTAAGCACTAACCGTTGCAGTTACAACCTTTAAAGGCAACACGTTAACATTAAGCATTGCAGTTGCAAGCGTTAGTGGCAACACGTTAAAACTAAGCGTTGCAGTTACAACCGTAAGTGTCAACATTATAACAGTAAGTGTAGCATTTGCTTACGTTAATTTCAACACGTTAAAACGTTGCAACCGTTTATGTCAACATGTTAACACTTAGCATTGCAGTTGCAACCGTTAGTGTCAACATGTTTACACTAAGCGTTGCAGTTGCAACACGTTAACACTAAGCATTTCGGTTACAATGCGTTAAAACTAAGCGTTGCAGTTACAACCGTTATAACATTATAACAGTGTAGCATTTGCTTACGTTAATTTCAACACGTTAACACGTTGCAACCGTTTATGTCAACACTTAGCATTGCAGTTGCAACCGTTAGTGTCAACATGTTTACACTAAGCGTTGCAGTTGCAACCGTTAATGACAACACGTAAACACTAAGCTTTGCATTTGCAACCATTAAAACCATGTCAACACGTTAAAACTAAGCGTTGTAGTTATAACCGTTAATTGCAACACGTTAGCACTAAGCATTGGATTTGCAACCGTTGATACCGTGGCAACATGTTAAAACTAAGCGTTGCAGTTAAAACCGTTAATGACAACACGTAAACACTAAGCTTTGCATTTGCAACCATTAAAACCGTGTCAACACGTTGCAACATGTAAAAACTAAGCGTTGCAGTTAAAACCGTTAATGACAACACGTAAGCTGCTTTGCATTTGCAACCGTCAAAACAGTTGCAAACGTTAGTGTCAACATGGAATCGTTAAAACCGTGTCAACACGTTGAAACTAAGCGTTGTAGTTAAAACCGTTAATGGCAACACGTAAACACTAAGCTTTGCATTTGCAACCGTCAAAACAGTTGCAAACGTTAGTGTCAACATGGAAGCACTAACCGTTACAGTTGCAACCTTTAATGGCAACACGTTAATATTAAGCGTTAGTGGCAACACGTTAAAGCTAAGTGTTGCAGTTGCAAACGTTAGTGTTAACATGTAAGCACTAACCGTTGCAGTTGCAACCTTTAAAGGCAACACGTTAACATTAAGCATTGCAGTTGCAAGCGTTAGTGGCAACACGTTAAAACTAAGCGTTGCAGTTACAACCGTTAGTTTCAACATTACAGTAAGTGTAGCATTTGCTTACGTTAATTTCAACACGTTAACACGTTGCAACCGTTTATGTCAACATGTTAACACTTAGCATTGCAGTTGCAACCATTAGTGTCAACATGTTTACACTAAGCGTTGCAGTTGCAACCGTTAATTACAACACGTTAACACTAAGCATTGCGGTTACAATGCGTTAAAACTAAGCGTTGTAGTTAAAACCGTTAATGACAACACGTAAACACTAAGCTTTGCAATTGCAACCATTAAAACCATGTCAACACGTTAAAACTAAGCGTTGTAGTTATAACCGTTAATTGCAACACGTTAGCACTAAGCATTGGATTTGCAACCGTTAATACCGTGGCAACATGATAAAACTAAGCGTTGCAGTTAAAACCGTTAATGACAACACGTAAACACTAAGCTTTGCATTTGCAACCGTTAAAACCGTGTCAACACGTTAAAACTAAGCGTTGTAGTTAAAACCGTCAATGGCAACACGTAAACACTAAGCTTTGCATTTGCAACCGTTAAAACAGTTGCAAACGTTAGTGTCAACATGTAAGCACTAACCGTTACAGTTGCAACCTTTAATGGCAACACGTTAACATTAAGCGTTAGTGGCAACACGTTAAAGCTAAGCGTTGCAGTTGCAAACGTTAGTGTCAACATGTAAGCATTAACCGTTGCAGTTGCAACATGTTAACACTTAGCATTGCAGTTGCAACCGTTAGTGTCAACATGTTTACACTAAGCGTTGCAGTTGCAGCCGTTAATGACAACACGTTAACACTAAGCATTAAAACTAAGCGTTGTAGTTAAAACCGTTAATGACAACACGTAAACACTAAGCTTTGCATTTGCAACCATTAAAACCATGTCAACACGTTAAAACTAAGCGTTGTAGTTATAACCGTTAATTGCAACACATTAGCACTAAGCATTGGATTTGCAACCGTTAATACCGTGGCAACACGTTAAAACTAAGCGTTGCAGTTAAAACCGTTAATGGCAACACGTAAACACTAAGCTTTGCATTTGCAACCGTTAAAACAGTTGCAAACGTTAGTGTCAACATGTAAGCACTAACCGTTACAGTTGCAACCTTAAATGCAACACGTTAACATTAAGCGTTAGTGGCAACACGTTAAAGCTAAGCGTTGCAGTTGCAAACGTTAGTGTCAACATGTAAGCACTAACCGTTGCAGTTACAACCTTTAAAGGCAACACGTTAACATTAAGCATTGCAGTTGCAAGCGTTAGTGGCAACACGTTAAAACTAAGCGTTGCAGTTACAACCGTAAGTGTCAACATTATAACAGTAAGTGTAGCATTTGCTTACGTTAATTTCAACACGTTAAAACGTTGCAACCGTTTATGTCAACATGTTAACACTTAGCATTGCAGTTGCAACCGTTAGTGTCAACATGTTTACACTAAGCGTTGCAGTTGCAACACGTTAACACTAAGCATTTCGGTTACAATGCGTTAAAACTAAGCGTTGCAGTTACAACCGTTATAACATTATAACAGTGTAGCATTTGCTTACGTTAATTTCAACACGTTAACACGTTGCAACCGTTTATGCCAACACAGCATTGCAGTTGCAACCGTTAGTGTCAACATATTTACACTAAGCGTTGCAGTTGCAACCGTTAATGACAACACGTAAACACTAAGCTTTGCATTTGCAACCATTATAACCATGTCAACACGTTAAAACTAAGCGTTGTAGTTATAACCGTTAATTGCAACACGTTAGCACTAAGCATTGGATTTGCAACCGTTAATACCGTGGCAACATGTTAAAACTAAGCGTTGCAGTTAAAACCGTTAATGACAACGCGTAAACACTCAGCTTTGCATTTGCAACCATTAAAACCGTGTCAACACGTTAAAACTAAGCGTTGTAGTTAAAACCGTTAATGGCAATACGTAAACACTAAGCTTTGCATTTGCAACCGTTAAAACAGTTGCAAACGTTAGTGTCAACATGTAAGCACTAACCGTTACAGTTGCAACCTTTAATGGCAACACGTTAACATTAAGCGTTAGTGGCAACACGTTAAAGCTAAGCGTTGCAGTTGCAAACGTTAGTGTCAACATGTAAGCATTAACCGTTGCAGTTGCAACCTTTAAAGGCAACACGTTAACATTAAGCATTGCAGTTGCAAGCGTTAGTGGCACTAAGCATTGGATTTGCAACCGTTAATACCGTGGCAACATGTAAAAACTAAGCGTTGCAGTTAAAACCGTTAATGACAACACGTAAGCTGCTTTGCATTTGCAACCGTTAAAACCGTGTCAACACGTTGAAACTAAGCGTTGTAGTTAAAACCGTTAATGGCAACACGTAAACACTAAGCTTTGCATTTGCAACCGTCAAAACAGTTGCAAACGTTAGTGTCAACATGGAAGCACTAACCGTTACAGTTGCAACCTTTAATGGCAACACGTTAACATTAAGCGTTAGTGGCAACACGTTAAAGCTAAGTGTTGCAATTGCAAACGTTAGTGTTAACATGTAAGCGCTAACCGTTGCAGTTGCAACCTTTAAAGGCAACATGTTAACATTAAGCATTGCAGTTGCAAGCGTTAGTGGCAACACGTTAAAACTAAGCGTTGCAGTTACAACCGTTAGTTTCAACATTACAGTAAGTGTAGCATTTGCTTACGTTAATTTCAACACGTTAACACGTTGCAACCGTTTATGTCAACATGTTAACACTTAGCATTGCAGTTGCAACCATTAGTGTCAACATGTTTACACTAAGCGTTGCAGTTGCAACCGTTAATTACAACACGTTAACACTAAGCATTGCGGTTACAATGCGTTAAAACTAAGCGTTGTAGTTAAAACCGTTAATGACAACACGTAAACACTAAGCTTTGCAGTTGCAACCATTAAAACCATGTCAACACGTTAAAACTAAGCGTTGTAGTTATAACCGTTAATTGCAACACGTTAGCACTAAGCATTGGATTTGCAACCGTTAATACCGTGGCAACATGTTAAAACTAAGCGTTGCAGTTAAAACCGTTAATGACAACGCGTAAACACTAAGCTTTGCATTTGCAACCATTAAAACCGTGTCAACACGTTAAAACTAAGCGTTGTAGTTAAAACCGTTAATGGCAATACGTAAACACTAAGCTTTGCATTTGCAACCGTTAAAACAGTTGCAAACGTTAGTGTCAACATGTAAGCACTAACCGTTACAGTTGCAACCTTTAATGGGAAGACGTTAACATTAAGCGTTAGTGGCAACACGTTAAAGCTAAGCGTTGCAGTTGCAAACGTTAGTGTCAACATGTAAGCATTAACCGTTGCAGTTGCAACCTTTAAAGGCAACACGTTAACATTAAGCATTGCAGTTGCAAGCGTTAGTGGCACTAAGCATTGGATTTGCAACCGTTAATACCGTGGTAACATGTAAAAACTAAGCGTTGCAGTTAAAACCGTTAATGACAACACGTAAGCTGCTTTGCATTTGCAACCGTTAAAACCGTGTCAACACGTTGAAACTAAGCGTTGTAGTTAAAACCGTTAATGGCAACACGTAAACACTAAGCTTTGCATTTGCAACCGTCAAAACAGTTGCAAACGTTAGTGTCAACATGGAAGCACTAACCGTTACAGTTGCAACCTTTAATGGCAACACGTTAACATTAAGCGTTAGTGGCAACACGTTAAAGCTAAGTGTTGCAGTAGCAAACGTTAGTGTCAACATGTAAGCACTAACCGTTGCAGTTGCAACCTTTAAAGGCAACACGTTAACATTAAGCATTGCAGTTGCAAGCGTTAGTGGCAACACGTTAAAACTAAGCGTTGCAGTTACAACCGTTAGTTTCAATATTACAGTAAGTGTAGCATTTGCTTACGTTAATTTCAACACGTTAACACGTTGCAACCGTTTATGTCAACATGTTAACACTTAGCATTGCAGTTGCAACCATTAGTGTCAACATGTTTACACTAAGCGTTGCAACAGTTGCAAGCGTTGCAACAGTTGCAAACGTTAGTGTCAACATGTAAGCATTAACCGTTGCAGTTGCAACCTTTAAAGGCAACACGTTAACATTAAGCATTGCAGTTGCAAGCGTTAGTGGCAACACGTTAAAACTAAGCGTTGCAGTTACAACCGTTAGTACTGTAATGTAAGTGTAACATTCGTTTACGTTAATTTCAACACGTTAACACGTTGCAACCGTTTATGTCAACATGTTAACACTTAGCATTGCAGTTGCAACCGTTAGTGTCAACATGTTTACACTACGCGTTGCAGTTGCAACCGTTAATGACAACACGTTAACACTAAGCATTGCGGTTACAATGCGTTAAAACTAAGCGTTGTAGTTAAAACCGTTAATGACAACACGTAAACACTAAGCTTTGCATTTGCAACCATTAAAACCATGTCAACACGTTAAAACTAAGCGTTGTAGTTATAACCGTTAATTGCAACACATTAGCACTAAGCATTGGATTTGCAACCGTTAATACCGTGGCAACACGTTAAAACTAAGCGTTGCAGTTAAAACCGTTAATGACAACACGTAAACACTAAGCTTTGCATTCGCAACCGTTAAAACAGTTGCAAACGTTAGTGTCAACATGTAAGCACTAACCGTTACAGTTGCAACCTTAAATGCAACACGTTATTATTAAGCGTTAGTGGCAACACGTTAAAGCTAAGCGTTGCAGTTGCAAACGTTAGTGTCAACATGTAAGCACTAACCGTTGCAGTTACAACCTTTAAAGGCAACACGTTAACATTAAGCATTGCAGTTGCAAGCGTTAGTGGCAACACGTTAAAACTAAGCGTTGCAGTTACAACCGTAAGTGTCAACATTATAACAGTAAGTGTAGCATTTGCTTACGTTAATTTCATCACGTTAAAACGTTGCAACCGTTAATGTCAACATGTTAACATTACATGTTAACACTTAGCATTGCAGTTGCAACCGTTAGTGTCAACATGTTTACACTAAGCGTTGCAGTTGCAACACGTTAACACTAAGCATTTCGGTTACAATGCGTTAAAACTAAGCGTTGCAGTTACAACCGTTATAACATTATAACAGTGTAGCATTTGCTTACGTTAATTTCAACACGTTAACACGTTGCAACCGTTTATGTCAACACTTAGCATTGCAGTTGCAACCGTTAGTGTCAACATGTTTACACTAAGCGTTGCAGTTGCAACCGTTAATGACAACACGTAAACACTAAGCTTTGCATTTGCAACCATTAAAACCATGTCAACACGTTAAAACTAAGCGTTGTAGTTATAACCGTTAATTGCAACACGTTAGCACTAAGCATTGGATTTGAAACCGTTAATACCGTGGCAACATGTTAAAACTAAGCGTTGCAGTTAAAACCGTTAATGACAACACGTAAACACTAAGCTTTGCATTTGCAACCATTAAAACCGTGTCAACACGTTAAAACTAAGCGTTGTAGTTAAAACCGTTAATGGCAATACGTAAACACTAAGCTTTGCATTTGCAACCGTTAAAACAGTTGCAAACGTTAGTGTCAACATGTAACTAACCGTTAGAGTTGCAACCTTTAATGGGAAGACGTTAACATTAAGCGTTAGTGGCAACACGTTAAAGCTAAGCGTTGCAGTTACAAACGTTAGTGTCAACATGTAAGCACTAACCCTTGCAGTTGTAACCTTTAAAGGCAACACGTTAACATTAAGCATTGCAGTTGCAAGCGTTAGTGGCAACACGTTAAAACTAAGCGTTGCAGTTACAACCGTTAGTGTCAACATAACAGTAAGTGTAGCGTTTGCTTACGTTAATTTCAACACGTTAACACGTTGCAACCGTTTAATGTCAACATGTTAACACTAAGCGTTGCAGTTGCAACCGTTAATGACAACACGTTAACACTAAGCATTGCGGTTACAATGCGTTAAAACTAAGCGTTGTAGTTAAAACCGTTAATGATAACACGTAAACACTAAGCTTTGCATTTGCAACCATTAAAACCATGTCAACACGTTAAAACTAAGCGTTGTAGTTATAACCGTTAATTGCAACACATTAGCACTAAGCATTGGATTTGCAACCGTTAATACCGTGGCAACACGTTAAAACTAAGCGTTGCAGTTAAAACCGTTAATGACAACACGTAAACACTAAGCTTTGCATTTGCAACTATTTAAACCATGTCAACACGTTAAAACTAAGCGTTGTAGTTATAACCGTTAATTGCAACACGTTAGCACTAAGCATTGGATTTGCAACCGTTAATACCGTGGCAACATGTAAAAACTAAGCGTTGCAGTTAAAACCGTTAATGACAACACGTAAGCTGCTTTGCATTTGCAACCGTTAAAACCGTGTCAACACGTTGAAACTAAGCGTTGTAGTTAAAACCGTTAATGGCAACACGTAAACACTAAGCTTTGCATTTGCAACCGTCAAAACAGTTGCAAACGTTAGTGTCAACATGGAAGCACTAACCGTTACAGTTGCAACCTTTAATGGCAACACGTTAACATTAAGCGTTAGTGGCAACACGTTAAAGCTAAGTGTTGCAGTTGCAAACGTTAGTGTTAACATGTAAGCACTAACCGTTGCAGTTGCAACCTTTAAAGGCAACACCTTAACATTAAGCATTGCAGTTGCAAGCGTTAGTGGCAACACGTTAAAACTAAGCGTTGCAGTTACAACCGTTAGTTTCAACATTACAGTAAGTGTAGCATTTGCTTACGTTAATTTCAACACGTTAACACGTTGCAACCGTTTATGTCAACATGTTAACGCTTAGCATTGCAGTTGCAACCATTAGTGTCAACATGTTTACACTAAGCGTTGCAGTTGCAACCGTTAATGACAACACGTTAACACTAAGCATTGCGGTTACAATGCGTTAAAACTAAGCGTTGCAGTTACAACCGTTAGTTTCAACATTACAGTAAGTGTAGCATTTGCTTACGTTAATTTCAACACGTTAACACGTTGCAACCGTTTATGTCAACATGTTAACGCTTAGCATTGCAGTTGCAACCATTAGTGTCAACACACTAAGCGTTGCAGTTGCAACCGTTAATGACAACACGTAAACACTAAGCTTTGCAGTTGCAACCATTAAAACCATGTCAACACGTTAAAACTAAGCGTTGTAGTTATAACCGTTAATTGCAACACGTTAGCACTAAGCATTGGATTTGCAACCGTTAATACCGTGGAAACACGTTAAAACTAAGCGTTGTAGTTAAAACCGTTAATGGCAACACGTAAACACTAAGCTTTGCATTTGCAACCGTTAAAACAGTTGCAAACGTTAGTGTCAACATGTAAGCACTAACCGTTACAGTTGCAACCTTTAATGGCAACACGTTAACATTAAGCGTTAGTGGCAACACGTTAAAGCTAAGCGTTGCAGTTGCAAACGTTAGTGTCAACATGTAAGCATTAACCGTTGCAGTTGCAACCTTTAAAGGCAACACGTTAACATTAAGCATTGCAGTTGCAAGCGTTAGTGGCAACACGTTAAAACTAAGCGTTGCAGTTACAACCGTTAGTACTGTAATGTAAGTGTAACATTCGTTTACGTTAATTTCAACACGTTAACACGTTGCAACCGTTTATGTCAACATGTTAACACTTAGCATTGCAGTTGCAACCGTTAGTGTCAACATGTTTACACTACGCGTTGCAGTTGCAACCGTTAATGACAACACGTTAACACTAAGCATTGCGGTTACAATGCGTTAAAACTAAGCGTTGTAGTTAAAACCGTTAATGACAACACGTAAACACTAAGCTTTGCATTTGCAACCATTAAAACCATGTCAACACGTTAAAACTAAGCGTTGTAGTTATAACCGTTAATTGCAACACATTAGCACTAAGCATTGGATTTGCAACCGTTAATACCGTGGCAACACGTTAAAACTAAGCGTTGCAGTTAAAACCGTTAATGACAACACGTAAACACTAAGCTTTGCATTCGCAACCGTTAAAACAGTTGCAAACGTTAGTGTCAACATGTAAGCACTAACCGTTACAGTTGCAACCTTAAATGCAACACGTTATTATTAAGCGTTAGTGGCAACACGTTAAAGCTAAGCGTTGCAGTTGCAAACGTTAGTGTCAACATGTAAGCACTAACCGTTGCAGTTACAACCTTTAAAGGCAACACGTTAACATTAAGCATTGCAGTTGCAAGCGTTAGTGGCAACACGTTAAAACTAAGCGTTGCAGTTACAACCGTAAGTGTCAACATTATAACAGTAAGTGTAGCATTTGCTTACGTTAATTTCAACACGTTAAAACGTTGCAACCGTTTATGTCAACATGTTAACATTACATGTTAACACTTAGCATTGCAGTTGCAACCGTTAGTGTCAACATGTTTACACTAAGCGTTGCAGTTGCAACACGTTAACACTAAGCATTTCGGTTACAATGCGTTAAAACTAAGCGTTGCAGTTACAACCGTTATAAAATTATAACAGTGTAGCATTTGCTTACGTTAATTTCAACACGTTAACACGTTGCAACCGTTTATGTCAACACTTAGCATTGCAGTTGCAACCGTTAGTGTCAACATGTTTACACTAAGCGTTGCAGTTGCAACCGTTAATGACAACACGTAAACACTAAGCTTTGCATTTGCAACCGTTAAAACAGTTGCAAACGTTAGTGTCAACATGTAACTAACCGTTAGAGTTGCAACCTTTAATGGGAAGACGTTAACATTAAGCGTTAGTGGCAACACGTTAAAGCTAAGCGTTGCAGTTACAAACGTTAGTGTCAACATGTAAGCACTAACCCTTGCAGTTGTAACCTTTAAAGCCAACACGTTAACATTAAGCATTGCAGTTGCAAGCGTTAGTGGCAACACGTTAAAACTAAGCGTTGCAGTTACAACCGTTAGTGTCAACATAACAGTAAGTGTAGCGTTTGCTTACGTTAATTTCAACACGTTAACACGTTGCAACCGTTTAATGTCAACATGCGTTGCAGTTGCAACCGTTAATGACAACACGTTAACACTAAGCATTGCGGTTACAATGCGTTTAAACTAAGCGTTGTAGTTAAAACCGTTAATGACAACACGTAAACACTAAGCTTTGCATTTGCAACCATTAAAACCATGTCAACACGTTAAAACCAAGCGTTGTAGTTATAACCGTTAATTGCAACACATTAGCACTAAGCATTGGATTTGCAACCGTTAATACCGTGGCAACACGTTAAAACTAAGCGTTGCAGTTAAAACCGTTAATGACAACACGTAAACACTAAGCTTTGCATTTGCAACTATTTAAACCATGTCAACACGTTAAAACTAAGCGTTGTAGTTATAACCGTTAATTTCAACACGTTAGCACTAAGCATTGGATTTGCAACCGTTAATACCGTGGCAACATGTAAAAACTAAGCGTTGCAGTTAAAACCGTTAATGACAACACGTAAGCTGCTTTGCATTTGCAACCGTTAAAACCGTGTCAACACGTTGAAACTAAGCGTTGTAGTTAAAACCGTTAATGGCAACACGTAAACACTAAGCTTTGCATTTGCAACCGTCAAAACAGTTGCAAACGTTAGTGTCAACATGGAAGCACTAACCGTTACAGTTGCAACCTTTAATGGCAACACGTTAACATTAAGCGTTAGTGGCAACACGTTAAAGCTAAGTGTTGCAGTTGCAAACGTTAGTGTTAACATGTAAGCACTAACCGTTGCAGTTGCAACCTTTAAAGGCAACACGTTAACATTAAGCATTGCAGTTGCAAGCGTTAGTGGCAACACGTTAAAACTAAGCGTTGCAGTTACAACCGTTAGTTTCAACATTACAGTAAGTGTAGCATTTGCTTACGTTAATTTCAACACGTTAACACGTTGCAACCGTTTATGTCAACATGTTAACGCTTAGCATTGCAGTTGCAACCATTAGTGTCAACATGTTTACACTAAGCGTTGCAGTTGCAACCGTTAATGACAACACGTTAACACTAAGCATTGCGGTTACAATGCGTTAAAACTAAGCGTTGCAGTTACAACCGTTAGTTTCAACATTACAGTAAGTGTAGCATTTGCTTACGTTAATTTCAACACGTTAACACGTTGCAACCGTTTATGTCAACATGTTAACGCTTAGCATTGCAGTTGCAACCATTAGTGTCAACATGTTTACACTAAGCGTTGCAGTTGCAACCGTTAATGACAACACGTTAACACTAAGCATTGCGGTTACAATGCGTTAAAACTAAGCGTTGCAGTTACAACCGTTAGTTTCAACATTACAGTAAGTGTAGCATTTGCTTACGTTAATTTCAACACGTTAACACGTTGCAACCGTTTATGTCAACATGTTAACGCTTAGCATTGCAGTTGCAACCATTAGTGTCAACATGTTTACACTAAGCGTTGCAGTTGCAACCGTTAATGACAACACGTAAACACTAAGCTTTGCAGTTGCAACCATTAAAACCATGTCAACACGTTAAAACTAAGCGTTGTAGTTATAACCGTTAATTGCAACACGTTAGCACTAAGCATTGGATTTGCAACCGTTAATACCGTGGAAACACGTTAAAACTAAGCGTTGTAGTTAAAACCGTTAATGGCAACACGTAAACACTAAGCTTTGCATTTGCAACCGTTAAAACAGTTGCAAACGTTAGTGTCAACATGTAAGCACTAACCGTTACAGTTGCAACCTTTAATGGCAACACGTTAACATTAAGCGTTAGTGGCAACACGTTAAAGCTAAGCGTTGCAGTTGCAAACGTTAGTGTCAACATTACAGTAAGTGTAACATTCGTTTACGTTAATTTCAACACGTTAACACGTTGCAACCGTTTATGTCAACATGTTAACACTTAGCATTGCAGTTGCAACCGTTAGTGTCAACATGTTTACACTAAGCGTTGCAGTTGCAACCGTTAATGACAACACGTTAACACTAAGCATTGCGGTTACAATGCGTTAAAACTAAGCGTTGTAGTTAAAACCGTTAATGACAACACGTAAACACTAAGCTTTGCATTTGCAACCATTAAAACCATGTCAACACGTTAAAACTAAGCGTTGTAGTTATAACCGTTAATTGCAACACATTAGCACTAAGCATTGGATTTGCAACCGTTAATACCGTGGAAACACGTTAAAACTAAGCGTTGCAGTTAAAACCGTTAATGACAACACGTAAACACTAAGCTTTGCATTTGCAACCGTTAAAACAGTTGCAAACGTTAGTGTCAACATGTAAGCACTAACCGTAACCTTAAATGCAAAACGTTATTATTAAGCGTTAGTGGCAACACGTTAAAGCTAAGCGTTGCAGTTGCAAACGTTAGTGTCAACATGTAAGCACTAACCGTTGCAGTTACAACCTTTAAAGGCAACACGTTAACATTAAGCATTGCAGTTGCAAGCGTTAGTGGCAACACGTTAAAACTAAGCGTTGCAGTTACAACCGTAAGTGTAGCATTTGCTTACGTTAATTTCAACACGTTAAAACGTTGCAACCGTTTATGTCAACATGTTAACACTTAGCATTGCAGAACTTTGCAACCGTTAGTGTCAACATGTTTACACTAAGCGTTGCAGTTGCAACACGTTAACACTAAGCATTTCGGTTACAATGCGTTAAAACTAAGCGTTGCAGTTACAACCGTTATAACATTATAACAGTGTAGCATTTGCTTACGTTAACTTCAACACGTTAACACGTTGCAACCGTTTATGTCAACACTTAGCATTGCAGTTGCAACCGTTAGTGTCAACATGTTTACACTAAGCGTTGCAGTTGCAACCGTTAATGACAACACGTAAACACTAAGCTTTGCATTTGCAACCATTAAAACCATGTCAACACGTTAAAACTAAGCGTTGTAGTTATAACCGTTAATTGCAACACGTTAGCACTAAGCATTGGATTTGAAACCGTTAATACCGTGGCAACATGTTAAAACTAAGCGTTGCAGTTAAAACCGTTAATGACAACACGTAAACACTAAGCTTTGCATTTGCAACCATTAAAACCGTGTCAACACGTTAAAACTAAGCGTTGTAGTTAAAACCGTTAATGGCAATACGTAAACACTAAGCTTTGCATTTGCAACCGTTAAAACAGTTGCAAACGTTAGTGTCAACATGTAAGCACTAACCGTTAGAGTTGCAACCTTTAACGGGAAGACGTTAACATTAAGCGTTAGTGGCAACACGTTAAAGCTAAGCGCTGCAGTTGCAAACGTTAGTGTCAACATGTAAGCACTAACCCTTGTAGTTGTCACCTTTAAAGGCAACACGTTAACATTAAGCATTGCAGTTGCAAGCGTTAGTGGCAACACGTTAAAACTAAGCGTTGCAGTTACAACCGTTAGTGTCAACATAACAGTAAGTGTAGCATTTGCTTACGTTAATTTCAACACGTTAACACGTTGCAACCGTTTAATGTCAACATGTTAACACTTAGCATTGCAGTTGCAACCGTTAGTGTCAACATGTTTACACTAAGCGTTGCAGTTGCAACCGTTAATGACAACACGTTGAACACTAAGCATTGCGGTTACAATGCGTTAAAACTAAGCGTTGTAGTTAAAACCGTTAATGACAACACGTAAACACTAAGCTTTGCATTTGCAACCATTAAAACCATGTCAACACGTTAAAACTAAGCGTTGTAGTTATAACCGTTAATTGCAACACATTAGCACTAAGCATTGGATTTGCAACCGTTAATACCGTGGAAACACGTTAAAACTAAGCGTTGCAGTTAAAACCGTTAATGACAACACGTAAACACTAAGCTTTGCATTTGCAACCGTTAAAACAGTTGCAAACGTTAGTGTCAACATGTAAGCACTAACCGTAACCTTAAATGCAACACGTTATTATTAAGCGTTAGTGGCAACACGTTAAAGCTAAGCGTTGCAGTTGCAAACGTTAGTGTCAACATGTAAGCACTAACCGTTGCAGTTACAACCTTTAAAGGCAACACGTTAACATTAAGCATTGCAGTTGCAAGCGTTAGTAGCAACACGTTAAAACTAAGCGTTGCAGTTACAACCGTAAGTGTCAACATTATAACAGTAAGTGTAGCATTTGCTTACGTTAATTTCAACACGTTAAAACGTTGCAACCGTTTATGTCAACATGTTAACACTTAGCATTGCAGTTGCAACCGTTAGTGTCAACATGTTTACACTAAGCGTTGCAGTTGCAACACGTTAACACTAAGCATTTCGGTTACAATGCGTTAAAACTAAGCGTTGCAGTTACAACCGTTACAACATTATAACAGTGTAGCATTTGCTTACGTTAATTTCAACACGTTAACACGTTGCAAACGTTTATGTCAACACTTAGCATTGCAGTTGCAACCGTTAGTGTCAACATGTTTACACTAAGCGTTGCAGTTGCAACCGTTAATGACAACACGTAAACACTAAGCTTTGCATTTGCAACCATTAAAACCATGTCAACACGTTAAAACTAAGCGTTGTAGTTATAACCGTTAATTGCAACACGTTAGCACTAAGCATTGGATTTGCAACCGTTAATACCGTGTTAAAACTAAGCGTTGCAGTTAAAACCGTTAATGACAACACGTAAACACTAAGCTTTGCATTTGCAACCATTAAAACCGTGTCAACACGTTGCAACATGTAAACACTAAGCGTTGCAGTTAAAACCGTTAATGACAACACGTAAGCTGCTTTGCATTTGCAATCGTTAAAACCGTGTCAACACGTTGAAACTAAGCGTTGTAGTTAAAACCGTTAATGGCAACACGTAAACACTAAGCTTTGCATTTGCAACCATTAAAACCATGTCAACACGTTAAAACTAAGCGTTGTAGTTATAACCGTTAATTGCAACACATTAGCACTAAGCATTGGATTTGCAACCGTTAATACCGTGGCAACACGTTAAAACTAAGCGTTGCAGTTAAAACCGTTAATGACAACACGTAAACACTAAGCTTTGCATTTGCAACCATTAAAACAGTTGCAAACGTTAGTGTCAACATGTAAGCACTAACCGTTACAGTTGCAACCTTAAATGCAACACGTTATTATTAAGCGTTAGTGGCAACACGTTAAAGCTAAGCGTTGCAGTTGCAAACGTTAGTGTCAACATGTAAGCACTAACCGTTGCAGTTACAACCTTTAAAGGCAACACGTTAACATTAAGCATTGCAGTTGCAAGCGTTAGTGGCAACACGTTAAAACTAAGCGTTGCAGTTACAACCGTAAGTGTCAACATTATAACAGTAAGTGTAGCATTTGCTTACGTTAATTTCAACACGTTAAAACGTTGCAACCGTTTATGTCAACATGTTAACATTACATGTTAACACTTAGCATTGCAGTTGCAACCGTTAGTGTCAACATGTTTACACTAAGCGTTGCAGTTGCAACACGTTAACACTAAGCATTTCGGTTACAATGCGTTAAAACTAAGCGTTGCAGTTACAACCGTTATAACATTATAACAGTGTAGCATTTGCTTACGTTAATTTCAACACGTTAACACGTTGCAACCGTTTATGTCAACACTTAGCATTGCAGTTGCAACCGTTAGTGTCAACATGTTTACACTAAGCGTTGCAGTTGCAACCGTTAATGACAACACGTAAACACTAAGCTTTGCATTTGCAACCATTAAAACCATGTCAACACGTTAAAACTAAGCGTTGTAGTTATAACCGTTAATTGCAACACGTTAGCACTAAGCATTGGATTTGAAACCGTTAATACCGTGGCAACATGTTAAAACTAAGCGTTGCAGTTAAAACCGTTAATGACAACACGTAAACACTAAGCTTTGCATTTGCAACCATTAAAACCGTGTCAACACGTTAAAACTAAGCGTTGTAGTTAAAACCGTTAATGGCAATACGTAAACACTAAGCTTTGCATTTGCAACCGTTAAAACAGTTGCAAACGTTAGTGTCAACATGTAACTAACCGTTAGAGTTGCAACCTTTAATGGGAAGACGTTAACATTAAGCGTTAGTGGCAACACGTTAAAGCTAAGCGTTGCAGTTACAAACGTTAGTGTCAACATGTAAGCACTAACCCTTGCAGTTGTAACCTTTAAAGGCAACACGTTAACATTAAGCATTGCAGTTGCAAGCGTTAGTGGCAACACGTTAAAACTAAGCGTTGCAGTTACAACCGTTAGTGTCAACATAACAGTAAGTGTAGCGTTTGCTTACGTTAATTTCAACACGTTAACACGTTGCAACCGTTTAATGTCAACATGTTAACACTAAGCGTTGCAGTTGCAACCGTTAATGACAACACGTTAACACTAAGCATTGCGGTTACAATGCGTTAAAACTAAGCGTTGTAGTTAAAACCGTTAATGACAACACGTAAACACTAAGCTTTGCATTTGCAACCATTAAAACCATGTCAACACGTTAAAACTAAGCGTTGTAGTTATAACCGTTAATTGCAACACATTAGCACTAAGCATTGGATTTGCAACCGTTAATACCGTGGCAACACGTTAAAACTAAGCGTTGCAGTTAAAACCGTTAATGACAACACGTAAACACTAAGCTTTGCATTTGCAACTATTTAAACCATGTCAACACGTTAAAACTAAGCGTTGTAGTTATAACCGTTAATTGCAACACGTTAGCACTAAGCATTGGATTTGCAACCGTTAATACCGTGGCAACATGTAAAAACTAAGCGTTGCAGATAAAACCGTTAATGACAACACGTAAGCTGCTTTGCATTTGCAACCGTTAAAACCGTGTCAACACGTTGAAACTAAGCGTTGTAGTTAAAACCGTTAATGGCAACACGTAAACACTAAGCTTTGCATTTGCAACCGTCAAAACAGTTGCAAACGTTAGTGTCAACATGGAAGCACTAACCGTTACAGTTGCAACCTTTAATGGCAACACGTTAACATTAAGCGTTAGTGGCAACACGTTAAAGCTAAGTGTTGCAGTTGCAAACGTTAGTGTTAACATGTAAGCACTAACCGTTGCAGTTGCAACCTTTAAAGGCAACACGTTAACATTAAGCATTGCAGTTGCAAGCGTTAGTGGCAACACGTTAAAACTAAGCGTTGCAGTTACAACCGTTAGTTTCAACATTACAGTAAGTGTAGCATTTGCTTACGTTAATTTCAACACGTTAACACGTTGCAACCGTTTATGTCAACATGTTAACGCTTAGCATTGCAGTTGCAACCATTAGTGTCAACATGTTTACACTAAGCGTTGCAGTTGCAACCGTTAATGACAACACGTTAACACTAAGCATTGCGGTTACAATGCGTTAAAACTAAGCGTTGCAGTTACAACCGTTAGTTTCAACATTACAGTAAGTGTAGCATTTGCTTACGTTAATTTCAACACGTTAACACGTTGCAACCGTTTATGTCAACATGTTAACGCTTAGCATTGCAGTTGCAACCATTAGTGTCAACATGTTTACACTAAGCGTTGCAGTTGCAACCGTTAATGACAACACGTAAACACTAAGCTTTGCAGTTGCAACCATTAAAACCATGTCAACACGTTAAAACTAAGCATTGTAGTTATAACCGTTAATTGCAACACGTTAGCACTAAGCATTGGATTTGCAACCGTTAATACCGTGGAAACACGTTAAAACTAAGCGTTGTAGTTAAAACCGTTAATGGCAACACGTAAACACTAAGCTTTGCATTTGCAACCGTTAAAACAGTTGCAAACGTTAGTGTCAACATGTAAGCACTAACCGTTACAGTTGCAACCTTTAATGGCAACACGTTAACATTAAGCGTTAGTGGCAACACGTTAAAGCTAAGCGTTGCAGTTGCAAACGTTAGTGTCAACATTACAGTAAGTGTAACATTCGTTTACGTTAATTTCAACACGTTAACACGTTGCAACCGTTTATGTCAACATGTTAACACTTAGCATTGCAGTTGCAACCGTTAGTGTCAACATGTTTACACTAAGCGTTGCAGTTGCAACCGTTAATGACAACACGTTAACACTAAGCATTGCGGTTACAATGCGTTAAAACTAAGCGTTGTAGTTAAAACCGTTAATGACAACACGTAAACACTAAGCTTTGCATTTGCAACCATTAAAACCATGTCAACACGTTAAAACTAAGCGTTGTAGTTATAACCGTTAATTGCAACACATTAGCACTAAGCATTGGATTTGCAACCGTTAATACCGTGGAAACACGTTAAAACTAAGCGTTGCAGTTAAAACCGTTAATGACAACACGTAAACACTAAGCTCTGCATTTGCAACCATTAAAACCGTGTCAACACGTTAAAACTAAGCGTTGTAGTTAAAACCGTTAATGGCAATACGTAAACACTAAGCTTTGCATTTGCAACCGTTAAAACAGTTGCAAACGTTAGTGTCAACATGTAACTAACCGTTAGAGTTGCAACCTTTAATGGGAAGACGTTAACATTAAGCGTTAGTGGCAACACGTTAAAGCTAAGCGTTGCAGTTACAAACGTTAGTGTCAACATGTAAGCACTAACCCTTGCAGTTGTAACCTTTAAAGCCAACACGTTAACATTAAGCATTGCAGTTGCAAGCGTTAGTGGCAACACGTTAAAACTAAGCGTTGCAGTTACAACCGTTAGTGTCAACATAACAGTAAGTGTAGCGTTTGCTTACGTTAATTTCAACACGTTAACACGTTGCAACCGTTTAATGTCAACATGCGTTGCAGTTGCAACCGTTAATGACAACACGTTAACACTAAGCATTGCGGTTACAATGCGTTTAAACTAAGCGTTGTAGTTAAAACCGTTAATGACAACACGTAAACACTAAGCTTTGCATTTGCAACCATTAAAACCATGTCAACACGTTAAAACCAAGCGTTGTAGTTATAACCGTTAATTGCAACACATTAGCACTAAGCATTGGATTTGCAACCGTTAATACCGTGGCAACACGTTAAAACTAAGCGTTGCAGTTAAAACCGTTAATGACAACACGTAAACACTAAGCTTTGCATTTGCAACTATTTAAACCATGTCAACACGTTAAAACTAAGCGTTGTAGTTATAACCGTTAATTTCAACACGTTAGCACTAAGCATTGGATTTGCAACCGTTAATACCGTGGCAACATGTAAAAACTAAGCGTTGCAGTTAAAACCGTTAATGACAACACGTAAGCTGCTTTGCATTTGCAACCGTTAAAACCGTGTCAACACGTTGAAACTAAGCGTTGTAGTTAAAACCGTTAATGGCAACACGTAAACACTAAGCTTTGCATTTGCAACCGTCAAAACAGTTGCAAACGTTAGTGTCAACATGGAAGCACTAACCGTTACAGTTGCAACCTTTAATGGCAACACGTTAACATTAAGCGTTAGTGGCAACACGTTAAAGCTAAGTGTTGCAGTTGCAAACGTTAGTGTTAACATGTAAGCACTAACCGTTGCAGTTGCAACCTTTAAAGGCAACACGTTAACATTAAGCATTGCAGTTGCAAGCGTTAGTGGCAACACGTTAAAACTAAGCGTTGCAGTTACAACCGTTAGTTTCAACATTACAGTAAGTGTAGCATTTGCTTACGTTAATTTCAACACGTTAACACGTTGCAACCGTTTATGTCAACATGTTAACGCTTAGCATTGCAGTTGCAACCATTAGTGTCAACATGTTTACACTAAGCGTTGCAGTTGCAACCGTTAATGACAACACGTTAACACTAAGCATTGCGGTTACAATGCGTTAAAACTAAGCGTTGCAGTTACAACCGTTAGTTTCAACATTACAGTAAGTGTAGCATTTGCTTACGTTAATTTCAACACGTTAACACGTTGCAACCGTTTATGTCAACATGTTAACGCTTAGCATTGCAGTTGCAACCATTAGTGTCAACATGTTTACACTAAGCGTTGCAGTTGCAACCGTTAATGACAACACGTTAACACTAAGCATTGCGGTTACAATGCGTTAAAACTAAGCGTTGCAGTTACAACCGTTAGTTTCAACATTACAGTAAGTGTAGCATTTGCTTACGTTAATTTCAACACGTTAACACGTTGCAACCGTTTATGTCAACATGTTAACGCTTAGCATTGCAGTTGCAACCATTAGTGTCAACATGTTTACACTAAGCGTTGCAGTTGCAACCGTTAATGACAACACGTAAACACTAAGCTTTGCAGTTGCAACCATTAAAACCATGTCAACACGTTAAAACTAAGCGTTGTAGTTATAACCGTTAATTGCAACACGTTAGCACTAAGCATTGGATTTGCAACCGTTAATACCGTGGAAACACGTTAAAACTAAGCGTTGTAGTTAAAACCGTTAATGGCAACACGTAAACACTAAGCTTTGCATTTGCAACCGTTAAAACAGTTGCAAACGTTAGTGTCAACATGTAAGCACTAACCGTTACAGTTGCAACCTTTAATGGCAACACGTTAACATTAAGCGTTAGTGGCAACACGTTAAAGCTAAGCGTTGCAGTTGCAAACGTTAGTGTCAACATTACAGTAAGTGTAACATTCGTTTACGTTAATTTCAACACGTTAACACGTTGCAACCGTTTATGTCAACATGTTAACACTTAGCATTGCAGTTGCAACCGTTAGTGTCAACATGTTTACACTAAGCGTTGCAGTTGCAACCGTTAATGACAACACGTTAACACTAAGCATTGCGGTTACAATGCGTTAAAACTAAGCGTTGTAGTTAAAACCGTTAATGACAACACGTAAACACTAAGCTTTGCATTTGCAACCATTAAAACCATGTCAACACGTTAAAACTAAGCGTTGTAGTTATAACCGTTAATTGCAACACATTAGCACTAAGCATTGGATTTGCAACCGTTAATACCGTGGAAACACGTTAAAACTAAGCGTTGCAGTTAAAACCGTTAATGACAACACGTAAACACTAAGCTTTGCATTTGCAACCGTTAAAACAGTTGCAAACGTTAGTGTCAACATGTAAGCACTAACCGTAACCTTAAATGCAAAACGTTATTATTAAGCGTTAGTGGCAACACGTTAAAGCTAAGCGTTGCAGTTGCAAACGTTAGTGTCAACATGTAAGCACTAACCGTTGCAGTTACAACCTTTAAAGGCAACACGTTAACATTAAGCATTGCAGTTGCAAGCGTTAGTGGCAACACGTTAAAACTAAGCGTTGCAGTTACAACCGTAAGTGTAGCATTTGCTTACGTTAATTTCAACACGTTAAAACGTTGCAACCGTTTATGTCAACATGTTAACACTTAGCATTGCAGAACTTTGCAACCGTTAGTGTCAACATGTTTACACTAAGCGTTGCAGTTGCAACACGTTAACACTAAGCATTTCGGTTACAATGCGTTAAAACTAAGCGTTGCAGTTACAACCGTTATAACATTATAACAGTGTAGCATTTGCTTACGTTAACTTCAACACGTTAACACGTTGCAACCGTTTATGTCAACACTTAGCATTGCAGTTGCAACCGTTAGTGTCAACATGTTTACACTAAGCGTTGCAGTTGCAACCGTTAATGACAACACGTAAACACTAAGCTTTGCATTTGCAACCATTAAAACCATGTCAACACGTTAAAACTAAGCGTTGTAGTTATAACCGTTAATTGCAACACGTTAGCACTAAGCATTGGATTTGAAACCGTTAATACCGTGGCAACATGTTAAAACTAAGCGTTGCAGTTAAAACCGTTAATGACAACACGTAAACACTAAGCTTTGCATTTGCAACCATTAAAACCGTGTCAACACGTTAAAACTAAGCGTTGTAGTTAAAACCGTTAATGGCAATACGTAAACACTAAGCTTTGCATTTGCAACCGTTAAAACAGTTGCAAACGTTAGTGTCAACATGTAAGCACTAACCGTTAGAGTTGCAACCTTTAACGGGAAGACGTTAACATTAAGCGTTAGTGGCAACACGTTAAAGCTAAGCGCTGCAGTTGCAAACGTTAGTGTCAACATGTAAGCACTAACCCTTGCAGTTGTCACCTTTAAAGGCAACACGTTAACATTAAGCATTGCAGTTGCAAGCGTTAGTGGCAACACGTTAAAACTAAGCGTTGCAGTTACAACCGTTAGTGTCAACATAACAGTAAGTGTAGCATTTGCTTACGTTAATTTCAACACGTTAACACGTTGCAACCGTTTAATGTCAACATGTTAACACTTAGCATTGCAGTTGCAACCGTTAGTGTCAACATGTTTACACTAAGCGTTGCAGTTGCAACCGTTAATGACAACACGTTGAACACTAAGCATTGCGGTTACAATGCGTTAAAACTAAGCGTTGTAGTTAAAACCGTTAATGACAACACGTAAACACTAAGCTTTGCATTTGCAACCATTAAAACCATGTCAACACGTTAAAACTAAGCGTTGTAGTTATAACCGTTAATTGCAACACATTAGCACTAAGCATTGGATTTGCAACCGTTAATACCGTGGAAACACGTTAAAACTAAGCGTTGCAGTTAAAACCGTTAATGACAACACGTAAACACTAAGCTTTGCATTTGCAACCGTTAAAACAGTTGCAAACGTTAGTGTCAACATGTAAGCACTAACCGTAACCTTAAATGCAACACGTTATTATTAAGCGTTAGTGGCAACACGTTAAAGCTAAGCGTTGCAGTTGCAAACGTTAGTGTCAACATGTAAGCACTAACCGTTGCAGTTACAACCTTTAAAGGCAACACGTTAACATTAAGCATTGCAGTTGCAAGCGTTAGTAGCAACACGTTAAAACTAAGCGTTGCAGTTACAACCGTAAGTGTCAACATTATAACAGTAAGTGTAGCATTTGCTTACGTTAATTTCAACACGTTAAAACGTTGCAACCGTTTATGTCAACATGTTAACACTTAGCATTGCAGTTGCAACCGTTAGTGTCAACATGTTTACACTAAGCGTTGCAGTTGCAACACGTTAACACTAAGCATTTCGGTTACAATGCGTTAAAACTAAGCGTTGCAGTTACAACCGTTACAACATTATAACAGTGTAGCATTTGCTTACGTTAATTTCAACACGTTAACACGTTGCAAACGTTTATGTCAACACTTAGCATTGCAGTTGCAACCGTTAGTGTCAACATGTTTACACTAAGCGTTGCAGTTGCAACCGTTAATGACAACACGTAAACACTAAGCTTTGCATTTGCAACCATTAAAACCATGTCAACACGTTAAAACTAAGCGTTGTAGTTATAACCGTTAATTGCAACACGTTAGCACTAAGCATTGGATTTGCAACCGTTAATACCGTGTTAAAACTAAGCGTTGCAGTTAAAACCGTTAATGACAACACGTAAACACTAAGCTTTGCATTTGCAACCATTAAAACCGTGTCAACACGTTGCAACATGTAAACACTAAGCGTTGCAGTTAAAACCGTTAATGACAACACGTAAGCTGCTTTGCATTTGCAATCGTTAAAACCGTGTCAACACGTTGAAACTAAGCGTTGTAGTTAAAACCGTTAATGGCAACACGTAAACACTAAGCTTTGCATTTGCAACCATTAAAACCATGTCAACACGTTAAAACTAAGCGTTGTAGTTATAACCGTTAATTGCAACACATTAGCACTAAGCATTGGATTTGCAACCGTTAATACCGTGGCAACACGTTAAAACTAAGCGTTGCAGTTAAAACCGTTAATGACAACACGTAAACACTAAGCTTTGCATTTGCAACCGTTAAAACAGTTGCAAACGTTAGTGTCAACATGTAAGCACTAACCGTTACAGTTGCAACCTTAAATGCAACACGTTATTATTAAGCGTTAGTGGCAACACGTTAAAGCTAAGCGTTGCAGTTGCAAACGTTAGTGTCAACATGTAAGCACTAACCGTTGCAGTTACAACCTTTAAAGGCAACACGTTAACATTAAGCATTGCAGTTGCAAGCGTTAGTGGCAACACGTTAAAACTAAGCGTTGCAGTTACAACCGTAAGTGTCAACATTATAACAGTAAGTGTAGCATTTGCTTACGTTAATTTCAACACGTTAAAACGTTGCAACCGTTTATGTCAACATGTTAACATTACATGTTAACACTTAGCATTGCAGTTGCAACCGTTAGTGTCAACATGTTTACACTAAGCGTTGCAGTTGCAACACGTTAACACTAAGCATTTCGGTTACAATGCGTTAAAACTAAGCGTTGCAGTTACAACCGTTATAACATTATAACAGTGTAGCATTTGCTTACGTTAATTTCAACACGTTAACACGTTGCAACCGTTTATGTCAACACTTAGCATTGCAGTTGCAACCGTTAGTGTCAACATGTTTACACTAAGCGTTGCAGTTGCAACCGTTAATGACAACACGTAAACACTAAGCTTTGCATTTGCAACCATTAAAACCATGTCAACACGTTAAAACTAAGCGTTGTAGTTATAACCGTTAATTGCAACACGTTAGCACTAAGCATTGGATTTGAAACCGTTAATACCGTGGCAACATGTTAAAACTAAGCGTTGCAGTTAAAACCGTTAATGACAACACGTAAACACTAAGCTTTGCATTTGCAACCATTAAAACCGTGTCAACACGTTA
This sequence comes from Rugalucina vietnamica, assembly GCA_964017185.1. Taxonomy (NCBI): domain Eukaryota; kingdom Metazoa; phylum Mollusca; class Bivalvia; order Lucinida; family Lucinidae; genus Rugalucina; species Rugalucina vietnamica. The sequence continues at coordinate 17,206,350 of OZ024881.1, read as the reverse complement.
AAACTAAGCGTTGTAGTTAAAACCGTTAATGGCAATACGTAAACACTAAGCTTTGCATTTGCAACCGTTAAAACAGTTGCAAACGTTAGTGTCAACATGTAACTAACCGTTAGAGTTGCAACCTTTAATGGGAAGACGTTAACATTAAGCGTTAGTGGCAACACGTTAAAGCTAAGCGTTGCAGTTACAAACGTTAGTGTCAACATGTAAGCACTAACCCTTGCAGTTGTAACCTTTAAAGGCAACACGTTAACATTAAGCATTGCAGTTGCAAGCGTTAGTGGCAACACGTTAAAACTAAGCGTTGCAGTTACAACCGTTAGTGTCAACATAACAGTAAGTGTAGCGTTTGCTTACGTTAATTTCAACACGTTAACACGTTGCAACCGTTTAATGTCAACATGTTAACACTAAGCGTTGCAGTTGCAACCGTTAATGACAACACGTTAACACTAAGCATTGCGGTTACAATGCGTTAAAACTAAGCGTTGTAGTTAAAACCGTTAATGACAACACGTAAACACTAAGCTTTGCATTTGCAACCATTAAAACCATGTCAACACGTTAAAACTAAGCGTTGTAGTTATAACCGTTAATTGCAACACATTAGCACTAAGCATTGGATTTGCAACCGTTAATACCGTGGCAACACGTTAAAACTAAGCGTTGCAGTTAAAACCGTTAATGACAACACGTAAACACTAAGCTTTGCATTTGCAACTATTTAAACCATGTCAACACGTTAAAACTAAGCGTTGTAGTTATAACCGTTAATTGCAACACGTTAGCACTAAGCATTGGATTTGCAACCGTTAATACCGTGGCAACATGTAAAAACTAAGCGTTGCAGATAAAACCGTTAATGACAACACGTAAGCTGCTTTGCATTTGCAACCGTTAAAACCGTGTCAACACGTTGAAACTAAGCGTTGTAGTTAAAACCGTTAATGGCAACACGTAAACACTAAGCTTTGCATTTGCAACCGTCAAAACAGTTGCAAACGTTAGTGTCAACATGGAAGCACTAACCGTTACAGTTGCAACCTTTAATGGCAACACGTTAACATTAAGCGTTAGTGGCAACACGTTAAAGCTAAGTGTTGCAGTTGCAAACGTTAGTGTTAACATGTAAGCACTAACCGTTGCAGTTGCAACCTTTAAAGGCAACACGTTAACATTAAGCATTGCAGTTGCAAGCGTTAGTGGCAACACGTTAAAACTAAGCGTTGCAGTTACAACCGTTAGTTTCAACATTACAGTAAGTGTAGCATTTGCTTACGTTAATTTCAACACGTTAACACGTTGCAACCGTTTATGTCAACATGTTAACGCTTAGCATTGCAGTTGCAACCATTAGTGTCAACATGTTTACACTAAGCGTTGCAGTTGCAACCGTTAATGACAACACGTTAACACTAAGCATTGCGGTTACAATGCGTTAAAACTAAGCGTTGCAGTTACAACCGTTAGTTTCAACATTACAGTAAGTGTAGCATTTGCTTACGTTAATTTCAACACGTTAACACGTTGCAACCGTTTATGTCAACATGTTAACGCTTAGCATTGCAGTTGCAACCATTAGTGTCAACATGTTTACACTAAGCGTTGCAGTTGCAACCGTTAATGACAACACGTAAACACTAAGCTTTGCAGTTGCAACCATTAAAACCATGTCAACACGTTAAAACTAAGCATTGTAGTTATAACCGTTAATTGCAACACGTTAGCACTAAGCATTGGATTTGCAACCGTTAATACCGTGGAAACACGTTAAAACTAAGCGTTGTAGTTAAAACCGTTAATGGCAACACGTAAACACTAAGCTTTGCATTTGCAACCGTTAAAACAGTTGCAAACGTTAGTGTCAACATGTAAGCACTAACCGTTACAGTTGCAACCTTTAATGGCAACACGTTAACATTAAGCGTTAGTGGCAACACGTTAAAGCTAAGCGTTGCAGTTGCAAACGTTAGTGTCAACATTACAGTAAGTGTAACATTCGTTTACGTTAATTTCAACACGTTAACACGTTGCAACCGTTTATGTCAACATGTTAACACTTAGCATTGCAGTTGCAACCGTTAGTGTCAACATGTTTACACTAAGCGTTGCAGTTGCAACCGTTAATGACAACACGTTAACACTAAGCATTGCGGTTACAATGCGTTAAAACTAAGCGTTGTAGTTAAAACCGTTAATGACAACACGTAAACACTAAGCTTTGCATTTGCAACCATTAAAACCATGTCAACACGTTAAAACTAAGCGTTGTAGTTATAACCGTTAATTGCAACACATTAGCACTAAGCATTGGATTTGCAACCGTTAATACCGTGGAAACACGTTAAAACTAAGCGTTGCAGTTAAAACCGTTAATGACAACACGTAAACACTAAGCTTTGCATTTGCAATCGTTAAAACCGTGTCAACACATTGAAACTAAGCGTTGTAGTTAAAACCGTTAATGGCAACACGTAAACACTAAGCTTTGCATTTGCAACCGTCAAAACAGTTGCAAACGTTAGTGTCAACATGGAAGCACTAACCGTTACAGTTGCAACCTTTAATGGCAACACGTTAACATCAAGCGTTAGTGGCAACACGTTAAAGCTAAGTGTTGCAGTTGCAAACGTTAGTGTTAACATGTAAGCACTAACCGTTGCAGTTGCAACCTTTAAAGGCAACACGTTAACATTAAGCATTGCAGTTGCAAGCGTTAGTGGCAACACGTTAAAACTAAGCGTTGCAGTTACAACCGTTAGTTTCAACATTACAGTAAGTGTAGCATTTGCTTACGTTAATTTCAACACGTTAACACGTTGCAACCGTTTATGTCAACATGTTAACACTTAGCATTGCAGTTGCAACCATTAGTGTCAACATGTTTACACTAAGCGTTGCAGTTGCAACCGTTAATTACAACACCTTAACACTAAGCATTGCGGTTACAATGCGTTAAAACTAAGCGTTGTAGTTAAAACCGTTAATGACAACACGTAAACACTAAGCTTTGCAGTTGCAACCATTAAAACCATGTCAACACGTTAAAACTAAGCGTTGTAGTTATAACCGTTAATTGCAACACGTTAGCACTAAGCATTGGATTTGCAACCGTTAATACCGTGGCAACATGATAAAACTAAGCGTTGCAGTTAAAACCGTTAATGACAACACGTAAACACTAAGCTTTGCATTTGCAACCGTTAAAACCGTAACACGTTAAAACTAAGCGTTGTAGTTAAAACCGTTAATGGCAACACGTAAACACTAAGCTTTGCATTTGCAACCGTTAAAACAGTTGCAAACGTTAGTGTCAACATGTAAGCACTAACCGTTACAGTTGCAACCTTTAATGGCAACACGTTAACATTAAGCGTTAGTGGCAACACGTTAAAGCTAAGCGTTGCAGTTGCAAACGTTAGTGTCAACATGTAAGCATTAACCGTTGCAGTTGCAACATGTTAACACTTAGCATTGCAGTTGCAACCGTTATTGTCAACATGTTTACACTAAGCGTTGCAGTTGCAACCGTTAATGACAACACGTTAACACTAAGCATTGCGGTTACAATGCGTTAAAACTAAGCGTTGTAGTTAAAACCGTTAATGACAACACGTAAACACTAAGCTTTGCTTTTGCAACCATTAAAACCATGTCAACACGTTAAAACTAAGCGTTGTATTTATAACCGTTAAATGCAAAACATTAGCACTAAGCATTGGATTTGCAACCGTTAATACCGTGGCAACACGTTAAAACTAAGCGTTGCAGTTAAAACCGTTAATGACAACACGTAAACACTAAGCTTTGCATTTGCAACCGTTAAAACAGTTGCAAACGTTAGTGTCAACATGTAAGCACTAACCGTTACAGTTGCAACCTTAAATGCAACACGTTAACATTAAGCGTTAGTGGCAATACGTTAAAGCTAAGCGTTGCAGTTGCAAACGTTAGTGTCAACATGTAAGCACTAACCGTTGCAGTTACAACCTTTAAAGGCAACACGTTAACATTAAGCATTGCAGTTGCAAGCGTTAGTGGCAACACGTTAAAACTAAGCGTTGCAGTTACAACCGTAAGTGTCAACATTATAACAGTAAGTGTAGCATTTGCTTACGTTAATTTCAACACGTTAAAACGTTGCAACCGTTTATGTCAACATGTTAACACTTAGCATTGCAGAACTTTGCAACCGTTAGTGTCAACATGTTTACACTAAGCGTTGCAGTTGCAACACGTTAACACTAAGCATTTCGGTTACAATGCGTTAAAACTAAGCCGTCATAACATTATAACAGTGTAGCATTTGCTTACGTTAATTTCAACACGTTAACACGTTGCAACCGTTTATGTCAACACTTAGCATTGCAGTTGCAACCGTTAGTGTCAACATGTTTACACTAAGCGTTGCAGTTGCAACCGTTAATGACAACACGTAAACACTAAGCTTTGCATTTGCAACCATTATAACCATGTCAACACGTTAAAACTAAGCGTTGTAGTTATAACCGTTAATTGCAACACGTTAGCACAAAGCATTGGATTTGCAACCGTTAATACCGTGGCAACATGTTAAAACTAAGCGTTGCAGTTAAAACCGTTAATGACAACACGTAAACACTAAGCTTTGCATTTGCAACCATTAAAACCGTGTCAACACGTTAAAACTAAGCGTTGTAGTTAAAACCGTTAATGGCAATACGTAAACACTAAGCTTTGCAATTGCAACCGTTAAAACAGTTGCAAACGTTAGTGTCAACATGTAAGCACTAACCGTTAGAGTTGCAACCTTTAACTGGAAGACGTTAACATTAAGCGTTAGTGGCAACACGTTAAAGCTAAGCGTTGCAGTTGCAAACGTTAGTGTCAACATGTAAGCACTAACCCTTGCAGTTGTAACCTTTAAAGGCAACACGTTAACATTAAGCATTGCAGTTGCAAGCGTTA